>OZ002745.1:43475525-45875525 GCA_963924295.1 Dioctria rufipes
GAAAGCTGTTAAGCTGTTATTTAACCTGTTTAAAAGCTGTTAAGCTGTTATCAGACCTCTTCGAAAAGCTGTTAAGCTGTTATCAGACCTGTTCGAAAAGCTGTTAAGCTGTTATCAGACCTGTTCGAAAAGCTGTTAAGCTGTTATTAGACCTGTTCGAAAAGCTGTTAAGCTGTTATCAGACCTGTTCGAAAAGCTGTTAAGCTGTTATCAGACCTGTTCGAAAAGCTGTTAAGCTGTTATCAGACCTGTTCGAAAAGCTGTTTAGCTGTTATCAGACCTGTTCGAAAAGCTGTTTAGCTGTTATCAGACCTGTTTAAAAGCTGTTAAGCTGTTATCAGAGCTGTTTGGAAAGCTGTTAAGCTGTTATTTAACCTGTTTAAAAGCTGTTAAGCTGTTATCAGACCTCTTCGAAAAGCTGTTAAGCTGTTATCAGACCTGTTCGAAAAGCTGTTAAGCTGTTATCAGACCTGTTCGAAAAGCTGTTAAGCTGTTATTAGACCTGTTCGAAAAGCTGTTAAGCTGTTATCAGACCTGTTTTAAAAGCTGTTAAGCTGTTATCAGACCTGTTCGAAAAGCTGTTAAGCTGTTATCAGACCTGTTCGAAAAGCTGTTTAGCTGTTATCAGACCTGTTTAAAAGCTGTTAAGCTGTTATCAGACCTATTTTGAAAAGCAATATGGAATCCCCTGTGATGTGCTTGATTATACACTTATATATAATACACTTCCGAATGAAGGTCAAGGGTCAGACGCCCTTCCGGTTTCAAAGGTGATGCGGGGGTGTCAAGGTCGAGCCCACGTGTAAATGTTTTTTCTCAAGCCATCCTAACATTCTGGGTAAAACGCTCAACCGCCCGATTAGGAGCTCGCTGTAGTGGGCAAATATTATTCGGGAGCTCTGGACTTAGTAGGGAAATTGAATAAAAAGAATACCATATATAAAATATCATTATTGATTTATTATTAATTGAAAAATATTAACATTTAATTCGTAGTGTATCATTCAATTGCTTTAATCGGTTTCCTTATAACTGTAATAACACTTTCTTTATTTTACAATAATGTATATCTTATACTATAATACCTACAATTAAAACAAACTATTTCATTAAATGGTATTTTAGCTATAATACAATTTTTGTTTACAATACATATCTTAGACTAGCCTTAGATTATATGTTTTCTGCGTCTGCTCCTTGCTGTTCTGATTGAATAGAGTAATGTCCCCATGGTAGAGTATCCGTTGTCCCACTCATAATATACCGCTTGTTATCATATGGACTCAATGCAATCTTCTTTTGGTTGATCGTGTAGACATTATGGTTATGTGATCGTATGGAGCTCTGATTAGCAGTTAATACTCGCTTGTTATTCAAACATTCGACGTAGTCTTCGAAATTGATATGCCTCTGGACTACATTAGTCTTTACTCCTTTTGCTTTCTTTACAGTTTTACCATCGTTTATACGCAGACTGTACATTTTCGAGCGCAAGCCTACAAATTCGCTCATGATTTTCCCATTAAGCTCATCCTTCATTAGACCAGGAATCTTTTTATTCATGAGCGGTAAATCGAACTGGTTATCTTCTGGGTAATCACTTGTATCAAATTTGTTTATATTTTCAGCCATGAACTCATATGCATTTTTCTCTTCAAGTTCATATATTAGAGAATCTGTATCTGTATACATGACTTTACATTTATCTCCAAATTGACGCTGCATAAAACTGTAATGGAAATCGTAGAGGCATATCTTTGAAATTTCCATAATTGCCATTCCAATATAGAGAGGCTTATTGAATAAGATTTTGAGTCGCCTTAATTCCACAGCAACTAAATTCTCATCAAATATCGTTGCACTGTGGAAGTTGGGTGCCGCAATCCGAGCTTTTGCACCATAGCGACCTTCCCACTTTACGCAAAGCTTGATATCGCTATACTTGCGCACATTTTCCATGGTCTTACCAAAAGCTGCATTATTCATCTTCTTATAGCTGTCCTTCTCATGATCGCTTGTAGCCTGCATCCGTTTGGTGGTATTTAAGTCAATATATGGTTTAAGCCAAGCTGATTGATCGAATTGAAGTACCCGGTGCACTTTTTTCAGGATGAGTCCATGTGATAAGCATTGCTTCAAGTTTCGGTAGTGTATAACATATTTAATTTTTGAATGTAATGTTGTCAGAAGCTTTTCTAATTTTTGCTCCAGGTGGTGCTGCATGCTCAGAGCAAAACGGTAAGTCCTTATGTTTATCATGTAGATGTTGAGGATAATCCAAGTCGACTTCGAATATGTATCCTGTTGGAGAATCATCAGGAATTTCGGAAACGTCAATATTGGGAACATCAACCCATTTGAATCCTCCGGTTGGTAAATGTTGTGACATGGCCCATCCATAAAGGTTATCCACATCATAATACATCAAGTATTTCTCTTTCTCCTCAGGTTTAAAATCATCCATATATTTGTTATTTGCTTTACTATATCTGTTCGAACATTGACTTATACCACCTCGAATGCCTCTCTCTATGAATAGCAGTATATCTACGTCGGTTATCAGCTCTAATTTGACATTAGTGTATTTTAGCATAGCATCCCATGTTAAGCCTGGCATGGTGTAATAATGTGCTGGATCTAAATTGTATGTCTTCATGCACACTTCTCGAAAGTTCTCAAACACATCGGCCAATAGTAGAACATCAGTCTTAAGGTATAGATCTGAATATTCACCAAGTGTTTGTATTTCAAATTTTTGCCAGACCTTTTCAGCATTATTGTAGTCCTCAGGAGATATAGCACTGTCAGTCAGTTTATTGTAGAACGCTTCTTGTGTCGGCAAGTTCCGGAAATCCAATTTATCCCAGTCATCAATAAAATCATATGGGAAGACACCTTTGCGTGTAAGAAGTTTGATAGTGTCATCATTCAATCCCCGCCATACTGATCTTGTAGTGTTCAATTTATCCATTGGCAGCAATGATGAAAGCTTATCTAAAGATTCAGCCATAAAACGGAAGGAATCGATGAATCTGAAATTTATGTGGCTGCCGTCCATGTGCTTGGTGAACGAAATATATCTTTCCTTGTTTATTGGCAAGAGATCAACATTTCCTGGGAAAGATGTAGCTATATCCTTAATAATGAAGTGAGCATCATATCCGGATAAATTGTGAAAAATGACTGGAACTATGGAGCAATCTTGATACATCAGATTGCATGCATTGTGGGCTGGCCCTCGGTATTTTCCTGTTAAAAGAATTTATGAAAAGAAATGAATTGAATTATGCTTCTCAGTATTTACCTGTTAAATGGCAATGATCCCGGACTCGTTCCTCATCTGCTGCAAACGTTTTTTCGCAGATATGGCAGCAAGTATTTTCCATATGTGATCGCCGTTCCTCTTTAGTCAGTGGTTGCATTGGCCTTATGTTCAGCTTCTCCTGTACAGCTATGGACGCAATTTTTTGCAATTCTAATGCAAACCATTTTTGACAGTCCTTGCCTCGATATGCTCTGTAATATGAGAGCTTAGCATCATGTTTGCAGTGGAAATAGAACCCTATGCTGTGAACTTCATGTTCCTGGATTCGCTGTGTATTTTGATCGTTTCCCTGAATCGGCTTCAATATTGATTCAAGATCAGCATACACACAAAACGGGACTGGATTCTTATGGTTATAATTCTTATATTCCAACCATTTCTTTTCCTCTGAGGGAAACATAATTCTGCAATCGTTTTGATTCTCGCATTCAGGAGTGTGTGATGTTAATTTTTCTTCAGAGTAAAAGTAGAGCAAACATCTGTCGCATATATACCGTCTACCATTACACTTCGAAGTTTGTTTCGATACAAGGCGTGAAAGATCTTTAATCCAACAGAAATTATATCTGTCGACATCATCATCATCATCCATATGATCATCAGCCTGGTCATAGTCATCTTGTAGCATTAAGAGATTTACATGTCGCTCCATTCTGTGTTTCGTAAGTCTAACTGGAACTGTGGTGAGGAAATGCTCTTTCTCCAGGATGAACACGTTTATTGATAAATCGTTCTGGTCCTCAAATTGTGTAATTTGCCTAAGTGTCATGGGAAATGTTATCCCAGTTAAATTAAGTACTGTAGAGTAATGTGGATACGATGAGGTCCTATCGGAGTGAACATTTGCAGGATATAGCGCTGATGTTACAGCCCATGCGAAGCATGCTTCATCATTATTTTGCACATTGATGCAAGCTTTCTTTGATGCAATTTCCTTTTGTAGGGGTATATACGAAGATCCTCGAAGCTGCTCAAACTTGTTGATGTGTACTGCTAGATGTATTATTGAGTGCAGTGCCCAGTCACTGTCTTTTTCCTGGAAATCTTCCAGCTGAGTGTGTATTGGATCCGAAATGTTTGATTTAAACCACTCCTTTAAATTGTCATCTGCACTAATTGGAGCAGTTCTCGCTTGGAAATATTTAACGTCTTTTATCATTTCATTGTCACCAGTTTCTTTAACAAATTCACCGCAAAACGTTGTAGAAACTTTAATATTAAAATAATGTTTTAAGGTATTTTTAACACGACGCGTAAATAATTTGGCAGCGTCTTGCATAAATAGCTTCGGATCGATATGCTTTAAATTTGCAATAACACCTTGTCGAATTCTCTCTGCGAACGCTGTCTTTATTTCCTCCCACTTTACAAAATCACTTCTTCTTATGCGAGTAATTCCTCCACCTCGACGGGGAGTTCTCAATAGTGCTCTCAATGCTTTAATTTGCTCGAGACAGCTCTCGAAATGTCGTTTCCTAGCACTCTTATTGCACTTCCGTAATGCAACTTGAAATTTATGCATGTTTCTATTACACTTTTGAACAATATAGTCTTTATTCACTGAATTTTTTAAACACTCCATCACATCTTTTCGCAAGTTTTCAATTACTGAAAAACTTTTATTTACTAGCGCGGTTGTCATTTTTATTTTATTTTTATGTACTATCACGGAGACTCACTAAAACTGACTGGTGCTCCTCAAGAGTTTCCTTGCGCTTTTATAGCAACGGTTTGTAAACATGAATGATCCTGCTGCTAAAATTGCACAGGATGAATTCCAACGAATTTGCTTACAGGCTGAGATGATATCGAATTACACGATAAAAAAATCATTCAAATTAATTTGATTACTTTATTCTGCTGGTCGAATTTGCAAATGAGATTGTTTACATACAAGAAAATGTAAAAATTTGTTTACATTCCAATGAAACGTTTCGATTGGTAAAATTCTTGGAACAATAAAATTTTTTTGGCTGCCTACAGGAAGTGTGGTATCAAATTACATGAAAAGAATAAATGTGCTGATATTGCTTAAATTTGTTTACAGCAGGATGTGAAAATTTGTTTACGAATTCCAATGAAACGTGTCGATCAGTAAAATTCTTGGAATTGGGCGGCTTACAGGAAGTGTGGTATCAAATTACATGATAAGAATGAATGTGCTGATGTTGCTTAAATTTGTTTACAACAGGATGTGAAAATTTGTTTACGAATCTTGTGATGATCGATATCTGCAACTTCCGTTCAGCAAAACCAAGGTGAAACAACAAAAACCGAGGTGATGATGCCATGTTGCGAAATTCGTTATCTGCTCAGCTAAGAAAACTTCAAGCATGACAAACCCCTTAGCTAATTGTTTGTCTCGAAAACCAGAGCCCGTAGAGGATTTGTGATGAAAATTTCGTTCCCCCTCCCACCCCACACCGGCAAGAATTCATTTCCATGAGCATTGAATTATTAATACGCTAATATCTCGAAAACCAGAGCCCGTAGAGGATTTCTGATGAAAATTTCATTACCCCCCCCCCCTCCTCCCTATCTTTATTATCGCCCTCCACATACCCACCATCTAGAATCCATTGGCACAATTTTTTCAATGATATAAGTCTTGGGGTTTCTTTTTTTTGTTGATTTTCACACCAGGCGTTCTCGGTTCGATTCCAACACAAAGCCAATTTTTTATTTCAGCGAAGATAGAGCTTGAGACGCCAATGTCATGAGCAAGGACTTGTGAGTTGTGACGTAATACCTCAAATTGTATCGTGTGCATGTGTGTGTGAAGGTCAATGACATCGGGGCCAGGGTCAAGGGTCAAAGGTCAATGGTCAACGGTCAAAGGTCAAAGGTCAACGGTCAAAGGTCAAAGGTCAAGGGTCAAAGGTCAAGGGTCAAAGGTCAAGGGTCAAAGGTCAATGACCTCAGGGTCGGTGACGTCACATCTGTCTGGCCAAACTGACCCTATACTTACTAGGGTGCAGTCAAGACCAAATGACACATCCCGGTAGTACCGGTTAATCCCCCACCTCTGGTATAGAACTCTACCCATATATAGCAACTTTAAAGAATATTCATACAACACCTCCATGGTCTCATGGTAGAGCGCATCGGATTTTACAAAACCAAGCGTTCTCGGTTCGATTCCAGCAAAATCCAACATTATTTTATTTAAAAAATCAGCTATGACAGAGCTTAATCAGCTGACGGGATCAGCCAACCAGATGACGTCATACCCTGATCAGTCAGACGGTAGGAAAGGAATTCGCCCTGTGATGTAGACCTGTGCGAAGAGGCGATATCAAATTACCAGCCGGCCCCTGGTGTGTGTGTGTGTGTGTGTGTAAATATCGCTCAATTTGTTTACTTTACTGGGCTGCGATTTTGTTTACATTATTCGGAATTTGATTATCGGACAAGTCAACATACCTACATTGGTTGTTGTTGTATCCTCCTAAAAGAAAACTTCTAGATAATGTCAAAATTTCAGTACAAAAGCGACCTCAGCCCCCTTCCCCTCCCCTGCCCCTACCCAGAGCCCTCAGTGATCCATCAAAATAGTTGGTTTCTACCTTGCACTTTTTGTATGGAAAAAGTGGTCCAGAACTCTTATAGCTATACTACTTCCCCCCATTATAGGCTCACAATCAGTCGCAACACTTACGACTTTATCACTAGGGAATTCAAAGCTGGACCTTACTTCGTCAAGTGTATATTTCTGAAGTCCAGACACCGCGAGTTGTATCAATAAGAGCTACTAAGTCTAACATTTCTGTAGATTACATAGCGGCAAAAAACGATGAATTGTGGGACCTAGTCGAGAGCTAAAATGTGAATGCTGTGTACAATTTTTCAAATCACACACCTATTTTCAAAATTTCTACTAATTTCAGTTGTACGACGTGACATAGTTAGGAACCTGAGCGATGAATTTATGCAGTTTTCTACTACCGGGATCCAAAACTTTTAAATTTCTTATAATAATAAATTTCCCTTCTCCATATGGACGTCTGGCACAGGCAATATGCCAAGCTATCAAGAAATGAGCTTCGTTGGCTCTGTCTGTGACTAAAAGAAGACAAGAGTCCGGAGTGCTTACGACGAAGGCCTGGTTACATTGACTTAAGTTTCTTTGCTCGCTTTCCATTATTATCAATAAAAGCTAATTTTTCGACCCAATTTTTTTTTAAAGGTTCTATTTTTTTTTCTTGTTCGTATTTTCGATTTTGATGTTTTCTGAAGTTCCGTTAATAAATTTATATCCAAAGTTTGAAATTGAAACAAAACAATTAATAAATATACACCGCAGAGAAATTACACATCGTAAACAATCTTATGCTTGATAAAAAATCTACCAGATGTTTAAAAAAAAACACGAAATAGGACATTTAGCTGATAGGGAAACTATTGAAATATGGCTCCACCCACAACCAAGGAAAAAACTAAGAAAGAACTAAGGAAATTCAAATTAAAAACAAAGTATGACTCTCTCTCTCTTCAAGCGCGTTCACCACAAAATAATTTTAAAACAGGATTAAGGAAACGGAAGCTCATGTACGCGCTCGAAATTTCTTTTGGTCATTCCCAACTTTATTGGCAAAATTTCATTTATTTGCACCTGTGACTGATGAGCATACGAATGTGCTTGAAGAGTTTAAATTATTTTTACGTTTCTTAAAAATTTTTATAATATTATCGCCTAACAAATTTTTCTGCTGATTATTCGTAGAATATCTGAAATAATTCTTACGTAATGATTGTCACCGAACAAACCCATTTGGGGTTTCTCAGTAAAAATAATTATCGATAAAGTGCGCCTGCGAATGTGCGTTCCCGTTCCTGTTTTAACGAGATTGAAAAATAAAAACGAAAACAATGTTTCGTTTTTGTTTTTGCGAAGCGACAATTGGCCACTATTATGAATATGCAACATTAGATTAGATTAGATTTGTGAAGGGGTGTGTAGGCGTTAGCCTCGCACTCACTCAAGGGCGGATACAGCGGTGTGGTGGAACCCCCCCCCCCCCTGTAGCTCTAATAAATGTAGATTTTTTGTAGATGTAGATTTTAGGAAGCCGAATCTAGATGGTCGCGACTGAATTCAAATTTCGAGGACGCGGATTGCTTCACATCACAAATAAAAGTTTTCCAATTGTTTAATAATCGGCCTCAGGTTGATCACCATTTTAGGGAACGTTGCATGGATTTTACTGGTAATATCCCGTAATAAAGGAATACCTTGGGGTGGTTTGGAGAGACGAAGAAAGAAGCGAATTGTCAGTTTTTTCAGTAATCATCTTTATATTTTTTTAAATTATTACAAAATTTATAGCCCTTTTTCATTTAGTACCTACCTACCAGAAAACTTTATTCTGGAACCTTGCTGAAGTTGAGCATATTGAAGTCGTGTTAAGAATTTTCTTGTATTTTTTTTTTTAATAATTTTCTTGCTATATCTTACAAGATCCACACAAAATACAAAGTTACAAGCCTTTTTTCAAGAGTGGTGTGAAATTTTAACAAGATCGAACTGGGTCAATTTCAATTGAACTAATTATGTGGGAAGTTCTGGTTATTGATATCTGTGTAAAATTTGGTACTACTTGTATAGGATGTGGAAATAATTCCAAAGGAGTCTGTTGAAGTAACTATATCCGTAAAAAAAGTAACAAAGTCCCTTCAATTTCATCGTTGTCTGTCTGAAACTGTACAGGTACTTACGCGGAAGAAATCTTGGCGGTATCATTCCAGCCTAAAATAACTAAGATCAATTAAGTCAACTACAATAGATCCTCGCTATGACAGCTCAAAATGACGCAGAAATTCTAAGAGTTTTAAAAAACAAAAATCTCAATTATAATTTTTGAATTTTAAGGAGTTCTGCGCTGTCAAATATTAGAATACTGCGGAATATTGTGAATTTTTTCGTGTCATCTGTTTTATAATATACCTACCTACCTATGGCAATCGGCTAGCTGCTGCGCTGAGGCTGACAATGGTAACTATCACGACGTTTGCCTTCTCCTCTTGCAAAAGTTGAAAATATTTGCTTGACGAATGAATAAAATGCACACACACTACTTAATTGCATTTATTTATACTTCTTTGTTTATCGTATCCTCTTTAAAATTCCATTCTTATTCCTTTATCTCTTTTACTATACCATATTTTGCCCATAAGAGAGAGAGAGATAGTAAAGCTAATTGTCACATTGCCTTCTCCTCTTCCAAATGACTGCTTCTTTTCATTGGTTCATAAAATGCATGCTCACCCACACTACTTCATTTAACGAACTTAACGAATATTTCGGTCATGCGCAGTAGAATAAAATTTTAATTTTTGTGATCTGAAATTTGCTGATCGCCTGGGTATTTGCTGTTTCTTTAAAATACACAAGAATGAATGGGACAGACAATATTATAAATTCAATATGCACCACATTTGGACTGTATGGTTTCTTTTTTCTAAACTAGTGATACCTCTGCCAACAGATGGCTCCGGGTGTATCGAAATGAGAATTTTCTCACCTTGATGAAATCTAGTTTTTTGTAATTTAGTGCTTGAAGAGTTTTTCAATTTCGTGGTGTAATTTATATTTAACTTAATTATTAAATTTTGAGTAGGCATAGAAATAACAATGAAAAAAATTATATCAAATAAGAAAATATTTAAAAATTTGCATGTTCGTCTTTTTCCTTGAAGATCGCAAGCGATGAAAACGCCTTTGTCATTCAAAATAAAATTTCCAATTTTATGAAAACCTAAAATTTTTAAAGATTTTCAAATGGAAAATTACTGTTGATGCTACAGGAATACTTTTTACATACTGCTTTGAAAGACAGCTAAAGGTGTGCAAGTAAATCTCCAACTTAAAAGCTGCGACTGTTGATAGTTTCTCTGTCGATATTCTTTGTGCTTCTTTTAAATGCTGTTGAAATCATAACCGCCATCTTATCTGATTTTTTTTCATGCCCTATGTATATTGCTAGTATCTCTTAAGGAGCTTTTTTACCCTTTATTAGTGTTGTTGTTTTAAACATGCACCTGTGCACCTACATACTTTAATAACGATCATCATTACGAGCTCGATGTACCTACCAAGTTTTACCTTATTCCATTCAATCTGGTACCTACCTACCTACGTACTTAATCATTTTCCTATGATGCTGTGAAGGGATAAATCCTTAGTCGATGATCAAGTCGATCGCATCTCAATCAGAATCCGGTTCAGGATTATGCCGATACAAATTTTACTGAAGGCCCGAAGTTTATTTTATTGGAAAGCGTAATTCTTCAGGAATTTGGGAAATTTAATTGATCGACTTTCTTACACCGCTTTTCCTTCATTCTCTAATTATTACATATTTTCATTGTTTTTTTTTTTTTTTGAGAGTTGAGGGTTCCAATCTTCCGTGAAATCTCAAAGCGTCTAAGGTCGGGATGAATTTGCATCTTTCAGCTACTCCAATTTTGTATAGGAGTTTTTTTGAAATACTCTCGCCAAATCTTTAAAACCTTCTGGCGCTAAGGCGTTTTTTTTTTACAATTTATTCTTAAACTCAGTATGTTTTTGTTGATGAGATTGATTCAGCTTATTAGGAAAAGTATAACAATTCAAATGTCATTACTAGCAAATCATACAGATCTTGAAAGGTCTCGTATTTAGCTCAAGCTGGCGGTTATTCTATTTTTCCACAGTTGTAAAATTAAAATGCATCGAATTCATCCGAGTTCGATAAGAGATTATTGGATAATCTAACTCCTTTTGGTTACAATAAAAGTTATTTTCACATTAACTTTTTCCCATTGCTGGCAGTCCACTCGATACCAGTCTTATAAAGATGCAATTCAGTTCACCATTTACAGCATCCGCAATACCAAGAACATCAATTTCTGAATTTTTAAAGTGCATTTTGAATGCATTCAACGCGAATTTGGAATATATTACCATCAGTTTTGTTGATCTGGATGTGTTCGTTGTCGAAAAGGATTCCCCTCACTCAATTAAAGTCGGTATTTTTATTCCCGTTGAATAACTTTCGCTCATATTCTGAACAGGATCTTCTATCTAAACCCTAAGTGTGCTATTACGACTTTTGATTTAGATAATGATAGCCTTTTCTCGGGTCTGTTTTTCTTTTCGGTTATGAGCAACTTCTTGGTGACGATGAATCTGTAACTTGAAGAATATTAGGCTTCGCCAACTCTTTTGAAATGATCCTTCACAAGCACGCAGGTACACCTCTGTTTGATCCTTGCATAGTAATAATATGACCAAGTAACTAGGTAAATATACTATGGGTAGTTCTGGACTGGACTCTCATCTGGAGACTTGCTGACTTTTCTTACGGAATATTGGAACCGTTTACAATTTAGGTGAGTCCAAAATCGTTGCTCTAGATATTACCATAGCCCTTTTAGCCAAACTTAAAGCACTTTGGTCTCTCCCCTCCTTTTCTATTATGGATTGAAAATTAGCCCCAATTGAGCCCTAAAATTTATGCAGTGAGCACTGTAATGAGAATACTATTTAACCTATTTTCAGGAGTGGTGGTCCTAACTTTTAATAAAGTTGGGTTATCCATGGATTTTTTTTTTAAATACTAGAGCATTAAATTCGGGGAAAGGGAATTAAATTAGCCCTAATTGAGTCTTAAATTTTGACGCATTCAAAAATTGTCTACCATGAAATGGCGATCCCAACTTAATTGACGTCAAATTATCATTTTTATAGGGGGTAGGTCTTTACTGTGGGTAGAACATAATTTGGATGAAAACTCTCCGCAGTATGCCTCCTGATGAATTACATTATGTTGGCATGAATTTCGAAGGTGATTTTCATTAATATCGAACATTTCCCGGTGTGGAATAATAGAAACATTTACACTATGAAAATTTTGCTCAAACAAATGCAAGTATAAAACTGTACAAATAAAGTTGTGGGGGGAAGGGAGCGTCATTTTGAACAAATAACCTATTTTTTGTTTTTTTACTTTGAAGGTTTTAAAGATAGTAAACAGAAAGCTTTCCAATAATATACTACCTTACATGTAATTTAACGAGCTAATAGATTTACATAAGCAAAACAAAAGAAGAAGTTAAAGAATAATTAAAAAGCAAAAAGTAAAAGGAATGTTGAAATATAACTACAAAAAAATAAATTAAAACTAAAGAAGTAAAATTAAGAGCAAAAAGGAGCTAATAATATAGAAAGAAAATATAAAAAGAAAAAAAAAGTACAAAAATACTTGAACTAAAGCGGAGGCCAACAATGCTGTTAAAGAGTAGTGAAAAGGGGCAAAGAGAAGCAGTAGAATGAAGGAGAGTGTTACTAAACGATCTCGCGGAGGATTAACTTTTTAAATGTCGTTGAAGATGTCTATATTGTTAAATCTTATATTGTATGATTTTGTAATTCTGCAGATAGGTGACTTTTCTTTAATGTTTGTTCTGCAAGTGGGTAATTTGAAGAGGGTCTGGGATCTCGAGTTACGCGAAGGGACATGTAAATCAATATTAGACACCAATGCATCACAATATACTTCACCATTTAAGATCTTGTATAGAAATGTACTATCCAAGTAGATTCTGCGATTTTCCAGTGTCATTATTAAGTTATATTTTGTTAGTCTTTCATGATACTCTAGAGTGGTATTCTCCAATCTGAGCAATAGAACTCTAGTGAATTTACGCTGGACAGTCTCAATTTGTCCACTATAGAGGAATAAAAAGGATTTCAAACCTGACTAGCATATTCAAGAATGCTCCTTACTAAAGAATAAAAAAGACTGACATAAGAGGATCCTGACCTAAATGATTTGCAAGTGCGAAAGATAAAGCCTAATAAACGAAATGATCTGGAGATAATAAAGTTTATATGTGGAATAAAGAGGAGCTTTGATCAAATATTACACATGAATCTTTTATCTCATTGACACGAGAGAGAGTAGTGTCGTGGATGGTGTAGTCAAAGAATATAGGGTCTTTTTTGCGATGCTTACGTTGACTTCAATACAGTTATCATGGCACCATTTTTCCAGCCGTAGTATATCTTTTTGAAGATGAACACAATCCGTCACGAATTAATAACGTTATTAATTTTCCTAAAGATCTTGGCATCATCAGCGTACAGTAAGCAATAAGATACAAAACAAGAAGGCATGTCGTTGATATAAATGAGAAAAATTAATGGTCCAAGTATTGTACATTGGGGCACTCCAGAAATTTGTTTAAATGAGGAGGATTGATGGCCATTAAATACAACGATATTATCTCTGTTGGCTAAATAGGAGTGGAACCAAGATATGGTGTCTGTCTGGAACCCCATTAGAGCCATCTTTGAAAGACAGCGATTGTGATTAATCTTATCGAATGCTTTGACAAAGTCAGTGTGGATAGAATCTATTTGTGTATTTTCATCAAGAGCGGATGCGATTTTGTCTGTGAATAGAGATCAGTTGGTGATCGTAGATCGCTCCGGTAAAAATCCATGCTGTTTTTCAGAAATAAATGATTTTATTTGGAATAGGAGCTGATAATAAACGACCTTTTCAAAGATAAGTGCAAGATCGTTAGAAATGGAAATGGGTCTCTAGTTAATGACGAGTTTAGAGTCACCAGATTTATAAATAGGCATAACGAATCAATTTTTAAGAGCTACTGGGTAAATTTTATTAGTGATTGAAAGATTGAATAGATTACTAAGCGGTTCCGTAAGACTTTGTGCGCATCTCTTAAAAAGAATATTTAGGATCCCGTCAGGTCCCGGATTTTTATCACAATCAAGATTGTTTAATACATTAAGAACTAATTCCGAAGGGATGGAGCTTAACATTATATTCATATTACAAGCGTCCTGAGAAGACGAAGGAATAATTCCGGGATCTTTTTCAGAGTATACGGATGTAAAGTGCGCGGAAAACATCTCACATATAAGTGGAGAGCATGACGATGTATCATAATTAAATGTTAATTGTTTGGGATACGTGTTCAATCTATTTAGGTTCTTACTGAAAGCCCAAAATGCCTTAGGGTTGTGTTTTAGCGAATGTTCAGTATGGTTGATGTACTTTTGATAGCATTTAGTAATCAAGGATTTTGATATCTTCCTCAAATAAAAGAAAGTCTTATAAATCTCCGAGTGGGGACTTTTTTTGTACAGTCGTCTATATTTATCTTTTGCCTTAAGGACTTTAATCAGTTGGGAGCTATACCATTTCGGAAAATGATTGTGATTGCGTTGAATTACTTCGGGGATAAACAACTCTATTCCATTATTAATTGCTTCATAGAATTTGGCAAATGATTGGTCAACATCACCGGAAAATGCATGAGATAAGGATTACAAATTTGTTTAATCATTGAAGCTGATTTACATAGTCCAAAATAAAATTCATAAACGATCTCTAGATAAATAGTTAAGCAACCAACCATAAATTTTTGCATATCTAGCACATAGCTCTAAGAAGTTTTTGCACACACACTTTTATAAAATATTTTGGGAACATGACAAAATCCAGAAAAGAAAAATTTAAAAAATTCGGAAATGAGAAAATTCAGAGTCGACAAAAGTCATAAATGTCAAAATCCGGAAATTGTAAAAAATTTTATAATTATATTCTACAAATATATAAATTATTTCATCCTTATTATAGTTCACGACTCACCGAAGTGACAGCTCCGCAGTCACTCTCACTTCACTTCACTCCTCGTATTATATCGTTGTCGAACGGTGTGACGTGACATTTTTCTTCGAAGCCTTATTATCGTTGTCATTTAAAGTGACAGATAGCATCAGGGCATGCGTCAGGGTATGAATTACATTTGTAGACAAAAGTGAGGTTTGTCTTATTTCATACGCGATGTATTTCCGCCCTTTAGCTATAAAAAAATGATTCACCATAAAATCTATCATGACTACAAACTTTTGTTGTTGTAATTTTTGCACTTAAAATGCAAAAAAAAAAATTAATTTAATTTATAAAAAAACTATTGAATTTTATGTTTTAATGAACAACTTAAAAACCATCATAAAATTTATCTTTTTCCGCTTGCATTTTCCTTTTCCTTACACACACATGTAACATCTGTCACTTACAAAAACCAAGTGAGTCAAATTGTCACTTAATTTATCACTTACATCGGCATTTGTTTACTTAATACGACAACAGTAATACGTCCAAAGTCGTATGTTTTCGACAATTCTCACTTTAAGCGACAATCATAATATCATTTTTGTGTCGTAACGCCATTTTTCACTTAAAGTGACAACGATAATAACGGTGACTTAAAATTCACATGAGTGAAACGAATTTGTTAAATATATGTGCTGATTAGATTTAGATTTGTGGAGCGGTGTGTTGAGGCGTTCGCTTCTCATTCACTGCGACCTGAAAGATCTATTGTGAGTCCCTGTTCAATTTACTCCCTTTCTACGTTTAGACTGTTAGTGAAGGGACTTAGGTTCTACACGTAGTTTTGTCAAGGGAAAGCATGTCTGAAGTAGAGTAATCTCCGCCTGGCCAATGTTTCGCAGGATGAAATCTCAGCCAAGACCATCTTGTATAGGTGATACCTCAATGGGCAATGGCCTGAGAAAAGCTCTGTTATCATTTTGAGCTCCGTCTTCATAGTAGGAGTTCGTTTGTTTTTCCGCCAGAGGTGTCGATAAATTTTTATGCCTGACAAAGTCCATATCGCCTTTTCCAATAAAGGCATTTTTGATTATTTTCAAAGCTATTTAGGGTAGCTTTGAGTGCTGGTTGGACCAGCATGGGATTTGGTGATGATAGATTTACATCTGACGGAAACATTTGTCACCCAGGATTAAGCTCTGGTACATCGCAACTGTTCTCAGTTTATATGCATATGAAGAAATCATTTTTTACAACTTAACAATTGTTAATCGTGGATACATTTAAGGGAGTCCTTTCTTCTATATGAATATAAACTGAACACAGTTGGGTTGCACCATAACTTCCTCCTGGCGCGCGAGTTAAATTTCTAATTAAGTTATTTAATAAAAAAAAAAAAAAAAAATTAAAACGCACAAATTTTCCCGACTTAAATTTATTGAACTTTTCGTTTTAAAACTCGCAATCGCACTGAACTTATTTTCTATTTTATTGCTAACATTCGTAAAACTGAAATTACTACCTAGAGTCTAGACTAATACAAATATTTCTTAAGAATAATTGAATTAGGTTGGGTGCAAATGGGTTCTTTTCCTTCAACCTTTCGCTTGTGAGCTCTACCTTTTGCTTTTACCTTTACCTTTAAAGGAAATACTTTATTTTTATAAATACGACCTATTGTTAGGCTATTGTCATCAAGTTAGCTACGGAATAGACACCTACTTAAATTTCTCGCTCTTACCGAAATAACAATTTTCACTGCCCCAATATCATTAACATATGGCATTATTAAGAATTGCAACGAAATTATATGAAATCAGGAAACTGTTCATTTTGTTTGCAAAGGTCTAAAAATTCATTACTTCTACCAATCATTGAAGGTGCTCCGTCAGTAGACATCGCAACCAATTTATGCAAAGACAAATTTGCAAGGTTAAGGTAGGATTATGAATAGTTTGAATGGATTTTGAGGGTATTCAAGAAGATTTTGTCGGTCGGGTAATCCTACATTCTCTCAATTTTTGTTTTTAGCTCGTTGTCTCTGTTGCACTGCAATAATGCATAGCCAAGCTCTTTTCCCCTCATTCATACAAAAGACATCCTATTTTTTGCTGCCTCCTTCTCATCTTCTTATTAAGTCATTTTTGACATTGCTTGGGAATTAGTCAGGTCAGTTGTAGAATAGATACGTGTTTAATTTTAAATTCATGTTTTATCGTCTGCTAAATTTTTAGTACACATTTTAAATTAAAAGACTTGAAACTAACTTAGTAAATTATTTAAACTGTCTGCGATCTACTGTCGAACTGTTCGCGATCGACCGTTTGCCCACCTGTCTATAGAACTCAATTTTCTAAAATATAATTGAATATCTGAAACTCTACAGTGTTTCACACCCAGCAAATCTTCTTAGTTTTCTGCTACGTTTGCATGTAGAGTCGCAGTTCTCAAAATCTGGAATGCAATTTCCTGGATACTTTTTCATTAGAATTTGTATGCATTTTTGGCGGTCGACAACGGCACAAATGAAAGGGTTGTATCTGAAAATAACTAAAATGAATAAAAATTCTGCCGAAACATTTTCTGTAAATTTCTAAGAAGAAATTAATGCTAATTGCGTAACTAGTGTCTATGCTCATAAAAACAACACATAACAGATGGATTCAAGCAATGCTTTCCAGCAGGATAATCAAGACGCAGCTCTTTAGTGCGACACTGGAGGTTAACTTCACCAGAGCAACCCCAACCCCAAGTAGGAGTTTCGTCTTCACTGCTGTGATCCATGGTAGTTAACGATCTTTTGGTTCAACTAAGCAACCAAAGTACTGAATCCCAAAGTTATGCTGATGACCTTGTTATCATTATCACAGGTAAAAGTGAGCGCTTGCTTTCTAGAAAGTATCAAGAAGCCCTAAGTTTTGTTCAAGGCCGGTGTGCTGTACAAAGTTATCAGTCAACCCCAGCAAAACAATTATTATACCCTTTACCAGAAAAAGGTGAATGAGGAACATAATTAGCCCTACCCTCTTTGCTAAGGAAGTCCCAATATCCAAAGGTGCTAAATATCTTGGGATAACTCTCGATGATAAGCTCAACTGATGCAAACATATTGACAAGACAGCTCTGTGGGAATGTTGAAAACTGGCTGACTCAACATGGGAACTCAAGCCAATAATAATTTCGCTATACAAATCAGTAATGAGGCCCATGATCACATATGCTGCAGTAGTGTAGTGGAACAGGTATACATACAAAAGCCAACCATCCAGAAGCTAAATAAGCTACAGAGGATGGCATGTCTAAGTGTAAATCGTGCCATGCGCATTACATCTACCAGCGCTCTAGAGACACTATTGAACTTACCAGCACTCAGCAACGTTGTTGAAAAAGAGGATGGACTAATGGTGTACAGAGCCCGGACAGATGGGTATACTGAATGGAACTCCAAAATCCTACGCAGACAACAGAACGAATAGAAGCAAATTCAATACTTAATTAAAATTTCGAGGACACATTAGGGATTACTTCACATCGCAAATAAAAGTTTTCCAGATGTTTAATAATCGCCCCCAGGTTGATCACCATTTTAGGGAACGTTGCATTCTATCACTCTCTGAGGGTTAAACTAGTAGTGTCCCGCAATAAAGGAATATCTTGTGGCGACGAAGGAAGGAAGGGAATTGTCAGTTTTTTCAGTGATCATCTTTATATATTTTTTGAATTATTACAAAATTTATAGGCCTCTTTCATTTAGTACCTATCAGAAAACTCTTTTCTAGAACCATGCTGAAGTTGAGCATATTGAAATCGTGTTCAGCATTTTTTTGTATTTTTTTTTTTACTAATTTTCGTGCTATTGAAGGGTGCGAAAATTACATTTTTTGAAATAAGTATGGATCTTACAAGATCCACGCGAAATACAGTTATAAGAAGGGATCTTATTGCAAGCATCTCAGGCATTTTTCAAGCGTGATGTGCATATTTTAACAAGATCAAAGTGGGCCCATTATTTTCAATAATACACACGCCAAACATAAGACTTTCATCGCTGACTGTCTGAAACGCGGAATAAATCTTGGCTTGGCGGTATCATTCCAACTTCAAATAACTAAGATTAATTAAGCCAATTACAATAGATCCTCGCTATGCCAGCTCTAAATAATTTAGAAATTCTAAGAGTATTACAAGACAAAAAATCACAATTATAATTTTTGAATTTTAACGACTTCTGCGTTGTCAAATATCGGGATAATGTGAAATATTGAGAATTTTTATCGTGTCATCGGCTCACGAAGATAACAAACATTTCATAATTACCTACCTACCTACCTATAAAAATTCCAATATTTCATGCATACACCATTCTTTTGAAAACTATGCAGATGCATTTTGTCGTCATTGGTTAATTACAGAAATTATGAAATTCTTAAATTGGCTTTAAAATTCTGCAATGCATAGCAATGGGCTAGCTGCTGCTGCGCTGAGGCTGACAGTGACAACTAGTACGCCGTTTGCCTTCGTCTCTTCCAAAAGTTGACAAGATCTACTTCATTTTCATTGGCGAATGAATAAAATACACACACAACTTGATTTAACGTAAGTTGGTTGCATTTTTTTTATACTTCTTCGTTTATCGTATCCTCTTTAAAATTCCATTCTTATTCCTTCATCTCTTTTACAATACCATATTTTGCCCATAAGAGAGAGAGAGAGATAATAAAACTAATTGTCACATTGCCTTCTCCTCTTCCAAATGACTGCTTCTTTTCATTGGTTCATAAAATCCTGCTCACCCACACTAAGTACTGCATTTATCGAACTTAACGAATATTTCGGTCATGCGCAGTAGAATAAAATTTTAATTGTGATCTGAAATTTGCTGATCGCCTGGTATTTGCTGTTTCTTTAAAATACACAAGAATGAATGGGACAGACAATATTATAAATTCAATATGCAGCACATTTGGACTGTATGGTTTCTTTTTTCTAAACTAGTGATACATCTGCCAACAGATGGCTCCGGGTGTATCGAAATGAGAATTTTCTCACCTTGATGGAATCTAGTTTTTTGTAATTTAGTGCTTGAAAAGTTTTTCAATTTCGTGGTGTAATTTATATTTAACTTAATTATTAAATTTTTCGTAGGCATATAAATAACAATGAAAAAAAAAAAATTGTATCAAATAAGAAAATATTTAAATTTTTGCATGTTCGTCTTTTTGCTTCATGATCGCAAACGATGAAAATGCCTTTGTCTTTCAAGATAAAATTTTCAATTAGAAATTTCATAAAAACCCCAAATTTTTAAAGATTTTTAAATGGAAAATTACTGTTGCTGCTACTGGAATACTTTTTACATAGTGCTTATGCTATTGAAAGACGGCTAAAGGTGTGCAAGTTAATCTCCTACTTAAAAGCTGCGGCTGTTGACAGTTAGTTTTCTATCGATATTCTTAGTTCTTCTTTAAATGTTGTCCTATATTCCTAGTGTCTTTTAAGAAGCTGTATCAGTGTTGTTGTTTTAAACATTCACCTACATACTTTAATAACGATCATTATTGAGCTCGATGTACCTACTGAGTATTACCTTATTGCATTCAAACGGGTACCTACCTACCTACTTATTACACTTTCCTATGTTGCGTTAAGGAGTAAATTCAAGTTGATCTCATTTCAATAAGAAACCGGATTAGGATTACGTCGATACAAATTTTACTGAAGGCCCGAAATATTTCATTTCATTTATATTGCAAAGCATAATTTTCTCGGAAATTTAACTGATCGACTTTCTTATATTTCACGAAAATATTGCCAATACTGCTATTTACCTTTTCTTTCATTCTTTAATTATTACACACTTTCATTGTTTTTTGTAGAGTTGAGGGCTCCAATCTTCCGTAAAATCTCATAGAATCTGTGGTCGAGATGAATTTGCATCGCCATCCTCTTTTAGCCACCACTTCATTTGAAATACTCTGACCACATCTTTAAAACTTTCTGTCGGTAAGGCTTTTTTTTTTTTTACAATTTATTCTCAAACTCAATTTTTGTTTGTTTATGAGATCGATTCATCTCAATAGGAAAAGTATATCAATCCAAGTGTCGTTACTTGCAAATCCTACAGATTTTTTAAGCTCTCATATTTAGCTCAAGCTGACGGTTATTGTATTTTTTCACAGTTGTAAAATTAAATACATCGAATTCATCCGAGGTCTATTAGAGATTATTGCATAATCATCATTCTGCTGCTCTGACTCCTTTTGGCTGCAACAAAATTTATTTTCACACTAACTTTTCCTATTGTCGGCAATTCACTCGATAACAGCCATATGAAGATACAATTCAGTTCACCATTTATAGCAGCCCCGCACTACCAACAAAATTGCTAGAATTCCATTTATCAATTTCCATAAAAATTTCAGAAAAATGTGAATCAGTATTTCTTTAAGATTTGACAAGGATTATAATTACAAGCAATTAATGCTAAAGGAAATTGAGAAGTATTTTAAGTAGAATTTATACTGTCTTTGACCAAATTACTAGAGGCCTCTAAAATTTTTTTTTTAAATTTTATATTTCGGGCCGTATTCAGCAAGCCACTGAATTTAATTTAATTTCTGTTTTAGTACTCCTGTGAGAGAAGTTTATAGGGCACACTTAAAATTAAATTAAAATTTTATTTGTATTACTTTATGTCATAATAATGCATATATAATTTTAATTTTAATTCTAGTGGGCCCTAACCCTCGCTAACATGTCACTATCTATGGAAAATAAAGTTTATTATATCGTAAAAGAGACGACGTGAATTTAAAAAAAAAAATCTAAGTAAAAACGAAAAAAAATCTTAACTTTGATATTTGGTCATTGGTCCTTTACCAGAAATTCTAATGCCTGTATTCTCTTGGAATGCTGTTTATGTGGATTGCGCACAGTTTCCTAGAATACACATTTTTTTTATCGTCATGGTCTTGCTGGTAATGACCCATTTTTCTACCTCTCTCTCTTTTTATAAAAACCTATTCTATAATTTTGTTCGGAGAATTGTTTGGCTAATCCAAAAGGGTACATACATAAACGGTGAAAATATTCGGCAGACCTTGCCGTGTGACTGCTAAAGCTCTCCTCTTGCATTAAAACAGTTCGTGTCTATTGGAAAACCAATCTTTCAACTTAGGCCAGCAATCTTACTTAGAAGATATTCTTGTGGTTACCTTATTTCAGGGAGTAGGTACTTACCTATATCTATTATTTAAAATTTCCAAACGTCCAGTTTCTTGTGCAGAGATGACAGACTAAATCATAAAATTTTTATATGGCAACACCAAGAAGGGGTTGCCCTATTTAGTCCATTTTTGAAATTTTATTTGCTATTACTATAAAACCACCATGTATCAAATTTCAGCTATGTATCTATGTCGACACCTTCTCAGGCAGTGTCCAAATATATAGTGGTAATCGAAATTTTTGTATGTCAACCCCGCGAAGGAGTTGCCAGATTTGTCTCATTTTTATACCCTAGATGAAATCATAGGGGTATACTAAGTTTGTCATTCCGTTTGTAACACCTCGAAATAATGATGGTAGAGCAAAATGGATTGCACACCCACGCATAATATTAAAAGTTATTTTGATTGTTGCATGTCCGTCTGTCTGTCTGTCTGTCCGTCTGTGCGCACGATAATCCGAGAACGCGTATACTTAGAGAGCTGAAATTTTGTACACAGACTTTAAATAAAAAAAAGTAAAATTAAGTTCGAAAATGAGCCAAATCGGGCAACTCCTTCGTGGGGTTGCCATATAAAAATTTCGTTTTCCGCTATATATTTGGACACTGCCTGAGAACGCGTCGACGTAGAGAGCTGAAATTTCGCACATGATATTTTCACTACATTAGCAAATAAAATGTCAAAAATCGACTAAATCGGGCAACTCCTTCTTGGTGTTGCCATATAATAATTTCGGTTTTTTACGTATACTTTGAAACCGATCAGTCCAAGACATCTTTATTGTACTAAGTACTTCTGCAGAATACGAAATCCTGTAAAATTGGTTATTACCATTTTTTCTGTGCGACAAACTTCTAGAAATATATGCGAAAAACAACTTCAAAAATTAAACTTGCACAGATGGGTGACCATACGAAATTTAATACGGGCATTTATCTAGGATATCATAAGAATTGGTCTTAGACCAATTCTAGCTTTTTTACTTGTTGAACTTAATTTCACTTTGTTTTTTTTTTGTAAAGTCCGCGTACAAAGTTGCAGCTTTCTAGGTGATGGATAACCCAAGTTTATTAAAAGTTAGGACCACCACTCCTGAAAATTGGTTAAATAGTATTCTCATAACAGCGTTCACTGCATAATATTTTAGGGCTCAATTAGAGATAATTTAATGCCTCTACTTCTTTGCCATAAATTCAGTGTGGCATAGTAATCCCATATAGATTCTATTCAATGGCAAATATGCTAATTATAATTGCACTATTAAGAAAATCAATTTCAGTTATTACTTCAAAGTCAAATAGGATGAATTTGAAGAAAATTGCTAATAATATGTAATCTTAAAATTACTTTCCATAACAGTGTATTCTTAAGGGTTGAGCCTGACATCCGCATTCATAACATTAACAATTTTTAAAAATATATTTTAGTTGCACGTTTGTCCATTTGTTCAGCCAGAGGTATTCTTTGCATGTACATCTTCGTGGGTTACGACAACGGTCTTAAAAGAACTGCGCAGTCTGAGTTATTGTAAACAGCAAATAGGCATAACACTAATTGTTGTTTTTTTTTTAGCTCGCTGTGTCGTTGACTGCTGCTGGTGGCGCCCACATATTTGTGTTGTTGTGTGTCGCGTATTTTGTTTTTGCCTTCAGCATGCGGATTAAGAGCAAATCGGTTTTCGGTGTATTGCCGCCTTAACTAAAAAAACCCAGGAATTCTCGCGCTAACTGAAACCAAGGTCCTTTTTCATGCTGATATTAATCAGTATCACGTCCCTGGTTACAGCTCGTGCCTCTTTTTTCTCAGCACGGAGGGATCGCAGTTTATATACGGAATGATGTGGCCTTTACCATTCTTCAAGATTTTTCTGCTGCCAATCCACAGTTTTCTTTATCGCAACCCAAATATGTCTGATGACGACACGGTATCCGTATTTGACAATATCTGCAACAATATTGATCATTTGCTTTCTGTCTCCCCCTCTTCCGAAATCGTCCTGGCAGGCGATTTTAATGTTCATAACATACCGTGGCTCAAATATTCTTCTACCACAATTCTTCCATCTCAATCGGTTCCCCTCTCAGACCATTGTTTAATTACGGTTCAGTTTACCACCTCAAACCTGTGCCGCCGTACTTCACCACCTGTGTGCCTCTTTGGCACTATAAGAATGTTGATTCGGAAAGTCTCAATCATAGTCTCATTCACAGTCACATCCAGTTCAGCACAGTTGTTCTGTTTGAACAGCCAAGCAATTAGCAGTGTGATACAGCGACAACATCAATGTGACAGTGAAAATTCCGGAGAGGTCATAAAATAATTCAAATATTTGCCGACGGCATTTCATGCGAATTAGATCTGTGTGTGTGAGTGTAGTGGGACAATTAAAGGGATTAGTGCTTTGTGTTGGGTATGGGTATATTTCGAAAGAGTAAGATTGATGTACAACACAAAGCCACTAACATAATAAACACTAGTGAAGTGAATAAAACAAAAGTGTGGTGATAAGGACACCCTTTAGTGCTGTGTATGACAGTGAACATTTATATAAACCTGAACAAGTGCGGTGATAAAGGACACATTTTCGAGATTAAAATTAAAGATTAAGTGTAATTCAACATGACTGATATTGTGGAAAACAAAAAATCCAAATTTGAAGCTGAAAAATCAGCTCTAAGGGCCGCAGTTGAAAGCAGCCTAAGAAAACTTTACATTAAATATGAAATGGCTATCCCAGAAGTTGCCATTGATGAATCAGCCAGTAACATGCTCAGCGGCACAGACACTTCGCCAGCTTTGAATGCAGATGTAACAACCAGCGATGTGGAATCAATGTGTACTGACTCGGCCGGGTCATCTTCATCAGAATCGGGTTCGTCTGAGGATGAAGAGGATAAAAACAATTTCACAATTGTCGAAAACGGAAAGCGGAAGGCTAAGAGAAGCCCAATGTCATCGCCACGATCAGCCGGAACGCCAGCAAAAAGAAAAGCAGCGGGGTCGAAGCAGGAACCAAGCCGAGAGAAAAATACTGGTGGATACTATCAAATCCTTGGAAACCGGAAGGACTTTGAAATCCAGCCCAAAGCAACTGAGGCCCAAATTGAAAAGCCAAGTGTGAAGACAGCGAGACCTCCTCCTATCGTCTGCCAGAACTTGAATGTCAGAGCATTCAATTGCGAGCTTGATAAGCTACAGATGAGGCCAAAGTTCTTCATAAAGACGTCAAAGGGCACCAAGTGCATCATCAAGCCAATAACGCAAGACGACCATAGGACTCTCTTCAATATTGTCAAGGACATCGGCGTGCAAAGCTATACTTTTACGCCTAAATGTGACAGAACAACGACACTTCTGCTGAAAGGTATTCAGCACACATACCAAGCCGATGATGTAAAGGCAGCATTAGAACAAAAACTGCGTGGTTTCGCCATAAATTCAGTTAGTCATTTTAAAACTCCCAGGACCAAGGAATTAAACTCCTTCGTAGTTAATTTTGGAGGAAACTACGATTCGAAATACATCATGGCCACTAATCGCTTACTCAACCAGGTTATTTATTGGGAAAAATATCGCGCATCGGGAGTCTCTCAGTGCAAGCGTTGCCAGGCTTTCGGCCACGTTGCAAGAAATTGTGCAGTCGACTACAAATGCGTGAAGTGCAAAAATGCCCACTTGCCAGGAGAGTGTGAGCGAATAAACCAGAAGGAAGGTGCCCCATACTGCATCAACTGTAAATCGGAAGGACATCCAGCCAGTTATAGAGGTTGCTCCAAGTACAAGGAGGTTGTACAACAACGTGCCAAGAAGATCGAGGAGCGTCGCCAGCGTGAGGAATTCGTGAAGGAAGCCACAAGGAACTATGTGCAACCAGGTAAATCTTTTGCCCAGGTAATATCAAAAAACACGTTTAACAATAATAACTCCGTTAAACCCACAGCTCCCAAACCCCAAGCAGCACCTAGGTCTGCCCCCAAGACAGCTCCTAGAAAACCTAGAGTGACAGAAATTGACGATTTCTGCACCAACGAAGCCAAGTCTCTATTTGGCTGCGACCTTTTCGCCCTTATGGGCAAAATCAATAATTTCCTTCCTAAATACAGGAAGCTTTCTTCCATCTCGGAAAAACAAGCAGCTTACCTTCAATTTGCATTTGGACTATGTCTAGGCAAATAAGTAAGCTGAAAATTATGTCACTTAACTGCAATTCGCTGGTAAAGCACAGCAAAAGAGCAGCCCTAAACCTATTCCTTATTGAGCATAAACCCACGTTCATGTTCCTTTCTGAAACTCTCCTCACTGAGAGACATAAGTTGGCTTTTGAGCACTATAACTTCGTCCGCCAGGACAAGTCTGAGACCACCCTAGGCACAGCCCTTCTCATTAAGGAAAACCTCAAATTCGAAGAGGTGAAAATTAGTAACCTTTCCAATATGGAATGCACTGCTGTCAAATTAAAACTTCGAGACAACGAGTCTCTTCTCTTAATCGCCCTATACAATAGATGTCACGCCACGGGAGCTGATATCAAGAATAATTTAAACAGCATTGCTCAGATCTCGGACAATTTCACATACACGGTGCTGGGTGGAGATTTCAACGCCAGGCACCCGTTGTGGAATGATTCTGTCGTAAGTCCGTCTGGCAAGGCAGTACATGACTGGCTCCTCTTTAATACCAACCATGATTTTGTCGTCGTCTCGCAAGATACTCCGACCTTTCCGCGATCTGGGTCAACTCTCGACTTCTATATCGCAACCTCTAATCTAATTAATCTCCTACCCCAATTCTTAAATTACGTCTGCACAGCACATATGGCTGAATCCGATCACTTGGCTGTTGAACTCTCAATCACTCCCAGCGCACCGTTAAATATCTTGACTTCTGACCCTCAAGCCTCAACTTCACTCAAAGACGTTGACTGGCAACAATTTCAAGACAGGCTCTCCCAATTTCTCGCAGGAAATCTACCTGACTCGCAACGGAACCTCACGAACTTGGAAATTGACTTCCACATTGACTTCCTCAACAACGCCATTGAAGGAAATGTCGCCTTCTTTTCCAGTGTAGTGCCGAGCAAACACTACAAATACAAAAATCTCCCGCCTCAACTGCAAAAATTATATAAATTTAGGCAGAAACTTCGAAAAGTACTTAACCGTATTTTTCACCGAACCCTTAATAGCCACAACCCAGCCTACAGAACTGTGTTGTCGCAAATTAATTGCTTGTCAACAATTATTGAGGAACAAACGAAAATGTTTCTCGATAAAGAGTTTAGGAAGAAACTGGCTTCCATTCAACCTGGTCCACACTGCTTTCAGGACATAAACAGGGTTTGCAACAGAAAAGCAAAACTCCCCAAAACCATTTTAAGCGGCACCAACGCTTACAACCTTCCCCAAGAAAAATGCAACGCTTTCGCGGAATATTTCCAATCCACTTTCAAAGACAACTCATCTCTAAGCGATGCAAATTTTAGGACCACTGTAGACTCGACTGTTGATGATTTCACTGCCCAGGCAGTGGGATCCTCCACCACAATCTTCAACTCCACAAACACGTCCTTAAATCCGGATGATTTAAGCATATTCTCAAATCCTGCTCACGTTTTCGCCCTAATCAGGTCTATCAGAGGCAAAAAGTCCGCTGGCCCAGATAACATTCCCAACAAAGTTATCAAAAACCTCCCACCTGTCGCCATAGAATTTCTTACAATTATCTTCAATAATTGCCTCAATAATTCTTACTTTCCTGATGCCTGGAAAACCGCTCGCATAGTTCCAATTCCCAAAAAAGGAAACTCGAAAAACCTTAACGAGTTCCGGCCAATCTCTCTTCTGTCCAACCTGGGCAAACTTTTCGAAAAAATAGTCCGCCAACACATTGAAAATACCTGCCTCGATCTAAATATCAGGCAGGACACCCAATTCGGCTTCAAGCCCCAGCACTCCACTTTTCACGCTTTGCTCAAATTCCTCTCTGATTCCACAAACGCCCTCAACAAAAGGGAGCAGACAGTAGGCTGCTTCCTTGATGTAGAGAAAGCGTTTTACTCAGTTTGGACAAACGGGCTAATTTTCAAAATTATAAACCTCGAGTTCCCGCCTTATCTCACCCGGGTTATACATAGCTTTCTCTCATCTCGAAATTTCTACATAGAAATCGAGAGCACCAAATCTCAGGCAACATCAGTCAGTGCTGGTGTCCCCCAAGGTTCGGTCCTCGGACCAATTCTCTTCAATCTTTTCACTTACGATCAGCCTTCCAATGACTCTAATTCCACCACACTGCTTTATGCTGAGGACTCCCTCACCTACGCCCACTCCATGTCATCCAATTTCGCTGCTATCAAAGTTGAGCGGCATGTTCTCAAACTTGATGAATTCTACAGAAAGTGGGGCATCAAAATTAATCTGAACAAATCTGAAATGATTTGCATCCGAAATCCCTCCACAAGGGGAAGACCCAATATAGCCACTCGAGCCAACAACATTGAAATCGAAGTCAATAATGAAAAGCTTCAGCCTTCAAAGAACACCAAATATCTTGGTGTCTCCTTCAATAATCTGTTGAAATTCAACAATCACGCCAAGCTGACCATGAAGAAAGCCAACTACGCTTACTCCCTACTCAACCCTATTATCAGAAGGAGAAACGGTCTCCCGAAAGATACAAAGCTGCTTATATACAAACAGCTTATCCGCCCAATTATCTGCTATTGCTTCCCCATCTGGCACACCATTTCGCCATCTTATATGAAGCAAATCAGTGCCCTTGAAAGAAAGATCCTAAGGGCCTGTACAGGTGTGTACAGGAAACCTGACGGACACTACTTTCCCAACACCTTCTTGTACGAAAGTGCAAACATCATTCCAATTGAGGAATATCTCCTTTCTCTCGCGGTCAAACAACTTGAGAAGATCTCTCAACATCCTAACCCCCTCATTAGCCAGCTTTCAACGCAACTTCAAGTTGAAAACCTCAACTACTTATCACCTCTCCACCTTATTAACTCGGAAACGAGAAACATTTATTACCTGGGCGAAAGATTTACTTTCTTCACTAATAAAGGAAGCCACAACCGTGGATAGGACACCATCCTGGCATCTCGATCATCGTGGGACTTATCAACGCTGGACCATCCTGGACTTTCGGGATATTTCTCACCATGTTGGAAGAAACGCCAGTCCTCAACACAAAGCAAGTTAGAGAAATCTCTAATATTCCACAAACCTCCCACTCCCATCCAACTTTCCTATTCCTCTAAATCCACATATCCCAATATCAAATAATGACAAGAACACAGCTTGCTGTCGCGCAACAAGCTGTAAATAATTTTCGACATCGCGTAACTTAGAGTTAATAATTTTCGAACAATTAAAGTGAAAGTGTATCAAAGACAAAAGTGAAACCTAGGCTAAAATTAAAGCCTGTACGTGTATTTTATCAAATATCCCGGGATATCGGTTCGGTTTAAGACAGTCAAAATTCGTTTCGTTTCGTAAATCGCGTGTGAAGAACTCTGATTGATTGATTGTCTCAATCAGTATCTCAGAGAAATAGATTGGTCGGTCTGTTTTGCTTCGAGGGATGCTGATGAATGCACATTAGAACTTAGTAACATACTTAGTCTTGGCATGCATGAATACAGCAAAATTGCTCTTGGTTTAACGATAAGTGCAAAAAGCGAAAGAGTCTGCATTTCGCGACTATCAATTGCATTAATGTCCGAAACTGTCTACAAGCCTGCACGGAACACCTGTAAGTCCATTATCCAGAGAGAAAATTTTCTTTTTGACCAGAATATCAGACAAAAAATCTTGGCAAACCGCAAAGGTAGCAAAGGTTTCTGGTCCCTGGTCAAAACCGTCAGGAACAACTTCACTAGTTCCTCCATACCTTCACTACTTTATAATGGTGAAGTGATTGTTGACTCCCTGGATAAAGCTAATATTTTAGCTGCTAGATTCGCTTCAAATTCTCGTCTTCCACACACCTCACAAACACCTGTTTTGCATCTCTCGTGTGGATGTGTACAAGAGCCAATACACATCCGTACGAGGGATGTGTTCAGGGTCCTTAAGGGGATCAACCTCTCCAAAGCCGCAGGTCCTCATTGTTTTTCGCCCCTGTTAATTAAAAGCTGTGCCTCATCTTTGGCTAAACCTCTGCGTAAACTATTCTACTTGTCTTATTGGACAGGTGAATTTCAAATTGCTTGGAAACTAGCTCACGTTCAGCCTATTCCCAAGAAAGGAGAGGGTAGCGATCCCTCAAATTATCGACCAATTGCGATCACTTGGGTTCTTTCAAAGGTTTTTGAATCTATCATTAACTCAAAATTAACGAAGTATCTAGAAACTAATTATCTCATCAACGATCGCCAATATGGCTTCCGAGCTGGACGCTCATCTGGAGATTTGGTGACCTTTCTTACGGAACGTTGGAACCGTAGTCTAAAATCGTTCCCCTAGATATTTCAAAGGCCTTTGATAAAGTCTGGCATCCAGCCCTTTTAGCCAAACTTAAGCACTTGGTCTCTCTCCTCCTCTACTATTATGGATTGAAAGTTTCCTATCTAGTCGCCAAATACATCTGAACCGCAGCCCATAAATGCCAGCGTGCCTCAAGGCTCTGTTATCTCTCCACTCTCCAACTCTCTTTTTAATTTTCATTAATGATCTGCTTTCCCTTACTTTCAATCCCATCCATAGTTTCGCAGATGACACTACTCTCGATTTCGCTTACTCTTTTGACACTCTTGCGGACTCCAGAGGGAATGCTGCATGTGTTAAACGAGGTTGCATGATTAGATCATTGAATAACAATCTTGTCAATATCCTCGCTTGGGGCAAGGCGAATCTCGTCGAATTTAATGTATCTAACACCCAAAGCTATCTCATCTCATTAAAACAAGACCATAACTTAACCACTCCCGTTTCTTTTGAAGGAGCATTAATTTCTGATTCACCGTCACTAAACATTCTTGGCTTTAATATTTCCAGTAAGTTAAACTGGACAGATCACATCTTATCTGTTACCAAAGAAGCATCGAAATCTCTTGGATTTCTGAAAAGGTGTAAGAAATATTTCAGCCCGTCAAATCTAGCGATCCTATACAAGTCCTACATTAGACCTAGAATGGAATACAATTCCCATGTATGGGCTAGGGCTGGTCGCTCAGCCTTAGCTTCATTGGATATTGTCCAAAAGAGAGCCTTCAAACTCATTGGCTATATGGCAGTAACTTGTAATATCGACTCACTCGACCACCGCCGCAATGTTGGATGCTTTTCGCTGCTTTATCGATACATGTATGGTCAATGCTCTGATGAAATATCTGGTCTAATCCCTTGTAGAGTGATTCCTGCACGCAATACTCGCGCTGCAAACCGCGCACATCTTTTTACCCTTCAAATTACTTTCTGTCGTACAGTAAAATTCCGTGATGCTTTTTTATCCCGAACAGTGCGAATGTGGAACAGTCTACCATCTTCTGTTTTTCCTCCGGTATACAATCTGCGGAAGTTTAAGGGCGACATGCATCGGCACCTCCGCCACTCTCCTCATATCCCCTAAACCTTTCCCTATCTCCTTCCTGCCATGCTGTGCTTTGCATCATAGGGTATCCGTTGAGCTGGGCTTAATAATATTAAAAAAAAGAAGCCATCCAGTTTGGGCCAATCCTAAAAGTTTATGCCCATTTTAAAGTAAGGAGTCCTAAAACTTCTTTTCGCACTATAAGTGAAAAAATTACAAATATCTTTTGTAAGCTGCTGTATGTAGGTGGATAGTGTTTTACACGACTAGCTCGCGGACAGGTGTAGTGAATGGCATATACATTTTGTCAAAAAGAGGTCTGGATTAATCTGCTTAAGATGCAACCTGAAAGCCACTCTTATCTCCTATGTTCTTTGGTTCTACGTTGCCCTCATCTTCCAAGCTGGACATTTCTACTCTGGAAATTAAACTTTTCACTTTCCGCATAAAATAGAAATATTAATAATTAATTCTTTCTATGCTTTAAAGGACTGTTAACGGTTCAAGAGGGAAAGTTATATGCTTGGTGGAAAAATCTTACAGAATAAAGATAAGATTATAAATTTGTATGAAATTTTTTACAAAAACAACTAGACCTTTATTGACGAAAAAAATTCTCATCCCTGTACCAATTGAAATTCCAACGTGGAAATTTAACAGTTTAACTAACAACATTATCAGCATTGATTTACAATTAAAATAACTAATAAGAAAAAGCAGGATGCATTTTGAGACATTCAAGAATAGAGAATATATTTATTATCCTTAATTATATTTCATCTCTACTGAAAACTGCTATTCAGGATGACACAGAGTATCGATTTGGCCCCACTCTGGATAATCCTGGGTACATTGGAAGGCATAGACCTGTGGCATTTTTTTTATAATTTTTGTACTTTCGTCTTTAAAATTAGCTAAATATCGTCTCTGTGATATTAGAATCAGCGAAATTTAAGGATTTCAAAGCCTTTTAATTTAGGCAGCATGCATCGCAGGACAAAAAAATGAGTGGTGGTATTCTTATCTCATAACTACCTAACTTTCACCAAAAGAAGGACGAACTTTGATAGATTTCGTTAAGTTATTTATGTAGGAAATTAGTTAATTGTCTGAAAATGGATCCATTTAGAATAAAAAGGATCAAGTACCGTAGAATGGGTTGAAATTAATGAAAAATCGATTGCTTACAAAGTCTTTGCTCAATTCGGCTTAACTAAAGTGTTAAATACTGCACCTAACTTTTGTTTTCCGTTAACATTTATATCGATTTTATCTTTAAAGGAATTATAACAGTTTTTCATTGGAAATTCAGTTGATCAAATTTGCCTCGTTAAGTGCTTCTACACTTAGTTGATCAATTTTAACTCAATACAAAAATTGATTCAGTCGTTTACAAAATATTCCTAATTTTTATTAGTGGGGTGATTTTGATTGTTGATCAAACTCACCCTATTCCACCATCAAACCCCCTCTAATAAAATTAAGTAAATTTTGTAAATGACTGAACCAATTTTTGTGTTGAGCTGAAATTTATCAAACAAGTATAGAAAAATTTAGAGAGGCAAATCAGACTTTATAAAATTTTTATCTAACTCAACTATGAAATTAATTTTGCCTATGGATTTTAGAGAATAATTTAGTTCGTTTAGTGAGCAGATAAATAAAAATTAAGTGAAACAATCGGCATTTCTTATATTTTGAAATTGTATTCTTTAGATACCTCAAGAAGTTTTGGATCTGGCAATGTATGTAGCAATAATGTCTGTTAAATTTACTTGGGATATAATCTGATTTTACGAGCTGAAACGTTCTTTTGTTGGTAGTTGACTTACACCCTACCACAGCTCATACTCATTCTCCTCCCAGATCTGCTCCATGATACACAAATACCGAAAATGAAGAATAAATTGTATCTATTCGGATTCAATTGGATCCCACTGATCAGAGCTGGGGCCCTATATTTTTTGTAAAGTAAAAAAAAATTCAAACACGAACATATGTTACTAATGTGTGATATTGTTTTGCCTAATACATTAATTACTTCAGGAAAATTAAAATTTTTTGCAATTGCTTTTTCTACGCTTAATATAACAAGTGCATTTAAGCGTTCTGCAGACATGCTTAACGGAAGATAATTCTTAATTTAAATTTGCTGAAAGAGCGCTCAGCACTTGCTGTGCATAGTAACTGGCAGCATAAAGAAAACCTTTAACGCAGTTAATACAATTAGAAATTTGTCGTTATGTGCGTTATTTACATTTGTGTCATTCAAAATCAAATCCCGTAGCAAATCAATTTCCTGGACCAAGTTTTCATCTACATCTTTTTCCTAATTGATATTTTTCTAAGGTTTTTATATCAGTGATTAATTTGAAAATATAATATAAAATATTTGGTCCTCTATTTGTACAATAACAGGATCAATTACAATGTTAAAAAAAAATAACATCTAAATTCCTCTACCGGGTTTTCTATAACTTCATCTTTTGCTATTTCGGAATAATCTTTTTCTGTTTCGAAATCGTTTTTCAAGAAAATGTTTTGAATATTCAAATTACGTGCTGCACCTTTACTACGTCTAAAAATGTGTTCCCGTCTCTCATCTTGTTACCCCGACCTATAAGATCTTTTGTGACATTACCCATCGGCCATTCGAACTTAAGGTATTTGATGAAGCTTATAATGTTTTTGGGGGCCATTTTTCCTATATCCTCTGGCAATGGAGCCGCCTTTCCTAGATGTCTTAGGCTTATACATATACAAGTCGAAAGCGTGGCTATACAAGTACCCATACAAATTCAGATACTTGTATTTAAATGTAAACTCACCTTAACAATGATTTGACTTTCTCCATTTCGAACGACTGGTAATAAATCCATCATAATTACATTTTTCCATTCTAAAGCCTTGGTTTCCAACAGAATGCGGCGGCGCAATTGCAATTGCGCCACATTCTCTTGAAAACTAAGTCTTTAGCATAATGCGACAACGCATTACACTGTTTACGTAGAAACAAACCCTTCAACACACCGATTCTGGCCATTAGGGCTATCCCTGACTTATAATTATCATGTATGCTTGTTTTAACCAGATGTGAAGAAATATGCGCATTTTGCCTAATGTTCGACCTACAAATTGGGCTCTGTATATTGTTTCTTTTCTATTTTCGCTCACTTTGCTCTTATATAGAAAATACTATACGCAATATGCTTGATGCTTGACCCACATACTGGCACTACATGATGTTTTTGGTTATTGGCCATGCTAGCCAGTAGCCTTCGTTTAATTTTCTTATGCGTAGGGGAAATGTTCCATTTCGCTTGTACAGGGTGGGCCAAAGGTCACCATGGGGTTTAAAAATTTAATAACTTTTTCGTTTATATATTTTTTTTATTTTATTTTTTTAGATTATAAAATATACAAAATGGAAATTTTTTTACGCTAAGTATGGAAAATAATGTCACTTAAATGACCGCCGTTATTAGCTTCGCAATGATGGGCTCTTTTTAGAGCATTTTCCATAACATCTTTCAACATTTGTGGCTGTAGCGCTCGAATTTCTGCAACAATGTTGGCCTTGAGTTCAAGGATTGTCTCGGGCTTGTTCACATATACTCGCTCCTTCAAATAACCCCAAAGAAAATAGTCGGGTGCTGACAAATCTGGCGAACGCGCTGGCCAATTAATTTCCGAATTTCTTGAAATTATTCGCTGTCCAAAAATTTGCCTTAAAAGTGCCATTGTGTCTCGGGCAGTGTGGGCAGTGGCTCCATCCTGCTGAAACCACATCTCAGGTCTGTTTTCAAGAGCAGGACGTAAAAAATTTTCTATCATAAACCGATACCGCTCTCCATTTACGGTTACAGTACTTCCATCTTCATTTTCGAAGAAGTAAGGCCCAATGATATTTTCAGATGTAATGCCACACCATACTGTACACCTAATGGGGTGCAATTGGCGTTGATGAATGGCTCTTGGATTTTCAGAACCCCAGAACCTACAGTTCTGCTTATTAACAAAGCCATTCAGATGAAAATGAGCTTCATCACTCATAATCAGATTTTCAATAAAGTTGATTTCATTTCTGGCCTACTGTTGAAATTTAACTGCAAAATTTAGACGTTGCCGATGATCTGCGGGTTTCAATTCCTGCACTAATTGCACCTTATATGGGAATAACAGTAAATATTTTTTTAAAATGCGCCGTAGTGACGTACCAGACATCCCTAGCTGAGCAGAACGCCTTCTGGTAGATGTTTCTGGTGTTTCGTTAACACTTTGCTCTACACGTTCAATATTTTCCGCAGTGTGAATTATACGCGGTCTACCGATTCGAGGCAAATCACTTACGGTGCCATGTTGGTGGTGACGATCAACTAAGCAACGAATCATGGCTTCACAGGGCGAAATTCTGACGTTAAAATGGCGACGATATGCTCTTTGCGTTGAAATAATTGATCGCTGATTTAAGTAATAAAATTCTATTATTCTGGTTCTTTGTTCAGTTGTGAATCTCTCCATTATTTATTCTCCAGATGTTATTTATATAATCTAAAAAAAAATAAAAAAAATATATAAACGAAAAAGTTATTAAATTTTTAAACCCCATGGTGACTTTTGGCCAACCCTGTATAAGCGAAATAGACTATTTCCAATATTCAATTAATATATAAATGGGAAGACGTACCCACCACTTACGTTAATTTATAAATATTCGCCCCTTCACTAAATCTTGCTGGATCACCAATTATCGAAGAAAATCGATCGATGATCCTAAGTAAAAAGCCGCTGTAAATTAGGTAGTAGTTTTTAAAACTTAATCAAAAACGAACCAAGTGACCCCCAGCCCACGGTAAGGTCTCTTGTTCCCTAATAAAGAACAAAAAGTAAAATTAAGGAGTAACTAAACAAATGTTAAGTCATTAAGTAAAAAATAAAAGACGTAATAAGAAAAACTTAAGTTCTGAGTTTAAAAAGTCAAAATATTATCAAAAAGATCTAAATCGAGGCTGGTGAACTTCTTTTTATAGCCTTGGAAGCTGAAGCGATGGTCATGTAAAACATGCTTAAATTAAAAAATTATGAAATAAATGCTGAAAATTTGAGAAAAAGTATTAAAGTAGGGTATAAACTTTCTAAAGGGGTAATATTACTCCCAGTGAACTCTGACGGGGCTGTGAGAGAATTTTTTTGCTATGAGGCGGATAAAAACGTTGCTAGAAGCACAATGCTTCAAGAACGATTCTCTCGCATGTCACGCAAGTTACTGCTCAACACAGAGAATGACATTCTTAAAAAAAATACAGCTGAAAAGGTATTTAGCCGATTTGCAGAAACAAAATAGTAAACTAATGCTTATTTTATTGGTTTTTGGCGATTTCTGTTATGATTATGACGGTATTAATGTAGAAGGTAGTGATTGGTAGTGACGAATTCAAATTAATCGATAATGTACCTACTGAGAAAATTTTTCACTGAGAATAAGCTCTGTTCCATGTGTATCAAGGAAAGTTAGGTGCGATTTTGAGCTTACAGACATATATTTTCTCAATTATCTCTGATATGATAATAGCAGAAAATTTTATTACAGAATATGAGAAAAGGTTATATATCCTGAGAATAGAATTGCTTAAATGTAGTCTACTTTTCGTTATTCTAGAAAAAGATTTATTTTAAATGTTCCAACTTCATTTTTAGTAGGTAGGTATATATTATGTTTACTTCATGTAAAACGTTCTTTGTTGTAGCAAGTCAGTTTCGTTGAATAAGCGATAATTTTCTTATGATAAGAAGAATTTTTCTCGTGTTTCTACGCATATTAATTAAAATGGGTTTCTATTAGATCTACGGTTTTATTGCCGTTAAAAGGAGTTTTCTTCTGTCTACGAAAGTTTTCTCACTCCAGTAGAAATCGTAGTGCTAGTAGATTTGAAAAAATAAAATCATTTGTATGTTGTATTCGATCTAAAAAACAACGGTAGGTAGTCAATAAAATAGTTTGCTTGATGTAAGGAAACTTGAAGTTAACACTGATTACCGTCTTAGAAACTTTTACACATTTTTGAAAAACAATACTGGATTGAAGAATATTCTTTTTCAATTTTTGTGTCCCCAACTAGGCCCACCCCAGAGCAAAATCCTGGCTACGTCCATGTTGGTGAAGTATTAAAATACTCACACTATCTAACCTAACGAAAGTTAATTGCATTTATACTTAGCCTCTTTTACAATTCCATACTTCGTTCATAAGAGAGGGACAGAAAATGAAGGTTATTGTCACATTGTCACCTCCTCTTCTAAAAGTTTTTTAACTTTTGGAAGAGGAGAAGGCAATATGACGATAACAATTTTGACGGCTTCTTTTCATTAGTTCATAAATTGCATGCTCACCAACCCACGCTGCTTCATTTAACGAACTCAACGAATATTTCGGTCATGCACAGTAGAATAAAATTTTAATTTTTGTGATCTGAAATTTGCTGATCGCCTGGTATTTGCTGTTTCTTTAAAATACACAAGAACGAATGGGACAGACAATATTATAAATTCAATATGCAGCACATTTGGTCTGTATGGTTTCTTTTTTCTAAGCTAGTGATACCTCTGCCAACAGATGGCTCCGGGGGTATTGACATGAGAAATTTATCAGCTTGATGAAATCAAATTTTTTGTAACTTTGTAGCTTGAAGAGATTTTCAATTTTTTGGTGTAATTTATATTTAACTTAGTTTTTAAGTTTTGCGTCTGCATGGAAATAACAATGAAAAGAAATTTACTCAAATAAGAAATTTTTGAATGTTCATTTCACGATCGCACGCGATGAAAACGCCTTTGTCTTTCAAGATAATAATTTGAATTAGAAATTTCATAAAAACCACAAATTTTTAAAGATTTTCTAATGGAAAATTACTGCTGCTGCTACTGAAATACTTTTTACATACTGCTTATGTTATTGCAAGAAGGTGTGCAAGTTAATCTCCAACTTAAAATCTGCACGACTGTTTATAGTTACGTTTTCTGTCGATATTCTTTGCTCTTCTTTTAAATGCTGTTGAAATCATAACCGTCGTCTTATCCGAATTTTTTTCATGCCCTATATTGCTAGTGTTTACCAAATCGCTCTATTAGTGTTGTTGTTTTAAACATTCACATGTACCCACCTACACACTTTCATAACAATCATCAATACGAGCTTAATGTACCTACCGAGTTACTGAGGTACCTACGTACTAATTACACTTTCCTATGTTGCTGTGAAGGGATAAATCCTTAGTCGATGATCAAGTTGATCGCAACTCAATCAGAATCCGGACTACGATTACGCCGATACAAATTTTACTGAAGGCCCGAAATATTTCATTTAATTTGTTGGAAAGCGTTACTCCTTCCCTTCATTCTCTAATTATAACATATTTTCATTGTTTTTTTGGAGAGTTGAGGGTTCCAATCTTCCGTAGTATGTCATAGCGTCTGTGGCCGGGATGAATTTGTATCGCCATCCTTTTTCAGCCAAATCTGACCAAATCTTAAAAACCTTCTTTCGCTAATGCGGATGTTTGTTTTTACAATTTATTCCCAAACTCATTTTTTGTTTGTTTGTTGATGAGATTGATTCAGCTCATTAGCAAAAATGTTTCAATTCAAGTGTCTTAACTTATTGCCCTAAATTTGGTAGAGATGTTCAGAGATAGGTTGATGATTATTGAGGTCTTTTGAAAAGTACGTGAGACTTCATACTATTGGCTTCGGTATTATTATACAAACCCAGTGCACACGGTTGTTTTGCTAATTCAAATAGTCATTTACAACGAGGCGAGATGCTATTCGATGTTCTGGTTAGCTTGGGTTACCTCAATGGTGTATTGTTTTTATGGAGAGAAATTATAGGCTTAAAACTTTAAGAATTTTGAATGAAAAATTGAAAATGAAAATTAACTGTTTTCTTTTAAGTTGCAGACGTTCTAGAATTATTACGAGTCAATAGTCCATAGTCCATTATCAATCAGTTCATCACCCAGATTAGTCTTTTCCATCGAACAATTATAAAACGCCTTGATTCGTACTTTGAATCCCCCCCCCCCCCCCCACCTAAAGTAGATTCGGAATTTTTATTCCCGTTGAATAAGTTTCGCTCATATTCTGAACAGGATCTTCTATCTAAACCCTAAGTGATAAGTGATGATAGTTTTTTTCCGGTATGTTTTTTTCTGTTATGAGCAACTTCTTGGTGACGTTATGAATATATCACTTGAAGAATATTAGACTACCAACTATTTGGCTTCGCTAACTCTTTTGAAATGATCCTTTACAAGCACGTAGGTGGATCTCTGATTGATCTTTCCTCCACACAGGTTTTTTTTTCGCATAGTATAATATGACATTCAGTCGCCTCTATCGACCACGTAATGACTACGTAGATATACTAGGCGTATTTTCTTCGAGATTTCTCTTGTGGACTAAATCGTAGTAATTCTGTCCATATTCAATCATTCAACATGTCTGTCTGTCTGTTAGAGTTATATCAGGTTAGTTCTCATATATGAATCAGAAGCCAAACAGATTATCTCCATAAGGAATTGTCCAGTCTAATTATTTGTAAAAGAAGGACACCCTAACCCAATATTTAGCGACATTAAATTGAAAAGCAGTAAAATTTTAAGTTCATTTTCCTTCTTTTTGAAAAAGACTTGGTTAGAAAAATCCTTATAAATCCTTATGATATATTTAGAAATGAAATCCGTCGATTTCTTGGTGGCTCATATGTAGCTTATCCTTTGCCGAGCACCGTTTCTATCTAAGACTCCATAATCATAGAACTCTTCCTAAAAAACGCCCAACGGTTTAATTGCCTCTCATTTGAGTCTTATACAAAAATATGTCACCTGAGGTGTTATGATTGGTTGATAATTACACTTCTTTTAATTTAACAAAAAAAAGCTCGACTTCGTCTAATCGAAGCAATCTCTTTATTATCGTGTATGATACCTACGTATCCTATATACCTAGTTGGTTTAATTAATGTGTTCCCAGATCTTTCAAGGACTCAGCGTTAGAAGTCCATAATGCGAGTCGTCGCCAAGACTTCTATCATTTCAGAAAAATCGATGAGCTCGCGTCCAAGCAGTTTTTTTGCCTTAGTACTCGACGAAAATGTTACCACTATTTTACCATGTGAAGTATCGGATGCCAGATTAAATAAAATATCGAAACCGTGTCGCCTTTGGCGTTTAGAGATTTTTCGGAGTCGCTATCTTCGTGAATCCGTCACCAATGAATACGATAAAGATTCACAATATTTCGGAGTATTCCGATATTTGACAACGCAGAACTCCTTTAAATTCAAAAGTTTTTATTGTGTTTTTTTGTCTTGTAATACTCTTAGAATTTCTGCGTTATTTAGAGCTGGCATAGAGAGGATCAGTGGTAGTTATATCAGTTGATCTTAGGTATCTGAAGTTAGAGTGATACCACCAAGATATATTCCGTGACTGTACCTATTTCAATGGACCAGGTTTTCTCCCTTAATAAGTTTAATGGAAATGATGATAATCGCTCTACGAACTTTATGGTCTGCTGTAAACAGGCCATGTATTCCTCAGTCCTCTGTTTGGGATTCGTATTATTGAAAAGCATAGGCCCACTTTGATCTTGTTAAAATATGCACACCACTCTTCAAGAATAGGCATTAGGCTGAACTACAATAGTAGTAAATAACTTACGAAATTAAACGAGACTGAAGTTTACTTACGAAAAATTTATATCTTTAGCTTAAATATATATCACATTCCGTAAGAGTTATTATCTTGATATTTAATGTTTTCAATTTTATAAATTGGTAAAAGTGAAAAATTAACAAATGGAAATTGATGTAATTGAAGATTTGTGTGCTTTCTATTAATTCGCAGTACCATTTTTATTCCATTTTAATTTTTACATTGCACTTTTAATCATTTAGTAACAATTTAATTGTTTGTACACATCGCGTTCTTACGGAATGAGCGATTCTTAGCGCACTATACTTACGGAAAATTGCATATTTAAACTTAACGAAATTTCTCCTCACACGATTTAAAGTTAATTTGCGTACACCTGTTAAATTAAACGGCGCGTTCGCTTTACGTAAGTAAATGTACTTCTATTGTAGTTCAGCCTTATGACGTTGGCAATAAGACCCTCTCTTGTAACTTTGTATTTCGCGTGATCTTTTAAGATATGTTTATATTTTAAGAAAGGGGTGGGGGCTCCACTGCAATTAACACTCTTCGTTTAACTCGACTTTTATGGCCTAAGACTTCTAATTAGTGTGAAAATACAATTTGGAATTAAAATTAATTTCATTTGGTGATGATAAACTTACCAGAGCTGGAAAGGAAGCAGCTTCTAAAATGTCTACTATTCCTGCGGCCTGGGCTTGATATTGGACCAGGCTACCTGCAAAAAAATGCACGACTCGATGATAAAGGTAAATCACCACTTTTGGATGATCTGTACTGAGAATGAACCAACAGCTTAGAGTTTCATGAATATTTTGAATGGATTTTTCTGTATATTCCCTTCACTTTTCGTTCTTTTCTACCAAAGTCGTGTTTATGCATCAAACGGTACTTTAGCTTTCCTTTCCTTTTTTTTTTATGTAGGATCTAATAGAAATTTTTATTAAAATAAATTAAGATAGCCCCAAAGCTTTTAAGCGGGGTGTAAATGTTAGTCGATTTCCATCAATGATTCTGTATTTCGCTGGTTAGCTGTTATCTGTGTTTTGAATCCTTCAACTGTGCCTTTTCGAAAACCCATCGTCCTGCCGTTCCTTGCAAGATGAATACCGGCTCTACTAAAAGATCTCAAAATTGTAAAATTTATGTGTGGATCTGGATCACATAGCATATAATCAATTTGTTGTGTATCCTCCTCTGAAATTTTTCAAGAATCTTCATGATTATTGCGATGCTGAAAGTAAGTGTTAAGTAGATACTTATAATCAGGCCAGGAAACAAGTTAGTTTTAGTTTCAAAATATTAATTAATTTGGTAAACACAATTCGCTGTTTTAATCCATATTACCTTATTTTGTAATCTCTCAAGTCTCGTTAAATTTTCTCCTGGTTTTAACATAGTATTGAACACAGGTTTTGATCTAACAACTCTTTAACGGCTGCAGATAGCACATAGGGTATAATAGTTGACTACCGCAAAACGGGGTGACATTGGAAAATTTTGAAGGTTTCATCTTTTTTTTTTCGTATAAACTTTCGAAAATTTAATATATTTTGGTGTCATCATAGCATTTGACAGCTTGTTTATGTACGCTAGTAAATAAAAAAATCATATCTGCTATACGTCAACCGAGCACCTGCACTAGGTGCCAAAGTCACCCCGTTTCACGGTACCTATTTATACAAAAAAAAAGATGTCAAAGTAAAAAACAAAGTAAGAAAATTCGAAATTTTTAGTTTAGACAATCATAATTTTTGAGGGGAAGGGGTACGGGGCTGATTGAGCCATGAAGTTCTGCATATAATGATCTCTTAACTTTGACCGTACGCCCTGTAGTTTTTAAGATACAAGGTGATTTGCGACTTTTTTCCTTAATCACTATGTAACTCCTAAACGGTTGATATGCCCCTTCCCCCCTCGATACAATCTTAGGTTTGTCTAGATGAGTACTATCGCCTCCGCTCTATTGATCTCCAAGGGGAAACAGTATGTATATGACTCTTCTGAAATACTTAATAAGCATATTGTTTTATCAATTTTGTTATAGATATTATTGAAATGATTTTTGAAATTTAGTGTATTTTCTATACATTTTTAATTTTTTCATCCAATTCAATAGCGACACTATTAATAGATGTTGAGTCTTTCATTAGATTTAATAGCCATCATTTTCGTTTTTGCATCATTAAGCTTTAACTTATTCGATTTAAGCATTTGCTAAGATGATTCTAGTCAAATTACACCTACACATCCTCAAAGAGACTTAATTTACGGTTATCCAGAATATTATCAACATAATTAATGTAAATAAGAAACAGCAGTGCCCTCATGATAGAACCCTGGGGTAGCTCTAAGGCACAGTTTATTGCTCCTGATATAAATTCGTTTACTTTAGTCCTCTGTTACCTGTTCGTTAGAAATGACCGAAACCAATTCAATTCGCCTGTACTTATCTAATTTGCACATGAGAATTTTCATATCCACCGTCTGAAAATCCCTAGTCATGTCTAGGAAAATAGCGACAATAAATTTACTTTCAACAATAGCTTCCTTCCATTCAGAGCTGGGCAATACATAAGTAAAAAAAGACTTAAGTACATATAAAATCGACGATGACATAACCAAGGGTAACCAAGTAATGCCTCGCTCCAATACAAAATCAACGATGCCTCACCTGATGCAGGGAAGGCCTCAATGTTTTCTTAGAAATTTACTGGAAATTTTTTTGAATTTTTATGCATTATTGGAGGATAATGGGTGCCTAGGCGGACCTCTAATAGTTTTTATGAGTGTAGCAATGAGAGGTGAAAGTTTTACTCTAACTGTAGCGCCGAAAACTATAAAAAACTATAAATAGTAGCCGCTGGGTTACTATACATATTATAGTTTTCAAAAGATATTTATTTATTAATATCTATTAACTGAACTCTATAAACTTCATTATATTACTGCCAACGTACAAAGATTCTAAAAGAGTACTTCAAAAATGACTCGGTACTTTTTATAGACTTAGTACTTAGTTACAATTCTGATTAAATTGTTCTTTTCCATTTGTTTTTAGAACTTAGCAGTCGACGTTTTTCTTATCGGATCCAATCGAAGACCTGCCTCGCAATATTATCCTACTACTATTATACCTACTATTGATCAGGCCACCTCCCATATCTTATAGCTGCACATTAGGGTGGCCCAAAAAACAAAAGTGTTAAAATGTCTAAATGCTCATTTAGAATTTCTTAGCTAATGTAATTCTAAACTACTCGCTCAAATCGAAAATAGCGTTTTTGGCTGTTTTGGACTTTCAGGAAAATTGTTTCGACATTTTCTGTCATAACTTTTTAATTTGGCAATATTTTTTCTTAATTCTTTTTCTAAATGTAAGGGAACTTAGGTCTGAGCTTACTGCAGTAAAAGTCGTTTCAAAAAACTAAATTCTTCTATTTTTTATAAATTTTTCATTTCGAAAATTCGGACCCGGAACTCCAATTTTTTAACTTCGTGTCAATTTTTTTGTAAGGAAGAGTGGCACGCGGTTATACTTTTTCTACTGTATCATTATCTGCAATCTATTATCTACCTAGAGACTATAACTTAATGGGCTCATGTAGTGTATAACGTGTTCTCAAAATGCGATTTCGACGGTGAAGCATTTTTACAAATTACAAAGGTGTGCAGCTCCATAAAAGTAACGACTTTGTACCAATGACATTTGCAATGATTGGATTGGACACCCACGCATAATATTCAAAGTTGTTTTTGATTTTAGCATGTCCGCCTGTCCGCTTGTTTAACTCGAGAGCACGTTGCCTTAGATTGATGAAATTTTTCACACGGGCATATTTAACAAAAAAAAAAGTACATTTAGTTTTGAAAATGGGACAAATCGGGCAACTCCTTCGTCGGGTCGCCATACAAAAATTTCATTTTTAACGGTACATTTGGCCACTGCCCGAGAGTGCATTGGTGTAGAGAGCTGACATTTAGTACATGTTTTCCAGCCAGTGGACGGTTCCGCTCTCAGCTGTGAATTCTAAAATACTTTAGATATGAAAATATCCTTTTACCCAAGTGCTCTAAGCCATAACATGTGTTAGAGCGTGCCGGAAGCAGATGTTTTTATAATAGCAATTTTGTATACATTTGATCGACTTCCTTATCACTTCAGAATCTTGAAGTTCAGATCAGTGATGCCAGATTGCTACGCTTCGATTTTCATGAAAAGCGCCCAACACCCAATTGAGCGCAACACTGTTTTTTCTGCGCCTTTTGGGTTCTATTTAAAGATATAAAATAGAATGGAAAATGGGTTTTATTCACATTAAATGATTCTTGGATATCTCATTCTAACCAAATAGAAGAGGGGGTTAAGTATTTCGAGGCCCGTATAATATACAAGTATACAGGCAATTTTCCGTACACTGTGTGCAATGTTTAAAAGACAAGTACCGAGCTACCGGTCAGTTACTGTCTTTGTAGCTGAAAATCAAAATTTCGCGAAGAAATTTTCAGAGCATACTGCATGTTTCGATTACCAGTGCAGGACGATCTCATCAGGACAGCAATGAAGCTCTGAACTGCCTACACTACACTGAACTCAGATGTCCAAAAGCTGATGGTGGATACATAAAGATTTATTTAAAAATCTAAAGATGAAAAATATGGAAAATGGGTTTTATTCACTTTAAATGATTCTTGGGCATGTCATTCTAATTAAAAAGGAAAATGTTTGGAATTTAATTAAGGCAATATTTTATATTTGTTCAGAAAATGTTCAGTTCACAGCAAAAATAAAAGCATATATACATTAGGTAAGTGTGGCCCAATAATGTATGGATTTGCAAAAGTGTTAAAATGTTCATGTAAAATTTGTTAACTAATATAATTTCAAACTTATATGCAAAATTTCAGTGAGATTCAAGGCACATTCACATCACAAACCAAACAAGAACCGAAAAATGTAAACCGAAGAACTCAATTTATTCCACTTCAAAACAAGGTTTTAGCTTCAATGCTTAATAAAATCATGGGAAATAGGATAAACTAAGTTTTTTACTGCGAAAATAGTTATATTTATTTCAGATTTTTAAGAAAAACACAAATTTTATGTTTTATCGGCTGAAAAACATTTTCGGCTGAAAAATTCGGCTGATAAAACATAAAAGTTGTGTGTTTCTTAAAAATCTAAAATAAATATGCTATTTCCTCAGTAAAATTCTAGTTTATCCTATTTCCCATTATTTTAAATCATTAGACTAAAAATCTTGTTTTAAAAAGGAATAAATTGAGTTTTTCGGTCCTTGTTTTTGATGTGAAAGTGCCTTCAGTAATGTTTACAGCCGCTCAAATAAAAAATAGTGATTTTTTGGCTGTTGGGGTGGGGGGTGGATTGTCCATCAAACCGTTTCAATCATAACTTTATAAATTGACAATTTTTTCTTTTCATTTAAGGGAGCTTAGTTATCAACTTGTTGCAGTGAAAGCAGTTTTATAAAATTGAATATTTCCATTTTATATAAATTTTTTAAAACGAAAATTCGGACCTGGAGTGCCAATTTTTTGATTTTGATTTGGCGGCAATTTCTTTGTAAAGACAATCAATCGATTCAATTATTACAAAGTAATCAAATCTTTATCAGATATTCACCCTTATTAAAAACAAACATTTCGGCGCCTTTTGGACGATTTCTTTTCTTTCCTTGGGCGGTGAGTCCATGGCATAATCTGGCATCACTGCTTCAGATGCAAAAAAATATGAATCACTCGATGTATACATCATTTCAAATATTGTGGTCCATTCCGGAAGGGACCACTCAGCCATATAAATTTTTTATACTTTTTTGATACTGCATGCGACATCTAGTTCTTGTGCCATCTATGTTAGCATCTACGCTCATAAAAATTATTAGCCGCCCCCTATTGTCGACCAAATGCATACAAATTCTGAAGAGAAAATATCCAGTAAATTTCTAAGAAAAAATTGAGGTCTTCTCTATATCAGGTGCAGGTCGAGACGTTGTTGATTTTATTTTGGACCTACGCGTTGCTGTCCGGTCTCCAATACTGCATACAAATTGTAAAGAATATATTTCCAGTAAAATTCTAAGAAAAAATGCAAGTCCAGGTTATGGTGCTCATGATTAGTGGCGGCCGTGTACAATGAGAAGTTTCTCGGAGATTCCACATTATCTTTCACTGCGGCCAAACTGCACAATGTGCCTGCAATATCTTTGTATTATCAAATCTTTGCTATATTATCTTTGTAAAGAAATTTTTTTATTTTCCAGACGATGTCTGACAGAGAAAAAAGCAGCACTCCATCAGCAAGATAGTGTATTACTTGACGGCTCATAGTCATATCTCCCACTTTTTTATCGTTTTCTTTTTTATTTTTAAATTATTCTTAAAACTACTTGTAAAATAGGTAAAACAAAAATTATTTTATATATTTAATAGCTGCGTAAAAAAAATTTTAATTTTGTACCCATATTTCCAAGGTGATGTAACGCCTTAAGCAAAATTCCATCTAATTTTAAGTAAGCACTCCACACCGCAACCTGAAGTTTTTGAAATGCCAAATGGATATTATTACTACTTAAATTGGCTGTAAAATTTTGTCATCCATGGCATGCAATAGGCTGCGTTCAGACTGACAATGATAATAATCGCGACGTTTGCCTTCTCCTCTTCCAAAAGCTGATTTTAATGAAAGTTGGTTGCATTTATTTATACTTCTCTTTACATTTCCATTCTTATTCGTTTATCTCTTTTATACAATACCATAAGAGGGAGACAGGTAGTAAAGGTAATTGTCACATTGCCTTCTCCTCTTCCAAAAGTTAACATGACTGCTTCTTTTCATTGGTTCATAAAAACTTAACGAATATTTCGTTCATGCGCAGTAGAATAAAACTTTAATTTTTGTGATCTGAAATTTGCTGATCGCCTGGTATTTGCTGTTTCTTTAAAATACACAAGAATGAATGGGACAGACAATATTATAAATTCAATATGTATGGTTTCTTTTTTCTAAGCTACTGATACCTCTGCCAACAGATGGCTCCGGGGGTATCGAAATGAGAAATTTCTCAGCTTGATGAAATCAAGTTTTTTGTAATTTTGTAGCTTGAAGAGTTTTTCAATTTTTTGGTGTAATTTATATTTAACTTAGTTTTTAAGTTTTGCGTCTGCATGGAAATAACAATGAAAAGAAATTTACTCAAATAAGAAATTTTTGAATGTTCATTTCACGATCGCACGATGAAAACGCCTTTGTCTTTCAAGATAAAAATTTGAATTAGAAATTTCATAAAAACCACAAATTTTTAAATATTTTCTAATTCAAAATTACTGCTGCTGCTACTGAAATCCTTTTTACATACTGCTAATGTTATTGCAAGAAGACCAAAGGAGGAATACATATTCATACAATGTTTATATCGACAAGAACTCGATATGTTTTTTGAATGGAAGTGTTAACAAAATAACAGGAAATTCAAATAAATTAAACAACCAAAAACATCTTTCTAATTTAAAATAACCAGTGCAATCGTCTAAAATTAGTCACCAGGAAAATGTCAATACAATTAATTAATCATGTACAGAACCACCGCACTAATAAATGTTTGAACGATCACCCATAAATCAGTTTATTTACTAGAAAAATTACACACAAATCTATTACCGCACTTATTATGGAAACAGCCAGAATGATGAATAGGGATTCCCGGAATACAAAAAAAACCCATGAAGTACGGCTTAAATGTGAGGGCACGCATCGTGGGCCGGTTAGCCGCCAACATTACACACTTCTTGCCTTGTCTTACTACTAGAGGTTTTCATATAAAAGTCTTGGATTTCGTTCAAAAACCATAATTTTCATAAATTCGTTCTACATGCTATTTTTTAATTACATTAGAAAGGAAACATAGTGCGCTGCAAACTTCATTTTTCTGTGGGAGCGATAGTTTTAGACTCTAGAACCTGTTTGAGTAAAATCGTAGTATGAGAGTAGAAAAGTATAAATGTGAACTCTTTATTTCATGCCTTATGTCCATTGCATTTGTGCTTTTTCCTTTGTGTAATGCAGTATAACCAATATCAACAACCGAAAACGATGACAGAAGCCTAGGTAGCTGTCCGAAGCAAATCTTAAAAGCTTACGAAAAATTGGAAAAAGTTAATCTTAGCCTCACCACACGTGTTAATGGCACATCTGTGCTTGCATATCTTACATATGTACTAGCTTCTATAATCATGGTCAAACTTCGTCTCACAATCACTAGATAAATCTATATACAAGGGTTATAGCAATGAGGAGGAAATAACGTTATTGATTGAACGAAATTATTTTGTTACAATGGATAATTATACAGTAATTTCGTTAATAACAGGAATGTTATAAAATAATGAAAGAATTTTTCGTTTCTTGATTAAATGATATTTATTTCATTTCCTTTTGATTACACCTTTGAAACGATAGTGATTGTAATCTTTTTAAGTTATAAACAATAATACTGTTACAGGCTCACTGAGAATAAATAAGGCAAAGAAAAACAAGTAAAAAAGCTAGAATTGGTCTAGATGAATGCCCTTATTAAATTTCGTATGGTCAATCTAAGCAAGTTTGATTTTTGAAGTAGTTCTTCGCATATATTTCTAGAACGGTTCATCAGACAGTAAAAATGATTATAACCAATTTTATAGGATTTCATATATTGAAGAACAATAAAAATGTTTAGGACTGATCGTTTTCACAGTATATGTAAAAAACCTAAATTTTATATGACAACACCAAGAAGGGGTTGCCCGATTTAGTCCATTTTAATTTAATTTTACTTTTATTTTTTAAGGACCGTGTACAAAATTTCAGCTTTCTAAGTGAACGCATTCTCGAGTTATAGTGCACACAGACGGACAGACGGACGGACGGACATGCAAAAATCAATATTATGCGTGGGTGTTCCATCTATTTTGCTCTACCATCATTATTTCGAGGTGTTACAAACGGAATGGCAAACTTAGTATACCCTTAGGATCATTTTTAGGAAGGTGTCGCAATATTCTGTCCGCCTTGAAACGTCTTCATTTCTATCTAAAATTAAAAATTTAAAGAAAAATTAATTCTACATTTGTGTTCAATGGCATAAATAAAACAAATTTAGTTAAGGATTTCAGAAGCCCATACCCGCCTAAAAGCTATGCGGTATGAAAATATTACTGGATATAATTTGGTGATTCTGTCAATATCAACTAGCTCTCGTAAACTTTCCTGCATCGCCGTTTTATCAGAGTTATTATATTATATATTAATATAATGTTGTTGTTATAGCCTTTGGGCTAATATATATTTATTCTATAACATTATGCTAAACTGCATACATTCGCATTCGCTCGTTAAACATAATCAACTGCTTCAAAAAATATTTGAAGCATTGATAAGTACAATGCTCATGCTTTTGAAGGGTTCGATTCCCAGCTTGCAAATAATTTTAACCTTCGAACTAGCTGTTTCGAAAGTTATCTACAGTGCTAGATGATAACCTCTTAGATCGAAGACGTAAGAAAAATTAATTATTCCTTTTTAATAAATTTTATTAAAAAATTGTGTTTGAAAAGTGTTTTTATGTATTATTTTGTTCTTTCTAAACTCTTAGACTTCTAGATTGTTTAGATAATACTAATAATACTGTCTTATCACTAGTAGAACTGTGTATACGAAACATACATATATTAAGTTTTAAATCGATCGGATTAAAAGATTTCACTCTAACTAAACAATTGAACTTCTTCTGTTTTTTTGTTTTTTCAAAATTTCATAGTATTCCATACCCCCAAGATATCGAATTGGACCATAAATGTAAATGGTAAATTTCTAAATTTTTAACAAAAAATTTGTAATCCCTTACCTAGGAAATCCTCAGATATCGATTTTGTGCTCAATCGGATCTTAGATCTACTAATTTTGATCACAAATTCGTAATTTGCAACCATGAAAACCTGAATATCGATTCTGAGTTCAGTCAGACCATAAACGGCAAAGTTCGCACGTCATCTTATAGCCGCCATCTTCAAATTCTAAAATTTTACCAAAAATTCTAATCAATCCAACAAAACTTCTGAATTAAAAAACAACTACAACTTGAAAGAACAACAAAAAGGAAAATGAACTCCGCACTTTTCAACCCATATAAAAGAGTCTGCAAAATTTATATTTGGCTTCTGTATTGGTACCTACCTGTAATGAAGGGGATAGCTTTGATGGTCTAAGAAAAGGATTAGTCAGCGCACAAACAACTATGTGTCTTTTATTTTTAGATATGAGCCTAAAATTAAAATTCGAACAGTTTCTCAAATAATTCAACGGGAACTGTATACATAAATCCAATTAGGTTATATTTTTTACATTTATTTTACCTAATTCTTAAAAAGTTCAGATCTGTCATGCCCCATAATTACACATGTATCTTGTGTCCAAATAGATACCCATCGCAGAGATACTCTGTATCGTAACTACAGAGCCGTTTAAATGCCTCTCTGTAATCCTCCCAGTATTTTAATGTTTATCGGAGAATTATACTGAAAAACACCACTACAGCACCTACTTTGGTTACCTACTTGAGAGACATCAGCGACCTTTTGATACCCTTTTCAAAAACGTAATTGACTACGAAGAGAAAAGTGAGGAGATTTCATCTTAGGAAATAGTACCCGTCCAGTCCAAACAGAGATCGACTTTTTTCTCAATGAAAGGTTCAAAAAAGTAAACAATAAAACCAGCACCGACTTTTCTATCTAAAATGACAAATTTGTGAAGATCGAAAAACTGACCAAAACCATCCAAAGAAATCCATGTCCATATGTTTGTTTCTTTGTTAACAACATCTACAGAATACGAAACAAAATTCTGGTTAGATGACATGTAGTCGTCCCCTCCCCCTCCTACAAGCTACCGACTGAACATCCACATGAACGCATGCGATCGGCGGACCAAACTGATTCACGGGGTAGGTTAAAAAAACTTGTAATGAGCTGCGGCTATAATATACCCAAACAAGCAAGCCCGAGTGTAAGCCCATCAACCTCTGATTTGACACCCCAACTTCCGTTCTTGACCAGAACATACATAGGAGGCATTCCTGCATAAGTGTGAGTCTTACGATCTCGGTTTCATATACATACCTCATTTCTATATAGTTGCACTTTCTACTCCAGTCAAAACTATTAGCTTATCTTTTCATCTAAAAATATCTTCCATACCAAACATGCTTAACTTGGGAAGTCGAATAACGCTTGAATGGGCAAACTGGTCAACATTTTGTCTCCCAGTGAAAAATACTAAGTTTTGGATTTGTTGGATCTACGGTTACTTGGCATGGATACATCCGTTCTAAATAAACTTAAGTCAATGAATTCGAAAGCGGGCACGTATGTTCTACAACAACTGTTGAATGAAGCTGGAATTTAAAGAAATTTTATAGATAATTTAGATAATTCTGAGTGGTTAAGTTCAGCCATTCTTCAAAATACAAATTTGCTTTTTCAACATTTTCTGTAATATTAATTTAGAAAAGGTAGATCGGAGCTTTTTCAGAAATGTTGCCTGCCAATCTTCAATTCCATTAGTGTCTGTTTCAGGTGGTTAAAATGAAACTCATTTAGAATTTCTTGTCAGGCAGTGCTTAAAAATTCATTATCATATAACGGATGTGTATATGGTAATATGCTACCTGAGTATTACATTAAGGATCATTCGCCCTCGTTTTTCCAAATCATATTTAAATCTTTCGGGTAATTCTAATTTTTATCACAGTTTTACGAAATCGGCAACATACATAGAAACATACGAGAACTCTGGGAAAAGTTAATTAGTTCGCATTACTGGATCGAAAATTTTAATTTAAAATCTTCAGCCTACTGTAGAAACTTGCTCGTTGTCGAACAACAGTAAAGAAAAGAGCTCGTTTGTTTGATGGTTTTGTTTCTTAAATTGGGATCAGCCTGCTTTTTACTTTATTATATCGATTTTTTAACATGCCAAGCAAAAAAAAAATCACGATGTGTTGTGATACGAGTGCCTTATAGTTGAACCAAAGATGCTTCAAAATCTGCGGTTTAAATTTTCTTAATTATACGAGTATGTTGTTCATTCGTCTTCGCTGCAACTTCTATATCTAAAATATATTTCAGTAAAATATTTCCTGTATGGATCTTACAGGGTACTATTCTACAAATCAACAGTCTTTTCCTTATTTTAACCATAGCTGCTGAAGCTTTGTCGGATAGAATCCCGTACACAATAGTAGTAGGGGGTATACATACAGCCTTGATTGTGGAGAAATAAAAACTTATGCGATTTTGTACTTTTTTCTCGAGTAAAAATATCTTTTGTCAGAGAATAGGACACAAGACATGGGGATAGATAGGTACCTACTATATCGACGAAAAACGTTCAAAGAAAAGGTTATAAATATGAAGAATTCAACGAAAAAATACTAAGTACATATAGGTAGGTACCTATCTGATTCTCGAGAAAAATAAACAATAAATTGATTCGAAATATTTCTTTAATAAAAACTTATTTATTCGCATTTTATACAGCATTCATATGGCGGTGTTGCTTTGAACACATCTCCCCGTTTAAAATCCACAACAAAAAATTTCACCTTATTAAATTTTTTTTTTAATTCATATTCTTACAAATTTTTTTCACTTAATTTTTTTTTTCTCACCCAGCAGGATGAAACAATACTTTCAATGAATGACGTTTAGAGAAATGGACATGTGAAGAAATCCAGGATTTGCAACGTTTTAAAACAGAATTGGACAGCTTTCTCCTATCATGAGCTATTAGCAAATACCTACATTGAGTTCTCCATGCAAGGACAGCATCTAATGAAATTCAATGGACATCAACAAAAATCTCAACGTGTTCTACGTAGCCCATCTTCTCTAATGTTGGAGATTATACTAATTTATTTTAAAAGTCGTCTTTAATTTAAATTTTTTTTTTTTATATATTTATATATATGTACATATATACATATCTTCCGAAAAAAAAATGCCATTCACTTTTAATGACATGTGTGTGTATCCTACCCTAAAAATTTTTACAACTTTTTACAATTACTGAAATTATAAATTGTTTAGCATGTAAGAGAGTAATCAATATCAACTATTAAAAAAAGAAAAGGCAAATGATCTAAATTAGAAAAAAAAAACCTAAAGCGAATGTTATTTAATTTTCTATATAAAATAAAAATATTTCTTTGATCGGATTTCTAGTTTTTATTGTTATTTTATCATAATTCTGCAAAATGAAGAAAAACGGAAAGAAAATATCATGAAAATGTAATTGGCTTTTACTCTTAGAAAAATAAATAATTTTCCATAAAATTTTCCATTAAGAAAAAATCAAAAATCAAATTTACAAAAATTGTTTCTGCCACCGCCGTACAGACCTAGTTATTTCTTTCCTGATCTTATCAGTTCTCATATTACAACAACCCTGCATGCCGTGTATATACATTTACACTATAATGGCTTCTGCAGTTCAAAATAATTTCCATATAAAAAAAAACTACAAACGAAAGAGAGTTCTATCGAATAAAAATCGACCAACAAACTAACACCGCCCCACTTATTTTTCCTTATTTTTCGATTCCGGTGTCATTCCCCGTCCTTTTGATATATTGGTTCATATTATCTGAAAAATTAGAAAATGGCGTCCGTAGCTCAAAATTTCCATATAAAAAAAACTTCGATAAAAATCTAAAAAACTCAACTAACTTTGACCAACTTCTTTACTTATTTCACTTTCATACCACGCCCTTTTTCATTTGCATATAAACTGCAAAATTAAAAAATGGCGTCCCTAGATCAAAATGTCCATATAAAAAAAACTTCGATAAAAATTCCAAAAAACTCAACTAACTTTGACCCACTTCCTTTACTTATTCTATAATTTCGCTTTCATACCACGCCCTTTTCCATTCGCACGTAAACTGCATATAAAAAAAACTTCGATAAGAAATCAACAAAAATTGAACTTTCGTACTGACTACTGGGAGCAGAAAATCTGATTGAGTTGCTTCCTTCTGATTATGGGTGCCTGGTAGAAATCTGAAAAATCTGGTTTAAACTGGCCTGATTTTGGTGTTTCCATATCGAAAATTTGTTGACGCCTACAAGTATGCAATCCTGAAAAATTTAGTCGTTAGTATGGGGGCATGTCTCTGATCAAATACGTTCCACAAATTTTTCTGGGTTGGTGCTTTCGATTTGTCGATATGGAAAACATCCAAATCCAGGCCAGAAAAAGCCAATTTTTCAGATTTCTACCAGGCACCCATAATCAGAAGGAAGCAACTCAATCAGATTTTCTGCTCCCAGTAGTCAGTACGAAAGTTCAATTTTTGTTGATTTCTTATCGAAGTTTTTTTTATGTGGACAATGGAAAAGCGAAATCATAGAATAAGTAATGAAAGTGGGTCAAAGTTAGTTGAGTTTTTTGGGATTTTTATCGAAGTTTTTTTTATATGGACATTTTGATCTAGGGACGCCATTTTTTAATTTTGCAGTTTATATGCAAATGAAAAAGGGCGTGGTATGAAAGTGAAATAAGTAAAGAAGTTGGTCAAAGTTAGTTGAGTTTTTTAGATTTTTATCGAAGTTTTTTTTATATGGAAATTTTGAGCAACGGACGCCATTTTCTAATTTTTCAGATAATATGAACCAATATATCAAAAGGACGGGGAATGACACCGGAATCAAAAAATAAGGAAAAATAAGTGGGGCGGTGTTAGTTTGTTGGTCGATTTTTATTCGATAGAATAAGTAAAGGAAGTGGGTCAAAGTTAGTTGAGTTTTTTTAGATTTTTATCGAAGTTTTTTTTATATGGACATTTTGAATTACGGAAGAAAGGGTGGAGTTGGTATTGGAGATATATAAAATGAAACAGAACCTTAATATTAATAAATATTTTTATTGAACAGCACATAGGTACATACATATTATTTTGAGATCATTTTGCAATCAAAAAAAGCGCTCTTGCATTCGACTTTGAGCGCTTCCATTTCGCGCTGGGAAATTTGAAGAAACTGATGTGCAGAGAGGTGTTAGGCAGATTCTCGTATAAAATAGTTGAATAACATCAGGGAACGAGTTATTTTTCTTCTATTTCGCGGACAATTCATACCATTTTTTTTTCAATGTTTTGGATTTCCGGATCTGTTGGACATCAAGGTGCCATGTTGTTCTTTCTGGTGACTGGCAGACTGAGTAGTTTTCTTTACACTGGCCATGGTACCTAAAGCTGCCATGTACCTAATGATAAAAAAAAGAAACTGTTAAAAAAATTATTATTGAAGATTCTATTTAAAAGTTTTTGGTATATTGTGCCTTAAAACTAAAGAAATTTTCCCTGTCACCAATTTGAAGGTATACAAACAAGAGCGTAAAATCAGTAGCGAATTAATTTTTTCAGCTTGAATAGACTAATGTGGCCATTTTAAGTGCAATTTAAGCACTATATTTTTCAGTTTTCGGATGAAAAATAATAATATAATGCCTGATAAATAAAAATTATCAATAAATTGTGTCAACGTAAATTCAAACAAATTCAACAGATTCATCGCAGTAAGCAATTTTTTCACATTTTCTGCACCCAATCGAATAGTATTACTGCGCTCATATGAAAGCGGGGATCAGATCAGCAAAAAGGGCTCAAATTTTCCATGACTGTGTCGTGTTGTAAAGTTTGCGATTAATAATAATAATTAATACCAAACCAATTTATTTCTATTGTGTTTGTTAAGAGATCTGTAGAAGAAAAAATATCACAATTGGACGTGGTCATTATCGGGTCTTGAATATTTAGTGTCACAAACCTAAGTAGTAATATTTTTACTTCTGTCACATCTTAAGTATATTGTTGGATCGATCATTTATTCAGTCATAAACTTTAGATCTGTATCTATAGTGGCACACTGATTTAAAGTAATTTGCATTGAAATTAAGTCTCATTAACTGAAGCTATTCCGTGCAAAAATAAAATCGTAACTAAGTTTGGTTGTAGCATAGATGGTTCTTATGCCATCTATAGTTGTAGTCAAGGCAAAATGTAAAAACAAAATGATAGCTGAGAGTAAATGATTGATTCAAATAATTTTATAGTTAGAAATATCATTTTTATTACCTGTTTTGTTGACAGGTATGATGAAAGAATTTTTCCACAGCTGCGGAAAACAACCACTATCGAGCGATTTTTGGAAAATAATTCTCAGTGGGGCTACTAGGGAGAGGCAACATGACTTCAGAAAGGCTGGAGGAATCCAATCGGTGCCCGTTGTGAAGTCATTTGGAAGCCCAATAATATGATCAAGTATATCCTCATGTGTAATTGTAGGGAAAGTGAATGAAACGTTATGAGATTTGTTCATATAACTAAACTTGCTATTACGAGTTGGCAATTTGAAGCGGAAAATGCATTTTCAAAAACTGAAACAAACATATTGCAAATTTCAGACGAAACGTCACTAGCAGAATCTATGTACCTCATGGTATTGGGTAGTTGTCGGTTTTTTTTTATATTAATAAACCTAAAAACGTTACGTGGGTCACTAAATAATTTCGCACGCATACTTTGAATATACTCATCTCATAGAGTGAAGAGGAAAGTTCGTTGAACTCATAATAGGATGTAAGGAAGTTGCTGTGAATTATAATGTCCTTGTCCCGCAAATATCCTTTCGACAGTTTATTATTTCAATTTTTAAGGCGTTTCAGCTCTTTATTGAACCATGGTGGTGATGTTTTAGAGATCCGCTGGCGCTCACGGGGAACATGAGATGCGAATAAATTGAGAAGAATTATGTAAAACTTAGAAACATTTTTATCAACACTATTGCAGTTCCGAAAAGTCAGCTTTTCTAAAATTGAAAAAGTATTGTATTTCGTCACATTTTGTGAGATTTTCGGTTGCATGGCAATATGTAACTAGTAGAGGGGGGTGATATTTGTCAAGAGTAGACAGTATAACTGAGCTAGGTTCAACTAATAAGTTCCCCGCATCAGTAGAAAATAACAGATCTAGCTGCCTACCCATGTCATTCTTAACATTACTGATTTGGCTGAGACCAAGAGATGAAATAGTGTCAAGGAAACGTGATACCCTTGTTGTCAAGTTATTAAGTGCAAGATAGTCCTCGTCATCTCCATTAAGTACCCATTGAATATTGGCTAAGTTAAAATAACCAATAAGTAGTAATTCGTCAATAGTTTCCAACTTACCATGGATAAAATTAGATGTTAAAGTAAGTAGGTCGTAAATATTTTGACCTTTGTCATTGACAATATCTATGGAGTCTGGAGGAATATAGAAACAAATTATGTATAGGTCATATTTTAGGAGAGACAGCTTAAGAGCTATGAGCTCAAATCGAGGGTGTTGGAGAAACAAGGAAGTTCAATTTTGCTGCAATTGAACTTATTTTTGCAGGCGAGAAGAACGCCATCGCCACGAGTTTCCGAAACAGTATGTCTATCTCTTCTAAAAGTTTGATAAGAATTTTCAAGGATTTCAGCATCGCGAATACCATGATGCAGCGAAGTTTCAGTGAAAACAACTATATCGAAGCAAGCTGCGAAAGAGGATTTGAAGATATGTGCGGTTTTTGTCCGAATCCCCCTTACATTTTGATAGTAAAGGGAAAGCGACTTCAGTTTTTTGGAACAAAGTTGTTTATTTTAGCTTTATTTCTAGGTAGGCGCTCAGACGGTACAAATAATTTAGTAAAAGCGCCAGGAAGCCAAAGTAAGGGGTCTAATAATTTGCCCTGCATATCTGCTGAAACAGTTAGGAGAAAGGATGCAACCGGTTTAGAGCTTTTGCTGATTTTTCGACAAGAAATACCATTAGTCGCAATATTTTTGGACTTCAAATACTTCCATATGTCCTCGCACATCGTTTTTGTACAAAGTGTCGAAAGATTTGGCCAACGGAAGCGGCACGTGCGCAGCTCTGCCTATTTACTAGGAAGATGCATTTAAATGCTATTTCAACGGCGACTGGCCGACGCCAAATTTAAGTCTCGATTACATTTATGAAAAACTTAGCCATCGGCATAATTATGGATTTAGAATGACTGTTACACAACAGGATGTGTTAATCCTTGCATAAGAATTATTTTCTCATTACGTTCTGGCCTTCAGGAGCATATTCAATAAAAAAATAATTAAAAAAAAAAAAATACGATCAAGTTCTCTTACATTGAGAATGAAATCAATGCATGCTTGCAGATCATATAATCCCATTTCATGCCAACTAAATTCGCAGAAATTTGGATCCTGAGGAGATTATCCTAGAATTTCCTAACCTTTATCGAATCCATTATCTGAAAAGAAGTATTTTTTTTTTAATTCTTTACAACTGTACCTGAAAATATTTTATGAAGGTGATGGGAAATAAACAGTGGGTACCTGGCACACAAGAATTATGGGAAATGAATGGATGATTCTGTAGCAAAGTTTATCTCTAGCACTTCCTTTTCCGGATCAGAAACTGCAGATAACACTGCCAGGTCTCTCATCAAAGCGGATATGTTCGTCCAAAGCATCAGAAGCGACAACAGACGAACCTGAGTGATTGTAGGTGTACAAAAATAAGGAAGTTCGTTGACTTTCTCTTGGGTCGTTCGGGAGAAAAGAATTGTCGGTATGATGGTAACTGGCTACAATCCGCTTCACGCTCACCTATCAAAAATGGGAGTTATTGACGAACCCTCCCGAGTTGCTATCCTGCCTGAGAGAACAGTTTAAAACAATCGCACATTTCGTATTCGAATACCCGACCGTTACCAGGTACAGGCTCTCCTGGGGCAGCTGAAAAGCTTACTTCACCTAAACATGCTGTGATTAATAATTAAAATAACAGGTAGGTTTTGGTGAGCGATTTTGTTAAGCAGGACAAACAAATCTGTGTCTTGGAATATTTCGTTCCCCTTCTCTTTTGTGTATGAAAAAAAAAAATAATAAAATGATAAAAAATGGTTCTTTTCTTGACTGAAGGTAGAAATAAGCACACACACAAAATATATGGAAGATGGTAAACTATTCCCCAGTTGCAATGTTACGAATAAAAGATTATATAAATGCAGCCGCTGGAATTGGTTAAATCAATAAACGTAATCCAAAATTAATATTTCAGAGGTCTCTGAAGAACAAAAGTGTAGACTTCTGGAAATCGTTAAATATGTATAAGTCTCTCCTTCTACGGATCAATGACGAGTACCTAGAGGCTCTAAAGAAGGAGGACAATAAAATAAAGATAAGATAAATGAAGATACACCAATAAAGAAGAAGTCGGGGAATGTAACGTGATGTTGGATGGCATGAGAACTTAGGAAACGGGGGCAGACGAACATAATATAACCACCACTACCAACATCAAAACAAAACTATAGCACTATAGAAGTACTTTGAACAATCACTCGTTTTCCTATGTATGAGAGGACACAAATGAAATCGTCATAGTTAATGACCCCTGAAACTTACCCGTAATGGGAACTTAGGTCAAACTTTCTCTACAAAAAATGTCCTAGATTTGACATACATCAAATTAGAGAATGCACAGCAAGAATGGTCTGTATATTTCCTTTTTTATGTTGCTCATGACAGAAGACCACACCACCATAAAAATTTCAGGAAATAACATTCACTACAAAGTTGCAATTTGGACTGCACATTTTTGGGTAGTATAGAAAACAACAAGGACAGACAACAAGGGATGTGGTATGTCTTTCATTAAATTTGTATTCGTACTATGTAACCAGACTGACTGGAAAATGTCAATGGCTAGGAAAACTAGAGAATATCAAACTTCAGACCGTTTTCAATTCTATAATCATTGGATAATCTTCAATTAGAGAGCCTTCAGGCCGAGACTCTGCAACCATGTAGGAATCCTGAAAGCTGATAGACTACGGAAGAAATTCACCCAAGCGATTGAAGTTACACTTTCAGACTTGCAGGTAATTATTGTCGGTTACAAATTATATTGTCAATTCTACCTTGGTGGAATGATGGTCGGACGATTCCTAAGGATGATCTTAATATATGCTATACATACCAAAAAGCATAAGTTTTGGCATCCTACAAGAATTCCGTGAGAAGTGTAAAGAGGTCGAAATACATGCATGAATTTAAATCCATTGAATGCATAGCATACAAAGGACAAGATTTAGGAATACATCATCAAAAGATGACGTCAGATTGGCGAAGAATTTACAGGGACTTGGACGCATCCTTCCGCTGAATAATTATCAGGAATATACTTCGAATTAATTAAACTCAGTAGTTCAAGATTTGTTGGAAATAAAATATCAAAGAATAGATGAGGAAAGCCTAGTTGCATATAAAATAACATTTAGCCAAAAATATGCAACTCAACCGAAATTAGATTGTTGGATGTGGGTACACCGCTGATCTGACTTTCACTTGTTATAGCGGTGTCAGCCCTAAGTAAAGGCTATTATTAGATTAAGTTTGGCAATATTAAAAAAACTCCATAGTCGCTGCGTAGGTCTTGTGGTTAAGCTATTTCCTTGGTTTTTCAGATTATTTTCCATTTCTTACCAGTTTTTTTTATCTTCGTTTTTATTTAAGGTGTGAAAAAAAAGTATTAGCTTAAAAATGTAGAATTAACACGCGAAAATTGTGAAAATTGCGAAATTTTTTTATGGGTTTTTCAACAATGCTCGCAAGACTAAAATGGTTATTTCATGATGAAGTATCAGCTTTCACCATACTGTACAGAATACTTCAACAAATTTCAGCGTGGAAGTAATTCACTTAAGATCAACCCGTGAAAAGGATATATTATAATTTTAGTCGTCCAAGAAACCATTGACGGTCTACGAAGTATGCTGCTTAAACCTACACTTACTGGGATATCGAGACATACCTGGAAACATCCATAATCTGATCAAAAAACAATCCTGCTTGAACCTCTGACCATCAGAAAGTTTTGTTCCATCGAACATAATTGAGTAGTGCTCAAAAGAATAATCGAGTCGACTAGAGATGATAACAAATATTCAAGAGATTCAAGCCAAGCGAAAGGAATGTTGGGTATTATTTTTTTTTTTTTATATTATTAAGCCAAGCTCAGGGGATACCCTATGATGCAAAGCACAGCGTGGCAGGAAGGAGATAGGGAAAGGATTAAGGGATATGAGGAGAGTGGCGGAGGTGCCGATGTATGGCGCCCTTAAACTTTTGCAGGTTGTATGCCGGTGGAAAGACAGAAGATGGTAGACTGTTCCACATTCGCACTGTTCGGGATAAGAAAGCATCACGGAATTTAAGTGTACGGCCGAAGGTAATTTGAAGGGTAAAAGGATGAGCGCAGGATGCAGCGCGGGTATTGCGTGCAGGAACTATTCTACAAGGGATCAGACCAGATATTTCATCAGAGCATTGACCATACATGTAGCGATAAAGGAGCGAAAAGCATGCAACATTGCGGCGGTGGTCGAGTGAGTCGATATTACAAGTTACTGCCATATAGCCAATGAGTTTGAGCGCTCTCTTTTGGACAATATCCAATGAAGCTAAGGCTGAGCGACTAGCCCCGGCCCAGATATGGGAATTGTATTCCATTCTGGGTCTGATGTAGGACTTGTAGAGGAGCGCTATATTTGATGGGCTGAAATATTTCTTACACCTTTTCAAGAAACCAAGACATTTGGATGCTTCTTTGGCAACCGAGAAGATGTGATCTGTCCAGCTTAACTTACTGGAAATATTAATGCCAAGAATTCTTAGTGACGGTGATTCAGAAATTAATGCACCATCAAACGAAACGGGAGTGGTTAAGTGATGGTCTTGTTTTAATGAGATGAGACAGCTTTGGGTCTTAGATGCATTGAATTCGACGCGATTCACTTTGCCCCAAGCGAGAATATTGTCAAGATCGTTATTCAATGATCTAATCATGCAGTCTCGTTTAACACATGCGGCGTTCCCTCTGGAATCCGCAAGGGTGTCAAAGGAGTATGCGAAATCAAGGGTACTGTCATCAGCAAAGCTATGGATAGGATTGAAAGTAAGGGAAAGCAGATCATTAATGAAGATTAGAAATAGAGTCGGAGAAATAACAGAGCCCTGGGGGACACCGGCATTAATAGGATGAGGATCAGATATAACGCCATCTAATACAACTCGTATTTGGCGACTAGATAAAAAACTTTCAATCCATAATAGAAGAGGAGGGGAAAAACCAAGTGCCTTGAGTTTGGCTAAAAGGGCTGAATGCCAGACTCTATCAAAGGCCTTTGAAATATCTAGAGCAACGATTTTGGACTCACCAAAATTGTGAAGACTACGATTCCAACGTTCCGTAAGAAAAGTCAGCAAGTCTCCAGATGAGCGTCCGTGCCGGAAGCCGTATTGGCGATCGTTGATTAGCTGATTGGTTTCCAGATACTTCATTAATTTGGAGTTAATGATAGATTCAAAAACCTTTGAAAGAATCGAAGTGATTGCAATTGGTCGATAATTTGAGGGATCGCTACCTTTTCCTTTCTTGGGAATAGGCTGAACGTGAGCTAGTTTCCAAGAAGTTGGAAATTTTCCTGTCGAGTAGGACAGGTAGAATAGTTTGCGCAGAGGTTTAGCCAAGGATGAGGCACAGCTTTTAATTAATAGGGGCGAGAAACCATCAGGGCCTGCGGCTTTAGAGACGTTGATTCCTTTAAGGACCGTGAACACATCCCTCGTACGGATGTGTATTGGCTCTTGTACACATCCGCACGGGGGATGCACGACAGGTGCCTGTGAAGTGGGTGGAAGAAAAGAATTTGATGCGAATCTAGCAGCCAAAATATTAGCTTTATCCAGGGAGTCAACAACCACTTCACTATTATTAAGTAGTAAAGGTATAGAGGAACTGCTGAAGTTGTTCCTGATGGTTTTGACCAGGGACCAGAAACCTTTACTACCTTTGCGGCTTGCCAAGATTCTTTGTCTAACATTCTGGTCAAAAAGAAATTTTTCTCTCTGGATAATGGACTTGCAGGTGTTCCGTGCAGTCTTGTAGATTCCTTTCAGTTCTGGACAAGGATGCACTTGATAGGCGCGAAAAGCAGACTCTTTCGCTTTTATAGCTTGGTTGCACTTATCGTTAAACCAAGAGCGATTTTGCTGTTGTTGAGATCTGCTGTAAGAATACGGAATATATTCCCGCATGCCTAGACTTAGTATGTTACTAAGTTCTAATGTGCATTCATCAGCATCCCTCGAAGCAAAACAGACCGACCAATCTATATCTCTAAGATACTGATTGAGGCTTTCCCAATCAGCGTTCTTATAGTGCCAGAGAAGCCTACTTGTAGGTGGAGAAGTAGGGCGGCGCAGAGTTGAGGTGATAAATTGAGCCGTGATTAGACAGTGGTCTGAATTACCAAGAGGGGAGCCAACTGAGATGGAATATTTGTCAGGGTGAGATGACAGAAACAAATCTAGTAAATTGGCCCTATCTCCAGCTGCATCAGGGATACTCGTCGGTGCATCCACTAGCTGATGCAAATTAAAAGATTCACAAAAAAGTTCAACGAATCGGCCCGAAGGACTTGTGGTAGAAGAATGTCTGAGCCATGGTATGTTATGGACATTAAAATCGCCTGCCAGCATGATTTCGGAAGAGGGGGAGACAGAAAGCAGATGATCAATATTGTTGGAGATATTGTCAAATGCGGATACCGTGTCGACATCAGACATATTTGGGCTGCGATAAAGGAAGCAAAAGTAGATGATGTGCCTGTGAAGTTTGAACCTAATCCAGATGTAATTAAACTCGGGATTGGCAGAAGGTGGAAAATCTTTTAGAATGGTAAAGGCCACATCATTCCGAATATATATTGCGATCCCCCTATGTGGAGAAAAAAGAGGCACTAAGCTATAACCAGGGACGTGATATTGATTAGAATCAGCATCAGAAACGACCTTGGTTTCACTTAGCGCAAGAATTGCCGGATTTTTTGATTGAAGGTGGCAGTACACCGAAAAACGATTTGCCCCCAATCCGCGAATGTTGCAAAATTCTAAAATAAAATTCTGCATGTTCAAAGCAAAAACAACAAAAAAGCAGAAGAAAGAGCGACACACAACAACACAAATATTTATTTAGGGCAACCAGCTGCAGTCAACGACACAGCGAGGTAAAAAAAACAGCAATAGTGTTATGCCTATTTGCTGCTTTCAATACCTCAGACCGTGCAGTTCAATGACCACAGCTGGGGACACCCGTATTGCTGATCAGTGACAAGGGCTAATGACCTTGCACTGATCACTGATGTACATAGGAGTTCAAATAAACATTACCGTACTGTGCTGCTGGCTTGTGGAATGCCGGCAGGGCATAGAAAAGCCCTGACTTGGCTGGTATTATATTAATTTAATTTGTAATGTATTAAAAAAACGGCGCGGCGGATTTTAATTAATTTTTGTTGTTTTGGCGATGATGTTTTAAAAAATTGCACTGCACTGCACTAGAAATTGGTGAAGCTAATTAACTATTAGAACCAGTAACACGCACGATGGAACGTCTGCTCCAGCTGACTCCACGCACTCAACTTGACAACTATGACAAGTTACGACGCTTGAATTTACTACTATGAGCCAGAAGCTAAGGTGTCAATCACAGCAGCGAGCGGATCCTCACAAGCGACGAAAAATCAATCAATTATTGCTTCATTCTTTGCACCAAAGCTTGAAATATCGCTTCTACTCGGAAGTGTTGCTTTGAAAATAAAGCTCCATTCGGATCCTTATATTTAAACTCCTTATTGGTTAAACTCCTCACAGGTTGCTCAAGAAGGGTAAAATTCTGTCTGAGTTGAAGTAAGTTCTCCACACCGGAACTTTACACTGCCTTGGATTTTTAGAAATGCGCCAACAAATTAGAAAAGCTCCATTTGGAGCTAAATTGTTTACTCACGTCACAAATTAGACATCTCCTTAGAAAGGCAATTAAAATAAGAGGATTACTGTAGGCCCAACATGATTAACTTACTATAGCTGAATATCAGGAGTGTAAGAAATAAGCTAAATGAACTCGAATTACTGGTCACAAAAAATCCTTTGATTGAAGTTATAATTCTCAACGAAACTTGGTTATACTCTAATGAGGTTAAATATTATAATCTGAGTGGCTGTGAAGGGATTTTTAACTGCAGAATGTAGAGTCGCGGGGGAGGAACTGCGATATATGTTAAACAGGGAATAAAATGTAAAACTATAAAACTGGATGCCAAATATAATATGATATTGATTGAAATAACAGTTAAGAGTAAAAAACATTTCAAAATTATGACAATGTATAAATCACCGAATGAACCACAAGAAGAATTTATGGAATACTCAGAGAACTTGATAAACCATCACAAAAAATTCCTGTTCCTGGGAGACATAAACATTGATTTGTTGGCGCAAAATAATACAATAACCCAATACCTTGACTTGCTCTCCAGCTATAACTTTAAAATTATCAATCAAATAGACACTGAACACCCGGCTTGGGCTACAGAAACGACAGCTACCATAATTGACCATGTTTTTACGGATATGTATGAGACGGTTCGGATGGACATTCATATTGGGGTTACATCAATATCGGACCACAATTTGATTAACGTCGCACTTGCTGAAAAAACTCTACAAAAAAGGAGGATGACCACTAGAATTATTTCAATATTGGATGAAGAGAAATATAGAAGAAAAATAAGGGAGCTAATCATAAAATCTGAAATAGTGACAGTTGAGAAGTTTATTTACATGACACAGGAAAGCAAAAAATATAGCACAACTTATAAAAAGGTTAGATCCAGAAAGAATGGATGGATTACTGCCAGAATTATCATAGAAATGAGGAAAAGAGAAAGACTCTACAAAAAAATGAAAAAAAAAACCCGGAAATACTGAGACAAAGAAAGAGTACATACGTGCAAAAAACAATGTCAATATGTTAGTAAAGAGAATGAAACAACAATATATAGACAATCAGCTACTAAAACCAAAATCCGATTCTAGGAAAAAATGGAAAATAATTAATGTGGCGATTATAAAAAAGGAACAAGTGAGCAACGAAACTACTGAAGAAATAATGTACTCTGGAAAAATTGAAACTAATCCAAAAACAATTGCTGACACCTTCAATCTATACTTCACCAATATTGGAAATGTACTAAGAGAAAAATTGCCGACAAGAGAACCAATTGCAAATAGAAATAAAGAATTGTCAATCTTCCTTGAACCTACAATTCCGGCTAAAAAAGATAGTATAATACAAACACTTAGGAAAGAGTCTGCTCCTGGACTAGATGGAATCACGACAAAAGAACTAAGTAGTTATTGCTGCGGACCTGATAAGTCCCATCCTGTCTGTAACTATAGACCAATAGCAATTCTCAGCTCTGTGGGTAAGATATTTGAGAAAATTATTGAAAAGAGGCTAAAAAGATTTATAATCAAAACTGGAGGGTATGACTTGAAACAATTTGGAATTCAGGAAAGTTGAGGTACGGGATCAGCCATAACAGAGACATTAAACGTTATGAATGAATATCTGGATCAGGGACTGTACGTAGGAGCGCTGTTTGTCGACTATCAAAAAGCATTTAACAATGTCGATCATGAGCTTCTGCTGAAATTACTTGAAGAACTGGGGATAAGAGGCATAGCCAATAAATATGGTGTAATAATTTTAAAATATGGTGTATAGTGTTGGAAACTTAAAACTTAACTACTTTGCAATGACTATGAAGCCAACTTTTTGTGTACCAAATTAATATTTTTGTAGTAGGTATGTACATTCTGTTATATTGCTTAATTTCTTTTTTAATACTAAAAATAATAAATTTTGGATTCTTCAATTCCATCTATTTTTACTTTTAAATTTTTTCGCTACCCCAAATCCAATATCTAAAATGCCCGCAAAAATTTTTGTTGACATGAATGAAGACAGTAAAATTTAAAATCGAATTTTTATTTTATACTGCAAAACGTTCACTTTTACCATCGTTAGGCGTTGATTTAACATTTTATTTGTAATTTCAACAACTAAATATTCACTTTTATCAGATATAATTTATTGAACCAATGCATTTTTTTTTTGTAGAATTAATAATAGTATTTTTATTTTAACAATAATATTGTTGTTTTGAAAATCGATAACTTTTGATGTAACAATATTTGAAATTGTGATTGATAAATCATTTTTCTTAATCCAAAAATTATTATTTATTATGATTTTAACAACTTTATTTTTGGCTGAAAATTAAAGCACATTTTGAAGAACTTACAATGATTTTGGTTGAATCAACAACTTTTTTCTCTCCGTGTCACGTATGTAAAAGAGGGGTATAAATTATTTGGAAAACAGTCAGTCACGATCTCACTTTATTCAGTAGATTTGTCTCAACTTAAGCCTTCAAGTCTGTTAGAAAGTCTTCGGTGCAACCATTGCGCTGCATTAGGTCTTATATGTGAATTGAGTTTCGAATTTAAAAAAAGTTTACGATTCTATTCGATTAACACTGACAACTTCCATACGACTCTAGTTTTTTTTTTTCTTTTAAATCAACCAATTTAATTTTTCATAAACTTGAATACTTGTATGTTGCCAAACTTATCACTAGCAGCAACAAAACAACTGAGCTTTGAAGTGAAATAGGCTTTAAGGGGTAACACTGCTCTAGGATTATGGAAAAATGTTTTTTTCTTTTTTTTTTGCAAAATACTTTGGGGTCATAAAAACCATATGCAATAGGTCCTGTAGCAAAAAATTAGGTTCCATTATCGATTTTGCCGCTGCGCCTCGGACCGCATGCTGAGTTCATCACCATTCACAAGGCTGTGCAAATGCTATAATAAATGCGACAATGTGCAGGCATTGCACATATTCAAGGATTTAAGTGCGCGTATAACTTTAAACGCCGACTGGGAAACGGATACTCGCACAACTTTGGATGGATCAATTTGGAATTCCGATAGTAGCTTTACAATAAATTTCTCTATAGGAGACGTAGCCGGTTTTTGATTACATGTAAACTTTTTTTCTTCTATAAACGATTTACTGCTTATTTTTTGGGCAAAAATGCAAAAATTTTTTTTTTTAAATTTAGTTTAAAAGAGACCCCCTTACGTAGTCCCATAGCTAAAAGGCAAGCTTCCGGTGGATTAATAGGGTAACCTGCCGTATCGCGAGGAAATTGTTGTCTGCATATGACAGGAAGAGGACAACTACTTAATGGTAGAAGAACATATTACATGGTAGAGCAACATATTCCAGAAATCTAGTAGGGGTTATTCCGAGTCATTGGGCCATAGGAAGACCATGCTAGAAGACTGGGAATAGCAGCGAACGATTTCTGCAGGAGCTGTAAGGAATCGGAGGAAATCGAATCCGTTCAACAAATACTTTGCGAGTGCCTCGCTCTGATGAATAAAAGTGATAGGGTATTAGGTAGTCACTTCTTTTCTAGTCTGTAGAGGCGCTGCATAGAAAAGAGTTCAGATGTATCCTGAGATTCCTAACGGAAGCAGGATGGATCTAGGGTGATTTTTAAAGGTTATCGCATGAAGACAAGAGGCGGCATAGGTTTAAGTCAGGCAAGCTAGGCACTTCTAGAGGCAACCCTCCTACCTACCTACCTAGGCAGCTATCGGTTTTAGTTAGTATATGAATGTGTTGTGCAGGAATATTTCTACAATTGAATCTGAATCTGTCAGTTTATCAGCAGATACCAGTCTCTGGACAGCCAAGGAAGAAGATAAATGCTTATAAAGGTCACACTTACAGAGTGGATGTGTTTTTAATTTGCTGATTACATGGGATCGGGTTACTCGAATCTTTCGTACGATATTTCAAATTAATGGAACTTTTCAAAGAAATTAAAAATAAATATATTGAAAAAATAAAACAGAATTTTTATTAATTTAGGTTTTTGACTTTCTCCGGAAGAGAACGCCCAGTTTTGTACCTAACAATACTGTTAGTGTTAAAGAATAGATACTAGTTTCGTAATAGAAATTAAATTTATGAAATAATAAAACAGAACTATTATTACAATATTTTTTAAACACAATAAAAAAAAATCTGTTTTTGGAGTAAATTCAAAATTTCTTACGTGAAATTTTGCAAAGGCGCTAATAAAAAGATAGTATCGCCTAAACTAAGAGCTGACATCAGCAAATTTTTTATATCATATGTCTTGTTGGAGTAATTCAAAAATATAAAATATGCTTTTCATATTTCTTTGGAAAGTCCCGTTTAATATCTTTAATTTGAAATATCGCATAAAATAATCGAGTGACACGATCCCAAGTAATCAGCAAATTAAAAAACACGTCCACAGTGAAAACATTAAAAGTTGAGTGACCCTGTATCCAAGACTGGAGGTCGGCAGGCTAAGCAAAACAAATACGGGTCCAATATTTTTCAAAATACTTAACTAATTCTGAAAGTTTAATCGAAATCGGAGGGGGTCGGCTCCAATCGTGATCGGTTTGGTAAGGAATTCCTGCATTATTTGTCCCATTTGGAGCAACAACAAAAATTGCTAGTTGGAGTTGAGAGTAAAACTCTGAAGCGGAGTTTTTCGTAAAGTAAAACATTTTTTAGCTGCACTAAACTAAGATGCTTCAGATACGGAACAAAAATAGTCGAAGTAGATATACGCGAAATCTAAGCTTTTTAATAAATATTTAGGATAAAAGATGTGGACCTATACATCGAACATATGTATAAGTTTTTGCACAAATATTTACGTCTACTTACAGTCCATTAGGTTTTGCTTAAGTCTCCTTAAGATATTATTTTAAGACTTTCTAAATTACGATTTTATTTGTGAGCAGACAATTTAGCTCGAAAAGAAGCTTAGAATTTGCCGTGGCATTTCAAAAACTTCAGGTTGCGGTGTGGAGTGCTTACTTAAAATTAGATGGAATTTTGCTTAAGGCGTTACATCACCTTGGAAATATGGGTACCAAATTAAAATTTTTTTACGCAGCTATTTTATATATAAAATAATTTTTGTTTTACCTATTTTACAAGTAGTTTTAAGAATAATTTAAAAATAAAAAAGAAAAGGAAAACGATAAAAAAGAATTTGGTAAATCGCATTCAAGCAATTTTCTTGGTAGTGCGGGTTCTGTAAATGGTGAACTGAATAGCGTCTTCATAAGGCTGTTATCGAGTGGACTACAAACAACAGGAAAAACGAAAATAAATTTTGTTGCAACCAAAAGGAGTCAGAGGAGCAGAATGATGATTGTGGAATAATCTCTAATAGACCTCGGCTGAAGTCGATGCATTTTAATTTTACAACTGTGAAAAAATAGAAGAACCGTCAGTTTGAGGTAGATTCGGGATCTTACAAGATCTGTAGGATTTGCAAGTAACGACATTTGAATTGAAACATTTTTCCTAATGAGCTGAATCGATCTCATCAACAAAAACTTGAGTTTGAGAATAAATTGTAAAACAACAGCCTTAGCGACAGAAGGTTTTAAAGATTTGGCCAGAGTATTTCAAAAAAACTTCTATACATAATTGGAGTGGCTCAAAGAGGATGGTGATGCAAATTCATCCCGACTACAGACGCTATGAGTTTTACACCCTCAACGCTCCAAAAAATCATGAAAATATGTAATAATTAGAGAATGAAGGAAAAGGGGTATAAGAAAGTCGATCAGATAAATTTCCGAGAAAATTATGATTTGCAATATAAATGAAATGAATTATTTCGGGCCTTCAGTAAAATTTGTATCGGTGTAATCCTAATCCGTATTCTAATTGAGATGCGGTCAACTTGATCATCGACTCAGAATTTATTCCTTCACGCAACATAGGAAAGTAGGTAGGTACCCGCTTGAATGAAATAAGGTAATACTCGGTAGGTACATCGAGCTGGTAATGGTGATCGTTATTGAAGTATGTAGGTGGGTACAGGTGAATGTTTAAACAACAACAGTAATATACGGATTTGGTAAAGGTAAGCTCCGTAAGATGACGGTTATGATTTCAACAGCATTTAAAAGAAGAGCAAAGAATATCAACAGAAAAAGTAACACCTTTGGTCTTCTTGCAATAAAATTAGCAGTATGTAAAAAGGATTTCAGTAGCAGCAGCAGTAATCTTCCATTAGAAAATCTTTAAAAATTTGTGGTTTTTATGAAATTTCTAATTCAAATTTTTATCTTGAAAGACAAAGGCGTTTTCATCGTGCGATCGTGAAATGAACATTCAAAAATTTCTTATTTGAGTAAATTTCTTTTCATTGTTATTTCCATGCAGACGCAAAACTTAAAAACTTAAGTTAAATATAAATTACACCAAAAAATTGAAAAACTCTTCAAGCTACTAAATTACAAAAAACTTGATTTCATCAAGCTGAGAAATTTCTCATTTCGATACCCCCGGAGCCATCTGTTGGCAGAGGTATCACTAGCTTAGAAAACAGAAACGATACAATCCAAATGGGCTGCATATTGAATTTATAATATTGTCTGTCCCATTCATTCTTGTGTATTTTAAAGAAACAGCAAATACCAGGCGATCAGCAAATTTCAGATCACAAAAATTAAAATTTTATTCTACTGCGCATGAACGAAATATTCGTTAAGTTTTTATGAACCAATGAAAAGAAGCAGTCATTTTAACTTTTGGAAGAGGAGAAGGCAATGTGACAATTAGCTTTACTACCTGTCTCCCTCTTATAAAAGAGATAAACGAATAAGAATGGAATTGTAAAGAGAATAAGTCTAAACGAGAAGTATAAATGAAAAACCAACTTTCATTAAAATCAGCTTTTGGAAGAGGAGTAGGCAAACGTCGCGATTATTATCATTGTCAGTCTGAACGCAGCAGCTAGCCTATTGCATGCCATGGATGACAAAATTTTACAGCCAATTTAAGTAGTAATAAAATCCATTTGATTAAGACTTTCGTATTTTCTGTAATTAACCAATGGCAACAAAATGCATAGCTTTCAAAAGCGTGAAATATTGGGTATATTACGAAATGTTATCTTCGTGAATCCGTAACCGATAAAGATTCACAATGCTACGCAGTATTCCGATATTTGACAACGCAGAACTCCTTAAAATGCAAAAATTATCATTGTGATTTTTGTTTTTTAATACTCTTACAATTTCTGCATTATCTAGAGCAGGCATAATGAGGATCTGCTGTAGTTATTTGAAGTTGGAATGATACCGCCAAGATATCTTTCATGTATCTAAACGGTTTCAGAAATGAAATATGAAAAGACTTTGTATGCAACATTTTGCATGAATATACTTTTTTACGGATATAATTACTGCGACAGACTCCTTTGGAATTATTTCCTCATTCCATACGCGTAATATCAGATTTTACGCATTATTTCAATAACCAGTCCTTCCCACATAATTATTTCAAGTGAAATGCTCTTAATTTCTGTGAACAGGTCATGTCTTCTTCAAAGTCTTATGTTTGAGGTGTGTATTATAGAAAAGCATGGGCATACTTCGAACTCTTGAAAAATGCCTAGGATGCTTGCAAAAAGATCCACTCTTGTAACTTTTTTTTCGCGTGGATCTGGTAAGACACATATTTAATTCAAAAAATGTAATTGTACGCACCCTTTAACAGCAATACGGGACACTACCAGTATAACCCTCAGAGAATGCAACTTTCCCTAAAATGGTGGCCGATCTGGGGCCGATTATTAAGCATCTGGTAAACTTTTATTTGTGATGTGAAGCAATCCCCCCTATAATGCGTCCTCGAAATTTGAATTAAGTCGGAACGATCTAGACTCGACTTCCCCCAAAATCTATATCTACTCCAAAAGGTGCAATAGAAAATAAGAAGGAGCCATTCAGAGTTGAAGATACTCAAATTCTTATAAACAAATTATGATCAAAGGCCTTACAACAACATAAAAAATGATGCACCAGGAATAACATCAATTTTAAGAAACATCTATGATTTAGTTTGGACTCAGAAGTGAAGATTAAGTTTAAGTTTAAGAAGTTAAGCGGGGCGAGTGGCATTTGCACTGCATCCATTCATTGGCTTGTTATGTCCCATCTTCCTTTTGGTTCATCCAACAATCGCCTCTTCCCAGGAGGAGCAGTATATTTTTTGCTTCGAGGTCGGTAGGCTTTAAGAAGTGTGAGCCAAAGGCCTGGGATCTACATTGTGCACTGGCCTCTCATTGGCATATGACTGGCTCCGATGTTTCATCCTCCTCCAGACGCAACCTACATACATGAGTGGGTGATATGAAGGTCATTTAATGAATCTTTTGGCTTGTGTGGAATCATTGAAGTCCATCTCTGGTTGATTTGGTTCTAGATCCAGTTTTGAATTGAAGCTACATGGTATTCTAAGAGATACCGCAAAGTGATTCCGGGGCTATGAGGAGCATGGATACTACTTTTTTGGCCTGTAAGTTCGCATTATCATTTCTATCAATTCCCGAGCGTTCTGGCTTCTAATGAAATGTTAAAGTGGTTCTTTGTGCCAAGGCTTGTTAATATTTGAATGCATTCCCATATTAATTTCGTTTGGACATCTGGTGATGAGATGGCTTTTAATGCCGCTATCTGAGGATCGGCTGAGGTTTTCGTATGTCCATCTAGTGATGGTAAATACTTGCCGTATTTTGCTAGGTTTTGATAAATATGAGCAAGTGTTGCTATAGGTACGATAGGTAGATAAGGATTTTTCTAATCAAATTATTTACAAAAATGATCTCAAATATTCACTGCTTTCCAGTCTAAAGTCGCTAAATTTTGTTTATTGTCATTCTTTTGCAAACAATTGGACGCGACAAGTCCTTACGTAACTCTTGGTAATGGTAAATTTAAAAATGGAGTTAACCTATTTGGCTACTTTTGAGTGGACTAATTTATAAATCCGACAGTCTTAGATGGTTTGGACCTGTCATGATTGAACATCTAGAGAGAATCTTCACAATATCGTACTCGAGGAAAATATCGAAGGTTTAAAGTCTCGTATAAGATGTCGTGTTGGATGACGTGGATACGGTTCAAAGAAATTCAATGGAGAACTGATGTAACTAACAGAGACAATTTTGTACTACAAAGTTTTTGGATAGACTTAGCAGAGTATAACTATTCATATTTTCTACAGTTTAACGCATTTTTGAGGGGAAGTTAATATAATTAGTCCAACTTTGGATCTCAAAAGCTTGCTAAAGAACTGAAGTTTTTCCTTATTTTAATTTAGCCATTGTAGGTCTTAACATTTAGTTTATATGTGCCTAGGCCACTGACATGTATATAAATGGGCTGAGTGATCTCCTGTTTCATGTGGCACCAGTTTTGATTTCGGAAAGTATGCTCTTACTGTCAATGCATTTACCACAAAAGTATTTGGGACTATTTGCATATTACTATAAAAACACCACGTTCCAAATTTCAGCTTTCTAAGTGAACGCGTTCTCGAGTAATCGTGCGCACGGACGGACGGACTTGCAAAAATCAAACTAACTTTTAATATTATGCGTGGGTGTCCAATCCATTTTGCTCTACCATCATTATTGCGAGGTGTTACAAACGGAATTAGTATACCCTTTAGATTTCATCTAGGGTATAAAAATATACGAGTAATATTTTTCATTTTATTTTTAATAGGAGTTTCCATCTAAAATTATAACATTTATTACAAAAATGCCACATGATATTCAATATTGCCATATTATTAAAACGAATATTAATTTATAATTAATATTTAATATTTATATATTTAATATTCATATTAATTAATAAATATTAATTTAAAAATGCATATGTTGAAATCGAAAACTTCAGGTTTTAAATCAAACTTCTTTAGCTTTTTTTTTTTAAGTTAATTTTGAGGTCAATACAAAAGGTGAACATTTTTTAAATAAATAGACTATCAGTATCAAATCGAATATGTCATTGGTATAATCAATAAGGGCACGGTCTTACGTAAATTTTAAAAACAGCCCTATTGGATTAAAGTAATACGCATTCGAAGCCAAATCATATTTACTTTTCTTTGTTTCAAAGTAATTTTACTTTGATTTTAAGCGATTTTTCTCTGAGTGATGGCCACAGTAGTTTTCGACTTGTTCTTTTCAATGAACTTCAGCACATTTTTTCCATTGTTTTAGGTGTTCTCCCTTTCGGTCTACCACATTACCGTTTTCCCGCAATTGTCTCCGTTTCTAAGAATGTTTTAATTGTTCTGCTAACTATCCAACGCGTTGTTCAACTTCGCTTGCAATCTGGGAAAATGATTTTTATACTTTTCGATCAATGCTTTTTATATTGAAAGTGGGTAGCGCATTTACTACTAAGGATTTTATGGTTTATTAAGAACCGTGCAGAGCGTTCTGGGACAGTCCTAATAACTTAATTTTCAACAACCTCCCCTGCGCACTGCGCGAGATATGCAAATTCAAAGTTTCCTGAAATGTCGTTTACTACCTCTGAAAGTAACTAACAGAATTTAACGATTTTGTTATCATTTTAAGGCGGACGAACAGAAACTAAAAGTTGAATGTTTTATCTTTGAATATTCTGGAAGATGTATCCTCGACTTTGTTAATTATTTTTATAATTGCGGCATTTGCCGTAATTTTATGCGACAACAACTTCTCCGTCAACCTGGAAAATACATTTCGGTTCCCAGGAAATTTCTGCTGACCACGCGTCTGGTAATTTTAAGTTAAGGATATTTTACGTTTAGAGAAACTTGTAATTATTAGTCTTAATTCTATATCCGAGAAATAAAGGTGCAGGTAACCTGCCTGCCTAGAAATATATTTTTTTGAGGTTTTTTAAATAAATTTTATTAACTGGCGCCCGAGCAAGGACCGCTCAAGCAAATCGTGAATTAGTATTTTCCGCGATCATAATTAATTAATCAATTATAAACGGTGTCTTAACCATCGCCGCGTTTTGATCATAACGGAAAAATATTTTTTGTGCAAAACTAAGTTCTTCTGTGATCACTATCAATTAATTAATTTGTGCGCTAACCATTGCCACTCTGTAATTATAAACATAAAAAGTGAAAACTTAAATTATAATCACGACTAAAGAATTAATTTGTGAAAGTGCTAACCATTGCCACTCTGATCATAATCTTAATTAGTGCAAGGGAGTGCGTTCGATAAAACCACCACTTCAAAAAAATATTCCACGTTTGCGACTGAGGCAAGTAGAAGGGATCAAATCCTTTGAAGTCATCTTTAACCAAAAGACCAGGAAACGAGGCCCCGTATTCACCAAAGCCAACCAGCTTAGGAAAAAACAGAGTCGACGAGTAATCATTTGGATAACCATAAACAAGGACAAAAATACCCACCGACATCCGCCTGATGTGTTCAAGAGGAAATACCACAAGCGGTCCTACACGTATATAATAAGGACAAAAAGCACCGGAGCATCTATACGTTAGATAAAGCTCAAAAATCTTAAGACTCATCCAGATATACGTTCTTCATCTGTTAGTTGTAATGTAAGTCATTTATTTTTGCATTCGATTGAATCAAGAAATTATTACTTTAAAAAGTAGCGAAATATTTCAAATATCGAAGAAAAGTTATTGAAGAAAAAAAAAGTGATCAAGTGAAAAGTCAGCAAAACTGAGAATTTAAATATAAATTAATTGACTATATTTTGAAAGTTAATCTCTCTTTATTCAATCTTAATGCCGATCAATTCAAGTGAAATAGAAAACAATCTAAAACTTTCATAATTTCTAGGAAAACAAACTTAGTACATTTGAAAATAAATTCTTTCTCCTTTAGTTTTTAAAGCAAAAAAATAAATCTTTTTTCAATTTCTGCAAATCAAGTATTTAAAAAATCTTGAAAAATATAAATATTTAAAACAAAATCATTAAGATACAAATTTCTACAAGACATAGAAAGACTTGTACTTGAAAAATTTTTGAGTACCAGTACCGGGACTTGTACTTAAAAAACATTTAAGTCCAGATCCTGGTACTGGTACTAATACATAAGTACCAATGTACTTAAGTACTTTACAGGTCTGAAGTTAGATACACATTTTAGATCAATTATTTACGTTTTTATTAAGCACTAATAAAGAGATAGTCAAAGTCTGTGCATGCTTTAGTTTACGGTTTTTTTATCTGCAAACTTATTTAGCACCTGTTGTTCTATTTTCAATTTTTATGAGTGCCATGTTCGAAAACCTCTCCTGAAGCAGTTGGTCTTACCAAGTTTCAACTCGATGCAAAAGCTTCGTTCACAGCCCTACGAGCTGACTGGCAGACCACGAGCTGCTTGCAGCTACTTGTATAAATTTTTGCAGAGTGCTAGAGTGCTAATATAGATTTATCCCATAATGTAACGTAATAAGAATATAATTGAAGTTTTTAATTGCACAGTCAAATTATTTCCTTATAAAAATTATCCGCCTTATGACTGAATCCGTTGGGATTAGAATCGAAAAGACCTAAAAAAGTTTTTTTTCCCGAAACATTAAACAAAGTTTTACGAAATTTTCAAAATTACATTGATATCAGTTAAAATTTCCGCACAAACTGTCAAAATAGTTCTGCATGATTTCTCCTACAGATCACGCCTATATTAGAATTCAGTTGAATAAGATCAATTTCAGAATAGATTTTAAAAATTTTAAAAACATTTTAATTGGTTTTCTTGAAGAATTTAATTAGGCCTAAGATTGTACGAATAAACGAATGTTTTTTAGAAATTTTCATAATTTCCTGTGGCGGACAGTCCCCATCCTTGCGGGTCGGACCCACCCTGACCCCTATCTGGTTAAAGCAATGGTCACACGGAACAGAGTTCACTACCGTTTTAAACGATCCACGAGAAGAGCTCATGTAAGGAAAGAATATAAAGTTGAATTCGCATGGTGCAACGATGCGACAAAAGAAGACTCTATACACATATTAAGGAGATCAGAATAAGATGGCCAATGGAATGCTTAGTAGAAAAGACACATCAGTAAAGCTGGGCCCGCCATTGCATGGCAGAAAAGTTTTGAATACGTCAAAATTGAGGGCTGAATGAGGGTTCACATAATACCTCTTCCAAGAATTTAATGCTCTACACGCTACCTACACGTACATTTTGATATTTCTGTGTTTTTGAATAGGAATAAGTTCTTTGATCAACAAATAATAATGAAAAGAAATTGAATAACCTTTTCGGATTTATAGAGGGTAGTACGACTTTATCCACAGAAATGTAAAGAAAATATTATTTATTTGACTCAATTTTCATATTATACCTGGTCTCCAACAAACCTTGAATCGACGGTTAAACATTGCTGGATGACACAGCGAAATTTAGACAGTTGTGTTGGGTTGAGCCCTAATATATTATGCAGTGAATACTATTGTGACAATACTATTTTTCCTATTTTCAGTAGTGGGCCCTAACCTCTCATAATGCTAGATTATCCATGTAAATAAAAAAAAATACTAGAGCATTAAATTCGGCGAGAAGGTATTAAATTAGCCCTATTGAAATGGCATCTCAACTGTTTTGGAAGGACTCTTGGTAACAGGGATGTCCGGATGTTACTTGAATGCCGAAAACCCATGTTGCATAAAATAAGATGCAAAAGAGAGTGACTATTATCAGTAAATTTCCTCTATTAATATTAGCGAGCAAGGTGGTGATCGTTCGTTTGCCTGAAGCGTTAGGGAATCATAGTGCTAGGCTGGGGTTGGATCTAAACTCTAAAGGTCTCCACACACGTTCATGATGAAAAACGTAGGTATACGACTTGACATGCGGAAGCCAAGTCTGCAGATTTTGCAACAGCGTGCACTCAGAGAAATTTCGTTGGTAGAAATTGACAAAAATATTTGTACACAAACAATTCTGCAGGTTCCCATATATTACAGCGATCTCGCTTTACAATTCTGCAGTAGATTTTGTCAAAATATAACTGTTTGATTCTATTTGTGGTTGATCTTATGAAAATACTATTTGTATAACAGTATATTTCAGTTCATCTAATAAAAATTTACTGTACATACCGTATATAAACTAAGCAGTTTATTTATTCTTATCTGAAAACTTTGTAAGATTACCATAAAATTGTACATAAACTGAAACGCAGTTGATTTTAACCGACAATTTTGTACGTGAACCAACATATTTTTTACTATTACCAAAATATTTGAACTGAGAACGGAAAGTTGGTAAAACCTATCAAAAACTTCGATAGATCACCAAAGTTTACTACAAGGTGAGTCATTACTTTATAGAACGCGTATCTAGTTGCGCGTGCATGCGAATTTATTTATAAAATAAATCTTTTTTTTTGGCTCCAGATGTGTGATTTTAATGAAACCAGTGTGAAAAGTGAAAACAGAAGTGCTATTGGCGATTTGGAACCTGTTTATAGGATCACAAATAATGTTGTAATAAATGAAAGTGAAAGTACTTATATTTCAATAGATGGAAATTTGCAATATTTAAATGCACAAATTGTGGGAGATAAGTAATACGTCAGATTTTCCGGGAATATTAAAAAAGTGGGGTTTCGAATCCATGACTGAAACTTTTTCTGGTAAAATTTTGCGCATTTTGTTTTCATTTCACTATTTAAATATTTGTTTTCCTAGTACATGGAATTTCAAAAGTACAACATCTTGAATATTTGACAGAACCTGATCTTAATATATTGTTTCAAAAAGAAAAATTGGGAAAAAAAATTGAGTTCAGATACCATTTAAATCAATGGAGAAAGCAAAATGTACGTAAATTTTTATTATATTAGTTGTAATTTATTTATAAAATATATTTAATAGAATATTTCAAGTATATCGCTATGCAATACTGAACCTGTGGATTCTGAATACAGCTCATTTCTTCAAGAATAGATACGAAACAATAGAAGTACCAAGGAGTCCGGTTCAAATTCCACTTTTACCTGAAGTAGATTTAACACGTATAAATAATAGTAACAACGAAAAAGCCAGGAGTGATTTTCAGTGGTTTGTAAGTATTGTACAATTTTTATTCTTCCTATTAACAATGGAGTTAAATGTTATTTGATATTGCCAAAATTTTGCAGAATCTTCAAGAAATTCTATCTAAGTCGCCAAACGCAGAGTAGGTATTACAACATTATCGTAAAAATAAAAAAATTAGATATTTTAGTTTTCACGACATTTTCAAGCTTTTCCAGTATTAGAAAAGACAAATAGATATTATATATTTAAAATAGAATCATGTTTTTCTAGTCCATTAAATGTAACAAGAATTCCAAATGTAAAGCAATATGTAAAACTGAAATACTTTTAAGTTCTCTTCAATAATTTTTGACTAATAAATATGTACTTAGTAACAAAACTCCGATTTTTATTTAAATTTTCCATTTATCCCTTTTTCAGCCTGTGTTCACCTCTCGACGAATAATTTTTCACTATATTAAAAACTTATAGGCTTAGGCTGGTACAAAAAACTTTGTTTATACACTATTTAGCTCAGTAAAGCAAACTAGTTATTGCAATATTTCAAATGTGGCAATTTGTTCTAATACTGTAATTTTTCTGTTTGTAGACCAATATTTACAGTACGTGTACGAAAATTTATTAGTCAATTTTACGGAACTAACCAGTACCACTACAAAAGCACTTCGTTAAAAATTACCAGTTTCGTAGATAAGCGCATTTTCATATGCAAATTTTGTTACATTTTACCGTAGTTTTTCTCTGAGTGTGTGTAACGAAAGTCAGAACTTGAATTGAGACTGAAGTTGGGTATGAATGAAATCGGCATGTGTGTGCCAAGTCGATCGATTTGCCACCGCCAGGGGGGTTAAAAATTTCGTACTTTTTCGATGAAACGTCATTTTCAAAAAATCGCATATCGCGAACGAAGTAATCGACTTTTCTGATACATACACAGCTGCACTGAACTAAGAAAAAAATTGTTAATAATAGTATTTTTTTTCAAAATGAGGACTTCGAGCATATTTTTTTTGTATTTTTATTTTGAAGCTAGAAGCATTATCTGTCTATGTGCAAAAACTTGCGGAGGCGTTCGGTTTCGTTTTTGAGATATGAGTTTTTAAACTCACCGTATTTAACTTTGGTGCAGTACTCCCATACAGGTTACTTTGGGTATACGGTAACTTTAAAAATTCATATCTATAAAACCAATCCGAATGACATCGCAATTTTTTGCAAAATGATAGATAAGGCTTCTAACTTCAAAATAAAAGCATTTTTTTCATATGGTGCAGCTGCATTTCTTTTTATGAAAACTGTAAAGCATTATGCTTCATTTGGTGTTCGAATCAAAAGAGTCGATTTCTTCGTTCGCGAGATATGATTTTTTGAAAATGACGTTTCATCGTACAATCACGAAAGTTCTAACCCCCCTACTGGGGGGTGAGGCGTACGTGGTAGAGGGAAACAAAAACATGTGGGTGAGCTATCTTGATATTCCATACAAAAACTCTGAAAGTTTCATCGAATTCGGAAATGGTCCGATTCCAAGATGATCAGTTTTGTGTGGAATGGCTGTATATATGTATAGCCGTGAAAAGTACAGAAGTATGGTAACAGGTGCATCGTTGCGAAAGAGTTAAATAACTTTTTTTTTAACGTGCTGCACCCGCTCACAGAGGAGAAGATGTAAAAAACGTACTTTCATGAGAGCCTCGAAGAATGTTTCTAAACATGAAATCAAAATCATTACAGGTAATCGGTTTTGAAAAACACTACTATTAGCAAACGACAAATTTCTCTTTATAGTCTCCGTGGTACAACTAATAACAATGGCGACAGTGCTGTAAATTTGCTCGAATTACACAACAAATTGATCATATGCTTTGTGATCGACAAATAATATTTTACAATTCTGAGATCTTTTAAAGTGGGTATTCGTTTTGCAGAGTACGGCAGGCCGATGGGTTTTTGAAAAAGCGAAACTGAAAGATAGACAATCAACTCGCATTTATACCCTGTTTAAGAGTTTGAGTACACCTTATTTCTTTTTTCAATACAAATTTCTACTTAATCTTGTATAAAGAAAAAAGATAGCCAAAGTACCATGTACTGTTTGATATATAAACATGACTTTGGTAGGAAAAATCGAAAAGTGAAGGAATATACAGGAAATGCCATTCAGAACTAACGAAACTCTTAACTTGTTGGTTCACTCTCAGTACAATTCATCCAAGTGATTTACCTTTGTAATATCGAGTCCCACATTTGTACGCGAAGTACAAAGTTACAAGAGGGCATTTTATTGCAAGCCTTTTTCAAGAGTGCGGTGCATATTTCAACAAGATCAAAGTGGGCCCATGCTTTTCAATAATACGCTTCCCAAACATGGATGGATGGATGGATTGAAGAGAGTTTGAGTCCCCCGGGAGGAGGACGCTGGAACTTAGGCCATAGCAAGGCGCATTGCTCACCGTCTAGACTCATGAGCAATAGCTCACAGGTCCCAACCGGAGGCTTTAACAAAATTCATCCCTGCCAGCTTCGTGCAGTTCTACCAGGAGGTGTGAGCCAAGGAATCTGTGACGCTTTCCATAGAGGGCCGGACAGTGACACAAGAAAAGAGTCACCGTTTCGGGCTCCTCTCCGCATCCTCTACAAGTCTCATCTTGTGTAGGTGAACCTTGAGAAAACAGTGCCCAGTGAGATTTGACACAGGTGTTCTCAGAGTTGCCTTACTTAGTCCCAATATAATTTTCGTCAGATTTGGGTTAGGTTTACCCCACAGTTCTTTAGTAGTTCTACCCGAGGGATTATCCAGCCAAAGGCGATTGTGTTGGCAGTCAGCCCAAGCCGAAGTTCGAGATGCAAGAATATTTGGTGCAATCCCGATTGAAGAGGATGATTTCTCCGAGGTTGCACCAATACGAGCGTGCTCATCCACCCTTTCGTTTCCGCTGATATCGCTGTAACCTGGCACCCACACGACGAGTACCCTGTTACAGAGCCAGAGGGAATATACTGTGGTTTTGCACTCCAGTACCAGCTTTGAGGTTACGAAGGGTTTTGACAAGGCTTTTACAGCTGCTTGGCTGTCCAAGCAGATGGCAACCTCCTTGTTCACTGTATCAGCGTTGAGAAAATACCTTCCTGTTTCAAGAATGGCCTTGACTTCCGCCTGGAAAACCGTAACATGGCTTTCAAGGTGTAGGGCGATTTTCATACGAGGCTCCTCACAGAAAATACCTGTGCCGGAGTCGTTTATGTAAACAATAGAGTTTGTTAATGGTAAAAGCACAGAGTGTGACGCACAATCTGCCCTACATTGAATTCTTGATTTAAATTCGCTTTTCTTCATAATCTCTAGAAGGAAGTCGCTGTCCCTGCTGATGTCAGAAGCGATGAATTGCGAAATATCAAAGATCGATTCATGTGGAACAATTTGCGCCAGCGTGAATCCAGCTCTGATTGAGATGCAACCTCATCGCTGCGATTGATGCCCTTTCTTTATGTCTATCTGCACAGGGCGTATGTTGAGGATAACCTCAAAAGCCCGAGTGCTGGTTGACTTGAGACCATCCAACCGTGGTTTGAGTCCTCATGTTTCCCCTGTAGTTCTGCGGCACATTGCAAAGGCTCGCAAAGGCTCTAAGGTCCTCGAGGAGTGGTTTCCAGTTTAGCTTCTTATCTAGTATGATACCGAGATATTTAACCCTATCCTTTAGCACCAAACGTGTAGAGGCAATGTAGTGAGGTTGAGACTGGGGATATATCCCAAACATAAGACTTTGAGCTTACAGGAATTAAGAGATCATAAACTGCCAGCATTTCATTTGAGCTAATTATGTGGACAGGACTGGTTATTGAAATATTAGCTATGTTCTTTTGTGTAACTTGTTCTAGAGCTCCCATATACTAGAGAGAACAAATTGTACTACCCACTTCATTTATAAATCTTTTATGGAAATGTATGAGGCGTTCTTTTGTGTGTCTTTTATTCTGTCCTGTTCTGTGGACAGTTACTGTGTACAATCTGATACGTATACCATACTATACGAATGAGGAAATAATTCCAAAGGAGTCTGTTGAAGTAGCTATTTATCCATAAAAAAAGTATATTATTGCAATATGTTGTCTACAAAGCCCCTTCATATTTCATCGATGACTGTCTGAAACCGTTTAGGTACGCGGAAGATATCTTGGCGGTATCATTCCAACTGCAGATAACTACAGCAGATCCTCATTATACCTGCTCTAAATAATGCAGAAATTATAAGAGTATTAAAAAACAAAAATCACAATTATAATTTTTGCATTTTAAGGAGTTCTGCGTTGTCAAATATAAGAATACTGCGAGGCATTGTGAATCTTTATCGGTTACGGATTCATGAAAATAACATAACAGAAAAATTTCTGCACGCCAAAGGCGATACGGTTTCTGATATTTTACTTAATCTGGCATCCGATACTTCACCTGGTAAAATGGTGGTGACATTTTCCTCAAGTACTAGGTATAAAAAACTGATTGGATGCGAACTCATCGATAAAAATTCTTATAATATTATAGAAATGATAGTAAACCTTGACGACACCCGTATCAGGTACCGCTAACGCTCAACTGAGCGCTGAGATCTGGGAATACAGTAATCAAACCAACTAGGTATATATGCAGGTAACGTTTGATACCTATGCGGAACCGTATCACACACGGTAGTAGAGCGATTGCTTCAATGAGACAAAGTCGTGCTTTTGTTCGTAAAATTCAAAGCAGTGTAATTATCGAGCAATCATAACACCTCAGGTGACATAGTTTTGTATATCACTCAAATGAGAGACAATTAAACCGTTGGGCGTTTTCGAGGAAGAGTTCTATGATTATGGAGTCTTAGATAGAGACGGTGCTCGGCAAAGGATAAGCTATATATGAGCCATCAAGAAACCAACGGATTTCATTTCTAAATACGTCATAAGGATACGTAAGGATCAATTCCTTTTCAAAAGGAAGGAAAATGAACTAAAAGCTTTTCTGCTTTTCAGTCTAAGTCGGTAAATTTTAAATTATAGTCTATCTTTCGCAAATAATTAGCCTGGACAATTCCTTATGAGTTAATCTGTTTGCCTTCTGATTCATATATGAGATCTAACCTAATTTAACTCGAACAGACAGACAGACATGTTGCATGATTGAATATCGACAGAATTACTACAATTTAATCCACAAGAGAAATCTCGAAGAAAATACGCCTAGTATATCTACTTAGTCATTACGTGGTCGATAGAGGCGACTGAATGTCATATTATATTATGCGAAAAAAAACCTGTGTGGAGGAAAGATCAATCAGAGATCCACCTACGTGCTTGTTAAGGAATCATTTCAAAAGAGTTAGCGAAGCCTAATAGTTGGTAGTCAAATATTCTTCAAGTGACATATTCATAACGTCACCAAGAAGTTGCTCATAACAGAAAAAACATACCGGAAAAAAACTATCATCGCTTATCACTTAAGGTTTAGATAGAAGATCCTGTTCAGAAAGCGAAACTTATTCAACGGGAATAAAATTGCCGACTTTAATTTAGGTGGGGGGGGGGGGGATTAAAAGGACGAATCAAGGCGTTTTATAATTTTCGATGGAAAAGACTAATCAACTGATTGATAATGGACTATTGACCCGTAATAATTCTAGAACGTTTGCAACTTAAAAGAAAACAGTTAATTTTCATTTCCAATTTTTCATTCAAAATTCTTAAAGTTTTAAGCCAATAATTTCCCTCTATGAAAACAATACACCATTGGGGTAACCCACGCTAACCAGAACATCGAATAGCATCTCGCCTACGTTGTAAATGACTACTTGAATTAGCAAAACAACCGCGTGCACTGGGTTTGTATAATAATACCGAAGCCAACAGTATGAAGTCTCACATACTTTTCAAAAGACCTCAATCATCATCAACCTATCCCTCAACATCTCTATCAAATTTAGGGCAATAAGGGAAAGGCTTCATGTTATTTATGGGTTCGGCTAAGTTGCTCTTCCACTCATTAAGAGGCAGAAAATCTGCTTAAAATACTTTTCAATGTCCTTTGGCGTTAATTATAATCCTTGCCAACTCTTGAAGAAATACTCGTTCAAATTTTTATGAACCAAGGCCACGTTAAATGCATTCGAAATGCACTTTAAAACCCAGAAATTGAACTCTTGTAGTGCGGGTACTGTGAATGTTGAACTGAGTTGCGTCTTCATATGGCTGTTATCGAGTGGACTGCCGACAATGGGAAAAAGTTAGTGTGATAACAAATTTTGTTGCAACCAAAAGGAGTCAGAGGAGCAGAAGGATGATTATGGAATAATCTCTAATAGACCTCGGATGAATTCGATGCATTTTAATTTTACAAATGTGGAAAAATAGAATAACCGTCAGCTTGAGGTAAATTTGGGAGCTTACAAGATACATAGGCTTTGCAAGTAACGAACTTGAATTGAAACATTTTTCCTAATGAGCTGAATCAGTCTCATCAACAAAAAAAAAAAAAAGAGTTTGGCAATAAATTGTAAAAACAAACAGCCGCATTAGCGAAAGAAGGTTCTTAAGATTTGGTCAGAGTATTTAAAAACAACTTATGTTACGTAAATGGATGCCGATGCAAATTCATCCCAAACACAGACGCTATGAGATACTACGGAAGATTGGAACTCTCAACTCTCCAAAAAAACAATGAAAATATGTAATAATTAGAGAAGGAAGGGAAGCGGTGTAACAACGTCGATCAGTTAAATTTCCGAAATTCCTAAAGAATTACGCTTTCCAACAAATTAAATGAAATATTTCGGGCCTACAGTAAAATTTGTATCGGCGTAATCCTAATCCGGATTCTGATTGAGTTGCGATCAACTTGATCATCGACTAAGGATTTATCCCTTCACAGAACCATAGGAAAATGTAATTAGTAGGTAGGTAGCTCGGTAACTCGGTAGGTACATTAAGCTCGTATTAATGATTGTTATGAAAGTATGTAGGTGGGTACATGTGAATGTTTAAAACAACAACACTAATAGAGCGATTTGGTAAACACTAGCAATATAGGGCATGAAAAAAATTCGGATAAGACGACGGTTATGATTTCAACAGCATTTAAAAGAAGAGCAAAGAATATCAACAGAAAAAGTAACACCTTTGGTCTTCTTGCAATAACATTAGCAATATGTAAAAAGGATTTCAGTAGCAGCAGCAGTAATTTTCAATTAGAAAATATTTAAAAATTTGTGGTTTTTATGAAATTTCTAATTCAAATTTTTATCTTGAAAGACAAAGGCGTTTTCATCGTGCGATCGTGAAACGAACATTCAAAAATTTCTTATTTGAGTAAAGTTCTTTTCATTGTTATTTCCATGCAGACGCAAAACTTAAAAACTAAGTTAAATATAAATTACACCAAAAAATTGAAAAACTCTTCAAGCTACAAAATTACAAAAAACTTGATTTCATCAAGCTGATAAATTTCTCATTTCAATACCCCCGGAGCCATCTGTTGGCAGAGGTATCACTAGCTTAGAAAACAGAAACGATACAATCCAAATGGGTTGCATATTGAATTTATAATATTGTCTGTCCCATTCATTCTTGTGTATTTTAAAGAAACAGCAAATACCAGGCGATCAGCAAATTTCAGATCACAAAAATTAAAATTTTATTCTACTGCGCATGACCGAAATATTCGTTGAGTTCTTTAAATGAAGTAGCGTGGGTTGGTGGTTATCGTCATATTGCCTTCTCCTCTTCCAAAAGTTAAAAAACTTTTAGAAGAGGAGATGACAATGTGACAATAACCTTCATTTTCTGTCCCTCTCTTATGAACGAAGTATGGAATTGTAAAAGAGGCTAAGTATAAATGCAATTAACTTTCGTTAGGTTAGATAGTGTGAGTATTTTAATACTTCACCAACATGGGCGTAGCCAGGGTTTTGCTCTGGGGTGGGCCTAGTTGGGGATAGTTTGACACAACAATTGAAAAAAAATATTCTTCAATCAAGTATTGTTTTTCAAAAATGTGTAAAAGTTTCTAAGACGGTAATCAGTGTTAACATCAAGTTTCCTTACATCAAGCAAACTATTTTATTGACTACCGTTGGTTTTTAGATCGAATACAACATACAAATGATTTTTTTTTTTCAAATCTACTAGCATTACGATTTCTACTGGAGTGAGAGAACTTTCATAGACAGAAGAAAACTCCTTTTAACGGCAATAAAACCGTAGATCTAATAGAAACCCATTTTAATTAATATGCGCAGAAAAACGAGAAAAATTCTTCTTATTATAAGAAAATTATCGCTTATTCAACGAAACTGACTTGCTACAACAAAGAACGTTTTACATGAAGTAAACATAATATATACCTACCTACTAAAAATGAAGTTGGAACATTTAAAATAAATCTTTTTCTAGAATAACGAAAAGTAGACTACATTTAAGCAATTCTATTCTCAGGATATATAACCTTTTCTCATATTCTGTAATAAAATTTTCTGCTATTATCACAATCGGAGATAATTGAGAAAATATATGTCTGCTAAGCTCAAATTCGCACCTAACTTTCCTTGATACACATGGAACAGAGCTTATTCTCAGTGAAAAATTTTCTCAGTAGGTACATTATCGTTTAATTTGAATTCGTCACCATCCATCACTATTTTCTAAATTAATACCGTCATAATCATTACAGGAATCGCCAAAAACCAATTAAATAAGCATTAGTTTACTATTTTTTTTCTGCAAATCGGCTCAATACCTTTTCAGTTGTAATTTTTTTTTTAAGAATGTCATTCTCTGTGTTGAGCAGTAACTTGCGTGACATGCGAGAGAATCGTTCTTGAAGCATTGTGCTTCTAGCAACGTTTTTATCCGCCTCATAGCAAAAAAATTCTCTCACACCCGGCGGAGTTCACTGGGAGTAATATTACCGCTTTAGAAAGTTGATACCCTACTTTAATATTTTTTCTCAAATTTTCAGCATTTATTTCATAATTTTTTAATTTAAGCATGTTTTACATGACCATCGCTTCAGCTTCCAAGGCTGTAAAAAGAAGTTCACCAGCCTCGATTTAGATCTTTTTGTTAACATTTTGACTTTTTAAACTCAGAACTTAAGTTTTTCTTATTACGTCTTTTATTTTTTACTTAATGACTTAACATTTGTTTAGTTACTCCTTAATTTTACTTTTTGTTCTTTATTAGGGAACAAGAGACCTTACCGTGGGCTGGGGGTCACTTGGTTCGTTTTTGATTAAGTTTTAAAAACTACTGCCTAATTTACAGCGACACACCGGCTTTTTACTTAGGATCATCGATCGATTTTCTTCGATAATTGGTGATCCAGCAAGATTTAGTGAAGGGGCGAATATTTATAAATTAACGTAAGTGGTGGGTACGTCTTCCCATTTATATATTAATTGAATATTGGAAATAGTCTATTTCGCTTATACAGGGTTGGCCAAAAGTCACCATGGGGTTTAAAAATTTAATAACTTTTTCGTTTATATATTTTTTTTATTTTTTTTTAGATTATATAAATAACATCTGGAGAATAAATAATGGAGAGATTCACAACTGAACAAAGAACCAGAATAATAGAATTTTATTACTTAAATCAGCGATCAATTATTTCAACGCAAAGAGCATATCGTCGCCATTTTAACGTCAGAATTTCGCCCTGTGAAGCCATGATTCGTTGCTTAGTTGATCGTCACCACCAACATGGCACCGTAAGTGATTTGCCTCGAATCGGTAGACCGCGTATAATTCACACTGCGGAAAATATTGAACGTGTAGAGCAAAGTGTTAACTAAACACCAGAAACATCTACCAGAAGGCGTTCTGCTTAGCTAGGGATGTCTCGTACGTCACTACGGCGCATTTAAAAAAAATATTTACTGTTATTCCCATATAAGGTACAATTAGTGCAGGAATTGAAACCCGCAGATCATCGGCAACGTCTAAATTTTGCAGTTAAATTTCAACAGTTGGCCAGAAATGAAATCAACTTCATTGAAAATCTGATTATGAGTGATGAAGCTCATTTTCATCTGAATGGCTTTGTTAATAAGCAGAACTGTAGGTTCTGGGGTTCTGAAAATCCAAGAGCCATTCATCAACGCCAATGGCACCCCATTAGGTGTACAGTATGGTGTGGCATTACATCTGAAAATATCATTGGGCCTTACTTCTTCGAAAATGAAGATGGAAGTGCTGTAACCGTAAATGGAGAGCGGTATCGGTTTATGATAGAAAATTTTTTACGTCCTGCTCTTGAAAACAGACCTGAGATGTGGTTTCAGCAGGATGGAGCCACTGCCCACACTGCCCGAGACACAATGGCACTTTTAAGGCAAATTTTTGGACAGCGAATAATTTCAAGAAATTCGGAAATTAATTGGCCAGCGCGTTCGCCAGATTTGTCAGCACCCGACTATTTTCTTTGAGGTTATTTGAAGGAGCGAGTATATTGTGAACAAGCCCGAGACAATCCTTGAACACAAGGCCAACATTGTTGCAGAAATTCGAGCGCTACAGCCACAAATGTTGAAAGATGTTATGGAAAATGCTCTAAAAAGAGCCCATCATTGCGAAGCTAATAACGGCGGTCATTTAAGTGACATTATTTTCCATACTTAGCGTAAAAAAATTTCCATTTTGTATATTTTATAATCTAAAAAAAAATAAATAAAAAAAATATATAAACGAAAAAGTTATTAAATTTTTAAACCCCATGGTGACCTTTGGCCCACCCTGTACAAGCGAAATGGAACATTTCCCCTACGCATAAGAAAATTAAACGAAGGCTACTGGCTAGCATGGCCAATAACCAAAAACATCATGTAGTGCCAGTATGTGGGTCAAGCATCAAGCATATTGCGTATAGTATTTTCTATATAAGAGCAAAGTGAGCGAAAATAGAAAAGAAACAATATACAGAGCCCAATTTGTAGGTCGAACATTAGGCAAAATGCGCATATTTCTTCACATCTGGTTAAAACAATCATACATGATAATTATAAGTCAGGGATAGCCCTAATGGCCAGAATCGGTGTGTTGAAGGGTTTGTTTCTACGTAAACAGTGTAATGCGTTGTCGCATTATGCTAAAGACTTAGTTTTCAAGAGAATGTGGCGCAATTGCAATTGCGCCGCCGCATTCTGTTGGAAACCAAGGCTTTAGAATGGAAAAATGTAATTATGATGGATTTATTATCAGTCGTTCGAAATGGAGAAAGTCAAATCATTGTTAAGGTGAGTTTACATTTATATACAAGTATCTGAATTTGTATCGGCACTTGTATAGCCACGCTTTCGACTTGTATATGTATAATTAGTCAAAGCATCCACCCATCTGATCTTCCCGACAAAGTGCATGTAATTTATAAGATTGTTCATTTGCTAATAATTTAAAAAATATGCATTTACAAACTCCAACATGTGTACAATGTCTTCTCATATTCAAAAACAATATATAATAAATAAATTCCAGAGAAGAACTAACAATGATGAATCAACTCACAAAACAAAGTCACAAAAGTATCCGCCCATGAAGTAATCATGTACGAAATAGAGTAAATTTCCAAGAAATTTGGATAAATATGTGCATGCAGAGTATCGTCGTCGAGTATTAGTTTATCGTATTTTTCGTTTAAGTAAGTTTTCTTTTAAACATTTGAAACATTTGTATCTCCAAAATGCCAAAAAAGCATAAAACGAGTTTACCTAGAGAGAAAATTGGTTGTTTCTTTTTCTGAAAAAGGGTATTGGCAACGAAAAATTTCAAAGGAGATTGGAATAACGCGAAGTACAGTAAAGGACATTATTAAGAAATATAAAAGTGACGGTATATTAATAAACAAACCGCGTACGGGGTCAAGGATCAAGGGTCAAGGGCAAGGATACTAAATGAAAGAGAAGAAAGTAAAATTTTGAAGTGGGCGAAAGTGAATCCTCATACTAGTGCTAAAGAGATATGCGCTGAAGTACGCGAAAGTACTGATAAAAATATAAGTGTTGAAACAGTGAGCCGAACGATAAGGAAAAATGGATATCGTAGACGGATTGCAAGAAAAAATCCATGGATAAATAAAACAAATAGGAAAAAGAGAATCGAGATCACTAAAAAAATGTTTGATGAGGCTCAAGGCTTTTGGGATAGTGTCATTTAACTCATCTCGGAAACAATTTGTCTGGAGAAAGCCAGGAACTGAGTTCAACAAAGAAAACCTGCAACCAACCGTTAAACATGGATGTGGTGCTATTATGCTATGGGGTTGTATATCGGCGGCTGGGGTTGGAAGTCTTTATTTCATTGATGGAATGATGGATCAATATGCTTATATCAATATTTTAAAGCATAATTTAAAATCTACTGCTGCAGAAAAGTTAGGATTAGGAAATAATTTTGTCTTCCAACAAGACAACGATCCTAAACATTGTGCCAGAAAAACGAAGGAATGGCTACTTTATAAGATACGTGAACAGCTGGAAACACCTTCTCGGTCGCCGGACATGAATCCCACAGAACATTTATGAGCAGAATGAAAAAGGTCCTTAACTCAATATAACATTTCCAGCAAAAGTATATTAAAACAACAAATTCTTCAACAGGAGTGGAACAAAATAAGTCCCTACTTAACAAAAAAAAATTGCAATCAATGCTTAATAGACTGAAAAGTGTATCAAAATCTATCGGTTATCCAACCAAATATTAAAATTTAATTTATAGTGTTGTACAACTCCGGATATTTTTGTGTGCTTTATTTTATGTATATAATTCGAAATCCTTATTTTTTTTTTTTAAATTTTTGAATTGTTCTTTTTTTTTATTGGATATTAAACAGTACAAATAAATCTAATAAATATGATTTCTTAAAATCTTTTCTAAGCTGTAAATATTTTATTCTGCTTAAAGTTGGTGGCGGTTGCCCCCCCCCACCCCCCCCCTCCCCCCGGCTGCCGTTTCGGTTTCACTGGGGTGGGCCGTGGCCCACCCGTGCCCCTAATACCTAGCTACGCGCATGTTCATCAATGAAAATGAAGCAGATATTTTCAACTTTTGGAACAAAAGGCAAACGACATGATAATTATTGTTGTTTTCTTTGTTTCTATCTTTGTCAGCCTCTCAAGCCAAAATGATAATATTAGGCTTGGAAAAATAATGGGGGAGACATTTTGAGTTCTTGTACATAGATGTGTGTTTTTGTTTTCATATTCCGACTAATTTATTAAAAAAATCAGCACTGCACCCAAATTTCACATCATTCAATTTGCATTATTCAGTTTTCGCCATTGCTGATTTTTTGATTTCCGGAATAGCCAAATTTAATTTAATTTCGTTGATTGGCAGGGATCATTATAAGTGTACTGCATCCACAGTAAATACGTCTCTTCAAATAACCAAACAACGATGGATAAGTCATATTGTGTGTTTGTACATAAATCCTGCTACCTACAGAAATGTTGAGTACCAAATTAGTGCTTTTACACCAGTCGTAAAATTTGTGGAGGTCACGCTGTACATGTTCACAATCGTTAAAAGATTTAATCTGAGTCAAAAGTTTAATATCTTCAGCATAAATTAGGACTTTGCAGTGCTTCACAACAGATACAATGTCGTCAATAGATAGGATAAAGAGTAACGGGCCCAGGTGACTCCCTTGAGGTACGCCGGATGAAGCTTTCAAGACTCTAGAGATGGAATGGCGGAAATTGATTTGGTATGTTCACTTATCTAAATATGACTCCATCCATTTTAGGAATGTTAGAGGAAACCCATACTTTTCCATTTTAAACAATATCACGGAGTGAGATAACTTGTCGAAAGCCTTACTAAAATCAGTATAAATACAATCTGTCTGGAAGCCTCTTGCAAACCCGCCATTAGTATCCGAGATGAATTCTAATAAGTTGGTGGTTGTAGACCTGCCCGAAATAAACCCATGTTGATTTCAATAAAGCAAATTCTTACAGGAAAATGATAGCTGGGAGAAAATGATAGTCAAATAATTTTTATAGTTAGAAATATCATTTTTACTACCTGTTTTGTGGACAGGTATGATGAAAGAATTTTTCCACTGCTGCGGAAAACAACCACTATCGAGCGATTTTTGGAAAATAATTCTCAGCGGGGCTACTAGGGAGAGGCAACATGACTTCAGAAAGGCTGGAGGAATCCCATCGGTACCCGTTGTGAAGTCATTTGGAAGCCCATTAATATGATCAAGTATATCCTCATGTGTAATTGTAAGGATAGTGAATGAAACGTTATGAGATTCGTTCATATAACTAAACTTGCTATTACGAGGCTGGAAATTTGAAGAGGAAAATGTATTTTCAAAAAATGAAGCAAACATATGTTAAAGTACTAAAACAAAATGAATCGAAATTTATAGTTATTTTTATTAATAGTTTATTTTATGCTGAAATAAAATAGCCTGGCTTATGGTGCTGACTATACTTCACTGGTAGCCTGAAAGAGAAAGTAAAGTATCTGTGAGTACAACGACTCAGTGGGGATCCTAACTATCGAAGTTGCGAACACGGACTAAACTATGATTGGGGTTCAGACTCTCACAAATCTTTCTATTGGCACTATTTATTGGTGGACTTACCAACCGCGGCCAATTGCTCAGTGGCTTGAGTCGGACGAACACTGACTCCATATATTTCCCCATTTATATAATAACTCACATCACACTTTGCCACATTCACATTCATAGTAAAACTAATTCTATCTAATTAATATATTAGAGTACTGTGCTATCTATACTATATATCCCACCTTTAAAATCTCTGGATATGGAGCGAATAAATAAAATTCGCACTACAATTCCAAAAAACTACAAATTCCTATAGGCATTGATGACATACTGCCTATTCTGCTCCAGAAAGCACAAACAAGAGTAATTCCATGACGAATAGTAGAATTTAAGAATTAGGACAGTTTTTACTTAAAGTTCCGTCTAAGTAAAGGCTATTATTAGATTAAGTTTGGCAATATTTAAAAAACTCCATAGTCGCTGCGTAGGTCTTGTGGTTAAGCTATTTCCCGACTTTTTCAGATTATTTTCCATTTCTTACCAGTTTTTTTATCTTTGTTTTTATTTAAGGCGTGAAAAAAAAATTATTACTTTAAAAATGTAGAATTAACACGCGAAAATTGTGGAGGCATAATTTATTATGGGTTTTTCAATAATGCTCACAAAGACAAAATGGTTATTTCATGATGAAGCATCGGCTTTCAACATACTGTACAGACTAGTGCTTCAATAAATATCAGCGTGGAAGTAATTCACTTAGACTAACCCATGAAAAGGATATACTATCATTTTAGTCGTCCAAGGAACCAGTGACGGGTCTACGAAGCAATGCTGCTTAAACCTACATTTATTGGGATATCGAGACATCCCTGGAAACCATCCATAATCTGATCAAAAACAATCCTGCTTGAACTCTGACCATCAGAAAGTTTTGTTCCATCGAACATAATTGAGTGGGTGCTCAAAAGAATAATCGAGTCGACTAGAGATGATAACAAATATTCAAGATATTCAAGCCAAGCGAAAGGAATGTTGGGCATTATGACAATTTACGACGCTTGAATTTACTACTATGAGCCAGCAGCGAGCGGATCCTCACAAGCGACGATAAATCAATTAAGGCTAAGCGCCCATGGAGCATGGATACGAAAAAAAAAAAATTGCCTCATTATTTGCACCAAAGCTTGAAACATCGCTTCTACTCGGACGTGTTGCTTTGAAAATAAAGCTCCTTTCGGATCCTTATATTTAAACTGCTTACTGGTTAAACTCCTCACAAGTTGCTCAAGAAGTGTAAAATTCTGTCTGATTTGAAGTAAGTTATCCACACCGGAACTTTACACTGCCTTGGATTTTTAGAAACGCGACAACAAATTAGTTAAGCTTTTGGAGCTAAACTGCTTACTCACAAATTAGCTATTTCCTTAAAAAGGCAATTAAACTAACGGGATTACAGATCATCTGTGGATAGGCTGTGTATCCGCAGCAAGGTGTCCCTTCAGTGGGTTAATGGTCACATGGGAATCATGGTGAATGAAAGAGCGGACCTTTTGGCTACGGCTAGCTCTGATTCTTCGTTCCTCGGACCGGAACCCGCGTAGGCGTTGGCACCTCGAGTATTGGGTCTCTCATTAAAGCAGATGTTCATAGGAAGCATCAGCAGAGATGGGCGAACTTGAGTATTTGCAGGTGCACCAAACTGTTTCTTATGAGCCCAATAGGAATATCTCAGATTTTCTCATGGGCCTCGGAAGGAAACAATGTAAAACTGTGATTGGCATCATCACCGGTCACAGCTCGAATTACGCTTATCTAACAAGCATGGGGGTTGTTGATAGCTCTGAGTGACTGTCTTGCCTGATAGGAGAGACTGAGACAACCAAACAATTTTTATGTGCATGTTCGGCTTTCACCAGTAGCAGACTGGATACTCTAGAGTCTGAGTTTCTATCTGTAAGTGACCAAGACCTGATGCGCTTTATTAAGAGGACAGGAAAGTTTTGGCTTCTAGCAGAACCGGACAATGAGCCGCTCTGCACTCTGCGCTTGGGTTGGGATCTCCTGTCCCCTTACCTTAAACAAAAAAAAACTAACTGAGACCTATTGGACAGTAAGGGGAGATGTAATGCCGCAAGAAATTATATCTGATATATATTTCTCTTTTCTAAATAAATCCTAAAGCGTTGAATTAAAGATTTATTCAAAACTTTAAATTTCACGTAGTTCTGACATAGGTGCTTTATATTTTTGCCCGTATTTGGAGCATCTTAGTGGAGCTAAAAAATATTTTGCTCTACGAAAACCTCTACTCCAAAGTTTTATCATCTTTTTGAACCAGATAATTCAAAACACATTTTTTCCGCTCTTACTCGGAGCAGAGTTCATAGCATCATTTTACTTAACACGTACAACAGATCAGTCATGTTGCCACATCTGTACTAAATCCATCATAATTCTTTTCCAGATGATTTTCAAATATTAGCTGTGTTATTTTGTGTCCAGAGAACAGGGTAGAACAAAATATATACAAAAGAAGGCCTCATACAATTTCGTAGAAGTTATATAAATGTAGCGAACAGTACTAATAGTTCGCTTCAATGGACAAAGCAGTTTGTTCTCTCCAGAATATGGGAGTACTGGAGCAAGGAACACAAAAGAATACAGCAATAGTGTGCAAAATAATCTAGTTGGTGAACTTTCCTCCATCACCACAATTCACGCACCATCACAAACCGCTTCTTGGACTTCTTGGAGTTCCTGACCATATTTAAAGAATGAAAAAATGAGAATAATCACTCCAATCTCCATAAAAGAAAAAGTAGAAAATATTTATAAATTTTTATACATTTCTTGTGAAAAAAAATTATTATCCAAGGGCCATAAAAATTGCTGTCATGAGAAACTATACATTAACAGTCAGAACGATCAGGAATCGATTCATTCAGGTAATAAACTGCCAAGTAGATGACAAACAAAATAATCAACAAGAAAAAATAAAATTTGCCGAAAAAATATTGGAAAGGCACTCAGGAATAATGGCAAGCTGTGTGATATTCTCCGATGATTTCCAAACAAAACATGGAGAAGAGGCTCCGTTGGTGTGGACGTGGAGTATATTTCTCCTAGAAAATAATAGATATGATTACACACGCAGAAGCTGATAGATGCCTCTTCATTGAAGTTTTCAATAGAACCAAAAATTGTGACCAATTACGGATTGAATAGAACCACAATGAAAGGGTCGATGGGGCTCTGTGTGTAATCATCGGATTTGAATCAGTTTGAAAATTTCTGAGGAAATAGTTAAAAGGCAGTTAAAAAAACAGAGATTCTCCAACTAGACTCAACTCTATGAAATATAAAAATTGATTGGTTGAAGATTCCAAAAGAAACCATGAGCAAATCGATGCCAAAGAGGTTTCAGGCTGTTACTAGAAACGGTTCGCTTCGAAAAAATATTATTCCTGCGATTTTTTTAGGGGTCGTGGAGAATTCAAATTTAACTTTGTGGGGTTCTGCAGCCTCAGCATTGTACGCCATCTTGCAAAAAAAATTTTTTTTTTAATTTCTCGCTTCCCAATTGATTAAGAATAAAATCTAAGGAAGACCAAATGCGGAAAAATGTGCCGTTACCGAAAATCAGGCATGCAGTGTTCGAACATTGCGTTGCCGTCCCGGACATCAATAGGTACTCTACTTGAAAATGACGAAATTTGCAACGACTGAAGAAACCAAAAAGAATGAACATAAAAAAGTTACAACATCGATTAATAACATTTCCCATGATCACTTAAAAAATCGCCAACTCAGGATCCTTCGCATTGCAAGGTCTCAGTTGGTAATAAAAATCTCCTACAAACTAGACTATATTGAAAATAACTTCCTATTGAGTAGGTACCTAGTTGCTTCCAACGAATTTTCGTTTGTTTTCGTTTTTTGTATTAGTGCTAAATTTTAGAATTCATAGAATTTCTTTCCGGTTTCATATATAAAATGACGATGGGAATTAAATCCCAATTCAGAAATACTAATGCTCTCCCACCCTCTCTCCATGTCACAAAAAACAAATGAATTCAATAAAAATGATAAACAATCGAAAAAGATTATTATTTTTTGTGTATATACATCGCAATGAAATAGGATTTTTAGAGTGCTTTCCGCTGTTTTACTTTCCACTTTGAAACTTCTGGAATTTGACGAATTTCATCATCTGTATGAAGATTTATGGACTGATCCGGATAGATTCTTCCAATATATAAAAATGAGTAAAGAATGCTTCGATTATATCTAAGAAAGAACCTATAAGAATGTGCCAGCTATTAAAATTAGCGCGCTGCACCTCGCGAAAAAATGAATAATTTCATTCTCGAGAGAGATACCTCAAGATGTCTCGCCACATCGCGCGTTGCCACAGATTTGTTATAAATGCTCTCACAGTACAGCTTACAATCATTTTATTTCTTCAGCTCCTGATATCGCCTCGCCTCGCTTCGCCTAGCCACGCCTGTTTGTGCACGTACCCTAACCCATATTTGGACGCATATAAAGTTTTAAAATTTATGTTTTTTAGATTTAAAATTGTGATTATTTTGAGTAGACATAGCAAATTGCAAATTGCATCATATACCTATACATATACGTCAGCATAAATATATGAAAAAAGGTAGATTAAGATCATAAAGGCGAAAAATTAGCAAGATTTTTTGGATTCGGAATAACAGGAAATTCTGAGCGACGATATTAATCAGGTCTCTACATACGTGCGGTTTATAGATGCAATCTTCTATTGAATAAATTTATCTGGATAATAAAATGTCAGCATAAAAATGGATATACGCATGGCTTTGAGAATACCAGGAAGATCATGAATAAACAAAAAAAAACAAAATAATAAGGGCCCTAAAAGAGATTCTTGAGGCCGGTTACTATTAATATTTAACTAGATCAAGCATTTTTAGCATTAGATCTGCTGAGAATATGCTTGGTTTTAAAATTCCTTAAAAATTTAATGGGTGATTTGGAAAAACAAAAATTCATATACAAGTAGTCCAGTCAGAAATGTTTGTAAGATCGAGAGCAATACACTAGGAGGCCGTTTATTTGTTATTATCCGGTGCTTGACAAATATCCGACCGCAACATATTGTAGTAATTTTAAGATTTCTTATTGTTAGACACATAGGACAACTTGAAAAAATCTAGACGAAAGATGCTGACACAAACTATCAAAGGACGAAATTTTTAAAATTTTATCATGATTCGTGAACAATGTTGTAGATGGATGAGAGGACTATAATTCCATGCCTTCGATACAAGGAAAATTAAACCTATACGACATCAAATATTAAATATATTGCAGATCGAAGAAGTGGCTTAAATGCACTTTTAATGTGTATAATTTTGTCTAAAATTCCTTTAAACTAACAAAGTACCTGGAGGCGACTGCATTCTCAGTATAAAGGGTGAATTACAAATACGACTGATCTGTCGACTGCGACTTTGCCAAATGGTAAACGCATGTGGCAAGATACAATTGCAACTTCGACTTAGACTGTGACTGCGACTGAAACTAATCTTTGCTCAAATTGCAAAGTTGTGTTGGCTGCGGCCAACTACAGTTCCATTACAGAAGTCGGGACTTCTGGTTTGCTCAAGCAGTTGAAGCTTTCATTTAATTACAAATTTTACCTCAGCGTCGACTTCGGCTTAAAATCAAGTCGCACTCGACAGATCAGTCGTAATTCTAATTCAGCCCTAACTGTGGGCAACTGAAGACCTCGCTCCGATAAAGCATTAAACCATAGGTAAGAGAAAAAAATTTTGGTAAAACTTAATGTGTCTTAGCAGTGGAAGATCTAAAACCGACAGGAGTTCTTCAACATACCTACTCTAAGTAATTTAGAAATTTTGATAGAACTAAATCAATAACCATCACAGAAAAAATGTTTGTTGAAGTATATCCTTTTGGACTGTTTCTTGTTCCTAATCTGTAATATTACAAAAGATGATATCTACCTACATACATATATACGATTACGGTATAGTGAATAGAATAGAATTTTTTTTAAAGTGAAACGTCTTGAGGGAACATAATACCTATGTAGATATGCATAGTGTGAATTAATCAATGAAAACTTTAATTTTAATTTAGATAATTATGTTTTCATAAATGGTTAAAAAGGCGATCTAACGATTTTGTGGCACCGAAATTTCCAATGTCTGTCTACCTGTCCATTGAGTTCAGCATATTCGTTAACCTTGATAAAATCTGGGTTTTGTAAAAAATTGTCAACCTTGCGAGAATCTGAATTGTGATAATTACAGAAAAGTAGTAGTAGTAGTATAATTTGAATTCTAGCTACAGTAATGAGAGTTTTAAAAATAAGTTAATAAAAACAGAAAAAATAAGCAAGCGCCAATTTTTCGCTTATAAAGCAATTCAATAAAATATATTCTTTCCGATCTGAAAATATTCTAATTTTGATACTCTTGGCGCCATCTATTGTTTAACATGACGATATAATGCTTACCGCCTGGTACTCCACGTGGAGTAGTCACTCAGTAGCCGAATAGGTTTGGTACAAATGTATTAATAGAGAAACACGCAAACACGGAAAACCATAAATAAAGAACAGAATATTCTCACTTTACTTTGTATAGGTGTTAGTGATATATAAACCATTTTATTAATAACAATTTGCATCTACAATAACAATATGCAAAAGACAGTCCTCCCAGATCGCAGTCGCAATTGCATTTAAGATATAGCACGATTGCATGATAGTATCATTTCATATCAACACAATCAAACAGGAGTAATGATAGAAGAGAAACTTGCGCTCTGACCGAAAAGAAACCAAATCTGGTCGCAGAAGTGTTAAATTTTAATTGCTAATGAAGTCCTGTCATAAAGATTATATATGCAAAAGAATTATATATGTAAATGAATTGGGAAAAAGTAGCTTCAACTTTAACGTTTACTAGTTAAAATGCTGGCAAATAGGTTCACTTACCCTGAGATAATTAATTTTAAACCAATATCGTGAAGAAATTTAATTTAATGTTGACTACATTACTACAAACACACACTCTTACTGATACGATAGAAAAATCATGAATAACTACTTAGAGGTTTCCCTTAAAATTTCTAATCGAAAATGTTATTTTGAAAAACCATCAAAAAAACACGAATACAAAATTAAATATAAATTACCTACACCACTATAAATTAAAATGGTAGCCTGCGACGTATAGTTTGTTTGGTTTATTTTTTAAATTTCATCTCATTCCCTCTTGTGTATTTGAAAGAAACAACAAATACCAGGCGATCAGCAAATTTCAGATCATTTTTACTAACCGAAACATAAAATCGAGCTGTAGCTGCGCATGACCGAAATTTTCGTTAAGTTCGTTTATTTTATTAACCAATGAAATGAAGCCAAAAATTTTAACTTCTGGAAGAGGAGAAGACAAAAATGTGATGATAATCATTATTTTCTGTGTTTCTCTCTTTGCCAGTGCAGACAGCACTACACTACTAGGCCCATTGCCATGGCGACAGGCAGAATTTTAATGTCAATTTTAAAGGAGGGAAATAAATTCTCATGATAATCTCTCTATTTTGTTTTTTGTTTTCATTTTCATATGATTTATGGAATTTATTTTTTCTACAAGTTTAGCCAATAGCGACGAAATTCTATTAGGAACTAGTAAATATTTTCATGATGATCTCTCTATTTTTTGTTTTGTTTTTTTTTTGTTCATTTTCATATCATATGATTTAAAGAATTTAATTTTTGTACAAGTTTAGCCAGTAGCATAAAAATTCTACTAGGAACTAGTAAATATACTAGCTACATCATTATTTTGTATAAAAGCAAAAAATGTATATCATAAATTAGGCATAAACGTGAAAAAAAAATTTAATAATCTTAGAAAAACAATAGCCCTATTGAGTTATACGTTTGCATTGTATGTATTCGATAAAAGTTTTGGATTTTTTAAATACATGTATATCTCAGTATACATGGTCAGCACACAATCTATGATTTCAATTTTCTACCTATATCAACCAAACCTAAAAACATTTTCTTTCATTCTATAACCTATTTTTATTTTAACACAACTTTTCTTCTGCTGTTTTCGTGGCAGGTAAGAAAAAAAATAAAAACAGAATCACAAGCATGGAAAAACTGACCTCGTAGGTAGGTATACCTACCAAAAATTTTAACGTAAAAATTTTTACTTTCAGTTCTTGCTTAGAGTAGTATTTATCGAAAAAAAATGTTTATGTTATATATATTTTTACGCGAGGGATATCATGCAGAAGAATTGTCTGTTTTATGATTTTTAAATTCTACTTTCTATTCTAATTTCTTCTCCAATTTCTAAATTCAACAACCAGTAGCCATATAATATTTATCAGTATGACTCCTTCCGGTTGTATATCTACAAATTACATACCTACAACATAATTGTTTTTAATTTACTTAAGGAACCGTCATTTATCCTCACTGATATTTTTACAAAATACAAGTGAGACATTATCGTATCCAAATTAAATTAAAACACAAAAAGAAGGCTTCAACTTAAAACAATAATAATTAATGCTTTTGATTTACCATGTTAAAAATATGAATGATTTTTTTCATTGTATTCTGGACGTTTTGAGCACATATGACAAAAAATCCGAAGTGCCTGGAAAAATAAAAACAAATTGTTTTTATTTTATTATTTTAAATAAATTTTTTTTTTGTTTCGTTTCATACCTGCGAATGTCCGACATAAAATAATTTTATGTCCAGTAATTCATGAAAGTTGAAATTCCAAAAAGGTTTCGTACTCTCAATATAATTACAGATGTTTTCGAGAATATTAATTTCCTTTGACTTTTCCTAACATCGTATCCCTTGGTACCATAAAAAGTATTCTAAAAAAGATGAGGAAAAAAAATTATTTTATATTTTAATATTAAACAATCCTTTTCATAGTTATATTCGTGGAAAGTACCATTAAATTAAATTGTCGATAACGGAAGAACTCAACAAACTGGTCAACGGCAAGCAGAGTAAAATATTTACAGAAAGACGAAAACTTCAAACAGAAAACCGTTAGTAATAATAGAGAGAGAGATATTTAACAAACACAAGATGAATACTTTCGCAGCGGTGTTTTCAAGGCTTGGGTTAAAATCTCTTTTCTAGAACCAACCAGATTTGTTTTTTTTTTCCTGTGTTTTAAATATTTTTTACGATAGTCACAGAAAATATTCTTAGTATTAAATTTATAAAACTATAGAAAGAAATGATTAATAATCCGGAAATAAACAAAAAAGAACCATTAAAAGCTGACGTAACACAGAATTAAAAATTTAATTAAAAATTGCTGTACGATATTAAAAAAAAATTCAAATATAAAATAGTTCTAATATGGCCATTTCTCCAATTCCGTATGGCTTTATAAAGCTCCGTATGGCTTTATAAAGCTCCGTATGGCTTTATAAAGCTCCGTATGGCTTTATAAAGCTCCGTATGGCTTTATAAAGCTCCGTAAGGAATATGCCCCGATGAGGCCGGTTGTATTCTATATGTCAGCTGCGCCTTACAGTTTGTGTAAAACTTTCAATAATGAACTGTTTTTGTGCTTTACAGGATTTAATTCTAATTTTTCGATCAAAACTAGCTTAGAACTAAACTTAAAAAAAAAATAAGTTAACACAGCCCTAATTTAGAGCAATCCGATGTCGATTTGTAATAGTTTTTAAAATAATTTTATATAATGTAATTTCAACCTACAAATAGGTTAAATTTTTAACAAAAGTTGAGGGCAAAAATACATTGATTAATTTTATAATATTTTTTTATATACCACATTTTGAAATTTTTTACCCTACCTATGCTAAATTTAACCTCTCATAATTCTTCGTTAGTTTGAAAGTAATTCTTTCACCTCAATATCAAATAATGTTCTTGATAATTCGTTAAAGAATTTATCTCGGTATTGCGCACATATACTCTTTTAGAATCTTTGTACGTTGGCAGTAATATAATGAAGTTTATAGAGTTCAGTTAATAGATATTAATAAGATCTTCTAAGATATGTTTATATTTTAAGAAAGGGGGTGGGGGCTCCACTGCAATTAACACTCTTCGTTTAACTCGACTTTTATGGCCTAAGACTTCTAATTAGTGTGAAAATACAATTTGGAATTAAAATTAATTTCATTTGGTGATGATAAACTTACCAGAGCTGGAAAGGAAGCAGCTTCTAAAATGTCTACTATTCCTGCGGCCTGGGCTTGATATTGGACCAGGCTACCTGAAAAAAATGCACGACTCGATGATAAAGGTAAATCACCACTTTTGGATGATCTGTACTGAGAATGAACCAACAGCTTAGAGTTTCATGAATATTTTGAATGGATTTTTCTGTACATTCCCTTCACTTTTCGTTCTTTTCTACCAAAGTCGTGTTTATGCATCAAACGGTACTTTAGCTTTCCTTTCCTTTTTTTTTTTATGTAGGATCTAATAGAAATTTTTATTAAAATAAATTAAAATAGCCCCAAAGCTTTTAAGCGGGGTGTAAATGTTAGTCGATTGTCTAACCCTTCCCCCAATTATTCTATATTTCGCTAGTTAGCTGTTATCTGTGTTTTGAATCCTTCAACTGTGCCTTTTCGAAAACCCATCGTCCTGCCGTTCCTTGCAAGATGAATACCGGCTCTTCTAAATGATCTCAAAATTGTAAAATTTTATGTGTGGATCTGGATGACATAGCATATAATCAATTTGTTGTGTATCCTCCTCTGAAATTTTTCAAGAATCTTCATGATTATTGCGATGCTGAAAGTAAGTGTTAAGTAGATACTTATAATCAGTCCAGGAAACAAGTTAGTTTTAGTTTCAAAATATTAATTAATTTGGTAAACACAATTCGCTGTTTTAATCCATATTACCTTATTTTGTAATCTCTCAAGTCTCGTTAAATTTTCTCCTGGTTTTAGCATAGTATTGAACACAGGTTTTGATCTAACAACTCTTTAACGGCTGCAGATAGCACATAGGGTATAATAGTTGACTACCGCAAAACGGGGTGACATTGGAAAATTTTGAAGGTTTCATCTTTTTTTTTCGTATAAACTTTCGAAAAATTTTATATATTTTGGTGTCATCATACCACTTGACAGAATGTTTATGTACGCTAGTAAATAAAAAAATCATATCTGCTATTACGTCAACCGAGCACTTCCACTAGGTGCCAAAGTCACCCCGTTTCACGGTACCTATTTATAAAAAAAAAAAGATGTCAAAGTAAAAAAAAAAGGAAGAAAATTCGAAATTTTTAGTTTAGACAATCATAATTTTTGAGGGGAAGGGGTACGGGGCTGATTGAGCCATGAAGTTCTGCATATAATGATCTCTTAACATTGACCGTACACCCTGTAGTTTTTAAGATACAAGGTGATTTGTGACTTTTTTTCCTTAATCACTATGTAACTCCTAAACAGTATATGCCCCTTCCCCCCTCGATACAATCTTTGGTTTGTCTAGATGAGTACTATCACCTCCTGCTCTATTGACCTCCAAGGGGAAACAGTATGTATATGACTCTTCTGAAATACATAATAAGCATATTGTTTTATCAATTTTGTTATAGATATTATTGAAATGATTTTTGAAATTTAGTGTATTTTCTATACATTTTTAATTTTTTCTTCCAATTCAATAGCGACACTATTAATAGATGTTGAGTCTTTCATTAGATTTAATAGCCATCATTTTGGTTTTTGCATTATTAAGCTTTAACTTATTCGATTTAAGCATTTGCTAAGATGATTCTAGTCAAATTACACCTACACATCCTCAAAGAGACTTCATTTATAGTTGTCCAGAATATTATCAACATAACTAATGTAAATAAGAACCAGCAGTGCCCTAATGATAGAACCCTGGGGTAGCTCTAAGGCACAGTTTATTGCTCCTGACATAAATTCGTTTACTTTAGTCCTCTGTTACCTGTTCGTTAGAAATGACCGAAACCAATTCAATTCGCCTGTACTTATCTAATTTGCACATGAGAATTTTTATATCCACCGTCTGAAAATCCCTAGTCATGTCTAGGAAAATAGCGACAATAAATTTACTTCTCAACAATAGCTTCCTTCCATTCAGAGCTGGGCAATACATAAGTAAAAAAAGACTTAAGTACATATAAAATCGACGATGACATAACCAAGGGTAAGCAAGCAATGCCTCGCTCCAATACAAAATCAACGATGCCTCACCTGATGTAGGGAAGGCCTCAATGTTTTCTTAGAAATTTACTGGAAATTTTTTGAATTTTTATGCATTATTGGAGGATAATGGGTGCCTAGGCGGACCTCTAATAGTTTTTATGAGTGTAGCAATGAGAGGTGAAAGTTTTACTCTAACTGTAGCGCCGAAAACTATAAAAAACTATAAATAGTAGCCGCTGGGTTACTATACATATTATAGTTTTCAAAAGATATTTATTTATTAATATCTATTAACTGAACTCTATAAACTTCATTATATTACTGCCAACGTACAAAGATTCTAAAAGAGTATATGTGCGCAATACCGAGATAAATTCTTTAACGAATTGTCAAGAACATTATTTGATATTGAGGTGAAAGAATTACTTTCAAACTAACGAAGAATTATGAGAGGTTAAATTTAGCATAGGTAGGGTAAAAAATTTCAAAATGTGGTATATAAAAAAATATTATAAAATTAATCAATGTATTTTTTCCCTCAAATTTTGTTAAAAATTTAACCTATTTGTAGGTTGAAATTACATTATATTAAATTTATTTTAAAAACTATTACAAATCGACATCGGATTGCTCTAAATTGTGGCTGTGTTAACTTATTTTTTTTTTAAGTTAAAGAACAACCTATTAGTTTTAGTTCTAAGTTAGTTTTGATCGAAAAATTAGAATTAAATCCTGTAAAGCACAAAAACAGTTCATTATTGATTGTTTTACACAAACTGTAAGCCGCAGCGACATATAGGATACAACCGGAATTGGAGAAATGACCATATTAGAACTATTTTATATTTGATTTTTTTTTTAATATCGTACAGCAATTTTTAATTATATTTTTAATTCTGAGTTACGTCAGCTTTTACTGGTTCTTTTTTGTTTATTTCCGGATTATTAATCATTTCTTTCTATAGTTTTATAAATTTAATACTAAGAATATTTTCTGTGACTATCGTAAAAAATATTTAAAACACAGGAAAAAAAACAAATTTGGTTGGTTCTGGAAAAGAGATTTTAACCCAAGCCTTGAAAACACCGCTGCGAAAGTATTTATCTTGTGTTTGTTAAATATCTCTCTCTCTCTCTCTATTATTAATAACGGTTTTCTGTTTGAAGTTTTCATCTTTCTGTAAATATTTTACTCTGCTTGCCGTTGACCAGTTTGTTGAGTTCTTCCGTTATCGACAATTTAATTTAATGGTACTTTCCACGAATATAACTATGAAAAGGATTGTTTAATATTAAAATATAAAATATTTTTTTTTCCTCATCTTTTTTAGAATACTTTTTATGGTACCAAGGGATACGATGTTAGGAAAAGTCAAAGGAAATTAATATTCTCGAAAACATCTGTAATTATATTGAGAGTACGAAACCTTTTTGGAATTTCAACTTTCATGAATTACTGGACATAAAATTATTTTATGTCGGACATTCGCAGGTATGAAACGAAACAAAAAAAAATTATTTAAAATAATAAAATAAAAACAATTTTTTTTTATTTTTCCAGGCACTTAGGAATTTTTTGTAATATGTGCTCAAAACGTCCAGAATACAATGAAAAAAATCAATCTTATTTTTAACATGGTAAGTCAAAAGCATTAATTATTATTGTTTTAAGTTGAAGCCTTCTTTTTGTGTTTTAATTTAATTTGGATACGATAATTTCTCATTTGTATTTTGTAAAAATATCAGTGAGGATAAATGACGGTTCTTTAAGTAAATTAAAAACAATTATGATATAGGTATGTAATTTGTAGATATACAACCGGAAGGAGTCATACTGATAAATAGTATATGGCTACTGGTTGTTGAATTTAGAAATTGGAGAAGAAATTAGAATAGAAAGTAGAATTTAAAAATCATAAAACAGACAATTCTTCTGCATGGTATCTCTGGTATAAAAATATATATAACATAAACATTTTTTTTTTCGATAAATACTACTTTAAGCAAGAACTCAAAGTAAAAATTCAGTTTTTCCATGCTTGTGATTCTGTTTTTATTTATTTTTTTTCTTACCTGCCACGAAAACAGCAGAAGAAAAGTTGTGTTAAAATAAAAATAGGTTATAGAATGAAAGAAAATGTTTTTAGGTTTGGTTGATATAGGTAGAAAATTGAAATCATAGATTGTGTGCTGACCATGTATACTGAGATATACATGTATTTAAAAAATCCAAAACTTTTATCGAATACATACAATGCAAACGTATAACTCAATAGGGCTATTGTTTTTCTAAGATTATTAAATTTTTTTTTCACGTTTATGCCTAATTTATGATATACAGTTTTTGCTTTTATACAAAATAATGATGTAGCTAGTATATTTACTAGTTCCTAGTAGAATTTTTATGCTACTGGCTAAACTTGTACAAAAATTAAATTCTTTAAATCATATGATATGAAAATGAACAAAAAAAAAACAAAACAAAAAATAGAGAGATCATCATGAAAATATTTACTAGTTCCTAATAGAATTTCGTCGCTATTGGCTAAGCTTGTAGAAAAAATAAATTCCATAAATCATATGAAAATGAAAACAAAAAACAAAATAGAGAGATTATCATGAGAATTTATTTCCCTCCTTTAAAATTGACATTAAAATTCTGCCTGTCGCCATGGCAATGGGCCTAGTAGTGTAGTGCTGTCTGCACTGGCAAAGAGAGAAACACAGAAAATAATGATTATCATCACATTTTTGTCTTCTCCTCTTCCAGAAGTTAAAATTTTTGGCTTCATTTCATTGGTTAATAAAATAAACGAACTTAACGAAAATTTCGGTCATGCGCAGCTACAGCTCGATTTTATGTTTCGGTTAGTAAAAATGATCTGAAATTTGCTGATCGCCTGGTATTTGTTGTTTCTTTCAAATATACAAGAGGGAATGAGATGAAATTTAAAAAATAAACCAAACAAACTATACGTCGCAGGCTACCATTTTAATTTATAGTGGTGTAGGTAATTTATATTTAATTTTGTATTCGTGTTTTTTTGATGGTTTTTCAAAATAACATTTTCGATTAGAAATTTTATTAAATTCCATTTCATACGGGTATGAGGGAAACCTCTAAGTAGTTATTCATGATTTTTCTATCGTATCAGTAAGAGTGTGTGTGTTTGTAGTAATGTAGTCAACATTAAATTAAATTTCTTCACGATATTGGTTTAAAATTAATTATCTCAGGGTAAGTGAACCTATTTGCCAGCATTTTAACTAGTAAACGTTAAAGTTGAAGCTACTTTTTCCCAATTCATTTACATATATAATTCTTTTGCATATATAATCTTTATGACAGGACTTCATTAGCAATTAAAATTTAACACTTCTGCGACCAGATTTGGTTTCTTTTCGGTCAGAGCGCAAGTTTCTCTTCTATCATTACTCCTGTTTGATTGTGTTGATATGAAATGATACTATCATGCAATCGTGCTATATCTTAAATGCAATTGCGACTGCGATCTGGGAGGACTGTCTTTTGCATATTGTTATTGTAGATGCAAATTGTTATTAATAAAATGGTTTATATATCACTAACACCTATACAAAGTAAAGTGAGAATATTCTGTTCTTTATTTATGGTTTTCCGTGTTTGCGTGTTTCTCTATTAATACATTTGTACCAAACCTATTCGGCTACTGAGTGACTACTCCACGTGGAGTACCAGGCGGTAAGCATTATATCATCATGTTAAACAATAGATGGCGCCAAGAGTATCAAAATTAGAAAATTTTCAGATCGGAACGAATATATTTTATTGAATTGCTTTATAAGCGAAAAATTGTCGCTTGCTTATTTTTTCTGTTTTTCTTAACTTATTTTTAAAACTCTCATTACTGAAGCTAGAATTCAAATTATACTACTACTACTACTTTTCTGTAATTATAACAATTCAGATTCTCGCAAGGTTGACAATTTTTTACAAAACCCAGATTTTATCAAGGTTAACGAATATGCTGAACTTAATGGACAGGTAGACAGACATTGGAAATTTCGGTGCCACAAAATCGTTAGATCGCCTTTTTAACCATTTATGAAAACATAATTATCTAAATTAAAATTAAAGTTTTCATTGATTAATTCACACTATGCATATCTACATAGGTATTATGTTCCCTCAAGACGTTTCACTTTAAAAAAAATTCTATTCTATTCACTATACCGTAATCGTATATATGTATGTAGGTAGATATCATCTTTTGTAATATTACAGATTAGGAACAAGAAACAGTCCAAAAGGATATACTTCAACCTTTAACAGTCGCCTACATGCAAACATTTTTTCTTTTTGCAATCATTGAGTCTTTCCAATATTTTGGAATCGGCAAGGGTTCACTCGAGCCAGATTCAGGTATTTTGCAATTTTTTATTCACTGCGTTATTGTTTAACTTTATTGCAATGTCCAAGTTTTCATTATTGTCACGTATACTATTACAGTCACATTATTTATGACGTTTTTCTTATCAAAGATCTTTTTGTGATTTCAAGGTTCGCAGATGTACCTACCTGCATATTACCCTGGATACTATTTTTCGGAGTATGTACTCCCATTTTGCTATTAAATTTATCTCTACGTTCTACACCTGCTTAAAATTTACGAAAAGCTGTGATGGTTATTGATTTAGTTCTATCAAAATTTCTAAATTACTTAGAGTAGGTATGTTGAAGAACTCCTGTCGGTTTTAGATCTTCCACTGCTAAGACACATTAAGTTTTACCAAAATTTTTTTCTCTTACCTATGGTTTAATGCTTTATCGGAGCGAGGTCTTCAGTTGCCCACAGTTAGGGCTGAATTAGAATTACGACTGATCTGTCGAGTGCGACTTGATTTTAAGCCGAAGTCGACGCTGAGGTAAAATTTGTAATTAAATGAAAGCTTCAACTGCTTGAGCAAACCAGAAGTCCCGACTTCTGTAATGGAACTGTAGTTGGCCGCAGCCAACACAACTTTGCAATTTGAGCAAAGATTAGTTTCAGTCGCAGTCACAGTCTAAGTCGAAGTTGCAATTGTATCTTGCCACATGCGTTTACCATTTGGCAAAGTCGCAGTCGACAGATCAGTCGTATTTGTAATTCACCCTTTATACTGAGAATGCAGTCGCCTCCAGGTACTTTGTTAGTTTAAAGGAATTTTAGACAAAATTATACACATTAAAAGTGCATTTAAGCCACTTCTTCGATCTGCAATATATTTAATATTTGATGTCGTATAGGTTTAATTTTCCTTGTATCGAAGGCATGGAATTATAGTCCTCTCATCCATCTACAACATTGTTCACGAATCATGATAAAATTTTAAAAATTTCGTCCTTTGATAGTTTGTGTCAGCATCTTTCGTCTAGATTTTTTCAAGTTGTCCTATGTGTCTAACAATAAGAAATCTTAAAATTACTACAATATGTTGCGGTCGGATATTTGTCAAGCACCGGATAATAACAAATAAACGGCCTCCTAGTGTATTGCTCTCGATCTTACAAACATTTCTGACTGGACTACTTGTATATGAATTTTTGTTTTTCCAAATCACCCATTAAATTTTTAAGGAATTTTAAAACCAAGCATATTCTCAGAAGATCTAATGCTGAAAACGCTTGATCTAGTTAAATATTAATAGTAACCGGCCTCAAGAATCTCTTTTGGGGCCCTTATTATTTTGTTTTTTTTTTATTCATGGTGTTCTCAAAGCCATGCGTATATCCATTTTTATGCTGACATTTTATTATCCAGATAAATTTATTCAATAGAAGATTGCATCTATAGAGCGCACGTATGTGGAGACCTGACTAATATCGTCGCTCAGAATTTCCTGCTATTCCGAATCCAAAAAATCTTGCTAATTTTTCGCCTTTATGATCACAATTTTAACTCTAAAAAACATAAATTTTAAAACTTTATATGCGTCCAAATATGGGTTAGGGTACGTCCACAAAGAGGCGTGGCTAGGCGAGGTGCAGCGCGCTAATTTTAATAGCTGGCACATTCTAATAGGTTCCTTCTTCGATATAATCGAAGCATTCTTTACTATTCTTCATACAGATGATGAAATTCGTCAAATTCCAGAAGTTTCAAAGTGGAAAGTAAAACAGCGGAAAGCACTCTAATGTGATGACATAATTTATGCTCTAACTTCGCGATTTACCAAGAAACTGAACGCCTTGTTGTGAACACTACACCTCGAGATGTATTCTCACATCGCCTAGCCCCGTTCCGCCCTCGTTACGCACGTACCCTTACGATCATATAGAATTTGACTACGCATTGCATTTGTGAATTTACTTTTAATTTTACTTTTTTTGTAAGGAAATATGAAATTATTAAGGAAAATCCTATTTCATTGCGACAAAAAATAATAATCTTTTTCGATTGTTTATCATTTTTATTGAATTCATTTGTTTTTTGTGACATGGAGAGAGGGTGGGAGAGCATTAGTATTGCTGAATTGGGATTTAATTCCCATCGTCATTTTATATATGAAACCGGAAAGAAATTCTAAGAATTCTAAAATTTAGCACTAATACAAAAAACGAAAACAAACGAAAATTCGTTGGAAGCAACTAGGTACCTACTCAATAGGAAGTTATTTTCAATATAGTCTAGTCTCTAGGAGATTTTTATTACCAACTGAGACCTTGCAATGCGAAGGATCCTGAGGTGGCGATTTTTTAAGTGATCATGGGAAATGTTATTAATCGATGTTGTAACTTTTTTATGTTCATTCTTTTTGGTTTCTTCAGTCGTTGCAAATTTCGTCATTTTCAAGTAGAGTACCTATTGATGTCCGGGACGCCAACGCAATGTTCGAACACTGCATGCCTGATTTTCGGTAACGGCACATTTTTCCGCATTTGGTCTTCCTTAGATTTTATTCTAAATCAATTGGGAAGCGAGAAATTAAAAAAAAAAAAATGTTTGCAGGATGGCGTACAATGCTGAGGCTGCAGAACCCCATAAATTTAAATTTGAATTCTCCACGACCCCTCAAAAAATCGCAGGAATAATATTTTTTCGAAGCGAACCGTTTCTAGTAACAGCCTGAAACCTCTTTGGCATCGATTTGCTCATGGTTTCTTTTGGAATCTTCAACCAATCAATTTTTATATTTCATAGAGTTGAGTCTAGTTGGAGAATCTCTGTTTTTTTAACTGCCTTTTAACTATTTCCTCAGAAATTTTCAAACTGATTCAAATCCGATGATTACACACAGAGCCCCATCGACCCTTTCATTGTGGTTCTATTCAATCCGTAATTGGTCACAATTTTTGGTTCTATTGAAAACTTCAATGAAGAGGCATCTATCAGCTTCTGCGTGTGTAATCATATCTATTATTTTCTAGGAGAAATATACTCCACATCCACACCAACGGAGCCTCTTCTCCATGTTTTGTTTGGAAGTCATCGGAGATATCACACAGCTTGCCATTATTACTGAGTGCCTTTCCAATATTTTTTCGGCAAATTTTATTTTTTTTTGTTGATTATTTTGTTTGTCATCTACTTGGCAGTTTATTACCTGAATGAATCGATTCCTGATCGTTCTGACTGTTAATGTATAGTTTCTCATGACAGCAATTTTTATGGCCCTTGGATAATAATTTTTTTTCACAAGAAATGTTAAAAATTTATAAATATTTTCTACTTTTTCTTTTATGGAGATTGGAGTGATTATTCTCATTTTTTCATTCTTTAAATATGGTCAGGAACTCGAAAGTCCAAGAAGCGGTTTGTGATGGTGCGTGAATTGTGGTGATGGAGAAAAGTTCACCAACTAGATTATTTTGCACACTATTGCTGTATTCTTTTGTGTACCTTGCTCCAGTACTCCCATATTCTGGAGAGAACAAACTGCTTTGTCCATTGAAGCGAACTATTAGTACTGTTCGCTACATTTATATAACTTCTACGAAATTGTATGAGGCCTTCTTTTGTATATATTTTGTTCTACCCTGTTCTCTGGACACAAAATAACACAGCTAATATTTGAAAATCATCTGGAAAAGAATTATGATGGATTTAGTGCAGATGTGGCAACATGACTGATCTGTTGTACGTGTAAAGTAAAAATTGAAATATTGCTCCGAAAATAGTGATGCTATGAACTCTGCTCCGAGTAAGAGCGGAAAAAATGTGTTTTGAATTATCTGGTTCAAAAAGATGATAAATTTTTGGAGTAGAGGTTTTCGTAGAGCAAAATATTTTTTAGCTCCACTAAGATGCTCCAAATACGGGCAAAAATATAAAGCACCTATGTCAGAACTACGTGAAATTTAAAGTTTTGAATAAATCTTTAATTCAACGCTTTAGGATTTATTTAGAAAAGAGAAATATATATCAGATATAATTTCTTGAGGCATTACATCTCCCCTTACTGTCCACTAGGTCTCAGTTAGTTTTTTTTGTTTAAGGTAAGGGGACAGGAGATCCCAACCCAAGCGCAGAGTGCAGAGCGGCTCATTGTCCGGTTCTGCTAGAAGCCAAAACTTTCCTGTCCTCTTAATAAAGCGCATCAGGTCTTGGTCACTTACAGATAGAAACTCAGACTCTAGAGTATCCAGTCTGCTACTGGCGAAAGCCGAACATGCACATAAAAATTGTTTGGTTGTCTCAGTCTCTCCTATCAGGCAAGACAGTCACTCAGAGCTATCAACAACCCCCATGCTTGTTAGATAAGCGTAATTCGAGCTGTGACCGGTGATGATGCCAATCACAGTTTTACATTGTTTCCTTCCGAGGCCCATGAGAAAATCTGAGATATTCCTATTGGGCTCATAAGAAACAGTTTGGTGCACCTGCAAATACTCAAGTTCGCCCATCTCTGCTGATGCTTCCTATGAACATCTGCTTTAATGAGAGACCCAATACTCGAGGTGCCAACGCCTACGCGTGTTCCGGTCCGAGGAACGAAGAATCAGAGCTAGCCGTAGCCAAAAGGTCCGTTCTTTCATTCACCATGATTCCCATGTGACCATTAACCCACTGAAGGGACACCTTGTTGCGGATACACAGCCTATCCATAGATGATCTGTAATCCCGTTAGTTTAATTGCCTTTTTAAAGAAATGGCTAATTTGTGAGTAAGCAGTTTAGCTCCAAAAGCTTAACTAATTTGTTGGCGCATTTCTAAAAATCCAAGGCAGTGTAAAGTTCCGGTGTGGAGAACTTACTTCAACTCAGACAGAATTTTACACTTCTTTAGCAACCTGTGAGGAGTTTAACCAATAAGGAGTTTAAATTTAACGCTCCGAAAGGAGCTTTATTTTCAAAGCAACACGTCCGAGTAGAAGCGATGTTTCAAGCTTTGGTGCAAATAATGAGGCATTTATTTTTTTTTTCGTATCCATGCTCCATGGGCGCTTAGCCTTAATTGATTTATCGTCGCTTGTGAGGATCCGCTCGCTGCTGTCATAATGTCCAACATTCCTTTCGCTTGGCTTGAATCTCTTGAATATTTGTTATCATCTCTAGTCGACTCGATTATTCTTTTTAGCACTACTCAATTATGTTCGATGGAACAAAACTTTCTGATGGTCAGAGGTTCAAGCAGGATTGTTTTTTGATCAGATTATGGATGTTTCCAGGGATGTCTCGATATCCCAATAAATGTAGGTTTGAGCAGCATGCTTCGTAGACCGTCACTGGTTCCTTGGACGACTAAAATGATAGTATATCCTTTTCATGGGTTAGTCTTAAGTGAATTACTTCCACGCTGATATTTATTGAAGCACTATTCTGTACAGTATGTTGAAAGCCGATGCTTCATCATGAAATAACCATTTTAGTCTTTGCGAGCATTGTTGAAAAACCCATAATAAATTATGCCTCCACAATTTTCGCGTGTTAATTCTACATTTTTAAAGTAATAATTTTTTTCACGCCTTAAATAAAAACAAAGATAAAAAAACTGGTAAGAAATGGAAAATAATCTGAAAAAGTCGGGAAATAGCTTAACCACAAGACCTACGCAGCGACTATGGAGTTTTTTAAATTTTGCCAAACTTAATCTAATAATAGCCTTTACTTATGGCTGACACCGCTATAACAAGTGATCCGTGGCCCGTGGGTCGAAATCAGATCAGCGGTGTAGCCACATCTAACAAACCAAATTCGGTTGAATTGCATATTTTTGGCTAAATGTTATTTTAAATGCTTTCCTCATCTTTTCTTTGATATTTTATTTCCAACAAATCTTGAACGTCTGAGTTTAATTAATTCGAAGCATATTCCTGATAACGGCAGGAAACATCTTCTGTGTACGGAACTTTAAGTAAAAACTGTCCTAATTCTTAAATTCTACTATTCGTCATGGAATTACTCTTGTTTGTGCTTTCTGGAGCAGAATAGGCAGTATGTCATCAATGCCTATAGGAATTTGTAGTTTTTTGGAATTGTAGTGCGAATTTTATTTATTCGCTCCATATCCAGAGATTTTAAAGGTGGGATATATAGTATAGATAGCACAGTAGTCTAATATATTAATTAGATAGAATTAGTTTTACTATGAATGTGAATGTGGCAAAGTGTGATGTGAGTTATTATATAAATGGGGAAATATATGGAGTCAGTGTTCGTCCGACTCAAGCCACTGAACAATTGGCCGCGGTTGGTAAGTCCACCAATAAATAGTGCCAATAGAAATATTTGTGAGAGTCTGAACCCCAATCATAGTTTAGTCCGTGTTCGCAACTTCGATAGTTAGGATCCCCACTGAGTCGTTGTACTCACAGATACTTTACTTTCTCTTTCAGGCTACCAGTGAAGTATAGTCAGCACCATAAGTCAGGCTATTTTATTTTAGCATAAAATAAACTATTAATAAAAATAACTATAAATTTCGATTCATTTTGTTTTAGTACTTTAACATATGTTTGCTTCATTTTTTGAAAATACATTTTCCTCTTCAAATTTCCAGCCTCGTAATAGCAAGTTTAGTTATATGAACGAATCTCATAACGTTTCATTCACTATCCGTACAATTACACATGAGGATATACTTGATCATATTAATGGGCTTCCAAATGACTTCACAACGGGTACCGATGGGATTCCTCCAGCCTTTCTGAAGTCATGTTGCCTCTCCCTAGTAGCCCCGCTGAGAATTATTTTCCAAAAATCGCTCGATAGTGGTTGTTTTCCGCAGCTGTGGAAAAATTCTTTCATCATACCTGTCCACAAAACAGGTAGGCCTATTGCGAAATTATCTTATATGCCAAAATTATTTGACTCAATCATTTTCTCCCAGCTATCATTTTCCTGTAAGAATTTGCTTTATTGAAATCAACATGGGTTTATTTCGGGCAGGTCTACAACCACCAACTTATTAGAATTCATCTCGGATACTAATGGCGGGTTTGCAAGAGGCTTCCAGACAGATTGTATTTATACTGATTTTAGTAAGGCTTTCGACAAGTTATCTCACTCCGTGATATTGTTTAAAATGGAAAAGTATGGGTTTCCTCTAACATTCCTAAAATGGATGGAGTCATATTTAGATAAGTGAACATACCAAATCAATTTCCGCCATTCCATCTCTAGAGTCTTGAAAGCTTCATCCGGCGTACCTCAAGGGAGTCACCTGGGCCCGTTACTCTTTATCCTATCTATTGACGACATTGTATCTGTTGTGAAGCACTGCAAAGTCCTAATTTATGCTGAAGATATTAAACTTTTGACTCAGATTAAATCTTTTAACGATTGTGAACATGTACAGCGTGACCTCCACAAATTTTACGACTGGTGTAAAAGCACTAATTTGGTACTCAACATTTCTGTAGGTAGCAGGATTTATGTACAAACACACAATATGACTTATCCATCGTTGTTTGGTTATTTGAAGAGACGTATTTACTGTGGATGCAGTACACTTATAATGATCCCTGCCAATCAACGAAATTAAATTAAATTTGGCTATTCCGGAAATCAAAAAATCAGCAATGGCGAAAACTGAATAATGCAAATTGAATGATGTGAAATTTGGGTGCAGTGCTGATTTTTTTAAGAAATTAGTCGGAATATGAAAACAAAAACACACATCTATGTACAAGAACTCAAAATGTCTCCCCCATTATTTTTCCAAGCCTAATATTATCATTTTGGCTTGAGAGGCTGACAAAGATAGAAACAAAGAAAACAACAATAATTATCACGTCGTTTGCCTTTTGTTCCAAAAGTTGAAAATATCTGCTTCATTTTCATTGATGAACATGCGCGTAGCTAGGTAGGGGCACGGGTGGGCACGGCCCACCCCAGTGAAACCGAAACGGCAGCGGGGGGGGGCACCGCCACCAACTTTAGGCAGAATAAAATATTTACAGCTTAGAAAAGATTTTAAGAAATCATATTTATTAGATTTATTTGTACTGTTTAATATCCAATAAAAAAAAAGAACAATTCAAAAATTTAAAAAAAAAAAATAAGGATTTCGAATTATATACATAAAATAAAGAACACAAAAATATCCAGAATTGTACAACACTATAAATTAAATTTTAATATTTGGTTGGATAACCGATAGATTTTGATACACTTTTCAGTCTATTAAGCATTGATTGCAATTTTTTTTTTGTTAAGTAGGGACTTATTTTGTTCCATTCCTCTTGAAGAATTTGTTGTTTTAATATACTTTTGCTGGAAATGTTATATTGAGTTAAGGACCTTTTTCATTCTGCTCCTAAATGTTCTATGGGATTCATGTCCGGCGACCGAGAAGGTGTTTCCAGCTGTTCACGTATCTTATAAAGTAGCCATTCCTTCGTTTTTCTGGCACAATGTTTAGGATCGTTGTCTTGTTGGAAGACAAAATTATTTCCTAATCCTAACTTTTCTGCAGCAGTAGATTTTAAATTATGCTTTAAAATATTGATATAAGCATATTGATCCATCATTCCATCAATGAAATAAAGACTTCCAACCCCAGCCGCCGATATACAACCCCATAGCATAATAGCACCACATCCATGTTTAACGGTTGGTTGCAGGTTTTCTTTGTTGAACTCAGTTCCTGGCTTTCTCCAGACAAATTGTTTCCGAGATGAGTTAAATGACACTATCCCAAAAGCCTTGAGCCTCATCAAACATTTTTTTAGTGATCTCGATTCTCTTTTTCCTATTTGTTTTATTTATCCATGGATTTTTTCTTTCAATCCGTCTACGATATCCATTTTTCCTTATCGTTCGGCTCACTGTTTCAACACTTATATTTTTATCAGTACTTTCGCGAACTTCAGCGCATATCTCTTTAGCACTAGTATGAGGATTCACTTTCGCCCACTTCAAAATTTTACTTTCTTCTCTTTCATTTAGTATCCTTGAGCTTGACCCTTGATCCTTGACCCCGTACGCGGTTTGTTTATTAATATACCGTCACTTTTATATTTCTTAATAATGTCCTTTACTGTACTTCGCGTTATTCCAATCTCCTTTGAAATTTTTCGTTGCCAATACCCTTTTTCAGAAAAAGAAACAACCAATTTTCTCTCTAGGTAAACTCGTTTTATGCTTTTTTGGCATTTTGGAGATACAAATGTTTCAAATGTTTAAAAGAAAACTTACTTAAACGAAAAATACGATAAACTAACACTCGACGACGATACTCTGCATGCACATATTTATCCAAATTTCTTAGAAATTTACTCTATTTCGTACATGATTACTTCATGGGCGGATACTTTTGTGACTTTGTTTTGTGAGTTGATTCATCATTGTTAGTTTTTCTCTGGAATTTATTTATTATATATTGTTTTTGAATATGAGAAGACATTGTACACATGTTGGAGTTTGTAAATGCATATTTTTTAAATTATTAGCAAATGAACAATCTTATAAATTACATGCACTTTGTCGGGAAGATCAGATGGGTGGATGCTTTGACTAATTATACATATACAAGTCGAAAGCGTGGCTATACAAGTGCCGATACAAATTCAGATACTTGTATTTAAATGTAAACTCACCTTAACAATGATTTGACTTTCTCCATTTCGAACGACTGATAATAAATCCATCATAATTACATTTTTCCATTCTAAAGCCTTGGTTTCCAACCGAATGCGGCGGCGCAATTGCAATTGCGCCACATTCTCTTGAAAACCAAGTCTTTAGCATAATGCGACAACGCATTACACTGTTTACGTAGAAACAAACCCTTCAACACACCGATTCTGGCCATTAGGGCTATCCCTGACTTACCATACAGCCAGTGTATGCTTGTTTTAACCAGATGTGAAGAAATATGCGCAATGTGCCTAATGTTTGACCTACAAATTGGGCTCTGTATATTGTTTTTGGTTCTTTTCTATTTTCGCTCGCTTTGCTCCTATATAGAAAATACTATGCGCAATATGTTTGATGCTTGACCCACATACTGGCACTACATGATGTTTTCTTTTATTGGCCATGCTAGCCAAAAGCCTGCGTTTAATTTTTTTATGCGTAGGGGAAATGTTCCATTTTTACAATATTCAATTTTTATATAAATCGGAAGAAGTACCCAAAATTATACACTTACGTTAATTTATAAATATTCGCCCCTTTACTAAATCTTGCTGGATCACCAATTATCGAAGAAAATTGATCGATGATCCTAAGTAAAAAGCCGCTGTAAATTAGGTAGTAGTTTTTAAAACTTAATCAAAAACGAACCAACGAAGCCCACGGTAAGGTCTCTTGTTCCCTAATAAAAAACAAAAAGGAAAATTAAGGAGTAACTAAACAAAGTTAAGTCATTAAGTCAAAAATAAAAGACGTAATAAGAAAAACTTAAGTTCTGATTTTAAAAAGTTAAAATATTATCAAAAAGATCTAATTCGAGGCTGGTGAACTTCTTTTTACAGCCTTGGAAGCTGAAGCGATGGTCATGTAAAACATGCTTAAATTAAAATATTATGAAATAAATGCTGAAAATTTGAGAAAAAATATTAAAGTAGGGTATAAACTTTCTAAAGCGGTAATATTACTCCCAGTGAACTCTGGCGGGTGTGAGAGAATTTTTTGCTATGAGGCGGATAAAAACGTTGCTTAGAAGCACAATGCTTCAAAAACGATTCTTTTGCCACAACACAGAGAATGACACTCTTAAAAAAAAACTTACAGCTGAAAGGTATTTAGCCGATTTGCAGAAACAAAATAGTAAACTAATGCTTATTTAATTGGTTTTTGGCGATTCCTGTAATGATTATGACGGTATTAATTTAGAAGATAGTGATGGATGGTGACGAATTCAAATTAAACGATAATGTACCTACTGAGAAAATTTTTCACTGAGAATAAGCTCTGTTCCATGTGTATCAAGGAAAGTTAGGTGCGAATTTGAGCTTAGCAGACATATATTTTCTCAATTATCTCCGATTGTGATAATAGCTGAAAATTTTATTACAAAATATGAGAAAAGGTTATATATCCTGAGAATAGAATTGCTTAAATGTGGTCTACTTTTCGTTATTATAGAGAAAGATTTATTTTAAATGTTCCAACTTCATTTTTAGTAGGTAGGTATATATTATGTTTACTTCATGTAAAACGTTCTTTGTTGTAGCAAGTCAGTTTCGTTGAATAAGCGATAATTTTCTTATAATAAGAAGAATTTTTCTCGTGTTTCTACGCATATTAATTAAAATGGGTTTCTATTAGATCTACGGTTTTATTGCCGTTAAAAGGAGTTTTCTTCTGTCTATGAAAGTTCTCTCACTCCAGTAGAAATCGTAATGCTAGTAGATTTGAAAAAAAAAAAATCATTTGTATGTTGTATTCGATCTAAAAAACAACGGTAGTCAATAAAATAGTTTGCTTGATGTAAGGAAACTTGATGTTAACACTGATTACCGTCTTAGAAACTTTTACACATTTTTGAAAAACAATACTTGATTGAAGAATATTCTTTTTCAATTGTTGTGTCAAACTATCCCCAACTAGGCCCACCCCAGAGCAAAACCCTGGCTACGCCCATGTTGGTGAAGTATTAAAATACTCACACTATCTAACCTAACGAAAGTTAATTGCATTTATACTTAGCCTCTTTTACAATTCCATACTTCGTTCATAAGAGAGGGACAGAAAATGAAGGTTATTGTCACATTGTCATCTCCTCTTCTAAAAGTTTTTTAACTTTTGGAAGAGGAGAAGGCAATATGACGATAACCACCAACCCACGCTACTTCATTTAAAGAACTCAACGAATATTTCGGTCATGCGCAGTAGAATAAAATTTTAATTTTTGTGATCTGAAATTTGCTGATCGCCTGGTATTTGCTGTTTCTTTAAAATACACAAGAATGAATGGGACAGACAATATTATAAATTCAATATGCAGCACATTTGGACTGTATGGTTTCTTTTTTCTAAGCTAGTGATACCTCTGCCAACAGATGGCTCCGGGGGTATTGAAATGAGAAATTTATCAGCTTGATGAAATCAAGTTTTTTGTAATTTTGTAGCTTGAAGAGATTTTCAATTTTTTGGTGTAATTTATATTTAACTTAGTTTTTAAGTTTTGCGTCTGCATGGAAATAACAATGAAAAGAACTTTACTCAAATAAGAAATTTTTGAATGTTCGTTTCACGATCGCACGATGAAAACGCCTTTGTCTTTCAAGATAAAAATTTGAATTAGAAATTTCATAAAAACCACAAATTTTTAAATATTTTCTAATTGAAAATTACTGCTGCTGCTACTGAAATCCTTTTTACATATTGCTAATGTTATTGCAAGAAGACCAAAGGTGTTACTTTTTCTGTTGATATTCTTTGCTCTTCTTTTAAATGCTGTTGAAATCATAACCGTCGTCTTATCCGAATTTTTTTCATGCCCTATATTGCTAGTGTTTACCAAATCGCTCTATTAGTGTTGTTGTTTTAAACATTCACATGTACCCACCAACATACTTTCATAACAATCATTAATACGAGCTTAATGTACCTACCGAGTTACCGAGCTACCTACCTACTAATTACACTTTCCTATGGTTCTGTGAAGGGATAAATCCTTAGTCGATGATCAAGTTGATCGCAACTCAATCAGAATCCGGATTAGGATTACGCCGATACAAATTTTACTGTAGGCCCGAAATATTTCATTTAATTTGTTGGAAAGCGTAATTCTTTAGGAATTTCGGAAATTTAACTGATCGACGTTGTTACACCGCTTCCCTTCCTTCTCTAATTATTACATATTTTCATTGTTTTTTTGGAGAGTTGAGAGTTCCAATCTTCCGTAGTATCTCATAGCGTCTGTGTTTGGGATGAATTTGCATCGGCATCCATTTACGTAATATAAGTTGTTTTTAAATACTCTGACCAAATCTTAAGAACCTTCTTTCGCTAATGCGGCTGTTTGTTTTTACAATTTATTCCCAAACTCTTTTTTTTTTTTTTTTGTTGATGAGACTGATTCAGCTCATTAGGAAAAATGTTTCAATTCAAGTTCGTTACTTGCAAAGCCTATGTATCTTGTAAGCTCCCAAATTTACCTCAAGCTGACGGTTATTCTATTTTTCCACATTTGTAAAATTAAAATGCATCGAATTCATCCGAGGTCTATTAGAGATTATTCCATAATCGTCCTTCTGCTCCGCTGACTCCTTTTGGTTGCAACAAAATTTATTATCACACTAACTTTTTCCCATTGTCGGCAGTCCACTCGATAACAGCCATATGAAGACGCAACTCAGTTCAACATTCACAGTACCCGCACTACAAGAGTTCAATTTCTGGGTTTTAAAGTGCATTTCGAATGCATTTAACGTGGCCTTGGTTCATAAAAATTTGAACGACTATTTCTTCAAGAGTTGGCAAGGATTATAATTATAATTAACGCCAAAGGAAATTGAAAAGTATTTTAAGCAGATTTTCTGCCTCTTATTGAGTGGAAGAGCAACTTAGCCGAACCCATAAATAACATGAAGCCTTTCCCTTATTGCCCTAAATTTGATAGAGATGTTGAGGGAGAGGTTGATGATGATTGAGGTCTTTTGAAAAGTATGTGAGACTTCATACTGTTGGCTTCGGTATTATTATACAAACCCAGTGCACGCGGTTGTTTTGCTAATTCAAGTAGTCATTTACAACGTAGGCGAGATGCTATTCGATGTTCTGGTTAGCGTGGGTTACCCCAATGGTGTATTGTTTTCATAGAGGGAAATTATTGGCTTAAAACTTTAAGAATTTTGAATGAAAAATTGAAAATGAAAATTAACTGTTTTCTTTTAAGTTGCAAACGTTCTAGAATTATTACGAGTCAATAGTCCATTATCAATCAGTTGATTAGTCTTTTCCATCGAAAATTATAAAACGCCTTGATTCGTCCTTTGAATCCCCCCCCCCCCCCACCTAAATTAACGTCGGCAATTTTATTCCCGTTGAATAAGTTTCGCTTTCTGAACAGGATCTTCTATCTAAACCTTAAGTGATAAGCGATGATAGTTTTTTTCCGGTATGTTTTTTCTGTTATGAGCAACTTCTTGGTGACGTTATGAATATGTCACTTGAAGAATATTTGACTACCAACTATTAGGCTTCGCTAACTCTTTTGAAATGATTCCTTAACAAGCACGTAGGTGGATCTCTGATTGATCTTTCCTCCACACAGGTTTGCTTTTGGATAGTATAGTATGACATTCAGTCGCCTCTATCGACCACGTAATGACTAGGTAGATATACGAGGCGTATTTTCTTCGAGATTTCTCTTGTGGATTAAATTGTAGTAATTCTGTCGATATTCAATCATGCAACATGTCTGTCTGTCTGTTCGAGTTGAATTAGGTTAGATCTCATATATGAATCAGAAGGCAAACAGATTAACTCGTAAGGAATTGTCCAGGCTAATTATTTGCGAAAGATAGACTATATTTTAAAATTTAGCGACTTAGACTGAAAAGCAGAAAAGCTTTTAGTTCATTTTCCTTCCTTTTGAAAAGGAATTGATCCTTACGTATCCTTATGACGTATTTAGAAATGAAATCCGTTGGTTTCTTGGTGGCTCATATATAGCTTATCCTTTGCCGAGCACCGTCTCTATCTAAGACTCCATAATCATAGAACTCTTCCTCGAAAACGCCCAACGGTTTAATTGTCTCTCATTTGAGTCATATACAAAACTATGTCACCTGAGGTGTTATGATTGCTCGATAATTACACTGCTTTGAATTTTACGAACAAAAGCACGACTTTGTCTCATTGAAGCAATCGCTCTACTACCGTGTGTGATACGGTTCCGCATAGGTATCAAACGTTACCTGCATATATACCTAGTTGGTTTGATTACTGTATTCCCAGATATCAGCGCTCAGTTGAGCGTTAGCGGTACGTGATACGGGTGTCGTCAAGGTTTACTATCATTTCTATAATATTATAAGAATTTTTATCGATGAGTTCGCATCCAATCAGTTTTTTATACCTAGTACTTGAGGAAAATGTCACCACCATTTTACCAGGTGAAGTATCGGATGCCAGATTAAGTAAAATATCAGAAACCGTATCGCCTTTGGCGTGCAGAAATTTTTCTGTTATGTTATTTTCATGAATCCGTAACCGATAAAGATTCACAATGCCTCGCAGTATTCTTATATTTGACAACGCAGAACTCCTTAAAATGCAAAAATTATAATTGTGATTTTTGTTTTTTAATACTCTTATAATATCTGCATTATTTAGAGCAGGTATAATGTAGATCTGCTGTAGTTATCTGAAGTTGGAATGTTACCGCCAAGATATCTTCCGCGTACCTAAACGGTTTCAGACAGTCATCGATGAAATATGAAGGGGCTTTGTGGACAACATTTTTCAATAATATACTTTTTTTATGGATAAATAGCTACTTCAACAGACTCCTTTGGAATTATTTCCTCATTCGTATAATATGGTATACGTATCATATTGTACACAGTAACTGTCCACAGAACAGGACAGAATAAAATATCACAAAAGAACGCCTCATACATTTCCATAAAAGATTTACAAATGAAGTGGGTAGTACAATTTGTTCTCTCCAGTATATGGGAGCTCTAGAACAAGTTACACAAAAGAACACAGCAAATATTTCAATAGCCAGTCCTGTCCACATAATTAGCACAAATGAAATGCTGGCAGTTTATGATCTCTTAATTCCTGTAAGCTCAAAGTCTTATGTTTGGGATATATCCCCAGTCTCAACCTCACCTCTACACGTCTGGTGCTAAAGGATAGGGTTAAATATCTCGGTATCATACTAGATAAGAAGCTAAACTGGAAACCACTCCTCGAGGACATAGCGAGTAAGGCCCTTAGAGCCTTTGCAATGTGCCGCAGAACTACAGGGGAAAAATGAGGACTCAAACCACGGTTGGATGGTCTCAAGTCAACCATCACGCGGGCTTTCGAGGTTATCAGTTTTGATTGCTATCTTTGGCAATCGGAAAAAAAAATATATTTATAAAATCGAAATAAACGTTGCTAAATAAAAAACACTCCGTAATTTTTTGATCTTTAAATTTATTTTGTCGAATTACTACGAATCGAATATAAAAATACGATCAATAATTCTACTTAGAATTTACTTTATTTTATTATCCGAAAACGAGGTAACTTTACCGGGCGTGTTGGAAATACGAACTGCTATTTTTAGGTGTAATTTTTATCAGCACCGTTCATGAACGGAAACTAAAAAGTCTTGAGTCGACGAAAAAAAGGTCTCGCGGCAAGTAGTAATATTACACGTGAGAGGTTCTTGACTTTAAGAGTTTGCTGAGTTTGTTTTTAGTAAAATTATTTCTACATACGAATTGACTTTAACTGTGGGAATGAAAATGGAAATGAGTTTACGTAATTGATGACGGTGCATCTTTGTTAGGGTTCAAAGCCTTTATATTATTGGCTGATTAGGATATGATATTGTAACAGTTATCCTCAACATACGCCCCGTGCAGATAGACATAAAGAAAGGGCATCAATCGCAACGATGAGGTTGCATCTCAATCAGAGCTGGATTCAAGCTGGCGCAAATTGTTCCACATGAATCGATCTTTCATATTGCGCAATCCATCGCTTCTGACATCAGCAGGGACAGCGACTTCCATCTAGAGATTATAAAGAAAAGCGAATTTAAATCAAAAATTCAATCTAGGGCAGATTGTGCGTCACACTCTGTGCTTTAACCATTAACAAACTCTATTGTTTACACAGACGACTCCAAAACTGTAGAAAATACCGGCGCAGGTATTTTCTGTGAGGAGCCTCGTATGGAAATCACCCTACACCTTGAAAGCCATGTTACGGTTTTCCAGGCGGAAGTCAAGGCCATTCTTGAAGCAGGAAGGTATTTCCTCAACGCTGATACAGTGAACAAGGAGATTGCCATCTGCTTGGACAGCCAAGCAGCTGTAAAAGCCTTGTCAAAACCCTTCGTAACCTCAAAGCTGGTACCGGAGTGCAAAACCACCCTATATTCCATCTGGCTCTGTAACAGGGTACTCGTCGTGTGGATGCCAGGTCACAACGATATCAGTGGTGGATGGGCTCGCTCGTATTGGTGCAACCTCGGAGAAATCATCCTCTTCAATCGGGATTGCACCAAACATTCTTGCGTCTAGAATTTCGGCTTGGACTGACTGCCAACACAATCGCCTTTGGCTGGATGATACCTCGGGCAGAACTACTAAAGAACTGTGGGGTAAACCTAACCCAAATCTGAAGAAAATTATATTGGGACTAAGCAAGGCAACTCTGAGAACACCTGTGTCAATTGTCACTGGGCACTGTTTTCTCAAGGTTCACCTACACAAGATGAGACTTGTTGATGATCCTATATGTCGAGGATGCGGAGAGGAGCCCGAAACGGTGACTCATTTCTTGTGTCACTGTCCGGCCCTCTACGGAAAGCGTCACAGATTCCTTGGCTCACACCTCCTGGTAGAACTACACGAAGCTGGCAGGGATGAATTTTGTCAAAGACTCCGGCTGGGACCTGTGAGCTATTGCTCATGAGTCTAGAGTGTGAGCAATGCGCCTTACTGTGGCCTAAGTTCCAGCTACCTCCTCCCGGGGGACTCAACCTCTCTTCAATCCATCCATCCATCCATGTTTGGGAAGCGTATTATTGAAAAGCATGGGCCCACTTTGATCTTGTTGAAATAGGCACCGCACTCTTGAAAAAGGCTTGCAATAAAATGCCCTTTTGTAACTTTGTACTTCGCGTACAAATGTGCGACTCTATGATTATTAGAAAGGTAAATCACTTGGATGAATTATACTGAGAGTGAACCAACAAGTTAAGAGTTTCATTAGTTCTGAATGGCATTTTCTGTATATTCCCTTCACTTTTCGATTTTTCCTACCAAAGTCATGTTTATGTATCAAACGGTACTTTGGCTATCTTTTTCCTTTATACAAGATTTAATAGAAATTTGTATTGAAAAAAGAAATAAGGTGTACTCAAACTCTTAAACGGGGTATAAATGCGAGTTGATTGTCTATCCTACCGTCAATGATTCCATATTTCGCTGGTTAGCTCTTAACTAATGTCTTGAATCTTTCAGTTTCGCTTTTTCAAAAACCCATCGGCCTGCCGTACTCTGCAAAACGAATACCCACTTTAAAAGATCTCAGAATTGTAAAATATTATTTGTCGATCACAAAGCATATGATCAATTTGTTGTGTAATTCGAGCAAATTTACAGCACTGTCGCCATTGTTATTAGTTGTACCATGGAGACTATAAAGAGAAATTTGTCGTTTGCTAATAGTAGTGTTTTTCAAAACCGATTACCCGTAATGATTTTGATTTCATGTTTAGAAACATTCTTCGAGGCTCTCATGAAAGTACGTTTTTTACATCTTCTCCTCTGTGAGCGGGTGCAGCACGTTAAAAAACAAGTTATTTAACTCTTTCGCGACGATGCACCTGTTACCATACTTCTCTACTTTTCACAGCTATACATATATACAGCCATTCCACACAAAACTGATCATCTTGGAATCGGACCATTTCCGAATTCGATGAAACGTTCAGAGTTTTTGTATGGAATATCAAGATAGCTCACCCACATGTTTTTGTTTCCCTCTACCACGTACGGCTCACCCCCCAATAGGGGGGTTAGAACTTTCGTGATTTTACGATGAAACGTCATTTTCAAAAAATCATATCTCGCGAACGAAGTAATCGACTCTTCTGATTCGAACACCAAATGAAGCATAATGCTTTACAGTTTTCATAAAAAGAAATACAGCTGCACCGTACAAAAAAAAAATGCTTTTATTTGGAAGCTAGAAACCTTATCTATCATTGGGCAAAAAATTGCGATGTCATTCGGATTGGTTTTTAGATATGAATTTTTAAAGTTACCGTATACCCAAAGTAACCTGTATGGGAGTACTGCACCAAAGTTAAATACGGTGAGTTTAAAAATTCATATCTCAAAAACGAAACCGAACGCCTCCGCAAGTTTTTGCACATAGACAGATAATGCTTCTAGCTTCAAAATAAAAATACAAAAAAAATATGCTCGAAGTCCTCATTTTGAAAAAAAAAACAAAAAAAAAATACTATTATTAACAATTTTTTTTTTAGTTCAGTGCAGTTGTGTTCGCATCGGAAAAGTCGATTACTTCGTTCGCGATATGCGATTTTTTGAAAATGACGTTTCATCGTTAAAGCACGAAATTTCTAACCCCCCTGGCGGGGGCAAATCGATAGACTTGGCACGCACATGCCGATTTCATTCATACCCAACTTCAGTCTCAATTCAAGTTCTGACTTTCGTTACACACGCTGTTGCAAAATCTGCAGACTTGGCCTCCGCATGTCAAGTCGTATACCTCCGTTTTGCATCATGAACGTGTGTGGAGACCTTTAGAGTTTAGATTCAACCCCAGCCTAGCACTATGATTCCCTAACGCTTCAGGCAAACGAACGATCACCACCTTGCTCGCTAATATTAATAGAGGAAATTTACTGAAAATAGTCACTCTCTTTTGCATCTTATTTTATGCAACATAGGTTTTCGGCATTCAAGTAACATCCGGACATCCCTGCTACCAAGAGTCCTTCCAAAACAGTTGTCTACTTAACGTCAATTAAGCTGAGACGCCATTTCATGGTAGAAAAGTTTTGAATACGTGGAAATTTAGAGCTCAATTAGGGCTAATTTAATCCCTTTTCGCCGAATTTAATACTCTAGTATTTTTTTTTTATTTACATGGATAATCTAGCTTTATGAGAGGTTAGGGCCCACTACTGAAAATAGGAAAAATAGTATTGTCACAATAGTCTTCACTGCATAATATATTAGGGCTCAACCCAACACAACTGTCTAAATTTCGTTGTGTCATCCAGCAATGTTTAACCGTCGATTCAAGGTTTGTTGGAGACCAGGTATAATATGAAAATTGAGTCAAATAAATAATATTTTCTTTACATTTCTGTAGATAAAGTCGTACTACCCTCTATAAATCCGAAAAGGTTATTCAATTACTTTTCAATATTATTTGTTGATCAAAGATCTTATTCCTATTCAAAAACACAGAAATATCAAAATGTACGTGTAGGTAGCGTGTAGAGCATTAAATTCTTGGAAGAGGTATTAAGTGAACCCTCATTCAGCCCTCAATTTTGACGTATTCAAAACTTTTCTGCCATGCAATGGAGGGCCCAGCTTTACTGATGTGTCTTTTCTACTAAGCAATCCATTGGCCATCTTATTCTGATCTCCTTAATATGTGTATAGAGTCTTCTTTTGTCGCATCGTTGCACCATGCGAATTCATCTTTATATTTTTCCTTACATGAGCTCTTTTCGTGGAACGTTGAAAACGGTAGTGAACTCTGTTCCGTGCGACCATTGGCGTAACCAGGTATTGGTTTAACCAGATAGGGGTCAGGGTGGGTCCGACCCCCAAGGATGGGGACTGGCCCCCGCAGAAAATTATGAAAATTCTAAAAAACATTCGTTTATTCGTACAATCTTAGGCCTAATTATGTTAAATTCTTCAAGACAACCAATTAAAATCTTTTTAAAATTTTTAAAAACTATTCTGAAATTGATCTGATTCAACTGAATTTTGACATAGGCGTGATCTGTAGGAGAAATCATGCAGAACTATTTTGACAGTTTGTGCGGAAATTTTAACTGATATCAATGTAATTTTGAAAATTTCATAAAACTTTGTTTAATTTTTCAGAAAAAAAAGCTTTTTTAAGTCTTTTCGATTCTAATCCCAACGGATTCAGTGATAAGGCGGATTATCTTTATAAGGAAATAGTTTTACTGTGCAATTAAAAACTTCAATTATATTCTTATTACGTTAAATTATGGAATAAATCTATATTAGCACTCTAGCACTCTGCCCAAATTCATACAAGTAGCTGCAAGCAGCTCGTGGTCTTCCTGTCAGCTCTGAGGGCTGTGAACGAAGCTTTTGCATCGAGTTGAAACTCGGTAAGAGCAACTGCTTCAGGAGAGGTTTTCGAACATGGCACTCATAAAAATTGAAAATAGAACAACAGGTGCTAAATAAATTTGCAGAAAAAAAAACCGTAAACTAAAGCATGCACAGACTTTGACTATCTCTTTATTAGTGCTTAATAAAAACGTAAATAATTGATCTAAAATGTGTATCTAACTTCCGACCTGTAAAGTACTTAAGTACATTGGTACTTATGTATTAGTACCAGTACCAGGTTCTGGACTTAAATTTTTTTCAAGTACAAGTCCCGGTACTGCTACTCAAAAATTTCTCAAGTACAAGTCTTTCTATGTCTTGTAGAAATTTGTACCTTAATGATTTTTGTTTTAAATATTTACATTTTTAAAGATTTTTTAAATACTTGATTTGCAGAAATTGAAAAACACATTTATTTTTTGCTTTAAAAACTAAAGGAGAAAGAATTTATTTTCAAATGTACTAAGTTTGTTTTCCTAGAAATTATGAAAGTTTTAGATTGTTTTCTATTTCACTTGAATTGATCGGCATTAAGATTGAATAAAGAGAGATTAACTTTCAAAACATCGTCAATTAATTTATATTTAAATTCTCAGTTTTGCCGACTTTTCACTTGATCACTTTTTTTTCTTCAATAACTTTTCTTCGATATTTGAAATATTTCGCTTCTTTTTAAAGTAATAATTTCTTGATTCAATGGAATGCAAAAATAAATGACTTACATTACAACTAACAGATGAAGGACGTATATCTGGATGAGTCTTAAGATTTTTGAGCTTTATCTAACGTATAGATGCTCCGGTGCTTTTTGTCCTTATTATATACGTGTAGGACCGCTTGTGGTATTTCCTCTTGAACACAGCAGGCGGCTGTCGGCGGGTATTTTTATCCTTGTTTATGGTTATCCAAATGATTACTCGTCGACTCTGTTTTTTCCTAAGCTGGTTGGCTTTGGTGAATACGGGGCCTCGTTTCCTGGTCTTTTCGTTAAAGATGACTTCAAAGGATTTGATCCCTTCTACTTGCCTCAGTCGCAAACGTGGAATATTTTTTTTGAAGTGGTGATTTTATCGAACGCACTCCCTTGCACTAATTAAGATTATGATCAGAGTGGCAATGGTTAGCACTTTCACAAATTAATTATTTAGTCGTGATTATAATTTAAGTTTTCAATTTTTATGTTTATAATTACAGAGTGGCAATGGTTAGCGCACAAATTAATTAATTGATAGTGATCACAGTAGAACTTAATTTTGCACAAAAAATATTTTTTCCTTTATGATCAAAACGCGGTGATGGTTAGCACACCATTTATAATTGATTAATTAATTATGATCGCGGAAAATACTAATTCACGATTTGCTTGAGCGGTCTTTGCTCGGGCGCCAGTTAATAAAATTTATTTAAAAACCTCAAAAAATATATTTCTAGGCAGGCAGGTTACCTGCACCTTTATTTCTCGGATATAGAATTAAGACTAATAATTACAAGTTTCTCTAAACGTAAAATATCTTTAACTTAAAATTACCAGACGCGTGGGCAGCAGAAATTTCCTGGGAACCGAAATGTATTTTCCAGGTTGACGGAGAAGTTGTTGTCGCATCAAATTACGGCGAATGCCGCAATTATAAAAATAATTAGCAAAGTCGAGGATACATCTTCCAGAATATTCAAAGATAAAACATTCAACTTTTAGTTTCAGTTCGTCCGCCTTAAAATGATAACAAAATCGTTAAATTCGGTTAGTTACTTTCAGAGGTAGTAAACGACATTTCAGGAAACTTTGAATTTGCATATCTCGCGCAGTGCGCAGGGGAGGTTGTTGAAAATTAAGTTATTAGGACTGTCCCAGAACGCTCTGCACGGTTCTTAATAAACCATAAAATCCCTAGTAGTAAATGCGCTACCCACTTGCAATATAAAAAGCATTGATCGGCACGTATTTAAAATGAGTTCGAAATGTAAAGATGTGCACCGAGCAATTTTGCACAAATAGTGCGAAAAGTATAAAAATCATTTTCCCAGATTGCAAGCGAAGTTGAAACAACGCGTTGGACAGTTAGCAGAACAATTAAAACATTCTTAGAAACGGAGACAATTGCGGGAAAACGGTAATGTGGTAGACCGAAAGAGAGAACACCTAAAACAGTGGGAAAAATGTGCTGAAGTTCATTGAAAAGAACAAGTCGAAAACTACTGTGGCCATCACTCAGAGAAAAATCGTTTAAAATCAAAGTAAAATTACTTTGAAACAATGAAAAGTAAATACAGGGTGGGCCAAAAGTCACCATGGGGTTTAAAAATTAAATTGGTAACATGCGGTAGGATGAAAAAAAGGAAGGGGTAAGGTGGGGTGGGGAAACATGCTTATCTATGAAGAACAGACAGTTGGCTATCATGTAAAAAGGAATGAAGAGAAACGGTCAACAGGGTGTGGAGCAATGTACAAACGAAAAAGTTAGTTATTTTTAAACCCCATGGTGACCTTTGGCCCACCCTGTATGATTTGGCTTCGAACGCGTATTACTTTAATCCAATAGGGCTGTTTTTAAAATTTACGTAAGACCGTGCCCTTATTGATTATACCAATGACATATTCAATTTGATACTGATAGTCTATTTATTTCAAAAATATTCACCTTTTGTATTGGCTTCAAAATTAACTTAAAAAAAAAGCCAAACAAATTTGATTTAAAACCTGAAATTTTCGATTTTAACATATGCATTTTTAAAGTAATATTTATTAATTAATATGAATATTAAATATATAAATATTAAATACTAATTATAAATTAATATTCGTTTTAATAATATGGCAATATTGAATATCATGTGGCATTTTTGTAATAAATGTTATAATTTTAGATGGAAACTCCTATTAAAAATAAAATGAAAAATATTACTCGTATATTTTTATACCCTAGATGAAATCTAAAGGGTATACTAATTCCGTTTGTAACACCTCGCAATAATGATGGTAGAGCAAAATGGATTGGACACCCACGCATAATATTAAAAGTTAGTTTGATTTTTGCAAGTCCGTCCATCTGTGCGCACGATAACTCGAGAACGCGTTCACTTAGAAAGCTGAAATTTGGAACATGGTGTTTTTATACTAATATGCAAATAGTCCCAAATACTTTTGTGGTAAATTCGGTAAATCTCACTTACTGCATATAAGTAAATTATAAGTAAAATGTAAGAAAACGCCAGTTTACGACATTTGGTAGCATTGACAGTGAGAGCATACTGAGTCCATTTATATACATGTCAGTGGCCTAGGCACATATAAACTAAATGTTCAGACCTACAATGGCTAAATTAAAACAAGGAAAAACTTCAGTTCTTTAGCAAGCTTTTGAGATCCAAAGTTGGACTAATTATATTCACTTCCCCTCAAAAATGCGTTAAATTGTAGAAAATATGAATAGTTATGCTCTGCTAAGTCTATCCAAAAACTTTGTAGTACAAAATTGTCTCTGTTAGTTACATAAGTTTTCCATTGAATTTGTTTGTATCCACGTCATCCAACACGACATCTTATACGAGACTTTAAACCTTCGATATTTTCCTTGAGTACGATATTTTGAAGATTCTCTCTAGATGTTCAATCAAGACAGGTCCAAACCATCTAAGACTGTCGGATTTATAAATTAGTCCACTCAAAAGTAGCCAAATAGGTTAACTCCATTCTTAAATTTACCATTACCAACAGTTGCGACTTGTCGCGTCCAATTGTTTGCAAAAGAATGACAATAAACAAAATTTAGCGACTTTAGACTGGAAAGCAGTGAAATTTTGAGATCATTTTTGTAAATAATTTGATTAGAAAAATCCTTATCTACCTATCGTACCTATAGCAACACTATAGCACACCTCAGCCGATCCTCAGATAGCGGCTTTAAAAGCCATCTCATCACCAGATGTCCAAACGAAATTAATGTGGGAATGCATTCAAATATTAACAAATCTTGGCACAAAGAACCACTTTAACATTTCATTGGAAGCCAGAACGCTCGGGAATTGATAGGAATGATAATGCGAACTTACAGGCCAAAAAAGGAGTATCCATGCTCCTCATAGCCCCGGAATCACTTTGCGGTATCTCTTAGAATACCATGTAGCTTCAATTCAAAACTAGATCTAGAACCAAATGAACCAGAGATGGACTTCAATGATTCCACACAAGCCAAAAGATTCATTAAATGACCTTCATATCACCCACTCATGTATGTAGGTTGTGTCTGGAGGAGGATGAAACATCGGAGCCAGTCATATGCGAATGAGAGGCCAGTGCCAGAGCCTTTGGCTCACACTTCTTAAAGCCTGCCGACTTCGAAGCAAAAAATATACTGCTCCTCCTGGGAAGAGGCGATTGTTGGATGAACCAAAAGGAAGATGGGACATAACAAGCCAATGAATGGATGCAGTGCAAATGCCACTCGCCCCGCTTAACTTCTTAAACTTAAACTTAATCTTCATTTCTGAGTCCTAACTATATCATAGATGTTTCTCAAAATTGATGTTATTCCTGGTGCATCCTTTTTTATGTTGTTGTAAGGCCTTTGATCATATTTTGTTTATAAGAATTTGAGTATCTTCAACTCTGAATGGCTCCTTCTTATTTTCTATTGCACCTTTTGGAGTAGATATAGATTTTGGGGGAAGTCGAGTCTAGATCGTTCCGACTTAATTCAAATTTCGAGGACGTATTATAGGGGGGATTGCTTCACATCACAAATAAAAGTTTACCAGATGCTTAATAATCGGCCCCACATCGGTCACCATTTTAGGGAAAGTTGCATTCTCTGAGGATTATAGTGGTAGTGTCCCGTATTGCTGTTAAAGGGTGCGTACAATTACATTTTTTGAATTAAATATGTGTCTTACCAGATCCACGCGAAATAAAAAGTTACAAGAGTGGATCTTTTTGCAAGCATCCTAGGCATTTTTCAAGAGTTCGAAGTAGGCCCATGAAATAATTCCAAAGGAGTGTGTCGCAGTAATTATATCCGTAAAACAGTATATCCATGCAAAATGTTGTATACAAAGTCTTTTCATATTTCATTTCTGAAACCGTTTAGATACATGAAAGATATCTTGGGGGTATCATTCCAACTTCAGATAACTACAACAGATCCTCATTATGCCTGCTCTAGATAATGCAGAAATTGTAAGAGTATTAAAAAACAAAAATCACAATGATAATTTTTGCATTTTAAGGAGTTCTGCGTTGTCAAATATTGGAATACTGCGAAGCATTGTGAATCTTTATCGGTTACGGATTCACGAAGATAACACTTCGTAATATACCCAATATTTCATGCTTTTGAAAGCTGTGCATTTTGTTGCCATTGGCTAATTACAGAAAATACAAAAGTCTTAATCAAATGGATATTATTACTACTTAAATTGGCTGTAAAATTTTGTCATCCATGGCATGCAATAGGCTAGCTGCTGCGTTGAGACTGACAATGATAATAATCGCGACGTTTGCCTACTCCTCTTCCAAAAGCTGATTTTAATGAAAGTTGGTTTTTCATTTATACTTCTCGTTTAGACTGATTCTCTTTACAATTCCATTCTTATTCGTTTATCTCTTTTATACAATACCATAAGAGGGAGACAGGTAGTAAAGCTAATTGTCACATTGCCTTCTCCTCTTCCAAAAGTTAAAATGACTGCTTCTTTTCATTGGTTCATAAAAACTTAACGAATATTTCGTTCATGCGCAGTAGAATAAAATTTTAATTTTTGTGATCTGAAATTTGCTGATCGCCTGGTATTTGCTGTTTCTTTAAAATACACAAGAATGAATGGGACAGACAATATTATAAATTCAATATGCAGCCCATTTGGATTGTATCGTTTCTGTTTTCTAAGCTAGTGATACCTCTGCCAACAGATGGCTCCGGGGGTATCGAAATGAGAAATTTCTCAGCTTGATGAAATCAAGTTTTTTGTAATTTAGTAGCTTGAAGAGTTTTTCAATATTTTGGTGTAATTTATATTTACTTCGTTTTTAAGTTTTGCGTCTGCATGGAAATAACAATGAAAAGAAATTTACCTACTCAAATAAGAAATTTTTGAATGTTCATTTCACGATCGCACGATGAAAACGCCTTTGTCTTTCAAGATAAAAATTTGAATTAGAAATTTCATAAAACCACAAATTTTTAAAGATTTTCTAATGGAAAATTACTGCTGCTGCTGCTACTGAAATCCGTTTTACATACTGCTAATGTTATTGCAAGAAGACCAAAGGTGTTACTTTTTCTGTTGATATTCTTTGCTCTTCTTTTAAATGCTGTTGAAATCGCAACCGTCATCTTACGGAGCTTACCTTTACCAAATCCGTATATTACTGTTGTTGTTTAAACATTCACCTGTACCCACCTAAATACTTCAATAACGATCACCATTACCAGCTCGATGTACCTACCGAGTATTACCTTATTTCATTCAAGCGGGTACCTACCTACTTTCCTATGTTGCGTGAAGGAATAAGTTCTGAGTCGATGATCAAGTTGACCGCATCTCAATTTTACAAATTTTACTGAAGGCCCGAAATAATTCATTTCATTTATATTGCAAATCATAATTTTCTCGGAAATTTATCTGATCGACTTTCTTATACCCCTTTTCCTTCATTCTCTAATTATTACATATTTTCATGGTTCTTTGGAGCGTTGAGGGTGTAAAACTCATAGCGTCTGTAGTCGAGATGAATTTGCATCACCATCCTCTTTGATCCACTCCAATTATGTATAGAAGTTTTTTTTTAAATACTCTGGCCAAATCTTTAAAATCTTCTGTCGCTAAGGCTGTTGTTTTACAGTTTATTCTCAAACTCAAGTTTTTGTTGATGAGATCGATTCAGCTCATTAGGAAAAATGTTTCAATTCAAATGTCGTTACTTGCAAATCCTACAGATCTTGTAAGATCCCAAATCTACCTCAAATTGACGGTTCTTCTATTTTTTCACAGTTGTAAAATTAAAATGCATCGAATTCATCCGAGGTCTATTAGAGATTATTCCACAATCATCATTCTGCTCCTCTGACTGCTTTTGTTTGCAACAAAATTTATTTAAAAAAAATTTATTTTCGTTTTTCCTGTTGTCGGCAGCCCACTCGATAACAGCCTTATGAAGACGCAATTCAGTTCACCATTTACAGAACCCGCACTACCAAGAAAATTGCTTGAATACGATTTACCAATTTCTGGGGTTTTAAAGCGCATCTTGAATGCATTTAACGTAGCCTTGGCTAATAAAAATGTGAATGAGTATTTCTTCAAGAGTTGACATGAATTTTACGAACAAAACCACAACTTTGTCTCATCGAAGCCATCGCTCTACTATCGTATGTGATACGGTTCCGCGTATCAACGTTACCTATATATATACCTAATTGGTTTAACTAATGTGTTCCCAGATCTTTCAAGTACTCAGCATTTGAGGTGCATAATGCGAATCCTCTTCAAGACTTCTATCATTTCAGAAAAATCGATGAGCTCGCGTCCAAGCAGTTTTTTTGCCTTAGTACTCGACGAAAATGTTACCACTATTTTACCATGTGAAGTATCGGATGCCAGATTAAATAAAATATCGAAACCGTGTCGCCTGTGGCGTTTAGAAATTTTTCGGAGCTGCTATCTTCGTGAATCCGTCACCAATGAATACGATAAAGATTCACAATATTTCGGAGTATTCCCATATTTGACAACGCAGAACTCCTTTAAATTCAAAAGTTTTTATTGTGTGTTTTTGTCTTGTAATACTCTTAGAATTTCTGCGTTATTTAGAGCTGGCATAGAGAGGATCAGTGGTAGTAATATCAGTTGATCTTAGGTATCTGAAGTTAGAGTGATACCACCAAGATATATTCCGTGACTGTACCTATTTCAATGGACCAGTGTTCGACCAACCTATAAAGAAAACAATCAGGTTAATGTAAAAACAAAATCTTACCAGCATCTGGCGTGTCAACAGATGCAAAGGTCTCACGACGACCTGAAATAAACAAATGACTAGAATATGAACTTCAAGGATAAATATACTATAGAAATAAATGAATTTTTATACAACAAAAAGGTGTGTTTACATACATAGTACCTCACCATGCATGCAAACAACAAGAACAAAAAATGCACTAAACTTTATGTTCAGCAACATAGAACATAAAGATAGCTCAAGTACCCACGTACGGGCACATAATAAACCCATTTTCAATAGATTCGTGAATACCTGAGATGAGAATTTTACAAAACAAAAACTCACCTTGACAGGTAATCACGGCATTTGAAAATGTTGATATTTTACACAAACCTACATAAATTAAAGAAATTTATACACTCACCTGTAGTTCAATGGATTATTCCCGCGATGCATAACTGAAAATGTGTACAAATAATGAATTTAACACTAAATTTTAACAATACAATAACTCGCGCGCGACTGACACTTCGCACATAAATAAACCGGCGAACTTCATACTCTCGCGATGTTTGACATATCACCCCGGGGCGAAAAGAGACGCAGAATCGAATGGGCGCGTTCGCGTCGCGTAATTTTTCACGGTTTATGGAATATTCGCGAATTTTCGAATTTCCCTTTGCACCAATAAGTGCGAAAGAGACACAAAGGTGTGAAAGGGACACGAATAAAGATGAACGAAAATGAATTATGAGAGGAATTTTGTAAATCGAACTAAAAGATGGCGTATCGATAAGTTATAGCACAGATTCGGAAAACTTATCATAATTACGTGAAATTAAAAGGGATTTCTATGGGAAAGATGTCAAAAAATGCAATTTGTAATTTGACATCAAATGACTACAACAAATTTACACATTATAGTCAAATTAAGCCTAAAATTTGCATAATTCATTTTTATGGATATGAAATCGGAACGAAATTCTCTATAAAAAGGGGGTTCATTCTTCATTCTGTCTTCTTATTTTCAAAGTTGTCAAAGTGCGAGCACATGCAGTAGCATTCCTCCCACAATTTGCAAATAGTTAAATAGTTCAAACAGTTCAAATAATTCAAATCGTCATCAGGAAAAGGGAAATAGAAAGTTCAGCAAAAATTTAGTATTTTTTTCAACAATCGAATTGTCAAAGTTTTGTTCAAGGAAAGGCAGCAGCAGCAAGAGTTCAAGTGAATTTATTGGTTAAATTTAATAGTGACAAATCTAAATTAAATTAAAGGTAAATTTGCATATTAGTGATTATTTTCAATTTGGGTTAAATTTCATTGTGTTTGCATGCCAGGTGTTGGTTATACACACATGTATGAATTTAACAAGAACGATTGAAATTTCTATTCTTAATCTTGTCCTTTCAGCCATTTTAACTAATTCACTCAAGTAAATCGACATTTCTAACAATTATTTATCGTGTGAAACATATGCCATTTGGTCAGTTTTTGCACAACATAATAATTCAGAAATTGGATCTACTTTGAGTTCTAATAATTATTTACTTTCAGCTACTAGTAAATATATTAGTTAAGAATCAGAAAGAAAAATTTATTTAGATATGCAATTGTGAAGTAGCATAATATTTTTGAGTTATTATTATTGAAAAGAAAGAGATAGATTCGAGTAAAAAATATAATTTTTGTACATTTGAATTTTCTTTAATTACTAAATACATAAAACATACAGTGAATCAGTGAATTTTAAGTGAAGTTTCCAAGCTTGTACGTCTAAGTTGAGGGAAGTAATTTTGTCATAGTGATAGAATTTTGCACGTAATTAATTTTCTCATAAACTTAACATTTGTTTAGTCATTAGTATTATTTGTGGCAATAAATAATTAATTGAATAATAGAGTGACAAATTATCCTTTTTATTTAACCGCTACACTCCACCAGAATATTTTCTTTCAGCATACGTGGATTCTCGTTTGCAATTGCAGTTTTCTTTCGAAAGTCAATTATAGGAATTGACAGATTTCATTAAACTGTACTTTGCGAACGCAGTCTATTTGTATTTGTCAATCAGTCGAATTGACATTAGCTGTGGGAAACCATTTTGGTGGTTCCATCCAGGAGTCGCTCTACTCACTTAATTATTGAGCTACGTTTATACGCGAGAACGTCAGATTTCGGTAGTCTACGTTTATAAGCAAGAAATTTCAATTAATTTAGTTCATTGATTCACACATAGATAGCGTAGCAAAATAAGATTTATTTTCATTTCTTTACTCGAATTTGATTTCAATCAATAATGGCAGACGTAAAGGGGTTATTAAACAAGGAACGGGCAATAAGAAATCGCCTGATTAAATCTATTGATAATGGCAAACAAACAATATCAGAGACCCGATCAAAGGGTTTCTATGAAGCAAAACTCTCAGAGATAAGGAGAACATGGCTCGAGTATGAGAAAATCGACCAATTGATCAACGAATTTAACCTCGAAACCCCACCAGAAGGCACGCTGAAATATATTTCCGATGACACATTTAGCAAATTAGAGACAATTTATTGCAATTATATAGGTACATTATATGATGCAATTAATCCTACAACAGAGCTGACAGATTCCACACTCTTGTTAACACAACAAACACGTGTGGAACAACAACAAAACATTCTTCCTAAGATCACATTGCCAAAATATAATGGTGATTATGATGGCTGGCGTTCTTTTCATGATCTTTACGTCGCTGTAGTACACAATAATACAAGTTTGAAAGACGTTCAAAAACTGTATTATTTGAAAGGTTCTTTAATAGGAGATGCAGAAAAACTACTACGACATACTCCTATAACAAACGAGGACTACTTACCTGCCTGGAACAAACTAAAGGCAAGGTACGAAAACAAAAAGATATTAGTCAATCATCAATTAAAGATACTGACAAGTCAGTCAAAATTAAATATAGAGACTACAGCTGGTTTAAAATCCTTAATCGACACTTCAGAGGAATGCCTGCAACAACTAAAGAGCCTACAAGTAGACATATCAACATGGGATGTGTTACTTATTTATTTAATAGTTCAGAAGCTTCCCTTCATAACGTTGAGACTTTGGGAAGAACATCAGGGAGCATCACAAGAGCTTCCTAAATACAGACAGTTCAGCTCGTTCTTGGACAATCGTTTGAAAATATTAGAAGCACTTACGGATACTCTGGCGCCCAGAACAAGTCATGCCAAGAGTGGATCCAAACCAACTACTACCAAGACATACCATGTAGTAGAATCAACAAAGCCATTATACGTAGTGAATATGAAATGTTCAGCGTGTAATGACAAGCATCTTCTTCAAAACTGCAAGAAGTATCAGAAAATGGACATCAAAAGTAGAAAGTGGTTCATCAAGTCAAATGGCCACTGCTATAATTGTTTGTCTAAGAAACATTCACTTAAAGAATGCAACAGTCGTCATCGATGTCTTAAGTGCAAACAAAGACATCACACGACAATTCACCAAGACGTAACTGCAAACAGGTTACACCAAGACGTAACTGCAAACAGGTTACACCAAGACGTAACTGCAAACAGGTTACACCAGAAGGATGGAGAGGCAAAAAATCTTCATTCTAGCTCAGTTGAAAGCGAAGACAAGGTAAATCGAGTTCAACAAAACAACAGCGATAGTAATGATTGCATACAAGGAAAGTCATGCAACAGACAAGGCACTGGAGGCTCACAAATCACTCAGACCTATATGAATAGGGAGCGATCGTCGGCATTACTATCCACAGCGTTGGTGAAGGCTCAAGGAGCAAATGGAAAACCACTGATATTGCGATGTTTAATTGATCCTGGATCAGAGTGTTCATTCATAACACAATCTGCATCCCATAGGTTACAAGCGAATTGTAAGAAAACATTAGTAGTTGTAACAGGGTTGAACAAAAGCCCAATGAGTAACGTGAACAAGCAAACGAAGCTTAAGTTACAATCTTGCGGATCAAATGAGACAGCAATAGAAGAAAACTTCCTGATCATCAACAAAGTCACTGATAGTTTACCAACAACACCAATCACAAAGGAAAGCTATCAACACTTAGACAACTTAAAGCTAGCAGATCCCACTTACTGGAAGCCTGGCAAAATAGACGCTTTATTAGGTGCCAAGGTTTATGCTAGAATCGTACAAGAAGGTATTGTACGTGGTTCAAACAAAGGTCCAACAGCAATCAATACAATATTTGGTTGGATACTAATTGGAACAACTGAAGATGTAGTAAATGATGATTCAGTACAGACATTCATGACTACTACAGATAATATAGAAGACAACATTCTTCTGAAGTATTCTTCATTTACACGTCTAGTGCGTATTACAGCACTTATACAACGCTTCATCCACAACTGCAGGAATCCTAACAATAAAAGAGTCAATGTGCTAACTAGCAGTGAGTATACTAAGGCACAAAAGACAATATTCAAACTGGTGCAACAGACAGCATTCACAAAGGAGTATCAAGACCTAGTGCAACACCGACCACTATCAAAACAGAGCAAAATTATTAGACTCAATCCCATGCTCGATAGAGATGGATTGATACGATTAGGTGGACGATTAGAGCACGCCTTGGTCTCATACGATAGAAAACATCCAGTTATATTACCTCGTGATCATCATGTTACGTGGATATACATTGCTAAAGTACACTTGGAAACATTACATGGCAATACGTCATTAGTGTTAAATACTATACGCAATTCTGTATGGGTATTGGATGGAAGACGTTGCATCACATCTCGATTGCATAGATGTATTACCTGTTTTAAACAGCGTCAAGCATCTATGACACAACAAATGGGCAATCTACCATCAGCAAGAGTGAATATAACGAGACCATTCTCGAGAATTGGGATTGATTATGCTGGACCTGTAATGGTCAAATCATCAAAGTTAAGAAATGCCAAAGTCCAAAAGGCATATTTTTGTATTTTTATATGTATGGCGACGAAGGCTGTACATATTGAGCTGGTGTCTGACATGACATCAGAGGCTTTCATTGCAGCCTTGAAGAGGTTCGTTAGCAGAAGAGGTTTGTGCACAGAAATCTATTCAGATTGTGGCACTAATTTCATTGGCGGCAAAATAATATTAGATAAAGAACTACAACAAGCAATCAAGCAAGCATGGCCACAAGCTGCTGAATATTTGGCAGACAAATCCATTTCATGGCACATGAATCCACCAGCAGCTCCTCATTTTGGAGGATTGTGGGAATCAGGTGTCAAATCTATCAAATACCACCTGCGAAGATCTATTGGCAACTCGAACCTCACATTTGAGGAATATGTTACACTATTAACCCAGATAGAAGCCTGTTTAAATTCAAGGCCCTTATGCCGAGTTAACAATGATCCAAGTGATCAACTTGTTCTGACTCCTGGACACTTTTTGATAGGACAATCGCTTAACGCCATTCCAGAGCCAAATCTGAATACCGACAATGTAACACACTCCAGTCGATGGAAAAGTGTGCAACACATGATACAAAAGTTCTGGAACCATTGGTCAAAGGATTACTTGAACCAACTCCAGAATAGACCAAAATGGTTTCAACCAGAACTTAACATCTGCAAAGGAGAGGTGGTGTTATTGAAAGTTGACAATGCTGCCCCAACCACTTGGCCATTAGGTATTATTGAAGAAGTACACCCAGGAGCTGATGGACTAGTTCGTGTCGTCAGAATTAAAACACAGACAAGTACATTTGTCAGGCCTATCAACAAGATTTGTAGGTTACCGTTGAATTAATTAACAAATATGTGTAAAACTAACACATCTGTTAAATGTTGTGTTGTCCCCCTAAAACAAAACATTTACTTATTAGATTTTATTTACAGATGTCCGAATTTACAGTTGATCAAGATATTTTAGATATCTATGATGACTTAAACTTTAATTTTTCATTGCCGGGAAGTCCTCTCAACGCTCCTGCTTACGACTTAAGCGAATTCAACAGTCTGTGGTCAGATATCGTGGAAGCCACTGCAGATTCGGAACCAGAGGTTCAAGGAACAGCTGCTTCAACTACACAAGTTACGCAGGATCCAGAAAGACCAACTACGTCATCAATGACTGGAGGTTCCACCAAGCAGGACTTGTCCAGGACGGCGAAACCCTACAACGCTATAGAAGGGGATACTCCACAGACGAAGCCAGTCATGCAGGACCCTGCAATCATCAACTGCGCCCAGGTCAACGACTTGCAGAGACTCTTGCTCACTACAACTATCAAAGAAGCGGAGACGAGAATCGAGAACTCCTTCCAGCGGTTTAGAACTCGGGAGAAGGTGGACATCTTCCTATCAAAAGACACAATTAAAAGAATTAATTTCTACGACATCCAAAAACGTCGCAATAGAGAGAAGACAATCAACCTACCAGATCGTTATCAGGTACGCCTGCGAGTGCTTGCTGATGGAGAGCTGCGTTTTTTCAAGTACCACAAACGAGGTATACAACAGATCAAAAAACGGTTGAACATGAATGTTCAACAGGGGGGAGAATGTTCGACCAACCTATAAAGAAAACAATCAGGTTAATGTAAAAACAAAATCTTACCAGCATCTGGCGTGTCAACAGATGCAAAGGTCCCACGACGACCTGAAATAAACAAATGACTAGAATATGAACTTCAAGGATAAATATACTATAGAAATAAATGAATTTTTATACAACAAAAAGGTGTGTTTACATACATAGTACCTCACCATGCATGCAAACAACAAGAACAAAAAATGCACTAAACTTTATGTTCAGCAACATAGAACATAAAGATAGCTCAAGTACCCACGTACGGGCACATAATAAACCCATTTTCAATAGATTCGTGAATACCTGAGATGAGAATTTTACAAAACAAAAACTCACCTTGACAGGTAATCACGGCATTTGAAAATGTTGATATTTTACACAAACCTACATAAATTAAAGAAATTTATACACTCACCTGTAGTTCAATGGATTATTCCCGCGATGCATAACTGAAAATGTGTACAAATAATGAATTTAACACTAAATTTTAACAATACAATAACTCGCGCGCGACTGACACTTCGCACATAAATAAACCGGCGAACTTCATACTCTCGCGATGTTTGACATATCACCCCGGGGCGAAAAGAGACGCAGAATCGAATGGGCGCGTTCGCGTCGCGTAATTTTTCACGGTTTACGGAATATTCGCGAATTTTCGAATTTCCCTTTGCACCAATAAGTGCGAAAGAGACACAAAGGTGTGAAAGGGACACGAATAAAGATGAACGAAAATGAATTATGAGAGGAATTTTGTAAATCGAACTAAAAGATGGCGTATCGATAAGTTATAGCACAGATTCGGAAAACTTATCATAATTACGTGAAATTAAAAGGGATTTCTATGGGAAAGATGTCAAAAAATGCAATTTGTAATTTGACATCAAATGACTACAACAAATTTACACATTATAGTCAAATTAAGCCTAAAATTTGCATAATTCATTTTTATGGATATGAAATCGGAACGAAATTCTCTATAAAAAGGGGGTTCATTCTTCATTCTGTCTTCTTATTTTCAAAGTTGTCAAAGTGCGAGCACATGCAGTAGCATTCCTCCCACAATTTGCAAATAGTTAAATAGTTCAAACAGTTCAAATAATTCAAATCGTCATCAGGAAAAGGGAAATAGAAAGTTCAGCAAAAATTTAGTATTTTTTTCAACAATCGAATTGTTTTGTTCAAGGAAAGGCAGCAGCAGCAAGAGTTCAAGTGAATTTATTGGTTAAATTTAATAGTGACAAATCTAAATTAAATTAAAGGTAAATTTGCATATTAGTGATTATTTTCAATTTGGGTTAAATTTCATTGTGTTTGCATGCCAGGTGTTGGTTATACACACATGTATGAATTTAACAAGAACGATTGAAATTTCTATTCTTAATCTTGTCCTTTCAGCCATTTTAACTAATTCACTCAAGTAAATCGACATTTCTAACAATTATTTATCGTGTGAAACATATGCCATTTGGTCAGTTTTTGCACAACATAATAATTCAGAAATTGGATCTACTTTGAGTTCTAATAATTATTTACTTTCAGCTACTAGTAAATATATTAGTTAAGAATCAGAAAGAAAAATTTATTTAGATATGCAATTGTGAAGTAGCATAATATTTTTGAGTTATTATTATTGAAAAGAAAGAGATAGATTCGAGTAAAAAATATAATTTTTGTACATTTGAATTTTCTTTAATTACTAAATACATAAAACATACAGTGAATCAGTGAATTTTAAGTGAAGTTTCCAAGCTTGTACGTCTAAGTTGAGGGAAGTAATTTTGTCATAGTGATAGAATTTTGCACGTAATTAATTTTCTCATAAACTTAACATTTGTTTAGTCATTAGTATTATTTGTGGCAATAAATAATTAATTGAATAATAGAGTGACAAATTATCCTTTTTATTTAACCGCTACACTCCACCAGAATATTTTCTTTCAGCATACGTGGATTCTCGTTTGCAATTGCAGTTTTCTTTCGAAAGTCAATTATAGGAATTGACAGATTTCATTAAACTGTACTTTGCGAACGCAGTCTATTTGTATTTGTCAATCAGTCGAATTGACATTAGCTGTGGGAAACCAACCAGGTTTTCTCCCTTAATAAGTTTAATGGAAATGATGATAATCGCTCTATGAACTTTATGGTCTGCTGTAAACAGGCCAGTATTCCTCAGCCTTTTGTTTGGGATTCGTATTATTGAAAAGCATAGGCCCCCTTTGATCTTGTTAAAATATGCACACCACTCTGCAAGAATAGGCATTATAGTAGTAAATAACTTACGAAATTAAACGAGACCGAAGTTTACTTACGAAAAATTTATATCTTTAGCTTAAATATTTATCACATTCCGTAAGAGTTATGATCTTGATATTTAATGTTTTCAATTTTATAAATTCGTAAAAGTGAAAAATGAACAAATGGAAATTGATGTAATTGAAGATTTGTGTGATTTCTATTAATTCGCAGTACAATTTTTATTCCATTTTAATTTTTACATTGCACTTTTAATCATTTAGTAATAATTTAATTGTTTGTACTCATCGCGTTCTTACGGAATGAGCGATTCTTAGCGCACTATACTTACGGAAAATTGCATATTTAAACTTAACGAAATTTCTCCTCACACGATTTAAAGTTAATTTGCGTACACCTGTTAAATTAAAGGGCGCGTTCGCTTTACGTAAGTAAATGTACTTACGTATACTTCTATTTTAGTTCAGCCTTATGACGTTGGCAATAAGACCCTCTCTTGTAACTTTGTATTTCGCGTGATCTTCTAAGATATGTTTATATTTTAAGAAAGGGGGGGGGGGCTCCACTGCAATTAACACTCTTCGTTTAACTCGACTTTTATGGCCTAAGACTTCTAATTAGTGTGAAAATACAATTTGGAATTAAAATTAATTTCATTTGGTGATGATAAACTTACCAGAGCTGGTAAGGAAGCAGCTTCTAAAATGTCTACTATTCCTGCGGCCTGGGCTTGATATTGGACCAGGCTACCTGAAAGAAATGCACGTCTCGATGATAAAGGTAAATCACCACTTTTGGATGATCTGTACTGAGAATGAACCAACAGCTTAGAGTTTCATGAATATTTTGAATGGAATTTTCTGTATATTCCCTTCACTTTTCGTTCTTTTCTACCAAAGTCGTGTTTATGCATCAAACGGTACTTTAGCTTTCCTTTCCTTTTTTTTATGTAGGATCTAATAGAAATTTTTATTAAAATAAATTAAGATAGCCCCAAAGCTTTTAAGCGGGGTGTAAATGTTAGTCGATTGTCTAACCTTTCCATCAATGATTCTATATTTCGCTGGTTAGCTGTTATCTGTGTTTTGAATCCTTCAACTGTGCTTTTTCGAAAACCCATCGTCCTGCCGTTCCTTGCAAGATGAATACCGGCTCTTCTAAAAGATCTCAAAATTGTAAAATTTTATGTGTGGATCTGGATCACATAGCATATGATCAATTTGTAGTGTATCCTCCTCTGAAATTTTTCAAGAATCTTCATGATTATTGCGATGCTGAAAGTAAGTGTTAAGTAGATACTTATAATCAGTCCAGGAAACAAGTTAGTTTTAGTTTCAAAATATTAATTAATTTGGTAAACACAATTCGCTGTTTTAATCCATATTACCTTATTTTGTAATCTCTCAAGTCTCGTTAAATTTTCTCCTGGTTTTAGTTTGAACACAGGTTTTGATCTAACAACTCTTTAACGGCTGCAGATAGCACATAGGGTATAATAGTTGACTACCGCAAAACGGGGTGACATTGGAAAATTTTGAAGGTTTCATCTTTTTTTTTCGTATAAACTTTCGAAAAATTTTATATATTTTGGTGTCATCATAGCACTTGACAGAATGTTTATGTACGCCAATAATTAAAAAAATCATATCTGCTAATACGTCAACCGAGCACCTGCACTAGGTGCCAAAGTCACCCCGTTTCACGGTACCTATTTATAAAAAAAAAAGATGTCAAAGTAAAAAAAAAGTAAGAAAATTCGAAATTTTTAGTTTAGACAATCATAATTTTTGAGGGGAAGGGGTACGGGGCTGATTGAGCCATGAAGTTCTGCATATAATGATCTCTTAACATTGACCGTACACCCTGTAGTTTTTAAGATACAAGGTGATTTGTGACTTTTTTTCCTTAATCACTATGTAACTCCTAAACAGTATATGCCCCTTCCCCCCTCGATACAATCTTTGGTTTGTCTAGATGAGTACTATCACCTCCTGCTCTATTGACCTCCAAGGGGAAACAGTATGTATATGACTCTTCTGAAATACATAATAAGCATATTGTTTTATCAATTTTGTTATAGATATTATTGAAATGATTTTTGAAATTTAGTGTATTTTCTATACATTTTTAATTTTTTCATCCAATTCAATAGCGACACTATTAATAGATGTTGAGTTTTTCATTAGATTTAATAGCCATCATTTTGGTTTTTGCATTATTAAGCTTTAACCTATTCGATTTAAGCATTTGCTAAGACGATTCTAGTCAAATTACACCTACACATCCTCAAAGAGACTTAATTTACAGTTGTCCAGAATATTATCAACATAATTAATGTAAATAAGAAACAGCAGTGCCCTCATGATAGAATCCTGGGGTAGCTCTAATGCACAGTTTATTGCTCCTGACATAAATTCGTTTACTTTAGTCCTCTTCGTTAGAAATGACCGAAACCAATTCATTTCGCCTGTACTTATCTAATTTGCACATGAGAATTTTTATATCCACCGTCTGAAAATCCCTAGTCATGTCTAGGAAAATAGCGACAATAAATTTACTTTCAACAATAGCTTCCTTCCATTCAGAGCTGGGCAATACATAAGTAAAAAAAGACTTAAGTACATATAAAATCGACGATGACATAACCAAGGGTAAGCAAGCAATGCCTCGCTCCAATACAAAATCAACGATGCCTCACCTGATGTAGGGAAGGCCTCAATGTTTTCTTAGAAATTTACTGGAATTTTTTTTGAATTTTTATGCATTATTGGAGGATAATGGGTGCCTAGGCGGACCTCTAATAGTTTTTATGAGTGTAGCAATGAGAGGTGAAAGTTTTACTCTAACTGTAGCGCCGAAAACTATAAAAAACTATAAATAGTAGCCGCTGGGTTACTATACATATTATAGTTTTCAAAAGATATTTGTTTATTAATATCTATTAACTGAACTCTATAAACTTCATTATATTACTGCCAACGTACAAAGATTCTAAAAGAGTATATGTGCGCAATACCGAGATAAATTATTTAACGAATTGTCAAGAACATTATTTGATATTGAGGTGAAAGAATTACTTTCAAACTAACGAAGAATTATGAGAGGTTAAATTTAGCATAGGTAGAGGTAAAAAATTTCAAAATGTGGTATATAAAAAAAATATTATAAAATTAATCAATGTATTTTTGCCCTCAACTTTTGTTAAAAATTTAACCTATTTGTAGGTTGAAATTACATTTTATAAAATTATTTTAAAAACTATTACAAATCGACATCGGATTGCTCTAAATTAGGGCTGTGTTAACTTATTTTTTTTTTTTAAAGTTTAGTTCTAAGCTAGTTTTGATCGAAAAATTAGAATTAAATTCTGTAAAGCACAAAAACAGTTCATTATTGAAAGTTTTACACAAACTGTAAGCCGCAGCGACATATAGGACACAACCGGCCTCATCGGGGCATATTCCTTACGGAGCTTTATAAAGCCATACGGAATTGGAGAAATGGCCATATTAGAACTATTTTATATTTGAATTTTTTTTTTTAATATCGTACAGCAATTTTTAATTATATTTTTAATTCTGAGTTACGTCAGCTTTTAATGGTTCTTTTTTGTTTATTTCCGGATTATTAATCATTTCTTTCTATAGTTTTATAAATTTAATACTAAGAATATTTTCTGTAACTATCGTAAAAAATATTTAAAACACAGGAAAAAAAAAACAAATTTGGTTGGTTCTGGAAAAGAGATTTTAACCCAAGCCTTGAAAACACCGCTGCGAAAGTATTTATCTTGTGTTTGTTAAATATCTCTCTCTCTCTCTCTCTATTATTAATAACGGTTTTCTGTTTGAAGTTTTCATCTTTCTGTAAATATTTTACTCTGCTTGCCGTTGACCAGTTTGTTGAGTTCTTCCGTTATCGACAATTTAATTTAATGGTACTTTCCACGAATATAACTATGAAAAGGATTGTTTAATATTAAAATATAAAATATTTTTTTTTCCTCATCTTTTTTAGAATACTTTTTATGGTACCAAGGGATACGATGTTAGGAAAAGTCAAAGGAAATTAATATTCTCGAAAACATCTGTAATTATATTGAGAGTACGAAACCTTTTTGGAATTTCAACTTTCATGAATTACTGGACATAAAATTATTTTATGTCGGACATTCGCAGGTATGAAACGAAACAAAAAAAAATTTATTTAAAATAATAAAATAAAAACATTTTTTTTTTATTTTTCCAGGCACTTCGGATTTTTTGTCATATGTGCTCAAAACGTCCAGAATACAATGAAAAAAATCATTCATATTTTTAACATGGTAAATCAAAAGCATTAATTATTATTGTTTTAAGTTGAAGCCTTCTTTTTGTGTTTTAATTTAATTTGGATACGATAATTTCTCATTTGTATTTTGTAAAAATATCAGCGAGGATAAATGACGGTTCTTTAAGTAAATTAAAAACAATTATGATATAGGTATGTAATTTGTAGATATACAACCGGAAGGAGTCATACTGATAAATAGTATATGGCTACTGGTTGTTGAATTTAGAAATTGGAGAAGAAATTAGAATAGAAAGTAGAATTTAAAAATCATAAAACAGACAATTCTTCTGCATGGTATCCCTCGTATAAAAATATATATAACATAAATATTTTTTTTTTGATAAATACTATTCTAAGCAAGAACTGAAAGCAAAAATTTTTACTTTAAAATTTTTGGTAGGTATACCTACCTACGAGGTCAGTTTTTCCATGCTTGTGATTCTGTTTTTATTTTTTTTTTCTTACCTGCCACGAAAACAGCAGAAGAAAAGTTCTGTTAAAATAAAAATAGGTTATAGAATGAAAGAAAATGTTTTTAGGTTTGGTTGATATAGGTAGAAAATTGAAATCATAGATTGTGTGCTGACCATGTATACTGAGATATACATATATTTAAAAAATCCAAAACTTTTATCGAATACATACAATGCAAACGTATAACTCAATAGGGCTATTGTTTTTCTAAGATTATTAAATTTTTTTTTCACGTTTATGCCTAATTTATGATATACATTTTTTGCTTTTATACAAAATAATAATGTAGCTAGTATATTTACTAGTTCCTAGTAGAATTTTTATGCTACTGGCTAAACTTGTACAAAAATTAAATTCTTTAAATCATATGATATGAAAATGAAAACAAAAAACAAAATAGAGAGATTATCATGAGAATGTATTTCCCTCCTTTAAAATTGACATTAAAATTCTGCCTGTCGCCATGGCAATGGGCCTAGTAGTGTAGTGCTGTCTGCACTGGCAAAGAGAGAAACACAGAAAATAATGATTATCATCACATTTTTGTCTTCTCCTCTTCCAGAAGTTAAAATTTTTGGCTTCATTTCATTGGTTAATAAAATAAACGAACTTAACGAAAATTTCGGTCATGCGCAGCTACAGCTCGATTTTATGTTTCGGTTAGTAAAAATGATCTGAAATTTGCTGATCGCCTGGTATTTGTTGTTTCTTTCAAATACACAAGAGGGAATGAGATGAAATTTAAAAAATAAACCAAACAAACTATACGTCGCAGGCTACCATTTTAATTTATAGTGGTGTAGGTAATTTATATTTAATTTTGTATTCGTGTTTTTTTGATGGTTTTTCAAAATAACATTTTCGATTAGAAATTTTATTAAATTCCATTTCATACGGGTATGAGGGAAACCTCTAAGTAGTTATTCATGATTTTTCTATCGTATCAGTAAGAGTGTGTGTTTGTAGTAATTTAATCAACATTAAATTAAATTTCTTCACGAAATTGGTTTAAAATTAATTATCTCAGGGTAAGTGAACCTATTTACCAGCATTTTAACTAGTAGACGTTAAAGTTGAAGCTACTTTTTCCCAATTCATTGACATATATAATTCTTTTGCATATAGTTATAATCTTTATGACAGGACTTCATTAGAAATTCAAATTTAACACTTCTGCGACCAGATTTGGTTTCTTTTCGGTCAGAGCGCAAGTTTCTCTTGTATCATTACTCCTGTTTGATTGTGTTGATGTATCTTAAATGCAATTGCGACTGCGATCTGGGAGGACTGTCTTTTGCATATTGTTATTGTAGATGCAAATTGTTATTAATAAAATGGTTTATGTATCACTAACACCTATACAAAGTAATGTGAGAATATTCTGTTCTGTTCTGTTTTCCGTGTTTGCGTGATTCTCTATTAATACATTTGTACCAAACCTATTCGGCTACTGAGTGACTACTCCACGTGGAGTACCAGGCGGTAAGCATTATATCGTCATGTTAAACAATAGATGGCGCCAAGAGTATCAAAATTAGAAAATTTTCAGATCGGAACGAATATATTTTATTGAATTGCTTTATAAGCGAAAAATTGTTGCTTGCTTATTTTTTCTGTTTTTCTTAACTTATTTTTAAAACTCTCATTGCTGTAGCTAGAATTCAAATTATACTACTACTACTACTTTTCTGTAATTATCACAATTCAGATTCTCGCAAGGTTGACAATTTTTTACAAAACCCAGATTTTATCAAGGTTAACGAATATGCTGAACTTAATGGACAGGTAGACAGACATTGGAAATTTCGGTGCCACAAAAATCGTTAGATCAGATGGCCTTTTTAACCATTTATGAAAACATAATTATCTAAATTAAAATTAAAGTTTTCATTGATTAATTCACACTATGCATATGTACATAGGTATTATGTTCCCTCAAGACGTTTCACTTTAAAAAAAATTCTATTCTATTCACTATACCGTAATCGTATATATGTATGTAGGTAGATATCATCTTTTGTAATATTACAGATTAGGAACAAGAAACAGTCCAAAAGGATATACTTCAACCTTTAACAGTCGCCTACATGCAAACATTTTTTCTTTTTGCAATCATTGAGTCTTTCCATTACTTTGGAATCGGCAAGGGTTCACTCAAGTCAGATTCAGGTATTTTGCAATTTTTTAATCACTGCGCTATTGTTTAACTTTATTGCAATGTCCAAGTTTTCATTATTGTCACGTATACTATTACAGTCACATTATTTATGACGTTTGTGTTACCGAAGATCTTTTTGTGATTTCCAGGCTCGCAGCTGTACCTACCTACATAATACCGTGGATACTATTTTTGCTATTAAATTTATCTCTACGTTCTACGCCTGCTTAAAATTTACGAAAAGCTGTGATGGTTATTGATTTAGTTCTATCAAAATTTCTAAATTACTTAGAGTAGGTATGTTGAAGAACTCCTGTCGGTTGTAGATCTTCCACTGCTAAGACACATTAAGTTTTACCAAATTTTTTTTCTCTTACCTATGGTTTAATGCTTTATCGGAGCGAGGTCTTCAGTTGCCCACAGTTAGGGCTGAATTAGAATTACGACTGATCTGTCGAGTGCGACTTGATTTTAAGCCGAAGTCGACGCTGAGGTAAAATTTGTAATTAAATGAAAGCTTCAACTGCTTGAACAAACCAGAAGTCCCGACTTCTGTAATGGAACTGTAGTTGGCCGCAGACAACACAACTTTGCAATTTGAGCATAGATTAGTTTCAGTCGCAGTCACAGTATAAGTCGAAGTTGCAATTGTATCTTGCCACATGCGTTTACCATTTGGCAAAGTCGCAGTCGACAGATCAGTCGTATTTGTAATTCACGCTTTAGTCTGAGAATGCAGTCGCCTCCAGGTACTTTGTTAGTTTAAAGGAATTTTAGACAAAATTATACACATTAAAAGTGCTTTTCTTCGATCTGCAATATATTTAATATTTGATGTCGTATAGGTTTAATTTTCCTTGTATCGAAGGCATGGAATTATAGTCCTCTCATCCATCTACAACATTGTTCACGAATCTTGATAAAATTTTAAAAATTTCGTCCTTTGATAGTTTGTGTCAGCATCTTTCGCCTAGATTTTTCAAGTGGTCCTATGTGTCTAACAATAAGAAATCTTAAAATTACTACAATATATTGCGGGCGGATATTTGTCAAGCACCGGATAAAAACATGTTAATGGCCTCCTAGTGTATTGCTCTCGATCTTACAAACGTTTCTGACTGGACTACTTGTATATGAATTTTTGTTTTTCCGAATCACCCATTAAATTTTTAAGGAATTTTTAAACCAAGCATATTCTCAGCAGATCTAATGCTAAAAATGCTTGATCTAGTTAAATATTAATAGTAACCGGCCTCAAGAATCTCTTTTGGGGCCCTTATTATTTTGTTTTTTTTGTTTATTCATGATCTTCCTGGTATTCTTAAAGCCATGCGTATATCCATTTTTATGCTGACATTTTATTATCCAGATAAATTTATTCAATAGAAGATTGCATCTATAGACCGCACGTATGTAGAGACCTGATTAATATCGTCGCTCAGAATTTCCTGTTATTCCGAATCCAAAAAATCTTGCTAATTTTTCGCCTTTATGATCTTAATCTACCTTTTTTCATATATTTATGCTGACGTATATGTATAGGTATATGATGCAATTTGCAATTTGCTATGTCTACTCAAAATAATCACAATTTTAACTCTAAAAAACATAAATTTTAAAACTTTATATGCGTCCAAATATGGGTTAGGGTACGTACACAAACAGGCGTGGCTAGGCGAAGCGAGGCGAGGCGATATCAGGAGCTGAAGAAATAAAATGATTGTAAGCTGTACTGTGAGAGCATTTATAACAAATCTGTGGCAACGCGCGATGTGGCGAGACATCTTGAGGTATCTCTCTCGAGAATGAAATTATTCATTTTTTCGCGAGGTGCAGCGCGCTAATTTTAATAGCTGGCACATTCTTATAGGTTCTTTCTTAGATATAATCGAAGCATTCTTTACTCATTTTTATATATTGGAAGAATCTATCCGGATCAGTCCATAAATCTTCATACAGATGATGAAATTCGGCAAATTCCAGAAGTTTCAAAGTGGAAAGTAAAACAGCGGAAAGCACTCTAAAAATCCTATTTCATTGCGATGTATATACACAAAAAATAATAATCTTTTTCGATTGTTTATCATTTTTATTGAATTCATTTGTTTTTTGTGACATGGAGAGAGGGTGGGAGAGCATTAGTATTTCTGAATTGGGATTTAATTCCCATCGTCATTTTATATATGAAACCGGAAAGAAATTCTATGAATTCTAAAATTTAGCACTAATACAAAAAACGAAAACAAACGAAAATTCGTTGGAAGCAACTAGGTACCTACTCAATAGGAAGTTATTTTCAATATAGTCTAGTCTGTAGGATATTTTTATTACCAACTGAGACCTTGCAATGCGAAGGATCCTGAGTTGGCGATTTTTTAAGTGATCATGGGAAATGTTATCAATCGATGTTGTAACTTTTTTATGTTCATTCTTTTTGGTTTCTTCAGTCGTTGCAAATTTCGTCATTTTCAAGTAGAGTACCTATTGATGTCCGGGACGGCAACGCAATGTTCGAACACTGCATGCCTGATTTTCGGTAACGGCACATTTTTCCGCATTTGGTCTTCCTTAGATTTTATTCTAAATCAATTGGGAAGCGAGAAATTAAAAAAAAATTTTTTTTGCAAGATGGCGTACAATGCTGAGGCTGCAGAACCCCACAAATTTAAATTTGAATTCTCCGCGACCCCTCAAAAAATCGCAAATAATATTTTTTCGAAGCGAACCGTTTCTAGTAACAGCCTGAAACCTCTCTGGCATCGATTTGCTCATGGTTTCTTTTGGAATCTTCAACCAATCCATTTTTATATTTCATAGAGTTGAGTCTAGTTGGAGAATCTATGTTTTTTTAACTGCCTTTTAACTATTTCCTCAGAAATTTTCAATCTGATTCAAATCCGATGATTACACACAGAGCCCCATCGACCCTTTCATTGTGGTTCTATTCAATCCGTAATTGGTCACAATTTTTGGTTCTATTGAAAACTTCAATGAAGAGGCATCTATCAGCTTCTGCGTGTGTAATCATATCTATTATTTTCTAGGAGAAATATACTCCACGTCCACACCAACGGAGCCTCTTCTCCATGTTTTGTTTGGAAGTCATGGGAGATATCACACAGCTTGCCATTATTACTGAGTGCCTTTCCAATATTTTTTCGGCAAATTTTATTTTTTCTTGTTGATTATTTTGTTTGTCATCTACTTGGCAGTTTATTACCTGAATGAATCGATTCCTGATCGTTCTGACTGTTAATGTATAGTTTCTCATGACAGCAATTTTTATGGCCCTTGGATAATAATTTTTTTTTTCACAAGAAATGTATAAAAATTTATAAATATTTTCTACGTTTTCTTTTATGGAGATTGGAGTGATTATTCTCATTTTTTCATTCTTTAAATATGGTCAGGAACTCCAAGAAGTCCAAGAAGCGGTTTGTGATGGTGCGTGAATTGTGGTGATGGAGGAAAGTTCACCAACTAGATTATTTTGCACACTATTGCTGTATTCTTTTGTGTACCTTGCTCCAGTACTCCCATATTCTGGAGAGAACAAACTGCTCTGTCCATTGAAGCGAACTATTAGTACTGTTCGCTACATTCATAAAACTTCTACGAAATTGTATGAGGCGTTCTTTTGTGTGTAGTTTGTTCTGCCCTGTTCTGTGGACACAAAATAACACAGCTAATATTTGAAAATCATCTGGAAAAGAATTATGATGGACCATTTAGTAGAGATGTGGCAACATGACTGATCTGTTGTACGTGTAAAGTAAAAATTGAAATATTGCTCCGAAAATAGTGATGCTATGAACTCTGCTCCGAGTAAGAGCGGAAAAAGTGTGTTTTGAATTATCTGGTTCAAAAAGATGATAAAACTTTGGAGTAGAGGTTTTCGTAGAGCAAAATATTTTTTAGCTCCACTAAGATGCTCCAAATACGGGCAAAAATATAAAGCACCTATGTCAGAACTACGTGAAATTTAAAGTTTTGAATAAATCTTTAATTCAACGCTTTAGGATTTATTTAGAAAAGAGAAATATATATCAGATATAATTTCTTGCGGCATTACATCTCCCCTTACTGTCCACTAGGTCTCAGTTAGTTTTTTTTTGTTTAAGGTAAGGGGACAGGAGATCCCAACCCAAGCGCAGAGTGCAGAGCGGCTCATTGTTCTGTTCTTCTAGAAGCCAAAACTTTCCTGTCCTCTTAATAAAGCGCATCAGGTCTTGGTCACTTACAGATAGAAACTCAGACTCTAGAGTATCCAGTCTGCTACTGGCGAAAGCCGAACATGCACATAAAAATTGTTTGGTTGTCTCAGTCTCTCCTATCAGGCAAGACAGTCACTCAGAGCTATCAACAACCCCCATGCTTGTTAGATAAGCGTAATTCGAGCTGTGACCGGTGATGATGCCAATCACAGTTTTACATTGTTTCCTTCCGAGGCCCATGAGAAAATCCGAGATATTCCTATTGGGCCCATAAGAAACAGTTTGGTGCACCTGCAAATACTCAAGTTCGCCCATCTCTGCTGATGCTTCCTATGAACATCTGCTTTAATGAGAGACACAATACTCGAGGTGCCAACGCCTACGCGGGTTCCGGTCCGAGGAACGAAGAATCAGAGCTAGCCGTAGCCAAAAGGCCCGCCCTTTCATTCACCATGATTCCCATGTGACCATTAACCCACTGAAGGGACACCTTGTTGCGGATACACAGCCTATCCACAGATGATCTGTAATCCCGTTAGTTTAATTGCCTTTTTAAGGAAATGGCTAATTTGTGAGTAAGCAGTTTAGCTCCAAAAGCTTAACTAATTTGTTGTCGCGTTTCTAAAAATCCAAGGCAGGGCAAAGTTCAGGTGTGGATAACTTACAATTATTTTTTTTTTCGTATCAATGCTCCATGGGCGCTTAGCCTTAATTGATTTATCGTCGCTTGTGAGGATCCGCTCGCTGCTATGATTGACACACTTGGCTTCAGGCTCATAGTAGTAAATTCAAGTGTCGTAACCTGTCATAATGTCCAGCATTCCTTTCGCTTGGCTTGAATCTCTTGAATATTTGTTATCATCTCTAGTCGACTCGATTATTATTTTGAGCACCACTCAATTATGTTCGATGGAACAAAACTTTCTGATGGTCAGAGGTTCAAGCAGGATTGTTTTTTGATCAGATTATGGATGTTTCCAGAGATGTCTCGATATCCCAGTAAGTGTAGGTTTAAGCAGCATGCTTCGTAGACCGTCAGCGGTTTCTTGGACGACTAAAATAATAGTATATCCTTTTCATGGGTTAGTCTTAAGTGAATTACTTCCACGCTGATATTTATTGAAGCACTATTCTGTACAATTTGTTGAAAGCTGATGCTTCATCATGAAATAACCATTTTAGTCTTTGCGAGCATTGTTGAAAAAACCGTAATAAATTATGCCTCCACAATTTTCGCGTGTTAATTCTACATTTTTAACGTAATAATTTTTTTCACGCCTTAAATAAAAACAAAGATAAAAAAACTGGAAAACTGGAAAATAATCTGAAAAAGTCGGGAAATAGCTTAACCACAAGACCTACGCAGCAACTATGGAGTTTTTTAAATATTGCCAAACTTAATCTAATAATAGCCTTTACTTAGGGCTGACACCGCTATAACAAGTGATCCGTGGGTAGGGCTGCCATCTGTAAAATCATTAAACTAGGACAACAAGTGCGAAAGCCCCGGACATTTTAAGTTGAAACCCGGACATTGTAGCCAAATTTTCTTTTACTTACTAATGAAGTATGTTGAAATTGTTATGCATAGTGTCTTTCTTTATATATTTATTATAAAATTAATCAGTTTACAAAAAAACAGTAAAATAAAACTATGTGAATGAACTAAATTAAATCTCTCGTACATTTAAGAACATAAACAAATCTTCTAAAAATTATAAATACAATTTTACATTTACATTTGGTGTGCCATATAGCTTTCAAAATAGCTTCATTTCCCGGGAAAGGTGAAGCTACATGGCGAGAGACTTTAACTTCAAGAGACCACTTTCTCGATCTCTGGACACCCAGAGACCCACGCATACACTTTGGGGTTGAAAAAAATCTCTAAAGATACCAAATTACTAGAAATTATTTTGTTCTCCGGCTCCGGTCCCCCGTCGTGTGTTTCAAATTAATCGGGTTTTCATACTCGGTCTCTACTCTTCGAAGTTTGCTCATTTTTCGTCTCTAGATTTCCGGAGACTATTGCATGTTCTGCTATTAAGGTTACTATGTAGTGAGTTTGGCAAGGCTTTTTGTTAATTTTTATTTAATTTATCATAGGGTAATTCCATTGAAAATCGAACAAAATTTACACTTTCCCAACGTTCTTTTTTTACTCAAAGTTAAGTTTTTTGTCGTGCGATGAATATTGTCTGAATTATACTAAATTTAAACAAACTTTGAAACCCTTAAAATTTTCCAATTTTTGGTATGTGTAGTTACTACACGTACCTGAAAGTTATATTAAAAAAATGTTAATATTGAATCCAAATACCTATCACAGAGGCACAGTCTTTAAATTATTTCAGAGAAAGTTATATAAAAAATGCCTTTTATAAGAAAAACAAGTAAAAAAGCTAGAATTGGTATAATACCAATTCTTATGATGCTTTAGATGAATACCCGTACGTAATTTCGTGTGGTCACCTATCTGCACAAGTTTGATTTTTGAAGTGGTTTTTCGCATATTTCTAGAACGGTTCGTTGGAAAGTATAAATGATGATGACCAATTTCATAGGATTTCATATTCTGAAGAACTTTTCAGTGCAACTAAAACGTCTAGGACTGATCGTTTTCACAGTATACGTACAAATCTTAAATTTTTATATGGCAACACCAAGAATCCGTTGCCCAATTTAGTCCATTTTTGAAATGTTATTTACTATTTTTATAAAAACACGATGTACATAATTTTTACTTTGACGTGCTCTCAGGTAGTGTCCAAATATACAGTGAAAAACTAAATGTATGTATGGCAAGCCTAGCAAAGTGTTACCCGATTTGTCCCATTTTCAAACTTAAATTTACTTTTTTTTTAAAGCCCGTGTGCAAATTTTCAGCTCTTTAAATATACGCGTTCCCAAGCTATCGTGCTGACGGACTCACGGACGGCCGGACAGACGAACAGACAGAAGTCTCAAGTTGGGATAGTAATGGCTTTAAAGAAGAGAAATTTTTTTGTTAATAGGGGCTGGTTATTTTTGAAAAAAAAAAAAACTTTGTTGTGTTGTCCTTTATCCCGTAAAATGTTTGCATACATTTTTTTAAAGCTTTTTCACTTTCTTGCTAACAATGTTTTTCTTGACAATTAACACAGATTTCTGAAGATCAAATATAAATTTCTTCTATACACTTCAAGACGTGTCTCTAGAGACTTTTTCTTATGGTCTTCAGAACCTAATTTTTTGATCTGAGACAAGAGTGTCTTGCCATGTAAACATTTTGTAGATTTTAGATTCTGTAAACCTGAGACTAAATAGCAAAGGCCTCTCACCGTGTGTCATTTTTTTAACAATGTATAAAAATCAACACAATTAAAATCTATAAAATTAAATTTTGTTTTGATTAGTGACGAAGCCGTTTATATATTTAGCGAGTTTCTTTCTTTCATCCAAAGTTTAGAAATTGTTAAAACACTCTCTCTTCGTTGGCATTATGAGCTGGTACGCTTAAACATACTGTGCAATCTTCAATACGTCGGTGCACAAATGAAGATATCATGTTTTAAAAAAGTAAGCCAATGTTGATTTGCCGAAAAAATCTTTTCTTATCGCTTAGATTTTGAATAAAATTTTGTAAATTCTTCCACTCATCTATCAATTTCGTGTGATCAATTTCCATGTTTTTGTTTTATAAAAAAAAACTGATTTTTAATTGCAGTCCATGGAGTGCCAAAAAAATCCGGTAAAACTGCTTAAATTGTTGTAAAAATTATACACTTGCACTATGCCGAGGAACAGCACGATCTTAGTAGAATGCACATGCCTACACTTCCCCTTTTCGGTAAAAGTTCCGATGTTTCCTCCTTTTAAAAATGAGTTTTACTTTTTATTATATGTTATACCCATGCTTTAAATTACATACTTTTGTTTTTCTTGTTGTTTTTGTAAATTTTTGTGTCTTTTTCTCTCTCGTGAAGTTTCGCCAACAGTGGCAATTACAATTATTTTACATACCTCAATTGACGGACTGTAGTATCGAGATTTTACATTGTTTTGGCGGGGTGGGGGGGGGGGGGGGGGGTTGTACATAAAACAAACACAGGTACACAAGGCAAGTCACACAAGCAATTGTCGTACTGCTAGCTTCGTTACTGAGCTAAGACTAGCTGGGACCAGAAGAGAGAACTTGAGTGAGAGTCGAGCCGGTCTGACTGTCGCCATTATCAACTACACCGTACATACACAAAAAATAAAATTTTTGTTTAATTGGTTTCCAAAATTTTAAAACCCGGACAGTATAGAAAACCCCGTCCGGACTCTCCGCGGACGCTCTTCAAACTAGGACAAATCCGGGGAAACCCGGACGGATGGCAGCCCTATCCGTGGGTCGAAATCAGATCAGCGGTGTAGCCACATCTAACAAACCAAATTCGGTTGAATTGCATATTTTTGGCTAAATGTTATTTTAAATGCTTTCCTCATCTTTTCTTTGATATTTTATTTCCAACAAATCTTGAACGTCTGAGTTTAATTAATTCGAAGCATATTCCCGATAACGGCTGGAAACATCTTCTGTGTACGGAACTTTAAGTAAAAACTGTCCTAATTCTTAAATTCTACTATTCGTCATGGAATTACTCTTGTTTGTGCTTTCTGGAGCAGAATAGGCAGTATGTCATCAATGCCTATAGGAATTTGTAGTTTTTTGGAATTGTAGTGCGAATTTTATTTATTCGCTCCATATCCAGAGATTTTAAAGGTGGGATATATAGTATAGATAGCACAGTAGTCTAATATATTAATTAGATAGAATTAGTTTTACTATGAATGTGAATGTGGCAAAGAGTGATGTGAGTTATTATATAAATGGGGAAATATATGGAGTCAGTGTTCGTCCGACTCAAGCCACTGAGCAATTGGCCGCGATTGGTAAGTCCACCAATAAATAGGGCTAATAGAAAGATTGGTGACAGTATGAACCCCAATCATATTTTAGTCCGTGTTTGTCCGGTTATTAGTAGTAGGTGTGCATATGAACGCAACTTCGATAGTTAGGATCCCCACTGAGTCGTTGTACTCACAGATACTTTACTTTCTCTTTCAGGCGAAAAATAACTATAAGTTTCGATTCATTTTGTTTTAGTACTTTAACATATGTTTGCTTCATTTTTTGAAAATGCATTTTCCTCTTCAAATTTCCAACCTCGTAATAGCAAGTTTAGTTATATGAACGAATCTTATAACGTTTCATTCACTATCCCTACAATTACACATGAGGATATACTTGATCATATTAATGGGCTTCCAAATGACTTCACACCGGGTACCGATGGGATTCCTCCAGCCTTTCTGAAGTCATGTTGCCTCTCCCTAGTAGCCCCGCTGAGAATTATTTTCCAAAAATCGCTCGATAGTGGTTGTTTTCCGCAGCAGTGGAAAAATTCTTTCATCATACCTGTCACAAAACAGGTAGTAAAAATGATATTTCTAACTATAAAATTATTTGAATCAATCATTTACTCTCAGCTATCATTTTCCTGTAAGAATTTGCTTTATTGAAATCAACATGGGTTTATTTCGGGCAGGTCTACAACCACCAACTTATTAGAATTCATCTCGGATACTAATGGCGGGTTTGCAAAAGGCTTCCAGACAGATTGTATTTATACTGGTTTTAGTAAAGCTTTCGACAAGTTATCTCACTCCGAGATATTGTTTAAAATGCAAAAGTATGGGTTTCCTCTAACATTCCTAAAATGGACGGAGTCATATTTAGATAAGAGAACATACCAAATCAATTTCCGCCATTCCATCTCTAGAGTCTTGAAAGCTTCGTCCGGCGTACCTCAAGGGAGTCACCTGGGCCCGTTACTCTTTATCCTATCTATTGACGACATTGTATCTGTTGTGAAGCACTGCAAAGTCCTGATTTATGCTGACGATATTAAACTTTTCACTCAGATTAAATCTTTTGACGATTGTGAACATGTACAGGGTGACCTCCACAAATTTTACGACTGGTGCAAAGCAATAATTTGGTACTCAATATTGACAAATGTGAGGTTATGACTTTCCACAGGAATCAGAAATCAATCACTTATGATTATGAATCCTCGAGTTCTTCGCTTCGCCGTGTTAGTTCTGTCTGTGACTTGGGTGTCAAATGTGACCAAAGATTGAATTTATATATTTTTTACATTTGTATATTTGTACTTCATGTATCCGATATCCAAAAGGTTTCTCATTCATTTCTTTCTCTTTTACGCCTTTTTAATTAATTTAATACACATTTTTCTGATAGCTCTGTAGTGTACAATGAAATAAAATATTTTTTCTATCTTTGTTAATTTAACACAGGGCCTGATGATGGGTCAAACCTGACCGGAAACGTTGACGCCCAAATAAAGCTACATTAAAAAAAAAACAAGCCTTTTTATTACGGATAACCCCGAAAAACAACCATTTTCTTAATTTCTCATAAATAGAAAATACTATGCGCAATACTATATGTTTGATGCTTGACCCACATACTGGCAGTACATGATGTTTTTGTTTATTGGCCATGCTAGCCAATAGCCTGCGTTTAATTTTCCTATGCGTAGGGGAAATGTTCCATTTTTACAATATTCAATTAATATATAAATCGGAAGACGTACCCAAAAACTTACGTTAATTTATAAATATTCGCCCCTTTACTAAATCTTGCTGGATCACCAATTATCGAAGAAAATCGATCGATGATCCTAAGTAAAAAGCAGGTGTGCCGCCCACGGTAAGGACTCCTGTTCCCTAATAAAAAACAACAAGGCAAATTAAGGAGTAACTAAACAAAGTTAAGTCATTAAGTCAAAAATAAAAGACGTAATAAGAAAAACTTAAGTTCTGAGTTTAAAAAGTTAAAATGTTAACAAAAAGATCTAATTCGCGGCTGGTGAACTTCTTTTTACAGCCTTGGAAGCTGAAGCGATGGTCATGTAAAACATGCTTAAATTAAAAAATTATGAAATAAATGCTGAAAATTTGAGAAAAAATATTAAAGTAGGGTATAAACTTTCTAAGGCGGTAATATTACTCCCAGTGAACTCCGCTGGGTGTGAGAGAATTTTTTGCGATGAGGCGGATAAAAACGTTGCTTAGAAGCACAATGCTTCAAGAACGATTCTCTCGCATGTCACGCAAGATACTGCACAACACAGAGAATGACACTCTTAAAAAAAAACTTACAGCTGAAAGGTATTTAGCCGATTTGCAGAAACAAAATAGTAAACTAATGCTTATTTTATTGGTTTTTGGCGATTTCTGTTATGATTATGACGGTATTAATGTAGAAGGTAGTGATTGGTAGTGACGAATTCAAATTAAACGATAATGTACCTACTGAGAAAATTTTTCACTGAGAATAAGCTCTGTTCCGTGTGTATCAAGGAAAGTTAGGTGCGAATTTGAGCTTAGCAGACATATATTTTCTCAATTATCTCCGATTGTGATAATAGCTGAAAATTTTATTACAGAATATGAGAAAAGGTTATATATCCTGAGAATAGAATTGCTTAAATGTGGTCTACTTTTCGTTATTCTAGAGAAAGATTTATTTTAAATGTTCCAACTTCATTTTTAGTAGGTAGGTATTATTATGTTTACTTCTTGTAAAACGTTCTTTGTTGTAGCAAGTCAGTTTCGTTGAATAAGCGATAATTTTCTTATAATAAGAAGAATTTTTCTCGTGTTTCTACGCATATTAATTAAAATGGGTTTCTATTAGATCTACGGTTTTATTGCCGTTAAAAGGAGTTTTCTTCTGTCTATGAAAGTTCTCTCACTCCAGTAGAAATCGTAATGCTAGTAGATTTGAAAAAGAAAAATCATTTGTACGTTGTATTCGATCTAAAAAACAACGGTAGTCAATAAAATAGTTTGCTTGATGCAAGGAAACTTGATGTTAACACTGATTACCGTCTTAGAAACTTTTACGCATTTTTGAAAAACAATACTTGATTGAAGAATATTTTTTTTCAATTTTTGTGTCAAAGCAGAGCAGAGCAGAGCAGAGCAGAGCAAAACCCTGGCTACGCCCCTTTTGGTGAAGTATTAATATACTCACACTATCTAATCTAACCTTTGCATTTATACTTAACCTCTTTTACAATTCCATACTTCGTTCATAAGAGGGGGACAGAAAATGAAGGTTATTGTCACATTGTCACCTCCTCTTCTAAAAGTTTTTTAACTTTTGGAAGAGGAGAATGCAATATGACGATAACCATTTTGACGGCTTCTTTTCATTAGTTCATAAATTGCATGCTCACCAACCCACGCTACTTCATTTAACGAACTCAACGAATATTTCGGTCATGCGCAGTAGAATAAAATTTTAATTTTTGTGATCTGAAATTTGCTGATCGCCTGGTATTTGCTGTTTCTTTAAAATACACAAGAATGAATGGGACAGACAATATTATAAATTCAATATGCAGCCCATTTGGATTGTATCGTTTCTGTTTTCTAAGCTAGTGATACCTCTGCCAACAGATGGCTCCGGGGGTATCGAAATGAGAAATTTATCAGCTTGATGAAATCAAGTTTTTTGTAATTTTGTAGCTTGAAGAGTTTTTCAATTTTTTGGTGTAATTTATATTTAACTTAGTTTTTAAGTTTTGCGTCTGCATGGAAATAACAATGAAAAGAAATTTACTCAAATAAGAAATTTTTGAATGTTCGTTTCACGATCGCACACGATGAAAACGCCTTTGTCTTTCAAGATAAAAATTTGAATTAGAAATTTCATAAAATCCACAAATTGTTAAAGATTCTCAAATGGAAAATTACTGCTGCTGGTACTGGAATACTTTTTACATACTGCTAATGTTATTGCAAGAAGACCAAAGGTGTGCAAGTTAATCTCCAACTTAAAATCTGCGCGACTTTCTATAGTTACGTTTTCTGTCGATATTCTTTGCTCTTCTTTTAAATGCTATTGAAATCATAACCCTCATCTTATCCGAATTTTTTTCATGCCCTATATTGCTAGTGTTTACCAAATCGCTCTATTAGTGTTGTTGTTTTAAACATTCACATGTACCCACCTACATACTTTCATAACAATCATCAATACGAGCTTAATGTACCTATCGAGTTACCGAGCTACCTACCTACTAATTACACTTTCCTATGTTGCTGTGAAGGGATAAATCCTTAGTCGATGATCAAGTTGATCGCAACTCAATCAGAATCTCGATTACGATTACGCCGATACAAATTTTACTGAAGGCCCGAAATATTTCATTCAATTTGTTGGAAAGCGTAATTCTTTAGGAATTTCGGAAATTTAACTGATCGACGTTCTTATACCGCTTCCCATCCTTCTCTAATTATTACATATTTTCTTTGTTTTTTTGGAGAGTTGAGATTTCCAATCTTCCGTAGTATCTCATAGCGTCTGTGTTCGGGATGAATTTGCATCGGCATCCTTTTTCAGCCACTCCATTTACGTAATATAAGTTGTTTTTAAATACTCTGACCAAATCTTAAGAACCTTCTTTCGCTAATGCGGCTGTTTGTTTTTACAATTTATTGCCAAACTCATTTTTTTTTGTTTGTTGATGAGATTGATTCAGCTCATTAGGAAAAATGTTTCAATTCAAGTTCATTACTTGCAAATCCTATATATCTTGTAAGCTCCCAAATTTACCTCAAACTGACGGTTATTCTATTTTTCCACAGTTGTAAAATTAAAATGCATCGACTTCATCCGAGGTCTATTAGAGATTATTCCATAATCATCATTCTGCTCCTCTGACTCCTTTTGGTTGCGACCAAATTTATTTTCACACTAACTTTTTCCCATTGTCGGCAGTCCACTCGATAACAGCCATAAGAAGACGCAACTCAGTTCACCATTCACAGCACCCGCACTAGAAGAGTTCAATTTGTGGGTTTTAAAGTGCATTTCGAATCCATTTCACGTGGCCTTGGTTCATAAAAACTTGAACGAGTATTTCTTCAAGAGTTGGCAAGGATTATAATTATAATTAACGCCAAAGGAAATTGAAAAGTATTTTAAGCAGATTTTCTTCCTCTTAATAAGTGGAAGAGCAACTTAGCCGAACCCATAAATAACATGAAGCCTTTCCCTTATTGCCCTAAATTTGTTAGAGATGTTGAGGGATAGGTTGATGATGATTGAGGTCTTTTCAAAAGTATGTGAGGCTTCGGTATTATTATACAAACCCAGTGCACGCGGTTGTTTTGCTAATTCAAGTAGTCATTTACAACGTAGGCGAGATGCTATTCGATGTTCTGGTTAGCGTGGGTTACCCCAATGGTGTATTGTTTTCATAGAGGGAAATTATTGGCTTAAAACTTTAAGAATTTTGAATGAAAAATTGAAAATGAAAATTAACTGTTTTCTTTTAAGTTGCAAACGTTCTAGAATTATTACGAGTCAATAGTCCATTATCAATCAGTTGATTAGTCTTTTCCGTCGAACAGGATTTTCTATCTAAACCTTAAGTGATAAGTGATGATAGTTTTTTTCCGGTATGTTTTTTTGTGTTATGAGCAACTTCTTGGTGACGTTATGAATATGTCACTTGAAGAATATTTGACTACCAACTATTAGGTTTCGCTAACTCTTTTGAAATGATTCCTTAACAAGCACGTAGGTGGATCTCTGATTGATCTTTCCTGCACACAGGTTTTTTTTTCGCATAATATAATATGACATTCAGTCGCCTCTATCGACCACGTAATGACTAGGTAGATATACGAGGCGTATTTTCTTCGAGATTTCTCTTGTGGATTAAATTGTAGTAATTCTGTCGATATTCAATCATGCAACATGTCTGTCTGTCTGTTCGAGTTGAATTAGGTTAGATCTCATATATGAATCAGAAGGCAAACAGATTAACTCGTAAGGAATTGTCCAGGCTAATTATTTGCGAAAGATAGACTATAATTTAAAATTTAGCGACTTAGACTGAAAAGCAGAAAAGCTTTTAGTTCATTTTCCTTCCTTTTGAAAAGGAATTGATCCTTACGTATCCTTATGACGTATTTAGAAATGAAATCCGTTGGTTTCTTGGTGGCTCATATATAGCTTATCCTTTGCCGAGCACCGTCTCTATCTAAGACTCCATAATCATAGAACTCTTCCTCGAAAACGCCCAACGGTTTAATTGCCTCTCATTTGAGTCTTATACAAAAATATTTCACCTGAGGTGTTATGATTGTTCGATAATTACACTGCTTTTAATTTTACGAACAAAAGCATGACTTTGTCTCATTGAAGCAATCGCTCTACTACCGTGTGTGATACGGTTCCGTATAGGTATCAAACGTTACCTGCATATATACCTAGTTGGTTTGATTACTGTATTCCCAGATCTCAGCGCTCAGTTGAGCGTTAGCGGTACGTGATACGGGTGTCGTCAAAGTTTACTATCATTTCTATAATACCGTAAGAATTTTTATCGATGAGTTCGCATCCAATCAGTTTTCTATTCCTAGTACCACCATTTTACCATGTGAAGTATCGGATGCCAGATTAAGTAAAATATCAGAAACCGTATCGCCTTTGGCGTGTAGAGAGTTTTCGGGTATGTTATCTTCGTGAATCCGTAACTGATAAAGATTCGCAATGCCTCGCAGTATTCTGATATTTGACAACGCAGAACTCCTTAAAATGCAAAAATTATAATTGTAATTTTTGTTTTTTAATACTCTTATAATTTCTGCATTATTTAGAGCAGGTATAATGAGGATCTGCTGTAGTTATCTGAAGTTGGAATGATACCGCCAAGATATCTGCCGCGTACCTAAACGGTTTCAGACAGTCATCGATGAAATATGAAGGGGCTTTGTGGGCAACATTTTGCAATAATATACTTTTTTTATGGATAAATAGCTACTTCAACAGACTCCTTTGGAATTATTTCCTCATTCGTATAGTATGGTATACGTATCAGATTGTACACAGTAACTGTCTACAGAACAGGACAGAATAAAAGACACACAAAAGAACGCCTCATACATTTCCATAAAAGATTTATAAATGAAGTGGGTAGTACAGTTTGTTCTCTCTAGTATATGGGAGCTCAAGAACAAGTTACACAAAAGAACACAGCAAATATTTCAATAGCCAGTCCTGTCCACATAATTAGCACAAATGAAATGCTGGCAGTTTATGATCTCTTAATTCCTGTAAGCTCAAAGTCTTATGTTTGGGATATATCCCCAGTCTCAACCTCACTACATTGCCTCTACACGTTTGGTGCTAAAGGATAGGGTTAAATATCTCGGTATCATACTAGACAAGGAGCTAAACTGGAAACCACTCCTCGAGGACAGAGCGAGTAAGGCCCTTAGAGCCTTTGCAATGTGCCGCAGAACTACAGGGGAAAAATGAGGACTCAAACCACGGTTGGATGGTCTCAAGTCAACCATCACTCGGGCTTTCGAGGTTATCCTCAACATACGCCCCGTGTAGATAGACATAAAGAAAGGGCATCAATCGCAGAACTGAGGTTGCATCTCAATCAGAGCTGGATTCACGCTGGAGCAAGTGTTCAACATGTTTACATAGACGACTCCAAAACTGTAGAAAATACCGGCGCAAGTATTTTCTGTGAGGAGCCTCGAATGGAAATCGCCCTACACCTTGAAAGCCATGTTACGGTTTTCCAGGCGGAAGTCAAGGCCATTCTTGAAGCAGGAAGGTATTGCCTCAACGCTGATACAGTGAACAAGGAGATTGCCATCTGCGGACAGCTTTTGGCTGGATAATCCCTCGGGCAGAACTACTAAAGAACTGTGGGGTAAACCTAACCCAAATCCGAAGAAAATTATATTGGGACTAAGCAAGGCAACTCTGAGAACACCTGTGTCAATTCGCACTGGGCACTGTTTTCTCAAGGGTCACCTACACAAGATGAGACTTGTCCATGATCCCATATGTAGAGGATGCGGAGAGGAGCCCGAAACGGTGACTCATTTCTTGTTCACCTCTACGGAAAGCGTCACAGATTCCTTGGCTCACACCTCCTGGTAGAACTGCACGAAGCTGGCAGGGATGAATTTTGTCAAAGCCTCCGGCTGGGACCTGTGAGCTATTGCTCATGAGTCTAGAGGGTGAGCAATGCGCCTTGCTGTGGCTTAAGTTCCAGCGTCCTCTTCCGGGGGACCCAACCTCTCTTCAATCCATCCATCCATCCATGTTTGGGAAGCGTATTATTGAAAAGCATGGGCCCACTTTGATCTTGTTGAAATATGCGCCGCACTCTTGAAAAAGGCTTGCAATAAAATGCCCTCTTGTAACTTTGTACTTCGCGTACAAATGTGGGACTCGATGATTATTAGAAAGGTAAATCACTTGGATGAATTGTACTGAGAGTGAACCAACAAGTTAAGAGTTTCATTAGTTCAGAATGGCATTTTCTGTATATTCCTTCACTTTTCGCCTTTTCCTACCAAAGTCATGTTTATATATCAAACAGTACTTGGTGCTTTGGCTATTTTTTTTCTTTATACAAGATTTAATATAAATTTGTATTGAAAAAAGAAATAAGGTGTACTCAAACTCTTAAACGGGGTATAAATGCGAGTTGATTGTCTATCTTTCAGTTTCGCTTTTTCAAAAACCCATCGGCCTGCCGTAAACTGCAAAACGAATACCCACTTTAAAAGATCTCAGAATTGTAAAATATTATTTGTCGATCACAAAGCATATGATCAATTTGTTGTGTAATTCGAGCAAATTTACAGCACTGTCGCCATTGTTATTAGTTGTACCACGGAGACTATAAAGAGAAATTTGTCGTTTGCTAATAGTAGTGTTTTTCAAAACCGATTACCCGTAATGATTTTGATTTCATGTTTAGAAACATTCTTCGAGGCTCTCATGAAAGTACGTTTTTTACATCTTCTCCTCTGTGAGCGGGTGCAGCACGTTAAAAAACAAGTTATTTAACTCTTTCGCGACGATGCACCTGTTACCATACTTCTCTACTTTTCACGGCTATACATATATACAGCCATTCCACACAAAACTGATCATCTTGGAATCGGACCATTTCCAAATTCTATGAAACTTTCAGAGTTTTTGTATGGAATATCAAGATAGCTCACCCACATGTTTTTGTTTCCCTCTACCACGTACGCCTCACTCCCCAATAGGGGGGTTAGAACTTTCGTGATTCTACGATGAAACGTCATTTTCAAAAAATCATATCTCGCGAACGAAGTAGTTGACTCTTTTGATTCGAACACCAAATGAAGCATAATGCTTTACAGTTTTCATAAAAAGAATTACCGCTGCACCGTACGAAAAAAAAATGCTTTTATTTTGAAGCTAGAAGCCTTATCTATCATTGTGCAAAAAATTGCGATGTCATTCGGATTGGTTTTATAGATATGAATTTTTAAAGTTACCGTATACCCAAAGTAACCTGTATGGGAGTACTGCACCAAAGTTAAATACGGTGAGTTTAAAAATTCATATCTCAAAAACGAAACCGAACGCCTCCGCAAGTTTTTGCACATAGACAGATAATGCTTCTAGCTTCAAAATAAAAATACAAAAAAAAATATGCTCGAAGTCCTCATTTAAAAAAAAAATAAAAAAAAAATAACAAAAAAAAATACTATTATTAACAATTTTTTTCTTAGTTCAGTGCAGTTGTGTTCGTATCGGAAAAGTCGATTACTTCGTTCGCGATATGCGATTTTTTGAAAATGACGTTTCATCGTAAAAGTACGAAATTTCTAACCCCCCTGGCGGGGGCAAATCGATCGACTTGGCACGCACATGCCGATTTCATTCATACGCAACTTCAGTCTCAATTCAAGTTCTGACTTTTGTTACACACGCTGTTGCAAAATCTGCAGACTTGGCTGCCGCATATCAAGTCGTTTGCATCATGAACGTGTGTGGAGACCTTTAGAGTTATGATTCAACCCCAGCCTAGCACTGTGATTCCCTAACGCTTCAGGCAAACGAACGATCACCACCTTGCTCGCTAATAATAGAGGAAATTTACTGAAAATAGTCACTCTCTTTTGCATCTTATTTTATGCAACATGGGTTTTCGGCATTCAAGTAACATCCGGACATCCCCGTTACCAAGAGTCCTTCCAAAACAGTTGTCTACTAAACGTCAATTAAGCTGAGACGCCATTTCATGGTACAAAAGTTTTGAATACGTGGAATTTAGAGCTCAATTAGGACTAATTTAATGCCTTTTCGCCGAATTTAATGCTCTAGTATTTTTTTTTTATTTACATGGATAATCTAGCTTTATGAGAGGTTAGGGCCCACTACTGAAAATAGGAAAAATAGTATTGTCACAATAGTCTTCACTGCATAATATATTAGTGCTCAACCCAACACAACTGTCTAAATTTCGCTGTGTCATCCAGCAATGTTTAACCGTCGATTCAAGGTTTGTTGGAGATCAGGTATAATATGAAAATAGAGTCAAATAAATAATATTTTCTTTACATTTCTGTGGATAAAGTCGTACTACCCTCTATAAATCCGAAAAGGTTATTCAATTTCTTTTCAGTATTATTTGTTGATCAAAGATCTTATTCCTATTCAAAAACACAGAAATATCAAAATGTACGTGTAGGTAGCGTGTAGAGCATTAAATTCTTGGAAGAGGTATTATGTGAACCCTCATTCAGCCCTCAATTTTGACGTATTCAAAACTTTTCTGCCATGCAATGGCGGGCCCACCTTTACTGATGTGTCTTTTCTACTAAGCATTCCATTGGCCATCTTATTCTGATCTCCTTAATATGTGTATAGAGTCTTCTTTTGTCGCATCGTTGCACCATGCGAATTCAACTTTATATTCTTTCCTTACATTATCTCTTCTCGTGGAATGTTGAAAACGGTAGTGAACTCTGTTTCGTTCGACCATTGGCGTAACCAGGTAGGGGTCAGGGTGGACCTGGCCTCCAATGATGGGAACTGGCCCCCACAGGAAATTATGAAAATTTCTAAAAAACATTCGTTTATTCGTACAATCTTAGGCCTAATTAAATTCTTCAAGAAAGCCAATTAAAATGTTTTTAAAATTTTTAAAATCTATTCTGAAATTGATCTTATTCAACTGAATTCTAACATAGGCGTGATCTGTAGGAGAAATCATGCAGAACTTTGAAATTAGAATTTGAATTTTGAAAATTTCGTAAAAGTTTGTTTAATTTTTCGGAAAAAAAAACTTTTTTAGGTCTTTTCGATTCTAATCCCAACGGATTCAGTGATAATGCGGATAATCTTTATAAGGAAATAATTTGACTGTGCAATTAAAAACTTCAATTATATTCTTATTACGTTACATTATGGGATAAATCTATATTAGCACTCTAGCACTCTGCCCAAATTTATACAAGTAGCTGCAAGCAGCTCGTGGTCTGCCAGTCAGCTCGTAGGGCTGTGAACGAAGCTTTTGCATAGAGTTGAAACTTGGTAAGAGCAACTGCTTCAGGAGAGGTTTTCGAACATGGCACTCATAAAAATTGAAAATAGAACAACAGCTGCTAAATAAGTGTGCAGAAAAAAAAACCGTAAACTAAAGCGTGCACAGACTTAGACTATCTCTTTATTAGTGCTTAATAAAAACGTAAATAATTGATCTAAAATGTGTATCTAACTTCAGACCTGTAAAGTACTTAAGTACATTGGTACTTATGTATTAGTACCAGTACCAGGATCTGGACTTAAATGTTTTTCAAGTACAAGTCCCGGTACTGGTACTCAAAAATTTCTCAAGTACAAGTCTTTCTATTTCTTGTAGAAATTTGTATCTTAATGATTTTGTTTTAAATATTTACATTTTTAAAGATTTTGTTAATATTTGATTTGCAGAAATTGAAAAAAACATTTATTTTTTTGCTTTAAAAACTAAAGGAGAAAGAATTTATTTTCAAATGTACTAAGTTTGTTTTCCTAGAAATTATGAAAGTTTTAGATTGTTTTCTATTTCACTTAAATTGATCGGCATTAAGATTGAATAAAGAGAGATTAACTTTCAAAACATCGTCAATTAATTTATATTTAAATTCTCAGTTTTGCTGACTTTTCACTTGATCACTTTTTTTTTTCTTCAATAACTTTTCTTCGATATTTGAAATATTTCGCTACTTTTTAAAGTAATAATTTCTTGATTCAATCGAATGCAAAAATAAATGACTTACATTACAACTAACAGATGAAGGACGTATATCTGGATGAGTCTTAAGATTTTTGAGCTTTATCTAACGTATAGAGGCTCCGGTGCTTTTTGTCCTTATTATATACGTGTAGGACCGCTTGTGGTATTTCCTCTTGAACACATCAGGCGGCTGTCGGCGGGTATTTTTGTCCTTGTTTATGGTTATCCAAAGCATTACTCGTCGACTCCGTTTTTTCCTAAGCTGGTTGGCTTTGGTGAATACGGGGCCTCGTTTCCTGGTCTTTTCGTTAAAGATGACTTCAAAGGATTTGATCCCTTCTACTTGCCTCAGTCGCAAACGTGGAATATTTTTTTTGAAGTGGTGATTTTATCGAACGCACTCCCTTGCACTAATTAAGATTATGATCAGAGTGGCAATGGTTAGCACTTTCACAAATTAATTATTTAGTCGTGATTATAATTTAAGTTTTCAATTTTTATGTTTATAATTACAGAGTGGCAATGGTTAGCGCACAAATTAATTAATTGATAGTGATCACAGTAGAACTTAATTTTGCACAAAAAATATTTTTTCCTTTATGATCAAAACGCGGGGATGGTTAGCACACCATTTATAATTGATTAATTAATTATGATCGCGGAAAATACTAATTCACGATTTGCTTGAGCGGTCCTTGCTCGGGCGCCAGTTAATAAAATTTATTTAAAAACCTCAAAAAATATATTTCTAGGCAGGCAGGTTACCTGCACCTTTATTTCTCGGATATAGAATTAAGACTAATAATTACAAGTTTCTCTAAACGTAAAATATCTTTAACTTAAAATTACCAGACGCGTGGGCAGCAGAAATTTCCTGGGAACCGAAATGTATTTTCCAGGTTGACGGAGAAGTTGTTGTCGCATCAAATTACGGCGAATGCCGCAATTATAAAAATAATTAGCAAAGTCGAGGATACATCTTCCAGAATATTCAAAGATAAAACATTCAACTTTTAGTTTCAGTTCGTCCGCCTTAAAATGATAACAAAATCGTTAAATTCGGTTAGTTACTTTCAGAGGTAGTAAACGACATTTCAGGAAACTTTGAATTTGCATATCTCGCGCAGTGCGCAGGGGAGGTTGTTGAAAATTAAGTTATTAGGACTGTCCCAGAACGCTCTGCACGGTTCTTAATAAACCATAAAATCCCTAGTAGTAAATGCGCTACCCACTTTCAATATAAAAAGCATTGATCGGCACGTATTTAAAATGAGTTCGAAATGTAAAGATGTGCACCGAGCAATTTTGCACAAATAGTGCGAAAAGTATAAAAATCATTTTCCGAGATTGCAAGCGAAGTTGAAACAACGCGTTGGACAGTTAGCAGAACAATTAAAACATTCTTAGAAACGGAGACAATTGCGGGAAAACGAAAATGTGGTAGACCGAAAGGGAGAACACCTAAAACAGTGGAAAAAATGTGCTGAAGTTCATTGAAAAGAACAAGTCGAAAACTACTGTGGCCATCACTCAGAGAAAAATCGCTTAAAATCAAAGTAAAATTACTTTGAAACAAAGAAAAGTAAATATGATTTGGCTTCGAATGCGTATTACTTTAATCCAATAGGGCTGTTTTTAAAATTTACGTAAGACCGTGCCCTTATTGATTATACCAATGACATATTCGATTTGATACTGATAGTCTATTTATTTAAAAAATGTTCACCTTTTGTATTGACCTCAAAATTAACTTAAAAAAAAAAAGCTAAAGAAGTTTGATTTAAAACCTGAAGTTTTCGATTTCAACATATGCATTTTTAAATTAATATTTATTAATTAATATGAATATTAAATATATAATTATTAAATATTAATTATAAATTAATATTCGTTTTAATAATATGGCAGTATTGAATATCATGTGGCATTTTTGTAATAAATGTTATAATTTTAGATGGAAACTCCTATTAAAAATAAAATGAAAAATATTACTCGTATATTTTTATACCCTAGATGAAATCTAAAGGGTATACTACTTCCGTTTGTAACACCTCGCAATAATGATGCTAGAGCAAAATGGATTGGACACCCACGCATAATATTAAAAGTTAGTTTGATTATTGCAAGTCCGTCCATCTGTGCGCACGATAACTCGAGAATCTGTTCACTTAGAAAGCTGAAATTTGGAACGTGGTGTTTTTATAGTAATATGCAAATAGTCCCATATACTTTTGTGGTAAATTCAGTAAATCTCACTGACTGCATATAAGTAAATTATAAGTAAAATGTAAGTAAACACCAGTTTACGACATTTGGTAGCATTGACAGTGAGAGCATACTGAGTCCATTTATATACATGTCAGTGGCCTAGGCACATATAAACTAAATGTTAAGACCTACAATGGCTAAATTAAAACAAGGAAAAACTTCAGTTCTTTAGCAAGCTTTTGAGGTCCAAAGTTGGACTAATTATATTCACTTCCCCTCAAAAATGCGTTAAACTGTAGAAAATATGAATAGTTATGCTCTGCTAAGTCTTTCCAAAAAACTTTGTAGTACAAAATTGTCTCTGTTAGTTACATAAATTTTCCATTGAATTTGTTTGTATCCACGTCATCCAACACGACATCTTATACGAGACTTTAAACCTTCGATATTTTCCTCGAGTACGATATTGTGAAGATTCTCTCTAGATGTTCAATCATGACAGGTCCAAACCATCTAAGACTGTCGGATTTATAAATTAGTCCACTCAAAAGTAGCCAAATAGGTTAACTCCATTTTTAAATTTACCATTACCAACAGTTACGTAAGGACTTGTCGCGTCCAATCGTTTGCAAAGGAATGACAATACACAAAATTTAGCGACTTTAGACTGGAAAGCAGTGAAATTTTGAGATCATTTTTGTAAATAATTTGATTAGAAAAATCCTTATCTACCTATCGTACCTATAGCAACACTTATTCATATTTATCAAAACCTAGGAAAATACGGCAAGTATTTACCATCACTAGATGTACATACGAAAACCTCAGCCGATCCTCAGATAGCGGCATTAAAAGCCATCTCATCACCAGATGTCCAAACGAAATTAATGTGGGAATGCATTCAAATATTAACAAACCTTGGCACAAAGAACCACTTTAACATTTCATTAGAAGCCAGAACGGGAATTGATAGAAATGATAATGCGAACTTACAGGCCAAAAAGGGAGTATCCATGCTCCTCATAGCCCCGGAATCACTTTGCGGTATCTCTTAGAATACCATGTAGCTTCAATTCAAAACTGGATCTAGAACCAAATCAACCAGAGATGGACTTCAATGACTCCACACAAGCCAAAAGATTCATTAAATGACCTTCATATCACCCACTCATGTATGTAGGTTGTGTCTGGAGGAGGATGAAACATCGGAGCCAGTCAAATGCGAATGACAGGCCAGTGCCAGAGCCTTTGGCTCAAACTTCTTAAAGCCTGCCGACTTCGAAGCGAAGCAAAAAATATACTGCTCCTCCTGGGAAGAGGCGATTGTTGGATGAACCAAAAGGAAGATGGGACATAACAAGCCAATGAATGGATGCAGTGCAAATGCCACTCACCCCGCTTAACTTCTTAAACTTAAACTTAAACTTCAATTCTGAGTCCTAACTAAATCATAGATGTTTCTCAAAATTGATGTTATTCCTGCTGCATTCTTTGTTATGTTGTTGTAAGGCCTTTGATCATATTTTGTTTATAAGAATTTGAGTATCTTCAACTCTCAATGGCTCCTTCTTATTATCTATTGCACCCTTTGGAGTAGATATAGATTTTGGAGTTAGTCGAGTCTAGATCGTTCCGACTTAATTCAAATTTCGAGGACGCATTATAGGGGGGATTGCTTCATATCACAAATAAAAGCTTGCCAGATGCTTAATAATCGGCCCCAGATCGGTCACCATTTTAGGGAAAGTTGCATTCTCTGAGGGTTATACTGGTAGTGTCCCTTATTGCTGTTAAAGGGTGCGTACAATTACATTTTTTGAATTAAATATGTGTCTTACCAGATTCACGCGAAAAAAAAGTTACAAGAGTGGATCTTTTTGCAAGCATCCTAGGCATTTTTCAAGAGTTCGAAGTAGGCCCATGCTTTTCTATAATACACACCTCAAACATAAGACTTTGAAGAAGACATGACCTGTTCACAAAATTAAGATCATTTGACATGAAATAATTATGTGGGAAGGACTAGTTATTGAAATAATGCGTAAAATCTGATATTACGCGTATGGAATGAGGAAATAATTCCAAAGGAGTGTGTAGCAGTAATTACATCCGTAGAAAAGTATATTCATGCAAAATGTTGTATACAAAGTCTTTTCATATTTCATTTCTGAAACCGTTCAGGTACATGGAAGATATCTTGGCGGTATCATTCCAACTTCAAATAACTACAGCAGATCCTCATTATGCCTGCTCTAGATAATGCAGAAATTGTAAGAGTATTAAAAAACAAAAATCACAATGATAATTTTTGCATTTTAAGGAGTTCTGCGTTGTCAAATATCGGAACACTGCATAGCATTGTGAATCTTTATCGGTTACGGATTCACGAAGATAATATTTCGTAATATACCCAATATTTCATGCTTTTGAAAGCTGTGCATTTTGTTGCCATTGGTTAATTACAGAAAATACGAAAGTCTTAATCAAATGGATGTTATTACTACCTAAATTGGCTGTAAAATCCTGTCATCCATGGCATGCAATAGGCTAGCTGCTGCGTTGAGACTGACAATGATAATAATCGCGACGTTTGCCTACTCCTCTTCCAAAAGCTGATTTTAATGAAAGTTGGTTTTTCATTTATACTTCTCGTTTAGACTTATTCTCTTTACAATTCCATTCTTATTCGATTATCTCTTTTATACAATACCATAAGAGGGAGACAGGTAGTAAAGCTAATTGTCACATTGCCTTCTCCTCTTCCAAAAGTTAAAATGACTGCTTCTTTTCATTGGTTCATAAAAACTTAACGAATATTTCGTTCATGCGCAGTAGAATAAAATTTTAATTTTTGTGATCTGAAATTTGCTGATCACCTGGTATTTGCTGTTTCTTTAAAATACACAAGAATGAATGGGACAGACAATATTATAAATTCAATATGCAGCCCATTTGGATTGTATCGTTTCTGTTTTCTAAGCTAGTGATACCTCTGCCAACAGATGGCTCCGGGGGTATCGAAATGAGAAATTTCTCAGCTTGATGAAATCAAGTTTTTTGTAATTTTGTAGCTTGAAGAATTTTTCAATTTTTTGGTGTAATTTATATTTAACTTAGTTTTTAAGTTTTGCGTCTGCATGGAAATAACAATGAAAGAAATTGACTCAAATAAGAAATTTTTGAATGTTCATTTCACGATCGCACGATGAAAACGCCTTTGTCTTTCAAGATAAAAATTTGAATTAGAAATTTCATAAAAACCACAAATTTTTAAAGATTTTCTAATTGAAAATTACTGCTGCTGCTACATACTGCTAATGTTATTGCAAGAAGACCAAAGGTGTTACTTTTTCTGTTGATATTCTTTGCTCTTCTTTTAAATGCTGTTGAAATCATAACCGTCATCTTACGGAGCTTACCTTTACCAAATCCGTATATTACTGTTGTTGTTTAAACATTCACCTGTACCCACCTACTTCAATAACGATCACCATTACCAGCTCGATGTACCTACCGAGTATTACCTTATTTCAATCAAGCGGGTACCTACCTACTTTCCTATGTTACGTGAAGGAATAAATTCTGAGTCGATGATCAAGTTGACCGCATCTCAATTTTACAAATTTTACTGAAGGCTAGTTTTCACTTCAAAGCTCAGTTGTTTTGTTGCTGCTAGTGATAAGTTTGGCAATATACAAGTATTCAAGTTTATGAAAAATTAAATTGGTTGATTTAAAAAAAAAAAAAAAAAACTAGAGTCGTATGGAAGTTGTCAGTGTTAATCCAATAGAATCGTAAACTTTTTTTAAATTCGAAACTCAATTCACATATAAGACCTAATGCAGCGCAATGGTTGCACCGAAGACTTTTCTAACAGACTTGAAGGCTTAAGTCGAGACAAATCTACTGAATAAAGTGAGATCGTGACTGACTGTGTTCCAAATAATTTATACCCCTCTTTTACATACGTGACACGGAGAGAAAAAAGTTGTTGATTCAACCAAAATCATTGTAAGTTCTTCAAAATGTGCTTTAATTTTCAGCCAAAAATAAAGTTGTTAAAATCATAATAAATAATAATTTTTGGATTAACAAAAATTATTTATCAATCACAATTTCAAATATTGTTACATCAAAAGTTATCGATTTTCAAAACAACAATATTATTGTTAAAATAAAAATACTTTTATTAATTCTACAAAAAAAAAAAAATGCATTGGTAAAAAGCGAATATTTAGTTGTTGAAATTACAAATAAAATGTTAAATCAACGCCTAACGATGGTAAAAGTGAACGTTTTGCAGTATAAAATAAAAATAAAATTTTACTGTCGGCATTCATGTCAACAAAAATTTTTGCGGGCATTTTGGATATTGGATTTGGGGTACCGAAAAAATTTAAAAGTAAAAATAGATGGAATTGAAGAATCCAAAATTTATTATTTTTAGTATTAAAAAAGAAATTAAGCAATATAACAGAATGTACATACCTACTACAAAAATATTAATTTGGTGCACAAAAAGTTGGCTTCATAGTCATTGCAAAGTAGTTAAGTTTTAAGTTTCCAACACTATATACCATATTTTAAAATTATTACACCATATTTATTGGCTATGGCTCTTTTCCAAAGTTCTTCAAGTAATTTCAGCAGAAGCTCATGATCGACAGTGTTAAATGCTTTTTGATAGTCGACAAACAGCGCTCCTACGTACAGTCCCTGATCCAGATATTCATTTATAACGTTTAATGTCTCTGTTGTGGCTGATTCCGTACCGCAACTTTCCTGAAATCCAAATTGTTTCAGGTCATACCCTCCAGTTTTGATTATAAATCTTTTTGGCCTCTTTTCAATAATTTTCTCAAATATCTTACCCACAGAGCTGAGAATTGCTATTGGTCTATAGTTACAGACAGGATGGGACTTATCAGGTCCGCAGCAATAACTAGTTCTTTTGTCGTGATTTCATCTAGTCCAGGACCAGACTCTTTCCTAAGTGTTTTTATTATACTATCTTTTTTAGTCGGAATTGTAGGTTCTAGGAAGATTGGCAATTCTTTATTTCTATTTGCAATTGGTTCTCTTGTCGGCAATTTTTCTCTTAGTACATTTCCAATATTGGTGAAGTATAGATTGAAAGTGTCTGCAATTGTTTTTGGATTAGTTTCAATTTTTCCAGATTTCTATGATAATTCTGGCAGTAATCCATCCATTCTTTCTGGATCTAACCTTTTTGTAAGTTGTGCCATATTTTTTGCTTTCCTGTGTCATGTCAATAAACTTCTCAACTGTCACTACTTCAGATTTTATGATTAGCTCCCTTATTTTTCTTCTATATTTCTCTTCATCCAATACTGAAATAATTCTAGTGGTCATCCTCCTTTTTGGTAGAGTTTTTTCAGTAAGCGCGACGTTAATCAAATTGTGGTACGATGTTGATGTGACCCCAATATGAATGTCCATCCGAACCGTCTCATAGATATCCGTAAAAACATGGTCAATTATGGTAGCTGTCGCTTCTGTAGCCCTAGTCGGGTGTTCAGTGTCTATTTGATTGATAATTTTAAAGTTATAGCTGGAGAGCAAGTCAAGGTATTGGGTTATTGTATTATTTTGCGCCAACAAATCAATGTTTATGTCTCCCAGGAACAGGCATTTTTTGTGATGGTTTATCAAGTTCTCTGAGTATTCCATAAATTCTTCTTGTGGTTCATTCGGTGATTTATACATTGTCATAATTTTGAAATGTTTTTTACTGTTAACTGTTATTTCAATCAATATCATATTATATTTGGCATCCAGTTTGATACTTTTACATTTTATTCCCTGTTTAACATATATCGCAGCTCCTCCCCCGCGACTCTACATTCTGCAGTTAAAAATCCCTTCATAGCCACACAAATTATAATATTTAACCTCATTCGAGTATAACCAAGTTTCGTTGAGAATTATAACATCAATCAAAGGATTTTTTGTGGCCAGTAATTCGAGTTCATTTAGCTTATTTCTTACACTCCTGATATTCAGATATAGTAAGTTAATCATGTTGGGCCTATTTATAAGGTTACGATAGTATAATCAGTCTTATTTCTAATTAAATCTACGCGCCTTAGATATTCAGGCCATTTTTTACTGTCAGCAGTGTGCATACATTCTTCAGTTGTGCTTTCCTCACTTCTCGCTGATTTTATTTGACAGTTTATACATGAGACTCTGTTTCTCGGACAGCTTGGAGTTTCATGATTTTCTCCACAGTTCTTGCAAGTTTCTTGATTCTCACAATTTTTCGACATGTGTCCATACCTTTGGCATTTGAAACACCTCATAATGTTGAAGTCCTCACGGACATAGGGTGAGTTCCAGTCAATATTGACATATTGCCCAACCATACGTTTGTATGTAGATGCACAAACCTCAAAAAAGATACCTAGTCAATTTGTTGTTACGTTTGTTAAGCTTACTATGAGTCACTTTAAGTTGGTCTTGCTCCTTGAAAGTGTAATTAAGTTCTCGCAGTTCAGTAAGCAGTTCTTCCGACGTATAATTCTTATCTAAATTAGTGATGAATAGGCAGGGAACTCTTCTCTTGCTGAGCATAACGCTGTATTGATTACCCAGCACTTTGCTTACTTCCCTATGGAGAGACATATTATTTTCTGCAGAATTAATTTTAATTATAACCCCACCATTGGTAAGGGGCCTTAGTTCGGTAATAGGGATCTTTAGTGCTTGGTTTAATTTGTTCTTTAACGAATTTTTGTGTGATTTCAGTAGTCTGGTTAACATTAATAATTATTAATTAATATTAATAATTATTTATTAATTATTACACCCTGGGCCGGAATCGCAGGGCATGCCCTTTTTACCACTTCCAGGTATGTTTCTTTATTGGTACTTACCCTATAATTTATTCTAGTTATCGTTTGATGTATCTCTTTAATAATTGTCCCCTGTTCTTTTAGTTCCCCTGTGATTTTGGGTAAGTTTTATCATTTCATCAATCTTAGTGCTCATGATGTCCTTTAGTTCTAGACAAAGGTTACACATGTAGATTATGTCCCTATTCTCCGCCAAAAGATTTTTATTATAGGCCGGCATTTCCATGCATTTGTCATGGAAAGCACTGCCACAGAATCCTTTGCATGTGAAAATAGGACCATTTCTAATTGGTTTTTGGCACTTTTTACAATCCATTGTTGAATTCCAATTTGTGAGCGTTTTATAGTTTTGATTATTTTACTCAATATTACTTACGTTAATACATTCTGTTATTAAATTACCTTCGCCCTTCAAAAGTGCTGCGTATTTGTGAGGTTACGTCCGTGGACAGCAAACTTTGTTAACTAGAAGTTCATATGTCGCACAATTCACGTTTCCTATATTATATTTTGAGCGCAATTATTTAAAGATTAAGTGATTTTAGGTTGTTATTTGCAATCTAATTACTGTATACTTGGGTTTTCGCTATAATTATCAGGTTGGCCAAAAAGCGTGGTGTTGACAGATTCTTCTTCTTCACTATAGTAGAAGAAGAACTTAGGTAATAAATAAATGTAAATTTTTACTTCCTGTATTTTACATAGATACAATTTATGATGATTCGTGAATTTGAATAAAGTACGTTTCTCTAGTTTTACTAACAAAAGTAAAACAAAATAAATAATCTAACATCCCCTTTGACATTTCGGAGTGGCAAAGAACCTTAAGCAACTTTCTTCATTGCGAGTGGTAGTCACCTGCTAATCTGTTCCACTCGTATCTTTTAAATGATAAATTTTGTGCATTTGACATTTGCGAGTGTCTTCAAACTTTTGTTCAGTTTACAGAATATACCATTTTTATACCATAATTGCGCCCCCCCCCCTCACCGGAATCCTGGATCCGCCTCTGATACACCCTAAAGCAGAACTACGTGAAATTTAAAAATTTGAATAAATCTTTAATTCAAAACTTTAGGATTTAGTCAGAAAAAAAAACAAATATAGTATATCAGATATAATTTCTTGTAGCAATAAGCATCTCTTGCTCTCTTAATAAAGCGCAACAGGTATTGGTCACTTACAGATAGCTAGGTAGACCCTAGAGTATCCAGTCTGCTTCGCGTGAAAGCCGAACATGCACATAAAATGTATTTGGTTGTCTCCTTCCAGGCAGGAAAATCTCTCAGGGCTCTCAGCAACTCCCATGCATGTTAGATGAGCGTAAAGCGAGCCGTAGCCGGTGATGATGCCAATCACAGTTCTACATTGTTTCCCTCCGAGGTCCATGAGAAAATTTGAGATATTACTATTGGGCCCATAAGAAACAATTTATTGCACCTGCAAGTACTCAGGTTCGCGGGTTCCAGTCCGAGTAACGAAGAATCTTTTCATTCCCCATGAACCCCATGTGACCAGGAACCCACTGAGGTTTCTATTCAACCCGTAATTGGTCACAATTTTTGGTCCTGTTGAAAACTTCAATGGAGAGGCATCTATCTGCTTCTACGTATGGAATCATATCTTTATGTTCTTGGAGAAATATACTCCACGTCCACACCAACGGAGCCTCTTCTCCATGTTTTGTTTGGAAGTCATCAGAGAATATCACACAGCTTGCCATTATTGCTCAGTGCATTTTCCATGTATTTTCGACAAGTTTTACTTTTTTTTGTTGATTATTTTGTTTGTCATCTACTTGGCAGATTATTACCTGAAAGATTCGATTCCTGATCGTTCTGACTGTTAATGTATAGTTTCTCATGACAACAATTTATAAGGCCGTTGAATAATAATTTTTTTTTTCACAAGTAAAATTTTTAAATATTTTCTACTTTTTCTTTTATGGAGATTGGAGAGATTATTCTCATTTTTTCATTCTTAAATATGTTCAAGAACTCGAAAGTCCAAGAAGAGGTTTGTGATGGTGCGTGCATTGTTGTGATGGAGAAAAGTTCACCAACTTGATTGTTTTGCACACAATATTTGAAAATCATCTGGAAAAGAATTATGATGGACCATTTAGTAGAAATGCGGCAAAAAAAATTGAAATATTGCTCCGAAAATAGTGATGCTATGAACTCTGCTCCGAGTATGAGCGGAAAAAATGTGTTTTACATTATCTGGAGCAAAATGATGATAAAACTTTGGAGTAGAGGTTTTCGTAGAGCAAAATATTTTTTAGCTCCACTAAGATGCTCCAAATACGGGCAAAAATATAAAGCACCCTAAGTTAGAAATACGTGAAATTTAAAGTTTTGAATAAATCTTTAATTCAAATCTTTAGGATTTATTCAAAAAAAAATTTATATATCAGAAATAATTTCTTGCGGCAATACTTATCTCCCCTTACTGTCCACTAGGTCTCCGTAAGTTTTTTGTTTTTTTTTTTATTTGAGTTAAGGGGACAGGAGATCCTAACCCAAGCACGGAGGCCAGAGCGGCTTTCTGAGATATTCCTATTGGTCCTGTAAGAAACGGTTTGGTGCACCTGCAAATACTCAGGTTCGCCCATCTCTGCTGATGCTTCCTATGTACACCCGCTTTAATGAGAGGGGTTCCGGTCCGAGGAACGAATAATCAGAGCTAGCCATAGCTAAAAGGTCCCCACGATCCCCATATGACCAGGAACCCACTGAAGGGACACTTTGTTGTGGATACACAGGCTATCCACAGATGACCTGTAATCCCCTTATTTTAATTGCCTTTCTAAGGAGATGTCTAATTTGTGAGTAAACAATTTAGCTCCAAATGGAGCTTTTCTACTTTGTTGGCGCATTTCTAAAAATCCAAGGCAGTGTAAAGTTCCGGTGTGGAGCACTTACTTCAACTCAGACAGAATTTTACCCTTCTTGAGCAACCTGTGAGGAGTTTAACCAATAAGGAGTTTAAATATAAGGATCCGAATGGAGCTTTATTTTCAAAGCAACACTTCCGAGTAGAAGCGATATTTCAAGCTTTGGTGCAAAGAATGAGGCAATAATTGATTGATTTATCGTCGCTTGTGAGGATCCGCTCGCTGCTGTGATTGACAAACTTGGCTTCTGGCTCATAGTAGTAAATTCAAGCGTCGTAAATTGTCATAATGCCCAACATTCCTTTCGCTTGGCTTGAATATCTTGAATATTTGTTATCATCTCTAGTCGACTCGATTATTCTTTTGAGCACCACTCAATTATGTTCGATGGAACAAATCTTCCTGATGGTCAGAGGTTCATGCAGGATTGTTTTTTAATCAGATTATGGATGTTTCCAGGGATGTCTCGATATCCCAATAAATGTAGGTTTAAGCAGCATGCTTCGTAGACCATCAATGGTTTCTTGGACGACTAAAATGATAGTATATCCTTTTCATGGGTTGATCTTAAGTGAATTACTTCCACGTTGAAATTTGTTGAAGCACTATTCTGTAGAATATGGTGAAAGCTGATGCTTCATCATGAAATAACCATTTTAGTCTTTGTGAGCATTCTTGAGAAACCCATAAAAAATTATGCCTCCACAATTTTCGCGTGTTAATTCTACATTTTTAACGTAATACTTTTTTTCACGCCTTAAATAAAAACAAAGATAAAAAAACTGGTAAGAAATGGAAAATAATCTGAAAAAGTCGGGAAATAGCTTAACCACAAGACCTACGCAGCGACTATGGAGTTTTTTTAATATTGCCAAACTTAATCTAATAATAGCCTTTACTTAGGGCTGACACCGCTATAACAATTGAAAGTCAGATCAGCGGTGTACCCACATCCAACAATCTAATTTCGGTTGAGTTGCATATTTTTGGCTAAATGTTATTTTATATGCAACTAGGCTTTCCTCATCTTTTCTTTGATATTTTATTTCCAACAAATCTTGAACTTCTGAGTTTAATTAAATCGAAGTATATTCCTGATAATTATTCAGCGGATGGATGCGTCCAAGTCCCTTTAAATTCTTTGCCAAACTGACGTCTTCTTTTGATGATGAATTACTAAATCTAGTCCTTTGTATGCTATGCATTCAATGGATTTAAATTCATGCATGTATTTCGACCTCTTTACACTTCTCACGGAATTCTTGTAGGATGCCAAAACTTATGCTTTTTGGTATGTATAGCATATATTAAGATCATCCTTAGGAATCGTCCGACCAACATTCCACCAAGGTAGAATCGACAATATAATATGTAACCGACAATAATTACCTGCAAGTCTGAAAGTGTAACTTCAATCGCTTGGGTGAATTTCTTCCGTAGTCTATCAGCTTTCAGGATTCCTACATGGTTGCAGAGTCTCGGCCTTAAGGCTCTCTAATTGAAGATTATCCAATGATTATAGAATTGAAAACGGTCTGTAGTTTGATATTCTCTAGTTTTCCTAGCCATTGACATTTTCCAGTCAGTCTGGTTACATAGTACGAATACAAATTTAATGAAAGACATACCACATCCCTTGTTGTCTGTCCTTGTTGTTTTCTATACTACCCAAAAATGTGCAGTCCAAATTTCAACTTTGTAGTGAATGTTATTTCCTGAAATTTTTATGGTGGTGTGGTCTTCTGTCATGAGCAACATATTTAGAAAAAGGAAATATACAGATCATTCTTGCTGTGCATTCTCTAATTTGATGTATGTCAAATCTAGGACATTTTTTGTAGAGAAAGTTTGACCTAAGTTCCCATTACGGATAAGTTTCAGGGGTCATTAACTATGACGATTTCGTTTGTGTCCTCTCATACATAGGAAAACGAGTGATTGTTCAAAGTACTTCTATAGTGCTATAGTTTTGTTTTGATGTTGGTAGTGGTGGTTATATTATGTTCGTCTCCCCCCGTTTCCTAAATTCTCATGCCATCCAACATCACTTTACATTCCCCGACTTCTTCTTTATTGGTGTATCTTCATTTATCTTATCTTTTTTTTATTGTCCTCCTTCTTTAGAGCCTCTAGGTACTCGTCATTGATCCGTAGAAGGAGAGACTTATACATATTTAACGATTTCCAGAAGTCTACACTTTTGTTCTTCAGAGACCTCTGAAATATTAATTTTGGATTACGTTTATTGATTTAACCAATTCCAGCGGCTGCATTTATATAATCTTTTATTCGTAACATTGCAACTGGGGAATAGTTTACCATCTTCCATATATTTTGTGTGTGTGCTTATTTCTACCTTCAGTCAAGAAAAGAACCATTTTTTATCATTTTATTATTTTTTTTTTTTCATACACAAAAGAGAAGGGGAACGAAATATTCCAAGACACAGATTTGTTTGTCCTGCTTAACAAAATCGCTCACCAAAACCTACCTGTTATTTTAATTATTAATCACAGCATATTTAGGTGAAGTAAGCTTTTCAGCTTCCCCAGGAGAGCCTGTACCTGGTAACAGTCGGGTATTCGAATACGAAATGTGCGATTGTTTTAAACTGTTCTTTCAGGTAGGATGGATACTCGGGGGGGTTCGTCAATAACCCATTTTTGATAGGTGAGCGTGAAGCGGATTGTAGCCAGTTACCATCATACCGACAATTCTTTTCTCCCGAACGACCCAAGAGAAAGTCAACGAACTTCCTTATTTTTGTACACCTACAATCACTCAGGCTCGTCTGTTGTCGCTTCTGTTGCTTTGTACGAACATATCCGCTTTGATGAGAGACCTGGCAGTGTTAACTGCAGTTTCTGATCCGGAAAAGGAAGTGCTAGAGTTGGACTTTGCTACAGAATCATCCATTCATTCCCCATAATTCTTGTGTGCCAGGTACCCACTGTTTATTTCCCATCACCTTCATAAAATATTTTCAGGTACAGTTGTAAAGAATTAAAAAAAAAAATACTTCTTTTCAGATAATGGATTCGATAAAGGTTAGGAAATTCTAGGATAATCTCCTCAGGATCCAAATTTCTGCGAATTTAGTTGGCATGAAATGGGATTATATGATCTGCAAGCATGCATTGATTTCATTCTCAATGTAAGAGAACTTGATCGTATTTTTTTTTTTTTATTATTTTTTTATTGAATATGCTCCTGAAGGGCAGAACGTAATGAGAAAATAATTCTTATGCAAGGATTAACACATCCTGTTGTGTAACAGTCATTCTAAATCCATAATTATGTCGATGGCTAAGTTTTTCATAAATGTAATCGAGACTTAAATTTGGCGTCGGCCAGTGGCCGTTAAAATAGCATTTAAATGCATCTTCCTAGTAAATAGGCAGGGCTGCGCACGTGCCGTTTCCGTTGGCCAAATCTTTCGACACTTTGTACAAAAACGATGTGCGAGGACATATGGAAGTATTTGAAGTCCAAAAATATTGCGACTAATGGTATTTCTTGTCGAAAAATCAGCAAAAGCTCTAAACCGGTTGCATCCTTTCTCCTAACTGTTTCAGCAGATATGCAGGGCAAGTTATTAGACCCCTTACTTTGGCTTCCTGGCGCTTTTACTAAATTATTTGTACCGTCTGAGCGCCTACCTAGAAATAAAGCTAAAATAAACAACGTTGTTCCAAAAAACTGAAGTCGCTTTCCACTTACTATCAAAATGTAAGGGGGATTCGGACAAAAACCGCACATATCTTCAAATCCTCTTTCGCAGCTTGCTTCGATATAGTTGTTTTCACTGAAACTTCGCTGCATCATGGTATTCGCGATGCTGAAATCCTTGACAATTCTTATCAAACTTTTAGAAGAGATAGACATACTGTTTCGGAAACTCGTGGCGGTGGCGTTCTTCTCGCCTGCAAAAATAAGTTCAATTGCAGCAAAATTGAACTTCCTTGTTTCTCTAACACCCTCGATTTGAGCTCATAGCTCTTAAGCTGTCTCTCCTGAAATATGACCACATAATTTGTTTCTATATTCCTCCAGACTCCATAGATATTGTCGATGACAAAGGTCAAAATATTTACGACCTACTTACTTTAACATCTAATTTTATCCATGGTAAGTTGGAACCTATTGACGAATTACTACTTATTGGTTATTTTAACTTAGACAATATTCAATGGGTACTTAATGGAGATGACGAGGACCATCTTGCACTTAATAACTTGGCAACAAGGGTATCACGTTTCCTTGACACTATTTCATCTTACTTGCTAGTAGACTTACCTCTATTGATTTCAACACATTGCCGTCATGCAATAGTGTTGATGAAGATGTTTCTAAGTTTTACATAATTCTTTTCGATTTATTCGCTACTCATGCTCCCCGTAAATGCCAGCGGTTCTCTAAAACATCACCGCCATGGTTCAATAAAGACTGAAACGCCTTAAAAATAGAAATAATAAACTGTGGAAAGCATATTTGCGGGACAAGGATATTATAAATCACAGCAACTTCCTTACATCCTATTATGAGTTCACCGAACTTTCCTCTTCACTCTATGATGAGTATATTCAAAATAAGCGTGCGAAATTATTTAGTGACCCACGTAACTTTTTTAGGTTTATTAATATAAAAAAAAACCGACAACTACCCCAATACCATGAGGTAAAAAGATTCTGCTAGTGACGTTTCGTCTGAAATTTGCAATATGTTTGTTTCATTTTTTGAAAATACATTTTCCTCTTCAAATTTCCAACCTCGTAATAACAAGTTTAGTTATATGAACGAATCTCATAACGTTTCATTCACTATCCCGACAATTACACATGAGGATATACTTGATCATATTAATGGGCTTCCAAATGACTTCACAACGGGTACCGATGGGATTCCTCCAGCCTTTCTGAAGTCATGTTGCCTCTCCCTAGTAGCCCCGCTGAGAATTATTTTCCAAAAATCGCTCGATAGTGGTTGTTTTCCGCAGCAGTGGAAAAATTCTTTCATCATACCTGTCAACAAAATAGGTAGTAAAAATGATATTTCTAACTATAGGCCTAATGCAAAATTATCTTGCATGCCAAAATTATTTGAATCAATTATTTACTCTCAGCTATCATTTTCCTGTAACAATTTGCTTTATTGAAATCAACATGGGTTTATTTCGGGCAGGTCTACAACCACCAACTTATTAGAATTAATCTCGGATACTAATGGCGGGTTTGCAAAAGGCTTCCAGACAGATTGTATTTATACTGGTTTTAGTAAAGCTTTCGACAAGTTATCTCGCTCCGTGATATTGTTTAAAATGGAAAAGTATGGGTTTCCTCTAACATTCCTAAAATGGACGGAGTCATATTTAGATAACAGAACATACCAAATCAATTTCCGCCATTCCATCTCTAGAGTCTTGAAAGCTTCGTCCGGCGTACCTCAAGGGAGTCACCTAGAATTCTTCGATTCGCCGTGTTAGTTCTGTCTGTGACTTGGGTGTCTACTGTGACCAAAGATTGAATTTCGTCTCCCATATAAACTTCATGGTAGCAAAGAGTAGTTCTATGCTGGGCTTTATAAAACGTGGGTCTCGAGAGAGTTCTCGAATCCCACCAATACATTGCATCTGTACACTTGCTTTGAGAGATCCCTTCTTGAATACGCTAGCCAGGTCTGGTCTCCATTTTACAGTATACACATCGATCGTATCGAGTCTGTTCAGCGGAACTTCTTACGATTTGCTCTCAGGCACCTACCCTGGAATAATTTATTAATTCTTCAACCCTATGAGGATCGCTTAAAGCTTTTAAATATGCACTCGCCTGAGAAACGTCGTATGGTTGCCGATGTAACGTTTGTGCATCAATTTTTAAACGGGAATATTGATTCTCCATTTTTACTTAACAAAATCTCTTTCCGTGATAGTAGGCACAATTTGAGAAGGCTACCTTTGTTGCATGTTAAGTCCTCAAGGTCTAACTTTAGCAAGTATGAACCTGTTAATCGCATGTGTATTACTGGTAAAATATGGCTGAGCATTTTGTTCTCGACGTTTCTTAGCATGTTTTAAAAAAAACGTCTATATAATATTTAATATTTTTTTTTTTATAATGTTTTATGCATGAACTTTGTTTCGAAGGATTCTTTTCAGTTGTTGGCCGAGATGTAGAACAATTCAATATTGTTGTCACAGAAAATATGATTTTTTGCTTTCAAGGAAATATGCAATAATTTTGAGGGTTTTTTTGTTTAATCAGCATTTCCAGAAATGGAACCGATTTTATTCAATCATGCTTCAGCTGAGCGAAATTCAATCATATCGATTTTCTCTGGAGTGTAAATGTTACAAATGTCTTCAACAAATTTTCATTAATAATTGAAAAAATTTAAGCTGGCAGTTTCGAGTATACGATAAGGTAGTACCTAGTAGTAGTATAAGGTATAAAGTCTACTGCTGCAGCTTCTTTAAAATAGATATATATCATCACATCTGATAGTTTGTGTGTTGTTTTTAGATATATGCTGAATATTGGGTGAGCTAAAATAACTACAAATTTAATTTTACAACCATCACCGAGGTCCAGAGCATGTGCAAATTGGCAAAAAATTAAAAGCTCTTATAGCGTCGATAAAAAAATTCCAAAATTCCTGCAATGTTTATTTACTTAGATTTTTTCAAAATGTGTTAAATTTCGCCCCCCAGAATATAATTTTTTATTGCAAATTTAATGCTTCTATTAGTTATAAATATAAAAAAAATTACATAAGTGTTGCAAATTGGTGGAATAACTGTTGCAATTTGTTGGAATTTTTTTATGGAAGTTATAAGAACTTTTGCTTTTTTGCAATTTTGTGAATCTTCTGGACCTCGATGATGGTTGTAAAATTAAATTTAAATTACCTCACCCAACATTCCATCAAAATTTAAAAGCTTTTGAAATTAATGTTAAATTTTGGGATTTAAATGTCGCTGTTGACTCAGTAGAGAAACCAATTAACAAAAACTTCGTGACCATTGTAGAGTAGGTAATACCCTCTCCTGGTCTAAAAGTTCAGAACATATCGCAAAAATAATTTATGATTTTGAATAGAATAGAATTTAATTCATCTTTGGTTTTTTGAAATTTGTATGGACTTGCCTTGTTTGTAGAAAAAAATATTTTTTGTCATCGAGCAAGATATGACAGGATATACCTACTTTCGATGAAGAAAAATAGGTGTGCGAAAAAAGATATCATCGAAAAATATAGTACCTACAATTCGTTCGTTTTTAAAGACCAAAAGGAGAAAATAAACTTAATTAATTCTAAACTCTAAGCTCAGACTATGAAATCAGACATTCGTGAAGTCTTACTATACCTAAACTCTAAATGTAGTGAAATTGCATTTAATTTGATTATAATTGCACGAAACAATACGCAAAGATTTTTTACATATTTAAAGGTGGGAGTAATCAATGCAAATAATATCTGAAAAAAAAGACTGGGCATAAACTTTTCAATAAAAATTTACATAATTTGTTTTTTCTTAACTGTTTCTTCTCTATTATTACCAGCCACCACTCGCCTTCTGGTAGTGGTGATATAGTTGAAAGATCCATTTTTAATGCATTCAATCCCGAACAATGCTACAAATAAAAACGCTGGAAATATTCATTTTGTTTTTACATTTTGCCTTAACTACAACCACAGATGGCATAAGAACCATCTATGCTACAACCAACCTTTGTTACGATTTTATTTTTGCACTGAATAGCTTCAGCTAATGAGACTTAATTTCAATGCAAATTACTTTAAATCAGTGTGCCACTATAGATACAGATCAAAAATTTATGACTGAATAAATGATCGATCCAACCATATACTTAAGATGTGACAGAAGTAAAAATATTACTACTTAGGTTTGTGACACTAAATATTCAAGACCCGATAATGACCACGTCCAATTGTGATATTTTTTCTTCTACAGATCTCTTAACAAACACAATAGAAATAAATTGGTTTGGTATTAATTATTATTATTAATCGCAAACTTTACAACACGACACAGTCATGGAAAATTTGAGCCCTTTTTGCTGATCTGATCCCCGCTTTCATATGAGCGCAGTAATACTATTCGATTGGGTGCAGAAAATGTGAAAAAATTGCTTACTGCGATGAATCTGTTGAATTTGTTTGAATTTACGTTGACACAATTTATTGATAATTTTTATTTATCAGGCATTATATTATTATTTTTCATCCGAAAACTGAAAAATATAGTGCTTATGCACTTAAAATGGCCACATTAGTCTATTCAAGCTGAAAAAATTAATTCGCTACTGATTTTACGCTCTTGTTTGTATACCTTCAAATTGGTGACAGGGAAAATTTCTTTAGTTTTAAGGCACAATATACCAAAAACTTTTAAATAGAATCTTCAATAATAATTTTTTTAACAGTTTCTTTTTTTTATCATTAGGTACATGGCAGCTTTAGGTACCATGGCCAGTGTAAAGAAAACTACTCAGTCTGCCAGTCACCAGAAAGAACAACATGGCACCTTGATGTCCAACAGATCCGGAAATGCAAAACATTGAAAAAAAATGGTATGAATTGTCCGCGAAATAGAAGAAAAATAACTCGTTCCCTGATGTTATTCAACTATTTTATACGAGAATCTGCCTAACACCTCTCTGCACATCAGTTTCTTCAAATTTCCCAGCGCGAAATGGAAGCGCTCAAAGTCGAATGCAAGAGCGCTTTTTTTGATTGCAAAATGATCTCAAAATAATATGTATGTACCTATGTGCTGTTCAATAAAAATATTTATTAATATTAAGGTTCTGTTTCATTTTATATATCTCCAATACCAACTCCACCCTTTCTTCCGTAATTCAAAATGTCCATATAAAAAAAACTTCGATAAAAATCTAAAAAAACTCAACTAACTTTGACCCACTTCCTTTACTTATTCTATCGAATAAAAATCGACCAACAAACTAACACCGCCCCACTTATTTTTCCTTATTTTTTGATTCCGGTGTCATTCCCCGTCCTTTTGATATATTGGTTCATATTATCTGAAAAATTAGAAAATGGCGTCCGTTGCTCAAAATTTCCATATAAAAAAAACTTCGATAAAAATCTAAAAAACTCAACTAACTTTGACCAACTTCTTTACTTATTTCACTTTCATACCACGCCCTTTTTTATTCGCATATAAACTGCAAAATTAGAAAATGGCGTCCCTAGATCAAAATGTCCATATAAAAAAAACTTCGATAAAAATCCCAAAAAACTCAACTAACTTTGACCCACTTTCATTACTTATTCTATGATTTCGCTTTTCCATTGTCCACATAAAAAAAACTTCGATAAGAAATCAACAAAAATTGAACTTTCGTACTGACTACTGGGAGCAGAAAATCTGATTGAGTTGCTTCCTTCTGATTATGGGTGCCTGGTAGAAATCTGAAAAATTGGCTTTTTCTGGCCTGGATTTGGATGTTTTCCATATCGACAAATCGAAAGCACCAACCCAGAAAAATTTGTGGAACGTATTTGATCAGAGACATGCCCCCATACTAATGACTAAATTTTTCAGGATTGCATACTTGTAGGCGTCAACAAATTTTCGATATGGAAACACCAAAATCAGGCCAGTTTAAACCAGATTTTTCAGATTTCTACCAGGCACCCATAATCAGAAGGAAGCAACTCAATCAGATTTTCTGCTCCCAGTAGTCAGTACGAAAGTTCAATTTTTGTTGATTTCTTATCGAAGTTTTTTTTATATGCAGTTTACGTGCGAATGGAAAAGGGCGTGGTATGAAAGCGAAATCATAGAATAAGTAAAGGAAGTGGATCAAAGTTAGTTGAGTTTTTTTGAATTTTTATCGAAGTTTTTTTTATATGGACATTTTCATCTAGGGACGCCATTTTTTAATTTTGCAGTTTATATGCGAATAAAAAAGGGCGTGGTATGAAAGTGAAATAAGTAAAGAAGTTGGTCAAAGTTAGTTGAGTTTTTTAGATTTTTATCGAAGTTTTTTTTTATATGGAAATTTTGAGCTACGGACGCCATTTTCTAATTTTTCAGATAATATGAACCAATATATCAAAAGGACGGGGAATGACACCGGAATCAAAAAATAAGGAAAAATAAGTGGGGCGGTGTTAGTTTGTTGGTCGATTTTTATTCGATAGAACTCTCTTTCGTTTGTAGTTTTTTTTTATATGGAAATTATTTTGAACTGCAGAAGCCATTATAGTGTAAATGTATATACACGGCATGCAGGGTTGTTGTAATATGAGAACTGATAAGATCAGGAAAGAAATAACTAGGTCTGTACGGCGGTGGCAGAAACAATTTTTGTAAATTTGATTTTTGATTTTTTCTTAATGGAAAATTTTATGGAAAATTATTTATTTTTCTAAGAGTAAAAGCCAATTACATTTTCATGATATTTTCTTTCCGTTTTTCTTCATTTTGCAGAATTATGATAAAATAACAATAAAAACTAGAAATCCGATCAAAGAAATATTTTTATTTTATATAGAAAATTAAATAACATTCGCTTTAGGTTTTTTTTTTTCCAATTTAGATCATTTGCCTTTTCTTTTTTTAATAGTTGATATTGATTACTCTCTTACATGCTAAACAATTTATAATTTCAGTAATTGTAAAAAGTTGTAAAAATTTTTAGGGTAGGATACACATGTCATTAAAAGTGAATGGCATTTTTTTTCGGAAGATATGTATATATGTACATATATATAAATATATAAAAAAAAAATTAAAAAAAATTAAAGACGACTTTTAAAATAAATTAGTATAATCTCCAACATTAGAGAAAATGGGCTACGTAGAACACGTTGAGATTTTTGTTGATGTCCATTGAATTTCATTAGATGCTGGTCCTTGCATGGAGAACTCAATGTAGGTATTTGCTAATAGCTCATGATAGGAGAAAGCTGTCCAATTCTGTTTTAAAACGTTGCAAATCCTGGATTTCTTCACATGTCCATTTCTCTAAACGTCATTCATTGATGGTATTGTTTCATCCTGCTGGGTGAGAAAAAAAAATTAAGTGAAAAAAATTTGTAAGAATATGAATTTAAAAAAAAATTAAAAAGGTGAAATTTTTTGTTGTGGATTTTAAACGGGGAGATGTGTTCAAAGCAACACCGCCATATGAATGCTGTATAAAATGTGAATAAATAAGTTTTTATTAAAGAAATATTTCGAATCAATTTATTGCTTTTTTTTCTCGAGAATCAGATAGGTACCTACCTATATGTACTTAGTATTTTTTCGTTGAATTCTTCATATGTATAACCTTTTCTTTGAACGTTTTTCGTCGATATAGTAGGTACCTATATATCCCCATATCTTGTGTTCTATTCTCTGACAAAAGATATTTTTACTGGAGAAAAAAGTACAAAATCGCATAAGTTTTTATTTCTCCACAATCAAGGCTGTATGTATACCCCCTACTACTATTGTGTACGGGATTCTATCCGACAAAGCTTCAGCAGCTATGGTTAAAATAAGGAAAAGACTGTTGATTTGTAGAATAGTACCCTGTAAGATCCATACAGGAAATATTTTACTGAAATATATTTTAGATATAGAAGTTGCAGCGAAGACGAATGAACAAGATACTCGTATAATTAAGAAAATTTTAACCGCAGATTTTGAAGCATCTTTGGTTCAACTATAAGGCACTCGTATCACAACACATCGTGATTTTTTTTTGCTTGGCATGTTAAAAAATCGATATAATAAAGTAAAAAACAGGCTGATCCCAATTTAAGAAACAAAACCATCAAACAAACGAGCTCCTTTCTTTACTGTTGTTCAACAACGAGCAAGTTTCTACAGTAGGCTGAAGATTTTAAATTAAAATTTTCGATCCAGTAATGCGAACTAATTAACTTTTCCCAGAGTTCTCGTATGTTTCTATATTGCCGATTTCGTAAAACTGTGATAAAAATTAGAATTACCCGAAAGATTTAAATATGATTTGGAAAAACGAGGGCGAATGATCCTTAATGTAATACTCAGGTAGCATATTACCATATACACATCCGTTATATGATAATGAATTTTTAAGCACTGCCTGACAAGAAATTGTAAATGAGTTTCATTTTAACCACCTGAAACAGACACTAATGGAATTGAAGATTGGCAGGCAACATTTCTGAAAAAGCTCCGATCTACCTTTTCTAAATTAATATTACAGAAAATGTTGAAAAAGCAAATTTGTATTTTGAAGAATGGCTGAACTTAACCCGCTTTCGAATTCATTGACTTAAGTTTATTTAGAACGGATGTATCCATGTGAAGTTACCGTAATCCAACAAATCCAAAACTTAGTGTTTTTCACTGGGAGACAAAATGTTGACCAGTTTGCCCATTCAAGCGTTATTCGACTTCCCAAGTTAAGCATGTTTGGTGTGGAAGATATTTTTAGATGAAAAGAAAAGGTAATAGTTTTGACTGTAGAAGAAAGTGCATCTAGAAATGAGGTATGTATATGAAACCGAGATCGTAAGACTCACACTTATGCAGGAATGCCTCCTATGTATGTTCTGGTCAAGAACGGAAGTTGGGGTGTCAAATCAGAGGTTGATGGGCTTACACTCGGGCTTGCTTGTTTGGGTATATTATAGCCGCAGCTCATTACAAGTTTTTTTTAACCTACCCCGTGAATCAGTTTGGTCCGCCGATCGCATGCGTTCATGTGGATGTTCAGTCGGTAGCTTGTAGGAGGGGGAGGGGACGACTACATGTCATCTAACCAGAATTTTGTTTCGTATTCTGTAGATGTTGTTAACAAAGAAACAAACATATGGACATGTTCTTTGGATGGTTTTGGTCAGTTTTTCGATCTTCACAAATTTGTCATTTTAGATAGAAAAGTCGGTGCTGGTTTTATTGTTTACTTTTTTGAACCTTTCATTCAGAAAAAAGTCGAACTCTGTTTGGACTGGACGGGTACTATTTCCTAAGATGAAATCTCCTCACTTTTCTCTTCGTAGTCAATTACGTTTTTGAAAAGGGTATCAAAAGGTCGCTGATGTCTCTCAAGTAGGTAACCAAAGTAGGTGCTGTAGTGGTGTTTTTCAGTATAATTCTCCGATAAACATTAAAATACTGGGAGGATTACAGAGAGGCATTTAAACGGCTCTGTAGTTACGATACAGAGTATCTCTGCGATGGGTATCTATTTGGACACAAGATACATGTGTAATTATGGGGCATGACAGATCTGAACTTTTTAAGAATTAGGTAAAATAAATGTAAAAAATATAACCTAATTGGATTTATGTAAACAGTTCCCGTTGAATTATTTGAGAAACTGTTCGAATTTTAATTTTAGGCTCATATCTAAAAATAAAAGACACATAGTTGTTTGTGCGCTGACTAATCCTTTTCTTAGATCATCAAAGCTATCCCCTTCATTACAGGTAGGTACCAATACAGAAGCCAAATATAAATTTTGCAGACTCTTTTATATGGGTTGAAAAGTGCGGAGTTCACTTTCCTTTTTGTTGTTCTTTCAAGTTGTAGTTGTTTTTTAATTCAGAAGTTTTGTTGGATTGATTAGAATTTTTGGTAGAATTTTAGAATTTGAAGATGGCGGCTATAAGATGACGTGCGAACTTTGCCGTTTATGGTCTGACTGAACTCAGAATCGATATTCAGGTTTTCATGGTTGCAAATTACGAATTTGTGATCAAAATTAGTAGATCTAAGATCCGATTGAGCACAAAATCGATATCTGAGGATTTCCTAGGTAAGGGATTACAAATTTTTTGTTAAAAATTTAGAAATTTACCATTTACATGTATGGTCCAATTCGATATCTTGGAGGTATGGAAGACTATGAAATTTTGAAAAAACAAAAAAACAGAAGAAGTTCAATTTTTTAGTTAGAGTGAAATCTTTTAATCCGATCGATTTAAAACTTAATGTATGTATGTTACGTATACACAGTTCTACTAATGATAAGACAGTATTATTAGTATTATCTAAACAATCTAGAAGTCTAAGAGTTTAGAAAGAACAAAATAATACATAAAAACACTTTTCAAACACAATTTTTTAAAAAAATTTATTTAAAAGGAATAATTAATTTTTCTTACGTCTTCGATCTAAGAGGTTATCATCTAGCACTGTAGATAACTTTCGAAACAGCTAGTTCGAAGGTTAAAATTATTTGCAAGCTAGGAATCGAACCCTTCAAAAGCATGAGCATTGTACTTATCAATGCTTCAAATATTTATTGAAGCAGTTGATTATGTTTAACGAGCGAATGCGAATGTATGCAGTTTAGCATAATGTTATAGAATAAATATATATTATCCCAAAAGCTATAACAACAACATTATATTAATATATAATATAATAACTCTGATAAAACGGCGATGCAGGAAAGTTTACGAGAGCTAGTTGATATTGACAGAATCACCAAATTATATCCAGTAATTGACGAGACTTAATAATATTCTCGACAACACTCAATTCTCTCCTCGCCTTTTTCCAATTTCCATATTTTCATACCGCATAGCTTTTAGGCGGGTATGGGCTTCTGAAATCCTTAACTAAATTTGTTTTATTTATGCCATTGAACACAAATGTAGAATTAATTTTTCTTTAAATTTTTAATTTTAGATAGAAATGAAGACGTTTCAAGGCGGACAGAATGTTGCGACACCATCCTAAAAATGAGCCTAAGGGTATACTAAGTTTGCCATTCCGTTTGTAACACCTCGAAATAATGATAATAATAATGATAATAATAATGGTCCTTAAAAAATAAAAATTAAATTAAATTAAAATGGACTAAATCGGGCAACCCCTTCTTGGTGTTGTCATATAAAAATTTAGGTTTTTTACATATACTGTGAAAACAATCAGTCCTAAACATTTTTATTGTTCTTCAAAATATGAAATCCTATAAAATTGGTTATAATCATTTTTACTGTCTGATGAACCGTTCTAGAAATATATGCGAAGAACCACTTCAAAAATCAAACTTGCTTAGATTGACCATACGAAATTTAATAAGAGCATTCATCTAGACCAATTCTAGCATTTTTACTTGTTTTTCTTTGCCTTATTTATTCTCAGTGAGCCTGTAACAGTATTATTGTTTATAACTTAAAAAGATTACAATCACTATCGTTTCAAAGGTGTAATCAAAAGGAAATGAAATAAATATCATTTAATCAAGAAACGAAAAATTTTTTCATTATTTTATAACGTTCCTGTTATTATCGAAATTACTATATAATTATCCATTGTAACAAAATAATTTCGTTCAATCAATAACGTTATTTCCTCCTCATTGCTATAACCCTTGTATATATATTTATCTAGTGATTGCGAGACGAAGTTTGACCATGATTATAGAAGCTAGTACATATGTAAGATATGCAAGCTCGGAAAGTAACAGATGTGCCAATAACACGTGTGGTGAGGCTAAGATTAACTTTTTCCAATTTTTCGTAAGCTTTTAAGATTTGCTTCGGACAGCTACCTAGGCTTCTGTCATCGTTTTCGGTTGTTGATATTGGTTTTACTGCAATACACAAAGGAAAAAGCACAAATTTGATGGACATAAGGCATGAAATAAAGAGTTCACATTTATACTTTTCTACTCTCATACTACGATTTTACTCACACAGGTCCTAGAGTCTAAAACTATCGCTCCCACAGAAAAATGAAGTTAAAAAATTGCAGCGCACTATGTTTCCTTTCTAATGTAATTAAAAAATAGCATGTAGAACGAGTTTATGAAAATTATGGTTTTTGAACGAAATCCAAGCTACTTTTATATGAAACCTCTAGTAGTAAGACAAGGCAAGAAGTGTGTAATGTTGGCGGCTAACCGGCCCACGATGCGTGCCCTCACATTTAAGCCGTACTTCATGGGTTTTTTTGGTATTCCGGGAATCCCTATTCATCATTCTGGCTGTTTCCATAATAAGTGTGGTAATAGATTTGTGTGTAATTTTTCTAGTAAATAAATTGATTTATGGGTGATCGTTCAAACATTTATTAGTGCGGTGGTTCTGTACATGATTATATGATTGATATTTTCCTGGTGACTAATTTTAGACGATTGCACTGGTTATTTTAAATTAGAAAGATGTTTTTGGTTGTTTAATTTATTTGAATTTCCTGTTATTTTGTTAACACTTCCATTCAAAAAACATGTCGAGTTCTTGTCGATATAAACATTGTATGAATATGTATTCCTCCTTTGGTCTTCTTGCAATAACATTAGCAGTATGTAAAAAGGATTTCAGTAGCAGCAGCAGTAATTTTCAATTAGAAAATCTTTAAAAATTTGTGGTTTTTATGAAATTTCTAATTCAAATTTTTATCTTGAAAGACAAAGGCGTTTTCATCGTGCGATCGTGAAATGAACATTCAAAAATTTCTTATTTGAGTAAATTTCTTTTCATTGTTTAAAAACTAAGTTAAATATAAATTACACCAAAAAATTGAAAAACTCTTCAAGCTACTAAATTACAAAAAACTTGATTTCATCAAGCTGAGAAATTTCTCATTTCGATACCCCCGGAGCCATCTGTTGGCAGAGGTATCACTAGCTTAGAAAACAGAAACGACACAATCCAAATGGGTTGCATATTGAATTTATAATATTGTCTGTCCCATTCATTCTTGTGTATTTTAAAGAAACAGCAAATACCAGGCGATCAGCAAATTTCAGATCACAAAAATTAAAATTTTATTCTACTGCGCATGAACGAAATATTCGTTAAGTTTTTATGAACCAATGAAAAGAAGCAGTCATTTTAACTTTTGGAAGAGGAGAAGGCAATGTGACAATTAGCTTTACTACCTGTCTCCCTCTTATGGTATTGTATAAAAGAGATAAACGAATAAGAATGGAATTGTAAAGAGAATAAGTATAAACGAGAAGTATAAATGAAAAACCAACTTTCATTAAAATCAGCTTTTGGAAGAGGAGTAGGCAAACGTCGCGATTATTATCATTGTCAGTCTGAACGCAGCAGCTAGCCTATTGCATGCCATGGATGACAAAATTTTACAGCCAATTTAAGTAGTAATAATATCCATTTGGCTTTCAAAAACTTCAGGTTGCGGTGTGGAGTGCTTACTTAAAATTAGATGGAATTTTGCTTAAGGCATTACATCTCCTTGAAAATATGGGTATAAAATTACATTTTTTTTTACGCAGCTATTAAATATATAAAATAATTTTTGTTTTAACTATTCTACAAGTAGTTTTAAGAATAATTTAAAAATAAAAATAAAAAAGAAAACGATAAAAAAGTGGGAGATATGACTATGAGCCGTCAAGTAATACACTATCTTGCTGATGGAGTGCTGCTTTTTTCTCTGTCAGACATCGTTTGGAAAATAAAAAAATTTCTTTACAAAGATAATATAGCAAAGATTTGATAATACAAAGATATTGCAGGCACATTGTTCAGTTTGGCCGCAGTGAAAGATAATGTGGAATCTCCGAGATGCCACATCTGTTGCGAAATTATTAAAACTTCGCATTATACACGGCCTCCACTAATCATGAGCACCATAACCTGGACTTGCATTTTTTCTTAGAATTTTACTGGAAATATATTCTTTACAATTTGTATGCAGTATTGGAGACCGGACAGCAACGCGTAGGTCCAAAATAAAATCAACGACGTCTCGACCTGCACCTGATATAGAGAAGACCTCAATTCTTGCTTAGAAATTTACTGGATATTTTCTCTTCAGAATTTGTATGCATTTGGTCGACAATAGGGGGCGGCTAATAATTTTTATGAGCGTAGATGCTAACATAGATGGTACAAGAACTAGATGTCGCATGCAGTATCAAAAAAGTATAAAAAATTTATATGGCTGAGTGGTCCCTTCCGGAATGGACCACAATATTTGAAATGATGTATACATCGAGTGATTCATATTTTTTTGCATCTGAAGCAGTGATGCCAGATTATGCCATGGACTAACCGCCCAAATGAAGAAAAAAGATCGCTAAAAAGGCATCGAAATGTTTGCTTTTAATAAGGGTGAATATCTTATAAAGATTTGATTACTTTTTTAATAATTTAATCGATTGATTGTCTTTACAAAAAAATTGCCTTCAAATCAAAATCAAAAAATTGGCACTCCAGGTCCGAATTTTCGTTTAAGAAATTTATAAAAAATAGAAATATTCAATTTTTTAAAACTGCTTTCACTGCAACAAGTTGATAACTAAGCTACCTTAAATGAAAAGAAAAAATTGTCAATTTATAAAGTTATGATTGAAACGGTTTGATTGACAATCCACCCCCCACACCAACAGCCAAAAAATCACTATTTTTGATTTGAGCGGCTGTAAACATTACTGAAGGCACTTTCACATCAAAAACAAGGACCGAAAAACTCAATTTATTCCTTTTTAAAACAAGATTTTTAGTCTAATGATTTAAAATAATGGGAAATAGGATAAACTAGAATTTTACTGAGGAAATAGCATATTTATTTCAGATTTTTGAGAAACACACAACTTTTATGTTTTATCAGCCGAATTTTTCAGCCGAAAATTTTGTCAGCCGATAAAACATAAAATTTGTGTTTTTCTTAAAAATCTGAAATAAATATAACTATTTTCGCAGTAAAAAACTTAGTTTATCCTATTTCCCATGATTTTATTAAGCATTGAAGCTAAAACCTTGTTTTGAAGTGGAATAAATTGAGTTCTTCGGTTTACATTTTTCGGTTCTTGTTTGGTTTGTGATGTGAATGTGCCTTGAATCTCACTGAAATTTTGCATAAAAGTTTCAAATTATATTAGTTAACAAATTTTAAATGAACATTTTAACACTTTTGCAAATCCATACATTATTGGGCCACACTTACCTAATGTATATACATGCTTTTATTTTTGCTGTGAACTGAACATTTTCTGAACAAATATAAAATATTGCCTTAATTAAATTCCAAACATTTTCCTTTTTAATTAGAATGACATGCCCAAGAATCATTTAAAGTGAATAAAACCCATTTTCCATATTTTTCATATTTAGATTTTTAAATAAATCTTTATGTATCGACCATCAGCTTTTGGACATCTGAGTTCGGTGTAGTGTAGGCAGTTCAGAGCTTCATTGCTGTCCTGATGAGATCGTCCTGTACTGGTAATCGAAACATGCAGTATGCTCTGAAAATTTCTTCGCGAAATTTTGATTTTCAGCTATAAAGACAGTAACTGACCGGTACCTCGGTACTTGTCTTTTAAACATTGCACACAGTGTACGGAAAATTGCCTGTATACTTGTATATTATACGGGCCTCGAAATACTTAACCCCCTCCTCTATTTGGTTAGAATGAGATATCCAAGAATCATTTAATGTGAATAAAACCCATTTTCCATTCTATTTTATATCTTTAAATAGAGCCCAAAAGGCACAGAAAAAACAGTGTTGCACTCAATTGGGTGTTGGGCGCTTTTCATGAAATTCGAAGCGTAGATTATATAAAAAGATAGCCCAATTTGCGGAAAGGCGCGCAATCTGCCATCACTGATCTGAACTTCAAGATTCTGAAGTGTTAAGGAAGTCGATCAAAAGTATACAAAATTGCTATTATAAAAACATTTGCTTCCGGCACGCTCTAAGACATGATATGGCTTAGAGCACTTGGGTAAAAGGATATTTTCATATCTAAAGTATTTTAGAATTCACAGCTGAGAGGGGAACCGTCCGCTGGCTGGAAAACATGTACTAAATGTCAGCTATCTACACCAATGCACTCTCGGGCAGTGGCCCAATGTACCGTTAAAAACGAAATTTTTGTATGGCGACCCTACGAAGGAGTTGCCCGATTTGTCCCATTTTCAAAATTAAATGTACTTTTTTTTTTAAATAGGCCCGTGTGCAAAATTTCATGAATCTAAGTGAACGTGCTCTTGAGTTAAACAAGCGGACAGGCGGACATGCAAAAATCAAAAACAACTTTCAATGTTATGCGTGGGTGTCCAATCCAATCATTGCAAATGCACATCTTTGTAATTTGTAAAAATGCTTCACCGTCGAAATCGCATTTTGAGAACACGTTATACACTACATGAGCCCATTAAGTTATTGTCTCTAGGTAGTTAATAGATTGCAGATAATGATACAGTAGAAAAAGTATAACCGCGTGCCACTCTTCCTAACAAAAAATTTAGTTTTTTGAATCGACTTTTACTGCAGTAAGCTCAGACCTAAGTTCCCTTACATTTAGAAAAAGAATTAAGGAAAAATATTTCCAAATTAAAAAGTTATGACAGAAAATGTCGAAACAATTTTCCTGAAAGTCCAAAACAGCCAAAAACACTATTTTCAATTTGAGCGAGTAGTTTAGAATTACATTAGCTAAGAAATTCTAAATGAGCATTTAGACATTTTAACACTTTTGTTTTTTGGGCCACCCTAATGTGCAGCTATAAGATATGGGAGGTGGCCTGATCAATAGTAGGTATAATAGTAGTAGGATAATATTGCGAGGCAGGTCTTCGATTGGATCCGATAAGAAAAACGTCGACTGCTAAGTTCTAAAAACAAATGGAAAAGAACAATTTAATCAGAATTGTAACTAAGTACTAAGTCTATAAAAAGTACCGAGTCATTTTTGAAGTACTCTTTTAGAATCTTTGTACGTTGGCAGTAATATAATGAAATTTATAGAGTTCATTTAATAGATATTAATAAATAAATATCTTTTGAAAACTTAACCCAGCGGCTACTATTTATAGTTTTTTATAGTTTTCGGCGCTACAGTTAGAGTAAAACTTTCACCTCTCATTGCTACACTCATAAAAACTATTAGAGGTCCGCCTAGGCACCCATTATCCTCCAATAATGCATAAAAATTCAAAAAAATTTCCAGTAAATTTCTAAGAAAACATTGAGGCCTTCCCTACATCAGGTGAGGCATCGTTGATTTTGTATTGAAGCGAGGCATTGCTTGCTTACCCTTGGTTATGTCATCGTCGATTTTATATGTACTTAAGTCTTTTTTTACTTATGTATTGCCCAGCTCTGAATGGAAGGAAGCTATTGTTGAAAGTAAATTTATTGTGGCTATTTTCCTAGACATGACTAGGGATTTTCAGACGGTGGATATAAAAATTCTCATGTGCAAATTAGATAAGTACAGGCGAATTGAATTGGTTTCGGTCATTTCTAACGAACAGGTAACAGAGGACTAAAGTAAACGAATTTATGTCAGGAGCAATAAACTGTGCCTTAGAGGTACCCCAAGGGCACTGCTGTTTCTTATTTACATTAATTATGTTGATAATATTCTGGACAACTGTAAATTAAGACTCTTTGCAGATGTGTATGTGTAATTTGACTAGAATCATCTTAGCAAATGCTTAAATCGAATAAGTTAAAGCTTAATAATGCAAAAACCAAAATGATGGCTATTAAATCTAATGAAAGACTCAACATCTATTAATAGTGTCGCTATTGAATTGGATGAAAAAATTAAAAATTTATAGAAAATACACTAAATTTCAAAAATCATTTCAATAATATCTATAACAAAATTGATAAAACAATATGCTTATTAAGTATTTCAGAAGAGTCATATACATACTGTTTCCCCTTGGAGGTCAATAGAGCAGGAGGTGATAGTACTCATCTAGACAAACCAAAGATTGTATCGAGGGGGGAAGGGGCATATCAACCGTTTAGGAGTTACATAGTGATTAAGGAAAAAAAGTCACAAATCACCTTGTATCTTAAAAACTACAGGGCGTACGGTCAAAGTTAAGAGATCATTATATGCAGAACTTCATGGCTCAATCAGCCCCGTACCCCTTCCCCTCAAAAATTATGATTGTCTAAACTAAAAATTTCGAATTTTCTTCCTTTTTTTTTTACTTTGACATCTTTTTTTTTTATAAATAGGTACCGTGAAACGGGGTGACTTTGGCACCTAGTGCAAGTGCTCGGTTGACGTAATAGCAGATATGATTTTTTTATTTACTAGCGTACATAAACATTCTGTCAAGTGCTATGATGACACCAAAATATATAAAAATTTTCGAAAGTTTATACGAAAAAAAAAGATGAAACCTTCAAAATTTTCCAATGTCACCCCGTTTTGCGGTAGTCAACTATTATACCCTATGTGCTATCTGCAGCCGTTAAAGAGTTGTTAGATCAAAACCTGTGTTCAATACTATGCTAAAACCAGGGGAAAATTTAACGAGACTTGAGAGATTACAAAATAAGGTAATATGGATTAAAACAGCGAATTGTGTTTACCAAAGTTATTTAATATTTTGAAACTAAAACTAACTTGTTTCCTGGACTGATTATAAGTATCTACTTAACACTTACTTTCAGCATCGCAATAATCATGAAGATTCTTGAAAAATGTCAGAGGAGGATACACAACAAATTGATTATATGCTATGTGATCCAGATCCACACATAAAATTTTACAATTTTGAGATCTTTTAGAAGAGCCGGTATTCATCTTGCAAGGAACGGCAGGACGATGGGTTTTCGAAAAAGCACAGTTGAAGGATTCAAAACACAGATAACAGCTAACCAGCGAAATATAGAATCATTGATGGAAAGGTTAGACAATCGACTAACATTTACACCCCGCTTAAAAGCTTTGGGGCTATCTTAATTTATTTTAATAAAAATTTCTATTAGATCCTACATAAAAAAAAGGAAAGGAAAGCTAAAGTACCGTTTGATGCATAAACACGACTTTGGTAGAAAAGAACGAAAAGTGAAGGGAATATACAGAAAATTCCATTCAAAATATTCATGAAACTCTAAGCTGTTGGTTCATTCTCAGTACAGATCATCCAAAAGTGGTGATTTACCTTTATCATCGAGTCGTGCATTTTTTTCAGGTAGCCTGGTCCAATATCAAGCCCAGGCCGCAGGAATAGTAGACATTTTAGAAGCTGCTTCCTTACCAGCTCTGGTAAGTCTATCATCACCAAATGAAATTAATTTTAATTCCAAATTGTATTTTCACACTAATTAGAAGTCTTAGGCCATAAAAGCCGAGTTAAACGAAGAGTGTTAATTGCAGTGGAGCCCCCACCCCCTTTCTTAAAATATAAACATATCTTAGAAGATCACGCGAAATACAAAGTTACAAGAGAGGGTCTTATTGCCAACGTCATAAGGCTGAACTACAATAGAAGTATACGTAAGTACATTTACTTACGTAAAGCGAACGCGCCCTTTAATTTAACAGGTGTACGCAAATTAACTTTAAATCGTGTGAGGAGAAATTTCGTTAAGTTTAAATATGCAATTTTCCGTAAGTATAGTGCGCTAAGAATCGCTCATTCCGTAAGAACGCGATGTGTACAAACAATTAAATTATTACTAAATGATTAAAAGTGCAATGTAAAAATTAAAATGGAATAAAAATTGTACTGCGAATTAATAGAAAGTACACAAATCTTCAATTACATCAATTTCCATTTGTTAAATTTTCACTTTTACCAATTTTTAAAATTGAAAACATTAAATATCAAGATAATAACTCTTACGGAATGTGATAAATATTTAAGCTAAAGATATAAATTTTTCGTAAGTAAACTTCAGTCTCGTTTAATTTCGTAAGTTATTTACTACTATTGTAGTTCAGCCTGATGCCTATTCTTGCAGAGTGGTGTGCATCTTTTAACAAGATCAAAGTGGGCCTATGCTTTTAAATAATACGAATCCCAAACAAAAGACTGAGGAATGCATGGCCTGTTTACAGCAGACCATAAAGTTCGTAGAGCGATTATCATCATTTCCATTAAAGTTATTAAGGGAGAAAACCTGGTCCATTGAAATAGGTACAGTCACGGAATATATCTTGGTGGTATCACTCGAACTTCAGATACCTAAGATCAACTGATATAACTACCACTGATCCTCTCTATGCCAGCTCTAAATACCGCAGAAATTCTAAGAGTATTACAAGACAAAAAATCAAAATAAAATCTTTTGAATTTTAAGGAGTTCTGCGTTGTCAAATTTCGGAATACTCCGAAATATTGTGAATCTTTATCGTATTCATTTGTGACGGATTCACGAAGATAGGATCTCCGAAAAATTTCTAAACGCCAAAGGCGACACGGTTTCGATATTTTATTTAATCTGGCATCCGATACTTCACATGGTAAAATAGTGGTAACATTTTCGTCGAGTACTAAGGCAACAAAACTGCTTGGACACGAGCTCATCGATTTTTCTGAAATGATAGAAGTCTTGAAGAGGATTCGCATTATGCACCTCAAATGCTGAGTACTTGAAAGATCTGGGAACACATTAGTGAAACCAATTAGGTATATATATAGGTGACGTTGATACGCGGAACCGTATCACATACGATAGTAGAGCTTCGATGAGACAAAGTTGTGGTTTTGTTCGTAAAATTCATGTCAACTCTTGAAGAAATACTCATTCACATTTTTATGAATCAAGGCCACGTTAAATGCATTCAAGATGCGCTTTAAAACCCCAGAAATTGGTAAATCGCATTCAAGCAATTTTCTTGGTAGTGCGGGTTCCGTAAATGGTGAACTGAATTGCGTCTTCATAAGGCTGTTATCGAGTGGACTGCCGACAACAGGAAAAACGAAAATAAATTTTGTTGCAACCAAAAGGAGTCAGAGGAGCAGAATGATGATTGTGGAATAATCTCTAATAGAACTCGGCTGAATCGATGCATTTTAATTTTACAACTGTGGAAATATAGAAGAACCGTCAGTTTGAGGTAGATTTGGGATCTCACAAGATCTGTAGGATTTGCAAGTAACGACATTTGAATTGAAACATTTTTCCTAATGAGCTGAATCGATCTCATCAACAAAAACTTGAGTTTGAGAATAAATTGTAAAACAACAGCCTTAGCGACAGAAGGTTTTAAAGATTTGGCCAGAGTATTTCAAAAAAACTTCTATACATAATTGGAGTGGCTCAAAGAGGATGGTGATGCAAATTCATCCCGACTACAGACGCTATGAGTTTTACACCCTCAACGCTCCAAAAAACCATGAAAATATGTAATAATTAGAGAATGAAGGAAAAGGGGTATAAGAAAATCGATCAGATAAATTTCCGAGAAAATTATGATTTGCAATATAAATGAAATGAATTATTTCGGGCCTTCAGTAAAATTTGTAAAATTGAGATGCGGTCAACTTGATCATCGACTCAGAATTTATTCCTTCACAGCAACATAGGAAAGTAGGTAGGTAGCCGCTTGAATGAAATAAGGAAATACTCGGTAGGTACATCGAGCTGGTAATGATGATCGTTATTGAAGCATGTAGGTGGGTACAGGTGAATGTTTAAACAACAACAGTAATATACGGATTTGGTAAAGGTAAGCTCCTTAAGAGACACTATCAATATATAGGGTATGAAAAAAATTCGGATAAGACGACGGTTATGATTTCAGCAGCATTTAAAAGAAGAGCAAAAAATATCGGCAGAAAAAGTTACTATTAACAGTCGTGCAGATTTTAAATTGGAGATTAACTTGCACACCTTTGGTCTTCTTGCAATAACATAAGCAGTATGTAAAAAGTATTTCAGTAGCAGCAGCAGTAATCTTCAATTAGAAAATCTTTAAAAATTTGTGGTTTTTATGAAATTTCTAATTCAAATTTTTATCTTGAAAGACAAAGGCGTTTTCATCGTGCGATCGTGAAATGAACATTCAAAAATTTCTTATTTGAGTAAATTTCTTTTCATTGTTATTTCCATGCAGACGCAAAACTTAAAAACTAAGTTAAATATAAATTACACCAAAAAATTGAAAAACTCTTCAAGCTACTAAATTACAAAAAACTTGATTTCATCAAGCTGGGAAATTTCTCATTTCGATACCCCCGGAGCCATCTGTTGGCAGAGGTATCACTAGCTTAGAAAACAGAAACGATACAATCCAAATGGGCTGCATATTAAATTTATAATATTGTCTGTCCCATTCATTCTTGTGTATTTTAAAGACACAGCAAATACCAGGCGATCAGTAAATTTCAGATCACAAAAATTAAAATTTTATTCTACTGCGCATGAACGAAATATTCGTTAAGTTTTTATGAACCAATGATTTTGGAAGAGGAGAGGGCAATGTGACAATTAGCTTTACTACCTGTCTCCCTCTTATAAAAGAGATAAACGAATTAGAATGGAATTGTAAAGAGAATCAGTCTAAACGAGAAGTATAAATGAAAAACCAACTTTCATTAAAATCAGCTTTTGGAAGAGGAGTAGGCAAACGTCGCGATTATTATCATTGTCAGTCTGAACGCAGCAGCTAGCCTATTGCATGCCATGGATGACAGAATTTTACAGCCAATTTAAGTAGTAATAATATTCATTTGATTAAGACTTTCGTATTTTCTGTAATTTACCAATGGCAACAAAATGCACAGCTTTCAAAAGCATGAAATATTGGGTATATATTATTATATATATTATATTATTATATATATTATCTTCGTGAATCCGTAACCGATAAAAATTCACAATGCTACGCAGTATTTCGATATTTGACAACGTAGAACTCCTTAAAATGCAAAAATTATCATTGTGATTTTTGTTTTTTAATACTCTTATAATTTCTGCAGGCATAATGAGGATCTGCTGTAGTTATTTGAAGTTGGAATGATACCGCCAAGATATCTTCCATGTACCTAAACGGTTTCAGAAATGAAATATGAAAAGACTTTGTATACAACATTTTGCATGAATATACTTTTTTACGGATTTAATTACTGCGACAGACTCCTTTGGAATTATTTCCTCATTCCATACACGTAATATCAGATTTTACGCATTATTTCAATAACCAGTCCTTTCCACATAATTATTTCAAGTGAAATGCTCTTAATTTCTGTGAACAGGTCATGTCTTCTTCAAAGTCTTATGTTTGAGGTGTGTATTATAGAAAAGCATGGGCCTACTTCGAACTCTTGAAAAATGCCTAGGATGCTTGCAAAAAGATCCACTCTTGTAACTTTGTATTTCGCGTGGATCTGGTAAGACACATATTTAAATCAAAAAATGTAATTGTACGCACCCTTTAACAGCAATACGGGACACTACCAATATAACCCTCAGAGAATGCAACTTTCCCTAAAATGGTGACCGATGTGAGGCCGATTATTAAGCATCTGGTAAACTTTTATTTGTGATGTGAAGCAATCCCCCCTATAATGCGTCCTCGAAATTTGAATTAAGTCGGAACGATCTAGACTCGATTTCCCCCAAAATCTATATCTACTCCAAAAGGTGCAATAGAAAATAAGAAGGAGCCATTCAGAGTTGAAGATACTCAAATTCTTAGAAACAAATTATGATTAAAGGCCTTACAACAACATAAAAAAGGATGCACCAGGAATAACATCAATTTTGAGAAACATCTATGATTTAGTTAGGACTTAGAATTGAAGATTAAGTTTAAATTTAAGAAGTTAAGCGGGGCGAGTGGCATTTGCACTGCATTCATTCATTGGCTTGTTATGTCCCATCTTCCTTTTGGTTCATCCAACAATCGCCTCTTCCCAGGAGGAGCAGTATATTTTTTGCTTCGAAGTCGGCAGGCTTTAAGAAGTGTGAGCCAAAGGCCTGGAATCTACATTGTGCACTGGCCTCTCATTGGCATATGACTGGCTCCGATGTTTCATCCTCCTCCAGACGCAACCTACATACATGAGTGGGTGATATGAAGGTCATTTAATGAATCTTTTGGCTTGTGTGGAATCATTGAAGTCCATCTCTGGTTCATTTGGTTCTAGATCTAGTTTTGAATTGAAGCTACATGGTATTCTAAGAGATACCGCAAAGTGATTCCGGGGTTATGAGGAGCATGGATACTCCTTTTTTGGCCTGTAAGTTCGCATTATCATTCCTATCAATTCCCGAGCGTTCTGGCTTCCAATGAAATGTTAAAGTGGTTCTTTGTGCCAAGATTTGTTAATATTTGAATGCATTCCCACATTAATTTCGTTTGGACATCTGGTGATGAGATTGCTTTTAATGCCGCTATCTGAGGATCGGCTGAGGTTTTCGTATGTACATCTAGTGATGGTAAATACTTGCCGTATTTTCCCAGGTTTTGATAAATATGAGCAAGTGTTGCTATAGGTACGATAGGTAGATAAGGATTTTTCTAATCAAATCATTTACAAAAATGATCTCAAAATTTCACTGCTTTCCAGTCTAAAGTCGCTAAATTTTGTTTATTGTCATTCCTTTGCAAACGATTGGACGCGACAGGTCCTTACGTAACTGTTGGTAATGGTAAATTTAAAAATGGAGTTAACCTATTTGGCTACTTTTGAGTGGACTAATTTATAAATCCGACAGTCTTAGATGGTTTGGACCTGTCTTGATTGGACATCTAGAGAGAATCTTCAAAATATCGTACTCGAGGAAAATATCGAAGGTTTAAAATCTCGTATAAGTGGTCGTGTTGGATGACGTGGATACAAACAAATTCAATGGAAAATTTATGTAACTAACAGAGACAATTTTGTACTAAAAAGTTTTTGGATAGACTTAGCAGAGCATAACTATTCATATTTTCTACAGTTTAACGCATTTTTGAGGGGAAGTGAATATAATTAGTCCAACTTTGGATCTCAAAAGCTTGCTAAAGAACTGAAGCTTTCCTTGTTTTAATTTAGCCCTTGTAGGTCTTAACATTTAGTTTATATGTGCCTAGGCCACTGACATGTATATAAATGGACTCAGTGATCTCCTGTTTCATGTGGCACCAGTTTTGATTTCGGAAAGTATGCTCTTACTGTCAATGCTACCAACTGTCGTAAACTGGCGTTTTCTTACATTTTACTTATAATTTACTTATATGCAGTAAGTGAGATTTACCGAATTTACCACAAAAGTATTTGGGACTATTTGCATATTACTATAAAAACACCATGTTCCAAATTTCAGCTTTCTAAGTGAACGCGTTCTCGAGTTATCGTGCGCACAGATGGACGGACTTGCAAAAATCAAACTAACTTTTAATATTATGCGTGGGTGTCCAATCCATTTTGCTCTAGCATCATTATTGCGAGGTGTTACAAACGGAATTAGTATACCCTTTAGATTTCATCTCGGGTATAAAAATATACGAGTAATATTTTTCATTTTATTTTTAATAGGAGTTTCCATCTAAAATTATAACATTTATTACAAAAATGCCACATGATATTCAATATTGCCATATTATTAAAACGAATATTAATTTAAAAATTCATATGTTAAAATCGAAAATTTCAGGTTTTAAATCAAACTTGTTTGGCTTTTTTTTAAAGTTAATTTTGAAGCCAATACAAAAGGTGAACATTTTTTAAATAAATAGACTATCAGTATCAAATTGAATATGTCATTGGTATAATCAATAAGGGCACGGTCTTACGTAAATTTTAAAAACAGCCCTATTGGATTAAAGTAATACGCGTTCGAAGCCAAATCATATTTACTTTTCTTTGTTTCAAAGTAATTTTACTTTGATTTTAAACGATTTTTCTCTGAGTGATGGCCACAGTAGTTTTCGACTTGTTCTTTTCAATGAACTTCAGCACATTTTTCCCACTGTTTTAGGTGTTCTCTCTTTCGGTCTACCACATTACCGTTTTCCCGCAATTGTCTCCGTTTCTAAGAATGTTTTAATTGTTCTGCTAACTGTCCAACGCGTTGTTTCAACTTCGCTTGCAATCTGGGAAAATGATTTTTATACTTTTCGCACTATTTGTGCAAAATTGCTCGGTGCACATCTTTACATTTCGAACTCATTTTAAATACGTGCCGATCAATGCTTTTTATATTGCAAGTGGGTAGCGCATTTACTACTAGGGATTTTATGGTTTATTAAGAACCGTGCAGAGCGTTCTGGGGACAGTCCTAATAACTTAATTTTCAACAACCTCCCCTGCGCACTGCGCGAGATATGCAAATTCAGAGTTTCCTGAAATGTCGTTTACTACCACTGAAAGTAACTAACAGAATTTAACGATTTTGTTATCATTTTAAGGCGGACGAACTGAAACTAAAAGTTGAATGTTTTATCTTTGTTAAATTTTTATAATTGCGCCGTAATTTGATGCGACAACAACTTCTCCGTCAACCTGGAAAATACATTTCGGTTCCCAGGAAATTTCTGCTGACCGCGCGTCTGGTAATTTTAAGTTAAAAATATTTTACGTTTAGAGAAACTTGTAAATATTAGTCTTAATTCTATATCCGAGAAATAAAGGTGCAGGTAACCTGCCTGCCTAGAAATATATTTTTTTGAGGTTTTTTAAATAAATTTTATTAACTGGCGCCCGAGCAAGAACCGCTCAAGCAAATCGTGAATTAGTATTTTCCTCGATCATAATTAATTAATCAATTATAAATGGTATAACCATCGCCGCGTTTTGATCATAACGGAAAAAATAATTTTTGTGCAAAATTAAGCTCTTTTGTGATAACCATTGCCACTCTGATCAAAATCTTAATTAGTGCAAGGGAGTGCGTTCGATAAAATCACCACTTCAAAAAAAATATTCCACGTTTGCGACTGAGGCAAGTAGAAGGGATCAAATCCTTTGAAGTCATCTTTAACGAAAAGACCAGGAAACGAGGCCCCGTATTCACCAAAGCCAACCAGCTTAGGAAAAAACAGAGTCGATGAGTAATCATTTGGATAACCATAAACAAGGATAAAAATACCCGCCGACAGCCGCCTGATGTGTTCAAGAGGAAATACCACAAGCGGTCCTACACGTATATAATAAGGACAAAAAGCACCGGAGCATCTATACGTTACATAAAGCTCAAAAATCTTAAGACGATATACGTCCTTCATCTGTTAGTTGTAATGTAAGTCATTTATTTTTGCATTCCATTGAATCAAGAAATTATTACTTTAAAAAGAAGCGAAATATTTCAAATATCGAAGAAAAGTTATTGAAGAAAAAAAAAGTGATCAAGTGAAAAGTCAGCAAAACTGAGAATTTAAATATAAATTAATTGACTATGTTTTGAAAGTTAATCTCTCTTTATTCAATCTTAATGCCGATCAATTCAAGTGAAATAGAAAACAATCTAAAACTTTCATAATTTCTAGGAAAACAAACTTAGTACATTTGAAAATAAATTCTTTCTCCTTTAGTTTTTAAAGCAAAAAAATAAATTTTTTTTCAATTTCTGCAAATCAAATATTAAAAAAATTTTTAAAAATATAAATATTTAAAACAAAAATCATTAAGGTACAAATTTCTTCAAGACATAGAAAGACTTGTACTTGAGAAATTTTTGAGTACCAGTACCGGGACTTGTACTTGAAAAACATTTAAGTCCAGATCCTGGTACTAATATTTAAGTACCAATGTACTTAAGTACTTTACAGGTCTGAAGTTAGATACACATTTTAGATCAATTATTTACGTTTTTATTAAGCACTAATAAAGAGATAGTCAAAGTCTGTGCATGCTTTAGTTTACGGTTTTTTTATCTGCAAACTTATTTAGCACCTGTTGTTCTATTTTCAATTTTTATGAGTGCCATGTTCGAAAACCTCTCCTGAAGCAGTTGGTCTTACCAAGTTTCAACTCGATGCAAAAGCTTCGTTCACAGCCCTACGAGCTGACTGGCAGACCACGAGCTGCTTGCAGCTACTTGTATAAATTTTTGCAGAGTGCTAGAGTGCTAATATAGATTTATCCCATAATGTAACGTAATAAGAATATAATTGAAGTTTTTAATTGCACAGTCAAATTATTTCCTTATAAAGATTATCCGCCTTATCACTGAATCCGTTGGGATTAGAATCGAAAAGACCTAAAAACGTTTTTTTTTTTCCGAAAAATTAAACACGGTTTTACGAAATTTTCAAAATTACATTGATATCAGTTAAAATTTCTGCACAAACTGTCAAAATAGTTCTGCATGATTTCTCCTACAGATCACACCTATGTCAAAATTCAGTTGAATCAGATCAATTTCAGAATCGATTTTAAAAATTTTAAAAACATTTTAATTGGTTTTCTTGAAGAATTTAATTAGGCCTAAGATTGTACGAATAAACGAATGTTTTTTAGAAATTTTCATAATTTCCTGTGGGGGCCAGTCCCCATCCTTGGGGGGGGGGGGGGGGGGGGGGGCAGTCCCCATCCTTGGGGGGGGGGGGGGCGGACCCACCCTGACCCCTATCTGGTTAAACCAATGGTCGCACGGAACAGAGTTCACTACCGTTTTAAACGTTCCAGGAGAGGAGCTCATGTAAGGAAAGAATATAAAGATAAATTCGCATGGGGCAACGATGCGACAAAAGAAGACTCTATACACATATTAAGGAGATCAGAATAAGATAGCCAATGGATTGCTTAGTAGAAAAGACACATCAGTAAAGATGGGCTCGCCATTGCATGGTAGAAAATTTTGAATACGTCAAAATTGAGGGCTGAATGAGGGTTCACTTAATACCTCTTTCAAGAATTTAATGTTCTACACGCTACCTACACGTACATTTTGATATTTCTGTGTTTTTGAATAGGAATAAGATCTTTGATCAACAAATAATACTGAAAAGAAATTGAATAACCTTTTCGGATTTATAGAGGGTAGTACGACTTTATCCACAGAAATGTAAAGAAAATATTATTTATTTGACTCAATTTTCATATTATACCTGGTCTCCAACAAACCTTGAATCGACGGTTAAACATTGCTGGATGACACAGCGAAATTTAGACAGTTGTGTTGGGTTGAGCCCTAATATATTATGCAGTGAAGACTATTGTGACAATACTATTTTTCCTATTTTCAGTAATGGGCCCTAACCTCTCATAAAGCTAGATTATCCATGTAAATAAAAAAAAACAAAATACTAGAGCATTAAATTCGGCGAAAAGGGATTAAATTAGCCTTAATTGAGCTCTAAATTTCCACGTATTCAAAACTTTTCTACCATGAAATGGCATCTCAGCTTAATTGACGTTTAGTAGACAACTGCTTTGGAAGGACTCTTGGTAACAGGGATGTCCGGATGTTACTTGAATGCCGAAAACCCATGTTGCATAAAATAAGATGCAAAAGAGAGTGACTATTTTCAGTAAATTTCCTCTATTAATATTAGCGAGCAAGGTGGTGATCGTTCGTTTGCCTGAAGCGTTAGGGAATCATAGTGCTAGGTTGGGGTTGAATCTAAACTCTAAAGGTCTCCACACACTTCATGATGCAAAACGTAGGTATACGACTTGACATGCGGAAGCCAAGTCTGCAGATTTTGCAACAGCGTGTGTAACGAAAGTCAGAACTTGAATTGAGACTGAAGTTGGGTATGAATGAAATCGGCATGTGCGTGCCAAGTCGATCGATTTGCCCCCGCCAGGGGGGTTAGAAATTTCGTACTTTTACGATGAAATGTCATTTTCAAAAAATCGTATATCGCGAACGAAGTAATCGACTTTTCTGATACGTACACAGCTGCACTGAACTAAGAAAAAAATTGTTAATAATAGTATTTTTTTTTGTTATTTTTTTTTTAAATGAGGACTTCGAGCATATTTTTTTTTGTATTTTTATTTTGAAGCTAGAAGCATTATCTGTCTATGTGCAAAAACTTGCGGAGGCGTTCGGTTTCGTTTCTAAGATATGAGTTTTTAAACTCACCGTATTTAACTTTGGTGCAGTACTCCCATACAGGTTACTTTGGGTATACGGTAACTATAAAAATTCATATCTATAAAACCAATCCGAAAGACATCGCAATTTTTTGCACAAAGATAGATAAGGCTTCTAGCTTCAAAATAAAAGCATTTTTTTTCGTACGGTGCAGCTGTATTTCTTTTTATGAAAACAGTAAAGCATTATGCTTCATTTGGTGTTCGAATCAAAAGAGTCAACTACTTCGTTCGCGAGATAAGATTTTTTGAAAATGACGTTTCATCGTAAAATCACGAAAGTTCTAACCCCCTTATTGGAGGGTGAGGTGTACGTGGTAGAGGGAAACAAAAACATGTGGGTGAGCTATCTTGATATTCCATACAAAAACTCTAAAATTTTCATAGAATTTGGAAATAGTCCGATTCCAAGATGATCAGTTTTGTGTGGAATGGCTGTATATATGTATAGCCGTGAAAAGTAGAGAAGTATGGTAACAGGTGCATCGTCGCGAAAGAGTTAAATAAATTTTTTTAACGTGCTGCACCCGCTCACAGAGGAGAAGATGTAAAAAACGTACTTTCATGAGAGCCTCGAAGAATGTTTCTAAACATGAAATCAAAATCATTACAGGTAATCGGTTTTGAAAAACACTACTATTAGCAAACGACAAATTTCTCTTTATAGTCTCCATGGTACAACTAATAACAATGGCGACAGTGCTGTAAATTTGCTCGAATTACACAACAAATTGATCATATGTTTTGTGATCGACAAATAATATTTTACAATTCTGAGATCTTTTAAAGTGGGTATTCGTTTTGCAGAGTACGGCAGGCCGATGGGTTTTTGAAAAAGCGAAACTGAAACTCGCATTTATACCCCGTTTAAGAGTTTGAGTACACCTTATTTCTTTTTTCAATACAATTTTCTATTTAATCTTGTAAACAGAAAAAAAGATAGCCAAAGTACCAAGTACTGTTTGATATATAAACATGACTTTGGTAGGAAAAATCGAAAAGTGAAGGAATATACAGAAAATGCCATTCAGAACTAATGAAACTCTTAACTTGTTGGTTCACTCTCAGTACAATTCATCCAAGTAATTTACCTTTCTAATAATCATCGAGTCCCACATTTGTACGCGAAGTACAAAGTTACAAGAGGGCATTTTATTGCAAGCATTTTTCAAGAATGCGGTGAATATAGTATTTCAACAAGATCAAAGTGGGCCCATGCTTTTCAATAATACGCTTCCCAAACATGGATGGATGGATGGATGGATTGAAGAGAGGTTGAGTCCCCCGGGAGGAGGAAGCTGGAACTTAGGCCATAGCAAGGCGCATTGCTCACCCTCTAGACTCATGAGCAATAGCTCACAGGTCCCAGCCGGAGGCTTTGACAAAATTCATCCCTGCCAGCTTCGTGCAGTTCTACCAGGAGGTGTGAGCCAAGGAATCTGTGACACTTTCCGTAGAGGGCCGGACAGTGACACAAGAAATGAGTCACCGTTTCGGGCTCCTCTCCGCATCCTCTACATATAGGATCATCAACAAGTCTCATCTTGTGTAGGTGACCCTTGAGAAAACAGTGCCCAGTGAGAATTGACACAGGTGTTCTCAGAGTTGCCTTGCTTAGTCCCAATATAATTTTCTTCAGATTTGGGTTAGGTTTACCCCACAGTTCTTTAGTAGTTCTACCCGAGGGATTATCCAGCGAAAGGCGATTATGTTGGCAGTCAGCCCAAGCCGAAGTGCTAGATGCAAGAATATTTGGTGCAATCCCGATTGAAGAGGATGATTTCTCCGACGTTGCACCAATACGAGCGAGCCCATCCACCCTTTAGTTTCCGCTGATATCGTTGTGACCTGGCACCCACACGACGAGTACCCTGTTACAGAGCCAGAGGGAATATAGGGTGGTTTTGCACTCCAGTACCAGCTTTGAGGTTACGAAGGGTTTTGACAAGGCTTTTACAGCTGCTTGGCTGTCCAAGCAGATGGCAATCTCCTTGTTCACTGTATCCGCGTTGAGGAAATACCTTCCTGCTTCAAGAATGGCCTTGACTTCCGCCTGGAAAACCGTAACATGGCTTTCAAGGTGTAGGGTGATTTCCATACGAGGCTCCTCACAGAAAATACCTGCGCCGGTATTTTCTACAGTTTTGGAGTCGTCTGTGTAAGCAATAGAATTTGTTAATGATTAAAGCACAGAGTGTGACGCACAATCTGCCCTACAATGAATTTTTGATTTAAATTCGCTTTTCTTTATAATTTCTAGAAGCAGGTCGCTGTCCCTGCTGATGTCAGAAGCGATGGATTGCGCAATATCAAAGATCGATTCATGTTGAACACTTGCTCCAGCGTGAATCCAGCTCTGATTGAGATGCAACCTCAGCAATGCGATTGATGCCCTTTCTTTATGTCTATCTGCACGGGGCGTATGTTGAGGATAACCTCGAAAGCCCCAGTGCTGGTTGACTTGAGACCATCCAACCGTGGTTTGAGTCCTCATTTTTTCCGCTGTAGTTCTACGGCACATTGCAAAGGCTCTAACGGCCTTACTCGCTCTATCCCCGAGGAGTGGTTTCCAGTTTAGCTTCTTATCTTAGTATGATACCGAGATATTTAACCCTATCCTTTAGCACCAAACGTGTAGAGGTGAGGTTGAGACTGGGGATATATCCCAAACATAAGACTTTGAGCTTACAGGAATTAAGAGATCATAAACTGCCAGCATTTCATTTGAGCTAATTATGTGGACAGGACTGGTTATTGAAATATTAGCTGTGTTCTTTTGTGTAACTTGTTCGTGAGCTCCCATATACTGGAGAGAACAAATTGTACTGTTCTCTTCATTTATAAATCTTCCATGGAAATGTATGAGGCGTTCTTTTGTGTGTCTTTTATGCTGTCCTGTTCTGTGGACAGTTGCTGTGTACAATCTGATACGTATACCATACTATACGAATGAGGAAATAATTCCAAAGGAGTCTGTTGAAGTAACTATTTATCCATAAAAAAAATATATTATTGCATAATACTGTATACAAAGCCCCTTCATATTTCATCGATGACTGTCTGAAACCGTTTAGGTACGCGGAAGATATCTTGGCGGTAACATTCCAACTTCAGATAACTACAGCAGATCCTCATTATGCCTGCAGAAATTATAAGAGTATTAAAAAACAAAAATCACAATTATAATTTTTGCATTTTAAGGAGTTCTGCGTTGTCAAATATCAGAATACTGCGAGGCATTGTGAATCTTTATCGGTTACGAATTCACGAAGATAACATACCAGAAAAATTTCTGCACGTCAAAGGCGATACGGTTTCTGATATTTTATTTAATCTGGCATCCGATACTTCACATGGTAAAATGGTGGTGACATTTTCCTCAAGTACTAGGTATAAAAAACTGATTGGATGCGAACTCATCGATAAAAATTCTTATGGTATTATAGAAATGATAGTAAACCTTGAAGACACCCGTATCACGTACCGCTCGCTGAGATCTGGGAATACAGTAATCAAACCAACTAGGTATATATGCAGGTAACGTTTGATATCTATACGGAACCGTATCACACAGAGTAGTAGAGCGATTGCTTCAATGAGACAAAGTCGTGCTTTTGTTCGTAAAATTCAAAGCAGTGTAATTATCGAGCAATCATAACACCTCAGGTGACATATTTTTGTATAAGACTCAAATGAGAGACAATTAAACCGTTGGGTGTTTTCGAGGAAGAGTTCTATGATTATGGAGTCTTTGATAGAGACGGTGCTCGGCAAAGGATAAGCTATATATGAGCCACCAAGAAACCAACGGATTTCATTTCCAAATACGTCATAAGGATACGTAAGGATCAATTTCTTTTCAAAAGGAAGGGAAATGAACTAAAAGTTTTTCTGCTTTTCAGTCTAAGTCGCTAAATTTTGAATTATAGTCTATCTTTCGCAAATATTTAGACTGGACAATTCCTTATGAGTTAATCTGTTTGCCTTCTGATTCATATATGAGACCTAACCTAATTTAACTCGAACAGACAGACAGACATGTTGCATGATTGAATATCGACAGAATTACTACAATTTAGTCCACAAGAGAAATCTCGAAGGAAGTACGCCTAGTATATCTACCTAGTCATTACGTGGTCGTTAGAGGCGACTGAATGTCATATTATACTATCCAAAAACAAACCTGTGTGGAGCAAAGATCAATCAGAGATCCACCAACGTGCTTGTAAAGGATCATTTCAAAAGAGTTAGCGAAGCCTAATAGTTGGTAGTCAAATATTCTTCAAGTGACATATTCATAACGTCATCAAGAAGTTGCTCATAACAGAAAAAACATACCGGAAAAAAACTATCATCACTTATCACTTAAGGTTTAGATAGAAGATCCTGTTCAGAAAGCGAAACTTATTCAACGGGAATAAAATTGGAGACTTTAATTTAGGTGGGGGGGGGGGGAGGGGTTCAAAGGACGAATCAAGGCGTTTTATAATTTTCGATGGAAAAGACTAATCAACTGATTGATAATGGACTATTGACTCGTAATAATTCTAGAACGTTTGCAACTTAAAAGAAAACAGTTAATTTTCATTTTCAATTTTTCATTCAAAATTCTTAAAGTTTTAAGCCAATAATTTCCCTCTATGAAAACAATACACCATTGGGGTAACCCACGCTAACCAGAACATCGAATAGCATCTCACATACTTTTCAAAAGACCTCAATCATCATCAACCTATCCCTCAACATCTCTATCAAATTTAGGGCATTAAGGAAAAGGCTTCATGTTATTTATGGGTTCGGCTAAGCTCCTCTTCCACTCATTAAGAGGCAGAAAATCTGCTTAAAATACTTTTCAATTTCCTTTGGCGTTAATAATAATCGTTGCTAACTCTTGAAGAAATACTCGTTCAAGTTTTTATGAACCAAGGCCACGTGAAATGGATTCGAAATGCACTTTAAAACCCAGAAATTGAACTCTTCTAGTGCGGGTGCTGTGAATGGTGAACTGAGTTGCGTCTTCATATGGCTGTTATCGAGTGGACTGCCGACAATGGGAAAAAGTTAGTGTGAAAATAAATTTGGTCGCAACCAAAAGAAGTCAGAGGAGCAGTATGATGATTATGGAATAATCTCTAATAGACCTCGGCTGAAGTCGATGCATTTTAATTTTACAACTGTGGAAAAATAGAATAACCGTCAGCTTGAGGTAAATTTGGGAGCGTACAAGATACATAGGCTTTGCAAGTAACGAACTTGAATTGAAACATTTTTCCTAATGAGCTGAATCAGTCTCATCAACAAACAAAAAAAAAAAAAAAGAGTTTGGGAATAAATTGTAAAAACAAACAGCCGCATTAGCGAAAGAAGGTTCTTAAGATTTGGTCAGAGTATATAAAAACAACTTATATTACGTAAATGGAGTGGCTGAAAAAGGATGTCGATGCAAATTCATCCAGAATACTGGCGCTATGAGATACTACGGAAGATTGGAACTCTCAACTCTCCAAAAAAACAATAAAAATATGTAATAATTAGAGAAGGATGGGAAGCGGTATAAGAACGTCGATCAGTTAAATTTCCGAAATTCCTAAAGAATTACGCTTTCCAACAAATTAAATGAAATATTTCGGGCCTTCAGTAAAATTTGTATCGGCGTAATCCTAATCCCGATTCTGATTGAGTTGCGATCAACTTGATCATCGACTAAGGATTTATCCCTTCACAGTAACATATGAAAGTGTAATTAGTAGGTAGGTACCAGCTTGAATGAAATAAGGTAAAACTCGGTAGGTACATTAAGCTCGTATTGATGATTGTTATGAAAGTATGTAGGTGGGTACATGTGAATGTTTAAAACAACAACACTAATAGAGCGATTTGGTAAACACTAGCAATATAGGGCATGAAAAAAATTCGGATAAGACGACGGTTATGATTTCAACAGCATTTAAAAGAAGAGCAATGAATATCAACAGAAAAAGTAACACCTTTGGTCTTCTTGTAATAACATTAGCAATATGTAAAAAGGATTTCAGTAGCAGCAGCAGTAATTTTCAATTAGAAAATATTTAAAAATTTGTGGTTTTTATGAAATTTCTAATTCAAATTTTTATCTTGAAAGACAAAGGCGTTTTCATCGTGCGATCGTGAAACGAACATTCAAAAATTTCTTATTTGAGTAAAGTTCTTTTCATTGTTATTTCCATGCAGACGCAAAACTTAAAAACTAAGTTAAATATAAATTACACCAAAAAATTGAAAAACTCTTCAAGCTACAAAATTACAAAAAACTTGATTTCATCAAGCTGATAAATTTCTCATTTCAATACCCCCGGAGCCATCTGTTGGCAGAGGTTACACTAGCTTAGAAAACAGAAACGATACAATCCAAATGGGTTGCATATTGAATTTATAATATTGTCTGTCCCATTCATTCTTGTGTATTTTAAAGAAACATCAAATACCAGGCGATCAGCAAATTTCAGATCACAAAAATTAAAATTTTATTCTACTGCGCATGACCGAAATATTCGTTGAGTTCGTTAAATGAAGTAGCGTGGATTGGTGAGCATGCAATTTATGAACTAATGAAAAGAAGCCGTCAAAATGGTTATCGTCATATTGCCGTCTCCTCTTCCAAAAGTTAAAAAACTTGTGACAATAACCTTCATTTTCTGTCCCTCTCTTATGAACGAAGTATGGAATTGTAAAAGAGGCTAAGTATAAATGCAATTAGGTTAGATAGTGTGAGTATTTTAATACTTCACCAACATGGGCGTAGCCAGGGTTTTGCTCTGGGGTGGGCCTAGTTGGGGATAGTTTGACACAAAAAGTGAAAAAAATATTCTTCAATCAAGTATTGTTTTTCAAAAATGTGTAAAAGTTTCTAAGACGGTAATCAGTGTTAACATCAAGTTTCCTTACATCAAGCAAACTATTTTATTGACTACCGTTGTTTTTTAGATCGAATACAACATACAAATGATTTTTTTTTTTCAAATCTACTAGCATTACGATTTCTACTGGAGTGAGAGAACTTTCATAGACAGAAGAAAACTCCTTTTAACGGCAATAAAACCGTAGATCTAATAGAAACCCATTTTAATTAATATGCGTAGAAACACGAGAAAAATTCTTCTTATCATAAGAAAATTATCGCTTATTAAACGAAACTGACTTGCTTAAACAAAGAAACTTTTTACATGAAGTAAACATAATATATACCTACCTATTAAAAATGAAGTTGGAACATTTAAAATAAATCTTTTTCTAGAATAACGAAAAGTAGACTACATTTAAGCAATTCTATTCTCAGGATATATAACCTTTTCTCATATTCTGTAATAAAATTTTCAGCTATTATCACAATCGGAGATAATTGAGAAAATATATGTCTGCTAAGCTCAAATTCGCACCTAACTTTCCTTGATACACATGGAACAGAGTTTATTCGTTTAATTTGAACTCGTCACTACCAATCACTACCTTCTACATTAATACCGTCATAATCATAACAGAAATCGCCAAAAACCAATAAAATAAGCATTAGTTTACTATTTTGTTTCTGCAAATCGGCTAAATACCTTTTCAGCTGTATTTTTTTTTAAGAATGTCATTCTCTGTGTTGTGCAGTAACATGCGAGAGAATCGTTTTTGGAGCATTGTGCTTCTAAGCAACGTTTATACCCTACTTTAATATTTTTTCTCAAATTTTCAGCATTTATTTCATAATTTTTTAATTTAAGCATGTTTTACATGACCATCGCTTCAGCCTCCAAGGCTGTAAAAAGAAGTTCACCAGCCTCGAATTAGATCTTTTTGATAACATTTTAACTTTTTAAAATCAGAACTTAAGTTTTTCTTATTACGTCTTTTATTTTTGACTTAATGACTTAACATTTGTTTAGTTACTCCTTAATTTTCCTTTTTGTTTTTTATTAGGGAACAAGAGACCTTACCGTGGGCTGAGGGTCACTTGGTTCGTTTTTGATTAAGTTTTAAAAACTACTACCTAATTTACAGCGGCTTTTTACTTAGGATCATCGATCGATTTTCTTCGATAATTGGTGATCCAGCAAGATTTAGTAAAGGGGCGAATATTTATAAATTAACGTAAGTGTATAATTTTGGGTACGTCTTCCGATTTATATATCAATTGAATATTGTAAATAGTCTATTTCGCTTATACAAGTGAAATGGAACATTTCCCCTACGCATAAGAAAATTAAACGCAGGCTATTGGCTAGCATGGTCAATAAACAAAAACAACATGTAGTGCCAGTATGTGGGTCAAGCATCAAACATATTGCGCATAGTATTTTCTATATAGGAGCAAAGCGAGCGAAAATAGAAAAGAACCAAAAACAATATACAGAGCCCAATTTGTAGGTCAAACATTAGGCACATTGCGCATATTTCTTCACATCTGGTTAAAACAAGCATACATGATAATGATAAGTCAGGGACAGCCCTAATGGCCAGAATCGGTGTGTTGAAGGGTTTGTTTCTACGTAAACAGTGTAATACGTTGTCGCATTATGCTAAAGACTTAGTTTTCAAGAGAATGTGGCGCAATTGCAATTGCGCCGCCGCATTCTGTTGGAAACCAAGGCTTTAGAATGGAAAAATGTAATTATGATGGATTTATTATCAGTCGTTCGAAATGGAGAAAGTCAAATCATTGTTAAGGTGAGTTTACATTTAAATACAAGTATCTGAATTTGTATGGGTACTTGTATAGCCACGCTTTCGACTTGTATATGTATAAGCCTAAGACATCTAGGAAAGGCGGCTCCATTGCCAGAGGATATAGGAAAAATGGCCCCCAAAAACATTATAAGCTTCATCAAATACCTTAAGTTCGAATGGGCGATGGGTAATGTCACAAAAGATCTTATAGGTCGGGGTAACAAGATGAGAGGCGGGAACACATTTTTAGACGTAGTAAAGGTGCAGCACGTAATTTGAATATTCAAAACATTTTCTTGAAAAACGATTTCGAAACAGAAAAAGATTATTCCGAAATAGCAAAAGATGAAGTTATAGAAAACCCGGTAGAGGAATTTAGATGTTATTTTTTTTTAACATTGTAATTGATCCTGTTATTGTACAAATAGAGGACCAAATATTTTATATTATATTTTCAAATTAATCACTGATATAAAAACCTTAGAAAAATATCAATTAGAAAAAAGATGTAGATGAAAACTTGGTCCAGGAAATTGATTTGGTACGGGATTTGATTTTGAATGACACAAATGTAAATAACGCACATAACGACAAATTTCTAATTGTATTAACTGTGTTAAAAGTTTTCTTTATATTGCCAGTTACTATGCACAGCAAGTGCTGAGCGCTCTTTCAGCAAATTAAAATTAAGAATTATCTTCCGTTAATCATGTCTGCAGAACGCTTAAATGCACTTGTTATATTAAGCATAGAAAAAGCAATTGCAAAAAATTTTAATTTTCCTGAAGTAATTAATGTATTAGGCAAAACAATATCACACATTAGTAACATATGTTCGTGTTTGAATTTTTTTTTACTTTACAAAAAATCTAGGGCCCCGGCTCTGATCAGTGGGATCCAATTGAATCCGAATAGATACAATTTATTCTTCATTTTCGGTATTTGTGTATCATGGGAGGAGAATGAGTATGAGCTGTGGTTTCAGCTCGTAAAAGCAGATTATATCCCAAGTAAATTTAACAGACATTACTGCTACATACATTGCCAGATCCAAAACTTCTTGAGGTATCTAAAGAATACAATTTCAAAATATAAGAAATGCCGATTGTTTCACTTAATTTTTATATATCTGCTCACTAAACGAACTAAATTATTCTCTAAAATCCATAGGCAAAATTAATTTCATAGTTGGGTTAGATAAAAATTTTATAAAGTCTGATTTGCCTCTCTAAATTTTTCTATACTTGTTTGATAAATTTCAGCTCAACACAAAAATTGGTTCAGTCATTTACAAAATTTACTTAATTTTATTAGAGGGGGTTTGATGGTGGAATAGGGTGAATTTGATCAACAATCAAAATCACCCCACTAATAAAAATTAGGAATATTTTGTAAACGACTGAATCAATTTTTGTATTGAGTGTAGAAGCACTTAACGAGGCAAATTTGATCAACTGAATTTCCAATGAAAAATTGTTGTAATTCCTTTAAAGATAAAATCGATATAAATGTTAACGGAAAACAAAAGTTAGGTGCAGTATTTAACACTTTAGTTAAGCCGAATTGAGCAAAGACTTTGTAAGCAATCGATTTTTCATTAATTTCAACCCATTCTACGGTACTTGATCCTTTTTATTCTAAATGGATCCATTTTCAGACAATTAACTAATTTCCTACATAAATAACTTAAGGAAATCTATCAAAGTTCGATCATTCCCAACCCGATCATTTCCAATTTCGTCCTTCTTTTGGTGAAAGTTAAGTAGTTATAAGATAAGAATACCACCACTCATTTTTTTGTCCTGCGATGCATGCTGCCTAAATTAAAAGGCTTTGAAATCCTTAAATTTCGCTGATTCTAATATCACAGAGACGATATTTAGCTAATTTTAAAGACGAAAGTACAAAAATTATAAAAAAAAATGCCACAGGTCTATGCCTTCCAATGTACCCAGGATTCTCTAGAGTGGGGCCAAATCGACACTCTGTGTCATCCTGAATAGCAGTTTTCAGTAGAGATGAAAAATAATTAAGGATAATAAATATATCCTCTATTCTTGAATGTCTCAAAATGCATCCTGCTTTTTCTTATTAGTTATTTTAATTGTAAATCAATGCTGATAATGTTGTTAGTTAAACTGTTAAATTTCCACGTTGGAATTTCAATTGGTACAGGGATGAGAATTTTTTTCGTCAATAAAGGTCTAGTTGTTTTTGTAAAAAATTTCATACAAATTTATAATCTTATCTTTATTCTGTAAGATTTTTCCACCAAGCATATAACTTTCCCTCTTGAACCGTTAACAGTCCTTTAAAGCATAGAAAGAATTAATTATTAATATTTCTATTTTATGCGGAAAGTGAAAAGTTTAATTTCCAGAGTAGAAATGTCCAGCTTGGAAGATGAGGGCAACGTAGAACCAAAGAACATAGGAGATAAGAGTGGCTTTCAGGTTGCATCTTAAACAGATTAATCCAGACCTCTTTTTGACAAAATGAATATGCCATTCACTACACCTGTCCGCGAGCTAGTCGTGTAAAACACTATCCACCTACATACAGCAGCTTACAAAAGATATTTGTAATTTTTTCACTTATAGTGCGAAAAGAAGTTTTAGGACTCCTTACTTTAAAATGGGCATAAACTTTTAGGATTGGCCCAAACTGGATGGCTTCTTTTTTTTAATATTATTAAGCCCAGCTCAACGGATACCCTATGATGCAAAGCACAGCATGGCAGGAAGGAGATAGGGAAAGGTTTAGGGGATATGAGGAGAGTGGCGGAGGTGCCGATGCATGTCGCCCTTAAACTTCCGCAGATTGTATACCGGAGGAAAAACAGAAGATGGTAGACTGTTCCACATTCGCACTGTTCGGGGTAAAAAAGCATCACGGAATTTTACTGTACGACTGAAAGTAATTTGAAGGGTAAAAAGATGTGCGCGGTTTGCAGCGCGAGTATTGCGTGCAGGAATCACTCTACAAGGGATTAGACCAGATATTTCATCAGAGCATTGACCATACACGTAGCGATAAAGGAGCGAAAAGCATCCAACATTGCGGCGGTGGTCGAGTGAGTCGATATTACAAGTTACTGCCATATAGCCAATGAGTTTGAAGGCTCTCTTTTGGACAATATCCAATGAAGCTAAGGCTGAGCGACCAGCCCTAGCCTATACATGGGAATTGTATTCCATTCTAGGTCTAATGTAGGACATGTAGAGGATCGCTAGATTTGACGGGCTGAAATATTTCTTACACCTTTTCAGAAATCCAAGACATTTCGATGCTTCTTTGGTAACAGATAAGATGTGATCTGTCCAGTTTAACTTACTGGAAATATTAAAGCCAAGAATGTTTAGTGACGGTGAATCAGAAATTAATGCTCCTTCAAAAGAAACGGGAGTGGTTAGGTTATGGTCTTGTTTTAATGAGATGAGATAGCTTTGGGTGTTAGATACATTAAATTCGACGAGATTCGCCTTGCCCCAAGCGAGGATATTGACAGGATTGTTATTCAATGATCTAATCATGCAACCTCGTTTAACACATGCAGCATTCCCTCTGGAGTCCGCAAGAGTGTCAAAAGAGTAAGCGAAATCGAGAGTAGTGTCATCTGCGAAACTATGGATGGGATTGAAAGTAAGGGAAAGCAGATCATTAATGAAAATTAAAAAGAGAGTTGGAGAGATAACAGAGCTTTGAGGCACGCCGGCATTTATGGGCTGCGGTTCAGATGTAACGCCATCTAATACAACACGTATTTGGCGACTAGATAGGAAACTTTCAATCCATAATAGTAGAGGAGGAGAGGGACCAAGTGCTTAAGTTTGGCCAAAAGGGCTGGATGCCAGACTCTATCAAAGACCTTTGAAATATCTAGAGGAACGATTTTAGACTACGGTTCCAACGTTCCGTAAGAAAGGTCACCAAATCTCCAGATGAGCGTCCAGCTCGGAAGCCATATTGGCGATCGTTGATGAGATAATTAGTTTCTAGATACTTCGTTAATTTTGAGTTAATGATAGATTCAAAAACCTTTGAAAGAACCCAAGTGATCGCAATTGGTCGATAATTTGAGGGATCGCTACCCTCTCCTTTCTTGGGAATAGGCTGAACGTGAGCTAGTTTCCAAGCAATTTGAAATTCACCTGTCCAATAAGACATGTAGAATAGTATACGCAGAGGTTTAGCCAAAGATGACGCACAGCTTTTAATTAACAGGGGCGAAAAACAATGAGGACCTGCGGCTTTGGAGAGGTTGATCCCCTTAAGGACCCTGAACACATCCCTCGTACGGACGTGTATTGGCTCTTGTACACATCCACACGAAAGATGCAAAACAGGTGTTTGTGAGGTGGGTGGAAGACGAGGATTTGAAGCGAATCTAGCAGCTAAAATATTAGCTTTATCCAGGGAGTCAACAATCACTTCACCATTACAAAGTAGTGAAGGTATGGAGGAACTAGTGAAGTTGTTCCTGATGGTTTTGACCAGGGACCAGAAACCTTTGCTACCTTTGAGGCTTGCCAAGATTTTTTGTCTGATATTCTGGTCAAAAAGAAAATTTTCTCTCTGGATAATGGACTTACAGGTGTTCCGTGCAGGCTTGTAGACAGTTTCGGACATTAATGCAATTGATAGTCGCGAAATGCAGACTCTTTCGCTTTTTGCACTTATCGTTAAACCAAGAGCGATTTTGCTATTGTTGAGATCTGCTGTAAGAATACGGAATGTATTCACGCATGCCAAGACTAAGTATGTTACTAAGTTCTAATGTGCATTCATCAACATCCCTCGAAGGAAAACAGACCGACCAATCTATTTCTCTGAGATACTGATTGAGACTTTCCGAATCAACATTCTTATAGTGCCAACCACACCCGTTTCTTTTGATGGAGCATTAATTTCTGATTCACCGTCACTAAGCATTCTTGGCATTAATATTTCCAGTAAGTTAAACTGGACAGATCACATCTTCTCTGTTGCCAAAGAAGCATCGAAATGTCTTGGATTTCTGAAAAGGTGTAAGAAATATTTCAGCCCGTCAAATCTAGCGCTCCTCTACAAGTCCTACATTAGACCTAGAATGGAGTACAACTCCCATATATGGGCCGGGGCTGGTCGCACAGCCTTAGCTTCATTGGATATTGTCCAAAAGAGAGCCTTCAAGCTCATTGGCGATTTGGCAATAACTTGTCATATCGACTCACTCGAGCACCGCCGCAATGTTGGATGCCTTTCGCTCCTTTATCGCTATATGCATGGTCAATGTTCTGATGAAATATCTAGTCTAATCCCTTGTAGAATGATTCCTGCACGCAATACTCGCGCTGCAAACCGCGCACATCCTTTAACCCTTCAAATTACTTTCGGCCGTACAGTAAAATTCCGTGATGCTTTTTTATCCCGAACAGTGCGAATGTGGAACAGCTTACCATCTTCTGTTTTTCCTCCGGCGTACAATCTGCGGAAGTTTAAGGGCGACATACATCGGCACCTCCGCCACTCTCCTCATATCCCCTAATCCTTTCCCTATCTCCTTCCTGCCATGCTGTGCTTTGCATCATAGGGTATCCCCTGAGCTTGGCTTAATAATATAAAAAAAAAAAAAAAAAAGAGGCACACAGGTGGTGAAGTACGGCGGCACAGGTTTGAGGTGGTAAACTGAACCGTAATTAAACAATGGTCTGAGAGGGGAACCGATTGAGATGGAAGAATTGTGGTAGAAGAATATCTGAGCCACAGTATGTTATGAACATTAAAATCGCCTGCCAGGACGATTTCGGAAGAGGGGGAGACAGAAAGCAAATGATCAATATTGTTGCAGATATTGTCAAATACGGATACGTGTCGTCATCAGACATATTTGGGCTGCGATAAAGAAAACTGTGGATTGGCAGCAGAAAAATCTTGAAGAATGGTAAAGGCCACATCATTCCGTATATAAACTGCGATCCCTCCGTGCTGAGAAAAAAGAGGCACGAAGCTGTAACCAGGGACGTGATACTGATTAATATCAGCATTAAAAAGGACCTTGGTTTCAGTTAGCGCGAGAATTGCTGGGTTTTTTTAGTTAAGGCGGCAATACACCGAAAACCGATTTGCTCTTAATCCGCATGCTGAAGGCAAAAACAAAAAAACGCGACACACAACAACACAAATATGTGGGCGCCACCAGCAGCAGTCAACGACACAGCTAGCTAAAAAAAAACAACAATTAGTGTTATGCCTATTTGCTGTTTACAATAACTCAGACTGCGCAGTTCTTTTAAGACCGTTGTCGTAACCCACGAAGATGTACATGCAAAGAATACCTCTGGCTGAACAAATGGACAAACGTGCAACTAAAATATATTTTTAAAAATTGTTAATGTTATGAATGCGGATGTCAGGCTCAACCCTTAAGAATACACTGTTATGGAAAGTAATTTTAAGATTACATATTATTAGCAATTTTCTTCAAATTCATCCTTTTTGACTTTGAAGTAATAACTGAAATTGATTTTCTTAATAGTGCAATTATAATTAGCATATTTGCCATTGAATAGAATCTATATGGGATTACTATGCCACACTGAATTTATGGCAAAGAAGTAGAGGCATTAAATTTTCTCTAATTGAGCCGTAAAATATTATGCAGTGAACGCTGTTATGAGAATACTATTTAACCTATTTTCAGGAGTGGTGGTACTAACTTTTAATAAACTTGGGTTATCCATCACCTAGAAAGCTGCAACTTTGTACACGGACTTTACAAAAAAAAAACAAAGTAAAATTAAGTTCAACAAGTAAAAAAGCTAGAATTGGTCTAAGACCAATTCTTATGATATCCTAGATGAATGCCCGTATTAAATTTCGTATGGTCACCCATCTGTGCAAGATTGATTTTTGAAGTGGTTTTTCGCATATATTTCTAGAACGGTTTGTCGGACAGAAAAATTATTATAACCAATTTTATAGGATTTCGTATTCTGAAGAAGTTCTTAGTATACAATAAAGATGTCTTGGACTGATCGGTTTCAAAGTATACGTAAAAAACCGAAATTATTATATGGCAACACCAAGAAGGAGTTGCCCGATTTAGTCGATTTTTGAAATTTTATTTGCTAATGTAGTGAAAATATCATGTGCGAAATTTCAGCTCTCTACGTCGACGCGTTCTCAGGCAGTGTCCAAATATATAGCGGGAAACGAAATTTTTATATGGCAACCCCACGAAGGAGTTGCCCGATTTGGCTCATTTTCGAACTTAATTTTACTTTTTTTTTTAAAGTCTGTGTACAAAATTTCAGCTCTCTAAGTATACGCGTTCTCGAGTTATCGTGCGCAAAGACGGACGGACGGACATGCAAAAATCGAAATAACTTTTAATATTATGAATGGGTGTGCAATCCATTTTGCTCTACCATCATTATTTCGAGGTGTTACAAACGGAATGACAAACTTAGTATACCCCTATGATTTCATCTAGGGTATAAAAATGAGACAAATCGGGCAACTCCTTCGCGGGGTTGACATACAAAAATTTCGATTACCACTATATATTTGGACACTGCCTGAGAAGGTGTCGACATAGATAGCTGAAATTCGATACATGGTGGTTTTATAGTAATAGCAAATAAAATTTCAAAAATGGACTAAATAGGGCAACCCCTTCTTGGTGTTGCCATATAAAAATTTTATGATTTAGTCTGTCATCTCTGCACAAGAAACTGGACGTTTGGATATTTTAAATAATAGATATAGGTAAGTACCTACTCCCTGAAATAAGGTAACCACAAGAATATCTTCTAAGTAAGATTGCTGGCCTAAGTTGAAAGATTGGTTTTCCAATAGACACGAACTGTTTTAATGCAAGGAGAGAGCTTTAGCAGTCACACGGCAAGGTCTGCCGAATATTTTCACCATTTATGTATGTACCCTTTTGGATTAGCCAAACAATTCTCCGAACAAAATTATAGAATAGGTTTTTATAAAAAGAGAGAGAGGTAGAAAAATGGGTCATTACCAGCAAGACGATGACGATAAAAAAAATGTGTATTCTAGGAAACTGTGCGCAATCCACATAAACAGCATTCCAAGAGAATACAGGCATTAGAATTTCTGGTAAAGGACCAATGACCAAATATCAAAGTTAAGATTTTTTTTCGTTTTTACTTAGATTTTTTTTTTTAAATTCACGTCGTCTCTTTTACGATATAATAAACTTTATTTTCCATAGATAGTGACATGTTAGCGAGGGTTAGGGCCCACTAGAATTAAAATTAAAATTATATATGCATTATTATGGCATAAAGTAATACAAATAAAAATTTAATTTAATTTAATTTTAATTTAAGTGTGCCCTATAAACTTCTCTCACAGGAGTACTAAAACAGAAATTAAATTAAATTCAGTGGCTTGCTGAATACGGCCCGAAATATAAAATTTAAAAAAAAAATTTTAGAGGCCTCTAGTAATTTGGTCAAAGACAGTATAAATTCTACTTAAAATACTTCTCAATTTCCTTTAGCATTAATTGCTTGTAATTATAATCCTTGTCAAATCTTAAAGAAATGCTGATTCACATTTTTCTGAAATTTTTATGGAAATTGATAAATGGAATTCTAGCAATTTTGTTGGTAGTGCGGGGGTGCTATAAATGGTGAACTGAATTGTATCTTCATATGGCTGTTATCGAGTGAATTGCCGACAATAGGAAAAGTTAGTGTGAAAATAAATTTTGTTGCAGCCAAAAGGAGTCAGAGGAGCAGAATGATGATTATGCAATAGTCTCTAATAGACCTCGGATGAATTCGATGCATTTTAATTTTACAACTGTGAAAAAATACAATAACCGTCAGTTTGAGGTAAATTTGGGATCTTACAAGATCTGTAGGATTTGCAAGTAACGACATTTGAATTGAAACATTTTTCCTAATGAGATGAATCGATCTCATAAACAAACAAAAATTGAGTTTGAGAATAAATTGTAAAAAAAAAAGCCTTACCGACAGAAAGTTTTAAAGATGTGGTCAGAGTATTTCAAATGAAGTGGTGGCTAAAAGAGGATGGCGATGCAAATTCATCTCGACCACAGATTCTATGAGATTTTACGGAAGATTGGAGCCCTCAACTCTGAAACAATGAAAGTGTGTAATAATTAAAGAATAAAAGAAAAGGTAAATAGCAGTATTGGCAATATTTTCGTGAAATATAAGAAAGTCGATCAGTTAAATTTCCGAGAAAATTATGCTTTGCAATATAAATGAAATGAAATATTTCGGGCCTTCAGTAAAATTTGTATCGACGTAATCCTAATCCGGTTTCTTATTGAAATGAGATCAACTTGAATTTACTCCTTCACGCAACATAGGAAAGTGTAATAAGTAGGTAGGTAGGTACCCGTTTGAATGCAATAAGGTAATACTCAGTAGGTACATCGAGCTCAATAATGATCGCTATTAAAGTATGTAGGTGAATGTTTAAAACAACAACACTGATACAGCTTCTTAAAAGACACTAGGAATATAGGACAACATTTAAAGAAGAACTAAGAATATCGATAAAAAACTAACTGTCAACAGCCGCAGCTTTTAAGTAGGAGATTAACTTGCACACCTTTAGCCGTCTTTCAATAGCATAAGCACTATGTAAAAAGTATTCCAGTAGCAGCAACAGTAATTTTCCATTTAAAAATCTTTAAAAATTTGGGGTTTTTATGAAATTTCTAATTGAAAATTTTATCTTGAAAGACAAAGGCATTTTCATCGTTTGCGATCATGAAGCAAAAAGACGAACATGCAAAAATTTAAATATTTTCTTATTTGATACAATTTTTTTTTTTCATTGTTATTTATATGCCTACGACAAATTTAATAATTAAGTTAAATATAAATTACACCACGAAATTGAAAAACTCTTCAAGCACTAAATTACAAAAAACTAGATTCCATCAAGGTGAGAAAATTCTCATTTCGATACACCCGGAGCCATCTGTTGGCAGATGTATCACTAGTTTAGAAAAAAGAAACCATACAGTCCAAATGTGCTGCATATTGAATTTATAATATATAATATTGTCTGTCCCATTCATTCTTGTGGATTTTAAAGAAACAGCAAATACCAGGCGATCAGCAAATTTCAGATCACAAAAATTAAAATTTTATTCTACTGTGCATGACCGAAATATTCGTTAAGTTCGATAAATGCAGTACTTAGTGTGGGTGAGCAGGATTTTATGAACCAATGAAAAGAAGCAATCATTTGGAAGAGGAGAAGGCAATGTGACAATTAGTTTTATTATCTCTCTCTCTCTTATGGGCAAAATATGGTATTGTAAAAGAGATGAAGGAATAAGAATGGAATTTTAAAGAGGATACGATAAACGAAGAAGTATAAAAAAAATGCAACCAACTTACGTTAAATCTAGTTATGTGTGTATTTTATTCATTCGCCAATGAAAATGAAGTAGATCTTGTCAACTTTTGGAACAGACGAAGGCAAACGGCGTACTAGTTGTCACTGTCAGCCTCAGCGCAGCAGCAGCTAGCCCATTGCTATGCATTGCAGAATTTTAAAGCCAATTTAAGAATTTCATAATTTCTGTAATTAACCAATGACGACAAAATGCATCTGCATAGTTTTCAAAAGAATGGTGTATGCATGAAATATTGGAATTTTTATAGGTAGGTAGGTAGGTAATTATGAAATGTTTGTTATCTTCGTGAGCCGATGACACGATAAAAATTCTCAATATTTCACATTATCCCGATATTTGACAACGCAGAAGTCCTTAAAATTCAAAAATTATAATTGTGATTTTTTGTCTTGTAATACTCTTAGAATTTCTAAATTATTTAGAGCTGGCATAGCGAGGATCTATTGTAATTGGCTTAATTAATCTTAGTTATTTGAAGTTGGAATGATACCGCCAAGCCAAGATTTATTCCACGTTTCAGACAGTCAGCGATGAAGGTCTTATGTTTGGCGTGTGTATTATTGAAAATAATGGGCCCACTTTGATCTTGTTAAAATATGCACATCACGCTTGAAAAATGCCTGAGATGCTTGCAATAAGATCCCTTCTTATAACTGTATTTCGCGTGGATCTTGTAAGATCCATACTTATTTCAAAAAATTTAATTGTCGCACCCTTCAATAGCAAGAAAATTAGTACAAAAAAAAATACAAAAAAATGCTGAACACGATTTCAATATGCTCAACTTCAGCATGGTTCTAGAAAAAAGTTTTCTGATAGGTACTAAATGAAAGAGGCCTATAAATTTTGTAATAATTCAAAAAATATATAAAGATGATCACTGAAAAAACTGACAATTCCCTTCCTTCCTTCGTCGCCCCAAGATATTCCCTTATTGCCGGACACTACCAGTTTAACCCTCAGAGAGTGATAGAATGCAACGTTCCCTAAAATGGTGATCAACCTGGAGGCGATTATTAAACATCTGGAAAACTTTTATTTGCGATGTGAAGTAATCCCTAATGTGTCCTCGAAATTTTAATTAAGTATTGAATTTGCTTCTATTCGTTCTGTTGTCTGCGTAGGATTTTGGAGTTCCATTCAGTATACCCATCTGTCCGGGCTCTGTACACCATTAGTCCATCCTCTTTTTCAACAACGTTGCTGAGTGCTGGCACGATTTACACTTAGACATGCCATCCTCTGTAGCTTATTTAGCTTCTGGATGGTTGGCTTTTGTATGTATACTTGTTCCACTACACTACTGCAGCATATGTGATCATGGGCCTCATTACTGATTGTTATAGCGAAATTATTATTGGCTTGAGTTCCCATGTTGAGTCAGCCAGTTTTCAACATTCCCACAGAGCTGTCTTGTCAATATGTTTGCATCAGTTGAGCTTATCATCGAGAGTTATCCCAAGATATTTAGCACCTTTGGATATTGGGACTTCCCTAGCAAAGAGGGTAGGGCTAATTATGTTCCTCATTCACCTTTTTCTGGTAAAGGGTATAATAATTGTTTTGCTGGGGTTGACTGATAACTTTGTACAGCACACCGGCCTTGAACAAAACTTAGGGCTTCTTGATACTTTCTAGAAAGCAAGCGCTCACTTTTACCTTTGATAATGATAACAAGGTCTTCAGCATAACTTTGGGATACGGTACTTTGGTTGCTTAGTTGAACCAAAAGATCGTTAACTACCATGGATCACAGCAGTGAAGACAAAACTCCTACTTGGGGTTGGGGTTGCTCTGGTGAAGTTAACCTCCAGTGTCGCACTAAAGAGCTGCGTCTTGATTATCCTGCTGGAAAGCATTGCTTGAATCCATCTGTTATGTGTTGTTTTTATGAGCATAGACACTAGTTACGCAATTAGCATTAATTTCTTCTTAGAAATTTACAGAAAATGTTTCGGCAGAATTTTTATTCATTTTAGTTATTTTCAGATACAACCCTTTCATGTGTGCCGTTGTCGACCGCCAAAAATGCATACAAATTCTAATGAAAAAGTATCCAGGAAATTGCATTCCAGATTTTGAGAACTGCGACTCTACATGCAAACGTAACAATAGAGAGCATTCTCGGCAGAAAACTAAGAAGATTTGCTGGGTGTGAAACACTGTAGAGTTTCAGATATTCAATTATATTTTAGAAAATTGAGTTCTATAGACAGGTGGGCAAACGGTCGATCGCGAACAGTTCGACAGTAGATCGCAGACAGTTTAAATAATTTACTAAGTTAGTTTCAAGTCTTTTAATTTAAAATGTGTACTAAAAATTTAGCAGACGATAAAACATGAATTTAAAATTAAACACGTATCTATTCTACAACTGACCTGACTAATTCCCAAGCAATGTCAAAAATGACTTAATAAGAAGATGAGAAGGAGGCAGCAAAAAATAGGATGTCTTTTGTATGAATGAGGGGAAAAGAGCTTGGCTATGCATTATTGCAGTGCAACAGAGACAACGAGCTAAAAACAAAAATTGAGAGAATGTAGGATTACCCGACCGACAAAATCTTCTTGAATACCCTCAAAATCCATTCAAACTATTCATAATCCTACCTTAACCTTGCAAATTTGTCTTTGCATAAATTGGTTGCGATGTCTACTGACGGAGCACCTTCAATGATTGGTAGAAGTAATGAATTTTTAGACCTTTGCAAACAAAATGAACAGTTTCCTGAGTTCATATAATTTCGTTGCAATTCTTAATAATGCCATATGTTAATGATATTGGGGCAGTGAAAATTGTTATTTCGGTAAGAGCGAGAAATTTAAGTAGGTGTCTATTCCGTAGCTAACTTGATGACAATAGCCTAACAATAGGTCGTATTTATAAAAATAAAGTATTTCCTTTAAAGGTAAAGGTAAAAGCAAAAGGTAGAGCTCACAAGCGAAAGGTTGAAGGAAAAGAACCCATTTGCACCCAACCTAATTCAATTATTCTTAAGAAATATTTGTATTAGTCTAGACGCTAGGTAGTAATTTCATTTTTACGAATGTTAGCAATAAAATAGAAAATAAGTTCAGTGCGATTGCGAGTTTTAAAACGAAAAGTTCAATAAATTTAAGTCGGGAAAATTTGTGCGTTTTAATTTTTTTTTTTTTTTTATTAAATAACTTAATTAGAAACTTAACTCGCGCGCCAGGATGAAGTTATGGTGCAACCCAACTGTGTTCAGTTTATATGCATATAGTAGAAAGGACTCCCTTAAATGTATCCACGATTAACAATTGTTAAGTTGTAAAAAATGATTTCTTCATATGCATATAAACTGAGAACAGTTGCGATGTACCAGAGCTTAATCCTGGGTGACAAATGTTTCCGTCAGATGCAAATCTATCATCACCAAATCCCATGCTGGTCCAACCAGCACTCAAAGCTACCCTAAATAGCTTTGAAAATAATCAAAAATGCCTTTATTGGAAAAGGCGATATGGACTTTGTCAGGCATAAAAATTTATCGACACCTCTGGCGGAAAAACAAACGAACTCCTACTACGAAGACGGAGCTCAAAATGATTACAGAGCTTTTCTCAGGCCATTGCCCATTGAGGTATCACCTATACAAGATGGTCTTGGCTGAGATTTCATCCTGCGAAACATTGGCCAGGCGGTACTTCAGACATGCTTTCCCTTGAGAAAACTACGTGTAGAACCTAAGTCCCTTCATTAACAGTCTAAACGTAGAAAGGGAGTAAATTGAACAGGGACTCACAATAGATCTTTCAGGTCGCAGTGAATGAGAAGCGAACGCCTCAACACACCGCTCCACAAATCTAAATCTAATCAGCACATATATTTAACAAATTCGTCTCACTCATGTGAATTTTAAGTCACCCTTATTATCGTTGTCACTTTAAGTGAAAAATGGCGTTACGACACAAAAATGATATTATGATTGTCGTTTACTGTTGTCGTATTAAGTAAACAAATGCCGATGTAAGTGATAAATTAACTGACAATTTGACTCACTTGGTTTTTGTAAGTGACAGATGTTACATGTGTGTGTAAGGAAAAGGAAAATGCAAGCGGAAAAAGATAAATTTTATGATGGTTTTCAAATTGTTCATTAAAACATAAAATTCAATAGTTTTTTTATAAATTAAATTAATTTTTTTTTTTGCATTTTAAGTGCAAAAATTACAACAACAAAAGTTTGTAGTCATGATAGATTTTATGGTGAATCATTTTTTTATAGCTAAAGGGCGGAAATACATCGCGTATGAAATAAGACAAACCTCACTTTTGTCTACAAATGTAATTCATACCCTGACGCATGCCCTGATGCTATCTGTCACTTTAAATGACAACGATAAAAAGGCTTCGAAGAAAAATGTCACGTCACACCGTTCGACAACGATATAATACGAGGAGTGAAGTGAAGTGAGAGTGACTGCGGAGCTGTCACTTCGGTGAGTCGTGAACTATAATAAGGATGAAATAATTTATATATTTGTAGAATATAATTATAAAATTTTTTACAATTTCCGGATTTTGTCATTTATGACTTTTGTCGACTCTGAATTTTCTCATTTCCGAATTTTTTAAATTTTTCTTTTCTGGATTTTGTCATGTTCCCAAAATATTTTATAAAAGTGTGTGTGCATGTATATATAGAATTTACAAAATCGGCCAAAACTTCTTAGAGCTATGTGCTAGATATGCAAAAATTTATGGTTGGTTGCTTAACTATTTATCTAGAGATCGTTTATGAATTTTATTTTGGACTATGTAAATCAGCTTCAACGATTAAACAAATTTGTAATCCTTATCTCATGCATTTTCCGGTGATGTTGACCAATCATTTGCCAAATTCTATGAAGCAATTAATAATGGAATAGAGTTGTTTATCCCCGAAGTAATTCAACGCAATCACAATCATTTTCCGAAATGGTATAGCTCCCAACTGATTAAAGTCCTTAAGGCAAAAGATAAATATAGACGACTGTACAAAAAAAGTCCCCACTCGGAGATTTATAAGAATTTCTTTTATTTGAGGAAGATATCAAAATCCTTGATTACTCAATGCTATCAAAAGTACATCAACCATACTGAACATTCGCTAAAACACAACCCTAAGGCATTTTGGGCTTTCAGTAAGAACCTAAATAGATTGAACACGTATCCCAAACAATTAACATTTAATTATGATACATCGTCATGTTCTCCACTTATATGTGAGATGTTTTCCGCGCACTTTACATCCGTATACTCTGAAAAAGATCCCGGAATTATTCCTTCGTCTTCTCAGGACGCTTGTAATATGAATATAATGTTAAGCTCCATCCCTTCGGAATTAGTTCTTAATGTATTAAACAATCTTGATTGTGATAAAAATCCGGGACCTGACGGGATCCTAAATATTCTTTTTAAGAGATGCGCACAAAGTCTTACGGAACCGCTTAGTAATCTATTCAATCTTTCAATCACTAATAAAATTTACCCAGTAGCTCTTAAAAATTGCTTCGTTATGCCTATTTATAAATCTGGTGACTCTAAACTCGTCATTAACTAGAGACCCATTTCCATTTCTAACGATCTTGCACTTATCTTTGAAAAGGTCGTTTATTATCAGCTCCTATTCCAAATAAAATCATTTATTTCTGAAAAATAGCATGGATTTTTACCTGAGCGATCTACGATCACCAACTGATCTCTATTCACAGACAAAATCGCATCCGCTCTTGATGAAAATACACAAATAGATTCTATCCACACTGACTTTGTCAAAGCATTCGATAAGATTAATCACAATCGCTGTCTTTCAAAGATGGCTCTAATGGGGTTCCAGACAGACACCATATCTTGGTTCCACTCCTATTTAGCCAACAGAGATAATATCGTTGTATTTAATGGCCATCAATCGTCCTCATTTAAACAAATTTCTGGAGTGCCCCAATGTACAATACTTGGACCATTAATTTTTCTCATTTATCTCAACGACATGCCTTCTTGTTTTGTATCTTATTGCTTATTGTACGCTGATGATGCCAAGATCTTTAGGAAAATTAATAACGTTATTAATTCGTGACGGATTGTGTTCATCTTCAAAAAGATATACTACGGCTGGAAAAATGGTGCCATGATAACTGTATTGAAGTAAACGTAAGCATCGCAAAAAAGACCCTATATTCTTTGACTACACCATCCACGACACTACTCTCTCTCGTGTCAATGAGATAAAAGATTCAGGTGTAATATTTGATCAAAGCTCCTCTTTATTCCACATATAAACTTTATTATCTCCAGATCATTTCGTTTATTAGGCTTTATCTTTCGCACTTGCAAATCATTTTCATCTTCAAATTACCCACTTGCAGAACAAACATTAAAGAAAAGTCACCTATCTGCAGAATTACAAAATCATACAATATAAGATTTAACAATATAGACATCTTCAACGATATTTAAAAAGTTAATCCTCCGCGAGATCGTTTAGTAACACTCTCCTTCATTCTACTGCTTCTCTTTGCCCCTTTTCCCTACTCTTTAACAGCATTGTTGGCCTCCGCTTTAGTTCAAGTATTTTTGTACTTTTTTTTTTCTTTTTATATTTTCTTTCTATATTATTAGCTCCTTTTTGCTCTTAATTTTACTTCTTTAGTTATAATTTATTTTTTTGTAGTTATATTTCAACATTCCTTTTACTTTTTGCTTTTTAATTATTCTTTAACTTCTTCTTTTGTTTTGCTTATGTAAATCTATTAGCTCGTTAAATTACATGTAAGGTAGTATATTATTGGAAAGCTTTCTGTTGACTATCTTTAAAACCTTCAAAGTAAAAAAAAAAAAATAGGTTATTTGTTCAAAATGACGCACCCTTCCCCCCACAACTTTATTTCTACAGTTTTATACTTGCATTTGTTTGAGCAAAATTTTCATAGTGTAAATGTTTCTATTATTCCACACCGGGAAATGTTCGATATTAATGAAAATCACCTTCGAAATTCATGCCAACATAATGTAATTCATCAGGAGGCATACTGCGGAGAGTTTTCATCCAAATCATGTTCTACCCACAGTAAAGACCTACCCCCTATAAAAATGATAATTTGACGTCAATTAAGTTGGGATCGCCATTTCATGGTAGACAATTTTTGAATGCGTCAAAGTTTAAGACTCAATTAGGGCTAATTTAATTCCCTTTCCCCGAATTTAATGCTCTAGTATTTAAAAAAAAAAATCCATGGATAACCCAACTTTATTAAAAGTTAGGACCACCACTCCTGAAAATAGGTTAAATAGTATTCTCATTACAGTGCTCACTGCATAAATTTTAGGGCTCAATTGGGGCTAATTTTCAATCCATAATAGAAAAGGAGGGGAGAGACCAAAGTGCTTTAAGTTTGGCTAAAAGGGCTATGGTAATATCTAGAGCAACGATTTTGGACTCACCTAAATTGTAAACGGTTCCAATATTCCGTAAGAAAAGTCAGCAAGTCTCCAGATGAGAGTCCAGTCCAGAACTACCCATAGTATATTTACCTAGTTACTTGGTCATATTATTACTATGCAAGGATCAAACAGAGGTGTACCTGCGTGCTTGTGAAGGATCATTTCAAAAGAGTTGGCGAAGCCTAATATTCTTCAAGTTACAGATTCATCGTCACCAAGAAGTTGTTATCTAAATCAAAAGTCGTAATAGCACACTTAGGGTTTAGATAGAAGATCCTGTTCAGAATATGAGCGAAAGTTATTCAACGGGAATAAAAATACCGACTTTAATTGAGTGAGGGGAATCCTTTTCGACAACGAGCACATCCAGATTAACAAAACTGATGGTAATATATTCCAAATTCGCGTTGAATGCATTCAAAATGCACTTTAAAAATTCAGAAATTGATGTTCTTGGTATTGCGGATGCTGTAAATGGTGAACTGAATTGCATCTTTATAAGACTGGTATCGAGTGGACTGCCAGCAATGGGAAAAAGTTAATGTGAAAATAACTTTTATTGTAACCAAAAGGAGTTAGATTATCCAATAATCTCTTATCGAACTCGGATGAACTCGATGCATTTTAATTTTACAACTGTGAAAAAATAGATTAACCGTCAGCTTGAGGTAAATTTGGGATCTTCCAAGATCTGTAGGATTTGCTAGTAATGACATTTGAATTGTTATACTTTTCCTAATAAGCTGAATCAATCTCATCAACAAAAAAAAAGATTTGGCGAGAGTATTTCAAAAAAACTCCTATACAAAATTGGAGTAGCTGAAAGATGCAAATTCATCCCGACCTTAGACGCTTTGAGATTTCACGGAAGATTGGAACCCTCAACTCTAAAAAAAAAAAACAATGAAAATATGTAATTATTAGAGAATGAAGGAAAAGCGGTGTAAGAAAGTCGATCAATTAAATTTCCCAAATTCCTGAAGAATTACGCTTTCCAATCAAATAAACTTCGGGCGTTCAGTAAAATTTGTATCGGCGTAATCCTGAACCGGATTCTGATTGAGATGCGATCGACTTGATCATCGACTAAGGATTTATCCCTTCACAGCATCATAGGAAAATGATTAAGTACGTAGGTAGGTAGGTACCAGATTGAATGGAATAAGGTAAAACTTGGTAGGTACATCGAGCTCGTAATGATGATCGTTATTAAAGTATGTAGGTGCACAGGTGAATGTTTAAAACAACAACACTAATAAAGGGTAAAAAAGCTCCTTAAGAGATACTAGCAATATACATAGGGCATGAAAAAAAATCGGATAAGATGGCGGTTATGATTTCAACAGCATTTAAAAGAAGCACAAAGAATATCGACAGAGAAACTATCAACAGCCGCAGCTTTTAAGTTGGAGATTTACTTGCACACCTTTAGCCGTCTTTCAAAGCAGTATGTAAAAAGTATTCCAGTAGCATCAACAGTAAATTTCCATTTGAAAATCTTTAAAAATTTTAGGTTTTCATAAAATTGGAAATTTTATTTTGAATGACAAAGGCGTTTTCATCGCTTGCGATCTTCAAGAAAAAAGACGAACATGCAAATTTTTAAATATTTTCTTATTGATATAATTTTTTTCATTGTTATTTCTATGCCTACTCAAAATTTAATAATTAAGTTAAATATAAATTACACCACGAAATTGAAAAACTCTTCAAGCACTAAATTACAAAAAACTAGATTTCATCAAGCTGAGAAAATTCTCATTTCGATACACCCGGAGCCATCTGTTGGCAGAGGTATCACTAGTTTAGAAAAAAGAAACCATACAGTCCAAATGTGGTGCATATTGAATTTATAATATTGTCTGTCCCATTCATTCTTGTGTATTTTAAAGAAACAGCAAATACCAGGCGATCAGCAAATTTCAGATCACAAAAATTTAAATTTTATTCTACTGCGCATGACTGAAATATTCGTTCAGTTCGTTAAATGAAGTAGTTGGATGAGCAGGATTTTATGAACCAATGAAAAGAAGCAGTCATTTGAAGAGGAAAAGGCAATGTGACAATTAGCTTTACTATCTCTCTCTCTCTTATGGGCAAAAATTGTAAAAGAGATAAAGGAATAAGAATGGAATTTTAAAGAGGATACGATAAACAAAGAAGTATAAATAAATGCAATTAAGTAGTGTGTGTGCCTTTTATTCATTCGTCAAGCAAATATTTTCAACTTTTGCAAGAGTAGAAGGCAAACGTCGTGATAGTTACCATTGTCAGCCTCAGCGCAGCAGCTAGCCGATTGCCATAAAATTATAATTGAGATTTTTGTTTTTTAAAACTCTTAGAATTTCTGCGTCATTTTGAGCTGGCATAGCGAGGATCTATTGTAGTTGACTTAATTGATCTTAGTTATTTTAGGTTGGAATGATACCGCCAACCGTGTAAGTACCTGTACATTTTCAGACAGACAACGATGAAATTGAAGGGACTTTGTTACTTTTTTTACGGATATAGTTACTTCAACAGACTCCTTTGGAATTATTTCCACATCCTATACAAGTAGTACCAAATTTTACACAGATGTCAATAACCAGAACTTCCCACATAATTAGTTCAATTGAAATGGACCCAGTTTGATCTTGTTAAAATTTCACACCACTCTTGAAAAAAGGCTTGTAACTTTGTATTTTGTGTGGATCTTGTAAGATATAGCAAGAAAATTATTAAAAAAAAAAATACAAGAAAATTCTTAACACGACTTCAATATGCTCAAATTCAGCAAGGTTCCAGAATAAAGTTTTCTGGTAGGTAGGTACTAAATGAAAAAGGGCTATAAAAAATCTACATTTATTAGAGCTCCAGGGGGGGGGGTTCCACCACACCGCTGTATCCGCCCTTGAGTGAGTGCGAGGCTAACGCCTACACACCCCTTCACAAATCTAATCTAATCTAATGTTGCATATTCATAATAGTGGCCAATTGTCGCTTCGCAAAAACAAAAACGAAACATTGTTTTCGTTTTTATTTTTCAATCTCGTTAAAACAGGAACGGGAACGCACATTCGCAGGCGCACTTTATCGATAATTATTCTTACTGAGAAACCCCAAATGGGTTTGTTCGGTGACAATCATTACGTAAGAATTATTTCAGATATTCTACGAATAATCAGCAGAAAAATTTGTTAGGCGATAATATTATAAAATTTTTTAAGAAACGTAAAAATAATTTAAACTCTTCAAGCACATTCGTATGCTCATCAGTCACAGGTGCAAATAAATGAAATTTTGCCAATAAAGTTGGGAATGACCAAAAGAAATTTCGAGCGCGTACATGAGCTTCCGTTTCCTTAATCCTGTTTTAAAATTATTTTGTGGTGAACGCGCTTGAAGAGAGAGAGAGAATCATACTTCGTTTTTAATTTGAATTTCCTTAGTTCTTTCTTAGTTTTTTCCTTGGTTGTGGGTGGAGCCATATTTCAATAGTTTCCCTATCAGCTAAATGTCCTATTTCGTGTTTTTTTTTTAAAACATCTGGTAGATTTTTTATCAAGCATAAGATTGTTTACGATGTGTAATTTCTCTGCGGTGTATATTTATTAATTGTTTTGTTTCAATTTCAAACTTTGGATATAAATTTATTAACGGAACTTCAGAAAACATCAAAATCGAAAATACGAACAAGAAAAAAAATAGAACCTTTAAAAAAAAATTGGGTCGAAAAATTAGCTTTTATTGATAATAATGGAAAGCGAGCAAAGAAACTTAAGTCAATGTAACCAGGCCTTCGTCGTAAGCATTCCGGACTCTTGTCTTCTTTTAGTCGCGAAGATGACAGAGCCAACGAAGCTCATTTCTTGATAGCTTGGCATATTGCCTGTGCCAGACGTCCATATGGAGAAGGGAAATTTATTATTATAAGAAATTTAAAAGTTTTGGATCCCGGTAGTAGAAAACTGCATAAATTCATCGCTCAGGTTCCTAACTATGTCACGTCGTACAACTGAAATTAGTAGAAATTTTGAAAATAGGTGTGTGATTTGAAAAATTGTACACAGCATTCACATTTTAGCTCTCGACTAGGTCCCACAATTCATCGTTTTTTGCCGCTATGTAATCTACAGAAATGTTAGACTTAGTAGCTCTTATTGATACAACTCGCGGTGTCTGGACTTCAGAAATATACACTTGACGAAGTAAGGTCCAGCTTTGAATTCCCTAGTGATAAAGTCGTAAGTGTTGCGACTGATTGTGAGCCTATAATGGCGGGAGGGGGCCATTGTTCTTTTAAGCAACAATCTTGAAATTCCGCAAATTTTATCTCTTCACTGCATAACTCACCGCGAACAACTCACAGCTAAGTTTACTTAAAATGCAAAAATGTGTGGAGGATTGTTCGCAGATTGCTAATTTAATTAGAACAAATGCTAAAATTCATCGTCAATTTAAGATATTTTTGGAAATAAATTGAAACATATACCCAGGCGCGGATCTAGCCTTGAAATTAGGGCGGTTCGCTGGCTGCAGTACTTGGAACTAGGAAATCCGCATTAAGCGGTGTGGATGATATGTGTCTTTTTTAGTATACTTTTTTTTTTTACAAAAACTAATTTTTTTAATAGAAAATAGGGTGCAAATTGCATTAGTCATTCAAGCCCAACTTTTCTCAGTTTTACACACTGGTATATATAATATGGACTGCTCGATATGCTATTTCATGCGGGTACAATTTTTTGTGTCAAAAATAGTTCATACGTCGGTGCCAACATTGAAAAATCCATTGGCGGAAAGTTGAAAAGTGAAACCTCTCGAATTTCTATTAACTTATTTAAAAACATTCTATTAACTTATTTAAAAATTTTAAGTTTTTGTTACCGCAGTTGGCGAGGTTAGCTGCTAATTCCGCATCCTCTTAAGTTGTGTCGCTTTTCTTTGTTGCGAAATAAATATTTTTACAAGTTTTTTTTAAGTGGCACAACTCTCGATTTTTAAGAATTAAATTCCGTACTTTGAACTTTGTGGAAAAATGTCATAACTCATAATATAATTTGTAAGAAATAATTGCTGTTTTGTGGAAAAGTGACACAATTTAAAATAATACTGTTAAAATGTCGAAAACATATTTACGTTTGTTATAAAGATCGTCACAAGTCAAAAAGTGACACTGACACACTGTTCTATGAAGAATATCGCTGTTCTTAAGTAACAGAAAAGTGATACTATCTCTATCTAGCGGCAAAAACAATCAGATAGAAATATGCCAATTTCATGGTGTAATTAACTCAAAAACGACACATTTTCAGTTAGGTCACATTTCTATGTGACGTGCGAATTAGTAGTTGGTATCGAAAGAGAACGCTATATAGAAATGAGCCCACTTTCTGCAGTGCATTTCTATGGACGTAGTCAGTCCATATTTTAAATGTCAGTGGTTTTACATAAGAACGCTGCAAATATTGTGGAATGTTAGGAGTGTTAGAGTGTGTGAAATTGCCATCAGCAATTGATTCAAATTCCTCAGTTAAAAACAAAAGGTATTTCCCATAGAACGACTTGGGACAAATAAAAGTTTTAAATTTCAACCCAAGTCGTTTCAATAGAAAAAAGCCCCACGACAAATCTTACCTTCAGTAAGATTTGTCGAAAATAAAATTACGATATGTACGTACATATATGTATACCTACATACATATTGGGCGCAGAAAATTTACTCGGTGAAGATTTAAACGATCAAGTCTTCACCAAAAAGCCTCCTTTCAGCAAATTGTCGCGAGCGGCATACATTCTGGGTGCAACAATGTATGCACGATAGCAAGACGATGGTTTGATATTTATGAAAATATCAAATTTCATTTCAACCATCGTCCGCCGCGGTAGGCTGAACGCTAATTGTAAACCGGTAAAGAAAATAGAAGTTGCAATAAGAAAAACAAAAAAAAAAATAAACGTTTTGTGAAAATAACCATAAGAGGAAGTTTGTGAAAGAAAAAGTTTGTGAACAAAGCAAAAGTAAAAAAATATATATATAAATAAAATAAAAGTGTGTGAGTTGTCTTAATCATAGCTTCCTGAAACAGCGTAGAGTGATTGCCTTCGGCTAAGGTAAGCCCCGAAATATAACAGGAGTTAGGGCTCTGATGTGGTAGCGAGGGAGTCTGTTTCGTGGCTTGGGAAGTGTTTCTCTGAGGTCCGAAACCCAAATTCCGAGAAAAACCTATACACATACATCACATGCATACAATAGCATTCATTGAAATAAATTTTTATTTTTTTAAGTTTCGGAATAAAGTATTTTTTTAAGTTGAATTATATAAATAAAAAAAGTATAAAATAAAAAAAAATATTTTTTCAAATTTCTCAATTAATTAAATATTTTTCCTCAAATTTAGGGGGGGTCATGACCCCCACGCCCCCCCCCCCCTGGATCCGCCACTGCATATACCCCAGGAAAGGTAGTTCTTCTTTAGTCAACTTGTGATTGCTTTACTAAGAAGGCAATAAAATATTTTGAAGTTGCTATTTTAAAGATGAAGCAAGTGTTAAAATCTTTCGTTCTCTAACTGCAGCTGAAGACGTGACTAACGGTTAGTACCAGTTTAAACTAATTTTCGTCTTTTAAATTTTTTATTAATTTCAGTTTCAAGAAATGCCATTTTGTGCCTGTTACTGCATTCAGTTGTAATACCAACTTCAAAATTATATGAATATGATAAAGCAACAAGAAAGAAAATTATGAACAGCTATTCAATCAGAGGCTCCCAGAATAGTTTCATGTTGCATGTATAAAGTTTCAAATGACTCGGATATCCAAATAGTAAACTTCCTACAAAACAAAATCTACAATCCAGCCACTATCAACAGTGATCGGGTCTATTATCCTTACCCTAAGTGAGTTTTTTTGTTTACCTTTCACCACATAAATATGTATTTAAGAACTTTTTGAATGTAATAGATTTTTGTTTTAAGCTTTATTAAGTAGGTACCCTCCACAAAGTATATTAGTGTGGACTTTTATTCAACAATATTTCCATAAAATATATCTTGCCGAGGATATTAAAAATTCCAAGCTATCAACAGTTCAGTGATTTCACTGACAGCAATTAATTCAAATAATGTTAATCAAAATAAAAAAACTTTTTTTGTGTGAAAAGGAGCTGTTTATTAAGCGACCGATTCTTTTATCAGCCGCTGTGGATGTTGATTTGTTAGGGTACAATACCGTGACACTGATGAAAGTGATGCTTAGGTACAATACCTATGCATCCAGCTAAAATGATGTATGGAGAAGAAAATAAAAACGCACTTTTCAATTTGACTTATTTTTCACTTATGACCCCATCGGGGTTCAGTTTATTGGTTATATAGATTATACAGCCAACGCACAGGTATGAAGACCATATTCCCACACTCAAAATCGAGTTGGGAACAAAACAGGAAATTATATAATATTTTTATGTTTTTAATTCACATTTTTATTTACGAGCACAAATTTTCACCTGCGTAAGCATTTGTTGTTTTTAATGCAGAAATTTTCACACCGCGAGTCGGGCGGCTCCGGTAACAAAAGCTTTTGCAGGTAAAAATTGTGTGCTCGTAATTAGATCTATGGAAAAACAATGTTTCAGCAGAATTTTATTATTTTGTGTGAATTACTTATGTTTGACTATCGTAAATATTTTAAATTATGAATATTGTATGATTTCTTTAAATGTGTCTCCGGCTATCGATGATGAGTCTAAACATCCTCCCCCTCGTTGGACTATTAGTTCAACCATCGTCTTCGTTTATGCTGACCGTAAACATCTGAGGGGTTGTTTGACGCGGTCTCGGAGTTGGTCTATTTATTTTATGGCGGTTGAGTCTTTTCTTCACATATCTGTATGATATGCTGACACCAATACTGGTTCCCAGAATTAGGGCTATGTATCCTAAGGCGAATTGATGAATATCTGTTGATTTTAAGTCCTTTGGTAGCTTTTGGGTCTCCTTTAGTTCGGTGATCCTTTGCTGTAATTGGGTAAATTCGGCCTGATGATTTTGAAATTGAATTGGTGTGTAGGATAGGTCCGCCAGTTGATCTGATGACATGAAATCCGTGAGATTTACAGTTGGCATGAATGAGGCTCGAAGTGTGCTGGGGTAGACATTGTGCGATTGGAGAGTAACAAGTTCTTGCTTCACTGCACAGTTGGCTTGAATTTTCAAAATTCCGGAACCTTCCAGGATTTGTTGAAATACATCTGTTCCACAGACTACGTTTATAGTGGTTTTATCCTTCATTGCGTAAATCCATTGATTTGGATTATATAGTTGAATCCACTTGGGGATATTTTCAGCATTCATTGTTCGACAACTAGGTGATGGTGGCAGATGATTCATGAAGCTCATTTCGCAGGATGTGATATTTGCCCCCTTTCGGTAGATTGGATGTTTCTGTTTGCATATGTGGGAAGCTTCGCCAAAACATACGCAAGTGTTCAGCTCTTGTTCGCTGAGTGGGTAGTATTGATCGCGGTGCAAGTTAACTACCATGAAATCAGTTGAAGGCTTGATAGCCACAATGGTGTTGTTTATTGCTACGGGAACGGGAATGATGCGGAATAATTCGAATTCTTCAAATGCGAACAACGGTAATTTTGTTCTAAATATAGCATATCTTGAAGTCATCCGGCCTTCTACTGTCATCAGGCTATAGAGTTTAAGCAGATTGTCACGTTGTCCAGGTAACCTGAGGCTGGATGGCAAGTGATCTTTTACCGTAGTCAAAGCTTCCTTTAATTGCTTCGGAGTGAGAAGTTGAGGGTTGATTTTTCCGTGGTGGGTATCCATCAATACATCAACAATGGCATTCTGTGCGTATCGAAAGCTTGAAGACATTAAAGTTGTCTGTAAAGCTAGTGATGTGAACAGCTCGGATAATTTCTGCTGATGTAGCGCTTCGGTAATATTGTGGACATAGTTTGTTATTTGATCAAGATGAGCGTCTACTTCTTTAAATTGATTTTGGATACGGTCCTCATCTCTTTTCAGTATATTTGTAGTTGATTCAATTATGGAAGTCTGATTTTTGACTAAATTTAACAGATGTTCTTCATTAATTCTGACCTTGTCAATAGTGAGAGCCATTTTTTCCGCATATTCGGAGTCGAGTACCCCGAACAGAGAGCTAGCCAAATTACCCACAATATTTAACGGTGCTCGTGCAATTCTATTCCGAGGTGTTGCGACTAGTAGCTCATTGCTGTTGCCAAGCTCCTCCTGTAGTAGTGTCGCCTGCCTTGTGATCACCGAGCAGTAGGTTTTGTCTACTAAACGGTCGCATGTGGTATGTAGCTTATGAATGCCGCCTTTTATAGATTGGTACTCCTTCCAATAGCCTTTCATGTCATAGTATACGACTAGGTCCCACTCATTGGAGATTAGATGGGTTGATTCTAGACTCTCGAAGTAGATTCCCGGCTGCGATACGAATGGTATTATTTCTACTGGTGGACTTCCAAGTATGGGCATAATAAGGCATGTTAGTAAAAATGCGCTCAATGCTGAGCTTTGAGATGATCGTCTTTTTTTGGCAGGAGTGGACTCAGGATGCTGATCTCTCTCACTGTCTCTTGACGGTCTTGATGGTTCTTCCGTACACGGGTTCGATTGTTGATTATCCTCAGTGTCTATTGGTAGTGGTGCTAGTTTGTGTATTGGCCTTCTCATGATTCCAGCCGTAGTTTTAACATCAGCAACTCGCACAAGGCCGTCATTTCCCTTGACAATCTGAGTAATTCGTCCGATCTGCCATTTGAGAGGTGGCAAATTGTCTTCTTTTACGAGCACCATCATTCCGGGATGAGCATTCTGGGATGGCCGCTTCCACTTATGTCTGTGTTGCAAGTCGCATAGGTACTCATTTGACCATCTACGCCAAAATTCCTGTTTAACGTGTGAGACTAGCTTCCATCTTTGCACTAAACTCAATTTATGCTCGCTTGAATGTGGGTCGGCGATTGCTGTTAGAGGCTCTCCGATAAGAAAATGTCCTGGTGTTAATGCCGTCAAGTCGTTAGGATCATCTGATAATGGAGTAATTGGCCTCGAGTTTAAAATTGCCTCGATTTCAGTTGCTGCTGTTGACAACTCCTCGTAAGTCAGAGAGGCTGATGATAGCGATTTTTGTAGCAGAGTCTTTGCCGACTTTATTGCAGCTTCCCACAGACCACCAAAATGTGGGGCACGTGGTGGAATAAAATGAAATTCTATTCCTTTTTTGTGACATAATGACGAAATCTTTTCTTGAGCTTCACTGGGATATAATATGTGTTGGAGCTCCTCGATTCGATTTCTTGCTCCCACAAAATTGGTGGCGTTATCACAGTACAAGTCCTTGCAATAACCTCGTCTGGCGATGAAACGTTTAAGTGCGCCAAGAAACCCATCCGTGGTTAAGTCACTGACAACTTCAAGGTGAGTTGCCTTTGTGGCAAAGCAGCAGAATACTGCCAAATAAGTCTTTTGAGGACGTTTTCCCCTTAACTTATAATGTGTCCAAATTGGACCACAGAAGTCTACTCCAGATCTTATGAACGGTCTTGCGGGTTGGACTCGGGCTGAAGGAAGGTTTCCCATGAGCTGGGTCAGTAGCTTAGGTTTCACTCTGTTGCAGCGAATGCAGTTCTGTACAATTGATCTAGCAATTGTCTTTCCCTTGATTGGCCAGTACCTTTGTCGGGTGATTGCAAGTAGTGTTTGTGGACCAGCATGTAGATTGTTGATGTGGATGTCGGTCATTATTAACTTCGTTAAATGATGAGAATAAGGCAGGAGCATAGGATGTTTTGCATCGTACGACAAGCTAGAGTGCTCTAATCTGCCCCCTACTCTGATGATTCCGGTTTCGTCGTCAAGAAAAGGAGCTAGGCTACTTAAGGGGCTTCCATTATTAATGGTTCCAGTTTGATTCAATTGCCTCAGGTCTTCTGTGAACCCTTCATGTTGTATTTCCTTCAGAATGATGATGAGTGCTCTGTCCAATTCTTCGATTCTTAAGGAGCCATTGTGTCTCATTTGTCGCTCACGTTGTCTTGCATTATGAGCGAATCTCAGCGTATATCCGATCACCCTTTGGAGCCTTTTGAATGAATTACCATGATTGATGGTACTGATGAATGGTGACCATATGTTGCTTGTAGTGAGTACGACTTTGGACCTTTTTCTCTCTAAATCAACACTCACCTTCGAATATTTGGGGGGCCAATATCCCTCTGATCCATGCAGGAACGGAGGGCCATAGAACCACATACTGCAATTTGCTAATTTTTCTGCAAGCATTCCGCGTGACACAATGTCGGCAGGATTATCACTGGACTTAACATGACGCCATTGCTCTATATCCGATAACCTTTGAATGCTGGCAACCCTGTTAGCCACAAAAGTGTTGTAAGATGAAGACTCAGAATAGATCCAAGCAAGCACAATTTCTGAGTCTGTCCAGAAGTATGTTGGTATGTTGTGCAGTCTTAGGTCTCTTGTAACCCGTTGAACTAACTGAGCAGATAATTTTGCGGCACATAATTCCAGCCGAGGAAGTGTTACAGTTTTGATGGGTGCTACCTTGGATCTTGCACATAATAGTCGTACAATTACAACACCATCTTGAGATGTCGACCTGATGTAGATCGCGGAGCCATATGCCTTTTCAGATGAGTCGGAAAAGGCATGGATCTGTGTAGACCGCGGCTGTTGATTTGAAAATACATGTCGCGGAACCTTTATATCATTAAGCGCCTTGAGGCCTTCACGAAATATGAGCCAGTTAGTGTGCATTTCTAGTGGTAAGGCTGCGTCCCAGTCCAGCTTAAGTGTCCACAGCTTTTGTATGAATAATTTTGCAGTCACTGTAACAGGATTTACCAATCCGAGGGGATCAAAAATGTGAGCAGTGTCCGATAATACTGATCGTTTTGTAACCCTTTTACTGTCACTCCATGTTGTGTTTATGGAAAACACATCAGATTTCGGAAGCCAAGTTAAACCGAGAGTCTTTATGTGGCCTTCAGTTGCTTCAGTGAAGTCCAGTTGTAGCTCGATATCTTCTGCCGGAATTCCGTGCAGTAATTGCGGGTGGTTCGCGCACCATTTTCGGAGGTTGAAACCTCCTGATTGAAGAAGTTCTTTTAGCTGCCTTTGAATTTCCTTTGCTTCAGATAGACTGTTGGAACCAGTCATCACGTCATCAACATAAAAATCTCTTCTGAGAGTTTCCGATCCTAGTGGGAATCTTGCCTTTTCTGCTTCCGCTAGGGATTCTAAGCACTTTGTTGCTAGGAAAGGAGCAGCTGTCGTCCCGTATGTCACAGTTCGAAGTTTGTAATAATTTACGGGTTTATTTGGATCTTCCCTCCATAAAATGAGCTGGTACATTTGATCTTTATCATCTAAGCAAACTTGCCGATACATTTTCTCTATATCGGCAGTGAAAACGAATCTCGGTAGCCTGAATCGTAACAGAATGGAGAACAATTCGTCCTGGATAGTAGGCCCCTTGTACAAGATGTCGTTGAGTGAAATGTTTGATGACGTTTTCGCAGATGCGTCGAATACTACTCGGAGCTTCGTGGTACTGCTATCCGGTTTTTTGACGCAATGATGTGGTAAGAAATAGTGTGGCTTCCTTATTTCAAGAGGATCGACTTGGTCCATGTGGCCTAGCCTGATATATTCCCGAATAAAGTCAATATACTGTGCCTTGAGGATAGGTTGCCTGCCAAGTTTCCGCTCCAATGATAGGAATCTGTTAAGTGCAACGGTTTTTGATTCCCCCAATGCCTTGGGATTCTGTGAGAAGGGCAGCCTTACTATGAACCTTCCATCTTGGGTTCTCTTCATATTTTGATTAAAATGATTTACGCATCGCTGTTCTGAAATTGTTATGTTGTTTTCTTCATATGCTGAATCAACTTCTTCCAACTTCCAGAATTTTTCTATTTGTTGTTCAGTCCTTTCATCCTCGCTACAAATGCCACATGTTAATGTATTTGGGGATTCTGCGTCAACCTTGCCAGATACCACCCATCCAAACACTGTATTCTGTAAGGTTGGTAAGTTGTCTGCCAACCTTATTTGACCAATTGACATGATTTGACAATATATTTCTGCTCCGATCAGAAAATCGACTCGACTTGGTCGGTGGAACTGCGGATCGGCCAATGTCACATTACAGGGAATCGGCCAATCTGTAGTGTCTACTAATTGCGTTGGTTGATGAGAGGTGATCCTGGGTAAAACAAAGGCTTCCAGTCTGCTAGAAAACCCATTTGTTCTTGACTGTAATAGAACATTGACTCGTTTTTGTGTGTGTTGCTTGCTTTGTCCAACACCTTGAATTTGCATGAGCTCAGGCGTTTCGTTTAATCCAAGCTCTTTAACCAATTTCTCTGTCACGAAATTTAGCTGCGATCCGGAGTCGAGAATGGCTCTACACTCCACGGTTTTGCCCTCATGATTAACGAGTTTGATAAGTACAGTGCCCAAGATGACGTAACCTCTCTTTTGGCGAGTACCGTGTATTGACAGTGTGGTTGCATTCTCTTTCAATATATGCACATTCTCTTGAGGCGAATTGACGACTTCTTCTTTGACCTTCAATTGTGTATTTGTGTATGATGGCTGGCTCTTCTTAGGAACTGGAGTTGACACCTTCTCTAGGTGCACCAAAGTGTTATGCATTTTTGAGCACTTAGAACATCCTCTTGAGGTACATTGCGATGCACAATGTCCAGGCTTGAGACAGTTCGTGCACAAGTTTGTCTTTCTAAGGAAGGTCAGTCGACGGTATGGCTGTATTCGTAGAAATTCTTGACACACGAACAGCGGATGATTCCCCTTACAAAGCATACATTGTTGAGTAACCTTGGCGATTGAAGTAAGTGATTTAGCTGAAAGTCTCCCTTGATACTTTTCGGGGCCTCTGGCTTTGCTTCCCAAAGCCTCTAATGATTGAAAACGAGTTTCCAAAAAATCTAGAAACTCCTTTATGGGCTGCAGCTTTTTAGGATGGGACAATGACTGCTCATACAATCCATGAGTGGTTTTATCCAACTTTCTAGTTAACAGATAAAACAGCAAAGGATCCCAATTGGTGGTATTGATTCCAAGGTTTTCTAGTCCCAACAGGCATTCTTGAGTGGTGTCATGAAGTGATTTGATTGCAGCTGAACTTTCGGACATTATGTTCTGTTGAGACAGTAGTTTATTCAATAATGCCGTGACTAATAGCCTATGGTTGTCATAGCGGTCTTTTAACATTGTCCAGGCAGCGACGTAATTCTCATCAGACAAGCTTAGATGGCGAACATGTTTTTCAGCTTCCCCGGTTAAGTGTGATTTCAAATACCACATTTTTTGACAAGCCCCTATGGCTTGATTATGGACCATTTGATTAAAGAGGTCATAGAATTGCCGCCATTTTAAATAGTCCCCATCGAAATTGGGCAAGGTTATCTTTGGTAGCTTCATTATTGAACTAGATAACGTCGCGGTATTCGAAATAGCCGGGGACAACATGGATAACTTTTCTGAAAGTTGTATTAGAGTTTCTTGTACAAGTTCCTCCAAGTTAAAGTAATCAGCAGAATTAAAACCGTGACTAGTTGGATCATCGGTAAGCTCGCAAATACTTTGATGAAACGTCTCAATTTGATTCCAATAGCGCGTAATAGTTGATGTTTTTGCTTCGCATGCCTGCTTCGAGATGTGCTGATTATCCTCGCTGAGCCTTGTCAAAAGTCGACGCGGAGATTCGATTATTGCTTTCTGCTTCCTTACCATCTTGGCTACCTCTTCTACTGCATTAATATTATTTTGAGATGGTTGAGATTCAGCATTGTTCTCTTCCCCTGTTTTGTGCACCTCCGTGGCTTGTGTACTGCCACCAGATTCTGGCCATTTCTCTAATCGTTCCACTATTTTTCTTAAGAACGTTAGATATTGTACTTGAACCTTCTCAAAGTAATTTTTAGAGAAGTAGAGATTATCCTTGTTCTCAGCTTGCAATTCGCTGAGTTGATTGTCGTTCTTGACAAACTGGGTCCATTGCTCGTCAAGATTACGCTTATACTTGTTTGTGACTTCAGGAGTTCTACGAGCTATCTTTTCTTTGCCGAAGTTTTCGAAAAGCTGCTGAATGGCTTGGGTTGCTACTAATTTATCTATTGTAGTAGCTTCTTCATGAAGTTCGGATAATTTCTCCTTAAATTGATTCGAATACCTTTCGAAAATTACTCTTATGGCTTCGTAGTAGTCTTTGGAGAAATAGGCATGCTGTAGTTGATCTCCATGTTGCTGTCTGATGTCGCTGTCTGTTTCCTCGAAGGAAACCCAGGCTTCTTCTAGCAACCCTAGCTTCTGCTGGTAATACGCAGAATTCTTGAGACTGGGAGGGTCAATTCTGTAACCTTCGATGATTGCCTGGATTTGCTTTCCAGTTTGCTCTTGTTGAGCGGCCAACTCCTCCATTGTGACGGCAAGTGACTCTATTCTGGATTCAGTACAGTGATGATAACCAACTCGCCTAGATCACGACACCTTAGTTGAGAGGATTGGACATTTTGTGCAATAATTGTTGATTTTTAGATTTACGTATCACAAGCGTATCGCCTGGATCACGTCTCTTCAGCGTGAAACGATTGAAGCCTTGATGCTATTGAGTGAGCGTATCACAAGCGTATCGCCTGGATCACGTCTCTTCAGCGTGAAACGATTGAAGCCTTGATACTATTGAATGAACGTATCACAAGCGTATCGCCTGGATCACGTCGGGGTCACCAAAATGTTTATTAAGCGACCGATTCTTTTATCAGCCGCTGTGGATGTTGATTTGTCAGGGTACAATACCGTGACACTGATGAAAGTGATGCTTAGGTACAATACCTATGCATCCAGCTAAAATGATGTATGGAGAAGAAAATAAAAACGCACTTTTCAATTTGACTTATTTTTCACTTATGACCCCATCGGGGTTCAGTTTATTGTTTATATAGATTATACAGCCATCGCACAGGTATGAAGACCATATTCCCACACTCAAAATCGAGTTGGGAACAAAACAGGAAATTATATAATATTTTTATGTTTTTAATTCACATTTTTATTTACGAGCACAAATTTTCACCTGCGTAAGCATTTGTTGTTTTTAATGCAGAAATTTTCACACCGCGAGTCGGGCGGCTCCGGTAACAAAAGCTTTTGCAGGTAAAAATTGTGTGCTCGTAATTAGATCTATGGAAAAACAATGTTTCAGCAGAATTTTATTATTTTGTGTGAATTACTTATGTTTGACTATCGTAAATATTTTAAATTATGAATATTGTATGATTTCTTTAAATGTGTCTCCGGCTATCGATGATGAGTCTAAACAGAGCACTCTTCTAGAGACTACTTTCAAATCATTTAAAAGACATACATTTACTTAAGCGTTACTCAAGTTATAAAGCAGTTTGGCTTCCAGGAAGGCATTAACACGGAATCAGCTACAACAGAGACGATGAATGTAATTAACAAAAAACTAGATCAAGGACTTTATGTGGGTGCACTCTTTATAGATCTTCAGAAGGCGTTTGATACAGTGGACCACGAACTCCTCTTGAGATTCCTTGAAGAACTAGGAATAAGAGGAATAGCCAATAAATTGCTGGAAAGCTACCTAACTAAAACAAAAGTATACACGAAAGTGCAGCATACTTTCGTGACCCGGAAACTCTTACTTCAGGGGTGCAACAAGGCTCTATACTAGGTCCAAACCTGTACCTATTATACGTTAACAACATACAGAAAGCAGGTATCAAAGGAGTTTATCATATCTTTGCAGATGACACTAATCTTATATACGGAGCTAAAACAGAGGAAGAGCTACAAAGAATCATGAATGAGGATCTTGCAAGATTTAAGCGCTGGACGGACGGCAATAGATTATCATTGAATGTGGAAAAAACAAAGCTTATTTTAATCAGACAGCAAAATAAAACTGACATAAATCCTCAAATTAAAATTGGTAATCTGAGCATATAGAGGGCAAAGCAAATTAAATATCTGGGGCTCATCTTGGATGAACAATTGAAATGGAATGAGCATATAAATGCTAAAATTAGTAAGATTACTCCGATGCTGGGAGCCATAAAAAAAATGAAAATCACCATAAGCGAAGAAACGACTAACTTAATATATAATGGTCATGTATTATCCCACATTAGATACAACATACTCACATGGTCCCAGTGCACTAATTGCATGATGAACAGAGTGCAAATAACAATTAAAAGAGCCCTGAAAACATTATATAATATGCCTCGGCTAACACCTACTATAGAGGTATTCTGCAGGACCAACAAGCTTAACTTAAAGCAAATTGTCTATGTGGAGAAAGCTAAGTTCATTTAGAAAATAATAAATAAATGCTCTAAATCAAACTTAAGGGTTACCACGGCGTCTCAAATTCACATCTATAACACAAGAAGAAAAGCAGACATAAGAACATCAGCAGCTAGAACAGAGAGGTTACGCACAGGTCTCCTGACATCAGCTAGTGATATATAGTATACAATGGCCTCCCAGGGAACATCAAAAATCTACCCAGCCTGAGCATCTTCACAAGGAAAATAAAGAGATATAGTGTGCATGCAAATACCAAGTATTTCTATTGGTATCGTAGTTTAAAACGTACTAAGACCATGTAGTAGTAGAGTCTATAAGGATTGTAGCTGATTGAGATTGATATGTTTTTTCCATAGATTTTTCTGAGTAGTTGGTGGCATTGATAAAGTGTAAATTTCGGGGTAGAGTCGGATTGAGACTACATTGTAAGTAGCTTATGAGGAATAGTATACTGTAGAACTAACTCCATATCTAACCTCTTTCTCATACCAGCAATGCTGACTGAAACAGGGGACTGAGTGCTAAATAGCAGCCAACCACAGTTGAATTTAACTATAAGTGTGTATCAAGGAGCCTCATAATTATGTATCTGGAAGACTATGCCTATGTATTGAATTGAACCTTGTTGAGTGCTTTGATAGTAATGAGAAATAGTAAATATGTTGTTAAAAAATCAAAATCTCAGGAACAAAGAAATGAATTTAGTAATGTCAATTTATAAATTAGGGATTATATTAAGAATATATGTACCAGTAATATTGTCTTAATGACTGCTTCAAGATGCGATACAATGATGCTTCTTGATAATTATTTTGTTCGAATTAGAATAAATAAATAAATGTTGCATATCCTCATGTAGATAAATTTTTTCTTGCTATGGGTCATTTTTAAAACATGCTAAAAAACATTCAAAAATAAAAAATTAAGTGTTCCTTAATCCGAGAACCACAGCCGCAACAGCTGTAAGGATTACTTCCCACTCGCAATTCCCAAAACATTGACATCTGCAACAATTGATTCTAGTAATATATCCTATAGTGTAGAATGTAACAAAAACAGTATTTTAATAACAATATACAGAATAAAATAAATATCGAAACGCTTACTCATTCGGCTGTTAAATTTTCTTGTCGAAACATATGTATGTAAAAATCATGTTGCAAGAAAGGACTTATTTATTATACAATAAGAGATTAGAACATTTATTACCAAACCTATTTCCGAAGATTGGAAAACAATCTTAAGCAAAATAACTGATATGGAAATATATTCAAGAGATAAAAAAACTAATTTCTTGTTCTAAAAATCCTTTTGTCGGAACATAAAGTTTTTAGTCATATAAAAACAAACGAGCTTTACGAGCATCTTAACATCATTTCCCCTAGCGTTACAATTGACAATATTTCATTGCATGGGTTTTAGATTCGTGCACATCTAAAGCAATAATTATGCCGCTTCGCTTTCAATTTCGTAAATTTTTTCAAATGCCTAATATTTTGAAAGATACTCCTCTTAATACAGCAAATTTAGAATCTCATTTTTCTTACCGGAATTTCGTTAATGGTAATCTGTGGAAAACTAAAAACAAGATGTTTTCTACCGAAAAAATCTTAATTCCCTACTTCTTATATTTTGATGGGTGTGAAATTAATAACTGTCTCAGTCCTCATTCGGAGTCAATGGATGCAGGATACTATTTGTTCCCCACATTGCCAACTATATACAATTCAAAGTTGGAAAATATATTTGTTACTTCATTTGTAAAAACTTCTGATTTAATATCCAGTGGCTATACGAATTGTTATCAAAGTTTAATAGAAGAATTAATTTTTCTTAAAGAAATTTGCATTTCAATTAAAACAAACGAGTCCATTTCATTTTTGGGCTAGTAATCGGTGACAATCTAACTTTAAATGAAAGATGGAATTTTCAAGATCGTTTTCTTGAAACTATTTTTTGTAGGTTTTGTAAATCCCATAAATCTGAAGCCAGAAAGAGAAACACTAAGATCTAGTAAAAACTTCGAAGAAGACCTACTACCAAACGATCCTAGAGAAACGGGCCTCACACACAGAATCTTTACCTTTTAATTCCATTCCTTCTTTTCATGTTGTAAATAACTTTTCAGTAGACATTTTGCATGACATATTCGAAGGCGTTTGCATGTATGACATGCCCCACATCATAAATTATTTCATTCATAAAAAAAGTATTTTCATTTAGAAACTTCGAATTTTCGGAAACAAGGTTTTAATTATGGGGTCCCACAGAAATTGGTAATGTTTCGTCTCCTATTTCTCAAAGTAATTTGAAATGTCAAAATTTTAATATGACTGCAGGAGAAATGATGTGCTTTATACATTTCTTTGCTCTCATTATAGGTGATTTAATTCCACAGGGAGATCCTGTATGCAATTTATTTCTTAATCTTCAAAAGATGATTGACCTTATTTTACTGTCGTCAAAATTTGAAGGAAAACATAGTACGGAACTGCGTGAATTAGTTAATTATCACAACGAAAGTTATGTTAATCTGTTCAATGACACTTTAAAGCCGAAACCATTAAAATGTTGTGGACAATTCGCTTCGAATCAAAGCACAGGCAAGTAAAAGTCTATGCTCATAATATTAACAGTACAATTAACATACCTTTAACTTTGGGAATAAAAATGGCTCAAACTCAAATGATATTATGAATAAATTCCGGATACTTATTTTTCTGAGATTAAAAGTTGTCTCCAGCTTAACATTTTAAATAATATTATCACTTACGTACCGAGGAACAGTATACAGAGAAAATTATTGCGTTTAGAATTTTGGAATACCTAATGTTTTATATAAAATCTTAGGGTCCATTATGCATGAAAATAAATGGTATTTACTTTATAAAAGAATTTCAGTGGCGAATTGAGATGAGATGAGATTGGCAGCATTATAATTTTAGAGTTTGAATACTTCACGAATATTACATTTCCTCTGGGATAAAAGCAATTAGGATTAAGAATTTCTTCTAAATAATATATCAAATATAAATATCGAACATGTAAATTAGATTAAATAAGTAAAATATGAATATGTGTGTGAAAGCCTTTTTGAAATAAAATAAAGCATTATAAAACTTGAGTCGTTTTATTTAAAAATTTTCTAAATTATTTCAGCTATAAGTCCAAATGGAGCCAATTTTAAAATATAATTGCACATAATTAAACAATATCATCTTACATGATACAAACTTAAATTTAACAAATCTTTTCGTAGCATTAACTTAGTTAGTTTAACATCAATATTACTTTATAATTAACGAAATACTTCTTGGGTATTACGAAAATCATAAAATTTCATTTTAAATTCTACCACTTTTCTCTTCGTAGAAATAAGGAATACCATTTTGTAGAATTTAAGAAAAATTCAGTTGGACACAAATCTACGACAAAAGTGGTATTATTAAAGTAATTTTTTGTATATAATAATACAAATTTTTCTGAGTGTACTTTTCACAATTCTGTGGTGTTGTATCGCCACTGGGAAGATTAAGCGGGAAACACAATCCGACGGTCATCAGGGCTGCTAAATATCGAAACGGTTTGGCGGAAACGGAATAAAGTTGCAGAGTAAGAATGTTACAGGATGTTAAGGGGAAATATATCAAAGTCATAAACACCCTCTCCCTCCTAAAAGACGCATTTTGCTCTTTCATAGCTCAACATCCTATATCAGCTCCTGGATTTTGAGCCATCAAGGCCAAATTGCAGCAAGCATCAAACTCCAAGGCGAAATGACGCGTAAAATGGAGTATAGGAAACGAAAAGAGTTTTGCTTTTTCTATAATGTAAATTTGCTCGATTCTCTTTAAAAAAAAATTTATTCGGAGGGAATATGGGAGCTGTTTTGTTTAATATGTTGCGTATATACTTATTTTTTTTCTTCTCAAATATGTTGGCAGAACTGTCGCAGCAAACACCAAAATTTGAACTTTTCCAAAGCGAGCAGCAAGCATCATGATGCTTCGAAAATGCCTTGCTCCATATGCTCCCCTCTAAGTTACTACTTCGAAAAAGGTAAAGCAGAAGATCTTTCTCTAGGTTACTCCAGTTCGCCTTAGAGTAGAAAACCTTTGAAAGAATCGAAGTGATTGCAGTTGGTCGATAATTGGAAGGATCGTTACCCTCTCATTTTTTAGGAACATGCTCAGCATAGGCTAGTTTTCAAGCAGTTGGAAAGATTTCCAAAGTTAAGTTGCTGTGGATGGTTAGGCACTCTTTTCTTATGAAGTTGCCAAATCTCAGAGGATACCCTATGATGCCGTACTATAGCCTTGGTTGGAAAGGAGGAAGGGGTAGGGAATTTAGGATTATTGGGTTGAGCCAAGAAGGTGACGGTGTGCATTATGCTTGAATCTGTTTGCAGGCTCATACGTGAAGGGGAAAACAGAAGATGGCAAACTGTTCCATATTCTGCTAACTATATACCAATCGAAGAAGAGAATCTCGTCGCAGTTGGGTATCTATGTGCACAGTAACAAGGTTTTTAGGGTGGCACTGTTAGAAGATTTGAAAATTTGTTCCCGAGTTTTAGTGAAATTTTGAAAGGAAATTTGATGAGACAAAAAAAATTAACTTTCAGCTATTTTGGAGACAAGATTTTCAAATGCGTTGAGGCACGGTGAAATCAGGATTAAATAGATTTTTATCAATTTTCAATTAATCATTTCCATCAAATCCATCGTTAGACCTGGAATAAATAGAAAAATGCTCTAATTGGACGTATACACTATTTTTCAGTCTAAAAACTCATTACTTATTAGGTATCCTAGTGCCTGTATTACATTGTCACCATTGAAGGACTGAAACTTGAATCCCTACACACCTCTGCTATATTTCATTTCATTTCATTTCATTTCATTTCATTTATTCTTTTATAGGTGGCATTGTACAAAAAGATATAAAACCTTATTTTAGTACAAGATTAATAGTACATTATCCAATAACTAATATTATAATAAACTAGACCAATAAGAAATTAATTAGATAATTAGCACTAAGATACAAAGGAGAAAAAAAAAATGAAAAATGAAACTTATACTTATTTACAATGCAAAACTAAAAACTACACTGATTTTAAGTGCTCGAGAACTTTGCATTTAAAATTACCAAACGTACCTGACTCAAACAACAATCTCAAATTTATTGGCAGAGAATTCCAAACAATAAAGGACTGGATGAAGAACTGACGCTTAGATGTTAGACAATTATGTCTAGGCACTATTAAAGTAGTGACTTGACTTGATCTAGCAATCTGAAGTATATTATACAAGTAGCTGGGGTTCCGAGACTTAAGAGTCCCAGCCAATAAAATAACAGCGCGATATTTGAAATAGACCATAAGGCTACAACCAAGGATGGAGTTGGCATAAGGAGAGACATGGTCAAAACGACGGAGACCAAAAACATACCTTATAGCCGCATTGAATGCAGTATTTAGCTTTCGAATAGACTCATAGTCAAGAGAAGCAAATATTTCGCACCCATACGTAAAAAGAGGAACAAGAAGCGTCCTGACCAGCTTTAAACGGGTTTTTGCTGGAGTGAAATTACTAGTCGCCCAGAGTGAACGAAGCCCACCATATACTTTTCTAATTAGAGTATTAATATGATGGCCCCAGGAAAGAGTTCTATTGAAGATAATTCCCAAGTTAGAAACGGAATCAACAATTGGAATTTGCGTTCCATTGATTACGACAGGTGAGAAATAAGAAGTATCTAAAATATTTTTGTATATAATTAAGCATTTAGTTTTGGTAGGGTTCAAGTGTTGTAGCATTTTGTCAATGGTCTTTAGGTGTTTGGTAGTGTCCTTGATGCACTCCTAACCAACCTAAATTATTTCACAGAACAGGGGTCCAAAGTTCCCTGTGGTGCGTAGTCCTATGACTTTCGTGTACGACAGTGAGAGCCTGGACTACTTAAAGTTGTCTGTATCTGGAGCCGATGTGATCGTCTTACAGCTCTTGTAAGTGTGCTCTATCGTTCACGAGGTAGGCGTAAGCTGTAAATAAAAGAGAAGGGACTGCTATTTGAGCGGTCATGAAAATATGCTTTCTGAAATATTGTGACAGCTTTAAAGTCCGGTATTGATCGTGCTTCAACTATGTCTTCTTTTATTATTTTCTAGCTCAGAAACAAATGCGTAAACGTTATAATTATTTTTTATTAATTATTTTCTAGCTCCAGAAACAAATACGTAAACGTTATAATTATTTTTAAATTAATTATTTTCTAGCTCCAGAACAAATATGTTAACGTTAGAATTATATTTTACTTAAACAACTTAATCCGCTTAAATCTGATGTCAGACTAAAAATTTCCTTGTTTGTTTGTTTTTTAATACAAGTCAAGGCCTACTCATTAATAACCTTTTTCAATCTTTTACAAGTGCCCATTCGTGTCAATTCCAAAACCCTACAAATGCTTAGTGAGGTTGCTAAGCAAAGGTTGGTGCCCGTAGCTCGTAGTGAAGGTAGCCACAACACTCCCCCGCCAGCGTAACCATTGGTTTAGCGATACCTAAATCTACCGGGAGGTTGTGTGGTTCGGCCGGTTCTTGTGGTTTGTTGTCGGAACGCAGTGTTTCCGTCTGGCATGAATCTGACTGCCCGTGAAGACTGCGGGCTAGGCGGTGTGTTTGCATGTACTAATTCGGATGAGTCTTCAAAACCATAAAAACCATCAGATTCGTCATCTGAGAGGGGAGCGTCCTGATAAGTTAATACGTCTTCAGGTCGTGCCTGTGGTGAAAATTCGGGATTTAACTGGAATCGTTCTAGGTTGTCTGATGGAGTGTTATTTTGACTATCCGATTCAACGTGATGGTTTTGATGGACGGCAATGTTGTTTTCGGTAAAATATGGTTTCAGCCGATCGACTGAAACATTTGTCTCCCTGTTTCCTACTTTGATAGTGTAAAATATGTCCTTGCGATCAACGACCTCGTATGGGCCTTCATAAGGTGGTTGAAGGGATGCTCGCACTAGGTCTGTACGAATAAAGACGTGAGAGCAATCCGCAAGCTCCTTGAATTTGAGCAGCGCGTGTCGAGAGTGATTTGATGCTTGAACAGGTCTAATTTCGGCCAAGGCATTCCGCAGCAAAGTAATAAATTCGTTTTGTGGGTGGCTTTTTGAACCAAGCAAGAAGTCGCCGGGAAGACGCAAGCTTTCGCCGTATACCAATTCTGCTGGTGTTGCTTGAAACTCCTCTCTGAAAGTTGTCCGCAGTCCTTATAAGGCTAGCGGGAGGATTTTCGACCAAGATCTTTCTTTATACGCCATGATCGTTGAAGTGTCCGATGCCATCGTTCTAGAAAACCGTTTGCCTGAGGATGGTAAGCCGTGGTTCGGTTACGCCGGAAACCTAACAATTTAGAGAGTTCCATAAAAAGATTTGACTCGAATTGCGGTCCTTGGTCGGTGACGATTGTTTTAGGAACGCCAAAACGCGATATCCAATGTTGGACAAGTGCTTCTGCGACCGTTCCAGCGTCGATGCCTGACAGAGGAATCGCTTCGGGCCATCTGGTGAACCTGTCAATAATGGTAAGGCAGTACCTGAATCCTTGTGAAGGCGGAAGTGGACCGATTAAGTCGATGTGCAATTCCTGAAAACGGTGTGACGATGAAGGAAATGTGCCTGGTGAGCTTTTCACGTGACGTGAGACTTTGCATTGCTGGCAGGCTAAGCAAGACCGTGCCCAAGAGTTAACATCTTTATTAATGGAAGGCCAAAAATAACGAGATGTAACCATTTTGTTTGATGTACGAATACCAGGATGAGCGAGATTGTGAATGGAGTTGAACACTGGCTTTCTAAACTTTGGTGGAATAAAAGGTCTAATGCCAATAGGCGAAATTTCACAATACAATTGTTTCTCTGTACCAAAGACTGGAATTCTTTTGAATTTATACTGCGAATTTTGCAAAAGTTCTTGCAACTCGGGGTCTTCCACCTGACTATCCGCGATAGCTCCGAAATCAACAACACTCGGGATGTTTATTTCTTCTATGCGTGACAAAGTGTCCGCGACAACATTGTCCTTTCCTGCTACATGTCTTATGTCTGTTGTGAATTGTCCCACGAAATCCAAATGTCGCAATTGTCTAGGGGAGGCTTTTTCTGGCTGTTGTTTAAAGGCGAACGTTAACGGTTTGTGATCCGTGTATAATGTGAAAGCGCGTCCTTCTAGGTGAAAACGAAAGTATTTAATGCCTAGGTAGGCCGCAAGCAGCTCTCGATCATAAGCGCTATAATTACGCTGGGCGCTGTTGAGCTTCACTGAGTAGAAACCGAGCGGCTGCCACAAGTTGTCCACCTTTTGGTGAAGTGCGGCGCCGATAGCAGTGTCTGAGGCGTCAACATGTAATGCGAGCTCGGCTGAAAGAATAGGAAAAGCTAGCAGAGTTGTTTCAGCTAGTTGAGTTTTTACCTGCTCGAACGCCTTGACGGCTTCCACAGACCAATTGATACTTTGAGCACCCTTCTTCTTCGGACCGGTTAAATATTGGTTGAGTAGAGCATGGTGACTGGCCGCATGGGGAAGGAATCTGCGGTAGAAGTTTACCATACCTAGAAAACGCCGCAGTTCTTTGACAGTTTTCGGGATTAAAAAGTTCGAAATTACTGACACACGTTCGGGAGATGGTTTAATTCCTTGAGGTGTGACGAGGTGTCCTTGGAATTTGACCTGGGCTTGCAAAAACTTGCATTTGTCTAAGTTTATGATGAGACCATATTCTTTTAATCGAGTGAAAATTTGTTTCAAATGGGTAATGTGTTCGGATTTAGATCGAGAGGCAATAAGAATGTCGTCCAAATAGACGAAACAAAAGGCAAATTCCTGAAGCACAGTATGTATGAACCTTTGAAAGGTTTGTGCCGCATTGCAGAGACCAAAGGTCATGCGAGTGAATTCGAAGAGCCCAAATGGAGTGCATATAGCAGTTTTGGGAATGTCTTCCGGTTCAATAGGAATTTGGTGATATGCTTTGGCCAGATCTAGAGTCGAAAAATATTTGCAGTCCTGTAGGTGGTAAACGAAATCGTGAATTAGCGGGATAGGGTAGCGGTCAGGAACGGTAATGGCATTCAACCGCCTGTAATCTCCGCAAGGTCTCCAGTCGCCATTTTTCTTCTTCACGAGATGTAAAGGAGAAGACCAGCTACTGCTTGAGGGTCTACAAATTCCCTGCTTAAGCAAAAAATCGAACTCTTTTCTAGCAGCAGCCAGCTTTTCGGGAGAAAGGCGTCGTACCTTTGAAACAGTGGACGGTCCGTTAGTAATTATGCGGTGAGTTACATTGTGAGTTACCTGTTTAATGAAGCCCGTCTCCACGGTAATAGACTGATACTCACGTAACAGCTTTTGTATATCACTGTCTATTTCCAGATCGATAAGCACTGATAGTGTTGAATTTTGCCCTATTACACGTTGTCCGAAAGATTTCAGAGCAGTAAGTGGATCGATAAGTGCTCTCTCCTTGACATTGACGAGCAACCCGTAGTGACCTAGGAAGTCAGCTCCTAATATGGGTCTAGGTACGTTTGCCAAAATAAACTGCCAAGGGAATGCGCGACGGAGGCCTAAATCTAAAGTCAGGATTTTTCTGCCGAAAGTGTGAATGGTTGAGGAATTTGCAGCGACAAGACATAAATCAGATTTGTTTCGCCGGTCAGCTGGAGTTGGCGGAATGACTGATACATCAGCTCCAGTGTCGATTAAAAAATGTTTCTTTGATGATCTGTCATATAAGTAGAGACGACTATTTAAGAAGCCTCTTCCACCCGTCGTCAATGGCGGAGGGCTGTTTAGTTTGTCGGAGGTTGTGAAGTGATAGCCGAATTGGCACATGAATTTTGTTTGCCGTGCGAACAAGGAGGGATGCATTTCCTTGCCTTGCGTGCGTACCTTTGGTGGTACCAACAAACAGAATTCCTTTGGCTTGACTGGAAACGGGGTGATGGAGATCTATTTCTGGACTGACTTCTGGACTGCGAACGGTCACTACGATGTGGATTGCGATTGAGCGCTAAAGAGCTTGTGACCAGTTTCGCCAAATTTCGGACTTCGACGGCTAGCTGTGTAAGAGCGGAATTATGACATTCGGATCCCGTGGCAATAGAATACATCTGGGGATTAGCATTGACTTCCACGATTGTGTCGGCGCACGAAGCTAGTGTCTCTAAGCTTCCTGTATTGCAGGCTAGGATGGCCTGTATGCGTGCGGGCAAACGTTGAAGCCAGAGTGATTTTAGAACGTCTTCAGACAACTTCCCGTTGTTCAAGTTCCGCATCTCTCTAAGTAATTGCGAAGGGTTAGAATCACCTAATGGCAATTCCGTCAATAACTGCTTTAGACGTCGGTTCTCGCTACCTGTAAGCCTAGAGATCAACGTGTCCTTTAACCTATCGTACTCGATACCTTCAGGGGGGTTATCAATGATATCGCTTACTATTTTAGCATTGTTTTCGTCGAGATAAGCTAGCGCATGATAAAATCTAGTTTGTTGCTGAGTAATTCGTGCCAACGCAAACTGTGCCTCCAACTGGCGGAACCACAACTGCGGGTTACTCCTCCAAAAAGGCGTGCACTTCACCGAGACCGAATTGAGAGTGATCTCCGGTGCAGGAGTTGTTGATGTAATACGCGAAATTGCTGGAGAAGAATTGTCCTGGCCTGAGCTAGCACCTGAGAGATCCTCAGCTGACGAGTAAATGTCCTGCATCTTTGATGAGCAACCTCGACGAAACAAAACAATGAAACGACGTAAGTAGGAGTAATTTCGACGAAGCGAAGATTGACAACGAAAAGGACACTTCGAGGATGGGAAAAGGTTTCACAATTTTTTAACGACAATATAATAAAAGAAGTGAAGAAAAAAAAAAGAAAAACGAATTACTCTGAGAAATTAGTGTTAAGACACATTATTTTTAAATAAAAGTAAAGGTAGGAAATATTAAAATAATTATTTCTGATTTTAACTCATTGCCATATGTTGGTAATGTTATTATCAAACCTTAAACTTCCGTTGATTTTCAGACTTCCAGGGATCTTGCGCATATTTCGCTGTAATCTCCAATGTTCCGTAGTAATCTTGCGAATTCTGCTGCAATCTTGTATCTTCTGCTGCGATCTGTATCTTCTGCTGCGATTTCGTACTTTCTGCTGCAATCTTGGATCTTCTGCTGCGATCTGTATCTTCTGCTGCGATTTCGTACTTTCTGCTGCAATCTTGGATATTCTGGTGCACTCTTTTAGCACCTTACCACTGGTGGGGGGTAACTAAAAGAATGCCAGAATTGTTGGACGAAATTGGAAGCAGGCGATTTTTCGGGCGACGTTCCTTGAAGGCTGCTGTTGATTTGTTCTATCGGGGTCACCAGTTTTAGGTGTTTGGTAGTGTCCTTGATGCACTCCTAACCAACCTAAATTATTTCACAGAACAGGGGTCCAAAGTTCCCTGTGGTGCGTAGTCCTATGACTTTCGTGTACGACAGTGAGAGCCTGGACTACTTAAAGTTGTCTGTATCTGGAGCCGATGTGATCGTCTTACAGCTCTTGTAAGTGTGCTCTATCGTTCACGAGGTAGGCGTAAGCTGTAAATAAAAGAGAAGGGACTGCTATTTGAGCGGTCATGAAAATATGCTTTCTGAAATATTGTGACAGCTTTAAAGTCCGGTATTGATCGTGCTTCAACTATGTCTTCTTTTATTATTTTCTAGCTCAGAAACAAATGCGTAAACGTTATAATTATTTTTTATTAATTATTTTCTAGCTCCAGAAACAAATACGTAAACGTTATAATTATTTTTAAATTAATTATTTTCTAGCTCCAGAACAAATATGTTAACGTTAGAATTATATTTTACTTAAACAACTTAATCCGCTTAAATCTGATGTCAGACTAAAAATTTCCTTGTTTGTTTGTTTTTTAATACAAGTCAAGGCCTACTCATTAATAACCTTTTTCAATCTTTTACAAGTGCCCATTCGTGTCAATTCCAAAACCCTACAAATGCTTAGTGAGGTTGCTAAGCAAAGGTTGGTGCCCGTAGCTCGTAGTGAAGGTAGCCACAACACTCCCCCGCCAGCGTAACCATTGGTTTAGCGATACCTAAATCTACCGGGAGGTTGTGTGGTTCGGCCGGTTCTTGTGGTTTGTTGTCGGAACGCAGTGTTTCCGTCTGGCATGAATCTGACTGCCCGTGAAGACTGCGGGCTAGGCGGTGTGTTTGCATGTACTAATTCGGATGAGTCTTCAAAACCATAAAAACCATCAGATTCGTCATCTGAGAGGGGAGCGTCCTGATAAGTTAATACGTCTTCAGGTCGTGCCTGTGGTGAAAATTCGGGATTTAACTGGAATCGTTCTAGGTTGTCTGATGGAGTGTTATTTTGACTATCCGATTCAACGTGATGGTTTTGATGGACGGCAATGTTGTTTTCGGTAAAATATGGTTTCAGCCGATCGACTGAAACATTTGTCTCCCTGTTTCCTACTTTGATAGTGTAAAATATGTCCTTGCGATCAACGACCTCGTATGGGCCTTCATAAGGTGGTTGAAGGGATGCTCGCACTAGGTCTGTACGAATAAAGACGTGAGAGCAATCCGCAAGCTCCTTGAATTTGAACAGCGCGTGTCGAGAGTGATTTGATGCTTGAACAGGTCTAATTTCGGCCAAGGCATTCCGCAGCAAAGTAATAAATTCGTTTTGTGGGTGGCTTTTTGAACCAAGCAAGAAGTCGCCGGGAAGACGCAAGCTTTCGCCGTATACCAATTCTGCTGGTGTTGCTTGAAACTCCTCTCTGAAAGTTGTCCGCAGTCCTTATAAGGCTAGCGGGAGGATTTTCGACCAAGATCTTTCTTTATACGCCATGATCGTTGAAGTGTCCGATGCCATCGTTCTAGAAAACCGTTTGCCTGAGGATGGTAAGCCGTGGTTCGGTTACGCCGGAAACCTAACAATTTAGAGAGTTCCATAAAAAGATTTGACTCGAATTGCGGTCCTTGGTCGGTGACGATTGTTTTAGGAACGCCAAAACGCAATATCCAATGTTGGACAAGTGCTTCTGCGACCGTTCCAGCGTCGATGCCTGACAGAGGAATCGCTTCGGGCCATCTGGTGAACCTGTCAATAATGGTAAGGCAGTACCTGAATCCTTGTGAAGGCGGAAGTGGACCGATTAAGTCGATGTGCAATTCCTGAAAACGGTGTGACGATGAAGGAAATGTGCCTGGTGAGCTTTTCACGTGACGTGAGACTTTGCATTGCTGGCAGGCTAAGCAAGACCGTGCCCAAGAGTTAACATCTTTATTAATGGAAGGCCAAAAATAACGAGATGTAACCATTTTGTTTGATGTACGAATACCAGGATGAGCGAGATTGTGAATGGAGTTGAACACTGGCTTTCTAAACTTTGGTGGAATAAAAGGTCTAATGCCAATAGGCGAAATTTCACAATACAATTGTTTCTCTGTACCAAAGACTGGAATTCTTTTGAATTTATACTGCGAATTTTGCAAAAGTTCTTGCAACTCGGGGTCTTCCACCTGACTATCCGCGATAGCTCCGAAATCAACAACACTCGGGATGTTTATTTCTTCTATGCGTGACAAAGTGTCCGCGACAACATTGTCCTTTCCTGCTACATGTCTTATGTCTGTTGTGAATTGTCCCACGAAATCCAAATGTCGCAATTGTCTAGGGGAGGCTTTTTCTGGCTGTTGTTTAAAGGCGAACGTTAACGGTTTGTGATCCGTGTATAATGTGAAAGCGCGTCCTTCTAGGTGAAAACGAAAGTATTTAATGCCTAGGTAGGCCGCAAGCAGCTCTCGATCATAAGCGCTATAATTACGCTGGGCGCTGTTGAGCTTCACTGAGTAGAAACCGAGCGGCTGCCACAAGTTGTCCACCTTTTGGTGAAGTGCGGCGCCGATAGCAGTGTCTGAGGCGTCAACATGTAATGCGAGCTCGGCTGAAAGAATAGGAAAAGCTAGCAGAGTTGTTTCAGCTAGTTGAGTTTTTACCTGCTCGAACGCCTTGACGGCTTCCACAGACCAATTGATACTTTGAGCACCCTTCTTCTTCGGACCGGTTAAATATTGGTTGAGTAGAGCATGGTGACTGGCCGCATGGGGAAGGAATCTGCGGTAGAAGTTTACCATACCTAGAAAACGCCGCAGTTCTTTGACAGTTTTCGGGATTAAAAAGTTCGAAATTACTGACACACGTTCGGGAGATGGTTTAATTCCTTGAGGTGTGACGAGGTGTCCTTGGAATTTGACCTGGGCTTGCAAAAACTTGCATTTGTCTAAGTTTATGATGAGACCATATTCTTTTAATCGAGTGAAAATTTGTTTCAAATGGGTAATGTGTTCGGATTTAGATCGAGAGGCAATAAGAATGTCGTCCAAATAGACGAAACAAAAGGCAAATTCCTGAAGCACAGTATGTATGAACCTTTGAAAGGTTTGTGCCGCATTGCAGAGACCAAAGGTCATGCGAGTGAATTCGAAGAGCCCAAATGGAGTGCATATAGCAGTTTTGGGAATGTCTTCCGGTTCAATAGGAATTTGGTGATATGCTTTGGCCAGATCTAGAGTCGAAAAATATTTGCAGTCCTGTAGGTGGTAAACGAAATCGTGAATTAGCGGGATAGGGTAGCGGTCAGGAACGGTAATGGCATTCAACCGCCTGTAATCTCCGCAAGGTCTCCAGTCGCCATTTTTCTTCTTCACGAGATGTAAAGGAGAAGACCAGCTACTGCTTGAGGGTCTACAAATTCCCTGCTTAAGCAAAAAATCGAACTCTTTTCTAGCAGCAGCCAGCTTTTCGGGAGAAAGGCGTCGTACCTTTGAAACAGTGGACGGTCCGTTAGTAATTATGCGGTGAGTTACATTGTGAGTTACCTGTTTAATGAAGCCCGTCTCCACGGTAATAGACTGATACTCACGTAACAGCTTTTGTATATCACTGTCTATTTCCAGATCGATAAGCACTGATAGTGTTGAATTTTGCCCTATTACACGTTGTCCGAAAGATTTCAGAGCAGTAAGTGGATCGATAAGTGCTCTCTCCTTGACATTGACGAGCAACCCGTAGTGACCTAGGAAGTCAGCTCCTAATATGGGTCTAGGTACGTTTGCCAAAATAAACTGCCAAGGGAATGCGCGACGGAGGCCTAAATCTAAAGTCAGGATTTTTCTGCCGAAAGTGTGAATGGTTGAGGAATTTGCAGCGACAAGACATAAATCAGATTTGTTTCGCCGGTCAGCTGGAGTTGGCGGAATGACTGATACATCAGCTCCAGTGTCGATTAAAAAATGTTTCTTTGATGATCTGTCATATAAGTAGAGACGACTATTTAAGAAGCCTCTTCCACCCGTCGTCAATGGCGGAGGGCTGTTTAGTTTGTCGGAGGTTGTGAAGTGATAGCCGAATTGGCACATGAATTTTGTTTGCCGTGCGAACAAGGAGGGATGCATTTCCTTGCCTTGCGTGCGTACCTTTGGTGGTACCAACAAACAGAATTCCTTTGGCTTGACTGGAAACGGGGTGATGGAGATCTATTTCTGGACTGACTTCTGGACTGCGAACGGTCACTACGATGTGGATTGCGATTGAGCGCTAAAGAGCTTGTGACCAGTTTCGCCAAATTTCGGACTTCGACGGCTAGCTGTGTAAGAGCGGAATTATGACATTCGGATCCCGTGGCAATAGAATACATCTGGGGATTAGCATTGACTTCCACGATTGTGTCGGCGCACGAAGCTAGTGTCTCTAAGCTTCCTGTATTGCAGGCTAGGATGGCCTGTATGCGTGCGGGCAAACGTTGAAGCCAGAGTGATTTTAGAACGTCTTCAGACAACTTCCCGTTGTTCAAGTTCCGCATCTCTCTAAGTAATTGCGAAGGGTTAGAATCACCTAATGGCAATTCCGTCAATAACTGCTTTAGACGTCGGTTCTCGCTACCTGTAAGCCTAGAGATCAACGTGTCCTTTAACCTATCGTACTCGATACCTTCAGGGGGGTTATCAATGATATCGCTTACTATTTTAGCATTGTTTTCGTCGAGATAAGCTAGCGCATGATAAAATCTAGTTTGTTGCTGAGTAATTCGTGCCAACGCAAACTGTGCCTCCAACTGGCGGAACCACAACTGCGGGTTACTCCTCCAAAAAGGCGTGCACTTCACCGAGACCGAATTGAGAGTGATCTCCGGTGCAGGAGTTGTTGATGTAATACGCGAAATTGCTGGAGAAGAATTGTCCTGGCCTGAGCTAGCACCTGAGAGATCCTCAGCTGACGAGTAAATGTCCTGCATCTTTGATGAGCAACCTCGACGAAACAAAACAATGAAACGACGTAAGTAGGAGTAATTTCGACGAAGCGAAGATTGACAACGAAAAGGACACTTCGAGGATGGGAAAAGGTTTCACAATTTTTTAACGACAATATAATAAAAGAAGTGAAGAAAAAAAAAAGAAAAACGAATTACTCTGAGAAATTAGTGTTAAGACACATTATTTTTAAATAAAAGTAAAGGTAGGAAATATTAAAATAATTATTTCTGATTTTAACTCATTGCCATATGTTGGTAATGTTATTATCAAACCTTAAACTTCCGTTGATTTTCAGACTTCCAGGGATCTTGCGCATATTTCGCTGTAATCTCCAATGTTCCGTAGTAATCTTGCGAATTCTGCTGCAATCTTGTATCTTCTGCTGCGATCTGTATCTTCTGCTGCGATTTCGTACTTTCTGCTGCAATCTTGGATCTTCTGCTGCGATCTGTATCTTCTGCTGCGATTTCGTACTTTCTGCTGCAATCTTGGATATTCTGGTGCACTCTTTTAGCACCTTACCACTGGTGGGGGGTAACTAAAAGAATGCCAGAATTGTTGGACGAAATTGGAAGCAGGCGATTTTTCGGGCGACGTTCCTTGAAGGCTGCTGTTGATTTGTTCTATCGGGGTCACCAGTTTTAGGTGTTTGGTAGTGTCCTTGATGCACTCCTAACCAACCTAAATTATTTCACAGAACAGGGGTCCAAAGTTCCCTGTGGTGCGTAGTCCTATGACTTTCGTGTACGACAGTGAGAGCCTGGACTACTTAAAGTTGTCTGTATCTGGAGCCGATGTGATCGTCTTACAGCTCTTGTAAGTGTGCTCTATCGTTCACGAGGTAGGCGTAAGCTGTAAATAAAAGAGAAGGGACTGCTATTTGAGCGGTCATGAAAATATGCTTTCTGAAATATTGTGACAGCTTTAAAGTCCGGTATTGATCGTGCTTCAACTATGTCTTCTTTTATTATTTTCTAGCTCAGAAACAAATGCGTAAACGTTATAATTATTTTTTATTAATTATTTTCTAGCTCCAGAAACAAATACGTAAACGTTATAATTATTTTTAAATTAATTATTTTCTAGCTCCAGAACAAATATGTTAACGTTAGAATTATATTTTACTTAAACAACTTAATCCGCTTAAATCTGATGTCAGACTAAAAATTTCCTTGTTTGTTTGTTTTTTAATACAAGTCAAGGCCTACTCATTAATAACCTTTTTCAATCTTTTACAAGTGCCCATTCGTGTCAATTCCAAAACCCTACAAATGCTTAGTGAGGTTGCTAAGCAAAGGTTGGTGCCCGTAGCTCGTAGTGAAGGTAGCCACAGGTCCACAAATAAATAGAGATCATCATTTATACAAGAAATACCATTTCAGCTAATCCAATTGGTCTTGAGATATACAATTGAGCATCATCAGCATAAAGGTGCAGTTTGCTGTACTTAACACAATGAAATAAATCGTTGATGAAAAGAGAGAACAACAAAGGACCCAATATAGATCCTTGTGGCACTCCTGAAGATACCAATTGAAAAGAGGAATATTTTTCTGTACATTATGGCTTTTGCGGAGAAAGTCGATGTGTATGAATTCATCATGTGCTAGAAGGGAGTATCTGCTGATTAAATTTCGTAAATAGATACAAGAATAACTGTGATTTAAAAATAAGCTTTTGCTGCAAAAATTTCAGATTATCATTAGGGGTAAGATTTTTGAGAAATCAGCACGATATACATGGCTATAGCCTCATGAATGCATCATGCACATACCCATGACGAAGTAAAACGAGAACTATTTTGGTGACGTGGTCTAATTGATAAAGTTTTTGACTGAAATGACATTGAGAATGCGGAGTAGAGGTAGTGAGATGGGGAGATGTTTTGTCATATTATTACTATGCAAAGATGAAACAGAGGTCTACCTGCGTGCTTGTGAAATATCATTTCAAAAATATTCTTCAAGTGACATATTCATAACGTCACCAAGAAGTTGCTCATAACAAAAAACAGACCCGAGAAAAAGCTATCATTATCTAAATCAAAAGTCGGAATAGCGCACTTAGGGTTTAGATAGAAGATCCTGTTCAGAATATGAGCGAAAGTTATTCAACGGGAATAAAAATACCGACTTTAATTGAGTGAGAGGAAGGGGGTGGGGATGATATAAAATCCTCCGCAAAAGAATCCTTTTCAACAACGAGCACATCAAGGTCAACAAAACTGACGGTGATATATTCCAAATTCGCGTTGAGGCTGAGTGCATAGGGATTCAAAGGACGAATTAAGGCGTTTTATAATTTTTCGATGGAAAAGACTAATCTAGCTGATCAACAATTTTAGAACGCCTACACCTTGAAAAAAAAAATTATTTACATTTGAAACTTATTTTCATTCGAAATTCTTCAATTTTTAATGGCGAGGGTATTAAGCCTATAAGTTCTCACCATGAAAACAATTCACCATTGGGGTAACAAGCTAACCAGAATATCGAATAGCCTCTCGACTGCGTTGTAAATGACAATTTGTATTAGTAAAGCATGCGCGTGCGCTGGATTTACATATATAATAATACCGATATCAACAGGTTGACATATCACATAGTTTTCCAAAGGACGTCAATCTTCATCAACCTATCCCTCAAGATCTTAGGGCAATAAGGGAAGGACTTTATGGGGTTCGGCTAAGTTTCTCTTCCACTCATTAAGAGGCAGAAAATCTAATTAAAATGTTTCTCAATTTCCTTGTAAAAAATTATTTAAATTTAGCGTTAATTGCTTGTAATTATAATCCTTGTCAACTCTTGACGAAATACTCATTCACAATTTTATGAACCAAGGCCATGTTAAATGCATTCAAGATGCGCTTTAAAACCCCAGAAATTGATAAATTACATTCAAGCGATTTTGTTGGTAGTGCGGGTGCTGTAAATGGTGAGCTGAATTGCATCTTTATAAGACTGGTATCGAGTGGACTCCCCACAATGGGAAAAAGTTAGTGTGAAAATAAATTTTGTTGCAACCAAAAGGAGTCAGAGGAGCAGAGTGATGATTATGCAATTATCTCTAATAGACCTCGGATGAATTCGATGCATTTTAATTTTACAACTGTGGAAAAATAGAATAACCGCCAGCTTGAGCTAAATACGAGACCTTTCAAGATCTGCAGGATTTGCTAGTAACGACATTTGGATTGTTATACTTTTCCTAATAAGCTGAATCAATCTCATCAACAAAAACAAATTGAGTTTGAGAATAAATCGTACAAAAAAAATGCCTTAGCGACAGAAGGTTTTAAAGATTTGGCCAGAGTATTTCAAAAAAACTACTATACATAATTGGAGTAGCTGAAAGAGGATGGCGATGCAAATTCATTCCGACCTTAGACGCTTTGAGATTTTACGGAAAATTGGAACCCTCAACTCTCCAAAAAAACAATGAAAATATGTAATAATTAGAGAATGTAGGGAAAGGGGTATAAGAAAGTCGATCAGTTAAATTTCCGAAATTCCTGAAGAATTACACTTTCCAATAAAATAAATGATCTACTTCGGGCCTTCAATAAAATTTGTATCGGCGTAATCTTAATCGGGATTCTGATCATCGACTAAGGATTTATCCCTTGACATCATCATAGGAAAGTGATTAAGTACGTAGGTAGGTAGGTAGCAGATTGAGTGGAATAAGGTAAAACTTAGTAGGTACATCGAGCTCGTAATGATGATCGTTATTAAAGTATGTAGGTGGGTACATGTAAATGTTTAAAACAACAACACTAATGGAGAGATTTGGTAAAGGGAGGCTCCTTAAAAGACACTAGCAATATAGGCCCTGAAAAAAGTCGGATAAGACGGCGTTTATGATTTCAACAGCATTTAAAGAAGAACAAAGAATATCGTTAGAAAACTAACTATCAACAGCCGCGGCTCTTAAGTTGGAGATTAACTTGCACACCTTTAGCCGTCTTTCAATAGCATAAGCAGTATGTTAAAAGTATTCCAGTAGCAGCAGCAGTAATTCTCCATTTGAAAATCTTTAAAAATTTTCGGTTTTCATAAAATTGCTAATTGAAAATTTTATCTTGAAATACAAAGGCGTTTTGATCGCTTGCGATTGTGAAGAAAAAAGACGAACATCCAAAAATTTAAATATTTTCTTATTTGATATAATTTTTTTTCCATTGATATTTCTATACCTACTCAAAATTTAATAATTAAGTTAAATATAAATTACACCACGAAATTGAAAAACTCTTCAAGCACTAAATTACAAAAAACTAGATTTCATCAAGCTGAGAAATTTCTCATTTCGATACCCCCGGAGCCATCTGTTGGCAGATGTAGCACTAGTTTAAAAAAAAAGAAACCATACAGTCCAAATGTGCTGCATATTGAATTTATAATATTGTCTGTCCCATTCATTCCTGTGCATTTTAAAGAAACAGCAAATACCAGGCGATCAGCAAATTTCAGATCACAAAAATTAAAATTTTATTCTACTGCACATGACCGAAATATTCGTTAAGTTCGTTAAATGAAGTAGTGTGGGTGAGCATGCATTTTATGAACCAATGAAAAGAAGCAGTCATTTGGAAGAGGAGAAGGCAATGTGACAATTAGCTTTACTATCTCTCTCTCACTTATGGGCAAAATATGGTATAGTAAAAGAGATAAAGGAATAAGAATGGAATTGTAGAGAGGATACGATAAACGAAGAAGTATAAAAAAATGCAACCAATCATTGTCAGCCTCAGTGCAGCAGCTAGCCGATTGCCATACGTAAGTAGGTATATTATGAAATATTATCTTCGTGAGCCGATGACACGATCAAAATTCACAATATTCCGCAGTATTCTAATATTTGACAGCGCAGAACTCCTTAAAATTCAAAAATTATAATTGTGATTTTTGTTTTTTAATACCCCTATAATTTCTGGATTACTTAGAGCAGGCTTCGCGAGGATCTATTTTAGTGGGCTTAATTGATCTTAGTTGTCTGAAATTGGACTGATACCGCTAAGATTTTTTCCGCGTATCTGTACGGTTTCAGACAGTCAGCGATGAAATATGAAGGGACTTTGTACGCAACATTATGCAAGAATATAATTTTTTTACGGATGTAGTTACTTCAGCAGATTCCTTGGAATTATTTCCTCATTCCACACAAGTAGTACCAAATTTTACACAGATGTCAATAACCTGTCCTTCCCACATAATTATTTCAATTGAAATGGACCCAGTTTGATCTTGTTAAAATTTCACACCACTCTTGAAAAAAGGCTTCTAACTTTGATTTCGCGTGGATCTTGTAAGACACATATTTAATTCTAAAAATGTAATTGTACGCACTCATTATAGCGAGAAAATTAGTAAAAGAAAAAAAAGTACAAGACAATTCTGAACACGATTTCAATGTGCTCAACTTCAGCAAGGTTGCAGAATAAATCAAAGAGGCCTATAAAATTTGTAACGTCCATCAATCGTATTAATTCAAAAAAATATAAAGATGATCACTGAGAAAACTGACGATTCCCTTCCTTCCTTCCTTCGTCACCCAAAGTTATTCCTTTATTGCGGGACACTACCAGTATAATCCTCAGAGAGTTATAGAATGCAACGTTCCCTAAAATGGTGATCAACCTGGGGCCGAATATATAAAACATCTGGCAAACTTTTATTTGTGATGTGAAGCATTCAGAGTTGAAGATACGTGAAGACATTCAGAGTTGAAGATACGTAAATTCTCATAAACAAATTGTGATCCATGAGTCTGAGTTAATTCCTAGATAACCTGGAAGGAACCAGGAACTTCTTTAGTGAAGGTATTTAAGAAATCTTTTGACTTATCTGGAGCCTATCATTGAAGTCCATCATCTATGGTCCATTTGGTTTTAGATCCAGTTTAGAATGGTAACCGTAAAATAGTTCCGATCTTATGAAGGGCATGAATGCTCCTGTTTTTGGTCAATACGTCTACGTTATCATTCCCATCATTTCCTGAGTGTCCTGGCCTGGCACTCATTGAACTGTCAGGGTCTTTGTGCCAGGCTTGTTAACGCTTGCATACATTCCCACATTAACTTTGTTTTCACCTCAGGTGATCAAATGGCTTTCAAAGCCGCTTGGCTATCTGTATTTTCCTGTTAGTGTAGGATCGGTAGGTTTTCATATGCACATCTAGCGATGGCATAAACTTCTGCCTGGAATATCGAGGCGTATTTTCCTGGGAATTGATAGATATAAGCTCTTGGCTTTACACGGTGTATTCCTGCTGCTACTCCTTTCTCGGGTTTAAAACCGTCGGTGTACCAGATTAGGGCTTCATTTTCTAGATTTGTACGAGTATATCTATTTCCTCCTGATTTGGTATTTTTATTTTGAGAGGCAGACAGAGGTTGTGTTTCACAACCATCCTGATATCATGTCCAGTATTGGATTTGTTTCTATTTGTTCTGTTGTCTGCGTAGGCTTTTGTAGTCACATTCACTATACCCATCTGGCCGGGCTCTGTACACAGCTCAGTCTTTTTTCAACAACTGAGTACTGGTAGGATCAATAGTGTCTCTAGAGCATTGGTTGTTGTTCGCATGGCACCATTTAAAGTTAGACATGCCATCCTCTGTTTAGCCTCTGGAAAGTTGTCTTTTATATGTAAACTTGTTCCAACACACTACTGCAGCATAGGTGATCATGGGTTTGACTACTGATTTGTTTGGCTTGAGTCCCCATGTTGAGCCCAGTTTTCTACATTCCCACAGAGCATTAGTGTACCTTTCCGGACTGTCTTGTCGATATGTTTGTACCAGTTGAGCTTATCATCGAGAGTTATCCCAAGATAGTTAGAATCTTTGGACATTGAGACCTCCTTACCAAAGAGGGTAGGGCTAGTTATATTCCTCATTTTCCTTCTTCTGGTAAAGGGTATAATTATTGTTTTGCTGGGGTTGACTGATAACTTTGGACAGCTCACCAGTCTTGAACAAAACTTAGGGCTTCTTGAAGCTTTCTCGAAAGCAAGCGCTTATTTTTACCTTTGATAATGATAACAAGGTCATCACCATAACTTTGGTTGCTTAGTGTTATGTGTTGGATTTACTCCATGTCTGACCAATGCAGGTATTATTGACTTAGCGCAGGTGTTATCAAACGCACCTTCAATGGCCGAAAAGGAACAAAGGGCTATTTCTATGTCGACAATGGCTTTTTCTCTATCTCTACTATACCACTCAGAAGTGAAAGGGGAAAGTGCTACGTATGCGCTAAGTGATTTGAACGGCTAGATTTCAGGTGGAAACGACTAACATTACAGGGAGTCCTCGCTTTACGCACATCGTGAACATATAGCAAATAACTCATCGAGGGTGGAGAAGTAATGAGGATGATGTTCAAATTCGCAAAAATTGACTACCGAGAATTTAGTGGAACTCAAATAGAAATAGAATCAATCTAATAACGAGGTTTCGAAAAAATTAATTGAAGCTTTTACCCATTTTTTTAATATTCGAGAAAAATGATTTATAGAGTTGTGAAGACTATTTCAAATGGGTGTGAGGCGTTCTCTAGAATTTTCCATTCATTAAATGTTTTGTTTCTTTATTACCATGCTCATTAAGGAGGTGTAGTCCGCCATTGTTACTGTAAAGGCTGTAGTTGGAAACAATATATACTTGAAATGATAATTCGAACTAACGGAGAAACAATAAAGTGGAAGGGGACTAAGATCGTACAACCAATTTCTTCTACAAATATATTTTCAATTAACTTTTATCTACTCACTAGCCCTTGACTAAATAACTTTGTGCGTAAGGGCGCCGTTCGTGACGAAAGCGTGAAATTGTATGAAGAGTTTTAGGGTAGTAACCGATTTACAGGAGGTTTTTTGATTTAGAATAGTGAATGGGGAGCTTTTCAATGGGGTAAAATAAAATTTCGTTTGTGGGGATTTTTGGGGATTTTAGGGTAGTGAAGGTACCCGCTCCCTCCATTGGGGTTTTCCAATTTGAGCTGTGTGTATATATTTTTGCTGTAAGAAACTTTAGAACAGACTTTTTACACCCGAATATCGTTAAAATGGTAGTTTTCGAATTTGTGTACAGAAGGTTGGTTGGTGTGGATTACGAATGATTTTTCTTTGAAACGCTTTAGCTTAATATTTTACATATTTGATGGGAACATTGCAATTTTCTATGTTTAGCCGTTATATAGGTTTTAATGTGAAATTAATTTTGCCTGTTTTTTCATGCAAAATTTTTTTTACATGGAAGTGCTTACATTAAAGTGCGATAATCTTCAAATTACTTGGCGTTCGCAAGTGAACGTTATATGAGTTTTTAGCAAAAATGTAATGACTAAAAAGAGGAAATAAAATCTATTTAAAAAACTATTAAAATAAGTTGCACTAAAAAGTAAAAAATGTTTTTTTTCTCTCAGTGCTATACACAAGAAAAGTTCCATTGAAAAATAACAAATGCGAATAATATTTTAAAATTATATTATCTCGTTTGTCTTTAAATATTTGAGCTCTTTGCAATTGTGTGAATAACTGGGTGTCTGCGTACCACGCCAACGGCAGCACTGGAGGTCATGCTTGACTTACTGCCGTTGGACCTCTGTTACAGAGGTGTAGCGGCAATTAGTGCTGTTAGGCTGAAGGCAGAGGTTTGGTGGATGGAGACGGGTGTTGGTCACTCTAATATACTCCCGAAGATAGACTGTAGTTATTGCAGGGAAAAAAACAGACTAGGAAGTGGGATTCAGGTAGTAAAATTGGGATTTTATGGTTTGTTAAAAACCGTGCAGAACTTTCTGGGACAGTCCTTAGTAACTATGTATATGTAATAGCCCAATTTTCAACGACTCCCCGAGCCCACTGCCGAGATATGAAAATTCAAGGTTTCTTGAAATGTCGTTGTAGAGTTACATTTACTACCTCTGAAAATAACTAACCGAATTTAACGATTTTGTTATCATTTTAAGACGGACCAAAACTAAAAGTTGAATCTTTTATCTTTGTATCCTCGACTTTGTGAATTATTTTTTTAATTGCGGCTTTTGTACATATTTTAATCATAGTATGAAAGAGTATTGTGATTAACGTATAAGGAGGAACATTTTGGGTGTGACTATGCACATGTATACAGCCATTTCCGATTAGGATCAAACTTTCCGAGTTTCTATGGGATGCAAAAATAGCTCAACCATATTTTTTTGTTTCTCCATAACAAAAGTTAATAGCTCTTTCATAAGTATGAAACTATGTAGCATCTCATAGGCCAGAATGCCCATTGTCTTTTTTCATAATAAAGGAATTAAATTCGGGGAAGAGGCATTAAATTAGCCTTAATTGAGCTCTAAATTTCCACGTATTCAAAACTTTTCCACAATGAAATGGCGGTTCCAGCTTAATTGACGTAGGCAATTGTTTTGGGAAGAGCCGTGGTAATTGGGATGTCCTGATGTTAGTTGAATGCCGAAAAATTTTGTTCCATAAAATAAGATGCAAAAGAGAGTTACTATTTTCAGTAAATTGCCTCTATTAATAACCCATACAACACAGAATTACCCAGGACATCCCATTCCTGTCTCTCATATCCTATAGCTTTACCGGGATAAACAGGAAGTATTCAGTAAGTACTTAGGACCTTATTTCCAGGAGTCATTACAAATTTCCAATAAGGTATTCCCTGGGATATCCCACAACTATTCTCTATGGGAATATTCTCAGTATTTTACAGATAAATCCATACTGGCTTTGCAGGACAAACATGGGAAAGTCATTCAACCCCTTCCAGAATTTATTTCGGTATGCTCTCTGTTTCTCGTGGTTCGTGGGGTTCGTGCACTTCAATGAGTCGTTTTTGGAGAACAAAATATGTATGGGAAGAAGCCATGTGAGAACTGCGTTGTTTAAGCCAGCTGCATGCGTGGATCTATATTAGAATTGTATTCGTTTCTGCACTTTCTTTTTGTGTTGGCAAAGTTTCTTATTTGAATTTCAGAATGTGATTTTTTTGTAATTTTGTCATAGGAATTAAATTTGCCTGTGTCCAAAATATTGGATTTATGTTTTGTGAAAATGCACACACCTCTGGCATATACTTTCTAGCCATTATTTATTTACCTTTTTTTTTTTTTTTTTTTGTAAAAATATCTATTCTAAAAAAAACTATTAAATAATATTCTCAGATATTCCCTCGTACATCCTGCCAACAAATTAGGAGATCCATAAGACATCCTAGGTATGCTGGCAGCGGGAATTTCACATAATTGAATGCGTTAACTGTGCCTAAATAGATCCACAAGAAATCCTGTAGGAATGGCATGGGATCTACCAGGTACATCCCAACCCCGGACATTCGTCACTCCCAGGGATGTCCTAAGTTGTTAACTGGGAATGACCGACTTTCCCACGGACAATTTATATATTCTCTAGCAGGATTTCCCAGTAACATACCACGGACACATTTGTGTTGTATGTGGGAATAGTGATAAATATGGTGATGGTTCATTTGCCTGAAGCATTAAGGGAACATAAAACCGTGCTAGATGCAAAAGACAACTGCATCTGCATTAGTACAAGGCTGGTGTTGAATCTAAAATTTAAAGGTCTCTACACACGTGATGATGCGTGATGCAAATCGTATACAATTAGACATGCGCAAGTCAAGTCTGCAGATTTTGCATGAGCGTGTGTAACGAAAGTCGGAGTTTGAGTAGAGACTGAAGTTGGGCATGAATGAAATCGGCATGTTCCAAGATGATCAATTTCGTGTGGAATGGCTGTATATATATATATAGCCGCGAACTTTTATTAACGTGTTGCACCCGCTCATAGAGAAGGAGAGGTAAAAAAGAGTACTTTTATGAGAACCTCGAAGAATGTTTGTAAATATGAAAACAAACTCATTACACGTAATCGGCTTTGAACAACACTACTATCACCAAACGACAAACTTCTCGTTATAGCCTCCCTGGTACAAATAATAACAATGGCGACAGTGCTGTGAAATTGTTAGAATTACACAACAAATTGATCATATGCTTTGTGATCGACAAATAATATTTTACAATTCTGAGATCTTTTAAAGTATTCGTCTTGTAGAGTACGGCAGGGCGATGGGTTTTTGAAAAAGCGAAATTGAAAAATTCAAGAGATTAGTTAAGAGCTAACCAGCGAAATATAGAATCATTGACGGTTGGATAGACAATCAACTCGCATTTATACCCCGTTTCAGAGTTTGAGTACACCTTATTTCTTTTTTCAATACAAATTTCTATTAAATCTTGTATAAAGGAAAAAGATAGCCAAAGTACCGTTTGATACATAAACATGACTTTGGTAGGAAAAATCGAAAAGTGAAGGGAATATACAGAAAAGTCTTAACTTGTTGGTTCAGTCTCAGTACAGTTCATCCAAGTGATTTACCTTTCTAATAATCATCGAGTCCCACATTTGTACGCGAAATACAAAGTTACAAGAGGGGATTTTATTGCAAGCATTTTTCAAGAGTGCGGTGTGCAAATTTTAACAAGATCAAAGTGCGCCCATGCTTTTCAATAATACGCATACCAAACATGGATGGATGGATGGATTGAAGAGAGGTTGAGTCCCCCGGGAGGAGGACTCTGGCCACAGCAAGTCCCATTGTTCACCCTCTAGACTCATGAGCAATAGCTCACACGTCCCAACCGGAGGCTTTGACAAAATTCAAAATTGGCTCCCAACCCTCCCTGCCAGCCTCGTGCAGTTCTACCAGGATGTGTGAGCCAATGAATCTGTAACGCTTTCCGTAGAGGGCCGGCCAATGACACAAGAAATGAGTCACCGTTTCGGGCTCCTCTCCGCATCCTCAACATATAGGATCATCAACAAGTCTCATCTTGTGTAGGTGACCCCTGAGAAAACAGTGCCCAGTGAGAATTGACACAAGTGTTCTCAGAGTTGCCTTGCTTAGTCCCAATATAATTTTCGACAGATTTGGGTTAGGCTAAGCCCACAGTTCGTTAGTAGTTCTGCACGAGGGATCATCCAGCCAAAGGCGATTGTGTTGGCAGTCACCTCAGGCCGAAATCCTAGATGCAAGACTGTTTGGTGCAATCCCGATTGAAGAGGATGATTTCTCCGATGTTGCACCAATACGAGCGAGCTCATCCACCCTTTCGTTTCCGCTGATATCGCTGTGACCTGGCACCCACACGACGAGGACCCTGTTACACAGCGAGAGGGAATATAGGGTGGTTTTGCACTCCAGTACCAGCTTTGAGGTTACGAAGGGTTTTGAAAAGACTTTTTCAGCTACTTGGCTGTCCGAGCAGATGGCAAACCGTAACATGGCTTTCAAGATGTAGGGCGATTTCCATACGAGGCTACTCACAAAAAATACCTCCTGCGTCGGTATTTTTTACAGTTTTGGAGCCGTCTATGTAAACAATAGAGTTTGTTAATGGTCAAAGCATAGAGTATGACGTCCAATCTGCCCTAGATGGAATTTTTGATTTTAATTCGCTTTTCATTATAATCTTTAGAACGAGGTCGCTGTCCCTGCTGTCAGGACCGATGGATTGCACAATATCAAAAATCGATTCATGTGGACCACTTGCTCCAGCGTAAATCCAGCTCTGACTGAGATGCAACCTCAGCGCTGCGATTGATGCCCCTTCTTTATGTGTATCTGCACGGGGCGTATGTTGAGGATAACCTCGAAAGCCCGAGTGCTGGTTGACTTGAGAGCGCCGCTTACGGTAAGAAGGCAGTCTCTGAATCTTTTCCAATATCTTGCGATGGTAGATCCAAAGGACCATCCATCCGTGGTTTGAGTCCTCATTTTTCCCCTGTAGTTCTGCGGCACATTGCAAAGGCTCTAAGGGCCTTACTCGCTCTGTCCTCGAGGAGTGGTTTCCAGTTTAGCTTCTTGTCTAGTATGATACCGAGATATTTAACCCAATCCTTTAGCACCAAACGTGTAGAGGCAATGTAGTGAGGTTGAGACTGGGGATATATCCCAAACATAAGACTTTGAGCTTACAGGAGTTAAGAGATCATAAACTGGCAGCATTTCATTTGAGCTAATTATGTGGACAGGACTGGTTATTGAAATATTAGCTGTGTTCTTTTGTGTACTTTGTTCTAGAGCTCCCATATACTGGAGAGAACAAATTGTACTGTTCTCTTCATTTATAAATCTTCCATGGAAATGTATGAGGCGTTCTTTTGTGTGTCTTTTATGCTGTCCTGTTCTGCGGACACAAAAGAACACAGTTACTATATACAATCTGATACGAATAATTCCAAAGGAGTCTGTTGAAGTAGCTATTTATCCATAAAAAAAGTATATTATTGCAAAATGTTGTGTACAAAGCCCCTTCATATTTCATCGATGACTGTCTGAAACCGTTTAGGTACGCGGAAGATATTTTGGCGGTATCACTCCAACTTCAGATAACTACAGCAGATCCTCATTATGCCTGCTCTAAATAATGCAGAAATTATAAGGGTATTAAAAAACAAAAATCACAATTATAATTTTTACATTTTAAGGAGCTCTGCGTTGTCAAATATCAGAATACTGCGAGGCATTGTGAATCTTTATCGGTTACGGATTCACGAATATAATACCAGAAAAATTTCTGCACGCCAAAGGCGATACGGTTTCTGATATTTTACTTAATCTGGCATCCGATACTTCAGATGGTAAAATGGTGGTAACATTTTCCTCAAGTACTAGGTATAAAAAACTGATTGGATGCGAACTCATCGATAAAAATTCTTATGATATTATAGAAATGATAGTGAACCTTGACAACACCCATATCACGTACCGCTAACGCTCAACTGAGCGCTGAGATCTGGGAATACAGTAATCAAACCAACTAGGTATATATGCAGGTAACGTTTGATACCTATACGGAACCGTATCACACACGGTAGTAGAGCGATTGCTTCAATGAGACAAAGTCGAGCTTTTGTTCGTAAAATTCAAAGCAGTGTAATTATCGAGCAATTATAACACCTCAGGTGACATATTTTTGTATATGACTCAAATGAGAGACAATTAAACCGTTGGGCGTTTTCGAGGATGAGTTCTATGATTATGGAGTCTTTGATAGAGACGGTGCTCGGCAAAGGATAAGATATATATGAGCCACCAAGAAACCAACGGATTTCATTTCTAAATACGTCATAAGGATACGTAAGGATCAATTCCTTTTCAAAAGGAAGGAAAATGAACTAAAAGTTTTTCTGCTTTTCAGTCTAAGTCTTTCGCAAATAATTAGCGTGGACAATTCCTTATGAGTTAATCTGTTTGCCTTCTGATTCATATATGAGATCTAACCTAATTTAACTCGAACAGACAGACAGACATGTTGCATGATTGAATATCGACAGAATTACTACAATTTAGTCCACAAGAGAAATCTCGAAGGAAGTGCCCCTAGTATATCTACCTAGTCGTTACGTGGTTGTTAAAAGCGAATGAATGCCATATTATACTATGCAAAAACAAACCTATGTGGAGGAAAGATCAATCAGAGATCCACCTACGTGCTTGTAAAGGATCATTTCAAAAGAGTTAGCGAAGCCTAATAGTTGGTAGTCTAATATTCTTCAAGTGACATATTCATAACGTCACCAAGAAGTTGCTCATAACAGAAAAAAACATACCGGAAAAAACTATCATCAGTTATCACTTAAGGTTTAGATAGAAGATCCTGTTCAGAAAGCGAAACTTATTCAACGGGAATATAATTGCTGACTTTAATTTAGGTGGGGTGGGGGGGGGGGATTCAAAGGAAATCAAGGCGTTTTATAATTTTCGATGGAAAAGACTAATCAACTGATTGATAATGGACTATTGACTCGTAATAATTCTAGAACGTTTGCAACTTAAAAGAAAACAGTTAATTTTCATTTTCAATTTTTCATTCAAAATTCTTAAAGTTTTAAGCCAATAATTTCCCTCTAGGAAAACAATACACCATTGGGGTAACCCACGCTAACCAGAACATCAAATAGCATCTCGCCTACGTTGTAAATGACTACTTGAATTAGCAAAACAGCCGCGTGCACTGTGTTTGTATAATAATAACGAAGCCAACAGTATGAAGTCTCACATACTTTTCAAAAGATCTCAATCATCATCAACCTATCCCTCAACATCGCTATCAAATTTAGGGCAATAAGGAAAAGGCTTCATGTTATTTATGGGTTCGGCTAAGTTGCTCTTCCACTCATTAAGAGGCAGAAAATCTGCTTAAAATACTTTTCAATTTCCTTTGGCGTTAATTATAATCCTTGCCAACTCTTGAAGAAATACTCCGACAAATTTTTATTAACCAAGGCCACGTTAAATGCATTCGAAATGCACTTTAAAACCCAGAAATTGAACTCTTGTAGTGCGGGTGCTGTGAATGATGAACTGAGTTGCGTCTTCATATGGCTGTTATCGAGTGGACTGCCGACAATGGGAAAAACGAAAATAAATTTTGTTGCAACCAAAAGGAGTCATAGGAGCAGAAGGATGATTATGGAATAATCTCTAATAGACCTCGTATGAACTCGATGCATTTTAATTTTACAACTGTGGAAAAATAGAATAACCGTCAGCTTGAGGTAAATTTGGGAGCATACAAGATACATAGGCTTTGCAAGTAACGAACTTGAATTGAAACATTTTTCCTAATGAGCTGAATCAGTCTCATCAACAAACAAACAAAAAAAGAGTTTGGGAATAAATTGTAAAAACAAACAGCCGCATTAGCGAAAGAAGGTTCTTAAGATTTGGTCAGAGTATTTAAAAACAACTTATATTACGTAAATGGAGTGGCTGAAAAAGGATGTCGATGCAAATTCATCCCGACCACAGACGCTATGACATACTACGGAAGATTGGAACCCTCAACTCTCCAAAAAAACAATGAAAATATGTAATAATTAGAGAAGGAAGGGAAGCGGTATAAGAACGTCGATCAGTTAAATTTCCGAAATTCCTAAAGAATTACGCTTTCCAACAAATTAAATGAAATATTTCGGGCCTACAGTAAAATTTGTATCGGCGTAATCCTAATCCGGATTCTGATTGAGTTGCGATCAACTTGATCATCGACTAAGGATTTATCACTTCACAGCACCATAGGAAAGTGTAATTAGTAGGTAGGTACCAGCTTGAATGAAATAAGGTAAAACTCGGTAGGTACATTAAGCTCGTATTGGTGATTGTTATGAAAGTATGTAGGTGGGTACATGTGAATGTTTAAAACAACAACACTAATAGAGCGATTTGGTAAAAAAGCTCCTTAATAAACATTAGCAATATAGGGCATGAAAAAAATTCGGATAAGACGACGGTGCAGATTTTAAGTTGGAGATTAACTTGCACACCTTCTTGCAATAACATAAGCAGTATGTAAAAAGTATTTCAGTAGCAGCAGCAGTAATTTTCCATTAGAAAATCATTAAAAATTTGTGGTTTTTATGAAGTTTCTAATTCAAATTATTATCTTGAAAGACAAACGCATTTTCATCGCGCGCGATCGTGAAATGAACATTCAAAAATTTCTTATTTGAGTAAATTTCTTTTCATTGTTATTTCCATGCAGACGCAAAACTTAAAAACTAAGTTAAATATAAATTACACCAAAAAATTGAAAATCTCTTCAAGCTACAAAATTACAAAAAACGTGATTTCATCAAGCTGATAAATTTCTCATGTCAATACCCCCGGAGCCATCTGTTGGCAGAGGTATCACTAGCTCAGAAAAAAGAAACCATACAGTCCAAATGTGCTGCATATTGAATTTATAATATTGTCTGTCCCATTCGTTCTTGTGTATTTTAAAGAAACAGCAAATACCAGGCGATCAGCAAATTTCAGATCACAAAAATTAAAATTTTATTCTACTGTGCATGACCGAAATATTCGTTGAGTTCGTTAAATGAAGCAGCGTGGGTTGGTGAGCATGCAATTTATGAACTAATGAAAAGAAGCCGTCAAAATTGTTATCGTCATATTGCCTTCTCCTCTTCCAAAAGTTAAAAAACTTTTAGAAGAGGAGGTGACAATGTGACAATAACCTTCATTTTCTGTCCCTCTCTTATGAACGAAGTATGGAATTGTAAAAGAGGCTAAGTATAAATGATAGTGTGAGTATTTTAATACTTCACCAACATGGGCGTAGCCTAGTTGGGGATAGTTTGACACAAAATTTGAAAAAGAATATTCTTCAATCAAGTATTGTTTTTCAAAAATGTGTAAAAGTTTCTAAGACGGTAATCAGTGTTAACATCAAGTTTCCTTACATCAAGCAAACTATTTTATTGACTACCGTTGTTTTTTAGATCGAATACAACACACAAATGATTTTTTTTTTCAAATCTACTAGCATTACGATTTATACTGGAGTGAGAAAACTTTCATAGACAGAAGAAAACTCCTTTAGATCTAATAGAAACCCATTTTAATTATAAACACGACTAAAATTGTTCTTATTATAAGAAAATTATCGCTTATTCAACGAAACTGACTTGCTACAATAAAGAACTTTTTACACGAAGTAAACATAATATATACCTACCTACTAAAAATGAAGTTGGAACATTTAAAATAAATCATTTTCTAGAATAACGAAAAGTAGACTACATTTAAGCAATTCTATTCCCAGGATATATAACCTTTTCTCATATTCTGTAATAAAATTTTCTGCTATTATCATATCAGAGATAATTGAGAAAATATATTACTACTATTGATCTAAGTTTTCTATATTCATTTGAATAAGACGAAGCAATTTGTTTTCTTACATCCAGGAAATGTCTGCTAAGCTCTAAATCGCACCTAACTTTCTTTGATACACATGGAACAGAGCTTATTCTCAGTGAAAATTTCTCTCAGTGCATTATCGTTTAATTTGAATTCGTCACCATCCATCACTATCTTCTAAATTAATACCGTCATAATCATAACAGAAATCGCCAAAAACCAATAAAATAAGCATTAGTTTACTATTTTGTTTCTGCAAATCGGCTAAATACCTTTTCAGCTGTATTTTTTTTTTTTTTAAGAATGTCATTCTCTGTGTTGTGCAGTAACATGCGAAAGAATCGTTTTTGAAGCATTCTGCTTCTAAGCAACGTTTTTATCCGCCTCATAGCAAAAAATTCTCTCACACCCAGCGGAGTTCACTGGGAGTAATATTACCGCTTTAGAAAGTTGATACCCTACTTTAATATTTTTTCTCAAATTTTCAGCATTTATTTCATAATTTTTTATTTTAAGCATGTTTTACATGACCTTCAGCTTCCAAGGCTGTAAAAAGAAGTTCACCAGCCTCGAATTAGATCTTTTTGATAATATTTTAACTTTTTAAAATCAGAACTTAAGTTTTTCTTATTACGTCTTTTATTTTTGACTTAATGACTTAACATTTGTTTAGTTACTCCTTAATTTTCCTTTTTGTTTTTTATTAGGGATCAAGAGACCTTACCGTGGGCGACACACCTGCTTTTTACTTAGGATCATCGATCGATTTTCTTCGATAATTGGTGATCCAGCAAGATTTAGTAAAGGGGCGAATATTTATAAATTAACGCAAGTGTATAATTTTGGGTACGTCTTCCGATTTATATATTAATTGAATATTGTAAATAGTCTATTTCGCTTATACAAGCGAAATGGAACATTTCCCCTATCAGGTAGTGCCAGTATGTGGGTCAAGCATCAAACATATTGCGCATAGTATTTTCTATATAGGAGCAAAGCGAGCGAAAATAGAAAAGAACCAAAAACAATATACAGAGCCCAATTTGTAGGTCAAACATTAGGCACATTGCGCAACTTCCCTGGCAAATTATGCTAGCGGATTTGAGAATAAAGGGTAGCAAAATCGCCAAAAAGGTAGCAAACATACTACAGAGTACGGATAACACAAAATGTATATATAAATATAAAATGTTATGTTTTATTTTATTATAATTGTGTTTCTTACAATGTAAACTAAAATGAATTATCACAAAAATAATATTCGTATCCTGAGAGAGCGTTTAGATTTGTCTTAAAAAGTAATAAATTACGTTATACACTACAGAACCGTTTTTGAGACACAACGACTTCTTGAGAATTACTTTAAAAACATATTTGATTTTTGTTTTGTTCTTTAAGAAAATATTTTTTATAAACTTTCTTATTTTTATTTTAGATAATGTTATGTTTTGTGTATTTTATTAAATATATGTTAACAAAAAGAACATAATTATAGAATGTTATGTTTTATTTTATTATAATTGTGAGAACTTTCTCTTATTTCTTTATAAGAATTCCTTCGAAAAATTTATACAGACTGCAGTAGGTACTTAATTAGTTCATTTGACGGTGTAAAAATATTTTCATCTTCTACAAAGAAGTACAGCCGAAACTGTTTCAATATTCAACCTATTACGTTTTTTTATTTTTTAAGTTATTAAAATCTGAAAATGCTCGTTCAGCAGCAGCCGTACTGTGGGGAAGAACAAATAAATTAATTATGTAGTTGTAAAGATTCTCGAAAATTGGTTGTTCAAAAAGATTTTTCTGTTTTGATAAATTTAGACAAATTTTACCAATATCGTTACAATCAACAAGTTGGTCTATCTTTTCAAAGATTATGTGGAGCCTCCACTCTGAATTAAGTTTTTCAATATCTATTTCCTTTTGAAAAGCAAAGGTTTCAACTAAAGGAAGTATTGAAGTCATTTCGCCTGTTCTAATCTTTCTTAGATCCAAATATTTTAATAGTCTCAATTTCTGATCATTAAGATCGAAACATTTTTTAATTTGTTGGCACAATTCTATGTAAAATGAAAATAGATTATCTTGGATATTACCAATATTTTCACAAGCATTTGATGATTGCAACTGTGCAAATTTAATTCCAAAAACATTCTTGATTTTTCAAGATAAAATGAACCGTCATTAAATTTGCAGTCCACTGAATGTGTTACACAATTTGTTAAAATATTTTTGAAGTTATTTTCAATTTGTGTATTAAATTTTTTTCAAACTGGAAGGTTTTATTGAGGTTATTAATCTCACCTAAAATATAGCACAAAAATAATAAGTAGGTACAATTTTATCTTCGAACTATTCAGACAATCAAGAATGGAATTTGCATCAAAATTATTAGAACTTTCATAAGTAAAGAGAGTGAAGTAAAGCTGACCACTGTGACAAGATTCTTATAATGACTTGCTCTAGCTCCAATCAGCGTGTACCGCTTCATTTTAGAATCTTATTTAAATTTAAATTAAAACTATCTTGAAATTCTGCCAATTTTCTTTGCCTCTTAACACTGTGGGCAAAATGATTATATAAGCAAGAAAGGAAGTTTCCATCTTTCCGAGGAATTTTTTTCATAGCAGCCGCAGGACACAAGTGGAGGGAGTGGCAAGTGTATCCAAGATAAAATAAATGTTTATTCTATTTCTCTAATCGTGCTCTAACTCCCGTAACTTCACCTCTCTTTACTGATGTGTTGTCAGTACCAAGGTCAATAAAATTTCTTGCTTGCATATCCTTTTTGTTGCAGGTGTAAATATAATCTCAACAACAAACAGCAACAATCAGCAGAAATCAAAAATAATCTCTAATTCACAACATAAATACGTAATTAATTTATATAGCAATTATCCAACACAGCAGTCAGCATCAGCTCAGCAAGCAATAACATTGACAATTACAATGATCAAACAAAACAAAACTTGCTGCAAAGTGCAAATGCATTTGTAGTGAAATATTCATAATAATCGCCACAATACAAAACACAATTCCTTAATGACTGAAAGAAACACGCCAACTTTCTGTCACTCAGTACGTTTACATGAATACTTGTAGCATACTTCAAGTAGAGATCAAGTAATCAAAATATCATGTAAACGCGGATTAACTTCAAGTATACTTGAGCCAAGTAAATCACAAAATTTTGTTCGATTTACTGGAAAAAATTCATGTACGCGCAACTTCAGTACTTGAACGTTTTTCATTTGTGTGAATTATGAAAACGGCAAAGAGGAGCAAGAGGAAGATTATTTTTGATAATTCAGGTAGTTAGTGACTTTTAGCACTTTTCTCAAGATATTTGTCTAAAATTCCGCACCTATGTATTCAACCTAAAGCAGAGTAGTCAAAGGTAAAATGTCATTTCAAGTTTATTTCAAGAAAATTTCAAGTCAAGTAATTGGAATTAATTCAACCAAAAACTCTATTAGAGTTTGAAGTGGATTTCAAGTCAAGTACTCAAGTATTCGTGTAAACGTACTGAATTACACTTTTGTCTTGTCCAGCACAGCAACGTCAAGGCAAAGGCATCGGCTTCGGCGCCATTCAAACAAACAAGATGCAAACGCATGCAACGTACGTAACGTACGTAATTAGAATCCGCGCGATCTTTTTCCATTTCCTTTCCTTTCCTCGTATTAGTAGTTTTCTTTAAATGAATAAAAAATCGCAGAAAATAATTTTTCTTTTTTTTTGTTACGATTAATGGGAAAAAGTGAAAAAGTAGCAAATTTGGATTTAAAGTAGCAAGGTAGCAAACATGCTTAAAATGTAGCAATTTTGCTACAATAGTAGCAAAGTCCCATCACTGGCTGGGCTACTTGGTGGTTGAGAAAACGTTACCTAAGGCGTGGGTGGATGTGTGCAGCTGTGTATTTATGTGGATAAGAAATTTATGAAATTCCCTAAGTGAATTAGTGTAATTTGTATTACTATTAGTTAACCCTAGAATATTTTTCTTCATGCCAATAGATTCTAGAAGGTGTCAGTGGGGAGTCTTAGTTGTAGGGGCGGACAAAATTTTCACCAGAAATCTTCCACGAGTTATGTTACCTTTTCAGATATAATTAATATAAGTAATAATTCAAGTTAACCCTAGGATATTTTCTGTTCATGTCAATAGTGTTAGTACTAGGGGGGTAAAATTTTCACTTTCTCAGATGGTGAACTCTTCTCCATCACAACAATTCACGCACCATCACAAACCGCCTCTTGGACTTTTGGAGTTCCTGACCATGTTTAAAGAATGAAAAAATGAGAATAATCACTCCAATCTCCATAAAAGAAAAAGTAGAAAATTTTTATAAATTTTTATACATTTCTTGTGAAAAAAAATTATTATTCAACGGCCGTAAAAATTGTTGTCATGAGAAACTATACATTAACAGTCAGAACGATCAGGAATCGAATCTTTCAGGTAATAATCTGCCAAGTAGATGACAAACAAAATAATCAACAAGAAAAAATAAAACTTGCCGAAAAAATATTGGAAAGGCACTCAGTAATAATGGCAAGCTGTGTGATATTCTCCGATGATTTCCAAACAAAACATGGAGAAGAGCCTCCGTTGGTGTGGACGTGGAGTATATTTCTCCTAGAAAATAATAGATATGATTCCATATGCAGAAGCAGATAGATGCCTCTTCATTGAAGTTTTCAATAGAACCAAAAATTGTGACCAATTACGGGTTCAATAGATCCACAATGAAAGGGTCGATTAGGCTCTGTGTGTAATCATCGGATTTGAATCAGATTGAAAATTTCGGGGGAAATAGTTAAAAGGCAGTTAAAAAAACATAGATTCTCCAACTAGACTCAACTCTATGAAATATAAAAATTGATTGGTTGAAGATTCCAAAGGAAACCATGAACAAATCGATGTCAAATGGGTTTCAGGCTGTTACTAGAAATGGATCGCTTCGAAAAAATATTATTCCTGCGATTTTTTGAGGGGTCTTGGGGAGGTTCAGATTTAAGTTTGTGGGGTTCTGCAGCCTCAGCATTGTACGACATCTTGTAAAAAAAAATTTTAATTTCTCGCTTCCCAATTGAGTTAGAATAAAATCTAAGGAAGACCAAATGCGGAAAACTGTGCTGTTACCGAAAATCAGGCATGCAGTGTTCGAACATTGCGTTGCCGTCCCGGACATCAATATGTACTCTACTTGAAAATGACGAAATTTGCAACGACTGAAGAAATCAAAAAGAATGAACATAAAAAAGTTACAACATCGATTGATAACATTCCCCATGACCACTCAAAAAATCAATAACTCCGGATCCTTCGCATTGCAAGGTCTCAGTTGGTAATAAAAATCTCCTACAAACTAGACTATATTGAAAATAACTTCCTATTGAGTACATGGATGAGAGGACTATAATTCCGTGCCTTCGATACAAGGAAAATTAAACCTATACGACATCAAATATTAAATATATTGCAGATCAAAGAAGTGGCTTTTAATGCATTTCTAATGTATATAATTTTGTCTAAAATTGCTTTAAACTAACAAAGTACCTGGAGGCGACAGCATTTTCCGAGTAACTGTAGACAACTGAAGACCTGGCTCCCCTTAAGCATTAAACCATAGGTAAGCGAGAAAAATCTTGGTAAAGGTAAATGTGTCCTTAGTAGTGGAAGATCTACAACCGCCAGGAGTTCTTCAACATATCTACTCTAAGTAATTTAGAAATTTTAAGAGTACTAAATCAATAACCATCACAGCTTTTCGTAAATTTTAACCAGGCGTAGAACGTAGAGATAAATTTAAGAGCAAAAATAGTATCCACGGTAATATGTAGGTAGGTACAGCTGCGAACCTTGAAATCACAAAAAGATCTTAGGTAGGAAAAACGTTATAAATAATGTGACTGTAATATTGACAATAATGAAAACTTGGACATTGCAATAAAGTTAAACAATAGCGCAGTGAATAAAAAATTGCAAAATACCTGAATCTGGCTCGAGTGAACCCTTGCCGATTCCAAAAAACAAAAATGTTTGCATATAGACGACTTTTAAAGGTTGACGGAGAGCTATATAAGGAACTGCGTATCAATGAATTGGAAAACAGTGCAAGATCGTAGAAAATTCCATCAAATCATAGTGATGATGATGATGATGTTGCTGGATGCTAAGTATTGAGATGGGTATTGGAAGTATCGTGAAATTTTGTAATTGATAACTTTTTGTAGATATTCATCATTTATATCCTTTCGGACTGTTTTTTTTTCCTAATCTGTAATATTACAAAAGACGATATCTACCTACATACATATATACGAATACGGTATAATGAATAGAATAGAATTTTTTTTAAAGTGAAACGTCTTGAGGGAACATAATACCTATGTAGATATGCATAGTGTGAATTAATCAATGAAAACTTTAATTTTAATTTTAATTTAACGATGTTTTCATAAATGGTTAAAAATTCGATCGAACGCTTTAGTGGCACCGAAATTTTCAATGTCTGTCTACCTGTCCATTAAGCTCAGCATATTCGTTAACGTTGATAAAATCTGGGATTTGTAAAAAATTTTCCACCTTGCGAGAATCTGAATTGTGATAATTACAGAAAAGTAGTAGTAGTAGTATAATTTGAATTCTAGCTACAGTAATGAGAGTTTTAAAAATGAGTTAAGAAAAACAGAAAAAATAAGCAATCAACAATTTTTCGCTTATAAAGCAAATCAATATAATATATTTGTTCAGAGCTAAAATTTTTCTAATTTTGATACTCTTGGCGCCAGCTATTGTCTATATAACTATATATATGACTATATAATGCTTGACGCCTGGTACTCCACGTGGAGTAGTCGCTTAGTAGCCGATTAAGTTTGGTACAAATGTATTAATAGAGAAACACGCAATCTTAAATATTTTAATTCTCGAATTTGCTGTATAGTCATAGAAACGAGTAATTGTAGCCTTGAAAATATTGTATATAACTTTTTGTATTTAATATTAGCAAAAGACACTCCTCCCAGATCGCAGTCGCAATTGCTTTTAATATATAGCACGATATAGTATCATTTCATATCAACACAATCAAACAGGAGTAATGATAGAAGAGAAACTTCGCGCTGACCGAAAAGAAACCAAATCTGGTCGCAGAATTGTTAAATTTGAATTTCTAATGGAGTCCTGTCATAAAGATTATATATGCAAAAGAATTATATATATATATATAATGAATTGGGAAAAAGTAGCTTCAGCTTTAACGGCTACTAGTTAAAATGCTGGCAAATAGGTTCACTTACCCTGAGATAATATATTTTAAACCAATTTCGTGAAGAAATTTAATTTAATGTTGACTAAATTACTACAAACACACACGCTTACTGATACGATAGAAAAATCATGAATAACTACTTAGAGGTAGAAATAGAATTTAATAAAATTTCTAATCGAAAATGTTATTTTGAAAAACCATCAGAAAAACACGAATACAAAATTAAATATAAATTACCCACGCCACTACAAATTAGAGAAAGAAAAAAATGGTAGCCTGCGACGTATAGTTTGTTTGGTTTATTTTTTAAATTTCATCTCATTTCCTCTTGTATATTTGAAAGAAACAACAAATACCAGGCGATCTGAGAATTTCAGATCATTTTTACAAACCGAAACATAAGATCGAGTTCTAGCTGCGCATGACCGAAATTTTCGTTAAGTTCCAGCCAGAAAGTTTAACTTCTGGAAGAAGAGAAGACAAAAATGTGATGATTATCATTATTTTCTGTGTTTCTCTCTTTGCCAGTGCAGCCACCACTACACTACTGGGCCCATTGCCATGACGACAGGCAGAATTTTAATGGAAATTTTAAAGGAGGGAAATACATTCTCATGATAATCTCTCTATTTTGTTTTTTGTTTTTTATTTTCATTTTCATATGATTTCAAGAATTGAATTTTTCTACAAGTTTAGCCAATAGCGACAAAATTCTATTAGGAACTAGTAAATATAGCATTATTTTGTATAAAAGCAAAAAATTTAGATCATAAACTAGGCATAAACGTAAAAAAAATTAATAAACTTAGAAAAACAATAGCCCTATTGAGTTATACCTTTTCATTACATGGATTCGATAAAAGTTTCGGATTTTTTAAATATATGTATAACTTAGTATACATGGTTTAGTATACATATGGTTTCAATTTTCTACCTATACCAACCAAACCTAACCGCTTCTGCTGTTTTCTTGGCAGGTAAGAAAAAATAAAAAAATAAAAACAGAATCACAAGCATGGAAAAACTGACCTCGTAGGTAGGTATACCTACCAAAAATTTTAACGTAAAAATTTTTACTTTCAGTTCTGGCTTAGAGTAGTATTTATCGAAAAAAAAAATGTTTATGTTAATTATATTTTTATACGAGGGATATCATGCAGAAGAATTGTCTGTTTTATGATTTTTAAATTCTACTTTCTATTCTAATTTCTTCTCCAATTTCTAAATTCAACAACCAGTAGCCATATACTATTTATCAGTATGACTCCTTCCGATTGTATATCTACAAATTACATACCTACAACATAATTGTTTTTAATTTACTTAAGGAACCGTCATTTATCCTCACTGATATTTTTACAAAATACAAATGTGAAATTATCGTATCCAAATTAAATTAAAACACAAAAAGAAGGCTTCAACTTAAAACTAAAATAATTAATGCTTTTGACTTACCATGTTAAAAATAAGAATGATTTTTTTCATTGTATTCTGGACGTTTTGAGCACATATCACAAAAAAATTCCGAAGTGCCTGGAAAAATAAAAAAAAATTGTTTTTATTTTATTATTTTAAATAATTTTTTTTGTTTTGTTTCATACCTGCGAATGTCCGGCATAAAATAATTTTATGTCTAGTATTTCATGAAAGCTGAAATTCCAAAAAGCTTTCGTACTCTCAATCTAATTTTAGATGATTTCGAGAATATTTATTTCCTCTGACATTTCCTAACATCGTATCCCTTGGTACCATAAAAAACATTCTAAAAAAGATGAGGAAAAAAATTATTTTATATTTTAATATTAAATAATCCTTTTCATAGTTATGTTCGTTGAAAGTACTATTAAATTTAATTGTCGATAACGGAAGAGCTCAACACACAGGTCAGCGGCAAGCACAGCAAAATGTTTACAGAAAGATGAAAACTCCAAACAGAATAAATTTATTAGTAATAGACATTGGCGTAACTAGGTAGTGGTCAGGCTGCCCCCCCCAAGGGTGGGCCCCCTAGAATGCGCACGGGACCCCCCCCAGGAAATTATGTAATTCCAAAGAAAAAAATCGTCAATTCAGACAGTCTTAGGCCTAATTAAATTGAATCCGTTTTGATCGGAATCGAAAAGGCTTTAACAAGTTCTTTTCTTCAAGAAAACCTATTAAAATCTTTTTAAAACTATTTTGAGATTGCTCTAATTCCACTGAGTTTTGATAAAGCCATGATCCTTAGGAGAAATCATACACAGCTATTTTCACAGTTTGTGAGGAAATTTTAACTAATAACCTTTGACATCAATGAAATTTTGAAAATTTCATAAAACTTTGTTTGGTGTTCCAGAAAAAGGGCTTTTTTTTCGCTTCGTTGATTATCTTTGTAAGGAATAAAACTATATTAGCACTCGAGACAATAAATACTTCGGGAAGACGATGAACTCGCAAAACCTGTACCGAGATTCAGCTAATTTGTGAGTGATTCACTTCAGTCACTTCTTTCACTCACTTTTGAAAATAAAATGATTCCTTTAAAAAAGTGAAGTGAGTATTTTCGAATATTAACTTCGAATGTCATTTTCACAGCTTTTTGGCTTTTTTATGTGTGAAAATGAACACGGCTGCGAAATTTGTCCTCTAAACATTTTATGCAGATAATAAGAGAAATATAATATAACATATTCTAAGAATTTAATTTTTCAGCTCTTTTCTTCCGTTCATTGGGGTCCCTGTGCACTAACAAGCATACCCTCTAATACATTATAACTTTATTGTAGTCCATCAATTAGAACTTTCTAGTATGCAAATGGCGAGTTACAATTTATTAGTGATAATTAATTACTATACGTACTTACCATTTCTAAAATAAAATCGCTGCTCAATGATTTCACTCCCAACTCACCCCAAAATTGAAGGTGAGTGAAGTGAGTGAGTGAATTTCTTAGCAGAATCAAATTTGCAGAAAAGTGACTCACTTCACTCACTTTTTGCCAATTTCGACGTAGCTGAATCTCGGTACTGGTCCATCAGAGATAGCAGAGAGAAGGAAATGCACAATATTTTATACAATAGGTGCATTAATGTGGATTAGGTCTACATGTGGATTAGGTCTACTTATTCTACCTCATGGTGCTGTGAAAATAAGAGTTTACGATGCTCGTACGCTGAAACCCTTCATTTTACAAAACAAAAGGTAAGTAGGAACAGAAATTTTTTCTACAATAATTTATTATATACCTAACTATTTTCATTGTAACATGCGTCGGAAAGGAAATATTGCAATTTTACATATGGCCGACGCGAGCGGCAAAGATACGAGGTGGAAGTGAAAATTCGGAAAGGCATATCAAAATCTATCGAAACTACCGAAAAGCTTTCCATGACTATGCTATTAGGGAAAATATTTTGTAGATATTTCTTATCGCAATTTTTCATTTAATTTCTTTTAATTTGTTGTAATTAAATTAAATCAGAAACACTAAGGGAAGCAATGCTTCTCTTGCTTCCAAAGATGCCACACCACGGGTCGTTATTTAAATTATGTACCTTTTCCAAATACAGCAAAAATTTCTAAAATTTGTAATTAATTCTTAAACAAATTAAAATTATGGTAGCATCCGTTAAACTACTTTGGTTAAAGTTGCTATATAATCTATTGAATAATTTACTCATCTCTTGCCGTGTATTGCAGATGTTTGGCTCCTATCGCAAAATAAATATTGAAATTACTTTGATGCCTCCACCATATTAATCATTAGTCAAACATATCGACGAACATTAAAAAAGTTGCGATTAAATTTATCACTTTATGCTGGATAATTGATAAGTTTAGTAAAAAACGTGAATCTGTTCTACACGGAAACTTTAGGTATACCACCTTTCTAAGAGAACAGTTATATTAAGAATACGGATACATGTATTATAGACGTATTTGGAATAAAATACAGTATACAGCTTTGCATTTTATACTAAGACCTGATTGCGCCATCTGGCATGTGATTTTTTCATACACCCTAGACACATAGAGTAAATTCCCTATTTTTCACAGTATTTTTTAGAAAGTATTCAACATTTTTTCCAACTTCCAAACCCGCGACACTCACGCCACCCACTTCAATACTACTCGTCATGGTTTTCGACACTAACGCCTCTAGTTTCAATATCATAAAGTGGCTTGAGTCTGTGATTAAAGCTTATTGTAAAGCTTTAATAGTTGTGCCACAAATAAATATGTACAGTCAGTGTAAGTATTAAGATTCTAATAGTAAAATACTACATTTTTTTTACAAAAAGAAACAATATAGTTTTTGCGGGATCCACTCCCTTCGTAGCTAGGCGATAATAAAAATGTTTCTATTAATTTACCGTTTACTATCATAGTTTAAATGTGGTTTCCCTTCAGTTGAAATACTGCTTGTTTGTTTTTACTATTTACTACATTTTCTACTTATGCAGAATATTTAACGAAGGCTGTAATCTGATTGAATAGATTTGAGAGATTTTGGGTACATTCATGCAAAATTTAGCAGGAATTGTTATTCGTAAACCAGTTCAGCTGGACAATAATTTACATCTTCATATTTGTAATCATGTAAGTATTTCGAAATGTTGCTATTTTCTGAAGCATGAATCTTTCGACGTTTATGTAATTGGTTGAATTTTGAAAAACTACATACAATTGCGGAACACAAACAATTGGAAATACTTTATAAATAAAATGAAGGTGGCGGGAAATTTTTGCCAAAAAATAGCTTCTTTATGCTAATTTTATGCATGAGCTTAAAGCATTTAATACCCCCGTCAGGGCCATCTGGTATTATACCATTATACTATATGTAACATTCAAATTTCCCTGCTCAAAGTTTTTTGTTATCTTAAAGCTTTAGCATTCTCTTGAAGTTCAGTACGTACACTTCTTTCCCTAAATGTTCTTGTCTCGGGTCTCGTGACAAATTTGGTTTGGGGAATTATCAATGGCGCGGTTACAATTGAGTGCACTAGATTAAGGAAATTAGATAATTAAAACCTTTTTGCAAGACAATTTGCTTGCTGGCAACTTATACACATTCGCCAAATAAAACTGTTCTTGGCTCACCCACCCCTCACAACCAGATCAACCAATAAGATTGTAGACAGAATTTGCTCGGATCGTCTATAGCCACCAATAAACCACAAGAATTCTGAAGAAATATAGTCGATTTCAATTCTAAGAAATAAATCAATTCTTTCCTCCACAGAAAACACTTTATAAAGGCCTGTGACAAAAAATCCGTGATGAAGTACCTACATAAGGGTTTTCCAATAAGAGGTGTTATTTTAATTAGCCAGCTATTTCGGTAGATGTCACTTTTGGAGCTGTCATTTTTTGACATTTGACAAGTAGAAACTACGCCATTAATAAAAATGGAACGATACACGATTCAACAATGCATTGAAATTATTAAAATTCACTATAAAAATGGTGAAAATGTGGCAGAGTCGGTTCGTAAAACTTGAACATTTTTGGGTCGTCGTGGAGCACCTTGTCGGACCGAAATACAGAAATTGGTAGAAAAATTCGAGCTGTCCGGACAAGTTAGTGATGTGAAGAATAAAACCCATGCACGTCGCTCAAGAACAGCCGAGAATATTGCTGCTGTAGCCGAAAGTGTTGAAGAAAACCCAGGTTTGTCCATTCCTCGTCGTTCTTTGGAATTAGGCATTCCACGGACGTCATTACACCGTATTTTGCATAAAGATTTGGGTCTTAAGGCTTATAAAGATCAGTTAACACAAGAACTCAATCCGGCCGATCATCAACAACGTCGAGTCTTTGCTGATTGGGTCCTTGAAATGCATGAAAATGATCCGGAATTCCATCGAAAACTCATCTTGAGTGATGAGGCCCATTTCCACCTCGATGGCGTCGTCAACAAGCAAAATTGTCGCATCTGGGGCTCGGAAAACCCAAGAGTTATTGTTGAAAAGCCTCTCTATCCTCAACGTGTGACTGTTTGGTGCGGTTTATGGTCTCGCGGGGTCATTGGACCGTACTTTTTCGAAATTGAGGCTGGAGCAACAGTTACGGTGAATAGATTGCGCTATCGACAGATAATTAATGATTTTTTATGGCCGAAATTGGATGGTATTGATCTGGACAACGTTTACTTTCAACAAGACGGCTCTACGTGCCATACAAGCAACGAAATCATTGAACTTTTACGGGAAAAGTTTCCGGACCGTGTTATCTCTCGAAGAGGTGATCACAATTGGTCACCGAGATCTTGTGACTTAACACCTTGCGACTTCATCCTTTGGGGCCATGTGAAAGATAAGGTCTACGCCAACAGCCCAACGTTGATTCAAGACCTCAAAGATGGAATTCGTGAGGCTATCGAGGACATAGGGCAGCCACTTTGCGATTTGGTTATGGAAAATTTCATGAAAAGGATATGGTCCTGTAGGCGTGGTCGTGGTGGTCATTTGGCTGATGTTATTTTCCATTATTAACGGCATACCTCTTTATAATGAAATAAAGATCCGATCATTTATCTCAAAAAATGGCATTTTTCTTTGAATATCAAAATAACACCTCTTATTGGAAAACCCTTTAGATCTACGCTCATAAAATTTTTAGCTAACAAGGCCGGACACAACTCACTACTTATTCGATTCATCTTCACCAGCCACGAATTCTGAAGAAATACGGTCGATTTAAATTTTAAAACAGAAATGAATTTTCGCCTAAATTGAAAAACATTTTTGGTTCGTGCCCATATTAGCCGAGGTTTGCTATGAGCTCTTCCATACATCATTTTGTTAGTACTACCGTCGATATCTAGGTATTTCTTGTCTGTGGTCCTTCTCATATAAAATAACAAATCTTTTATTTTTATCTATTTTCATATAAATTTAAGACTAAAAATCGTAATTACCATTCAACGTGTATGAAGAATATGTGTATCTACCTGTGTAGATACAAGTGTGAATGTAATATAAAGTTTTTCGGTAAAGCGAAGGTTAAAGAAGAAAGAATATGTTAGATGGACCTGTTTAGGTTACGCTCAGTATGACCGAGGTTAGACGGGTCAGGATGATTCTACCTCTGCGGCGATGATGGTTGGGGGCAGGAATGAACTCCAATTTAAGATTCACAGGCTGCACAAATTGAAGCAGCATGTATTTTTATTTATTCCGAGTCAAGTGATCATTCCACTTTCAAGAACTCATAAGTTGTTGTTTTCGAATTATATGATTGTGTGTTTGCTTTCGATACTGTTACGTGCAATAGAGAAGAATAAGTGAATAAGCGCCACGACTGCCACGAGCGAGTCTTGCCCTAGGCAGTGATGTGAATACAAGTGAAAGCGTATAGATAGGCGAAAGTGTTCTAATTAGATTGTGATAGTTTGAAGTATATTGCTAGTGATAATTAGAGTTGATTGGTAATTGTTTATAAATTTTATATAAGTAAACAGTATAGAAAAATAATCAAATATGTTAAAAAAACTTAAAATAAATAATTTTTCTAAATAAAATGCACTAAAAAGTAAAAAACAATTTTTTCTCAGTAATATACACAAGAAAAGTTTAATTGCAAAATAACAAAAGCTACAACTCAAATTATAAAACTTAAAAGTTAGGACATGAGTTGCAGTTAGATAATTGTGATTATAGTTGTGGATGCGTTTAGTGATTTTTATTTATAAAAGTTATTTATTTCAAGCGTTTTTAATATATTTTATTTTCTACTTTTTGGTCATACTCTCGAAACTCGACTCTCGATACTCGAATCTCGATTCTCGAAACTCGACTCACGAAAATCGACTCTTGAAGCTCGACTCTCGAAATTCGCTTCTCAAAACTCGACATTCACTCATTCTAAATCAAAGAACCCCATGTAAATCCATCCACTTTTACTACCCTAAAGCTCTTTCATCACGAACAGCACTCTCAAGCGCTCACACACAAACTTTCTGAGTCAGCGGTTTGTAAGTTGATAGAATGTTATTAAAAAGAACTTGTGAATTATATCTGTAATATTGATTGGTTTTATTCCAAGGGAACGGTACATATAAAGGTCGACCACCAAAGTGGATAAAAATTCTGCCGAAACATTTTCTGTAAATTTCTAAAGAACAAAAATGAATGCTTATCTACGCGTCTACGCTCATAAAAATTGTTGTTGTTCTAGAAAATAATTTAAGCCTTCCCTGCATCAGGTCGCGATGCATCGTTAATTTTTATTCCACCGAGGAATTGCGGGCTTATCTTTTCGTTAGGTCAGCAAGTCGAGGCATTATTGAGGCATCGTCGATTTTATATTCAAGCGAGAATTTACAGATCTTTGTTCTACCTGCCCACCCTTTGTAAGTTATTAGTTTGACTATAGGCTTAACCAGAATTTACGTGTGTTTATGTAAATAATGTTATTTACGCAAAGCGAACGCGCCCTTTAAATTTTACAGACGTAAACAAATTAACTTTAAGGCGTCAGAGGGGAAAGTTTCTTAAGTTTAAATGTTAAATTACAGTCAGTAGTTCAGTGGGTCTTCGCGCAGGTAACTAAATGTAGTTGACATGAACCGTGATAGAGTGTAACCCTTTTAAGTTGTGTGGTTACGCCAGTGAAGTTGAAAACATTTCTCGGCATATGGAGTCGCCATGTTAATTAATGGCGGGAAATTTTAAATATTATTTAAGTGGAAGTATGATACAAGGTGAAATTTATTAGATATTTGCGTAGTTATAAATATATATACATAACACGCATGTTCTCATTGAACAAATTCATTGGGAATTTTTGGGCGGAAACTGATGGAAAAAATAAATATTTATATCAGTTGATAATCTGAAAAACATAAAAATCCAAGTTAATTGGGCAATTTTCGTTTTTGCTGTATTTTACTAAGTCTATGCGTCAGGTTCCAAACAAGAAAAACAAAAGTACCAAAGTACCAAGTTCCTGCTTTGAAATCTGACAGTCAGGGTCCCATATGGCCGAACTTCACGCACACATAAAGCGACATTTTGGTTACGCTCAAGGTATATAGAAGACAAGTTTTCCCATTAAAATTTTGACACATTGCAGCTGATAGACTGTAACGTAAATCTGTGACTACTGTATATACATTTTTATAGGAAAGACAGAGAGAACGCAGAGAGTATTGTGTTCTCTGTGCCGTACTTCCCTATCCATTTCATAATATTACGTCACTAATAGGGGAACATGGTTCGTAATGGGAATACCTTGTATTCTATATACCTTGGATTACGCTCGGGTACACATATTTTATACACAATGTCTACTTCATTAGTTTTCTGCTCTAAAGTAAAGGTGCGATAAGAACCGCTCATTCCGTAAGAGCGCCAACTGTCAAACAAATAAATTATTACTAAATGATTAAAAGTGCAATGTAAAAATGGTACTGGGAATTAATAGAAAGCACAAATCTTCAATTGTATCAATTTCTATTTGTTATTTTTTTCTTTTTACCACTTTTCAAAATCGAAAACATTAAATATCAAGATAACAACCCTTACGGAATGTGATATCTATTTAGGCTAAAAATATCAATTTTTTGTAAATAAACCTCAGTCCCGTACAAATTCGTAAAGTTCTTAATATCAATTGTAGTTAGTTGAGCATTATGATTATCTCTTATGGAAATGCTTAAAATTACGACGGCCAACTGCCTGAGTGCCTCCAGCCGACGAATTCGCCGGCGAGATTGATAAAATTCCACCGCTCCAACAAAATGAAAGGAATGAAATTGTTTTCGCATTTATTTATGTTATTTTAAGGTTGTAGGATGCCGCGCCAATTAAAAAAAAAGCTAAATCTAGATTTTGAAGTAAAATTGAAAATAATTTACAACACATAAGAAAAGCACATACGGGAGTGAATAAAAAGGACTTGATTTGGATGGATATTACGAGGAAATTAAATACAAATGGTAAATTGTGACCTTTTGCATTTGACAATTTAGTTAATCTCTGTATTCTCAGTTAATAACTGAAAGAAAACACCTTGTACAAAATTGTAGCTCTGTAAGTTGATGCGTTCCCAGGTAGTGTCCAAATATATTGGGAGAACTAAATTTTTGTATGGCTACCCCACGAAGGAGTTATCTGATTGTCCCATTTTCGAACTCAAATTTACTTTTTTTTTAAAAGCTCCTGTACAAAATTTCAGCTTTCTAGGTACACACATTTTCGAGCTATCGTGAGAACGCACAGATGGACATACAAAAATCAAAATAACTTTTGATATTGGAAAAGTAAAAAGCTCTGTGCATTTTTTCACTTCATTTCGGCAATGAAATTAACATAGTTAAGATTATCCAATTTAGATCAATTACGGAACGTTATAATCGATAACTTTTGTCCATTTTGAAGGCGATTTCATAATTCCGCGATTGAAGAAGTCCTCGTCCCAATTGTTAAAAAACCTGACCAGCTCATTTTCACAAGCCTCTCTGAGGCCAGTTTTGAACCATCAAGAAAATTTTGCAAATGCTTAGTTGATTATCGCTTGGTGCCAGGTCTGGACTATAGGGCTGGTGCGACAGAACCTCGCATCCAAACTCTTAGAGTTTCTGGCGCGTCGTTAAAGATGTGTGCGGCCTGGCGATGTCTTGATGAAACACAACATCCTTGTCCAATTCTGATAGCTTCTGCTCGATCGCCTGCTTTAATCTACTCAGTTGTTGACAGTAGAGTTCCGAATTGAGTACCTGACCCGATGGGTGTAGCCAATAGTGGATGATTCCCTTCCAATTCCACCGAATACGTAGCAAACCCTCCTTGGTCGTTAATCCGGGCTTTGATTTTGTTCTCGCATGTGAACCAGTTTTCAACGCCAGTCACTGCTTCAAAAATGCGTTGATTTCGTTACGTTTAAGGAAAGAATCGCAAGCATCAATTCCATACAAATGGTTCTTTTGCGTCAATTTGCGTAGCACCCATACATCGAGCTTCTTCTTGAGATCAGCTTTATGGAAATGGTTCCAAACGGTTGTATGGCTAATCTTCAGTTCCTGGGCAATAGAAAAGTGCTCAATTGCCGGTCCGACTCAATGATTTCCATGATTTTATCGGCATTTAGGACCATTGGCCTATCAAAGCGTGCCTCATATTCGACGTCCATATTGCCAGAATGGATTCATTGGAACCACCGCCTTGCTATTGCATTCAATACTGCATTGGGTCCAAAAACAGCAAAATTTTTTTTGGTCGCCTGCTCCGCCTTTTCACCTTGATGCTAGTGGTATTGAAGAATGTGCGAATTTTTCCTTTTTTACCTCCATTTTGGAACGTTGTAACACACAACTGGCTGCACCAAACACAAAACTGTGAAAGAACTTTTTGTGAAGCGTAATGTCACCTTTAAATCGCCGCTCTGTATAGTATGGCCCGGTGCGATGTAGTTCTATGCGTTACAAATGGAATAACAAATTTTGTATACCTTATGACTTCATCATCTACGATATGAAAATATCGCCCGTAAAGGCATATTCAGACTCGGCAAGTTACTTGCACAAGTAAAGATTCTCTTCAATTCCCTGTGCCCTTCGTAGGTCCAAGTGCTTACTTGCGACAAGTTGGAAATATTGTTCCACTTCTTTCTAATTTTTAGAGCAAGTCCACACCTTTAACTTCAATTTTATGTGAATTTTAAACATGGGGGAAGGTGTAAATTGTCAGATGATATAGTTTTGTGGAAGTTGTCAACCTTGCATCAAATTAAAAAAATAAATACATAGAGAGTTTGTATTCCTCAAAATAAGTAGAAAGAGGTTGATCCAAAAAAGTATTATGGAAATATTTGAAGTGATGAAAGACAAAATTGCGGACACATTAAACGAAAGAGGAAATAAACTAGTTTGGGTACGAAAATGATTAAATCGAAGATATGAATTAGGTGCTTTTAGTACTATTCTCAAAGTACTAATTCTTGAAGATAGGCAAGCATATCGGAATCATTTACAGCTCGAAAATATTGCTTGTTATGTAATTTTGAAAGGAATGACATCAGCTGTTTTAAGGTAATATTCCACTTTAGGCAAATTCCTGCAAAAGTACTTGAGGAATATGAACACGAACTTACTCCTATGTAGCAATGTAATTGTGTAAGTAACTTGTAGAGTCTGAATGGGCCTTAAAATAACATGCAATCGATGAACTGCGGAATCCTTATTTCCTCTTTTTACACAATCGCCGCTCGCCGCCGTTCGTTGAAAATGTGTGTGCATTTTTTCGACAGCATGTTTTGACAATGACTTTCCATCGGCCGTCGTCCGCTCTGTTCGTTGTAGTTGTGTTTAAGCCTTTCGGAAAATATAAAAAAATAAAGCTCATATAAATTTAAATTTCACCCTATTAGCACACAAAAAATGAGTTCAAAGAGGTTAAAATACTGAAGGAATTCCCGAAAAAGATAATTTTTTTCTTTAATCTCATCCAAATTTTGGGGTCTTTCTAAATTTCGCTGGAGATAACTTTCAAGTTTTAGTAATTTTGAGGCAAGCATCACGAACAGAAGTGGATCTCAGCGCATCACTTCCAGGAACGAGTTAAGATGAAGCTGACATGTTTTTTCTTACTGTTACTCTGTGCAGAACTAGCTTTTTGCAGTGGTGAAATTAAAAATAATGATTCAAGTGAGTTTTTTTTTGTTACTCGTGTTGGCTGTTCGCATAATTATTTATTATAATTTCTTACAGTTTGTCATTTGCCAATGAAGATCGGGCCATGCCGCGGGGTGAAACCACGATACTATTTCACTACCAAGGCTAAAGCTTGCAATGTTTTTATATACGGAGGATGTGAAGGAAACGAGAATAATTTTAAAACCAAGGAAGCATGTGAACAAGCATGTCTATAAAAAAATTTTGTTTTTAAGTAAATTTATCTGAAATGTGAAATATTTAAATCGTGCCTAATAATTTACTGTAAATTTTCTAGATGTGACAAAAAAATACTAATACAATCTAAAGAAATTGAAAAGATCTTTGCTCACATTTAATTTGCAATTGAATCCATAACATGTGTTTTTGAAGGCCATAGTGGGATCCGTAAATCAATTAAGTCCATTAAAAGTTTCATGATGCGCTAGATTACATATCGCTCATAAATGCAACTCGGAAAATAATTGGACTCATTGGGAACTACTGAATACTCCCGAATAGAATTTTAATGTGTCTTGGCTAAATCATAGATAAATAATAGACACAGTTATACAAAGTGAGGTATAGGAAGAGATCGTTGCGAACCCTGATAACCCACTGATCTCACATTCATGCAGACAAGCAAATGCTTTTTGCCTATACTCTGCGTTTTCTTCTTCAACATTTTTATTAAAATAATAGAAACTAGCTTATGGTTGGTTTAGCTAATATTTTCCCAGTTGCATATAATAAGAAAAATAGCTTCTTTCTTTTTGTTTAGCGTACCCAAAATTCATTCTCTGCGTAAAACTCAATTAAAGCTTCGTGAGACTTAAATTAAAACTAAAAAGCACTTAAATATTTAGAAATTTATGAGAACGACAATACAAAAAAAAACTTGGAAACCTTCGATGTGGTTTAAATTGTTCAGCAAACGACTACTGACCCACTCGTTAAACTAGTCCAAATGGTATAAAAGTCTATTCAGATACGATGATCTTACTAGTTTGCTGAGATACATAGAATCAATATAACGGTGCATAAACTACAGCTGATCAAGATGAAGACGCATTATCTTAGAGCAGCTCTCCTATTTATGATGAGTCTGGTCTTGCTTGCAGAAGTCGTCGCCTCAGACGAATCGGGTAGAGATCAATTAACGGTGAATACAGTACTTCCAATTTGAGTGCATTTTCTTTCAGATCCGGGGGAAGTGTGTACATTACATGTTGATCTTGGATATTGCCGAGCTAAAGTGTCACGATACTACTACAGTACCCGGAGGAAACAGTGCGAGATTTTTTACTACGGTGGATGTGCTGGAAATGCTAACAATTTTGCAACGAAAGAGGAATGTGAAGATTTTTGCTTAGGGGGAAAAAAATAAATTTGTTGTGTGTCTGGTTTGATGTGTTTTTTTTTGCTTGGAGAGTGTTTTCAGTTTTTTGTTCTTTGTTTAATCACATTCTGGTTATTATCATAAATTAAATTGGTGAAATCTAAAATATGCAGAATAGCTACTAACTCTTTCAATAGGCTATGAAGCCTGCAAATATACATAAATATGACTAAAACTAGCATATCTATTTAAAAATATCTTTCATATTAATTCAAAATTTAGCCAAACAAGCAAATTTTGGAATCTAGAGTAGTTAAAAAAAAAAAAAAAACAAGTTTGTTTTCAATAAAGTTGACATTTCAATTCATTCTATGATAGCAGAAAGAACTTGCATTGTATGCAGAAAGGCTTTTTGATGCGGATCTATGAGCATAAATTCATGTACAGGGTGGGCCAAAAGTCACCATGGGGTTTAAAAATTAAATTGGTAACATATGGTAGGATGAAAAAAAGGAGGGGTAAGGTGGGGTGGGGAAACATGCTTACCTATGAAGAACAGACAGTTGGCTATCATGTAAAAAAGGAATGAAGAGAAACGGGCAACAGGGTGTGGAGCAATGTACAAACGAAAAAGTTAGGTTATTTTTAAACCCCATGGTGACTTTTGGCCCACCCTGTACAATATAGATTCTTATTTATTTATTTATATAGTCAATATTAATAATAAAAATACTACCTTAAAGTGAAACAGACAAGCGAAAAGTTTTAATAGCAAAAGGAGAAAGAAGACAGTAATACTAGTGATATAAAAACATAAGAAACTATTTGTGTCAAACTATACTTATAACCTAGAAATACAGAACTAAAATTCAATAGAATAGTTACAAAATCAATCAATGTACATTAGACGAGAAAATTCAAATCTACTTGATAACAGTTATCTTTCTGATTAATAATTTAAATAGGAATGGCCAGGAAAAGTACATTAATTGATCGATTACAGGAGAAGGAAGAAGGAGATACTAAAAACGAATACATCATATCCAAAATCAAAACTGGGTTAAAAGGAACAATAAAGGCAAGGCAATATGTGAAAAACGAAGAGGAATAAACCAATAATTAATGTCCGATCTCAAGCAGGATCAACCTTTTAAATGTCAGAGGACCAGTATTGAAAATGTCTATGTTATTATATCTAGAGTTATACACATATGTCTGTCTTTTACATTCTGAAAATAGGCGATTTTTCTTTTATGTTGGCTCTGCAGGCAGGTAATTTGAAGAGAATGTCAACTATGTCTAGAGCTACGGAGCGGAATAAGGAAAACTATGTGGGAAAGCAAAGAAGGGTAAGATATATCTGATTATTAAGGATTTGCTTTTCGGTTTTCAAGTGTGGACAAGTTGAGTCTGGTTACTTGGTAATCCACGGATGTGTTTTTCAACTTGAATAATGTAATTCTGGAAAATCTACGCTGAATAATCTCGATTTGCGATTTATATGAGGAGTAGAATGAATTCCATAATTGACATGCATATTTAAGAATATTTCTTACTAGGAAGTCAAATGGAGTAGTAAATGAAAGAGAACACTTAAATGACTAACAAGTATGGAAATTGAAACCCATTAAACGAAAAGCTTTGGATGTCATTCATCAAGATGAGACAGAGATGTATTATAAATTCTATAGTCGAAGGGGATCAAATCACGTTTACGGTAAAAGGATATAGACTTGCAATTACTATCATTAATTTCAATGCAGTTCTCTGGACACGATTTTTCTAAATGAAGAAAAAGGATGCAGTCAGAAACGTTGTTAATAACTCTACACAGTTTTGCATCGTCTGCATATAAGCTGAGAAGGGGGAAGGTAAGTAATTAATGTAAAAAAGAAATATTATTAGTCCAAGTATGTTGCCCTGGGGTACGCCGGAAATCTGTTGAAACAGTGGAGACTGCTGGCCGTTAAAGACTACCATATTTTATCTCTTGGTCAAATAGGAGGAGAACCAGGATACGGAATCAGGATGAAAGTCTAAGCTAGCCATTTTGGAGAGACATAGCTTATGGTTTATTTCATTAAAAGAATTACTAAAGTTCGTATGAATAGAGTCCAGCTGCTTTGTTTATCCATCATTTTCCTTGTGCAGGAGATTTAGAGAGGCATTTTTAGGGATTCGTGCAATAAAAAGAAAAAAAAAAAACGGAACCATTATAAGATCGTTCATACGTCCGTCTGTGCGTCTGTCACAGGTGTTTTTCTCCTAGACGACATGACGTAAGAATTTGAATTTTAGTAGAATGTTAGGTCCACGGTATACAGAGTAACTACTAGTTATTTTGACACTTGAGCTGTGCCGTCACGGTGTGGCTGTATTTATCACGCCCTATCGGCACCAACGTTTAGTTAGTTATCTGGACGAAATATTTGTAGGGATCTGTAAACGCGAACGAAAGTCACTTTGACCATTCGAAGAGGTTATGAAAAAGTAGGCTTTAATTCCCTGATGAAAAGAAAAATAAGAAAAACGCAAAATCAGTCTGAGCCTGTCTATTGTCCGAGTAGCAATTTCAATAAGCGTCAATTCAAGTTTGTATTTAGACAATATTTAAGAAAAAATAATTTTTCATCCATCCGAGTCTTAGTTGTATACTTCACTGTTCATCCATCTTGTATTGTTAAAGTTATTTAAAATATTGGGTCCAAGAGAGCGTATTAATTGTGATTGTTTATTTGGCTAAAACCAATAAAGCCAATGATACTGGGAGTCACGGCCAATCAGTCTGTTATGCTTTCTAGCCAAAGTAATAGAAAAGTTATTGACCTGGAAAATCGTTCAATATCTTGAAATTAATAACTTGCCAAAGTTATGCCAATCTGGTTTCCATAAATTGCGTAACTATTTTAAGAGTTACAACCAATATATGTAAGCAGCTCGCTAGACAAGGATGAATTATGTGTCCTTGTTTGACTTGATTTTTCTAAAACATGTGATATGGTAAGCTGCTCTAAATTAGTTGTAAGGTTGCTCACTAATTTTCAGTTTCATTCGACTTCAGTTTTCCTTATCGGCAGTTTTTTGTCTGGCAGGTTGCAGCGGGTAAGAATAGTGGCGGTTGTTCCGATACCTTTCCTCTTACACGTATGCCTCACGGATTCATTTTGAGACCTCTGCTTTTTAGCATACACATATATCAATGACCTTCCTGAGATTATTGAGGACTGTAAAATTCACATATATCCTGATATGCAAAATTATATATTGGTCATTCCAGGAGGATTGTATCGAACGATTAAATAAAAATTAAATAAACGATTAAATATTAAATTCTGCTATGAGGAATGTTTCGAGTTGAGCAACTAATAATGGTTTACAACTTAAACCCCCAAATTCAGAATGCATTTCACTTTATCGACGGTCGATTGAAGTTTCTGATTTATTGACTGTGTTTTTAAACGATCAAGTTCTAGCATTTAGTGATCGGGCGCGAAGCCTAGGGGTCTCCTCAGCTCCTGGATCAAATATTGTGATCAAATCTGCCATGCGCTTGGTTGTCTTCTTATAGCATATTTAAGACGTAGGCTTTTTGCATCCCTTCATACAATTATACACTCCGAAAAGCCTATTTACCTTTTCAACGAACTAGAATTTCTAAATAATGGCAGACGTTCTAACTTATTGATACCTAGGTTTCAACATTCCATAATGGAGGACTCTTACTTTGTTGGAGCTATTCTTCCCTGGAATAGTTTGCCAGCTGATGCTCAGCTTGTGAGCTGGACTGATAGGTTTTGGAGATTGAGGATACAAAGTTATACCGCTACGGCTTAAAAACGCTTCCGTTTTCTAGCGGGTTATCCTGATAATGATAATTATTTTTCACAACATTATATTTATATAATTTTTGTCTTAATTTTATATTTCACATATACATTTTATGTGTTTAAATTAAGTTTTTAACTAAGTTAGTTTGTCCATCGTTCTTTGTATTAAAAAGATGTAATCTTATTGTACCTTCACCCTTTAATAAATTTGACTTGAATTGAATTTGATTGATTGTTTTCTACGTTACTGCTCCGAAACGAGCATTATTAATTGTGGTTGTTTTCCAAGTTAAATGGAAGATCGTCGTTTTAATTAACACAATGGCGCTAAGACTCAGCGAGTCATAATAAGCTCTATCTATAGGTATAGGATAACGAGTGACGATAACAACTGAAGCAGAAGTACGTCACCTTTCACGATCTATCGTGCGTTGAGACTCCAACAAAATTGAGTGCAGGTTGCAGCATCAATAAAGTTATATGAAGAATTAGGAAGAATTTTAAAATAAATTATTTGGTAACAGCATTGAAAAAATAAAACGGATAATATCATAGTAAATAAATATTGCAATATTTAACAAAAATTATAATTACCTGACAGCTTAATAAAGAAAAGGAATACTTGTCGCAAGCGATTAGGTAAGAAATTACAGAAATTTTAATCAGTGCATTAAAGTGTTAATATTTTGCTCATGATTGCTGAAATTAATATAAATAAAAAATGAATTAATATAAAAGTCTTGTAGTACAATCTTATGATCCCGTGCAGTCATACCTTGTTACTGTCATTATACCGTGGTTAAGCCTTTATGCACAATTTTCAAAAGACACCTAAGGCCCAATCAGTGTTCTGGACGTGAGGTGTCAATAGTACTCGCAGACTTGAATTACGGCACCCATGCGTTGCCGTAGGAATCTGCGGCAGAAAGTGGATCGCAATATGGACATCATTGCACCCAATGTGCGATTCCGTAACGTCGTCCAAGGGCGGATCCAGACATTAGCTCTAGGAGGGGGGGTGATCGCCCCCATCGCCCCCTATAACCGCACGTACCATCAATTGTGGACCGATCTGTATAGCTTTCTCATTTCGTTTCAGCATAAAAATTTTTTCATATAAAAGTCGCTTGGATTTCGTTTAAACACCATAATTTACTGCGCTGGACTGAAACTTAAATGGTTAAAGAAATAATCGGGGAAAGCTAATTAGGTAGGGTTAATATATGTATAATCCTATTTGCTTTAAATTAAATATTTGTAGGAAAATAAATCTGAAATTAATTACCCCGGCTATGATAATTTTCCAAACATACTACTTTTCATCAAAACACCCGGCTTTTGTGAGCTGTCGATCACAAAAAAAGTGCAACAATTTTGTTTGTACTGAAAATTCCTTAGTGATATAATTTCAAATTTTTTGAGAATACCTAATTTATGACTAAAAAATAAAAAAAATAATAAATATAACAAATGACTACCTAGAGTTTTCCATTTAATTAAATATTAAAATTATATTATGTTTGCATAAATTTTAAATTTTTTATGGCACACAAAGAAAGCAAATTCAAAGCAAAGTAATTTAATTAAGTACTTTGGTAAATATTAGGAGTTCCAAATGTCCATTTCGGGAAATTGTTTTTCATTGTATTGTTTAAATTCGAACTGCCCAGATTTTGCTTTCTTTGTATACTCTGAAAAATTTAAAATTTGTTCACAAATGTAAAATAATTTAAAAATTTAATTAAATGAAAAATGAAGGGAAACTCTAGAGAACTGTTGTGATGCATTCATTAAGTGAAGGGAGAAATTATTTTCTATTTTTTAATGCGGGTTTAAAAAGTCTTTTTTAAAAAATTTTTTTTTTTTCTATATTTTCTATTTCATCATTTGATTACCGATCGCCCCCGCTATATCCGCCTTCGATGTCGTCGTAGGTATGTTGGTCATTGCATATGAAATAGGTAACATGTGGGACCGAGATCATAGCCATTTTTTTAGAAATTTTACATATTTGGAGGATTTGTGAAAACAAAAATACAAGTTAAAAATTTTCCCTATACATTGCGTATTTCGCAAGTTATAGCATTTTAAAATTTAAAAAAATGCTGTTCTGGTCTTCAAAAATTCACACAAACTTTGCTAATAATGAAAGAATAAAGAAATAGGGCCCATTTCAAAGTTAGGATCTCAAGCTATCTAAGGAAAATGCCATCTCAAAAATATATGCGAAAAGGGATATCAAAGATAAGGATTATATTCGTTATCTTGATACCTTGGAAGATGTACTTTTAATTTTATTTCTACATTTTTATTTATTTTACCTTATTTATTGCTTTATTTATTTTAGAAAATTTAAGCAATAGTTTAACAGACTTTTGCATACTACCGCGAAAGTATACAAGCAATATTTTTTTATTTTTTGAGTAATTAATGTGAGTTAGAGCTATAAATAAGAGCTAGGTAAATAATAGTAAATTTTAATGAATTCAGGAACTATTAATTATATAATTAATACATACATTTTATTTAGTAAAGGGTTTTCCAATAAGAGGTGTTATTTTAATTAGCCCACTATTTCGGTAGATGTCACTCTTGAAGCTGTCATATTTTGACATTTGACAAGTAGAAACTACGCCATTTATAAAAATGGAACGATACACGATTCAACAATGCATTGAAATTATTAAAATTCACTATAAAAATGGTGAAAATGTGGCAGAGACGGTTCGTAAAACTCGAACATTTTTTGGTCGTCGAGAAGCACCTTGTCGGACCTCAATACAGAAATTGGTAGAAAAATTCGAGCTGTCGGGACAAGTTAGTGATGTAGCCGAAAGTGTTGAAGAAAACCCAGGTTTGTCCATTCCTCGTCGTTCTTTGGAATTAGGCATTCCACAAACGTCATTACACCGTATTTTGCATAAAGATTTGGGTCTTAAGGCTTATAAAGTTCAGTTAACACAAGAACTCAAGCCGGCCGATCATCAACAACGTCGAGTCTTTGCTGATTGGGTCCTTGAAATGCATGAAAATGATCCGGAATTCCATCGAAAACTCATCTTGAGTGATGAGGCCCATTTCCACCTCGATGGCTTCGTCAACAAGCAAAATTGTCGCATCTGGGGCTCGGAAAACCCAAGAGTTATTGTTGAAAAGCCTCTCTATCCTCAACGTGTGACAGTTTGGTGCGGTTTATGGTCCCGCGGGGTCATTGGACCTTACTTTTTCGAAAATGAGGCTGGAGCAACAGTTACGGTGAATGGATTGCGCTATCGACAGATGATTAATGATTTTTTAAGGCCGGAATTGCATGGTATTGATCTGGACAACGTTAACTTTCAACAAGACGGCGCTACGTGCCATACAAGCAACGAAACCATTGATCTTTTACGGGAAAAGTTTCCGGATCGTGTTATCTCTCGAAGAGGTGATCACAATTGGCCACCGAGATCTTGTGACTTAACACCTTGCGACTTCTATATGAGATTCAAAAAATCTAATAAAAAAAAAAAAATTTTTTTTTGTTGCTAAAAACTGTAAAGGAAGAATTTCAGGGAGGGAGAGAGCGAGTTTTTATTATATCCAAATTGCTTTGAGGAAGGCTATTACCAGAGGGGTCAATGGAGATAAATATATTATTGTGTTGTTTCTGGATTCTATATAGAGGTGATTTGTCTTTAATGTTTGTACTGGCGCTTCCCGGCGATATTGGATTGGTGGAACATTATACCTTAATTGTGTTTTGATATCTGTACTATCTATGAGGTTATAGTAAGTTTTGGGAGGAACAATTCATCTATATAAGCTCGGCGATTATCGAGGCTTAACAATGACTACCTACGAAGTCGTTCTGGGTATTTTATATACGTGCGATCGAATTTGTCAGAAAGGATCCTTGTAAATCGTTTATGAACTCTTTCTATTGTATTTATATAGACTTGATAGAATGGATTCCAAATAACAGAGCAGTATTCTTAGGTATTTTTGACCAAGAAATTATAAAAAGTGAAAAATGAAAGTGGTGTTTTAAAAAACATACAGCTGCGAAAAATGAAACCTAATAATTGAAAAGATCGCCGTATTATTGCATTAATATGTCTATCAAATAATAATTTGGCATCGAAGGTAACTCCTCAGGCTTTTAATTGTGTGACACGTATTAAGGGAGAATTTGAAATATGGTAATCGTAAAAGAGTGTGTTTTGTTTTCTGGAGAACGTTAAGCAACAGCACTTATTTACTTTTAAAAGAAGTCTTTTTATTATATGTATTTTATCATGCAGTTGATTTAAATCATGTTGAAATATTATGCAATCATCAAAAGTGTAAATAATATTAAAGGTTGTGGTATCATCGGCATATAATAGGCATGGAGATTTTATTGTTAATGGAAGATCATTAATAAATAGTAAGGAAATGAGGGGTCCAAGCCTTGTTCATTGGGGTACAGCAGATGTTCCGGTGAAGGTATATGATTCAAATCCATTAAGAACTATAGACAAGCTCCTGTTTTTTAGATATGAATCAATCCACTGAACTGATTTTTTTTTTTAAGATAAGCATGTGGTCTATCTTATTAAAGGCTTTAGAGAAATCTGTGTAAATTTTATCGACTTGTAAGCCTCTATCTAAAGCCGTTGCAATATCATTAGTGTATAGAGCTAAATTGGTAGCAGTTGAACTATGTGGAAAAATACCGTGTTGATAGTTACTTATTTAGTGCTTAACTTGGGAGAAGAGCTGATCGTATATATGATCTTTTCAAAAACTAGTGATAAGCATTTGATTTACTTATTAGGCGATAATTCGTATTTATGAGTTTTCGAACTTGCTTGGGAAAATACTTTCAGATATGAACTTATTGAAGAGGTGTGAAATGGGCGTTGACAAATTATGTGTATAATATTTTTAGAATATGATTGGTAGTCTGTCCGGGCCAGCTGTTTTATTAATATCAATTGAATTTAATATTTTGTTAACGTCTTCTGGTTACAATGAGAACTTACAATGTTTTCTATATATATATATATATATACACTGATTTAAAATAGTCATCTAAAGATCACAAGTTATTTGCGGCGATGAAGACGTTGAATCGTTATTAGACGTTTTGGTGGGGAAGGAATTGGTTGATTTCATACTCTTGGTATGAGAGAAGAATGCTTTTGTTTTTTATAACAAGCTTTGATTAGAAATTTCGCTCTATTTCTCAAATATTAAAAGGTTAGGTAGTCATCATTCTTATAACGCTTATAGACTTTGCTATATTTCGTTTTCAATTTTATTGCTGAGATAGAATTATATGAAAACCAAGAAGGATATATGTTTGATTTATGTTGTTTCTTGACACGTTTATATCTAGTTTTAATTTTTCTTTCATACTGACTATTTTCCAAGCTAAACGAACTATGAACTTCTTTTGGACTTATCTTGAAATGATATAATAACAATTCTTGCATAATATTATAATCCAGAAAATTTTCATTACATTTATTATTTTTCATAAAATTTGAAATGTTTACAAAGGTGATTTAACTTAATTTTGTGTTCCACTATCATAAAATAACTTTATAGATTTGTCTCTTTTCCTGGGAATAGACATCTTATATCCGTAAAACCTTGGTACACGTACAAATTTAATATTATGGAGATATTGCACAGAAAAAAGCATCGATCTTGATTTAGAAAAGAGCAAGCGGAGCCTACCCAACACAATAATCAAATCATCCATCAAGATTAATTTCTTGGAACTGAAAGAGGAGCTCAACTTCTGCATCTGACATATCACCAGGTCATTCAATTTTCGTATTGACCTATTAAAAAGTATTATTTTCCAGACAGGCCAACTTATAACCAAATCATTTTATCATTTGTATTTGTGACTCAGCCATAAAACATTCTTAGTTTTTCACAAAATATTTTCTTCTCGTTTTTACCTCAAATAGAGACATATTACTATCTCACTTTCTCCAGCTTCAAGTACAAATTACGTGCAATATATGTAAATGCCGGTAGGTAGATATGATGATTCTAGGCATCGAGATTAAGATAGTTTGATACTACGTGTCTTCTTTGAATTTATCTTTTAATTATGCGGAATTTTAATTATTGTTTGAAATAATGTACTTATCATTAAAAACGCAGCAAATGCAGATCTATATAAGGGCAATATGAAGAAATATAGTTTCATTTCTAAAAAAAAATTTAGGAAAGGCTCGCTTGCAAAATAGTGAAATTCAAACATCGAAAAATCTGTACGTTTCAACAAAGGATTACACAGATATTGAAAGAGAAATTAAAAATAGATATAATCGTGTCAAGACCATAGCAGGAGCTCAAAAGTACCACAGTTTTATACTTGTAAATGACAATACCCGTTATGTAATAATAAAAAAATTGTAAAATATATGAAATAATAAAACAGAGCTATTATTATAATATTTTTTAAACACATATTTCATTAAGTATCTAAAAATAATAAAAAAAGATCATTTTTCTTGGAGTGAATTATAAAATTTTCACATTAAATTTTGCAGAGATGCTAATAAAAAAAATATATCTCCTGAACTAAGAGCTGAACATCGGCAAATTTTTGATATGATATGTATTAAAGCATTTTAAAAAATATACATTTTAGGGGAGGGGCTCTCTTCCGGGGCGGGGGGGGGGTCAAAATTCAAAAATTAATAAAAATTAGGGTTTTTCCAATATTTCTTTTATTTATTAATTTTTTTTTATTTGAGAAGTCCAATTTTGTAACACTTATTTGAAATATTGTTCAAAAGAATTGAGCAACCCGATCCCAAGTAATCAGCAAATTAAAAAAGCACTTCCACCGTGAAAGCATTAAAATTTGCGTTACCCTGTATTGAAAACCTGGGGGGCTATTTTACCCTATCTCAGCTCCGTGAAAAACCTTGGGGTTGTAATGAACTCCAAGTTTACTCGCTTTAACCATATAACTACCATCATAAGCATAGTATACAGCTGCCTTCGACAATTACGAAGCAGTGCATATTTGTTATTGGACGAGATGCACCTCAGATGGGTACGAACGCTTGTCATACCGCTTTTCGCATTTGGAACCATATTATTCCCACTGCTGTCGAAAACTCAACGTCGCTTTCAATGATTCAGCTTATTTTATATACCAATTTCCCCGCAATAAACATGTGTCTATGTATCGTAATTCAATTATGGGACACCCATTAATTATTCATCTTGCTCATCGTGACCTATATTTTCTTCACAAGTTAATCTACAAAAATGCCCTGAATATCCTTACACCAAACTGCAAGTTCCACGATCTCACAGAAACCTTAATCTGCTTCTCCCACGCTGCAGCTCCCAATTTGGTGAGCGTTCTTACTTTGTCCAGATCCCTCGCAAATGGAATTCGCTGCGACCAAGTTATCAAAATACAAGCTCCACCAGGGCTTTTCTTAATTTATTAAATTTTCAAAATTCGGGTTAAAAGTGCATATCAGTCGTTAGTTTTTATTTGTTTGTTAGTTTAAGCTTTCACTTTGCTGTGGTTTTTTATTAATAGGCATTATTTGGTAATTTGTCTCTTTTCCTATTCTTATAGTTAGTAGTATATACTTACTAATTTGCACTATTCATTTGATTATTCTTACTAGATTACCAATGTATATTTTCTGTACGACAACAAGATATTGTAATCTTTGTACAGTTGTACCATTTAATAAATAATTTATGAATTTATGAATTTATTAGTGAGAAAGAAACCAAACCCATTCCAAGTGAAGTTCAGGTAATTGAGAAATTCCCTGTTTGCAAAAGCTTTACATAATTAAAAACTTATTACAGGATTAATTAATTACTATCGTACCTTTGTTGCTATCGATTCAAGCTTTCTTCGACCAATTATACCAGTTTATAAACAAAATAACTTTTTTTGACATTTCAAACCCATTAGTTAGTAGTACCGGTAAATTTAAAAGTTGATAAGAAAGCTATTTCTCGAAACATTTTATTTTCTCATTATGATGTATCAAAACCTATTGCATTATACTGAGACAGAAGTGCAGCCAGAGTAAGTTCAATTCTTGATGCAGTTTCGCAATTGGTAGTAGCTGCAAATCGGCTCTTTTGTCTATCTGATTTGTATCGAAATCACTCTCAAGTTGAAAAAGAATTTATAGCGATATTTTTTTCGTTCGGAAATTTCAGAAATTTATCCCAGACAGGAAATTTAAGCAATTTATTTACCATTAGCTCTTGAAAACTCTTTAATACGAAAAAAAAATTGTTAACGCTATCACCACAAGCAAACTGCAGTGTTGTAGCGTAGTTTTATTTGCTTACCACTACGGAACTAACATGCAGGCGACTCATGTTCAAACTAAGGTTCTGCGAAATTCTTTTATGAAACCGTATTCATATGAAGACAAGAGTTACCGATCAGCTTTAAATAAATAGTTCGATGTGTGCAAAAGAATCGAACTTTTTGTAAAGTTACTTAGGTATGTTGCTACCTACTCATTTAAATTAGCAAAATGTGGTTGGAACAAGAAATTGAACGACTCAATTTTGAAATCTTATCTCTAATAGGGAGCTTCTTTCACATTATATCTATTATAGATTCAAATGTAGTCATCAAAGAACTGGATTGTGTTTTTACAGCATTCGAACATTTCGGGAACTTTACGTACTATATAGGTTTTCTGGTGCCAAATATCTAAATTCATTGAATATTCCATTGCTTAGGGGAAATTAACTGATTTTCCGTTTATATCAGAGAAATTTAAATTTATTTTTAGGAGAAAACCTGTCTTAAATTTATGGAATTCCCCTACTTTTTTTTACATTATAGTATGCAAAGGAAAAAGGTACTTACCAACATTAAAAACAGTTTCATTCTGCCAACTGCGAAAATATCAGAGACGATGTGCATTATTAAGCAGTCAAATGACAATGTGAAACCCTCAGATGTTTCATCATATACTCGTAATTAATGTTCATATTCCATCAAAAGAAGTACTTGCTGCAAGATTTACTTAAAAAAACACCTCAATTCTCTCGGGATTCTAGACTTCATGAAGAACAAGAATTTTTAGTAATATAGTTGTGGTGGTCAGTTCTACTATAGCAGGAAAAACCCTTCTATAGAACTTCACTTTTACATGGACATGAATGACATATTTTTGTTTGTATCTCAGAAAGGGCGAAGTGTTAGGCATTTGCAGTAATTAATTTTTTAAGAGTAATTTTAAGAATTTGTGTAACTTTACGCATATAAGTACATTTGCTATCTTATAAACTCTAATCGTCATTGTATAGATCTGCCACTGAGTTTGTCTCATAATTTTAATGGTATTCCTAACCGAAGTCAAAGTATATTAAAGAGGCCAAACTAATTATAATCTTTTTTGCTCTGTATTAGCCCAAAAGAACGGAGCTGAAAATTTATACAGAAGCTAAAATGCATCACTATCACATAAATTTATATACGAAATGCAGTTTGGAACCATATAATTCATTGCTTTTCAAAAACTGAAAACGTCTTGCGATACCATCAACACTTGTTAAATGACATTAAATATTAATTATAAAAATATTTTACATATATTCGGATTTTTGTTATTTTAGTGCGGAATTAGATGATTACGAAGATTTTTAATTTATATATATCTAATTTGTAGGAGGGATATGTATGAAATTTATTGGATCTCTGAGTATGTAGACCTGGTGAACATTATTTTGTAATATATATATGATATGCCTACGTAAAGTAAAGCATAGATTTGATTTAGGTGATTCAATTGGAAGTAAATACACTCTGTGTGCGTGTGAGATCATCCAATCAATTTGTAATAAGAAAAAAACAGAAGACCCAACTAAAAGTCTGTGAAGGTATGTATGTACCTTATGTTCCTGGATTTCTTAAATGCACAATTCTTATTCATATCACTAGTAGTTATACCTGATAGCAGCAACATTTAATAAAAAAATGTGAGAATTATAATAAATAAGTCACAGAATATTTTTGTTTTAAAGAAGACATTAAATGTGGATTTAAGGAACTTGAATTGCACTTGAAATTTCACAAGATTTCCTGAAGGGAAATTTAGGACAATTACTTTATTTTTTTTTTATATGGAGTAGATTATAAGCAACATTTTATTTTTCACTTCGCGGAAGTTAAAATTTTCGTTTTGTTTAGGAAAAATGAAGATTATTGAATTTGTCACGGTTGTTTTTAACCATATTATTATATTTCCACTTGCTGCTATCGTTTGGCTTAGGTGTCGAACTTTCAGATTTTGATTTTTCCGACACCTTATCTTTTTGTTGACTTCCTGGCTTAAGGGCCTTTCCAGAGCATTTAAGCGTGTGTTCTTTATGCACCATTTTGATGAGAGCACTAACACATTAGCGTTGTAGTCACGGAACGTATTCAATTAAAGTCAGAACAAGAAGTTCAAGATTGTTGCCAGAGTTACCAGTCCGGGAACCCTTCTTGGTTGAAAGGTTTTTTGACAACCTTAAAAATTACCGAAAGAATATTTATTATTATTTTATTATTTTTTTAGTGATTATTATTTTGAGTGATGTAACACATTTTATTTTACCTTAAAGTCTTCAGAAACTTCTGCTTGGTATCAATGGATACAGGCATTGACACAATTTTTTAACATTTCCGATGAATCTGTTGAGAGGTTTAATTACTATCAACTTTCCGCTAATACTGCAAGCTTTCTACGAACTGTGCAAGACTCTTCTCTGATTTTCGTTTAAATACCTTAACTTCGACATAGATACGAACCTACCACATTGATAAGTTTTTTTTTAGAAGAGATAGATATAAAGGTGTTTTGCCAGAAGACTTCTATACAATCATATCTATATGCTGTGGGACTGCACTTGACCAGTTACTGAACCTATCTGATGCCATATTGAGATGAAATTGCATCATCTTTTCTTGGTAATTGGAAGCAGATTTCATGTTTTTCTATAGACTATCTTAAAAAATTTCGAATTATTAAAGGACAAAGAGAACCACATATGTACCGCTATAATATGTTTTAATCAACAGGTCCACAGTTTGGCATAACTTGAATTTTAATTATTTGAAGAAGAAGAACAACACCTTTAATGAATCCCAAATTATTAATCTCAATACACAATTGAGTTTGTGTGAAAACCTTTGTATCGCTATCGAAACAATTTAGCATTGAGTTGACGAACATGATGTCACACTACTTAGTAAATACTTATTTATTTAGTTGATTCAGAATATTTGGAAAGTTCGAAATGGGTGTGGTTTTACATAGTAACTGAAAAATTTTATTAAAGTGAAAATTTTTAACGACTTACTCGCATTAAGGAAAATGTATTATATATATATATTATCTGCCCGCCCTTTTAAAGTTGGAGTAGGTAAGCAGATATCTAATTATTCCTGTTGTAGGCTTGTCCAAAGTTTCAATTTGCTTTAAATCAACAATGTCAAACCGCTTTGTAAAAATTTTCCTTTGCGAGTTCGATATATACTCGGGCTATTGTATATCTTTATGTACTTATATTTTAGATACACTAATGCATAAATATTGAATTTTATCATCAATGTTAGACAATAAAGATCTGCGGATCGTTTTTTTTTTGGTCCGATGTAGAACATTGCTCTGAGCTATGGATGATATGTTGGTGATCTTGTTCAAGAAGTCTATACAATGGAAAATTATATGAAAATAAGGTTATATTCATCAAAGTGAAAGTTAAGTCCTATTCATTAAAGTTGTGTAACTCGAGTCCTTACAAGATGTAAAGATTGAGCTTGAAGAAAGGCTTCACGAAAATATTTAATTTGCAATCATCTACTAAGTGCAATGTTCTCTTTCGAACCAGATGAACACGTATTTCGAATTTTTCTAACGCTTGCAATGTCCGAACATCTATAAATTCACTCTACTATACGGAAATATGTATGTTCAAGGTAGCAAAATTTGAAAGATTTTGCAATCAATCACGATTCAAACTTTCCCCTCTTTCTGCTGTTTTCTATAGTATTTAAGTTGTAGTACAAAATTGTGACTTTTTTCTCCCACAATATCTGGCAATAGTAGTCCTACATCACATATTGCATATTATCATAGCACAAATGCACGAACTAGAGCAATACTGACAGTTTCAAAACTGTTCTGCACCAGTAGATCCAAGCTAATATTTGTCAAAGTCTAGTGAACTATGCCTCAATATTCCAGATAGAGGAATTTATATTCCAACACAACATTAACTTGTCGATATATCAACCTATCAAAGAATGTATTCAATCCTGGATATGAAATACGAGTCTAAGCAATACACTAATTAAAGTTAAGACAAAGCTTCTGGAAATATTCAAGCAAGCAAACCAAGCAATTAGAAATAGAAGGAAGTGTAAATTTTAAGATGCTGGTCAAACCTATAGTTGGCATCTGCTACGTACTTTAAAGATGCGTTTTTAGATCAGCTTTAAAAAGTTCTGGAAGGACTTATAAATAATCAAATACTCAGCTATTTATGTAATTGCAATAGAAATATGCCTGAAAGCGTTTCCTTTATTTTTCTTTGGCATTCGATAGTCTTTATCACGAATATTTGCTAGATAAATTATATTCTAAATTTGAAATTTTATTACCTGCTATTAAAATCATTCATAGCTCTCACCGACTATGTATTTCGACTCAACCACTAATCTTTTGTAGTAAGATCCCATATCCAGCTATATATTGATGAATCTCAACTTTACTTATTTGTTTATTTATATATAAATTACTAAATATAGACTTATTTCTCATTTATTGCGGTCAATTGATAATTAGCTATCTCTTAAACCATCATAGTCATGGTTACGATCTTGATGACAAATTTTATTTACCTATCGTTTGCCGCAACAACAATTTACACTTAAATATAATTTACAGGGGCAACAATTTGGGTGTTGTTCTAAATAATGAAATGACCTGTTAACCACATTAATTTATCTCTTATAATTTACAATCTTTCATCTCTTTTTCCAACAACAGCACTTATAAGGTAAATCAAATCAACAGCGTATGGCATCTTTATTTTTCCATGTCCTTCAAAGGCTAGTAGAGTTGATGTTGATTTAATTTCTTACTTCGCTGAGATTATATAACGCCATATATATACATATATCTTTCATTGTGGCGGCTGCTTCCTTAGAACGTATAATTTATTGCAATAACCTTGAGTATTTTTTGTCCACCTTCATGTTCCTCCACTAACAGCGGCAAAACAAGATTTTTAATTCAAAATTTAATACTCTTGTGTCTGAACGCTTTCTTTCTGCGAAAGTTGTTAGACTTTGGAACTCAGCTTCCTCAAATGTTATCTCAGCCTAGAGCTTTCAGAAATGGTGTTTTGGAACATTTTAATTTCTTAGAGTGGTTTTATTGAAAATTCTAGTTATAAGCTTTCTAATTATTTATTTGCCTTTATATTTTTCTTGCTTTTATTATATTTCACTCTTTTAGGTACAAAATTTAAAACAAATAACTCCTGTTCCACCATAGTAAATTAATAATTCTTTCTTCTCACGTTTGAATCAAGAAACTGGATTTTTGCAAAAAGTTCAAGAATTGGACTTTTTTCTGTGATTCCTATCAGTCGCACTTTGCCCTAAGCATATTGTATAAAATATTATATATATTATATATGCAAATATTAATTTTGTTCAAGAAAGAATTTTTTGGGATTCTCCGGTATATAGCGAAAGCTAAAAAATGTTCTAATTTTTTATTTCATCACACAACCCATTAATTTTTGGTGACAATTTTCAAGTCTTGGTTTGACTCATCAACAGGTCCCAAATAGCGAAATTGGGTGATTTGAAATATTAAAAAAAAAAACATTGTTTAGGACTATTTCCATTTATATAGTATCCTCAGCAGAACGGCACCTGCCGTAAAGAGACTCTAGACAGGAATACGAAAGTTCTTTCTCCCATTTTCCTTTCTTTAGATTTGCTGCTTTACTTTTTCTGATTTTATCTCTCTTACATTCCACTTTCTTTTATTTAGGTCTTTAACATTTAACTTTGTTGCTACATGTGACGATAACCAGTTTTTCCGTGCGTGCTGGCTGACTCGTCCAGATGAAGACAACAAACTCCCATTCATTCCCACTCTTTAATATTATTCTAACAAATATTTGTACATCCGTGCATGAAATACTATCATTTTCGTAACTATACTATAAGTCTTCAATGCACTTGGGAACCGCAGACATTACAGATTAAATTATTTTTACCACTTAAACTTTATGTAGATAGTTAAAGTCCTTTTAATATTTTTACACCCTAGATGAAATCTATAGGGTGTACTAAGTTTGTCATTCCGTTTGTAACATCTAGAAATAATGATGGTAGAGCAAAATGGATTAAATATCCATGCATAAAATTAAAGGTTATTTTGATTTTTGCATGTCTGTCCATCCGTCCGTCTGTCCTCACGATAACTCAAGAACGCGTGCACTTAGAGAGCTGAAATATTGCTCACGTGATTTTAAAAGAAAAAGTAAAGCCAAGTTCGAAAATGGGATAAATTGGATAACTCCTTCGTAGGGTTGCCATACAAAAATTTCGATTATCACTATATATTTTGACACTACCTGAGAACGCGTCAACGTAGAGAGCTGAAATTTTATACATAGGGTTTTTATGAAAATAGTAAATACAATTTCAAATTGGGCTAAATCGGGCAACCCTTTCGTGGTATCGCCATATAAAAATTTAGGATTTTTACGTATACTGTGAAAACTATAAGTCCTATACTATTTTAATGCACCGAAAAGTTCTACAGAATATAAAATCTTATAACATTGGTTATAATCGTTCAAAAATCAAAGTTGCACAGAAATGACATACGAGTATTCATCTAGGGTATCATAAGAATTGGTCTTAGTTATGTCTCGTATTTATATAAATATATTGTTATACTCGTATTTAGCTACATCTATTTAATTTCGTGTTATTGTTTTATATTCATGCTGATTTGTTTACTTATTTTATTTTTGATTGTTCTCTGAAGGGACTTTTCAATAACAAGTAAAAAAGCTAGAATTGGTCTAAGACCGCATATATTTCTAGAATGGTTCGACGGACAAAAAAACAATGACTATGACCAATTTCATACGATTTCATATTCTGAAGAACTTTTCTAGCGCTGACCGTTGTCACAGTATATACGTAAAAATCTAAAATTTTTACATTACAACATTAGGAAGGGGTTGCCCGATTTGTCTCATTTTCGAAATTATATTTATTATTTTTATGAAAACGCCGTGTCAAAATTTTAGCTCTCCACACTCTCAGGTAGTGCCGAAATATATAGTGAAAAACGAAATTTTTGTATATCAACCCTACGAAGGAGTTGCCCGATTTGTCCAATTTTCAAGGTTAAATTTTTTTTTTTTTTTTAAAAAGCCAGTGAGCAAAATTTCATCTCGCTAAGTCAACGGATTCTCGAGCTATAGTGACGACGGATAGACAGACCGACGGACGGACGCACGGACGAATAGGCAGACGGATGGATTGACATGTAAAAATTAAAATAACTGTTAATACAGTTCAATAACGCCTTAGTGGATTGCCTAATTAATGAAGCTATTTTTTAATGCCCTTGTAGGACAGATAATTCTTATTTCAGAAAAACCTTTGCTTTAGCTCGCCCCTCAACTAGGGACGTCTCATAAAAGACAGTGGTTGTGTTATTCAGGACAACACCATGCCTGTTACTGCCGGATACGGTAATGACATTGGGTCGATTCAGCAGGGTTTTATCTCTAACATGCTGACCATCTAGTCATGACATTCCTCTTGGAGCACTCGTATTTATCCTCACAATGGTGTCCTTTCAGACTGTCGTTGGGACAATTGCACTGCACTACCACATTGCTGTACTTCTCCGCATTGTATTCTAATAGTTCCACAAGCGAGGCGACGCAGATTCAAAAACAAGAACATATTGCAAGAACTCAGGCTTTTGAAGAAAAGTCTTTATTAAACGACCTTTTACATCAGCACATCATCTCCTCAATACGTACTACCTCCACGAAGACATTTAGCTGTAGAAGCCGTTGACGTGACAAACCGCTCCATAAAATTATGAACCTGCAAGGCAAATCCTCAACGCTTCCAGGGGTGGTAACCCATAGACTTTCCCTCAAGAGAAACAGTCCCAACTAATTTCCTATCATCATCTCAAGCCGAGACCGCTTATCTTGAAATGATTAACTCGAGTGAAAATATTTACAGAACTGAAACAGGCTTCACTAAAAGTTTCAGCTAAGCTTATTAATTAATTAATTAACATTAATGCTAAGTACTTAGCAATCTTTATACAAATTTAAATATGTTAATATGTTATTGAATGATATATAAATAAGAAAAGATAAAGAGATCTATACTTTTCTTCTCCTTAAAATTTGACATATTATGCAGTACCACCTACATATGTAAACATAATATTTGAAGTAATTTGAAGTGCATGACCGGTAGACTCTTTACTTACTTAATTACGTTACTTTCGTTCTTTCTCCTATTTAATAAAGCATTCACGGAAAGAGTCTATTGTTGGACAATACCAGCAATTACTTTTTTTTCAGGTTTGCGGTGAATAAACCAATTAATGGGATTAACAATAAAATTGCTTTGTTCTATTTATCAATGCCTCCAAAATAAATATCCGTCGTATCTCCTGTTTAAGTAGTGACCATTATTAAGATGTCGTTCTTTATTTACACATTAATTAGAGATAAATTTTGTGGTTGACATAGCACATCTACATATGTATACCAGAGCCACTGTGGTAAATATTGGAAACAACTTTATAAAAATTGTGTTACTCTAGGCGCAATACATTTCGTGTTTTTTTTTTACAATACAATACAATACAATACAAATACAATACAAAAATGTTTTATTGAAAGACCTCTAAGTAATCAACGTAACCATATTGTACTGGGATATTGCATGTATACAGCATAAATGAGTATTTACAAAACTTTCAAGTTTTCTTTCAGGTGGTTGTGCTGGTTTCTTTCAGATGGCTGGTGCTGCAAGATTCAAGAGTTTTTTTAATAATTTAATTTCCTCACCGAAGGGCCTAATCTTTCGCATTCTAGTCTTTCCAAATCCGCTTCAATCTCCTCTCCCTATTCAATCTATACCACTTCTCTCTCCCCAACCTCACTTTATTATTCTACTCTTCTTTCTTTCCCACTAAAACTTTTTATTTCCATCCTCTCTTTGTTTTCCATCCCTCTTCACGACCTAAACCCGTCAATTTCGACCTAACCTGACCATTTCCAGCACGCATTCCATTTCCATTTCAGCCATCCATTTTTACCCCTATCGGCGTCCAATCGTTACTGCCACCTACAACCCTCCCTGGCTTCATTCCCTCTTTTTATTTATTATATGGATTATTATTAGATATTAATTCAATTGTCGGTTATAGCAAGTGCCTTTCGCTTTCAAACTTTCACAGTTATTTTGAAGCACTTGAATATTCTTAGTAGTGATAGCGGTAGTCTAGCAGAGCTGCTATAGCTATTACTTCATCTGGTCAACATAAAGATTTGAAGCATTGTAAAACTTATAAGCAAAATTTTTTTCAGAGTTTAACTTATTTTGTATACTCGATATATTGTTTATTATTAAATTATGTTTAGTCTTCTTTTATTGTTAGGATTATCCAATTGGATTTTTATATTGCATTAACACCTAAGATTATACTCTAATCAGATATATGTTTATTTATATTAAATATAAAACTGTATTTTTTTATATTCCTATTTACTTCAGTTACATTTTAAATGTCAGTGCATGTTTGCTTTTCGTATAACTTTGATATCTGACTTAATTTTCAATTTTTCTATTAAGAGATTTTTATTTTCAAAAGCATTTTTTCCGCGATATGGTTTCAAAACGGAAATTTATTTACAAATATGTATATAACAAATATTCTGATTCACTAAATTCAAAATTAATTTGAAATTACAATATTTATAAATCTTGTGGGATCTTCGATAGTTGTGAAATAATTTCTAATTTCTGTATTGAAAAATAAAGTGCTGGTTAATTTCTGTCTTATGTTGAAAATATTTTGTATGTATTTGTGTTGTTTGCCTTCAAGTGCCTACTGCTCTGTTAGAATTTCAAATTTTGTTAAGTGCGGGCGAAAATACATTTTGTTTGTTTTGGTTTTATTTAATGCTTACAAATTATAAATATTTAGTATTTTTAAAACTAAGAATTGTAAGCGTACAATTATTAAATTGATTAGAATCGAGATATACCTGTTAAATCATAAATTAATTTTGCCAAAGTTTTCATTGTATTAATTACGCTATAAATGCACTACTTTCCGTTCTCACAGAATATGGGGTCATTCCACAGAAAATCGACAAATGTTCTGAATAAACCATCTCCATATTTTGATGAAATTTTGCAGGTAGGTTGTTCTTATTGTTGATAGTGCTTTGCAGATATCTTTTTTGTTTTTGTCAATTTTTAATGGAGATACGGTATTTTGAAATTTGAAAAAAGTGGCAAATTTTGCTTGGTAGGTGTAACTTGAACAATTTATATTTCAGGATGCATGAATTAGAAGCCCATGAAACAAACGCTATTTATTTAAGGAAGCTTTGGAGCACCAGAAAAAAATTGGTTGAGGTATTTTTTCTAAAAATTTGTTAATCCTTTCAGGGATTGTCCTTCAATATCTCAAAATACGCACTCTCGATTTTTCTTATATTTTAATCCTTAATGGGTTTTGAAGAAACTGTAGAAAGGAGGAAATGGAACTTCTTGAAGTTTGGCTGGAGTTATTTTTTAAATATATGTAGTTCAGAAAACTTTGAATGAAAATTGATGACGTATGGTGAATTATCAAATACTCGTATGCAGCTTGTTTTAAAATGACAGTGATACAGGAAATTACAAAAAATAAAAAAATAAAAATACATGTACTACGACTTTTAGATTGATGTCATATATAACACATATAAATATAGTTATATAAGAAACCACAACTAAAGAACTCTATACTAATTGTTTATATATTAAAACAATCTTTGAAAGCTCTAGCTATCATATAATAACTTAAAACTGTTATAACTTAGCTCAGCGCATCCTTTCTACCTGTTCTTTTTATCTCTTGTATCATGGCAACAGTTTTCCTTTTACCTGATCGAACCTAATATATATAGAGTATGTACTATATATATATATATATATATATAACAGTTTATGATCCTAACGGAATTTAAGTTGGAAAATATTGTAAAATCAGTGATATGTTAAATATCTATATTTTCTACACTGGGCGCCGGGGTGCAATGGGGATGCAGGTTTCTTTCGAAACAAGTCAATGTGAGTGAGGTAGATAAAATAAATATATATATGATTTAAAGGAAAAATTTGTTTCAGTTGCGTTGTATCAGCAATTGGTAAGTATAAAAGTGAGATGTTCGCTGAAATTATTAGTGCAACGTTGTTCAAATTAGTAAGAAAAAAATATTTCGCAATTTGATATTAGTTTTCTGAAATTAGTTTAATTATGCTTATAAATCGCAACTGTATATTATTACTAAATACAAATTATAGCATTAAGCATGGAGAATCATTATAAACTACGGGAGAGTTGTAATCTTTTTTCAAAATCATATCATTCCTCTAAACGCCAAAATTTAAGAAATGTTACTGAAGGGATGGTAGAACGTCTATCAAATTTACAGCTGAAATGGAAAATATGTTCGCAGTGCCGATTAGAAGTCTATAAGTTACCTGGTTCTTCAGTAGAGATTGCGAATCTCGAGGATATACAAAGTGTTGTTGATAATCAGGATGTAGATATTTCGACAGAAATCCTGCTCTCAATTGCTCACAAGAGTGTCTTCATTGCTTATGAGAACTAGAAATTGAAAGGTGGCGAATGAGTGATAACACATATGTGAAAGAGAACTGAAAAGCATTATGGATGCTATATCAACTAAAATTTCGAATGTACCAATCGTCCAAGAAACAAAATCTAATGGATTTTCGCAAAAAATCGCAAGTAAACTGAGAGAAAACTATATCACAACACTAGACAAAAAGATGAAATGCATGATATTCACACTTTTACCGGAAAACTGGATTGCTACAAAAATCATGGAAACATTTCCAGGGACTACGAGCTATACGTTAAGGAAAAGTAAGCAAATAACACAAGATCCAGGAATTTTATCTATACGCCTCTGAAAATCGGACATGGATACGAAATTAAGAGAATGACGAAATCAGCAGGCTAAAGCCTGGAAAAAAGGATTTTGTTTCATAAAGGTAATAGTCAAATAGTTCAAGGATTCTTTTTACAAAATGTTATTCCAGGTTGATGGCAAAAGGAATCATGTGAAAGAAAGGTTACTTTTAGGGAATTTGAAGGAAATACATCAGAGTTTCAAGTCATCGCATACATAGAACAAAATAAGTTTTTCAAAATTCGCCTCCCTTCGACCGAAAAATTACTTTTTAACTGTTGCTTCGGGTACTCATTTTGTCTGCGTTTGTACTTCACATCAAAATATAAAGTTAATGACTGAAGCTATCAAAAGCCAAATAGACAGCCAACAAAATATTACCAAATATAAAAGCTCCACGATGATCTACAATCCACCCGACACAAGATGTTTTTTAAATAATTGTCCACAGTATCCCGGCTTTCCTTTAAAAGAAGACCTAAAAAAGGTATTCGAAGAGAATTGCATACCAACAAGGGACATCGACGGACAGATCGAATTTGGAAACAAGAACTGAAAATACTTCTTAGACGCATTTCAGAAAAGGATGACTGTATGCATTTAAGGCAGCTTTCTTAAGGAGATAAAAGTCCTTAAATCAAAACGAGTTTATCATACCATACATCATTTCGGTATATATTTTAAAAACGAAAATTCAAATATTGAATGCAATTTTGGTCACAATATCGGATTGTCATAAACATAATACTGTTCTTATTCATCTTTTCCAGCGATATCTAATCAAATATCTGAAGGAGAAATACGGTGTTATAAAAAAAAAAAATTACACTTTTTCAGATAGTTCGGCATCTCAATACAAAAATAGAAAAAAACTTTCTAAATATTACCATGCATGGCACTTTTTGTAACTGCTCATGGAAAAAGTATACTTGACGGTCTGTGAGGAACTGTCAAACGTTTAGCCACGAAAGCTAGTCTACAACGTCCTTCAATCGTCAAATAATATCATCCCGTCAACATTATGAATGGGCGAGTGAAAGTATTAATAACACAAATTTCAATTTTCCTCCACAGGAAGAATATTACCAGGAAAAAATTTACTTGAATGAATGCTCAAAAATACCATTGATGAAAACATACGTGGCTTTATCATCTATGTAAAGAGTAGCATCTGGTGGTTGGTTACATTATTTCCAATGACGAAAAGCTCGAAATGTTTAAGGTAACAACACTTCATCCAGCAGGACCTGACCATCACTTTCAATTTTCTAATGCACCAGATGTCAAATCAATTTTAAAAGCTTCACTAATATGTCAAATTAATCCTCAAATGAATAATGGTGTTTATATTCTAACAGCCAGTAAAGTTGAATATAGCAGAGTTAATCAGAGGCGTATCTAGGTTTAAACATTTGGGGGAGCGAGCATATTAAAGAAAGGCGCCACTGCATACAAATAAATTTTATTTCATATGTTGAAAAACAAAAACAAATAGACGTCCAAAAGTAGTTCAAACATAAAATTAAATGGAAGAATCTATTATTTCAAAATAAAATTAATATAAGTAATCTATGTACTTATGAATTGTTAAGAAATGACAACAGCTTCCTTCGTCTAGGTTCCATTTTTGCACAATTATCTATAACCATATTATAATCCACTTCAGTAGGCAACTGTTTTTAATGTGGGTAAAGTCAAAAAGTTACATAAAATCGATAGGTTAGGGTAAATAAAGCACATGTCACTCACAATGATGAATTTTAATACATTATTTAGGCACACTTCCTCAATATTTGAATTATTTTGAATACCTGTGCCTATTATCTCTCTGTACATATCCTTAAAAGTTGCAAAATCTTGAATAAGTTCCGCTTTGCTGTTGATGACGTCTGAATACCTATATGTCTGCCAAAAATTCTAATTTCCTTGCATTATCTACGTTTCTGTAATTCTTTTGATCTAAGCAACTACATTTTTTTAAATGTCCGTTTGTCAAATGAACTTTTTGTAATACGTCTTTAGCGCAAACGCTTTTAGGGGAAGTGAATAGAATAAAATCTATTCTGTCATATGAATCTATTTTAAGTAGCGAATCACTACGAAAAGTAGGTAGATATACAATCCTTACAATTTTACTGGTGTCGTGAACTGACAATTATTTTGATAAATCGTCGTGATTTCATAGTTTTTCTATACACCAGAACGTTCTCTACACATAACAAATCATTTTAAAATTTATGGTCAAAATTTGTTATAGAGGCACAATTGACATCATGTATTTTTACATAAATTTATACGTAAAAAAATTACATTTAAAATGCAATACATACTATAGATACAATACAATAGTTTTTCAATATTTAATGGCTTATATTTTATATATACAGAAATATATTGTTACGAGCGTGGCCTTAGTTCGTTATTTAAAACACAATATATCAACAATCATTCAAAAGTTGTTTCTTTATTTAACTTTACTGTTTACTTTTATAACATTCACTAAAATTTTTCAATTCAACCCTTTAGTTATCGCCAATACTGTATTTCTAATTATAACAATCCAAATAGCTTACTGTCTGAAATAAGACTCGCCTCCTGGATATGAGAAGCGCCTTATTTACTGTACAATTTATCCTAGAACCTTCCCGTAAATTCTATTCCCCGAACCCAAAATTAACTAAAGTTGTTCTCGTTTGAACATCCAGGTTTGCTCAGGAGGCAACCCCGTTCAATCGAACGGTTTCAGTCAGTGTGAGCCTAAAAGAATTCGCTTGTGTATGTATACTAATGTCAAAGTACGCTATGAATTTTGTGCGGAAAGTGGTTGGTAATTTGTTTGCGGAATAATTTTGAGGATAATATGATATAATAGTAGTAGCATATTTATTTCGTCATAATTTAAACAGTATTTGCGTCAGAACGGCTTTAAGATGCTGCAGAATTTTTATATGTACCTAGATGTTTTGTAATAATATGTAAAATAAAGTAGCAATCAAGCATTGGAACGAAATTTTGACCGTATTTAGTTTGCCTCTCTTGCAAATTGAATCCATTCCATGGAAAAGAAATCTACATCGGAAGAATCTGACTCGCATAGTCGGGCTTTGTTTAAAATAACTTTTTTCCTACGAATTTTCTTGAAAATTGTTTTTTTAGAAATTTTATGTACCTGGCGGCCATCGGCACCCACTGACATATACATATAATATGGATTGACTATGTTCATAGAAATGCACTGCAAAAAGTGGGCTCACTTATATATTGCCGACTCTTTCGTTTTAAGCACCAAGTAGCAACTGAGAGAACTGTAAATAACAAATAAATAAGTGGGTTCATCGAAATAAATGATTTTAAATTAACCATTAACGGTTATTACTGATAAAAACTGTTTCACCAACGACAATATATTTATTAGATACGCAGAAGAAATTCCAAAGGTTTTATTAAAATCCTTTTCGAGCAGCGTGCTCACTGTTCCAATTTCGTGGCAATGATTTTTTATTATTTTGGACCGACGCGACGTAAGAACTCTTTTTGACGCAAGCAGTTGTGCCCACCTGAAAGTTAAGCAGTCCATATTATAAATAGTATGTCAGTGGCAGCACCCCAAAAAAGTTGGATTGGTTCGGTTTGTTATTTTTATGAACATAGATTATTTTTCTTAGAAACCTTTATGAAAATTTTTCCTCTTAATTTATATGCCCTAGTGATGACGTAAACGACATTGCCAAAAACATAAATTGGGCATAGAATTAACTTTGTTACCAGATTCTCGCTTTTGTACATTTCCTTCCAAAAGTCTTCTATTCAGCAGATGGAAAACATTCCTGTTAATAATTGGGATTGATTAAAATTAAAAATTGTTTTGCAAAAAATATGTATATGTATCACATATATTACACACAGAAAAGTTATGAAATCACGACGATTTATCAAAATACTTAATTATCAGTTCACGACACCAGTAAAATTGTAAGGATTGTATACCTACCTACGTTTCATAAAAATTCGCTACTTAAAACAAATTCATATGACAGAATCTAGTTGTATTCACTTTCCTTAAAGACGTTTGCGAAAAGTACGTTATCCCTACGGAGGTATTACAAAAAGTTCATTTGATATGAATCTTTCCCAACTAAGATCAAAGGCAAAAAAAAAGTCGTATTCCAAAAAGTTCCTTGCCAAAAAGGTCTTTGCCAAACGAAATCCAGATAAAGCGACGAAATTAGAATTTTAGGCAGACACCTACTCAAATGTCATCGACAGCAAAGCCGAACTTGTTCAAGAGTTTGATTATTTTAAGGATATGTGCAGAGGTATACTATAGGCACAGGTATTAAAAATAATTCAAATATCGAGCAACTGTGCATAAACAATGTATTAAAATTCATCACTGCCAATGACATGTGTTCCATTTAGCCTAAACTCTCGATTTCATATAAAATTGTCTTAACTTTACTAATTGCAGGTTCGGAGCAATCCGTAAGCAGACTGAAACTTATTAAGTCCTCCCTACGACCTTCAATGGGTGAAAACAGATTGTCTGGGTTAGCTTTACTCTCCATCAGAGGTGCACCAATGGGGCACCCCCCCCCCCCCCACCCGAGAGCCAGTTTTATTTAACTTGCACCACTTTAACAGATAATTACTTACTAACCTTCATGAGATTTTCAAGAAACTAAGAATTTATTATAAGCATATGCAGGATTGATGAGGTTTTCAGGATTTTTGAATCCCTAATCCCGTTAAGATCTCAAGTAGAAATTTTGATATCTTTAGAGGATAATATAAGGCAGAAAATAAAAAAAAATAATAAAATAAAAAGTACGTCGTACAGGATATACAAGGATAACATATATAATTTTTATCCTTGATATCCCGTTTCCTATGTATTTTTGTTTTTCTTAGATAGCTTGAAATCCTAACTTTCAAATGAGCCATATTTCTTTATTCTTGCATGAATATCAAAATAACTATGAATCTAAAGAAGACCAGGACAGCATTTTTTCGAAGTTTTAAAATGCTATAACTTGCAAGATACCTACGCAATGTATAGGAAAATTTTTTAATTGTATTTTTGTTTTCACAAACCCTCCAAGTAAATAAAATTTTAAAAAAATTGGTGATGGTCATGTCACACATGTCGCTTATTTGATATGGAATGACCCATATACCTCCGGCGACATTGCGGTACCACATGGCAATATTCCGCCCACTTTCTGCAGCAGATTCGTACGGTACCGCATCGGTACCGTAATTCAAATCTTTGCGTACTAGTGACACATGAAATATGGGTATGGAATGGAAAAAAAAATTTCAAATGTAAATGGATGTATTTGGGTATATTGATTTTTCGCGTGCCGCTACATCACTGTAGCCGACCTCACGTCCAAAACAATGATGTTTGTAATGGGCCTTACGTCTCTTTTTAAAATTTTGTAAAAACCGGACATGCAAATTGCGTGGATTGTTAATAAATAAATAAATGTATTTTATTGTTTATGAAATTGTGACTAATTCTATTGAAGGTAAAGAAAACAGTGACTTTATGGTCCATGTCGACATTTTAGTAAATAAAACTTGAAATTCAATACCTTCAAAAAAGTTTTCTAAGCGCTCAAAAGGGCTCAGGAGGCGACTTTAGAGCTCTATTTTTCGACCCCTGTTGGACTTAAGACACACATGTTCCCCCTAAAACCAAGTCTTGGGTACGCCACTGCTCTGCATTGAAAGTCAGTTGGCTACTGAAGTGGATTATAAAATGCTTATATATGATTTTGCAGGAATGAAACCTAGAAGAAAGAAGGTGTTGTAGTTGCCTCATTTGTTAAATTTACTATATATGTACCTACTTATAATAATTTTATTTTGTTGAAATAATAGAGTTTTGCTATGCTTTCATTTAATAAAAAATATGAATATACTTATGTTCTTATGTTTGAACTACTGCTGTTCGTGTTTTTTTGTAATCTGAAATACAAATTATTTTTATGTAGTGGCAACTTCCTTTAATATGCTCGTTCCTCTAAATGTTCAAAGCTACATACGCTTCTGTTAGTAAATAGTTAAATTCTCAAGTTGGTATTACAGTGGGCTTAGGAAAGAGAATTTATTTCGTCAGTCTGATCATTCTTGTTTGTGCGTTGGCAAATATTTCTATAGCTAATTTGTTTGATACAGAGGATGTTCGGTAAATAATAGGCTAGAGTATGCCAATGGATTCCTTGGAGTGTAATCTGACAACTGTAGAAAATTCTTTTGAGATGTATCCTTACCAGCTCAGCCATATCCATCCCGAAAATATTACGTTATTATCATATTTCTTGTATTAATTGGAATATTGCTAAGAAATCCCTCTATTTCCAAATTACTTAATGGTTTGTTTTCATAAAAGTTCATTAATATATATAAATATACGAATAACTCGTAAATTATAATAAAATGTAGAACCTTGATACCACCTAGAAACAACAAGTAGTTCTACCCAGTTTCAATGGTTGTGGCAGTCAAGACATCTTCAGACAAGAGGAGCAACGAGCAAGTTATGCAGATTAGAATAAGAATTAATATTAGTCAGCCTTACGATCTAAGAAGGCTGTTAATCCAGTTGAGATTTTAAAATCATATTATTTGCATTATGGTATCCATTATTATACAGGTATATCGTGAAGTTAATGATTATATTTATATTACTTACTTAATATTATTTGTGTTAGGTAAGGTAGGTAGGTTAAGTAGGTGGGAATCGGAAAAAATAAACTAGTAATCATCTCGATTCGAATATCCATACATTCGATTTTTACCAGCGTTTTATCCCATTTTCCTCTTATATGTATGTAGTTTAGATTTAATATCTTTTCCAAAATTTGAGCTTCATAGTAGAATTAGACAAATTTAAATATTTCTAATTGAGATGTATTAATGTGAAAATCAATTGAATCAAAATTTAAGGTACAGGATATTGCAGAAATTGCCTCAAAATTCCATAGTTGGTACGATGAAATGATAAATATGAAAATAAGATTTTAAGATCTCAAGTATCAACACCAGGAATTAAAATTAAGTGACACAAATATCAAAGGCGTGTCAATGTCACCCTTACGAGTTGAAATACAAAAGTTAGTTTAGTTTTTAGTTTCAAGAGTAGATATGTGTATTAAACTAATTCTTTCATTATAAGGAAGAAGATGAAGTCTATATTTCACCCGCTCGCAATACGATACTGATTTATATAGAAAGGAGAGCAAATAAGTTTATTTCAAAACGGATCTAAGAAGAAGATAAACAGAATTTTACTATTGGTTTCATGTGGCTCTGTTAGGTTAGGGTTTTTTTTTTTTTTTTTGAATTTACCGGACTGGTAGGTATATTGATTAACATTGAGTGTACAACTTTGAGGGACGTCGTCTGGATATAGCTGTCTATTATTTTGTACAAGAGTTTTCAGGAGATATGATGTCAGACTAATAAGCCTGTATAATTTTACCTTGCTGAGTGGTTTCTTACTAATTTTGGTATAAAAACAATCTTTGTTAATCTCTATGTCTTGGGGACATATCCCAAACATAGGCTGGCCCAAAATATCTCAAAGAAAGGATGTTTTTTATATTATTAAGCTAAGCTCAAGGGATACCCCATGATGCGACGCATAGGATGACAGAAAGGAGAAACGGAAAGAATTATGGGACATGGGATGCTGATGTATGCCACTCTTGAATCTTCTACTTGAAGTTGATCTGCTAGGGGATCCATTCCTTCGGTGGATTCAAACAATTTAGATAACATATAGATAAAACTGCTAGTTTGGAAAAATCCGTAAGATAGGATGATGAAAAATTATACAAATAAAGTAAAAAACTTAAGGAACGTAATTTAGATAGGAAAAGTTGATGCGGAAGATTTTTAAAAGTCTTATCGAAATCTGAATAAATACAATTAATTTCACAATTCGAGCACAATTTGAGCAAGGAATGAGAAGAAAACTTTCGATCATGAATATTCCCTACATTATGCCTAAAATGTAGGGAATATTCCCTAAAATGTAGGAAATATTCCCTAAATGTAGGGAATATTCCCTACATTTTAGGCAATATTCCCTATATTTATAGGGGTTTTTCGCCTAAACTTTGTGCCAACAATTTTTGCATTTTTACAGTGTAGGATGATATTGTACTCGATTGCTTTTCTTTTTTTTTTGTTGATGATGATATTCGGTGATTACTTCTTGTTTAAATTTGCACACATTCTCCCGCCCTTGACGCCTGGCGGAAAGTCATGAAAGCTATGATATTAATGTGGCAACATGCTTGATGAAAGCAGGAGTTCGAAATTGGATATGGAGACTGTTTTTTTTTTTTTTTGTGAATTAGTTAGGCCGTTTGAGGATATAGTTTTGAGTTCTTATGGCCATCACACGGGTGAGATCATCTTTGCCGGAATGAGTTTCAGCAATCCATTTAAGAGGCGGTAAACGCCCTTCCTTTATGTGAACAAGATCTCCAATTTTGATATTTTCTTGATGTTTTGTCCATTCATGACGTTTCTGCAGGCGCGAGAGATTTTCTCTACTCTATCTACGCTAAAAATATCAGCCCAGTTTCTGCAACAGTTGATATCGAGACAGCAAACTGATTATGCTATCCAATAGATAACTCTCCGGGGGTCAGAGCAAGGCATCGCCAATCAAAAAATGTCCGGGCATTAAGGCCTGAACGTCAGAAGTCTCATCTAAGAGGGGCCTGGAATTAAGGCAAGATCGTATCTGAGACAAGATCGCGGCCATTTCTTCAAAAGTGACCACGGAGTTACCCAAAAAACGCCGCAAGATCTAGCTTTCGCGAGGTTTTGATCTAGCTTTGCACGGGCGCCGATAAAATTACTTCCACAATCTGAATAAATTTGTTTGCAAAGGCCCCGCCTGCTATAAATATGCATAGTGTTGCCAAAATAGTATCGGTTGACAGGTCGCCAGCGGGCTAAGTATATAAAGCTTTAATACTTAAACAGATGAATATCATTATTGTATATCCTTTGTAAGTACGAATTCCACTAGTTTTAGATGCACTGATAGTAAAGCGACGGCTGATTGAAACACGAGGAGTTGGTAGTGATCCCATTACCTGGGTTCTACACTGCTATCTCAATCTTACACAAATGACACATTTACTTACTGATGTTTCGGGCTCGAATAATCCAGTAGTTTTTGCGTAATACATTCAACATTTGTTGAATTCCCCCATGCAAAATGACCCTATATGAGTTAACAACTACCAGATGAATGAGCCCATGATTATCAGGTAATATGATAGAATAATTTTTATTATATGTTAAAAAAGGAGCATCTGTGAGGTGGCCACCAACGCGAAGTCTTTGCCTTGAATCTAAGAACAAATTTAAAGGACGTAGTCGATTTTTGTGCGATCTTTATCCTAAGATCAGACAGCAGGAAACTCGTGAGCTCGAAGGTGGCCGATAATCCGTCCTGAGCAACAGGAAGTGCTCAGTATATACTCAGGACTTTAGTTCTAGGAGTTATTAGGAATTTTCCGTAACTTATTCCCTGAGATATCCCACAACTACTTTAAATGCGAACATTCTTAAAATCTTAATTCGAACGAAATATTATCCTGCATTTTACGGACAAATTCATATGGGATGTACAAGACAATTTTAGGTCGAATATAGGAAAGTCATATTTATCCATCCAGAAACTGCAACAATATGAATTTATTTCGGTATGCTCTCTGGCTCTCATGGTTCTGTGGTGAAAGCGAAACTTATTATGCTTCCATGTGTCGTTTTCGGAGAACAAAAACATAAAAACAAGATATGTATTGTAAGAATCCATACGAGGCCTGCGTTGCATTAAGTTAGGTACATAACCAATTATATTGTCAGTCAATTATAAGTAGTTAAGGGCTGAATTGATATTATATATAAAATGACTATAAGCCTCACTGTTTCACTGGTCTCAATTTATTTTAAAATTACTTTCAAATAAGACATAATATTGAAGTAAAACGTTTTTGAGTTCAAATGAGTTTTTTTTAAATACGTTCCCTTAATAAAATGGCTACAATCCCAGAAAATTCCAAACAATATTCTCAAATATTCCCGCAAACATTCTAAAAATAAACTAAGAGATCCGTTAGACGTCCTGCGTATGCTTGCAGTGCGAATTGAACTTTATTGAATGCGTTCGCTGTGTCTAACTAAACCACAGGAAATCCTGTGGGAAGAGGACGGGACATTTCAGTGACATTCGAACCGTGGATATTCGGCACTTCGGCACAGTAAGTACTAGTCTAGAATTGACACAAATTCACTAGTTAATGACTTAACAGTAGTAACCAAAAGTGTTAAGCCATATAGGACGAACCTGTTGTTGATGCTGTTGTAGTTGTAGTAGCTGTTGTAATTAATTTTATTGTTGCTGAGAATGCCATCGTTGTTTCTTTTGTCTATCTTGATGCTCTTGTTACTGTTGTTGCTGTATTTTATGAATTTATTGTAAATTATATTTTAAAGTACATTCGAAATTATTAGACAATGTTTCATAAAATGAAATAATTTCGAGCCTTTTGTAATTACTTAAAATTTAGATAACTTCGTTGATATTAAATTTTATTTTTTCAATTTCCATAAATAAGTATTTCCCCGCCGTTTCCAATTACTTTAACAGAATCATGTAGTAGACTTTTTCATAAAGAGTGCAACTGACTTGCTTAGTGCAATTATGGAAGGAAGAAATATACGTATAAAAAGAGAAAATATCTCACTAATTTATTTATCGACTGAAAAATTATTCAATTGAAATGGCTACAGTCTCTGTAATTTTGTAAAAAGTTTCTCAACCATTCTACCTTCATCTTGACTTATAAAAGTATTAGAAACTAATAGGAAAACGTCGACGAAAAACTATATAGAAAGTTAATACATGAACTTTAAAATTTCCGTGGATGGTACTGGAAAAGTTTATATTTTGTTAGATACAAAATTAGCCTGAAGCCAAAGACTTTTAGACCATTTAGTATGTAGATGGCAATTGAGATCAGATACTTGAAGTCACTGAACTTACCTGCTCCTTCATATACATATCTTTCCTTTCCATAAAAGCGGTATCAGGGTCCTTTGCAGTAACTATAGAGGATATACATGTGGAATGCTGTTTACAGACTCCTATTACATCATCGTTGTAAATGGGTTTAATAGTAGGTATACGAAAACGTAAAGCGTTTCCAACTTTTTCACGAAACATACACAGCCACCTACTTATTCTCCTTACTTTGTTGTAACCAGTTCTTTACAATTTATAATAAAATGTGCATTTTCTAGACGACTTATTATTTCCAGACTGCATAAATCTTACAAGAGTAATATATCCACGTGTAATTGTCTGAGCAAATAAAGTTGAAAGTTTTGCAACAAAGTAGCATTTATTAAAAATTTATGTGCTTTATGTAATATGGACGAGTATATTTATTCTATAGTGAAAATTCTAGAATATGTAAAAGACAACAAACAATTATGTAACAACTGGAAACGCGTGTTTTGAAACTAACAATTCGGATATTCATAGTATAAGTTTTTTTGATTCTATGTTATCAATAAAGTTAAAGAGTTACAGTGTGCTGAAGAATAAATTTAGATTTTCTCACCATTCTGACATATTAATTATTATTATAATGTTATTTGTGTTTCTGTGATTATTGCACCCTTACAGATGGACTGCGTAGTATAGGATATAATCACCTCTTAAAGAATGCCACGCAGTTCCAAAAGTAAATGCATAATATCATAACTGAAAATATTTTATTCATTTTTTATTATAATGTTAACATATACAAGAAGGCCCAGCCTTACATTGCATACAGCTAGTAGATGTTCTATAACTTTCTATAACTAACCACATGAAAATTAAGAAAAAAGACAAAATCAACTTTAGACTATACTGCATACCAGTTAGAAGATATCCTAAATTAGATAATAGTAGAAGGCTAAAAAAAGTATGAATACGACGCGAAGGCAATAATATGAAGACTATCGCGAAATAAATTCTATACACAAGTTTTAAAATTTTCTCTGCCTCCTGCATTATGGACCATTCCATGAGCCTTTCCACAATCTAGCTGACCGAATAATGAACAATCTCTTCATAATAACAGCCCAATATCCTAGATAGACGTTCTCCATAATTACTTAATTTGAAATCAAGTAATTTCGAGGAAATGAAGGTGTAATAGAATGTATGGATGAATTAATTTGAAATGTCATGTCACTGTGAGTAAAGATCATGACATCAAAAAAATTATGCTATCAAGAAAACTTGCGGGTATTTGCTGTAGTTGCAAAACATTTAGACAGAAGAATTTTTTGTTTATTGAAAGAGGCAAAAAGAGAAGCAAAGCTGCAAATAACGAGATTTAATGATCAGCTAATGACTGTTACTACTGACTGTATTTAAAAATCTTTAATAAATTCATTTTAATGGCGATACATGGCACTTTTACTGGAGTTGCTCCATTTGAAATTGAACCGAAATGTTGAAAATGGGTCCCTGATGTACTTCATTTGGTGAGACACTGGACATTTGACTCCATTAAATACTAAAAATGTAATTATTAGGGAAGCTGTCTGTCTAGGATTTTGTATGTGGATACAATAGGATGCCTCATTTAAAAGAACTTCAAAAAGTGCTACCTAGAGGTAATTGATATAATCACTTTCAATAAGCAAAGAAGGAAAGTAGTTAGTAATATCACAGCTAGAAGAACACTATTACGTTGTAATACTCTATTATGCTGAAGAAGGTAGTAGAAAAACTTTATAGCAGCACAGCATAGACAGTAGTGTCTGTTTGTACGCAAAGGAAATCATAGCATAGTCCACCTGAACTGGGATAATACTCCTGTGCTACCACACTACCAATTAAACAGTAACCTATGCTCAATGAGATAGATACCACAAAGCAGTCTTTTCAATTTGAAAGTTGTAAATAGTCAGTGAATAAGTGAACCAACGAGTAAATCAGGCAAATTATCAAGTCATTAATATAGGAATGTACATACCGAAAAGCAAAGGTCTAAGTATTGAAACTTGAGGCACGTCACATTCCTTGTAAATTGCGATTGTCTAACATCAAGAGACACATTTTTTACAGCGCATAACAATAAAATTTGTTTCATAGAGTTATAATATAAGTACAATCAAGCAAAGCACGTCCCTTCTTCAAATTTCCAAATACCATATTTCACGAAAAATTTCATCAAAAGTGGAGATCGTCCTTTCAGAAATGTGGTCCGAACTGATCAATCTTCTTAGCAGACTACATTCTTCTTCAAGATGCAACTCTACCATAGCAACTAAAACTAAAAACACTGCCATATAAATTATCAACTTAATTTTTAACGCTGGAATGGATTAGTAGCAAAGCTAATAAAGTTGTAGGGGATAAAATTTTCACAGATTTTTATACTAGTCCTCGCTAAGGATGATATACATATGTTCATACAAACAACCAACGGACGCTTAGCGCCAAACTTCGCAACGTAATGAACTCGTTACTTCAGTTCACCTGATCTTTTCACCTGAGTTTAAATAAAAATTTATTTACTAACAAAAAATACTTTTTACTTTTTACTGTAGAAAGGTAACTGACTTAGCAGCAGCGTTCAAGGAAATTGACATTAAGTCAGTTACCACGTAAAAAGTAACGTTAAAATAGGAGATGATTCACGAAAATACAAAAGCAATAATGAATGATGCTGATTAAAGAATATCTGAGTGTTTCAATATATACTTAATGAACAGACGGCACTATTGTGAAAAAATGCTTTGTTTCTGATATTTACATGGTGGAAATTATAGTCATTGCTGGGATTTATTTGTTTTAATGTGCCACCACAAGCTAAAACAAAATAGTAAGCAATATAAGACAATGGATCGAAACGGTAAAAATAAAAAAATAATTCATTATAGAAGTCGTTATTAATCAAGGCTTGGTATATATGTAAGACGAGTAGGAAGTTTTCTGTGAATAGGCGGAAATAGCAGATAAAACGCTTTAGGATTTCGCAAGGTTTTTATTATCTCGTTTGGTTGGATTTAACTTCCCCTAATTCTAACCAAACAATTATTGCAAGGCACCTCATAATGATGATCTGAAATCTATGTAATTTGCAAATACATATTAAAGAGTAAATTTAATAATTAATTTAATTAGCAGATTTTCCTTAATTTTTGCCCCGGTAGCCCAATAGTTCGTTTCAATGTTCCCTTTCATTTTGGTATTGCACTTTTCCTAACTATTTCGATTTATAACGTTCTATGTAGAATTTGAATATTAGATATAAAAAAAAATCGCCGCGATATACGATAATGACAAAGATCTAATGTCCAAGTATTTGCTCCACCAAATCGTGCATCACAAAACTCAAATTATATGCTTAAATTTATGTTTCGTTAACACTATGTCACGTTTTCGAACGTTACTTTTTAGAGTAGGCTTCAGATTTCAAGCTTTGTATTTTCAATTTTTGCATTTAAAAATTTTATTTGTCTCTCACTAGTTGAGAATTTATACAGGAATTGTTGTCGTTGTAAAGATACGCTTTTACTAAGAAATAAAAATAGACTTTTAAGGGTTGAAATAAAGAAAATTTAATTAAAAACTAAAAACTGACATTAGATTAGCAACTTACAAAGTGTTCAAATAAATAATAGGAATAGTAAAATAGTAGTGTCTCGAAAAAACGCGTTGACGTAGAGAGCTGAAATTTGGTGCATGGTATTTTCATAGAAATAGTAACTTTAGCTCAAAAATGGAATAAATCGGGCAACCCGTTCTTGGTGTTGCTATACAAAACGCATTCTCAGGCAGTGCCCAAATATATAGTGAAACACGAAATTTTTGTATGACAACCCTACGAAGGACTTGCCCGATTTGTCTTATTTCCGAACTTAATTTAACTTTTTTTTTTAAAAGCCCGTGTATAAAATTTCAGCTCTCTAAGTATACGCGTTCTCAGGCAGTGCCCGATTGGTTCCATTTGGGAATTTAAATTTACATTTTTTTAAAACAGGTCGTGTGTGAAATTTTAGCACTCTACGTGATCGGGCTGTCGAGTTATCGGGGTATGACGTAAATGATACAGATTTTTCCGCAATAGCCAAATTGATTGCCATTTTTACCATTGATCAAGAAATATAATTTCATGCTGCCACACAAAAATCAGCCTTTATGAAATCACGTTTTGCAACTGATTTCCATTAAGCCTTCGCGGCCGTCTCGCAGCGCCCTCCAGTACTGGAAGCCAGGCAAACTTCCGATCCGAACAAGTTATCAACGATCTTAATAGAGTATGATAACATGGAAAATTTTGTGTATGGTTTTGAATTAATATTAGTAATAATTAAAGTTAATAGTAGGAAATTTTTGTTCATGCCAATGGAAGTATTTTAGTCGCCAGCTCTCCGTCTATGACATTAAACTACAATTGTTATGCAAGAAATGATTTTAAGTCGATGATTGATGATTTAAATATAATTAGAGGAAACAATGTTATTAAAATTGTCGCACGCCTTTCTTATCAGAAATAGGGTAATATTAGATTTCCAGAAACACTATGTCGAATTTCCAGATTTGCCACTGTCATAGCCCCCTATAGCGATTTAAAATTGTAGGGTGAATTAATTAAAAAGTATTTTTAAAAATTTCAAAACAAATTTATATATTTATGAGGATGTTCTGTTTATTTGTTATTTTTCGATACATTTAGAGCTGGTGTATGCATTTTTTTAGTATGCTTATAAGGTAATGAAGTACTAAAAAAAAAAAAGATTGATGGGAGGATAAAAATTTATGCCGTCAAATGATTTAGTATTTTTAATTCAGACTCATAGTGATGTAGCAGTTATTTTTCCGAGCAGATATTATATTATTATTATTATTCAAGTAAAAAATAAATGAAAATATCGAAAAAATATAAAAAACTATAATAAAATTAAAAATAAAAACCTGCTGAAATAAAGCAAAAATTGGAAATAAATATAAAAATAACAGAAAAAGTTTAAGTACTGCTAAAATAAAAAAAAACAGCCAGAAAAAGTAAAAAGAAAATTAAGAAATTATAGTTAAAATACGCGAAATAAAACATAATTGAAAAGATATGTATGAAAATATTTTATATTCAGTTAATAAACTAAGTGGGTATGTATTACGTTCAAAGTTATATTTGGGTGTTTTAAAAAACAATTTAGTAGAAGTTAGCCCTCCGCTTTCCTTTAAGGAAAAAAGAATGGACGAAAATGTAGGGAATATTCCTTAAAATGTAGCTTTTATCCCTAAATTTTAGGGAGTAATCCCTACATTTTAGGGAATAGTCCTACAGTGTAGGTACAAAACAACTCGACGAGAACTTGTCCGGTGGATTTTAATACAGCTAAGGATTGAATCATTTAGTTCTTGGTGTGACCTATAAATACATATGAGCAGAAATAGAGGGTGACAAATTTTGTTTTACCTTCATATTTGGTGATCTGTATATACGGTCTTGAAAGAAGCTGATAGTTCTATATTAAAAAATAAGAAAGGAAAAAGTTTCATAACCTCAAAACTGAGCAAACATGATCATCGAAGGTTTCTAAAATGGCATCCTTCGATTTGTGCAAGTTTACAGTAGAAAGCCTTTCCAATACTCTCTTTATTCTCAATAATTGGGCTGATAATTTGGCAAGTATCTTTAAGGTATCAACAATGAGTAGGTACTTGAAGAATTAAGGAAAAAGTTGATACTTTGAAACAGAAATACTCTGCAGGAATCACAATATTCCAGAATAATACATCAAATTCTGTTTTTGTACTTTTTCTTTTCCATACTACACAAAATAATTAGACACCTAGATCCTGTGGATAAATACGATCCTTACCCTACTCTAACTGTTTTTGCGTTAAACACCGACAATAGCATTTGGGATTCCGAAAATGAACTAGTTGATGACAATATGTTTACTTAAAGGGATGTTTATAAGATATTGAAAACAATATACATAATTGAGACAACAACTAGTCTACATGCGTCAAGCCATTAATGATGATGACGCATTGTGAAACATGATGACTTCGTAAGCATTTTCCGTGAAATCGATATTTTGATACATTGTGGCAAAATTTTAATTTTCAATTATATAATCATTAGTATTTTCCAGGTGTGGTGCCCCGATTTGTAAATACTTAGAGCTAAGTAAGAATAAATGCAAATCCAGTCGGGAGCTTATGAAAGAACTAGTTCTAATATTCCAAGACTTTTGATAATATTTGCATTTACCTATAGTTGACGCATCTTGCACTTGTTGTCTACGTTATCTGCAGCTTATCACGTTCACGCGCCGAGTGATGATCGCTTCGTCGCCGCCGGTGTAAACGTAAAAACTTGTTTCCTCATCTGTGTATTTATGTTTATTTTTTAATCTATTTTACATTTAAGTAAGCAAGAAACAGATGATTAAATATTGGAGAGACTTTAAGACGTGACTACGATCACCTGTATAGACAACAGGTTCAATATTTAAGTAAACTGTAGAGCTGCTTGTCGCAGGTGGTATAAAAGGAAAATCACGCTCTGAGTGAAAGCAATCGTCAAGAAATCTTGGTTGAAGTTAAATCGAACTAATGAGTTATCTTTATTGTATAACTAAAAAATAAACATTTTATAAGATTGAAGCAGCTGTATGTGTCAATGAAGTATCAAGAAGACAGCAAGAAGAAGTTATTGGAAAACTTGAGGTAATTGAAATACTTTTGTGATTTTCTGCAGCAGTAAGGACTAATGTATTTTCTTTATATTTTGATTTTCAGACTATCGAAACATCTTTCATCTAAAAAAGGTTCCCGGACAGGAAACTCTGGCAATCGTTTAGAATTTTCCATACTCAACTTTTTACAGCACGTACCTTGAGCTATTTACAACTTCTGGCTTCTTTCGACTAAGTGTTAAGTGTTAAGAAGTTTATACTAACATATTCATCGCAATGGTTCATACAGAAAAAACTACTAAATCCTTCGCTAAATCTACAAGTCCTGTCCGGGGTTTCGAAAAGAGCCCCCAGGAACATCGGCAAATTATTAAACCATCGGTTCCTGCAAAAGCACCCGCCTCGAGAACCGGAGACATGTGGAAATTCAATGACATGGTCGCTAAAAATAGAGAGGCGTTCAATAATCTTCATTTTTGTTAGCTAACTACATCACAATATTATAACTCTACTAATGATAATCTGTTCCAACAGCTCTCGTTTGTGTAAGTAACGTGCAAAATAAAATGTATTTCTGTTCTTAAAATGTGTTTTTGTGTGTTTCAAAATAAAATAATAAAAAAAAAACTCCCTCAAATCTGTGTAGTGAAACTTAAGGCACGTGATGTTTGCATGATACTCTCATCGAATTGAAGAAAAAATCTTTCTGATGCGAAAAGAAGAAAAACTTGTTCGTTACGAAGAAGAAGAAGGCTGTTTCCAGTTAACAAATATGAATATTATGCAAATTTCATCTGTGTATGTATATCTATGGTTCATGTGGCCGTGTGGCATAATTAAGAGACTGTAAAATTTTAACTTTTGTGGAGATTTACATTTAAATACGACTGCAGAAATTCCAAATGTTTCCGAAGTACATATTATGAAAACGCAAAGAATTGAACGTTTTGAGTTAAATATGATCGAAATCATATAAAACAATTTGAAATTGAAATGGAGGGTTGCTGAGAATTAATTTAGAAATTCTGCTCAAATATCGTTAACATATTTGCAACAACATTTGATTTTTATCATTTATTTATTTCTTTTAAATTAAATATTTCATATTTCAGGTAGCAACTGCAGTTTTATCAGTCTTTCAGTCTCAATTTATTTATGAATCATACTGAAAAAAAGATACTCACAGAGTTAACAATTTATTATTTAGATTAAACTGTAAAATTCACCCGGCAATTTAATTACTGATCGCGGCTCTTCCAGGAATTAAAAGTTAAAGTAAGCGGAGAGTCGATAATAGGACATGGAAATAGATTAGAATCACTATTTGTCGATCATCGTTGAAGAAAATTTCTGATCACAACAAGGAGCTCAACCGAGATACAGGAAATTTCATCGGACACTGGTAATTGAAGGACTTAGTATAGTTGTTGAAGATGGAGATCTGATGGCAGTTATGGGATTGATACTTCTATATGATGGAAAATTGAAATAAAGCGGAGAATTAAGAAAGCGTTTGCGACCCAATAGATAGGACACAGAAGTACAAATATCCAGTATCATGGTTCGAATCTCGATCAGTCTGAAAAAATATTTTTGGATAAATGTACATAGATATACATACATACGGGTACAGTAATATTCGAAGTATTTGTAGTGTTGTTCAAACTATTTTCTATAGCCCTGTCGTACAACATTTTCAAATTTTTAATCTGGAGATCAGATAACGAATGTCTGCAAAATGTTATTACATCTCTGTCGACTGCAACTACAGATTTTTCATTCAATACACTAAGCTCGAGAGATGTTTGTGCTTATGGATTGTCTCATATTTGTAGAACCGAAGTACCTAGTTGAAATCGAAATATGTTCTGGTACGGACACCTGATTGCGCGAAGCCAACTCACTCTTGATCAGTTTTTACTCTTAAAATAGATGTAGCAGTATAAGTCAATAATGACACAATTTCTAATCAATAGCAGTTCCTTGTGCATACACTTTAGCGTTCCTATCATAAAATCAGCTCCATTAGCTCTATGTGTTTGCCAGAGGTAAGTATTGCTATATTTTCGGGTAAATGTAAGGATTAGCATGCTTTCAAAGACACTAATTTAAAGCTTCGGTGAATTCAAATTTGTCTCTTACGAATGCTCAGCTCAAAGGTTCCACTGATTACAGGGACTGGTTCTGGAAAACTCTGCTTTTATAATAAAACATGTTATTATAAACGAGACGAATTATAAGAGCCTTGGAATAAGCTTAAACAAATGTTTGATTATGACGCTCACATAACTACAGCAATAATCAAGACATTTATTAATCAAAGTATTGTACGTCATGCTGTGGTTAGATCTCGTACAAATCTCTACAATACGCTTGGAAAATTTAAGGCCGAAAGTTGAGACCGACGACTTATATTCATGGGTTCACACTAAATCTTGAGAAAAATGGTCATAATAGTGAAATGTTTTCTCTTGGTTTCTAAATTTATCTGGATATTCTTTCAAAGCGTCGTCGCGATGCATTAAAGTTTTCTAAGGTTCCCAGCATACCTCCCCTTCTTTATTATTCTTTTGACCATTAGTTGTCATTTGATGTTTAAGAAAGTGAAGTGTGAGTCTGATACAACTGTTACAAGGCAAACTGGTTAAGAGCAACAAAATTCAATCAACCATACTTGATAATTAGGGCCATTTATCAAATAATTTCGACTTGCCTGATAATATGATGGTATTAATATCCATAGGTATAGGTATTTTCCACCAACCTTTCCTCAATACCATCTGAAATTAATAAAGCATCTGCTTCAATCAAACACTACATGGAACAGTCCAATTGAGCGACTAAGTATTTCGTAACAAAACCGATCAAGTGATGAGTATTTCTCATTTATTATTTAAAATATAAAACTGGAATTGATTTTAAGGATGCAAAAGTACAAAATCAAATTTAATTTAATTGTTGCTAGGTTAAGATTCTGCCAACTTCATTTGCGGTGGTCTTTTGTAATTTAAAAAATGGTAAAAAAATCCAAAAATTTAGAGTAAGTTATTGCCGCAGTCGGTTAATATTTACTACCAATAGACATCCATTGGAACGGAATTGCAGGCAGCTTTGTTGCACGGTTGGACATCCATAATGCATCAAAATACTTGGATTCCCCAAATACCGGTTAAACTATTATCAACCATTTCTTTGGGTTCTTAATTATTCCGTAATATTTCTGGTTTGCTTTTGTATGAAATCAAGCTGAAGGATTTTTTTGTCTTGTCTCAATTAACACCGTTTCCATTGTTAGAGACTTCTTTGAGTTTGTCAACTCTAAAAATCATGTCGCTGTACTCTTTTAGGCTAGTATGTAGGTAAGCGAAAAATAAAGTTCAATTTAAACAAAATTTAATTATAAATGTTGAGTTCAAATGTTGTGTACAAAGATAATGACTTAAGCACTAATAAAATGATCTGATTAGCAAGGAATAAAATGTGACTACTGTTAACTGCGGATGACAACTGTGATGCTTCGATCAACTGATAATTACTGACAGACGATACTGATAAGTGATATCCAAGAACTGGTGATGACTGCTTACTGGACACAATAACTATTGCTCTACAAGGTTTATGTATATATTAATGTAGGTATATGATACACATCCTAATGGAAAAAAATCCATATTAAAGTTATTAAATCCAGATTTGAAAACCTGTTAGAGTCCTAAATAGATGGGCCTAATATAAAGAGCATTACATAGTTTATAAAATTCAGTAAATTCATAAAACTTATTATACTATTCCCTGATCCTTAAAACTAACTAATCTTGCAGTGTTCCATCAAGTATTTTCTTTTCCAAGTAAGATCATTTTCTTATGAAAAAAAGGGGGTAAAAAGACAAAACCTATTTTTTTCTTAAATCATAATTCCTCAAGTATATTGTTTGGCTTTTCTGTAATAATTAGAGTAAACAACTCTTATCTAGTTCATTGACCTTGTAACCTCAATTCCAAATACTTAATAACAACTTTTGGAGATTGAATATAGCACTACGTAAACTGGTTTTAAAAATTCAGAGAATAAAGTAATTTTACGTTCACTGTGATTGCTGTGAAGTTGGGGTGCATTGCTGTTTAGATTTAAAATCTGCATAGTTGGCAAGATTATTGTGTAATATTGTGTAATATCAGACCTTATATATCATCTATAGAAACGACAATAGAATCTCGCTGTGCATATAGCTCAGTAGAATCATATGACTTTTGTTGTGGTGATAATCCTACTTAACACACCCACCGAACCATCAGCACTGACATCAACTTCCACTGTAGGATAAAAGGACTAAGCATTACAAAATGTACACTTATTCATTATACTATATCGGAGAAAAAAGATCTAAAGTAAATCTTGTTTCATTTGTTGCTATAAGAATTTTACTGAACAGTATTAGTCCGTGAAATCGAAATTGCCTCTGTAGGTAAGCGACTTTGTTTATGAATCAGATTCAATAAAATCTATCAAAATCAATAACTTTTTACATATTTACCTATATGTTTTTTTTTTGTTCATATATCGAATTTAATTTTTGCAAAAGAATGGTTAAAAAATATGGAAAATTTGCAGAGGTTATCGAATACATTGCATCACACAAAACGACGATAAAAACGATTCAAATCTCGTAGAAGAAGGATTTGTAATTTATTGCAGAAGATATTAAAGCTGGAGAAAAGACGAAAATTATTGACAAGTACATTATCAGCTTTAAATATTGATTGCATTGGTTTAATCACGGAAAGAATCAATGTTCAACTGAAAGAAATGTGTAGATTCAAACCCTCAATTTTGATTAAGCAAGAAGACTTGGCTAAGTTAGACATTGTTGAAAATATAGCAGAATATTAAATATCTTATCTCTTAGATATTTCTGATGCAGTGTGTGGCTTTCAAGAAATAACATTTTCTATGATTTTACTGGAAACCTCTCTAGGCGATATGCAGAACTAAGTTGAAATCCTTTTATTACCGACGAAACTAAATTCAAAGCTTTTTTTGGAATCAAGATGGTAATTAGCTTGGCTTGGGACATTTATATCATATCGGTCCACAGATTCAGAGACGAGAGTACATTGCATTGTAGTATGATGAGAAATTCGAAAAAATATCAACAGCTCTCTTCAGGACCTTTACATTGTCATTGATATAAAATTCAGAAATTTATTAATTACCTCAATAAAAATTTTCAAAAATATATTACTTCTACAAAATGTCAATCAATAAATGAACAAATGTTTAAATTCAGGGAGCTTTGAAATGTGGTTGACTGTGATTTCAGTAGAGAATATATTAATGAAATCGAGATTAACACAGATAAAACTTTTCTGCAACTGAAAGAAGACTTGACAAAAGTGAGGTACTGGTGCTGACACTGATTGAATCTTTGAATAAACTTGGGAGCGAAATTTGACTATTAAAAATGTAAAGGCTTGTGTAACAATGCTCCTGCGGCGTACTAGTGGATGAACAATTCTTTCACAGATACCTACTAAAAAAAACATTATTCCTTTCATGAATAAGAATTAAAGTATTTCTTTTATCCTTTTATCTTTATAGCACAAACATAGAGGTACATATCCAATGTTGAAGAACACTTCTGCATTTGCTTTTATAAAAGTTTAGATTAGATTAATCTTATTTAAGCCAAAATAACATAAAACGTTAGATCAATCAATTTTCTATCGTTTGGTTGTCTTATGTACGTGAAAGAGTTTAACTTAATTTTTTAAATGATTTTGTTAGGTTACACATTTTTTTAACGAATTCAATGCAAAATGAATGTAAACGTCTATAAAAGGTTTTGCTCATAGAATTCATTAACCTTGGTATATTAAAAACAATGTTTATTGATTTTTATCGAGAAAACTATATCGGTCTGATGGATCTTATTGAATCGTAAAACTGCTTTGCTTTGTAGTTGAATGAGTGCATGTGGCTAGTTAACTATTAGTGTATATTCCGGGAGTTTTAATTCAGTTCATAGAAAGAAAGCAGAGTATTTGAAGTGCCTATAAATTCCATACACCTGAGTAATCACGACCCAAATAATTTTCAAAGATGTATTTTTTTCAAATGTCAACTTTGTTGCTCTGTTATATAGAAGTATTCAAATCAGCAGTCAATTTTTAAATTAAATCGGCAATCTGTTATCTTCCGGAAGTCTTAAATGTATAAATTGCATCGAAGGCTGATCAATATTGATAATATTATAAGCTTAAACGTTTTACCTGTTACGGCGTCCAAAGTTGAAAGTAACAACACAAGATAACTGAATACACTTATGAAATACTAAGACTTTTGGCAGAATCATTTGGCAACGAAGAACAGTCCTGGTCCTGTAGGTAGAAAAAAAATTATATTACTTAATTATAATACTTAATTAAAAGGAAACGGAAAATTAGTTACAATTGCACCGGAAGGTAAAGCTATTATTTCATATTGTGTTGAGATTTTAGTATGGAAGCCAATTATTATTTACGGGTTTAGGCAAAAGCTCAATGTACAACAAAGATAAAGAGTTGACAAAATAAGAAAATTCATGCGATTATTTTTATCAAAATCACAATTGAAAGTGTGGATGTGATCATAAAGTTTTCCATTAATTCACCGTGTTGATTTGGGTAATTGTCAAATAATCTCCAAATGCAAGCATAAATTAATTACCAATTACAATACGTATAGTTAGTAGGTATTGAAAGAAAAACTAAGTAAAACTATGCACTAAATTATCAGAAAGACCCAAAGATAAAGGCATCCTTCTAAAATTAAATGCTTTTGACAAAGTTAGTAATCCAAACTTTATTAACTGCACAATTAATCATTTGATATTTACACGCTCCACTTATTTATCAAATGACCTATTTTTGCATAAGGAATTTTCATTGACCTATAAATTTAATCAAGATGTTGAAAAAAATTTACTCCGTTTTATAGGGAACAAAGGGGATAATAGCAAAAGCACTTCAATTTACGAGTTCATCCCAGTCATCCTTGAAATCTCGAAATAGTAAATATGAATATGACAGTAAGAAATTTTTATTAGATCAATTGATCCCTGATTCTCATAAATTGTATATGTAGTTCAAACATAGACTTAAGTATAAATTCGTGTAGTGAAAGCTTATTTGCGAGTTATTACTTGTAATGAAATATAGCAATGTATTATAATACCTATTCAAAGGGCTCAGATTATGGAAAGCGAAATGCGCCAACAAAATATTTTTTCAAACTATTGAAAATAATTTCGAATATGTGTGCTGAAATTACTAATAATAATGCGACAACGAAATTGCTTTAAAACATAATTGTTTGAATAATTTTGCAAGTGCCTAAAGGCTCTCTCAACAAAATAAAAAATAAACAAGTTAAAAGTAACAATATCATTGGGCTTATTTGCAGCCTAAATGTAGAAAATGTATGTCCCAAGCCGACTGAAATAAAAGTTTCTTTGGTCGTACTACTTACTTTAGACAAATTTTCTGAAAACATTGGGACGAAAGCGTCACCGATTGATTTCATCTATCATATATAATAGCCAAACAATGGAATTTTTAAAAAGTTATAATTTTGACTTCGTTTGCGATAAAAGAAAAACTGAGAAAACTCCAACTTCAAATTTAAAAAAAAGTAATTGTATTTTGTTTGAAGAACAAGTTCAATTGATTTTTGGGATTTTACTCATATGGAGCCGTTAAAACAATCGATGCAAGTTGACGGCAAATTTTCAGTTATTATATAATCCGTGATGTGAATGAATTTTGCTTAAATAAAATTAAAATTTCCTCTTTGAAAGTTCTACTATAAAAAAAAAAGGAGAAAAGAGTGACACCCGTAAAGTTTTCTTCCCATTCATAGAATAGTCGATGATCATAACGTAATTAATCCAAATCGAGTTATCACTTTTTTTTTTTTAAAGTAAACTACTCTCACAAAAAAGAACGTTTTTTCTTGTAATAGATTTTATAGATTTTCCATATACAGATAAGTCGGACCATTTAAACTCGTCAGAAAGTATAAAAAATCGATCTTTTTTTATTTGCAGTTCCTCCAATTGAAGTCCCTGATTAACGTGATTTTTATTTCAATCATAGTTTGGATGACAAAGGCTCGGGAAATGCTTTACAAATAAGTATAAAATTTTGTATGGTCACCGATCTATGCAAGTTTAATTTTTGAAGTGGTTTTCTAGAATGCTTCGTTGGTCAGAAAAATTATTATAACCGATTTTATAAGATTTCGTATTCTGAAGAAGTTTTTAGTACAATAAAAATGTCTAGGACTGATAGTTTTCACAGTATATGTAAAAAGCCTAAATTTTTATATGGAAACATCAAGAATGGCCCGATTTATTCCAGTTTTGAAATTTTATATGTTATTACTCTGAAAACACTATGTACTAAATTTCAGCTCTCTTCGTCGACTTCTTCTCAGGCAGTGTCCAAATATATAGTGGAAAACGAAATCTTTGTATGGCAAACCCACGAAGGAATTGCCCGATTTGTCTCATTTTCGAACTTAATTTTACTTTTTATTAAAGTCTGTGTACAAAATTTCAGCTCTCTAAGTATAAGCGTTCTCGAGTTATCGTGCGCACAGATGGACAGACAGACAGACAGACAGACAGACAGACAGACGGATGGACATGCAAAAATCAAAATAACTTTTAATATTATGCGTGGGTGTTCAATCCATTTTGCTCTAGCGTCATTATTTCGATGTGTTACAAACGGAATGACAAACTTAGTACCTATACCCTATAGATTTCATCTAGAGTTTAAAAATTGTGTAGATGCAGTAAAATTAGTTTACAAATCATAATATCAAACCATCTTAATAAAACAGAGATTAGAAAAATACACGTGGTTGAGTTAATAAAAAAAAAAACAAAACAAAAAACAATACTCTTGTCAAATAACATATATTTATTTCACGTTGGAATAGCTAACTAACAAATAAATTATTAATTCAAATTTATAATATTAAATTGCTGACAGTGAAAATTAACAATTATCGAAATTAATTAAACACAAAAACAGAAAGAAAGAAGGCAAAGAAATTTCAATAGATAAGCAAAACAAACGAATTATTGAAATGACTTCAATGAATTGCATCAAATGCTGACAATCACATTTCCACTCATGCAATTAAAATTCCACAAACAGCTTTGTATGAAATTAAGCTACCTAAGTAATTAATTGAGGTGAATAAATTGTTATTTTCTGTTTATAAAATTTCAATTTAAAATTGTTTAGATGTACTCCGTCCAGTGTACATAAGTATTCCTTGGAATTAATATAAAAATAATAATTACGTAGAATTTCGATAGCTTTTATCGTACAAATGGATTAAGAGCTAAAAGAAAAAAATATGGTTCGAACAGTGTGGTCCGATAAAGTTCCGAGCTCGAACCTCGGGTGATGCATGTTTTTTCTACTGCATAAAATTTAGATTGCAGAGTACAGCAAACGTTAATTTGTTTTCATTGGAAAATTAGGCTATGAAAAACAAATTGTAGCAATATTTGTGAAGCTTTTGAATTTTCCCTTGGATTTAATTTAATTTTATAATTCATTTGCTTTTTAGAACTATGAAACCAACCTTGAAAAATCATGTTCTGACCACAATAAATTAGTAGGCAGAACTAATATTGTTCCTTTTAAATTAAATATAGGTGAAGTAGTTGTTGAAATACGTAGACTGATCGCACAATTAGCACGATTGGCCCTCATAGACGATAGGATGCTCTAACTATAGCCAAAAGATGAAATAATTTCCAAAAAGTGAAAACTGCTAGGCGAAGAAGTGAAAATTGCTTGGCACTACATATATTGTAAGACGACTAGTTTTATACATAATATATTACAGTATTCAAGAATTATTATAAATATCCTCGAAATCATAAATCCCACAGCGATAGGAAACATCAGTTGCCACATTTCCACACCATTGCCCTTCGCAAATAACACGAATATTACATTATTAGATAGAATCGATGGGGTGAACATGGCTGATGGAAATCTTTGAGAATATCGACTACAAAGGGCGTTAATAAATCATATCAGCCATCAGTTTCAGATCTACTTGACCCCTACCAGGGAGACATTGTAGCTTTATTACGTTTATTGCGTCCTTCGATTGAGCTCCGTCTGTTGTATATTGTCGGAGTCAAGGGATGTATTGTTTTGTCATTTGGAAATTCTGCGCGGTCATTTTCCATTCAGCCAGCAGCAGGAGGTTGGATGAGTGCTTAATATATGCAATCATACTATTATCGGGTAATTAACTTCTATGCTTGTTTAGCCTTTCCTGCTCTGTTGAGTGTAGCGAAATTTATATTGCACGTAGAACTCCCTTTTATCTATTCTTTAATCCTTTACTATTTTCCTAATATCGGGAAAGTAGTTCAACGACACGAGCAAGATTGATTATCCTTCACCTCACACAGAGTACACGTCTGGGGATATCCATTGTCGATATCAGAAACTAATGGAAAAGTCTCTGCAACGCAAACTTCATATCCCGGCTACATAAAACGTTGCAGCTAAAGAAATAAATTGATTACTGTCACGGAAGTATCAGTTGGCTATCAGGAGAAGTTTTCCTTCTCACTGATATCACGTGATGGAATAATTTCCGTAAGACTTCAATCCGACAGACAGTGCAAGGACGTGGTGTGAGATTAAATATCTAAAGGAGTTAAGAAACTTATTCCGACATACGGATTTGACGGATATACAGTCACGACATATGGATTGAACCCTCAGCATTCAGTCTATATGCAGAAGGAAGTGGAAATCAATTTTGTATGCATACATTATAATATAAATTACTTTGAAAATTTCTTTTGTTTCATTATTATATAATTATCTAGGAAGTTGCAGAGTTTCCCATTATAAAGATTCTAGCAAAGCTCAATTTGGAATCGTTTATACTCTATATATGAACTCAACATCGACATCACAATTTTCAAGTTATAAATATATTTCTCGACCCTTACGATCCACAGTAAGACTAGAAACACGTTAGAGTAAACAAAGTGAACAAAGCGTTAGCCCCTATGGCGTTTTAAGAGTCACGATGCACTCCTAAATTGATAATCATACATATGTATATATGTGTGTGTGCTATGTGCAACACTTATACATTACCTGTATGAGACGAGTGAAAATTGTGCCTGGTATAGTACAGTGCTGGGGGGTTGTTGTGAACAAAATTCTCTCGAAATTCGGGATTACTGAGAGCTTTTCCCAAGAACTATTATGCAAACCCCCACATATTTTTCCTAGTTACCAAAAAGTATAAGAATTACACCAAAACGAACAGTTCAAGTAACTTTCGAAAACTAATTACTTTTTATTGATAGGGAAGACCTACATTCTCAAATTAAGAGTAAAGCGATCAGTGCTATTAAATACAAACTCTCATCCCTAATCACAGTTCTAATCATTTAAATTACAATTGCATAAGCATTATTATAGTAAGCTTGCTTAAAAAATTGAGAAACTTGACCATAGTGCTAAACTATGCTACTTGAAACGATCTGAGGAATGAAGATGAAGCTACACGGGGACCAATTGTTTTGATGTCTTGATACTCAGAGACCCGGGTATACACTTTGGATATGCAAAAATATCAAAATATCTAAAGAGACCTTGTCTTTTGAGACTTTTCCGATCTATGGTATCCCGTTGTGTATTTTAAAATAAACTGGTCTTCAGGTTCGGTCTCTGGTCTCCAAAGCTTGTTCATTTATTTTCTCCAGGTTTCCTTAGAGGTCTACTTGAAAGGAAAACGAATAAAGTGGAGTGGGTTTGATAAATAATTACAAAGAAATTAATAAAAAAGATAATAATTAATATAATTAGGCCAGAAAACTTGTTTCGTCAATAGAGTTCTGGATATTTATATATAAAAAAAAGTAGAAACAATCTCAGAGACTTTTTTATTATGTTTTGCCGTGTAAACATTTCGGAGATTTTGGTCTCAGTAAACCGGAGGTTGGAGATTAAAAGTCTCGATTTTCAGCCGTCTCCATTTCGTCTGGATCATACATCCGCCAATCAGTATTCGAAGATTCTTACCACATCATCTAGTCTCCTCACACCGTGCTTTTCGAAATTTATTCTATGTTTAAGAATTTCATCGAAGATCACTGCTGATCTTGCAGATGCGTATTCTTGAAAGTTGAAGTCATCTAGTCTACAAAAATCGAAGGTTGATTGTAATATTGGGCAACCTGAAGGTTTCATATGTTCACTGTTTACCCTTCGCCGATAATAACCACATCAATCTCGAACTTAACCATGATAAAAAGTGCGTCGAGCTCTCCGCCCAAAAATCTTCAACGCGACCAAATTATAGCACTAGTCTTTCATGAGAACTCTTCCCTCTGCTGATTGAAATTATTTCATAATATTTAATAAATTGTTCACATGATCTTATAAGAGGTTTTGCCGAAGGAAAGGTTCTGTTATCCTATGTGGGACGATATGTCTTCGTATATCGAAACTTATATCGGTTGCTGAAGTTTAGGTGTGCTCTGAGATATTGAAAGGAATCGACATATTCAAAATTTAAATAAATCATCATAATATTTTTAACAGAAAACGGCTTAATCTTAATCTATTTGCATTACTTGTGCATCAGTACTAAAGAATTAGTACATATAACCAGGCAAGTCGATAGAAGGAAAATAACTAATTCAGTAGGATAAGGAGTAGGTTGGGCTTAAGTGGATGACATGAATTAGGGATGTAACCTTACATAAAATACAGGGCAGAGCAACGTTTAGATTAGAATGAAAATGAATGTTGCCTATTTTACAGATTAAACAGTGTGTTCGACGAGTTAAAATACTTTGAATTTGTGAACTTGCAAGAAAAACGGCAAGCACAGTAAGCATTGAGAGCGCTTTACTAAAGAACTGAACATACATTGGAAAAGTATTTTACGAAACTGTAATAAAGAGTGAATACCAAGAAGGGGTTGCCCGATTAAGTTAATTTCTGAAAATTTATTATTTTTGTGAAAACACTGTGTTCAAAATTTCAGCTCTCTGCGTTAACGCGTTCTCAGGCAGTGTCGAAATATATAGCGAAAAATAAAATTTTTGTATGGCAACCCTACGAAGGAGCTGCCCGATTCGTCCAATTTTCGATCTACAATTCGATTTTTTTTTAAATCTGTGTGCAAAATTTCAGCTCTCTACGTCGATGCGTTGCCATGCGCTATCTAAATACATAGTAAAAAACCAAAGTTTTGTATGGCTTGCCCGGTTTAATCCATTTTTGAAATTTTACTTACTATTGCTATGAAAATAGATTGTACTAAATTTTACCTATCCACAACGATGTGCTCTCAGGCAGAGAAAAACGAAATTTTTATATGACAACCCTACGAAGGGCAAATGATTGGTTCCATTTTTGAATTTAATTTTACATATTTTTTGCAGATTTGACGATTTTTATTATAATTCGTGGCCAGCCAGCTTGTTTAAAACTGTAGGAAGCAGCTTTTACGACCCTTCTTATCACGGTTTTTGATATTCGGCTGTGAAATCTATGGAGATCGTGAACATCGCAAGTGTTATTTATTAAATTTAAATTAAATCAAATTAAATTTTATCTGTAGGTACACATACACATGTATATATATTTAAAAAGCTACTGTGAGAATTATTTGGATGGATGAGTTATCTTGCAAGAAAAGCATGAATGCTTGTCGAATAAATTTGTCAGTCAATTTAAAATGAAAAATTTAGAATAAGTCAATTATAAATTCAAACACAACTGCTGACAACATATGTGGGATCAGTTCATTATGTTAACCGATAAAACGGGCGATCTTATTTTATTCTTATAATTAACCAATACCATTCAATAAAACACTAAGTATGAAAAACTTAATAACAGTCGTTGCTGCCTAAGTGAAATTTCTCTATTTATCGAACCACAATTTGATTGTCATGATTCAAATTATTGGTAAAACTTACAATTTATTATAACATGCGCGACAGCATTCTAATGTCAGTTTTTAGATTAATTATTATGTGAACTGTTATTAATTAATATAGAAAAATATTCATCTATATCGAAAATAATGGTAGGACAAATAATAAGGCTGAGCGCTTTACATCAGTTCTTAAAGTCGCAAAATCTACAATCATCCTTTAGACATTTGAATCCTACATCGACAAATCGAGCACAAGCGTTTAATAAAACTATAGTTGAATTAACATAATCTAGGTTAAACTTAAGTTTGATTAACACATTTGGATTAAATATAAAATTTTCGTTTGTTGATTTTAAAGTTAAATGCATTCTAATTTTAAGTGAATAAATTTAATTGTTAATTTAAGCTAAATTTAAGAAATTAATTGTGTTCAGGTTAAGTAAGTATATTAGAGTAGGCTTAGATGGCCACTGTAACCGTGAGCTTAGAAAGCTGAATATTATATTCCACCATTCCGAAGAACACAAATGAAGATTGAGCTGATGGGTTGAGAGCCTCCTAGTCCTGTGTTCGCCAGCCATAAAGCCAAGGATTCAGACTGATTTTTCTATTTTTTATTTTTATTTGTTACAACCTCCAAATTTTCCACGCATATACATATTTGATAAAAGGAGAACTTTTAATACATTTAAGTACCAGTTCAGTCGATTTTTTTATTTCAAAATGTTGCAGGTCATGTTGCCTTTTGTAATGCCATGGCAGCCGTCATGTTTCACTTTCTCTTATACGTGAAAAATCTAAATAGCAATGTATTTCATCTGGGATTTATCTAAATATCCAACTTAGACCTACACCCAACAATCCATTATCGCATCCTGTCAAAACGAAGGAAAACGCTTCGTGGTTGATAAGACAATAGGCATTATTAAAAATTGTTATTAATTTATTGCCTACCCTGTTAAGTTTTTAACGCTTAAAAATGTTATCCTATCAATATATTCCCCTAATTTGTACCCAAAAATACTATTTATCTGGCAGACGAAACCCCCCGCTGTTGCGGAAAACAGTAAAGTCATGTAATCCTCCTGCTATGTTCGAAGAACTCTCAAATTGAATGTGCAGTCAATTGGAAACAACAAGTGTGGGCTCTGCCTTATAATCCTTAATTAACATTGTTTGTGGCATTACGAGAAGATCCTATCAGGAAGGGCTGGCAAGTGTAAAGTGGTGTGCTGTTACGCTAACATATTGTGCCAAAGAGGGTGTTAATGAGGGTGAAGTGATAAAAAAAAATCTGTTTCTTAATGTCTGGGCGGAACCGCAATGGTGTTTTCAGATTGGTGAATTCATTTAGTTTTGTCTTTTCTGTCATAAGAAGAAGGTGAGGGGGGGCAGATCTCTGCGAGTGATTGTTGAAATATGATAACAAAGTGATTCGTTTATGGTGAGGAGTTTCTGAATGGTCGGGAATATTTTTATAGAAACTACTAAAATTTAACTAAATATTTTTAGTTAGAAAAATGATAATTAATAAATGAATAAATTGTACTCTTAATCAAAATCTAAATTTATTATATATTCTTTTAATTTTTTAATGAGTATTTAATTAACTGTTACCTATATCTCATTATTTATATTTTGATAAGGCCATAATATTGAATATTTCTTTTTCTTATTTTCACTTGAATAGGAATTAGAAAGCTTAGAATACATATATATTTTTAACAGACCCCAAATTTTATTTTATTTTGGTAAAAATTGTTTCTACGGATACGCAATTCTGAAATTTTATTATTATTGTTAGGTCATTTTAGTAACCCTAAATGAAGACATTGATGTTGAATGGAGCTTGAGAAGAAATAAGTGAATTGGAAGAAAATAATATTATCTGTTATATCACCATAAATTGTATTAATTGTATATCGGAACGATTGCTTTTATATCTCACTCAAATAAGTGGATATGTTAAAGTAGACACTTGATGTAACTCAGAACTTCACGAAAATTCAAGGCACTTTATGAAATGTAGGTATATAGTGTAACAGTTTGCGCTTAATGAATTTTTACATGATGTGTCTGAAATTGTTAGTCACTTCATGAAATGCGACCTCCCCTCCACCCCTCATAAACCTCTCCTAGCATTCGGTTATATCGGTTGGTATCGGCGTAAAGGCCTGACCATTTCATGCAGTGACTAGAAATTTTAGACACATCATATAAATAGTCATTAAGCGCAAACTATTACACTATCTACCTACATTTCATGAAGTGCCTAGAATTTTCGTGAAGTGCTGAGTTACTTCAAGTGTCTACAACATATATATAGTATATACCAATTGATATACATATATATATATGTATATACTATACATATACATATACAGTTTTTCCAACCTTTAAATTTTTTTTTTCTATTTGAAAAGTACTTAAAGGGTATACTTGTGATCGTTACAATTTTTTCATCTATTATAGATAAGGCTCGGAAAAATATTCTGTGGCGATATTTTTGTTATGGACTGCATATTCGGCAGAGCACACAAAACCGCTGGAATAACTGCATTAAAATCTCAATGAAATACTTTGCTGAAAAACCAAAAGACCTTATGGCAGAATCACATCCAGGTCTCGAGGCTTCCCCGCGGCATTGTCAAAATTTCCAACACGGTTTTTTAAATCATGCAACACAAAACCAAGCCAGCAGCTGGGGCTAGGCTCTAGACCTAGCTGCAAGATGCGCTTCGCTCGATGTTGGAAACTTTTATCTCTCAGGCCTACTTCTGTCAACACATTTTTTTTTTTTAATTTTGTTCTGTCAAACGAGATATTTGGCAAAAAAGAATCACTTGAAATTTATAATCAACATTTTTGAAAACCGATAATAAATTATTTCTGCCCAGAATGTAAAGGAATTGACGCAAATACTATGAAAATTACAATGACAGCACCGAACCTGGTGGTGTCATTTTGTTTTCAATTCTCTGATTCTCTATCGCCTTGGAACGAGCTGCGAGAAGCCTGGGAGAGGCCAGGCTTGAGGCTTGCTTGGATGTGTTCCTGCCTTTAGCTAAGTAGGCTCTGAAACTTGTAAAAATAATAATAAAGTTTTCTCATTGTCAAATGGATTTAAAAAAAGAAAGATTGTAACTATTGCTGTTTATGGATAAAGAAAAGTTATTTAAAAAAAAAAATAAAGATCTAATACTATTAGATGATTTTCAATCGAAGAACAATACCCGGCTGTTTCATTGATGATAAGAGGAATACGGCGTTCATGCATTTTATGTTAGCTTGTGCTTTTAGAGATTTCTCTTATAGAAACTATTCCGGTAAAGTATAGACCTGGGTCGCTCGCCCCTGGGGGTGTTCAGTAACCGCACATCAGGGCGTGAGCTAGAGCACCAGAATATTATTCGCATTAGGCTCAGATGAATCAAAAACTAAACCCTATCAAGCCTCTTCCAATAGTTAATACAGTAGGTGTCCTCTATCTAAATTGAACCGAATAAATAGTGATCTATTGATGCGTCTCTCAGGAGTATTCATACTCTCTATGGCTTCTATTCCACTCTACGACAGGTCTAAACTGTTCACATAATTGTTTTCAGCTTAAGATGTTTCTAGCACAGACATCTTACCGATAGTTATCTGCAGTAATTCTATAGTTCGACACTAGCCAATGCATTCAGAATCTGAAGAAACCCAGCCTCCTTCACATTGTGGACATATGTCACAACAACTGAAAATGATCCAGAGTCAAAAGGTCCTTCAACCTCGTGAACATAGAACACATGATATGTACATTAGGATCCTTAAACTATTGTGTTGGTCAAGTACTTTTCCCGCAGTGCGATTCACTAAAATTCCACTATACTTATCACTCATTCGAACCCTAATGAAAGCTAACGGACAAATTTGCGAAAATCGTAGGAAAACTTTCTATACTATATAATGATTTTAGCTTTGCCAATGAAATGTTCACGTGTTGGCTTTCCATATTAATTTTATTCTATACGATTTTAGATAATAAGCAATATATTAAATGCATTTCACTTTAGCATACGGCTCGCTCTTATGCTGACATGAGTAAAATTTACTGGCGAAAAGGAAAAGAACGATTTTTCCGAAAATACAATTCTATAAACTATTACATATTTCAAATATAGAGTTTCTATAATTGCTCCACTAATTTTCCTGAATAAGTAAGTTTATTTAAATTCTATGTGGAGATTCATAGCTTGAAGAATACTCTATTACTTATGCTTATGCTTGTCATAGCAGGCGTCTTAAAGATATCTTGAGCAAGTATCTTGTAGCAAGTATCTTGACGTCAATAGCATATGTAGTTCTATAAATGTTGCACACCGTTCGAACTCGAACCGACGACTCATAGGATAATGAAACTATGTATAACCATTATGGATAATGTTCAGACAAGTAACCATAGCTACATATTATGTAGATTGCAAACATCAAACGTGTCGTATGAATTAAAGAAATTTTAAAAATTAGGCGACGTAATTATTAACCTTATAATAATTTTATAATAGTTATTGGATATCAGCACGCATTCAACAAAAAATAAAAAAAAATCAAGGCTTGTAAACAAAATTTCAAAACAAATACGAATAAATTAATCTGTCGCAAGAATAATGTTGTATTGCATCAGAAAATTTTTAGCTTTTAAAGTCGTCTGATGCTTTGAACTTTTACTACCTGTCTGAGTGGAAAATTTTCTGTGATTTTACTAAGCAATCATAAATTTAAATAAATTATAAATGTAGGGATATTGGAAATTTTTCTTTAATAAATAGAAACATAATTTCTGGTCAAACATTGTCCTTTTGTACTAGATTGATGATAGTACAACGACTTAATATATACTCCAAATTATAATAAACATGAGAAATCTTTTCCTTAACTATAAAATAGTTTTATATTTATAAATCATCATCTTAATTGCCTACTATATTTTCTGTTTAAACACTTATCTCGAATATATTCTCAAATATGTGAACGTAGAAAAGTTTCAAGTTTCATACAGAATAGATTTGAAGGAGTTTAGAAAAAAATTACAAAACCTTTCCAAAACCGTAAGTCACACGAACATTCTACGTATATCTTTTATTATTTATTAAATTTATGAAATATATACTATGTAAATCTTGAAGTATTCATACCATTACTTCAAGATTTACATTTCTGTGCTAAATATTGACAAATTTGGGGAAAACATAGAAAAAACTATATTAAAAAAAAAAAATAGAAAAACAGAATACATTAGCCCATTGTGCATTATCCTATAGCTACTAGAAATTGAGTGAAATTGAATAATATGAAAAGTAAAATAATTAAAAGAACAATAAGATAAGTAAATATGTATTAAAAAATTCAAGAAAATACGTCATTGTTTAAGTGTATGGAGCAGATCACCTCTGGTAAGCAATCTTCTGAATGCGCGGAATGTGCTCGCACTCTGCAGATAATTGGACAAAGCCTGAACACAGTGTTCTAAAAGTTGGGTAGTCGAAATTTATATGCCTTATTTGTGGTCAAAGGTTGAATCATATTTTGCAAATACGAAGCTTGTGAAGAAAAAGCCAGTTTGTAAAGAAACATTAAAATTCGTCGCTCAAAGTAAATTTTCGACGAGCACCCAGGTAATGTAAAACTAAGATAGGCAACACCATCATACGTTCGTTCGTAGTCCAAAGATAAACCTAATGCACTCATTAAATGATACATTTAATTTTCTAAAGCATTGAGAATCAAACTTAGAGAAGACAAGACAGCCATGACTGATACTGACCAGTGATTTGACTTACCCCCCGATTCTATATTATAGACTTTTAAGAGATCTCATAGCCTCTTAAATTTGGCAAGTAAGAAATTTTAACAGAATTAGTATTCTACATAAATTTTTGTGGAAAATTATTAACTTGAAGAGGTTATGAGGGTTCTTTCAGTCAGCCCAGCTATTAAAGACGTTTACTTTTCAAGAAGGAAGAAGAAGTAATGCTTTTGTCGAGGGGATGATGGCAATTTGACCAACCCACACATAGCTATAATTGTGTACGTCTTTAATTAAGTTACAATTATCGATATAAATAATAATTGTATGATAAACTCACAGCACGTAATGATAATTAAATTCTTAATTTAATACCTAAATCGCAGTTAAAGTGATCCACAGCCGTCGTTACGTCCAACAGGATTTTCGTATAAACCTGTAGCAAAAAAATCAATTATTACCAAAACTTTAAAGTGACCTTAATATTGTCGAGTAATGGAGATTATCGTAAGGCTACGTCATTTCTATCACTTTAAAGGTAAAAGATTTTAGCATTCTGAAATTCAAGTCGTCTCTCATAATGCTGAGAACTATCCTTTGTGCATGGCTCCAATTGTATAATTATTTTATATTTCACCAACTTGTACATATTTACATAATATATACGAATTATATAAATATGTACTTATTTTACAGCATTTTATCCAACATTTCGGTACTTTAAAACAAAACAATTTCTGCAACTATCACTATAAGAGATTTAAGCGTACCTCGGTGTGGACCGCTTATGTTAAGTGATATTTGACAGATATTTTCGTTTGCTAGGATACCAAGTCTCTTAAAAAAAAATCTCCACAATAGTTAAGAGATCTGCTGACATCTGACATCTCTTAATTGTTTATTTAGAATACCAATGTCTGCTCATGGACTTTGACAGCCCAGTTAAGAGGATAAGAGTTCTTATCTCTATGCAGAATTGGGAGGTTAGTTTGGGAGAGGGAATTCTAGCGGGTATGGTTACCCGATGCAAAGTAGTGCAGATTTTAGTGTGAATTGAATCGATATGGTCGCAACAATTCATGTTAGAATTTAAATTAACACCCACGTTATAGATTCTGGATTCATATGGATAGTTGCGCCATTTGTTTTGATACGGGGTAACAACCAAGTGATAGTGGACCATGAGAGGGGGCCATACACTAGACTTGGCAGGATTAAGATTGAGATTGTTATTTAACTACCACTTACATATTTCACTCAAGTCATTATTAATGCGGGCCACACAGTCTTCGTTGAGTCAGATAAGACGAGAAATTTAAATTTGGACATCAGCCGCTTTCATGTGGATATTAGAATCGCCAATCACCGAATGTTAGTCTTTATTGTACAAACTGAAACACAATAGTCTTAGAATAGATCTCCGTGGAACTTCACAGGTGAGATAAAAGAGATTAGAACTCTTACCATTCTCAAAAATTACTTTATTAACTCTCGGGGAGAAGAAACTTTTCATAGCGTTACAGACTGGATATGACGACTGGATAGTTTTTTTTTAGAAGTTTGCTATGACAAACACTATTGAAAAGTCAAAAGGCAACAATATAGCTCTTTCTTTTAAAGTTATGTGCGAATATCGGTTGACACTTTTAGGAGAGTCATTTCGTAATTATATTCAGGCCGAAAGTCTGACTGGAGGTTGTTCATAAATTCATTTTCTCGTAATTGCTTCTTCATTGGATAACATGAATGTTCTTCAAATACCTTCGAAAGAAAACGTAACAACATATTTGGTCTGCAATCGGAGCGGTTTACAGCTATAGATTTTTTAGGTATTAGGGCCATTTTTTTTTTTTTTTATATTATTAAGCCCAGCTCAGGGGATACCCTATGATGCAAAGCACAGCGTGGCAGGAAGGAGATAGGGAAAGGATTACTGGGAAATACGTACTTAGTAATGCGAGTGTAAAAAGATGCAGCAGTTGGCCGATACTACGCGCAGCAATTAGCTTACCCAATTTTGCTGACATACCGTATGCGCGAACAGCCTTACCAACAATGGAATAAATGGTGTCATATACTTGCGAGCAATCAACCCCACGAGTACAAAATTCAGAACGGCTAGTATTTCAATATGAGAGTGAGGATTTTTAACAAAGTATAAGTTTAATAGTAGTCGGAATTACCTAAGTAGGTATACATTGCACATTTTCATCATCTTCTAAAAAATCCAGAGTTTAAGATAAATGCTTCCAGAAATTTTAACCCCTCTCTTCTTTTCGAAAATGTAATAAAAGATATATTTCACTTTATACATTTGTGAGCACTTTGCATATCAAGTATTAAGAAAAAAAAATGTTTTTTTTTTAATTAGTAGCCCTCCAGTTCAGTTCAACATAATTGGTTATTAACCAACCAATATTCATACAACATCGTACTATAAATATAGAGGTATAGTTCCCGGATAAATAACATTCCTTTTTCGTCCCCTAAAGTGAACACATCGTACAGTAAAAATCTACACAGTAAAAAATGTTTACTACTCATACAGTAGGCAATAGGTTGCCTACTCTAAGTGTAGTAATTTAACTAGATCAAAATATATGTAATCACCTGATTGAAATTTACACATTTTATAGGAAATATTTTACTATACGGTTGTAAAATTACTTAAAAGTTGTAATAGGTGTAAATAGTTGTACGTAAAATTACATAAAGACGTAATTCATATACATATTTGTATGTAGAATTCTTAAATAGAGCTAAACTCGCTTGCACCTATTTTATTAATTTTATGCTGCGCATATCTAGTAATGAGCAAATTGGTAAATTTACCAAGGACTTATAAAAGCATCACGTGAAAGTTATATAAAATTCTTGAACTTGAAAATAACAAGTAATTTACAAGTTTTCCCATTCTATTTATAGGGAAAAGTTGATATGGAGCGAAAATTAATGAAAATGTATTAGTTGATTATTGTTTTTATGGCACTTATGGTGATGATGGGATGGATATGCATATTTTAATTTAATCAAAATTCTTGCCGCAAAAATAACCTGAAACTAGAAATAACCTGAAACTAGGAATAAGCTGAAACTATTTGAAACCACTAAGCTAATCAGCTAAAACTTCCACATCCGCACCAGAAATGACTTTCAAGAGCAAGCCTGTTTCGATTTTACTGCACCAATAAGCGATTTTATAGCAATCATGCACAATTTTACTTATACGGGCATAAATTTATGATTATAATAACAATTATGCTGCATCGATTTTAAATTTCCAGAATTGCGTTTTTACGCTTTTTTTTTTAAATTGTAGCAATTAAATGAGTGATATTACACATATATGAAAATTACACACAAGAATTTGTATTATTAAGAATGTTTGTAAATTTGCTTTTGTAGTATGTAAAATTTTACTTCTTTGAGAATAGAGATTTCCAAATTTGTAGCGTTATCAGTGAACGATTTTTTATGTCATGTTATGTTTCGTGAAAATTGTGTTTTTATTCTTACGGTTTTGCAATGGTAGTGCAAGAAACAGGTATGTTCTGTTACACTCAACATTTTTTCCCTTGTAATATTTGAGATTATTTAACTGTTACGACATGGGTATTTTATGGCAAAATTTTATTAAAGCTTAAGTTTTCTGTCATCTTTTAACTATGTATCCCCCGCTTACCCCTTGTTGATTTTCCTTATTTAAAGTTCAATATGTGTGCGCTTTATGGAATAACAAGGTCTTCTTGCTTAAATTTTCATAACGCTCATTTATTAGCCCTCCACGACTTTGTAGACGTGGATATGGTCGTCTTTAGCCAAGTGGGGGCCCTGGGCACTTTAGGATATGGGGTTCCATAACAAAAATTATTTTCTAAAATACTTTGGGTTATCAACACGCGCACTGGAGACTTTTTGTAACCATCATCAATTCTATTAGGCGCAAATATTAATGCGTGCATGAAGTGACGTGATAGCAACGTAACTTTTTGGTTCCTCTGAATAGCAACTTTTGGGTGACGAAACTATTACCGAAACTTCACGTTTATAAGATGTGCATGCACTGGTAATATTTTTGTCGCTGCTTGACTGCCGTTATTTTGGGAGACGTTGTACCGTTAGGAAAAAAATGTGCGCAAAAAAAAAATTTTAAGGAATACTCTGATAGCAATTTGAAGATAAAATGTGGGGATAAATATCCATGAAAGTGTTTATAGACCTTAGAGTAATAGCAAGTATGTCTTCAAGTTCAATTGTCGAACGCATTATAATTGAACTTTGATAAGTTATAGCAGGTCTCATGATCTGTAGTAAGTCAGCAAAGTTTTCAACGCTCATACGGAAATATCCACAGAATTTTTCAGTAGAGGATCGCAGTTCATCAAACATTAAGTGAAATTTTGCCTGAAGCACCCCTTCGCTCCAGATTGGAAGAGATCCTTATGACAAATAGACATATCACAACTGCCTTCTCGAAATTTATATTGATGAATGATCATATAAAACATGAGCTTTTTGGGTGACAGTTACTCTCTGTGTGCGTACTAAACTAGCTCACGGCAACAGGACGGTGACAGTGACCAAGAAGTTGTGCGACAAAAAGTTTCAAGTGCACGTTAGGCCTAATATCAACCACCAGTATAACATTTTTCGCTGATTACCAAATAAATTGTATACCATGAAAAAATGCCGGAAATTTAAAAAATACTGGGGCTGCAAACACGGTCTCATATACGTTACTTTGTATGAAAATTTGTTGCCATGTAAAGAAATTCAAGTACTTCCCACGGTCTACTTTCAGTAGCGAAACTCTAACAGCTAAACTAAATTGTAATATGTTGTCTTACTGGTTGCAGAAGTGGTCGTCGGTTAGTCTACTATCGCAGTGGCTAGGGGTCCCCATGAACCCAGATGGTACTGGGTGGAGCATTTTAATAATATGTTTAATGATAGGATTTATTTTCTCTTACATTATAGGAAAGAAAATATTCTAGAAATAAGATTAGTAAAGGGTTGACTACATTAAACCGAGGCTAGTATGGTGGACGGAGCTTTTTAATGATTTCAGCGCCGTTTACAAATAGTGACAAATTTATCTAGGTTATGACTTTTTGTTCACGTAGGCCTTTTCGGGGATATTGATTAGTTTATGACATGTACCAAGTTGACACTAAAAATATTTCCTACGATTTCTTGAAAAACAAAACTTACTAAGTTTTAAAAGCTGTCAAATGAAACTATAATGTGGTGTGTCACCTACAGCGAATACAATGGTATCCAAACTATGGTACTTAAACACGCTGTGTGTCAAAGGTATTAGGCTGGTTTTTAAATATATGTAAGTATATATTTTTAAATCTATGAAACTTATGTGGTGCTTTGAAATGTAGTAAGACACTAAGATTATTATTTATATAAAAATGTTAAAGAAAGTTAATACTCGCGAGAGATAGAAAGAGATAAAGGCAAAAGTCTGTCTGTTCTCGTAAGGCGAATCGAGTTTGCTCATTGTATGTAAAAACAAAAAAAAATAAACTTATTGGTTTTAATATAATTTTACCGGAAAAGTAAATAATAAGTGGTTTTAACAAATGCCTTTTCCAAAACAGAAAATTTTCCCCAAGTACTCAGTAATTACTCGGTAAAATTTAGAAATAATTATAATCTTAAAGAATGCGTTTTATCAAGGGATTGCAAAAATTGCGATGTTTATAAGGCAAATTTTAAGTGAGATTGTTAGAATTTTAAAGAAAGCAGCACCAAATCTAGTAAGTCTATATTTATTTTATTACTAAGCACATTACATTATAGTTTTAATTCTGCATTAAATAATCAGCATACGAAGTGTTGTGATTCATCTATTAATATGATTAATGAGCCAAAAGAAAGGGCCATCAAGACGAGGCCGTTTACCGCTTTAACATCTGAGTGCTTAATGTCGCTTGTCTAAGCTGTACATAATGCAATATGTAGATTGAATATTACATGTATGAATCTATGTACATTTTAAGCTGCGTATTAATATGAGAGTTATTTATTCCAAAAAGATTTACTGATCATAATCGCATAAGTTTACATCACAAACTTGGAGTGACATCTCCTGAATTTAGATCTTCAACGTGTGCAATATACTTTGGCGAAGTTAATCGTAACCACTAACATAATATAAAATGGATTGCTGATACTACTGAAATTTCTTGACATTACTATGGGATCACTTTTCTATTGTTGTCTCTTTTGGGTTTAATTACTTTATTCCGCGGAACTACAAATAATAACTTCTATACAAAATACACTATAGTCCAGTTTCAGTTCAGTGGTTTTTCAAATGAATATATGTCCCCCATACCTACTTTTAGGGGCAGGTAGACAAAAATGTCTTAATTTTATTTCTTTACAAATCAAGATTAGAAAATATTTGATGTTGTAGGCGATAAGCTTCCAAGAATAGAAATAATTTCGAATGCTTCTGTAATTTGTTGAAGTTTTAATATGACTATTAAAACGAGAGTAAAACTTGAAATTAAGATAAGTGTCACACCCTTACCAAAGAAAGTTGACCCATATGAAATATGTATGTAAGTGATCGTAACTAATTGTTTAAGCTACTTACACTCAAAATTACTGCACCTACTACCTGTCTCAATAATGCGCGCGACCGCCATGCAAGTATCCCAAAAGAATTTTCACCTATATCTCACGATCTTGATAAATGATAATTAAATTTCTTATTTGTTAAACGAATTTTGCTGAATGATTACTTTAAGTTGCATCTTTGCATGGCGATGAGTCCAAAAGGTCACTGGTGTCAAGAAATTTGGATGAAATTGTTACTACAGCCACCGAAAATTACTCGTTTGACCCTTTTGGAAGATTCAAATGTTGCTGCTCAGATACGTGAGCTTTAAACAATTCTATACCCTGGTACTATCATAATATGCCACCCACAAGTGTTAACGTAACCGCACCGTCCACTTCATCACAATCATCCCAAAAATATAACAAATTCCATGCTCCCTGCGTTTGCAGAATATAACTTAACAATATCGGTCAGCAAATGAAAACGCATTGACATAAAGTGTTGACATTTTGTAGATGGCTATTTCAAGTATGAAATTCAAAAATAGGTAAATAATAAAATAAAACAAATGAATGTTTCCTTTTTCAAATGTAAGTGAAGAAATTTGAGCGTCAATTGACCCATGATATAAAGATTAACAAGGTATGGCCAAATTATCTGTCAATTGAGTGCTTGCCTCCTTTGGCGACAATTGTGAAAAATTTGTTCGTCTCAATTTCAATTGCCCTATCATAGTGAAAAAAATTTTGTATTTGGAAATTTTTTTGCTTTCCCACTATCACATAATTACTTTTTGCGAAGTGATTTAAAGGACGAAACTAATGTTTCATTAAATATTTTAATATAATCAGAACGTATTTTAGTCAATAAAATACGAAAAAGTCAAAACAAATTCGCTGGAAATGACATTAGTCACCTCATGCAGCAGCAACACAAAAAATTCCTCTCGAATCGGCCATACTTTGTTATCTTTATATGATGGGATTGACCTACAATACTTCGATGGTTCGTATACTGGGACGGTTTTAACGTAGTGAATAAAATCTGCAATGATATATTTGTCATCCAACGAACTGTTTTGAAAAGTAATATAAAAACGAATTTGACCAATTTTCGGGAAAGTTATCGAAACAAAAGGGCGACTATATTTATGAGCATTCTTTGGGAATATTTCAACATTAATCTTAGAGTAATTTTGATTTTTTTCCTATCGACATTTATTTTCCTCTTGTATATTATTTAATTTCTATGATTATCATTACTTGTATTATTTCAAATATCTCTTTTATTAGTAACCCTCTTGGGTTTAATATTTACTTATTTGAGTTATTTACGTTTGGTTTATTTTCTAATATTTAAAAATATCACATTTTGGCTATATTAAGGTGTTATGATGATATTTTCTAAAGAAATTACTCAATTTAAGATTTATACTAGCTTTTGATTTTTAAGTCGATATCATTTTTGACGTATTGACACGGGGATTTGCAGTATCCTATATTAAACATGAATGGAAGTTTAAGTTACTTAATCGCAAATATTTGTAATTTTTTGTTTAATTCGACTTATCTTTTACACAGTTACGGTTATAACAATAAGTATTAAAAATTATGCAAAAGCAGTATTACTGAATACATTATGTATATAACGAAACAATAATATATAATAACACTTCAGAACTACGGATATGCTTACACTAAACTTCGCTAATATGAAAATTTATCAAAATAATAATTAAATTTAAGAATCGCACATGTTGACAATAGGTTTAAGGAGTCCAAGCTACTACGATTATATGTTAAGAAAATAAAATTCGGCGGTGAATCAAAATGAATGTTTTCAATAAACAAAGGTCTATCAAAATCATCCTTCGCAAGCTGAAATATAAAAATTATATCTGCATATATTATATTTTTCTTTATTAAGCAGTCCAGCCAAGGTGCAAGCTAGAGTATCGCTTGCAACAACTTGTACAAATAGCAAATTTACTACTACTATCTACTCTTAATTTCATCTATAATTTCTAAAAGATCTGTACCTTTAAATAAGTTTTTTCTCCCCATATCTTTAGTCTATCGTTTTTATAAAAGAAGGCTAAACGCAACTCGACACGCTTCCGGCACGCGTCAGTCGTGTAATTCATAAGAAAACTGAGAACTAATAGAAAAATGGATGCAATAAAACGTGACACGAAAAATCGCTTAATTTTTATTGATCCCCTCCTAAATCCCATCCATGCCTTGATATATGTAATGCAAGGAAGGCTTGTGGTTTGTAGGAAAATATTATCCTTGAACAGCTTTCATATCCTCTCCTACATAGAGAAGCTCTGAACAAAACTCAACCGACCGGAAAGAATAATTGTGTATCACTCGGGTGTTGTTCCCTTATCCTGTCATGTATTAACTCAGGATATCTGGGTGCGTTAGGGAGCCAAATAGTTGGAATATGGATGACAAGAGCTTCTAATGGTTATGGAAAGGGTCAAGCTTCAAGCAAGTGCACTACGCAATTATCTTTAATTTACTTTATTGCTTTTGTTTGAGTGTCCAATAACTCTTTCAAATTAAATGTTAAAGTGGTAGAGATGTTCTAATGAGTGATTACAGAGGGAAATTTTGAAATAATTGATTAGGACGGGACGTTACTACTGAAAGAACATGATATCTGTGCATTCAGGTTTTTGTTGGCTTATAAACTATCTACATTTTAAACGGGCACTATTTTATTTGATAAAGAGATCAGGTTGAATGCAGCTTCCGTGTTGACATTTTTGCTTTTGTAATTGGTGAATGTGACATGGGTTAAAACTTATTTCTAATGGATAGAAGGAAATTGAGCAAACTAGCTTCTGCAATTGCTGCAGAAAAATTGGGGGTAATTCAATTGAAATTGTACATACATGAAGCAAGTTGATTGATAATGTAGTGGAGAAGTTAGAGTTTTCCTGGTGGTCTTGATGGTGCTCCAGCATATATTGTGCTTGCTCTGTATTATTTATTTAATTCCCTATATTATGGAAAACTATTACTTTTTTTTTATATTTCTGTCTAAATAATATAAAAATAAATGATCAATGACAATCAATGATCATAATAAGTATTAAATTTAATAAAAATCCGTGCTGACTCCGGCGAACCAACTCGACGTTAAATTTTTTAATTTAATCAGTGAAAAAAGCAAACACGTAAATTTGGAATTGATGTTGGCAACATAAAGATACGTCGCTTGGTGTTAAAAATTAGAGCTGCTAATGAAAGTACTTTTGAAGCGTGAGTCAGATTGAGAATTTTAAACGCGTTGACAGGTAATATCGAAAGATGTTCGTTGGGAGTGGTAGATTACCATCAACTAATTTATAATAAAAAGTTGAAAAAAATTTGATGAATCTCAACTGTTAACGCGCTCAATCTGACTGCATATTTTTTCAAACTCATCGAACGCGACACTAGTTCTGCCGCGAAAACTCCAATTTATGTCTACCTTAAAGGGACGCTTTTCAAGGGAATTATTGAAATATTGAAAGTTGACAATACTACACGCTACCATAGTCTTGGTTGCAATTTAAAAGTTATTCGATCTCCGTAATTTTTAATAACTTTTATCATTTACAATTTTAGAAAACTCGTTTTTACAACAAGCACAAATATCGCTCTAAACACGTCTATAAATAAACATTAGCTGTTAATAATTTCTTCATGCTCATTATTGTTATTGCAAACAACGCCCGCATGGGTAATGGATATCGCCAATAATAAAAAAAAAAAATCAAACTCTCTTAGAAAAATAAAGACAAAAAATGTGAAAGCGCATGCAACGAAAAAGAGTGGAAAATGATTAATTCTCGAAAATAAATCAGGAGATAGATTTTACTCTCAAATTTTCCCGGGCTTTTGTGAAAGCACGTTTTTACTGAAATATTGAGAGGTGCTACTAAAGTTAGACCCAAAGTTGTTAACATTAATGAAGAACAGCTCCATACTAAAAGAAAAGAGATCCAGAATCTTATATCTGTACCTGCTTTACAAGAACAAGCAAAACGTAAGAAAAACGGGCAAGGGCTTCTTGAACTTCTAATATTCAAAACGATCTGTTGGAAAACTCTGTTCCCAACATAGTCATATTGTTAAGATTTTTTAACAATAGCGAACGGAGCTTTTTCAAATTAAAATTAATTAAAAATTATCGTCATTGTACAATGCTGGTCGTAGGACAGTGCGAGCCTTCATAACTTCTACTCAGCCAACTTTTGATAACTAAGGCGCACTATGGAATATGGTAGTACAAGACGTGACCGTAAATACTTTTTAGAAATGTTGCAAATTGCATATGTTTTTGGTTTTATTATTTACTTAAGAAGTAATATTCACATGGTTTTTCATGTACTTAATACTCAAAGTAAAGCGTAAATTGCGTTAGATACTGACATTATGGCAATTCTGTAAATTTTGACTCGCAAATTATATACTTTCAGAATTAGGTTTGAGCATTAATTTAAAAAAAAGTCCTATTGTATGATATATATTTAGAAAGGATATCTTTCGTAGATTTAGAAACAGTTATTTATATTATATTTCGAGATAAAATATTCCTGCCATAATGTTTATTATAAAACGTAACAAAAAAGATTTTTTTCATCTTCGACAAGACTACTCCATGTCTAATGAACAACTTAGAGAGAATCACTCTTAGGCCAGACGACGAAAATTGTTTCCAGTATGAATTATGAACATTACATGACTGGATTATAATCTTTCCTCTGAAAAATGGTCGGCGACGAATGACGAAAATAAATAGTTAAAACAAGAAAAGAACAACTAGAAAAGCTAAATTGGTCTAAAGGTCGCTACACACGCTCAAGCAAACCTTGCAATTTGTGTATGGCCCAGTCGCTAGATATGCATGATCATGTGTAGCTTCCCATACGCTTGAGTTGAGAGATAATGAGTGAAATCGGCCGAAACTATTGCGTATAAGCACAACGACTTCATTATGGAATTGAACTGGACATAATCAGGTTAATTTTGTTCAAACTTCAATTCATTCCTATAGCAAAGTTTGCTTGTACATAATAGTTTCGTCAGATTTCATTCATGACTGACTTCAGTCTTAACTCAAGCTCCAACTTGCGCTGCACACGCTCATGCAAATCATACGAATGGACATGCATGGTCCAGTCGTAGATTTGCTTGAGCATGTGTAGCGGCCCTTAATACCAATGCTCATGATACCCTAGATCAGCGATAGCCAAAGAGGTCGATATCGACCTCCAGGGGTCGATATAATGTATTTAGGGGTCGATCCGATCTAGGGAGTCGATTGGGGGTCAATAGATATCAATGAATGCTTTTGAAATTTTGTATATTGAATCAAATCTAAAATTTCAGTTAGCAAATAATTTAATTAATAAAATTTTTAACATGTTTAATGTTTGATATTAAGGTGTACGTGCATGCTAAATTTGTGGATACCTGATATATCTGCTGTATTGTGTCTTCCACAGAACCCATCTAGTAGCAACATATCTCAGTACTGATCTTCATAAAACATTGCAGTTGTATATTGAGTCAATTAATCATATTTAAGCCCAACCTCTTAAAGCGCGGTTGTATTCTAAACTTGCTGAGGAAGATAATGAGCTATCAAATGAATTATTATTAGACACCGAAGTACGATGGTTAGCAAGAGGTACTAGTTTGCAAAGATTTGCTGAATTATTCGAATCAGTTACCGAATTTCTTATAGAAATTAATCCAGCCTTCGGTGAAGAAGTCCAAAAAAACAAAAACAATATTCTTACTTTAGCAGATTTATTTGCATAATTCAATGAAATTCAAACACGTCTCCAAGTAAAAAATATTTTTTTTTAATTCAAGCCAGGACAATTATTTTGAGATTTCAAATAAAATTAAAGTTGTAGATTTTTAATACTTTTCAAATTTGCGGCATATGAATATAACTGACGAAGAATTGGAAATATATACATACAACCAAAACAAAAAACAAAAACAAAAATTGAGCGATGATTTTAAATTAATACAATTTGAAGATATTGAAATTATGCACATCCCACAATAGATTATCGTGTCATTTACTGCTTAAGTTGAAAAAATTTATTTACAGTTCTTTCCAAGATGAAGTTATTAAATTATTAGTTGATCTTGAAGCAAACACGTTTTTTAATAATATAACTACAAGTAAATTTTGGACTAATATTAATATTACGGAAAAATATTCAAAAGCTATGTAATGTAGCATTTATCTTTTTAATTGCATTCCCAAGGTCATATATGGTAGAATCTCAGTCATGTCAATTCTATTCTAACAAAGCAAACTTAAAACCAAATATTGGTTATCTTGCCAAGAATCATCAAGCACATCCCTCTTATTGTTTTATGTAAAAGTTGAACTTAATAAAAATAAAATAGGTAAATAATTACAAGTTTTTTCCTTTTTTTTATAGAGGGGGTTGATAAAAGAATTAGTAAATTTTGTGGGGTCGATGGTCAAAAAAGTTTGGCGGTCCCTGAATGCCAGTATCATGTAATTTCGTTTGGTCACCTCTCTGTGCAAGTTTCATTGTTGAAGTGGTTTTTCGCATATACATATTTCTAAAACGGTTCGTCAGTAAAATTGATTATTAACAATTTCACAGGATTTCATATTCTGAAGAACTTTTCAGTACATTAAGGCCATTTAGGACTGATTGTTTTCACAGTATACGTAAAAAACCTAAATTTGTATATGGCAACACCAAGATTGCCCGATTTAGCGCATTTTTGAAATTTTATTTACTATTGCCACGAAAACGCCATGTACAAAATTTCAGCTCAGTACGTCAACGCATTCTCAGGCAGTGGCCAAATATATAACGAAAAACGAAATTTTTGTATGGCAACCCTAAGATGGAGTTGCTCGATTGGTCCAATTTTCAAACTTCATTTTGCTTTTTCTTTTTAAATAACCGTATGCAAAATTCCAAGACTATGTGTTCAAAAATAACAAAACTACAAATTTTTGATCACCAACTGATCCTTATATTCCATAGCGCGGCGTGGTAAACTTTTAGTTGAACATACTGTGAGTAAATTTTTTTGTTTCTAGATTTCTATAGTGCCGACATTTTAAGTTATAAATTAACTCTGCATCTCGCTCCAAACTAATCCACTTTTCTTAAGAAGACGTTTCCGAATTCGGTAGAAGAAGATCAGATACTGGCTGTAAACACCGAAAATCATGTTACTAAATGTTAAAAGTGGATGGAATAGAAACTAGATCTACTTCAGTCTGAGCTTAGCGCAGTGGGCTCATCTGACTTTAGCATCATCCCTTGCCCAACTTCTTCTCGGCTGTAGAGGAGGGGGTACAAATATGGGATACCTATTATAGTTTTAATAATAAAAGTCCCCAAAATAGACATATCCAATAAATAAATGGTATAAAGATAGGAAATTTTGTTTACATATCAGTGATATTAACATAAATAATGTAGCCTATAACACGCTCAAAATTTAATTTATTTCAACAAAAAATATCAAAGTTAGAAATTTCCAAACTAAGGTAGTAATATGAGACTGTATTATAATATCAAAAACAAACGAAAAAGTGTGGTAAAAGATGTGCAGTATCAGTGATACTAACTCGTTAATATTATATAACATTTTTAATATACTGTATAACTCTATTATAGGCCTACAAAGGTCATTATCATCATCTAGAATACCGCTTCAATAGTTGGTAGAAATATGAGATAGTCTGATATTATTACCAACCAAGTGTCTCATATTGCAACTAATTGGTTTATTCAGTAAAATTAGTAATTTAGTGAGAAAAACTCAAGCTTTTTGTAATATTTAATTATATTCTAAAACTAAATTTAATATAATATAACTTACCGTATTCTAGTTCAAAATTAGGGAAATATACAGATATAAACTAGAAAGCAAAACATGTGAAAGAAAACTTTTCACTTATGCCCTAACTGTAAACGTTTAGCCCGCGTCAAGACTAATAACTAAACGTCCGCCGGCTGTTTCAAAACCTTCGCAATGCTAGCCTAGCTACGTTTTAAATATCAGTAGCGTAGGGAGGCCAAAACCCTGGTATCTCAAATTGCTACCATATCTCATATTTCTACCCCCGCCCCCACAGACTTCAATATATAGACTGATGACAGCCCCCTTCCCCCCACCCCTCAAAAGTGAAGCCAGCATAAAATATTATTTTTATATTGCAAACGATTAGTGCTGCTATAAAGTAAGAAAAATATCTACAAAAGGGAAATAGTCACTTATAAAAGGAAATTATTTATTAAAATATTATGTTATTAACTTGATTATTTACATATAGTAATATTTCAAGCTAATTCAACCTGGGATATGAATGTGGTGGTTTTATTCTGGCTATAGCGACTAAATTTATAATAAAGTGAAACAATGGTTGAGATATTCTGACATCAGGGTATTAACCTTTACTTAGGAAATTATAATGCATTCAACATCGACAGTTTTAGAATCCTATTCCAGTACTCATTCATTCATTCATTTTCATGATGCCAAAACTGACGCTTTTCAAGTAAAATTAAGAATTTTACAGTATCTTTGCTTACTAACCATCGTTTTTCTGGCTATCTAATGATATAATAATCGATCAAGGTTGACAATATCGTCACTCAGAAGTACGTTTTTGTTTTCGCTTATTCAGAAAGTTTTAAAGTGGTAGGTATTAATAACTTTATAACTGCCCATCACATAAATTGTTGCAGTTCTTACTTTGATTCAAGAAAACTACAAAGAATAGAGGGAATTTTCACATTATTTATTTTTTCAATTTAAAAGGAATACGTGAAATAAAAATTCGGGAAGAAACTTTTAAACCCTTAAGATTTTTATAAACCACAGATTTATCAATTCTAAAGATTCTTACTTTTCTAATAAAATATAAAATTTATTATAGAATTGTAGTTGTAAATTAAATATGAAACGTAGTTTTAAATTTGAAATGGAGATAACGTGAGTACTTAAAATATTTTCTGAATATTTAGCAACAAATTAATTAAAAAATAAAATTGAAAATTTCTCTTCATTTTAGCTAATCATAGTAGCTCTACTTATGTAATATCCCCCAACATGGCAGCAAATTTAGCTTAATTTGGGATGTTTTGCCCCTCTGATGCTTCAATAATTTTGTATGGAAAAGGCCTGCAGCAACAGTTTATATTATTGAAGTCTATGGTTGTACCAGACGCCGTTGCACTATGTTTTGGCCTTGAGTGATTTAATATTGTGAAATCTAGCGATACTTTCCAGAGAAAAAAAATCGAGATAAATAAATACATAAACACGCTTACATTTTATCATTATGTGTACAATCTGTTTAAACAAAAGAAATAAAATTTTCAATGATTTAATTATGTCCAGTAATTATTAATAACCACCCTTAATTTTGAATGACTTAGAAAGGGCAACAATTTGGGTACCTCCCCACGTGGCAAAAGCTCTATGTAAGCTACTGAGTATGCATTTATTAATGAACAACGTCTGTAGGACCTAGTATCTAAGCACAATGGGAAAAATGACGCTATATTGTTGTACTAAGGTAGTTGCTAGTAAAAGAATGCAGGACAGTTCTGAGCCCGGTTTTATTAAGGAAATTTGAATGCGGTCGTAGCAGCTATTTCCAGAACAATGTGGAGTAGTAAAAAACGAGAGAGTTCAAAAATCTCAACAAAACCTAAATAAGTTCTTGTCGGAAACACTGACATCCTCATTTGTAATATATGCATTGTATTTCTTTAAAAATAATGGACATAACAAAGACTCGATTAGCAGCCAACAACTAGGCATTATTGTTGATCGGTTTCACTGTATTGAACACAGTCACCGACTCAGACCTTCACCAGCTCCGAATTTCCTATATCCTAAACCACCTGTCAAAGTATGATATGGCGTTAGTGTGTAAAAGGCAACCAGAAAACAAACACAAGACTGACAGTATGATCCTACCAAAAGTAGACACAATTATTAGATAATGCAAATTTTAAAACAAGAGCTCTTAAAGTATCAAAGAGGCTGACTTACCGGCACCATCATTCAAAGAAACTATTCATATCTTTTTTCGGGGAAAGTCAACAATTGGAGAGTTTTAAGATGTAGTAAGTTTCTACTATATGAACCAATTGACTAGTGCGATACCCTGTGTAATGGAAAAACGATATTAATGACATGTTTTTTTCAGGCAAGGATAATGCGCCCGGAAAGCTGAACTGCAAACGAAACATACCTATACAGGTACTTACTTATATACCCCCTACTCATGCGTCAAATTAATTTTTTTTTTTTTTCAATATTATGCTTCAAAGGGTCATTTTAAATAAATTTCAAATTATTTATAAATTTTATCTTCCTTAAAATAAATATCGCCCTTAAATTTAACTTTTTTGCTTCGTCTATCGCTATTATCTGTTAAAAGATCAATGTGTGCAGCTGACAGATTTACGCGCACCTGTACAAAATTCATCACCGACACAAGAATCAAAAAGTAATTTTCCCCTTGAGCTGCAGACACCAAACCCCGAAAAGAGTCTGGAATGATTCCATACTAGGGAGAACATTTTTGTCTAAAATATTCTCTATACAATAAATCCTTTTTATCTTTAAATAATAATTTGAAAGTGTTTGAGGATACACAGAAGGAAGTGTTCATGACAGGAACTTCGACTTGGACTTCCTGCCGAGATGTTTTAATTATAGCAAAAGGGAAATGGCAATGTAATGTAACACTTTGTCTTTGAGGAGACGAAAATTCCGAAATGAGACCCCGCTGGGTTTCTGTTTGTGAGTAATAATGAGCTAATAAAACTGTTTTTGCAGTAGTGTTACTGAATTCTTATGCTTTAAGGTTACCCGAAAAATATTCAAATATTAAAAAAAAAATAAAAAATCGGTCTGCCTAGACTATTTGCAAATACACTTCAGACGAAATGATTCAGTGTTCATCATGGGATGGATATAAAGATTTGGACATCAATTTTAGTCACCACCATACTGCTCATAAGTAATTATACGTAATTATCTGTCCAGCTGACAGAGTGTCCAAACGACTGTGACCGAAAACGACTTTTTGAATTTGGTGGTTTGATGCTGTCTCTGAAAAATTGATTCGAATTTGTTATTTTCACTTTGCATTCGCCTCACCCTAAAGGGTGCGAATACAAATCCACCCTAGAACGTAAATGTTTGGGGGATAATAAGTAAAGCAGTATAAAAATTTGCACTGCAAAAACTCCCGTTTTTATTAGTTACGTAAATATTTGGCTGACACGTGTTAGAGATATTTTGCAAGCAGATTTTTGATCTTTCTAATATTGTCTAATATGATTTTGCACTACTCCCGTAACATAAAGCAATTTCATAAAGAAACCTTGTGATATCCCATTGTCATTGTATAGCAATGTACAAATTTGAGGAGACTACCGCTACCCGCTTCTCATAGAATGTTTCAAATTATTACAAGAAGTTATTTGAGGTTTTAAGAAATATAATTCTCGTTTTGTGTCTTGTTTCTTGTGGAAATCTTGGCTTAGACAGATATGTTACAACGCATTTTAAAAGGCGACTAATTAGAGGGCGCGTGTACTTAGTGAGTTGAAAGTTTATTCATGGACTTTAAAAAACAAAATGTTAATTTAAGTTCGAGAATTGAACCAAGTGGGTAGCTCCTTCGTTGGGTCGCCCTACAACAATTTCGTTTTACACAATATATTTGGGCACTGCCTGAGAGGGTGTCGACGTAGAAAGCTGAAATTTGGTACATGGAGTTTTAATAGCAATAGTAAATAAATTAAATTTATATATTGGGATACTGCCTTAGAACGTATAAACCTGGAGAGCCCAATTTTTGTACACGGCGTTTCCAGAAAAATAGTAAACAGAAGTTCAAAAATTGTCTAAAACGGGAAATTTTTTCTTTGTGTTGCCATACAAAACTTAGATTTTCACTATATATTTAGTTTGGACACTGACTGAGAGCGCGCCAACGTAGAGAGCTGAAATTGAGGTCTTTGCGTTTACAGGTTTTTGTTTTCAAAATATATTTCCTTTGGAATATAGTTTGTTTGAATGTTTTGTTTTTCAAGATTATAAATACCTGAAGTATCAGACAGACGGACTAGGATAACAGCCCTAGACTTCAAAGTAGGCGATTCGAAGTCGAATCTTTCGAAGAATCAAGGTTTTTCCGAAGCTTCGAAGCTCGAATTTTTCCCTATGTCCGCAGTGTTGTTAAGGTTAATTTATAATAATCGACGTTACTTGAAATTATCTCTGAATTGTTTTAAAAAGTGTCAGTTTGCTAGAGTTTTTCGGGGAATAGCGAATATGCGTATTATATGTATTCTAACTCTTTTGGTTATGGAGAATATATTAAAATATTTCATTATAAGATTTGAAACCCAACATGGCTCAAAACTTTTAACGTTAATTTCACACCTTTCTCGTTGTACTACATTTTTGAAATCTAGCTAGTAATACTAGGTCCAAATGAAAATCGGTTGCTATGGCGGACTTGATTCCCACTATGAAGTCATCATTCCAATTTTGAGCTGACTACCAAACATGATTCTAATCCTCCCTGGCGCAAGTGGGTACTCGAGTTTTGCTAGTTTCACGGTTTCAACTGAGACAAGTCTGAAATATTCCCATGGTTTGTCAAGTCATGCTCATATCGAACTGAAGGTATAAGAAAGCCAAGAAAAAGACAACCTTTCTTTAACTATCGCGACATTTACCGAAATCCAATGGATAATTTAAACTAACACATAACAGCTCTGCCCATCCTCCCGGTATGATTTGCTATTTTGTACTATGTTATACTTATATATTTAGCTCTAGCAATTTCATGGCTATTATCCGTTTGTCTGCGAACAAAGCTTTCATTTCGAACAGCACAAGGTCTATAGTCTATATGCTTCTACGTCTACGCAAACCGATCCTTAAACTTAGACTTAATAACATTTCCGTTAACAGAGAACATAGAAACCAATAAATTGTTATAGGCGAGACTAGGGTTTACTTCTACATACTTGATTTTATACGCCATTAATACCTTGCCTTCAAATCTCTCTTGTCTGCACAAGGAAAAAGAATCGTCTGCCAACAAAAGGTCGTAACGGACTTCCATTTGGCAGATTACAATCATCTGATAGTTTGATCAGAAGACCAAACAAACTTAAGAGTTTCAACAGCTTTACCCGTTGTAATATCCTTATCAGTGGCGGATTTAAAACTTTCATATGTGTTTGGAATTTAAAATCATTCAGCGGCGAGAATTGTATTCTTATCGGTGCTCATTTGAACGAATAGCCACTTTTCAATTGAAAACGAAAGTTTAATAGTCCCCCATTGGCGAATGGGGTATCTTTTTAAAGACGATATTGAATTGATTTTTCTCATCTCAAGTGAATTTTAGATTCAACCCCTTTTTGGAGTTTTTATCGCTGTTGTAGAGAAGAAGGGTTGCAAAAATGTTCCCAACGAAGGAGCAAAATGCGATGGCATACTTCCAAATCTCATACCCTTATTAAACTCAAATGGAAAACTTTGCGCTGTGAATTTCTAGGAATTATGATTAACTCTTGATATTTTATCACTTCACATAATAATCATCAGCAGATGTTGCCAAACAAATTAAAGAAAGTACAAAAGGGCCACGCCGGGCAGGCATCCAATTGTGATAATTCCTTCTCTCCGGACATGGAGCTGAATGCTAATTAGAAACAGAGAAAGGAGCTAATTAGAAGAAAGCTGTTTCTAGCAAGTGCCGCTAAAAATATTATCGTTTTCTTCCTAATAATAAGAATTGACATCATAAAGTCAATAAGTTTCGGGTCTTAATTAGACTTTGTGAATTAAGTTTCTCAAATTACGAGTCTACGACGTCACGAACAATTTAGGAACTTCCAAGACGCGCAGCAGACTCGTGAGATGTCAAAAGCAAGGGATACATTTTATGAAAATCTGAGTTTTTTCCATTGGAACAAAGAAAGTTTTTAAAGGCTAATGTCCTAATAAATAGTATTGCAAAACGATTATTTTCATGGGATAACAATTAAAATATATGAACGCGCTAATGAAAATCAACACCTTTACCTTTGATTATATTGTCTAGTGTACAGTGATTAATTGACCCTAGGTATCCATTAAGCCCTTCCTCAATAAGTTTAGAAAACTCTCACGGTTTGCTGTATCCACGTCAGACGGAATTTCACTTATAACACCTAAACTTTTGCACGGTCACCCTTCGGGGTTTACTATTTCGTGACTTCATAATGACTCGAAAGGGGTTGTTCATGCAATCATGCCACTTGTTCCCTGCGTTGGGTTAAACGAAAAATGAGGGCGGCACGTGTTTGTCTGTTGTTATCATGTCTCTGTGATTTATCACTTGAAAAATTAAAAGCATTGAAGAGGGTAGCAGAATGTGAAATTTTTATTACATTCTTTCCCTTAATAGAGTTGTAAGACTTCGAGATGGCTTTCTCTACATTTTCTTTGAAAAATGGATAATCGGTCATTTAGCGAATGGTTTTGAAGCATGATATTCTCGAAAACTGGATATAAGTAAATTTAAAGGTGACGGTTTATGGTGAATCAATCCCCTGGAAGAATGTCATATATAATGGACGGAGACGGAATATTAAGAGTCCGTTGGAAGTAATTCAAAATAATATTGGTTTTGAGCTAACTCAGACGAAGTTCATAGAGAGCGTGTACATTATAAAAAATTTAATATTTGCTACGGTAGATTGAAACTTACTAGTATATATTGAAAGTAGATATTAGTAATATAAAGAAACAATATAAACAAAATGTTTAAGATAACTAAGGAAATAGAAAAAGAAAAATTAATTTAATTTTATATAGGTACTAGGGGGAGCCCGTCGGCGTTGTCCGGTGATAATATAGATTCTTAGATGGGTGGGGGTGAATTGGATTGGTTATAGATAAATAATATCTAAGCGTACTCTAGGGTTTCATTCTGTGTCTGTATGTGTATTTGCAATTTTTATGAAAATGCCGTGTACAAGATATGAGCTACCAAGCATATAGTGAAAAACAAAAGTTTTGTATGGCATCACTAAGAAAGGATAACCCAATTTAGTCCATTTTTGAAATTTTAGTAGTAGAAGGAGTGCGCAGATTGGAAAATCCCGTGCACAAAATTTCAGCTCTATATGTCGACGCGTGAGGCAGTGTCCAAATATATAGTGCAAGCCTAAAGTTTTGTATGCCAACACCAAAACGTGGTCGCCCGATTTGGTCCATTTTTGAACTAATTTCTAATGTTCATGAAAACGCCGCTCACAAATTTTATATAGTAAAAAACTAAAGTTTTGTATGGCAACCCTACGAAGGAGTTCCCCGCTTTAAACCATTTTTAAACTTATATTTGCAATTTACATGAAAACGCCGTGGGCAAAATTCATTCGCACTTTAATATTCGGTGGTGCAAACAATGTTATTAAAAAATACTGCCGCTCAGCAAGATCAAATATCAGCTGCAGTAGTGGCTTAATTATTGTGAAATGAGGAAGAGGAGGAGAAAATGGTATCGCAATTGGATCAAAACAGAAAGAGTAAAGGTTTTCGTGCACACTTTAGACTAACTAAGTTTATACTAATTAAGATGATAAGATCCTAAAAGCGGACTTTAACTTCTAAAAAGTATTGCAAAAAGAGATGGAAAAATGAAATTTTTTCTCATAACTCAACAGTCAGCGTGTTCTGAAGTTATTATGCTTAAAGGTGGATGGACATACAGGCAGAAAAATAAACACAGATGCAAAAATCAGAATTTGTCATAATTATGTACATGTGTAGGTATACAATTCACTTTTTTGTATCTACATTATTTTTATGCATTATAAACGTACGAATAAACCTAAGTACTCAATGATTTCTCTAGGGTATAAGAAGTTCGCGTGGCAATATTAAAAAGAAGTAGTGAGTAATTGATTTGAACTAAGTTATGTAAAAAAAAAACTGACAAATATAAACTATTATTTATTATAAAATAGTTAGGCATAAAAATAAACAAAAATAAACTATTGTATTTACTATTTACATTTCTTATAATATTAAAGTACATATAAAAGCAGATATCTAGTTTAACATCATCTGAATTAGGGTCCAAGCATACTTATAGTGAAATAAAGCTTTTGTGCCGCAACACTACTAAGGGGTTACCTGACTTTACCCATCTAAGAAATTTACTTTACCTTTTTTATGAAATTATTGAGTACAGCTTGCTAAAATCTGTGCATTTCCAAGTTATCGTATGGACAGGTAGATAGACAGACAGACCCTATAATTATAGAGTGCGAAAACAGAAAATAAATGTTTTTGGAATACATAATAATAACATTTTTAGTTAGAAAACTAAAGAAGAACTTGAAATTTAGAGCATGTGGAAAGTTATTTGTTTTCAAATAGAAGAACAAAATGTCAATACAAACACAGTAATGGAGAAAAAACATTTTTATAATAATGCAACAAATAGAATCTAAACCTAGGAAGTGAAAGACATTAAAATATGCAGAAAATGTAAAAGAGAAAGTTCTAAACTAAAGAAGAAAGAAACAAAAATGTCAACAACACTGAAATCACACCGAATCCTCAAACTCAGATCCAGTAGAATCTACCAAGGTATACCAAGAAATCGTTTGTGAACACATTGAGTATAGTCTTGGGCCAAGATATTGTTGAAAAAAGATAGTTTGAACGGAAGTTGTTTTTTCGTACTATAGAGAAAACTCTATATGTGTCCAAGTCAAACATTTATAAAGATGAAGTGAACAATCGAAAATAATAAACTTCCAATTTCTTAACTTACGAATCGCTCTGTGGCTCCCAAGCCATAAAACTGCTCCCCTCCCAGTTTTCTCCTCCTAATAACAAACGCATTTCTTTTATCTGTATGAAAGTTTTCATCAGAGGTGCTCTGAAGCTATTGGTTTGAAGCATAAGATATACGAGCAATTTTTTATGGAAAAGACATAAAACTTAAACGAAGATAATGGCATACGAAATTATTATTTTTGTCAACTAAGACCAAAGCTATTGAATAAACTATATTTAATATTTATAGTATCTATGTATGTACTGAAGTGAACAAAAAGTTGCAAAAGGTTATATATGATGGCCTAATTCAGCTTTGGATACAAATTATATGTATGTAAATACTTTCAGTAATTTGCTTAATGGGCATTGCCTCCCCCCCCCCCCTTCCTATTATGGCTAAGGTCGTATTGAATCACAATCCATTTGGTTCATTTTCCATGAAGAATTGCAAAATTGCAAAAATTTGTCATATCATATTAGGGTCAAGTGTACGTAATTGACACACATTATGATTTATCGTTATATTACAGTTGAAGAACAATAGGAGGACAAATTATAGAACCCTAATAAAGAATCATTCCGCTATTATCAATTCAAACTATACTGAAAGAGGACACTTTCGAAGAGCAACTTTAGTTGCACCTTCTGAACGTCAGCTGCATCCGACACAAGACAAAATATGACATACTACCTACCAACAACAAGAAAAAGTTCGCAACTACATAAAACCATAACCTTTGACTTGAGCTCGTGTCGCACTCCAAATTATAGCTTCACGCCTTCTTAAATTATATTGTTCCCTGTAGCACACACTGAGCAATCTCCCTCTATAGAATACCCGAAAAGACGAAATTCATCCTTCTCCCGCGGATTATCAGATGACAATTTGCAGGCTATCAAAATGTAATTTCCCGCTTTGCCTTGTAGTCATCCGGGAAGATATGTGTCGACGACTTCCGACAGATGTTATGTTGTATGTAGTTCAGAAACATTCGCCCATAAATCCTTGCCGAGGGGAAATTACAATTGAAAATTACTGGGAGGTTATAAGACGAGAAACAATTTTTGCAGATGACACCGGTATGAATCGATTAATGTCGTCCTGTGACAAAGGATGTACGCAAGGGTAAAATATAATATTTTTCAAGCAGAATTTAATAATAATTTAAATGGTGGCAAATGAATTTGCAGCACAAGTCCTGTTTGCAAGTGTCATTAGCTAAAAAGATTAAAATTATTTAGAAAAATTTACAAAGATCCACTTGCCGTAGGAAAACGATCAAATAGGAACAAAAATCAATTTTCCTTTTTAGTAAAACAATAGAGTTGTGAACATAATGGGTAATGAGGTAAATAAACAAGAAAATCAAACAAATCACCGAATAATTTGCCATCAAGTTTCGTGATTGTGTAAAAGAGTCCGCAAAACCAATAAATATCAGGTTTTGGTCTTTTATATCCTTAGGCACACCCGGTGCATTTTATCTCATGATTTATGATTTGTCCAATATCTGCCATTGGCTTTACTCTACTACCTGCCACAAATCATAAAAACCGGGGAAAACACTTTTTATTTACGACCAATATGGTGGCATTCGTTCGGTATTTGCTTCTAGATGATTTCATGTAGAAACAAATGATGCCATTGGGTGAAAAGATCTTAATCTAAGAGAAGGAATTTAAAATTTGTATTATGACCTATAAGACTCTTTTGGATGGGTGATATTGGTTTTGTTTATGGTGAACTACAGATCCGTAAAATTTATCTTGTTATTTTTGAAAACGTTAGCGCATCTACCTTCGTAGATAAGAATCAGAAAAATCTATATTTTAGGAAAGCATTAGAAAAGATTAAAAGCTTAATGGAACACTGCTAATATTTATATGGCGGCATTAAGTAGGTACTTCAGAACTTTTATTAATTTTTAGAACGGTGCATAAGAGTTAGCAAGTTATAGTAGACTAGGAGGAGCCCGTCGGCGTTGCCCGGCGGTAATATAGATACCTAGATGGGTGAAGGTGGGGGCGGGGTATTTAGAGATGCATAATATCTAAGCTATTATCTGACTCGATCGCGCGATTCCGTACTCCAGGATTTCACTCTGTGTATGTATGTATGTGTGTGTGTGTGTTTGTGCGTGTATGACTGCGCATGCATACATTCATATATGTGGGAGCGTGTCGCTCTCCACGTCTACGCGTTCTCAGGCAGCGCCCAAATGTATAGTAAAACGCGAATTTTTTTAATGGCTATCCTACGAAGGAGTTGCCTGATTGGTCCCATTTTTGAACTTAATTTACATTTTTTAAAAAAAAAGGCCCATGTCAGAAATCTCGACCCTCCACGTCGATGCGTGAGACAGTGTCCAAATATTGTATGGCAACACCAAAAAAGGGTCGCCCAATTTGGTTCATTTCTGAACTTGTATTTGCAATTTTCATGAAAACGCCTAATACAAAATTCGAGCCACCACGTCGCCGCGTTCTCAGACAGTTTCCAAAAATACATGTAGTACATTTTTTAAATTTTATTTCCAATTTTTATGCAAGCCCCGTGTACAAAATGTCAGCTTTTCACGTCGACGCGTTCTCAGGCAGCTTTTTAGATCTCGATCTCGTGTCCAGAACTATCCTATCTTTCAGCCAACCAAACACATTCACAACATTTCATTGAGATCGGTTGGGCTGTTTCGGAGATTAGCATGTACGAACACAGTGACACGTGATTTTTATATATTTAAAATTTGTAAAATATGGACATATTTCTAAAAAGAATTATTTAAGAACGAAACTTTACACAAACCTACACCCAAGAATTTGGAACAGTCTCTAACAATTAGATAATTTTGGTGATTTTTTAACCTGGAGAAGAAGCATTCGATGAGATTTTTTCTCGGAATAAAATATTAAGGGGGCATATTCATTAGTGCTAAACTTTGCCCCCGCCTTATATGTGGGACAGGACTAACTTTGAAATCTTATTCTTTTTATTCGGATAGTGTCAAAAAATATGAAAGATTTATTCGAAACATTTTCTTCGATTAATGGTAGAGGCACTGTAATTGATGAAATTTAATTTTTCCGATTTATTTAACTCAGATGCAATATATACATTCGATTCTGAAATACGTGGAAAAAAAACACCACTTTTTGTTCTAAACACTTGAAATTTTTTGGTCAATAAATTTATTTTCAAAACTTGAAATTACTGAAAAATTTCTACTTTTAGAAACTAGACGGCTGGTAATAAACTGCAGCACATTACATAAATTTTGTGCAAAACCGAAGGAATGAAGTGAAAAAGCTTCATTTTAACAAAGAAATTATTTACTCGGTTTTACTTTAATATACCACTTCTTACGCTAATAAATATTCAAAATGCCTGAGAACTAGTTAAATGCAGTGTGCGAGTTGAGGTTTGAGGTTCGCAATAATCTCTTGGTAAATTCGTAAGATTTAGTCTTTTATATATTCCTTATTTATAGGCGGATTTACTAATATTTTATCTTGAATAAAATATAAAAATTCAAAAAAAAAAAAATTCAAGTGAGGCTGGCCAGTCTAGTTCACCCAAGCGACCAATCCATATTCCTGGACATTTAGTATATTTAATTTTCTTCGTGCATGTAACGAATAATGTGGGATAGTTCAAAGTTCCTCTTGGACCCATATTAGTATCTTAGTACCTAAGTCAACTTCTTTTTAGAGTATGACGAGCTCAGAACCAAAAAACGTTTTATAAATTTTTCCATTTAAAACTCAATCAAATTAATATTTCCAAACTATTCTGCTGTCCAAAAATCCGCATCGTTAAATGACTAGATTTTGTCTAACCACCTTCGGGAAAGGCTCAATAGATAAACTCTGGTCACGGTGTCCGCATGGTGGCCTACTCGCCCCTACTCTTAACCGAATCTAACCTAATCCACACCACATGGTTAAATGTGCTGGTATAAAATGGAGGGTTAAAAATATTATTGTTCATTTTATAAATATAAGTATACAACATTTATACGCTATTCAGATCAAATGAATATTATTGCATCAGATGGATTCTGTAATATAAGATGAATTTTAAATGATGTAGATAGACGACAATAATGTTTACTTGATTACTGTAGATGAAGGTGATGTAAATCACCCTTCATCATAGTAAAGGTGCGCCAGCCAACCTAATGCTGCTCCTAAACAAGGAGGGCATAGACGTGGTTCTAATCCAGAAACCCTGGTACCATGGGCGAGCGGTTGGGTCTCAGAGAGTTTAGACTATTTTATATTCAAAAGTTATACAAGGTGTACTTACTAGAAAAAACCTTCAGACATTAATCTTATCTAATTTCAGCGCTAAGGATCTTGCGGTCGTGGGGCTAGAGGTGAAGACAATAGGTGCAGGATCACATGGGCACACATTCCGTATGAGGAGCTGTCACCCCCTCCGAGGAGATGAGATTGGTGAACGAGGCAACTGAGGCGAGGAACATCAATCTCCTACTTCGATGTGATGTTAACGCCCATCATATCATATGCGATAGCACTGATATAAGCCCGAGAGGTGATTCTCTTTTCAACTATCTTTTATAGACTAAGCTTTTAGTTTAGAGGCAATACGCCAACTTGCAGAATAGTAAACAGGAGCGTGGTTCTAGACCTAACCCTAGCACTTGTTCGGCGAGCTTCGTGGTGCACAACTGGAGAGTATCTGACCAGGCGGCTTTGTCAGACCACGCTTGGATACTCTTTGAGGTTGTATTAGCTGAAAGCCTGTTAAAGCTTTCAGGTATATTCGTAAGACAAATTGGGATCGTTTCTGTGATGTAGTCAGAGACAGTTTCTCCACCCGAAGGACTAGTCACGGAGTCAGCAGTAAATGCTGCTGTCAACTTTCTCACCGGTGCGTTAAATGAAGCATTCCGAGAAGCTTGCCCTTTAAGTAAATCCAGTGGTAAATCCAAGCCACCATGGTGGAAAGCGGAGCTGGATAAGTTTAGGGAAATATCGTGAAGACTGTTTAATGCAGCCAAGTGCAGTGGTTTTCAAGTAGACTGGTCCCGGTATAGAGACAGTTTAAGCTCATTCAAGAAGGCTATTAGATTTGCAAAACGATCCTCATGGAGGAATGTCTGCGAGTCAATTGAGGCTATTACAGAAGCATCCAGGCTTCGGAAGGTGCTTGTTAAGCACCATAGCACTCCGTCCTTCATAAAACGGGAGAACGGGGTCTGGACAACTTTAAACAACACTTTCCGGACAATAGGGAGATAATCCCAGTGGTATCAATTTCTGCATAACAGCACCTACAAGATGGAAAGGAAGAAGTGATTAGCTCCATAGTCAGCGAAAAAGCCATAAAATGGAATAAATAGGGCCTTGCAGGAAATGAGGGTAATCTTCATTCCGAAGGCAGGCAGAACGGCTAATATGGAGGCAAAGGACTTCAGACCTATTAGACTCTCCTTTTTTATGCTCAAAGTTTTGGAGAGACTAATTGAGGTGCATATAAGAAGTGTATGGGAGGGAAGCAGTGGTAGCCAGCATGCCTACTCAAAAGGGAAATCGATAGAGTCGGACCTACATGGAGTGGTGTCCGTTGTTAAGAAATCTCTAGAATAGAGTGTACTCCTTACTCTGGGTGCATCTCTGGATATTGAGGGGGTTTTCAACAACGTTAAGACGGAGACTATATATAATGGCCTGAGAAGGGAGGGTGTTGATAAGGGTCTATGTGACTGGATCAACTCAATGCTTCTCAGCAGAAAGATTAATTCTTGCTCAGGGTATGTGGTTGTGCAAGAAAGGGAGAGAGTGGTGATAGCCCCCCTCTATCACTACTCTTGTGGCTACCTGTGGCTACTGGTAATGGATGAAATCCTCATTAAGTTGGAGATAGAGGGCGTTAAAACAGTTGCCTATGAGGTTGACATAGGCATCTAGACAACCGGAAAATTTTTCTTTACTATTAGTGAAAGGCTCGAGTATGTGTTGCTGATGCTGGATAGCTAGGCCAATAAAACTGAGCTAGTGCTTTTTACAAGAAAAAGGCAGAAACAAAGTTTCAGACTTCCTATGCTGAGTGGAGATTATCTCACTCTCTCCAGCGAAGCAAAATATCTAGAAATCATAGGTACTCGATTCTAAGCTGAGCTGGAAGTATAATCTACAAGAGCATGTTAAAAGTCACCAGTGTGGCCTTCTACACGTCCGAGAGAAATTTTTGTTGCAACTGGGGATTAAAACCCAGGGTGGTACACAGCCATAGTTCGGCCGAAGGCATGCGTGATTTATTGCCGCTAGAACTTCCTTGCAAGAGTGTAGCGGCAACTAGCATTGTCAGGAAAAGAGCCGGGGTGGTGGACGGAGAGGAGTTTTTGGCATTCCAACATACTTCAGAAAATAGACTGCAGTGATTGCAGGGAAGAAACTGACTATCAAATGCCTTTCCCAACTTTTGGTGGGGATGTCAATGCAATGATGCTCATCTGGAGCGATCGCGATGGGAAGGAGATGGTAGTAACATCCGATATCACTATCCTTACGGATGGATCCAAGATGATTGCGGGTACAGGAGCTGGAGTGTACTTCGGAGACTGCCAGTGGCACAAGTCTTATAGACTGCCGGAGAAATGATGCGTTTTTCACGCAGAGCTCAGCGATTTACCAGGCGGCAGTACTGGTATCTATATGCAGAGAGTTCGAATGACATATCTGCATATATATTGACAGTCAGCTAGCCATTAAGGCGCTGGATGCGGTTAAACCAAGATTGGTGCAGTTATACAAGTCCAGCCTTGAGGTATTGACTACGCGGCACAAGGTGATCCTATGCTGGGTACCTGGTTACAGGAGTATCCCAGGCAACGAGATGGCTGACGTGTTAGCCAAAAGGGCTCTGAAATGGATAGCTCCGCAGCGACAGCTTATGTGAGGAACCCCAGCGGAGCTATAAAATAGGAGATCATCATGGCCGCCTATCAAAAGGCAAGCCTCCGGATCAATAGGGAAGCCTGCCTTGCGCGAGGCAATTGTGGCCTGCATATGACAGGAAAAGGATAAGAGAACTGGCAGTAGAACATATACCAGGAATAGTGAATAGAATAATGGGTATAATGGCGAGCGATTTCTTTAGGAGCTGTAAGGATTCGTAGGAAATCAAATCCGCCAACACGTACTTTGCGAGTATCCTGCTCTGATGAAAGGTAGGCTATTAGGTAGCTACTGCTTTTCAAGTCTGGGGAGCTGCAAAGCAAAGAGTTCAGATCCATCCTGGGTTTCCATAGCAGAATGAATCTAGGGCGGCTTAAATGTTATCCCATGAGGACAAGGGGCATAATGGACCCACTGGTGGTCCAGATGAAGCAAGGTATGCACTCCCAGCGGCACTCATCTAACCTACCTGATTAAAATGATCTTGAATTCGTAATAATAAATTTAATAAGAGTAATAAAAGTAAAATGTCTGAAGCTAAACAAATTTTGGAAGAGTTTTATTTTTATTTTTTCACATCCATAGTTTTAATCCTGAGTATTTCCCCTTGGACTCGTCTGACTCAAGTAATGAACATTATTGTGGTCATTGCAAATTTTGGGTGTAGCTTTAACAGTAAATATGTAGTATCATATTGAAGAAATTCGTTTCGTCGCGTAGTTTTTGCTGAAGCTAGCTACAGAATTGTGCGACATTACACAATGTTGACGTGAAGATTTCGTGCAAGAAGTTGCCAGATAATGCTGGTTTTGCTTTCGTTTTTTATTTAAACTTGAGCTTAGCTCCGTATGAAAATAAAAAAAAATTAAAATTAAAACACCTTTGTCACGAACCGGTTTAAAAAACCCGAGTCCGAATACATTACCATACATACAACTTACATATACTGAAGAGGCGATCGGTATTTGAAATTTGATAGGTAAACAAAGCTGATAAACTGCACAAAAAGTTAAAAACTGCCAATTTGTGTTGCCTTGTGCAATGTGAGAACTTAGTGATGAATCTCTTTGTAGTTATTCGTGTTCTAAAAATATCAAATTTTTTTCTTTTTAACATCAGGTCCAGGAATGGTTGTCTAATTGCTTACTTTTTTTCATGGTTAAACTTTATGGTAGGGTAACGATTGTTAGCTAACTCCATAATTTGCAAACCGTAATATTACTATTAATTTCAAAGGCACCTAATATGCGTTATTGTGTTATAGATTTTTTTTCTTGTGACATATATCTAATAAATTCTGAGCTTAATCTTTTAGACACTGCATTACATACATCTTACTAAAATTCACGGTTTTGTATAGGATCATGGTATAAATTCAAGGCTATCCCGTATCTCTGCGTCGTTAATGCGAATGTGACAGTGTTGTCTTTTGGACTTTGAATTGTGTTGGAGTGGTCTAGACCTTGCAAATGATTTTTTTTTTCATAACATCCTAGATAAGCGATAGAACGGCTCCGGACAGGAAACTGAGCGTCCCGATAAAATTAAGGGCATACTTAAAGTATAATACAGTTTTGTTTAGATCTGATTAAAAAAAAAAAAATTTGGTAAAATTTGCAAATTTCAGTGAAAACCTGACACTGTAAAAAAAGAAATAACGAAATTATCTGATTCAGAAGTTCTGTGCTTCTATTTTGCCCCCTAATTAGAACAGTTGACAGATGTGACACAAACCTAAAGGGAAAGAGATCATCAAAGTTTTTCTTTCCTAGGTTTGGTGGCAATAAAAAGGTATCAGGAAGATACCTGGGAGAATTTGTACTGGTTATAGGAGCTACGAGCCCAACTAACTTCCTTAAGTTTTCAAAGTTAAGAAGTAGTTTAGGTACCTATTTTTGTTTACAATATTCGATTGTGTCATGATAAGATCTATTTAAGTGTAATTGGTTATTTCAATTCTGGTACTTTTCATTTAATTCCTGCGACAAGAGCACCGACAGAGCCGTAATTAGTACTACTATTTACGGCTCTGGCACCGAGATTCACTCACTACGTTTAAACAACTTTCCGTAAAAGCTAAGTATAACTTAACAATTAAATTGTGAAGTGGATTTTGAATTTATGAGAAATACGAACGAAAGATCTGAATGTGGCCCATCAACTACCACGATATAGTTAATATGCGATCATAGACTAAAAAATATCAAAAAACAAAAGTAATCGTACTAAATGGTGTGCAATTTTGGTTAGCGCAAAAATTCTGATCAAGAGTAATTAAACAATACAAGCTTAAGAAATTTCCAGTATTAATAAGGCAAGAATGGTTATAAGAGTCGATGTTTACCGACTTCTGGAATTTTGATGCGAGTCAATTCCGAACCGAATCTCTGTAGGGATACGTTTGGCAATGAAGTCAATACATCGCCTAGGTCTGCACTAAATAAGTAACTTTGGGTTGTCACATTTTCAAGTTGTTGCGAGTCATAAAGCTTTAAGCGAAGTTCTGGTTGGTCCCTCATCTATGCTCGGTAAAAGAATATCATAAGAATTAAAAAATGGTACTAAAGACTACCTAAAAGTAAATCAATATCAAATACAAAATACAATTCCTAATTAACTCAAACTGCTAATTTTTTACTTCCTATAGGTACTAATTTACTGCAGGTACCTAATTTTACTTGCAGGAATATTTGGCATCAACTTCTAAACCGTCTCGCTGGATTTCTTACAGTAGCAGACATGGGCCAGTGTGACTATGAAAAACTTTTATGAGATCGACTTATATCATTTTATGGTTGCTACCTGATATTACTTTCCATGTTGGAGTAGGGGCTTAATATGTTTGAATAAAAGTGTCAAAACTGACAAAATCTCAAACAAAGGAGAATCAACACATTAAAAAGCGTTAAGTACTTTTATATTTAATATACTTTTTCTTTTATTGTTTTTAATTTCTTAATAACATTTGTTCGTAAAAAAATGCGCTTTCCAATTTCCTGTGGACATTTATTTATTTGGATTATATTACATTGAATAACAAAAAAGAATTAATGTGTCTATGGTTCTCACTTAATTCGTGTCGTGAATAATTATTAGATTAAACTCAATTGAAATCCATCGACTTGAGTGTTTTTGATTGGAACATAGCCAGTAGGGATTTCCGCTAGTCTAATATAATTATGTTTTTTAATCACTATAAATAAATTAATCCATATAAAAGCAGGCAGATGAGATAAAGATGAAATGTCCTGTTATTTCATTAAATAGTAAATTATCTGTCGCCTATATTCCAGCTATATTGCCAAATTTACAACTACGAACGAATAATTTTGCGTGTTAATTTATATGAAATTCTACATGAAAATTTACTCACTAACCTTGAAAATTTCATTAAAATACTTATTGAAAAGTGAAGTGAAACAGATTTATTTTTAGATTATGTATGAAATTGATGTCTATGAGATCTCGACTGCAAATCCTATTTACTTCAAAGCATGATACCAAAGAAGCATCTTTCCAAACAATATTCCGGATGATTCTCTGATAAAAGTCACGTCCCAACTATAAACAAGCTATAAGCAGTGTAGTTTTCATGAACTGTTCAGAATGATGGCTGGAAGTCAAAACAACCCCATAATTCTCAAATTACACAATCATATCATTCAAGATTCAAGCTCTAGCTGTACAGTATTTGTAGCGGATGCATCATTAATAATAATTCAGTAGTACTTTCTTAGGTATATCTACCAATTATTGAAGATGATTTATTCTTAAAAAAAACAACATACTAAATTTGTAATGGTTGTTGTTTCTAGATTCTATGACTTCATGTAAGTAGTTTTAATGCTGATGGTATATGTACATTTCCCTCTAACAGTGCTCAAATACTGTGAGGGTATCGATGAATAAGTTTTTCATAATTTTATTTATTCAATAAATATTTTTATCGCATCTCAGATGGATTTAATATTTTGTGGTAGCAAAGTTCTCTAACCAGACAGACTTGCATTTGTCATGACATTTTCTCAATTAGGCTTCTGACGTACCTCTCTAAGGATGTTTATATGTGTGTATCAGAGGCACATGTAAAAAATAAAATATATTGAACATTTGTACAATAAGTTTTTTATATTTATTAATTCAGCAAGTTTGCAGTTAAAATAATTATATTTGTAATATGTACATAGAAATTAAATGAAAAAAAAAACTAATTATAAAGTAAACGAAAATATTAAAGGCAGAGACTCTAATTAAACCTAACTAATATTAAATTATTAAAGCTAAAAACAGCAATATTTAGTTACTGGAGGTAAACTCCTGATTGGACGTAGTGGAATTAGATAGAGTACCTACTTAAAAAATGCAAACTGTTTCACGCCTTTATAACAAGTCTAAAAATGCGGCGTTTGGTGAATAATAAATTTGACCTTTCTACATTGATAATATATGACCTATTCGACCTGAAGAATTAAAATAAGTCAAACGAGTATCTGGATTTATGAAAATCGATAATTTTGGTTAGTACAAAGGTCAGATATACGTAGCTCATAATAAAGTTGAAGATGATCCAAAGCATACGTGTAAATGGAAGTTATCAATTTTCAGACTATAGAAATACTCAAACTGAAATAGGCGCGTAATAAGTTGACAGCCACAATGATCGAAGCCTAGCATATTTTAACCTTCAGACTAATCAGTCTAAAATGTGGTGGTCACTTAATCCTAACTACGATTTTTACCTTCCCCTTCTTAATTTTAAAAATAATAACAAGAAAATCAAACTTATATAAGTTTTAAGATTTCGAACGAATAATTCGACATCGAACCTGGGCTGCAAATTGTAACAATATTGAATATAATCCAATGAATATGGATGAGTTTAGTACATATTTATTATTCAACAGCAGTCATGATGGTGCTCTCTTATAAAAATTAAGAATCATCCCTGTTTGCTTATAAATAATTTAAATAATTCGAAAATAAGCCTCTACCTACAAGTAGAAAAGCGACAATACATTGATCAAACTGCCCCTTTCGAATAAATTATCACGACTTGATCGACAGCTGTCAAAATTCAAATTGACTTGTGCGAGATGTAACGCGGCAGTAATTACAAAACTGGCAGAAGAACGTCTCTGACTGAGCTGAAACTGAGGTACCCCAGAGGTTTAATTAGGGAAACCATCTCAATAACTGCTATATTGGGTGAGTATTGTGTCAAATTCCAAAATTTAACTATCAAAGAATTTAGTCCCGCTTGTTGTTCCCTCAATTGAATTTCATCGACAAGATGTGGTACAGATTCTGTTGAGAGTCTCATTTCGCCCTTTTCGGAGGTGAAGCGCTTCTTTGTGGTTTAAATTTAGCTTTTCTATACTGAGAAATATTTCGTAAGTGCTCTTTAGAGATGTATTATAATACCTCACAGAGTTTATATGTACATGGAGCTGCTGATACAACCCTCGCTTTTACGGCTTCCATATAGTCAATCCCTGGCAGACGGTCCTTCACTATGGTCTTTTTTAGACGAATCAGTCAGTCTTTGAAGTACTCCAAAAGGGGAGGTTAAAGTGTTAAACAATACGAAAACATTTGCTGGTACTCAGAATAAACCGTTGCACATTTTCCTAGGCCCTCATCTACCCTTAATGGAGATATTATCGTTCCAATTAAAAAATTTCGCAGACAAGAGAATTGCGGTCTCATCTACATACATACATTCAAACGGAGATAAACGCTCTGAGGAGTTTGTAGGGAGAAATCTGTTGAAGTTTAACTGGAATAGCGGAAAATGGGGCAGCATATACCTACAAGTAAGGGAAATATCATTTTCCTGTCATAAAAAAAATTTATTGTGAGTTGTTAATGGCCGTAAAAATGGTTCTTACGAGTGGGCTGATTTTTGTTAAAAAAGGACGGAGATTAGTATAAGAAAGACATGAACAATTATTTGCAGATTTCAGCAAATTCAACTCAGCTGGATAAAAAACGAATATGTTTTTTTATAATTTCGAGGCCATTTTGGATATTTAAATGAACTGCGATATAACCAACCCTATATAAATACAAAAAATGCTCAGGAATAAGAAGTCTCATCTAAATGAAAGAAGCTTTCATCATCTTCATAATCGTGATATCTTGTTCCCTTATGGTAAGATCGGGGAAAACATTTTTCTGTGACGGCCCTCAGGTTACTACATATAAGTACTTCACTTCCCGTTTGATTTCTATTTCAAGTAGTATGTCGACTCCTGTGTTATTTGTGGATATAAATGTGTTGTGGTCATGCATCGAATAACCAATCCGATTTGATTTTACATATTCCTGCGAATTTAATAGTTTCCCATTATTGAAGATGGTTCACTGGTTATCTATCAAGCAAAAGGTCCGGAGTTTAAATCTCGCAGGATGGCCTGGACTTGGGCAGCATACTTCGGGGCCCTGAGTACACACAGCTCTCTCGAGTAAATCAAATCAATATAAAATCTGAGAAAAGCAAGACCTGGGCGAGCGGAATGGTAATAACGTTTCCTCATTATCAAGAAATAGATGAAGCTTATCTTCATCTGCCTCCTTCCAAGTGTCTTCAAGGCAGGTAATATGAAGATTTTACTTTGTTTTCGCCATTTAGACTATCTAAAATATTGGAAGTAATGAGAATTAATTATTGGAAGAATGTATTTTAGATTTGAAGTACGCAATCAAAACGTATATCAATTAAGCATTGGGTTGTAACATGAACATGTTAAAAATTGTCTTGAGTTGGACATTCATTAAGTTTGCTTGATGTTAACGAGAGCTTGTGTGTCTTGCATATTCACGGTAGGTAGTGTACTTAACTAGTATCAACTGACATATATACATATCGATCGTCTAGTTCAATACTGGAACAAGCCCGAAAATTCGTTTTGAAGTTAAGTAGACAACAAGTAGAGAACAATATTCACTATTCGAATCTATATTTGACAAATGCTGACTTGTTAATGAAAATAGAGCAGAAATGAAACAGTTAATTTTCATTTGTTCCAGTATTGAACTAGACGATCGATATATAATATCATTGAAATGTGCGTAGAATTACACACTAGAAGTTAATATTTTTAAAATATATAAATGAATAGAATAGAACAGACTATTAAAGATGTATTGTATAATAAAGAGTATTCAGAACTAATACATTCAGACTAAGTAATGAGTGATCTTCAGCAGTCACAGCTTATCATTTGGTTAGTATAAACGTTAGTTATTAAAGATTATGAAATATACCCAAGTGTTTTAATGTAAAATACCACAAATTTTCTTCCCTAGTGAGTATCTGCATAAAGCAAATCAATTATTTTGAGAGAAGCTAGACATAATCTTTAACTGCATCTCTATCCAAGATGGATAATTATATTACTCTAATGACTTCTAAGCTCAGATTGGTCGTGAAAAGTACCAACCAGCGACAATTGAAATTTACAACTCTTACGAAAGAACTCTTAATGTGAGCTCTTCAAGTGCCTTCGACTTCTCTATTAGTAGCACTTACTATTATTACATCTATATATCAGGTGGATCAAGTGTTAACACATAAATCGATAAATATATTAACAAAGCGTCAATTGACAAACTAATTATTTTGTACCAACGATTAATAATAAAAATGAAGTGCACTACCAATCACATCTGGTTCAATTCTATGTGTAAATGTTACAAAGTATATATATTAACTTAAGTTGCAATAATTATAACTGTAGAATCAATAAAGTTTTACAACAAGCCAAAACCTCCTGGCTTCTTAGTGAGATCAAATTTCATTACAAGATCCGTGATAATATCAGTGCACATCTAAAAGTTGTACATTCCCAGCTCGCACTCCATTTGCATTCCATTAAGTTTGATGTAGTGAGAATTAAATGCCATGAAAAAGCTGAACGGTTGGCTCACGAGGAGTACATACGACAGAGATCAAAATTACTTGGGCTGTGGTGTGAAATTAGCAGCTACTCTGGATTCGATAATCAACCCGTTAATGATACGCAATTCTTTCCCAGAGTTAATAATTTTACCTATGTGAGCTTCTCGACTAATGAATACGAATTTTTGGAACTTGGATTAAATTTTGCACCGGCTCTTAAGGTAAAGCAGAAAGATCTTTCAAATTTGGTGACACATGTTGATGCAGCTCTCCAAGATGCGGATGTTAAAGAAAAATTTGATTATGCTGAGATAATAGAAATAGGAAAAAATAGTTAAGTAAGTAATAGTCAGGATGAAAATACGGTTGGTTATTAGTACTAGGAAAAAACTGAAAGTTAATAATTTGATTTTAACCAAAGCTGACAAAGGAAATTCTGTAACAATTTTACATAGAGATGTTTATTTAGAAAAAATGCAAGACTTTTTAACCAATATGAACACAGAAGAGCTAGATAACGATCCTACATCAAAGTATAATCGTCTTGTCATAAGTGCAGTACATAACTCGAAATAAATTCTTGACTCTAAAGATAAATATTTTTTAAAGAATAGTAATTTCTTCATGTTTCCTTTATATGGTCTTCCTTAAGCTACATAAAAACAAGTAAAAAAGCTAGAATTGGTCTAAGACCAATTCTTAGGATACCCTAGATGAATGCCCGTATTAAATTTCGTATGGTCACCGATCTATTCAAGTATTGATTTTGAAGTAGTTTTTTCGCATATATTTTTAGAACGGTTTGTCGCACACAAAAAAAAAAATTATTTTAACCAATTTTATAGGATTTCGTATTCTGCAGAAGTTTTTAGTACAATAAAAATGTATTGGACTGAACGTTTTCAAAGTATACGTAAAAAACCGAAATTTTTATGTCGCAACACCAAGAAGGAGTTGCCCGATTTAGTCCATTTTTGACACTTTATTTGCTAATGTAGTAAAAACATCATGTACGAAATTTCAGCTCTCTACGTCGACGCGTTCTCAGGCAGTGTCCAAATATATAGCGGAAAACGAAATTTTTATATGGCAACCCCACGAAGGAGTTGCCCGATTTGTCTCATTTTCGAACTTAATTTAACTTTTTTTTTTAAAGTCCGTGTACAAAATTTCAGCTCTCTAAGTATACGCGTTCTCGAGTTATCGTGCGCACGGACGGACGGACGGACATGCAAAAATCGAAATAACTTTTAATATTATGAATGGGTGTCCAATCCATTTTGCTCTACCATCATTATTTCGAGGTGTTACAAACGGAATGACAAACTTAGTATACCCCTATGATTTCATGTAGGGTATAACAATACCCCGGTTCGACCTGTTTCGTCTTCGTTTAATGCTCTGTCCCAACTTTTGGGTAAAAAATTTAGCGAAATGGTTCCAAAACTTGTCAATTTTACATCCAAACATTCTGTGAAGAACTGAACTGATTTAATAAACAAAATTAAGCATTTAAAAGTATACCTAATAAAGCGAAATTGGTCTCTTTCGATGTATATGTAGTTTATTTCTTTCTATTCACGCTGAGAAATTGATTAGAAATTTAAAAGAAAAAATTCTATATGAAGTGTGGAACCCTGAGCGCTCTCCTCAGCTTATGAATTTGATCAACATATGCATTAAACAAAATTATTTTGGATTCAATGATAAAATTTATACTCAAAAGGATGGACTTGCTATGGGTTCGTCCGTTTCTCTATATTGACTTGGTATCGATATTTTGATGACATATTTTGTATTTGTAGTGGAACTTTTTAATAAGATTAACGGCAATATAACATTTACTGTAGAATTAGGGAATAACAATTTAAATTTATTAGATTTGACTATAACTATTAATTCTGATAATCTTTTAACATTGGACATTTATCATAAAGCTACTTACTCGGACGCGGTTATACCAAGCCATTCTTGCCATCCTTGGACTACTAGAATGGCAGCTTTCCATTCTTTTTTAAATAGGCTTGTCTCTGTTCCATTGAACAACAATAGTTTTTACAATAAATTATACATTATTAAAGACACCGCTGTAAGAACAGATATGACTCTAAATTAATTTACAAGATGCTTAGCAAAAAATAAAAAAGTGGTATCCTGAATTCCATTTTCCTTTACCTATGTCTAATGAACCTAGTCCATAGTCCAAGTTGAGAAAAATTCCTTATTTACACAATATTTCTGAAAAGTTAAAAAAAAAACCTTTAGCTAACAAGCAGATAAACCCTGCCTTTTTTAATAAATTTACCACTAAAAACTTACTAGCCAATAAAAAATTGGGGTTAAAGAAAGTCACAAAGGTTAGGAGCGAAGTATATAAAGTAAGCTGCAGCGATTGCTCAGGGATCTACATAGGAAAAACAAAAAAGTTCTTTAAAACTAAAATTCAACGAACACATTAATTCATCTAATTCAAATAATCCAACTTAAGGTCTTGTCAAACATCTAAAATCTACTGGACATAAATGTACTACCCAAAATAGAAGACTTTTACATAATATTGATGGAGGACCAGTATTGGATAGATATGAAATATTGGAAATCAGAAAGGCTAATGACGACGGTTATATTTTGTTGAATGATCAGATTGATTTTTATAATAGGAGCCCCCTTTTAAATCGTAACCTAATTAAATTTCAGCATTAGTCAACAAATTATATATAGGGTCCGCCATCTAACGTTTTTTTTTTTCAACTAGTGCTTATTTCGTGAATGGTAACACTTAGCTCATGTCTGATTTGACAGATAATTAGTTTTATTCTTCCGCTGAACGAATATGGTTGTGTATACGCTTGAACAACGCTTGGAAATATTGCGACATTACTTTGAAAATCATGGTAATGTTGCAGAATGTGTACGAAAATTGCGTACGGATTTTGGAAGAAGAGAAGCACCGTCAGCTCCGTATGTTCGTTATCTTGTGAAAAAAGTGAAAGAAACTGGCATCCTCATCGATAAACCAAAGCGTGAAAAGCCAAAAACAGTGCGTACACCCGAGAATATTGATTGTGTGGCAGAAAGTGTGTGTGAAGCGCCATCAACATCAATTCACCGTCGTTCTCAACAATTGAACATTTCGGAGACATCATTGAGACGAATTTTGCATAAAGATCTTGGTATGACGCCATACAAAGTCCAATTGGTTCAGGAGTTGACGCCAACTGACCATCCAATGCGTTTTCGCTTCGCTGAGTGGGCCTGCGATCGACTTACAAAGATACCGATTTTGCCAAAAAAATCATCTTTTCGGATGAAGCTCATTTTAATCTTGGCGGGTATGTAAACAAGCAAAATTGTCGCATTTGGGGCACAGAAAACCCGCACGCATACATTGAAAAGCCGATACACCCAAAACGAGTCACTGTTTGGTGCGGATTTTGGTCCAGAGGTATAATTGGGCCATTTTTCTTCGAAAATGAGCAAGGAGTGGCCGTTACAGTCAATGGCAATCGTTATCGGGCCATGTTGAACGAATTTTTGTTCAGGAAAATTGAAGAGGAGGATATTGGCAACATTTGGTTTCATCAGGACGGCGCTACGTGCCACACAGCCGAAGCTACACTCGATGTTTTGCGCCCTGTTTAAAAAAAAAAGTTATTTGGCGGACCCTATATATGTATATATAACTCATTGATAATCTTTTGTTCGTGCGTATTTGTAAATTTGTAACTTGTTTAACTTGGTTTGTACGCAGTATGTATGTCAGCGTAGTATGTATGTATGCAATTAGCATAATATATTTCACCCAGGTCTAGATTTAGTGCAACCCTGATGATGTCTTAAGCAGACGAAACGCGTAGGCTGTTACTCATTTTTTAAATAAAATTATTGTGGAATCGGAGCAAGTGTTTTTTTCTCAAACAAAGATGCCTGAAAACATATTCCACCAAGTGTTAACACATAAATCGATAAATGGCAGGATAAGTCTTGACAAGATCATAACTTTAGAGTTGTTAAAGTTAAAGTAAAACTTCTCACTTTTTCAGCACAAAACGGAAGCTGTGTTCTTTTGTGTCCGCAGAACAGGCCAGAACAAAAGATAAACAAAAGAACACCTCATACATTTTCATAGAAGATTTATAAATGGAGTGAACAGTACAAATAGTTCGCTTCAATCGAACAATTTGTTTTCTCCAGTATATGGCAATTCTAGAACAAGGTACACAAAAGGACACAGCTGGAGTAAAAACTGCCTTGTTACGAATAGGATTTCAGGGATTATTTTCTTCATATTTTCTTTGTTTTGAGAAAATTGCACTATTTTTTTACTAATGTTACTCCCTTAAAGTGCAGCAGACTGAATTTATTCCAGGCAGGACAATAACGCCCAAAGTAATAACATCCGAAAGGAACGAGTAAAATATTTCTGTTCGCATACCACAGAGGTTCGATGGTAGAGGTCACCCAATTGCCCATGTAAATACTTTTTATTAAAATTGAGTATAAATTACCTATATGGTAGCAAGATTTCTCATTGCAATTTTCAAATTGGGTGATTATTCCTTTGTCACCATGGCACTAAACCAAGTAAAACTTTGGGTGGACATTTTCTCGTCTACAGCTGTCTGAAATTCACTGAAAATAATTTCAAGGAATTTCTAAAATGTATTGAAAATGTAGAAAAAATCGAACTTTTCTATCCAGTGCCCAGAGAGATCTCAGTATGGTTAACTCTGATCGCCTACCATAGATGAGATGAGATGTGACCTCTCTGATCGCTGGGCCGAAAAGTTCGGGGTTTCTGCATTTTCAATGCATTTTTGTTCATTTGAAATTATTATGAGTGAATTTCAGTTTGCTGTCGAAGAAAAATTGTCCACTTGAAGTGAAATATTGCCCGAAAAATTTAAGGCTAAGAAATCAGAGGAACCAGATGAGCCCTTTGCCTTGATACAAAATTGTTGAATTCAGTTAACTCCCCGAGTAACACTAAGAATGGTATCATTTAGAGAGTTTAAGTAAATTCATGAGAATTGTCGAAATCAGAGATCATTGTAGTTTTTTTTTATATCCTAGATAAAATCTCAGAGGGTATACAAAGTAAGAGAGCAAAATGAATTGGACACTCACGCATAATAATTAAAAGGTCTTCCCATGTTTGCAAATCTGTATGTCTGCCTGCTCGTCCCTTCGTCCTAACGATAACTTGAGAATGAGCTTACTTGCCAATATTTTGCTTCTGGCCTTTTTCAAATCATTTATAGAATTAAGTTTGCAAATAAGACAAATCAGATAACACCTTCGAAGGATTGCCATTACAAAAATTATTTTTTCACTATATAATTGGACAGTGCCTGAGAACGCGTCAATGTATAGAGCGAAAATTTTGTTCGCCACTGTGTTCCGCTTAGAACATGCTAGGAGGAGAAAAATGATATCAGAATCCTGTGAAAATAAAGGTATGTAAATATTGTCAGGTATTTAACTAGATCAACACGTATCGTGTTTTTCAATTAATGCAGTTCTAAAAAGAAGGGTGGGTCTTAGAAATAAGGAAATAAGTTATTCGCTGATCGCGTTATATCGAAGTCGTAAATAATTTTCTATGTTCGAAAGTTGTTATCTCGAATATGCAGTGTTATAATATATTTCGAATATTTATAAGAGGTTTTCTTGATTAGGGTATTAGAAAGGCAATCTAGTATATTTCTTAAATCAGGCAAAAATTTACAGCGCATGACTTTGCATGACTCTAATTTTTATTCAGGAACGCGTTACTTGGTATACCGACGTGAATTCTTCGAAGTTTGGTGCAGTTTTCCAAAAATCACTAGGAATTCCGATATATACACCTATATATGTATATAAATAATACGCTTAAGTTAGCTATCGTTTCTAAAAACCACAAATTACAATACAACTTATTACAGACAATGATAGACGATAAAGTTTGTAATATTTTAACGAACACTAAAGGAAGTCAAAACTGGTATATTTGTGGTGCCAAGCCCACTGAAATGAATTCTGTTTTAACACACAAAACTGATGTGATAGAAAACTATAATTATATGTCCTATCTACACTACACGCATGGATTAAAACATTTGAATGTTTCTTACATATAGGATATAAGATGACGATCAAGGTGTGGCAAGTCAAACTCGATAGTTAAAAGAGGAATTCAAAATACGGATAAGAGAAATACAAGAAAAATTTAACAACGAAATGGGCTTGACTGTAGATAAGCCCAAAGCAGGTTTAGCACCACAAACAACAGTGCGCAAATAACAGCAGTAGATGAGAATCTCATAAAACGTTTTTATGCAATTCTTTGCGCATTTTCGACAGGATACAGATTAATTTAATAGAATTTGAGCGGCTTACGGCAACTCTGCAAAAAATCTTAACACACAACGCAGATGTGATTAAATCTTGTATTGTTCCTATAGGCCAATTGTCTGAGGAGGCTCAAGAAGCCCGAAAAAGAACATCTAATAATGGAGACTTACTTACAATGCTTTTGATAATATCTGATCCAGTAATCAATACATTCCGAGAATTCCGAGAATCACCCAGAAAGAGCCCTGGTGCACTTTCCCAGAAGTTTTAAAATAATTTGCTAATATACGTGCTCCAAACAACCTTCAAATACCAGAGGAAGTTGATTCTGAAAGTGATTCTGCCAGCGATTAGTTTTCATTCATCCTTAATCTCGTTTAGTATCTGATATGATCTTTTGATTTGGTTTTAAATTGTAAATGTACTTTTTTAAATTTGTCTTTTAGTCTTAGAATATTGTAAATATTTGTTTATCATTTATAGTTAATAAAATTAGTTTTACACTGAAACTGATTATTTTTTTCAAATATTCAAGCAAATAATTCCCACATATGCCAGACCATTACTTAATGATGCAGATGCACCATACTAAATAACATTTTTATGCACCTACACATTCTCTCAGTAATAGAAGCGTTCACTAAAATATATACTAAATACTTCTTATTTACGACAAACAAGGCTTTTAGAATCAAATAATAACCAAATTAGATTTTTGTCCTCCTAGCATATTCTAAGCGAAACACTGTGGCGTTGTCATAAAAGTAGTAAATAGCCTTTCAACGAGGAAAAGAGCTAGAATTGGGACGAATTTTTACGATACTAATATGATTATTCCTCTGTGTAAATGTGATTTCTTAAGCGATTTTTTGTGGCATATTTTAAGAACGGTTCGTGGGACAGAAAAAATGATTATAACCAACTTCATAGAAACGTCTCAGCTTGATAATTTTTACACTATACGTAAAACTCTCAATTTCTGTATGGTGACACGATGAACGAGTTTATACCCAAAGCTCAGATGAAAATACCATATGGTATAATATTGAAAGTTATTTTGATTTTTGCATGTCCGCGCGTCTTAGCGAGATGAAATTTTACACACGAACATTTAAACAAAAGTAAATCTAAGTTCGATAATGGGACAAATCGGGTAACTCCTTCGTACGGTTGCCATACAATAATCACGTTTTTCACTACATATTTGGACACTGATTGAGAGGGCGTCAACGTAGAGAGCTGAAATTTTTTACATAATGTTTCCATATAAATATAATATCAAAAATGGGTTAAATAGGGTAGCCCCTTCTTGGTGTTGCCATATAAAAATTTATATTTTTTACCTATACTGTAAATAAGATCCTATGAAATTTGTTAAGATCATTTTTTCTATCTGACGAATCATTCTAGAAATATGTGCGAAAAACCACTCCAAAACTCCAACTTGCACAGAAATGATATACGAGTATTCATCTAGGGCATAATAAGAATTGGTCTTAGACCAACAGATGGGTGACCTTACGAAATTACTTACGGGAATTCATCTAGAGTATCATAAGAATTGGAAATAGCATTTTTTACTTTTATTAAAACGCCATGTACAAAATTTTAGAACTCAAATTTTAATTTTGTGTTTTTTTTAAAGGTCGTACGCAAAATTTCAGCTTTCTAAATAATCGCGTTCGCCAGTTTTTGTAACAGACAGACAGACAGACTGACGGATGAAAGGACGGACGAACATACAAAAATGCGTGGGTGTCCGACCCACCATCATTACCATCATTATTTCTACGCATTAAAAACTTAAAAACTTAATATACCCTATAATTTCTTCATCTAGATTCTAGGGTTTCAAAGAAGGTAACTCGTTCGTGGTAATGCCATACAAAAATTTTATTTTACTTATACTATGAAAATGACAAATCCTAGAGGTTTTATTGGACTGAAAAGTTCTTCAGACTATAAAATCTAATGCATCATTTTTACGGTCCGAGGAACCGTTCTAGAAATAGATGCAGAGAACCACTTTAAAACTGAAACTTGCACAGAGAGACTGTATGAAATTACGTACGGGCATTCATCTAGGGAATCGTAGGAATTGGTCTTAGACCAATTCTAGCTTTTTTCTCCTCTAGCTTCTCGGTGATGGAAAAGGAAATGGGTTTCGAGATAAAGAGAAGTTTTCTTTCTAGTGAAAGCAATAAATGGCAAAAAGTTTAGTATTAAATAAATGGAAAAATATTGTATCATTTAAAAATAGGATGAATGGTAGGAAATCGGCTATAGACAGATAATGGTTAGTAGTGTTTAAATGATAAAATAAACACAAATAAGCTAGTGTAGTATTATCATCCGTAAATTCAAGCATTGTTTACTTACTTATTTGTGGACCGTCAACTTTGCATATTTATTGTATTAACTTTCCCTGATACATTTTCACCATCTTTCGATAAAGCCTGCTTCAATTTAGCGATATTTCGCTGTATTCCCTTAAACACACAATAACTTAATTATTGACGTGTACTTGTTTCTTCACCCAATACCCGGCCGATGTTAGGCATTTAATGTTACAAGTTTTATAATTACGTAGGTAATACATATTATATTCCACTTTCATTGATATATGGATCCTCATTGATTTACCTAGGTCCCAGCTTAATTATATTTGGACATATATTCCAATTACCCATTTCAGCTGCAATTATTTTGTCCGACCCATATTTACGCAATAAATGTTAATAAAATATAGATTGAAGCAAAGACAGAAGATGCATTCTTAATGTAAATGATAATAATTGACTGAAGAAATGAAAATGAAACGAAAATAACTTTTTCCTTCGTTTCTTATTCTTAATAAAATGGTACCAATTTCCGTACAAAACACTTTTACTTCTTATCCTTGACGTCGACCTGAGCGTCGGCTGTAAGCATTGTATGAAAAGGTTTAGAAAAAAGAAGAAAAAAAAATCTCGTCTGGTTCTGCTATATGAAGAATTATGTCCATCCAACTCCCTAGAATTCGTACACATCTGGAAAAAGTCATTCCTTCACATCTTAAAATGATCTGAAAATATATTCAAGAGCTCTTACAAGGAAATCATTTGAATGCTAATGACGCGTACTCTTAAATATTTTGTGTATGTAAAGGACTTCTCTGATTCCGCACTGAGTTCTTCATCAAATTGCCAATTTTAAGAGTTCACATGGTCTTCTTGGTTGAACGACCTCGGAAATTATCCCCATTCAGGAAAGGCCGAAGGAACTATGGATGTGAGCATTTTAAAATATCTTCACATATACGACATACGTATTTATATAAGTATTCGGTCGGATACTGTTTTTGTTGAAAAATTTTGGTAGATTTTATTTAAAAGGACTTTATCTAACAAAACATCTTTCGAAACGGCTTTTGAATTCTGTGGCGAAGGTGATCAGACTTAACGCGAATAAAAGACCGGAATTGTGATCAGCTTGAACGCAAGTAATAGAGGATAACGAGATAAAAAGATGAACAGGATGTTCCTGGATGGACCTTTTTGTCTTTCTACTAGATATGATGAATTGAACGTCCGCAGTAACAGGCTTTTTGTTGTTTGTTTTATTATTATACAACACGAGTACTTGCCGGTAGTGTATACGTATAAAGATCTTTTCATGTTTGTTAATATTACGGAATCATCTATGCACGTCCACAAATGCAGATCCAATAAAAGTATATAATTAGACTGTTCAGCCTAATGATTATTTTACATTGATTATTTACTACACATAAACTAGCTAAATTAATCTGGATATACAATTCCCCACTAGTGCTTTATACTATCGCGTATACAAGATTGGCAGAGACGAGAACATAGAATAGCACAAAGCTAATAAGAGAAAGACTTAGTTAGTTAACAGCAGTTTGTGCGCGAGGCGACGGATAATTAAAACGTTGATAAACCTAATCTAGCATGAAATTTCTAGAATTTATTTTTCACAATCAAAAGAATTCAAGGAAGTAAAAGCTGGGATTTGAGCATTAGGAAAAGTGCTGGAAGAGAGAATTTTCGATGTAAAGGATGATATTCAAGAAAAGAAGTTAAGACAATGTAATAAATGGTTTCGAAATATGTATAAGAATAAGGAGTTGGGGAAAACGAGACAGGCATTTTACGAAGTTAATCGTAAAGTAGCAGTTATAATTCAAACTTGTGAAAAGCACTGACGATTGAAAGGCTTTTAATTCAGTAAATATACATGACTACTACGGACAAAAAGATTCACTATCTGACGCTCCAATAGGTAGGAGCGGTTATTTCTTGTTTAAAGAATATTATACTCCCGATTACAGGGAAACTATTTGAGAAAGCTGAAGATATTTTAGAAGAAAAGTGGTGCATAGAATCTAGGCAGAATGCGCCTTTTCCACAATTTCAAAATAATAGTATGCTCTACAGGCATTTATTTAAATATATCGCTCCAACATAGTCTTTGCTTTCTCAGGCAGTGTCCAAATATGGTACTTGAGGCAAATACGAGCTATCTTAATTAAAACGACCATTTTCTTAGCAAGGATATATTAATATAATAAAAGACGTTGCGAGTAATATACATTGATTTATTAAAAACAAGGGAACATATAAAAGTTAAGAGTGTGTTTCAAACACATATAAAAATTCAACATAAAATAAAACAAGCATTGGGTCGTCAAGGATGCAATTTGTAGAAAAAAAAGGTAAAGTTGGTTAATAACTTAGAAACATAAGAAATTATTTTAATAATCAAAGTAGGCACCCATATTGTCAACACGCTTTTGCCATTCGTCACAAGTGACAATGCGATTCATAAATGGATCAGATTTTTGACGAGAAAACAACATTTGTTTCTGTTTTTCATTCAGTTCATGTGGAACCTACTTACCCAACTTTTTAACTTTACTAATTTGAGCCAAATTAGTTGATATTGTTTGTTGGCTAACGCTAAACTTCAACGATAATTCATAGGCACACTGAGATGGGTCAGAATCAACGATGACCTCTAATTCGTCATCATTGGCCTTTGATTGTGGGCGACCGCGTGACTCATTTGTGAGGTCAAAGTTACGTGTATGAAATTTGGCGAATAAATCTGATACTGTTTGATGCGTAGTAACACTAGAGCCAAATACACTATTAATGTTTAGCGCTGTATATGATGCCGTAGTAGTGCCATGTAAGAACTCGTATTTCATAATAGTACGAGCTTTCGACCATTCCATTTTCAACAAAATTAATTTTTTAAACAGTTTGTTTATATGTTTTAGAACTTACAATGATTTCTTTAAACAGGCGAAATGTGTAACACAAATCCGACAAAAAAAAAACTTGTAAAATATTAGACCAATGCCAAATAATATGCTGTGTTAAAGTTGGCAATATTCTTAATTACAAATTTCATCCTTCACGACGCAATACTTTAGTTCTTATTAAATAAGGGTAGGTTAATAAGGGTCTTAAACTATACCTGTAATTGTTTGAAACTCAATTCTAATGGAAGATGTTTTTAGGATAGCACCTTATCTTATCAGTCGTTCATGTCTCTAATCGCAACCGTTGGGGCATATACTTTTAACACACTCTTCAGGATAATATATCAATTTTGTACGCAGCATCTCATATCAGCTCAAATAGGCCTTATTAGCCGCCTGGTACTAAAATAACTTACATTTTTTATCAATTAAGCAGTTAATACAATTAGCCGAGTATTGGTATTTAGAAAGCCTGAAACGTACAAAGTAATTAAAACAAGACAAACTTAGTATGTACAAGGCTATAGATTTCATCTATAGTATAAAAAGATAAGACCGAGAAAGTACTAGCAAGTCATTGAGCAAAATTGATGACTGATGATAAATAAAATGACTTAAGACCTCCAACTATTATAACATAAGGACTTTTCATCACGAAGTCAGCCAGGTACCATATTGTGAACATTTCATTGTATATGGATAAACTAGTCCCTTCGATCAAAAGGCTACCTGAAGGTGGAGCTCAATGAAACAGGTGCAGATGTTCGGCTTACAATAAATGTCAAGAAAACTAATGACATGCTATATACACGTGAAATATAAGAACAAAAGTGGTAATTAATGTGACTAGTGACGAAAAATGTTTTCGTAATTGAAATTTGAACAATAAGAAAGGCTCTTTATGCCATTTGTGGTCCTGACATGAAACACAGAAGCGAAAAGTGCTTAACTCTGATTCTACCAATGTTTTATTATACGAGAAAAAGGGCTCCCGTTTGTGAAAACGTTTTGTAGATAACAATAGATGCAAATAGTTGGAGATATCATATAATGATCATAGAGTGTCTGGGTTGTTTCCTGATCGACGAAGAGAATAATATACCAAAATTAGAATCACTATATACCATAATCTACTATATTATAATATACTATAAACCTATGTAATACATGTTCCGTAAAACGTTCCTGGAGAAAATTGTTTCTATTACTGCAATAGTCGCCGGCCGTTGCAACTGTGTTTAAAAGCCCGATAATATGTTTGGATGAAATCGACGTATCAACGGATCTTATAAACTGGAAGTATGTTGCAAGAGATCGGAATCTATTTAATATTTAGCCAACATATATAAATATAATCTGACTTATATGTATATAAGTTACATAATGAATAATTGAAAAATAAAAACATTTTGCAATAAATCAAAAAAATCAAAAACCCCTTCAAAGAATCAAATTTCGAATTGTGCTTGTATCAATGTTAAAATCTAAATAATTTGAATATTTGTTGTAAATTCTACACATATTACTGAGGGCTCATAAAATCAATAATTCGTTCGATGAGTCTTGATAAAAAAAAATATCGCAGTACCTTAAAATTCTACCGTGAACATTCAACGAAATAGATTTAAGAATTTCAGGAGAATCTATTAAATCAGTCAAAACTTTACATATGAATAAAAACACACAAGATAAGCGCACGTCTCTAATGGAGCGACGTCATAATAATTAAAACTAGACGATCAATATTCTCAAACCTATTGTTCCATGGAAGGCGACGAAGGGCAAAAAGTTAAAACTTTTTCTATACAGATTTAATCCTATTAATATGTACACTGTAATAAGGACTCTACTCTTGACAGCCTTATTCCAGTATAGACCTCAGAAATGAATCATACAAGGGACAAAATGTGTTCTGGTCATTAAATTCTTTAGCCCAGCGCCTAACAAACCCAAGTATTTAAAAGGTTCTTCTAATAATATAGTCACGATGGCGAGAAAAAGTAAGTTTTGAGTCAAAGATCCAGATCCTTAATCTGGTTTACTGCATTTATAGGAACATAGTCTATATGATACTGGTACCCAAAAGGAGAAAACTTACGGCTAAAGGAAATAACATTACATTTCAGAACATTTAGAAATAAATTATTATGCTTACACCACAAATTTAAACACATTTATCATTCTGTAACAGTACACAATCATTCGGTGAATGAATCTGTTTGAAGATCTTAACATTGTCAGCATATATTAAAATTTCAGAGAATTTTATTACAGATACAAGATCATTAATAAATAAGACAAACAATAAGGGACCAAGATAGCTTCCCTGTGGAACTCCAGATTGCGTAGACTGCATACACACAACACTTGAAAGTGCGTTTCTGAAGAGGACTTTAATATTTCTACCACTTAAATTAGATGAGATCCAATCAACCAACAATGGAGAAAAGCCAATTTTTAACAGCTTAAATAGCAGCAATCTGTGAGAAAGCTGGTCAAAGGCTTTGGAGAAGTCGGTATAGACGCAGTCAATCTGCAACTGCTTTTCAAGGTTATTAGCAATAAAGGATGCTAAAGGTGTCAAGTTGGTTGATGTTGATCTGATAATGAAGCCGTGTTACTTTGAGCCAATTAATGGCTTATAATCGAATGTTAGCAGTTCACAAGCCATGCTTACAAAAAGCTTGGGTATAACAGAAAATTTGGCAATAGGTCTATAATTACTAGTCCCTTTTTCCATTTGTAAAAACAGGAATAACAAATGAAGATTACCAAGCAACAGGAAGTATACCCGTTGACAAAGATAAATTAAATAAATAAAGCAGCGGCCGCAAAAGACTAACAAAACAAAGATTAAGAACAATGCTAGGAATACCCCATACAGCACAAAATTACCCAGGGACAGCCCATTCTTGTCCCTCATATCCCATAGCTTTCCCGGGATAAGCAACAAGTATTCAGCATGTACTTACATAGGACCTTATTTCCAAGAGTCATTCCAAATTTCCAGTAAGGTATTCCCTGGGATATATTCTCAGTATTTTACAGACAAATACATACGGGATGAGCATGATAATTTTGGGATAAACATGGGAAAGCCATTTTTCCTCTTCCCCCTTCCAGAATTTATTCGAAATATCCTCTGTTTCTCATGGTTCGTGCGGTTCTCCGGCGAAAGCACTAATTTGTTGCTTGGTGCACTTCCATGAGTCGTTTTTGGAGAACAAAACCAGAACAACAAAATATGTATGGAAAGATGCCATGTGAGAACTACGTTGTTTAAGCCAGCTACATGCGTGAAACTATATTAGAATTCTATTTGTGTTGGTTCCTAGAGGTGGCAAGGGTACAGTAAAAAATTAATTTATAAATACTTAATAAACAAGAATTAACATCTGAAACGTTAAACGAAATAGACCAATTAATATTGTTTTTAGTATCAACTTCAATTTTTCAAAATCTGCTCTGCCAAAATCAAAATCCAAAAAATAATCAGGAGTAGCACTAGAAGCATCGTCGACATAAATGACAAGAGCTGGATGATCAGGAACCTCAAGCACTATAGGATACAATGAACGAGTAACACAAGCACTGGAGTCATCATTAACAAAAATGAGATCCAAAATCCTGTTGCGACATTACCAATGCCATTTACTTCCTTAAGCCCAGAAGAAGATAGAACATCCAGAGTATCGCATTCCGACAAAGACGTAAACTCTGTTGGGATTAAAGAGTCCTCCTCAAGTGATGGAACAACAACATATAGAAGGCAAGTTAAAATCTCCAAGAAGAACTATATCATCATCTGAACTTTTCTTGTAAACAGCAGAATTAGATCCCGGAGGTATATACAGATTAATAATATAAAACCAGCAATCATAAGATTTAATCCAGACACATAAGAATGACAAGGAGCCAGATCCATTCACATTAATTGTTTCAATCAGCAAATCTTTCTTGGTTGTAATCCAAACACCACGCCAAACTGGGTACTGCATATGATCCTGATGTCTATCACGTCGAAAAACAGAAAAAAGTTCTTTGTCGAAAATTTATGCACAAAGCAAAGTTTCAGTGAAATTCACAACGTCACAGTTCGATAGTTCGAAGGATATTAATAAAGGAAAAATAATAGCAATAACAAGAAGAGAAGAAAAAGAAATGGATGTTCGATTTCATTCCCGTAGGAAAGATTGTCTTCCTGATTAATAATAATATTAATTCACTAATCGAGTATAACTGCATTGGCGCCCAAAATTTTAAGCTAAAATAAGACTAGTGTCCAAACAAAAATACAAATTGATCGTTCATAGAATTTTGGTGCACAAAGCTTGTTATGGGTGGTACTATCTTAATCATAAAGACGTATACAATTAGGCTTGGAAATTGTCTGATCGAATAAGCCGAACATAAATACATTATGTAGCATGTCCGTCAAGCTCTTAAAATTTTTGAAAAATGTATCTAGTCTAAGTACATGTAAAATATCTTCCTTTGTATTAGGAAAATAACTGATAAATAAAATTGTTGTCCTCCATTGAGAGAATGTTTGAACAATATTCAACCAAATAAAATAAGGGAAATTAATTAAAATTTAAGTTGTACGAAACAACTAAGCATAACGAGGAATATTAAAGAAAAATGTACCCGACAGGGTTGCTGGCCGGCAAGGAGTAACACTTTAGCACATCAGCAGGTGAAAGGATTTACTCTGTAGTAGTAGCATCACGAAACCGTAATTAGTATGCAGATGGGTCACAATAGTGCTTGCGTAACTTTAGATTTTTTAGTAGCATTTTTCTTTGATACTCATATTTCCCTTCTTGTTTTTTTTCCTTTTTCCTATCATTTATCTTGTGCAAATTAAGATATCCCAGTTCAGTGCAATATGTGTTTTTCTCTTCGTAATTGTCTGTATGGCGAAATTCTCTTGAAGCTTCTACAGCGGCTGCAGTGTTTCTCTTCATGATTAACAATAGTCCCTGTTCGAACAAGGTAAGAGTGATGATTGATATTCTGTGCCAACGTACTTGTGGGCTGAATGTCGTTTCCATTAATGCTAGGAGCCTGAAATCAGGGTCTAGTGTTCATGTTGGTTTCGTTACCAGGTTATAAATTGCATCGCAATGATAAGAAAAATCGAGTCGGCGCGGCGGACGTGTAGTTATTTATATTCGAACTGACCTTAAGTCGAAATCAATGTATCAGTTACACTTGCATGACCTTGAATTCTTGTGTGTAGAAGTTAGTTGCAATAGTGAAAAATGCTTACTTAAAGCCGTTTACTGTCCACCTCCACTTTTTAATGTTGACCTTGCTACTGAATTTTAATTAGTGATTTCTAGGTACACTCAGAGCTACCCCAATGTTATGATCGGTGGCGATTTCAACGTTAATATGCTTTGTGTGAACAACTCTACTAATACCTTTGAGTCCTTAATGCAATCATTACACTTAAGTTTTGTAAAATACCTATTTGAACACTTCTAATCCATCAATGCTAGACCTACTCCTTGTTTCTGATATTAATGCCGTTTTATTTCTTAACCAGATTGAATCTCCTCCTATATTTGATCATGATATTTTATTCTTAACGTACAAGTTCTTAATACAACCGGATAAGTTATATAATACTATTTCTTTTAGAAATTTCAGAAATATTTATGTGGCTGAGTTACCTCAAGAAGGTGTCGCTCTGCCTTGGAATGAGCTTTATCTAACCCTATCAATAAATGATAAATTGAATATTTTCTACAACCTGATTTACCATCTACACGACAAATATGCACCTCTCAGAACAAGGTCGGTCAAAGTGAACGGTTGCCCGTGGTTTTCCCAAAAGGTTCATTCGTTAATTGTGCAGCGCGATTTTCTGTATCGTCGATTTTTGCGACTAAGAACTGATGAAAGCCGTAATTAATTCAATTAGAAATAAAATAAATTCCAAGATTCGTGCAGCTAAATTTTGCTATTTCAAACGTAGGTTTGACATTAACCTGCCACCAAAAAGACTGTAGAACAATTTAAAATACTCAGATATAGATATAGATACATGTGAACTAGATCCTAATACCTTGAATGTTCATTTTACATCAACATAATCTGTTGCTCTCAATTCTACCACAGTTTCTGTAGATTTTGTTAACGGAAATGCAGGTGAGGCTCAGACGGACCGTCTTAGTTTCGGTTGTGTTAATATTGAAGATGTCTGTAAAGCTTTCCATTCAATAAAATCTGATACAGTGGGTCCAGATAGAGTTCCTCCTCAATTTCTCAAGATAGTTCTAACTTATATAATGCATTCTGTTATGCATATCTTCAATGCTTGCTGGATAACTTCTGATATGATATATTCCCATATGTTGGAAGACCGTGACTGTGCGGCCAATAGCTAAAATTAGTAATCCAAGTAACTTAACTGACTACAGGCCAATAGGTGTATTATGCTATCATTCAAAGGTCCTTCAGAAGATAATTTATTCCCAAATAATTGAACACTGGGACAGCAAAAAGCTCCTAACTCGCTGGCAATCGGGCTTCCATGCTTTTCATAGTGGTGAAACCGCTCTCTTAAAAGTCACCAGTGATATTAGTAAATTTTTAGATAACAATGACCTTGTAGTGTTGACCCACTCGATTTTTCAAAAGCTTTCGACAGTGTCAACTATCGTAAGTTACTGACAAAATTAGCTTCACGGTTTAATTTTTCTACGTCAGCCATTTCTTTAATAGCTGACTTTTTGACAAATAGATCCCAACAGATGATTGCTGATGAGCGCCTCTCAGAAGTACTATCTTTAAATTGTAGAGTACACCAAGGTTCTATTCTTGGATCACTATTGTTTAATCTGTACATTAACGATCTTCCTAATGTCATCCAGGACTATAACATCCATTTGACTGCAGACGATGTGCAACTCTACCTGAATAGGTGGATTGGACTAATGGAAGACTGCGTAGACCACCTCAACTCTGACTTGGAGTGAGTATCAAGATGGGCATCCCAAAATCAGCTTATATTAAATCCCAATCAATGGTATTTTATAGCCAACATCTTGATATAAGCGAGTTGCCCCCGGAAATTCTTGATGGAACTACCTTGCTTTTTGTGAATAAAGTACAAAATCTCGGCCTTACTCTGAACACCTCAATGAGCTGCTGTGACCATGTAAATGGAATAATTCGTAAGGTCTATGGTGGCCTTCCGAGGCTATGGTTATCAGCTAGTATACTAACAAGGCCCTTACGTTTAAAACTAGTTAAAACGCTTTTATTGCCATATTTTATTGGATCTTGCCTAATTTACCCCCGTTTAGATTCTTCTTGCGCTAGGAAATTGGAAGTTGCTTTTAATGATTGCACGAGATTTGTCTTTGGGCTAAAATGATTTGATCATCTTTCTCCGTTTCGGTTGCATATACTTGGATTTTCTTTAAACACTTTTCTTGTTCGAAGGCAGTTAATTTTTCTTCATAGAATTCTATATCAAAAACGTGTACCGTCTTACTGACATGACGAGTTAGTTTTCATGGGTTCCTAGGAATCTTAACACTTTAATTCCGCGATACAGATATTCCATAATGGAGAACTTTTACTTTGTTCGAGTAGTTCGTTTGAGGAATTCACTTCCTGCCAACTTTCAAAGATCCAACGCGTTAGGGGCTTTCAAGGAACTTTTATACCAATACTCACCTATTGACGACTTATGATCACGAAATTTATTTATTTTTGCACTCACTCAAAACACAAAACACTTAATTGTCACTGTCAGAGATCATAATTTCGTTAATTTTTTTTCTTTAACCGATGTTCTATTATTTGCTATTGTTGAGATTATATACTTACATTCTGAATTCTGTTATTATTCTTGTTTAATTTTTATAATATTAATTCACTTTTCTTAATATTTTAACTTTATAGCTTTATTTTATTTAATTTTGTTTATTCATTATCTATTAATTCAATATATTATATATTCAGTAATTAGCAGGTGCAGGTAAAACATTTTGTAGGTCTTATTGTACCATTAGCCAGGAAATAAAAATTGAACTTGAAATTGAATTGAAATAATTGGCAGTGTTCGGGAATGCTAACAAGCATATATGTATATAAATTTAATTAACCAACCCGCTTTCTAGATAAGTACTAACTTAAGTCATATAGAGTGTAATTGACAATCGACTTTATCACCTAATAACCAAAATGTGGATTCCAGGTTTTAAAGCAGCATATACAAAAATTCTGATAGTCGTCCAAATCAAGAAGCATACACTGTCAAAACTATGCACAATTGTTGCCACAAACCTTAGGTATTTGTCCCTAAAATGTAGGGAATATACCCAAAAATGTAGGGAATATTCACTATATTTTAGGGAAAAATATCTAAGCTTTGTGACAAAACTTGTGCACATTTTTTATAGTGTAGATGCAGTTTATTGTATTGGTCCATTTTCTGGGATATCAAATATGCTCTTTTGAATTAAGAAAAATAAAAAAAAATGGAATACAACTAGGCGCATCAGGAAAAGTTTCTCCGTCATACATACTCGGAACTTAAAATAATTACAAGACCTTTATCGGAATGTTCCTTTTCTAATTATCACCATAAAAACGTTAAAATGGAGGAGACTGCTAAATTATAGGAACGCGTGCGTGGCGAAACTTCTTCAACTAGAGCTAACATTTCCATTGCCTTAGTGACATAGATATATGGACTACTAATTTTGTCAGATTGCATATATTTAAAGGCATTTGTGACTACTAAAATTTTATGTGTGTCCTCCTTTCATTTCCTTTTCATTTATTACTTTTTTACCATATGTCTCTTTTTTATAACTTTTCAGATGATTTTTTATATTAAATTCAAAGTAGGTGGCAATATATGATTTCGTCAATAATCAAATTCAGGCAAACGTGTGCCATTTAGAAAAAGCGGATGAGCAGTATATACATATATCAATTCCCGAACTGGAATATGAATTTCAAGAAAATTTTGAATTTCATGAGAGGCCTAAACGGGGAATCACAGTCGAGCTATACACAAGAGGAGGGCCAACAATTCCAACATTTACCTGAAATTTTCATTATTTCAAACAAAGTTGTTCGTACCTATTTCTGACTATTCACAGTGTATTTGTATTTAAATTTACATCTCAGAAATTATTAAGTTTATTCTCTTATTTACTTTTTTTCTTATCAGATACATTCTTTAGAGCTAGAGATACAAATAATTATCAACATTAGAATTAAATTACAGCAGCTGCAAGCTACAATGATTGTTAGAAAATCCAGTGAATACAACACTCGTTACCTGTAGTTTTATGTCATTCATTACTTGTATTGAATAGTATTCCTGGACGTCCGATCATTAAATCCCAAATGCAGAATGCCATGCTCTTGGAATTTATTAGTTCCTCCCTAAGACTTCTTTATGAAATTTATGTCAATTCGAAGAAGATTGACGCTACTTGAAAATGAAGTCCATAACTCGGGCCTAAGTCAACTGTGACAGTGCATAAATTAGCGTGCAAATTGTCGCATTTTGTCGTCTGGGGACTTCTGTTGTTGCCATTGTAAGGGCGAATCATACTCATCACACAAAAGCTGATATCTTGGTCTGAGGCAAGTCAAATTTTCTAGTTATTCAACAGAGTGAAACTGAAACTGATCTTTCCAGGATTCGACTTCATTAACATTATCTCGGTTCTCTTTACTTGTGCGGTTTTATAGTTTCAGCATTAAAATCTTCGGAGTACATCAGAAAAAATAATTCATGGATTCTGTTTACGACCGAGATGATATTCGGTGAGAATTCTGGTCCACACCAAATCAGTGGCCCCAGACACATAAAACCTTTTCTAGTTGAGTGGCAACAATTTATGAAATTTTCCTCGGCGGTCTGTTAGAAAATGATCCAATTCCATTTTTACTAACTAAATAGGATTCGTCTTGCATTTCACTTATTTCACGCATCGTTATCAGTAGCCCACTCTTTTCAAATTTTCCTTATTTTCCTTGTGTCTTACTTTAAGAATCTTTAATTATCCAGCAACGATGGACAGATGGTCTAGCGGTCTCTAGGCAGTGAAGCGGATGTACAGGGACTTCATTGAAAAATTTCATAGGATCTTAATATCAGACAAAGGAAAGAGTGACCGATAGGTTGGTTTTAGTAGTCTACACTTAATTAGGTGGAAAATTATGATGAATGGGAATGGGTTCGTTGTTGAGGACGATTTCAATCAATGCGTTGTGTATTTAGTGTGTCTGAAAGATATACAAAGTTTAAGAATAGCCCACTGAAGACTTAATGCTAAGAAAACTAAATAAATTAATTTTAAGGGGGGGGGGGGGGGGGGTGGACGAAGAGAGGGTGGCGGCATATTTTATGTACAGAGCTCACTTTTCAAAAACCTAGAAATGGTAGTTTATTTTTGTATAAAAAATTACCACAAAGTTATTTCTAATAATCTAATTGAAATAATGCTAAATGAAATTTAGTTATGTTCGAAATCAAGTGTTATATAGTTTTTAGGATAACCCTCATCTTGAACGGTAAAGATGGCCAGGGTGAGACTAAGTGCGTAATATATCTTCTTGGATGACCACTGACCAACTTTTAATGTTGGAGTATGACTGAGGGCTAGCGACATTTTACCAGAAAACACAAACTGAATAAATCGCCTGGGATAAGAACTGACCCGATACTGATAACTGTAGTTTTCAATTACTGGCGCGAACTGCATTTCGGGATTTTAAAACTTATTGGACGAGAGAGATAAGATGGATGTATTTCTAAGTGAAATGAGCCAATATACATAACATGAATATCATGCAATATTATGCTCATACTTCAGAGGAGAATAGTAAGACTACGGTGATCTTTGTATCGACCTTTGTAGTTCTTGCCAATTTACTGGAACTGAAACATACTTTATAAAACAAAATGATACACAAAAAATTCTATAGGTATCATTGCATAAAATAACCCGAAACTAGACTGACAAAATAACTATAGCGATATTACAACTATCATTAAATTAAATACCGCCAGTCAGGAATAAAGAATGCAACGCAATTAAGACTGATTCACCCGCTACGATAGCGGTATCGTAATAAGAACACTGCAGATATTTTAGAATATTAGGACTCAGTTGGGGCGCCCTCATATGGTAGTGAGGGAGTCTGTTTGATGGATAGGCAAGTGTTTCTAGACGATTTTGGCATAGCCCATACCACATAGGCGTGAAAACAATAATCTACTTCTTGCATATTACCCCTACGAATTTCGTGCCGATACCGGTACCGCTATCGCAGCGGTGTGAATCTGTCTTCAACCGGCGAAAACTTAGCTTAGAGTGCTTTCGAGATAGTACCAAAAAGTTGGTACTCATATAATCTATTTATCTATCTATCTATTCTGTATTTCTAAAAGAGTACAGTGATAGTGCGAAGGGCTCTTCTCTTTGTATTCGAATAAAAGCTGTCTTCGTAAAGAAATTTTCAAATAATCGTCATTTCTGGGTAGCGGGAAAGTGACTATCCACTCTGGTTATAAAAGAAATTTATTAATGTATTTATTAGAGAACTCTTTCCCATTCATAATCATCAGCACGCACACCAACCTGAATCTACTATAATACCTATTCCTAATCGGGTTCAAAGGATTGATGACGCTGTAGTAGATTTACCTTTGTAAGATGGTTTTGTAGATTTCATGCTCAGATTTGGTGCGGTGCCCGAAGGAGATGTGCTCAGGGTAGGAAATTATGTGCTTATCAATATAGGTCAATTGCATGCACACAAATATAGGTACTTATGTACTATACTGTGATTACAACCGCTACATTCTGATATATCGCGGTTAATCTCTAATTCATCCCCGAAAAATGTAGTTTTTTATAAAAATACCAAATACTTGCTTAAATTTCTATACTTTTAAAATCATATTCTTTAGTCTCCTTATAGTTAATTTTGGATATAAAATTATATTGGAATCTGTATACCTTGGGTGAAAGTTAGTTATTTTAAGCTTCGCAACATCGGAGATCGGAACATGGGATCTACATTTCTACATATAAGAGTAGGCCGTTTGTAAGAACGTTTGGGTTTTTAAAATTGAATACCGGCAATTCGTAATTCGGTTGAAATTTTACTTGATTAGGAAAGCTATTCTCAAACAAAATTATTTTGGTTGCTTTGTAAAGCCTATTGAGACATTACATATGCAGGAAGCCGAGGAAACTAACTTAGGAAATGACTAAAGAGTTCGAAGAAAAAGAATCGGACAAGAAACTATAGCTCATTTTCTCAACGCAAATGTCTAGTTAAACACTTTTTTTAAAGCTTAGAATACTGCTAGAAATGGCTTCATAGTCCTTGGTCTTCACACAGTAGCAGCTTATTAACAGGTTGTGGGAGTTTCCTACTTTGGAAATTTCGCTGTATATTTCAAATATATCAACTATACGGTGAGGTGGACAAGTTCATGAGCAGTACGAATAGCATTATTCATACACACACATTTCGGTCAAACTGTTTTATTTGCTGCTTACAGCAGCACCATAACTGAAAGCCATTGCAACTATATTTCAAAAAGAGTCCATACCACAATGAATAAGAAAGTAGCTCTTGACTCACTGGCATCAAATTATATTTGCATTGCAACAGAGAGCATCATGACAGAAACACATTAAGTTTCTCCATCTAGCCTCATCTTCCCACCAGCTTGATAACTAACTTTTGCAGAGGAATGAAAATAAATATTCCTTGTATAATTGCAATTCATTTACAACAAAATTTTCCAAGAAAAAAAAAAAAAACAGAACAGTTCAAGCATAAATTTCCATTCCAATGCACTGCACAGCTCCAAATATTAGAAACGTCTACTTTAAATTAGTATTAGTTTTTTAGAATAGCAATTTACCGGAACAACAAAAATTCCAGAGAAGCAAGGCAACTAAACGTGAAGGATAAAAGTTGATATGAACAAGCAACGAAACTTTCATCTTAAAATTGAGGCTCAATCGATATCTGTACAGAAATCCTAACTTTCCCACCAAGCAAGTTTCCATAATATCACGCCTCCAAAACAAATCTCTAAATTCTTCGACTCTATAAATACAGCATACCCAAGCGAAGAGGCGTTCTTAATTCCATAAACGTAATACTAGTGCCAGGATCCAAGATATCTACGGATGGATACAGCAAACAGACGCAAACTCTAAACTCTAAGAAATAAATCACAGTCATTGGCGCAATATGTTGCTTGACTCCTTGCAAGGAATATAATTTTGCTTGGTGGAACAGGACATGTTTATGGTTTTGTTTATGGTTTGCCTTACATTATTACTACCCAGCCAGAGTAGTCGGTCGTATTTCACTCTGAAGCTTACCACCTGATGACATTTCTACGTTTTTAATGGAGAATTATTAGTTTTTGCCAAAATTGTGGGTTGGATATATAAAAATTTGTCTCTAATCTAAAGCCTTGTATGACAAGGATATATTAACAGGAATAATATATATTTGCACACATGTGCCCGCATATTTAACCTAATCACATTTATGTAATTATAATTTACAAGCGAATAAATGCAGAACATTGAAAAATTAAAATTAATCGATAATTTAAGTTTATCGACGTTTCTACCAAACTTACTCGTAACATACCTAAATTTAAAGGACATAATTTAAAGCTTAATTTAAAGGACTATCATCAGTAAGTATCAACTATAATTCAACTTGCCGCGGCTACCACATCGCCTTTACATCCAAAACGGTTTTCCGAATTGGCAGAATACTTCGGCTAGAATCCTCCTCACTCAGGGAATTTCTCTCCATTGCTACTTTGTGAATTCTGTGCTGGAAAAGTGCCTATTTTATAAGTTCTAATAAGTTGAAAATTTTAAGCATAGCTGTTCAAAAAGACAACGCTTGTCAAAATTATGCACTATTAAAGCAATGATAAATTACCACGAGTAAACTTTGTAAATTGCCGTTATCGCATTTTCCTATAAGAGGACTTGCTGGATGTAATGTATAGGAATTTATAGTTTTTCGGAACCAAGGTCTTTCGACTAAGCGTAAGCAGTGTAAAGCTACATTTACACGGCGAGTGCAGCTTACGTACCTATTTAAATGTCATTACATTTCTGTTTGCACTGAAAATACTACTTACGTACGTGGATAGCATAGCACGATGGATGCAAACAGTTGGACACTGCCTGAGAGCTCGTCGACGTAGAGAGCTGAAATTTTGTACACGGCGTTTTCATAAAATTTAGATAACTCGAGAGCGCGTTCACAGAGAGCTGAAATTTGGTACATATTGTTTTCACAGCAATAATAAATATATTTTCAAAAATGGACTAAATCGGGCAACCTCTTCTTGGTGTTGTCATACAAAACTTTAGTTTTTCACTATATATATTTGGAAACTGCCTGAAAACGCCGGCGTCGACGTAGAGATCTAAAATTTTTAATATGGCGTTTTTATATGGTAAAATAAAATTTCTAAAATGAACTAGATCGGGCAATCCCCTCTTGGTGTTGACATACAAAACTCTGGATTTCGCTTAATTTAACTTTTATTTTCATCCAGGTTATAATAGAGCCCTACGGCATTTATCTGGGGTATCGTCGTAAGAATTGGTCTTATACCAATTCCAGATTTTACCTTGTTGCTTATTGACATTTGTGTCATTTATTTGTAGAAACGATCTTACTTTCAGATTGAAATAAACTTTCCAACATCAAATATTGCGCAATGCCGTGACACTTACTTACATGGGTGCAACAAGAGTAAATTGACTTTATGTAAGTAGAAGATTTCTATGGAAAGATCAAAATGAATTTACTTACGTAAGGTATTTTCGCCGTGTAAGTTCAGCTTTAGATGAACTACGGCAAGGAATTCGAAGTATACTCCACACGTGGCAATTATATGATATAAGATATTTCTTTCCTATTCTAGAGCATATGTCCCAGGTGCCGAAGAACAGAAGTGAGCTCTAGCTTCAACCTTCTGTAATAAATTCGACGCATCTCCTCCAGAGGAAGGAAAGGATCTGCTACATTTTTGAATTCGAAGGTTAAAACCTTAATAGAGTCCTTATTTTCACGAGATCTATGGCAGACTCCCTCACTACCAGATAGATAAGAGTCATTCATATAAAAAAATGATCTTCTGATAATCTTAGGCTTGCTTCCTTATCTTGTGAACCGAAAATAAAATTGTATACCTTCGCTAACAAAATTATTTAAAAAAATTAAAAATTATCTTAACCAAATGACTACGATTGGTAAACAAAAACTCTCAGATGAGTATAGATCTGCCGTCATGGCATGCGGTAGTCTGATGCTTTCCATTTCTGCCTATAGATTCTGACTCCGGCTGCACATACACACATGTAATTATTATTCAGCTGAGAGTTACTGAGCGTAAAATGGTAAGGTTACTTTATAATTAAATTTATTTTATTATTTTGTTAAGTAAGGTATATATTAAGTGTAACCTTTGGGAAGGTAAGGAATCAATCTGTAATTTACTAGAAACTATTTTCCTGTATGGATAGTAGTTTAGGCTCTACATATAGCATATATAAAACTAATGTTTGGCACTTTTGCATAAATATCAATATAGAACATTTTAGAGAACGGACTTCCAACGCACACATATAGATTTCTGTTTCATGGCTTGGGAAGTATTCTCGACGGTTTTGCCATAAGATAATCATTGACAAGAAGCACACACCCACAAACCCTTCCCTCCACACACGCACACACCAAAGAAGAGATAGAAAAGACCAGGTGAGACAACATGATACAAGGGCTAAACCATCCACTGAAGTCAAGGCCTAAGCACAATTGCGACGGCGACGGCAAACGGCAGACTACTGCAGTAATAGGAATAATTTTCTCCAGGAAAATTTTATGGAGCGTGTATTTCATAGGAATCTGCAGTTGCCGTCGCCCGTCTGCCTATATCGCCGTCGTAATTGAATTACCTACCTAAAATAACGGCAGTCACGGTGGACAAATGCCTAGAGAATGGTGGATGGTGGTTTTAGTCAGTAATAATCTGGCACTACTGGTTGCAGGACACGCACAACATCCAGTATCTTATGCAAGACAAAAAAAAAACACTCCAAAGAACATCTATTACAGAAATCGAAATAAAAACGATCATCGGACATAGTGCGCTTCTCTTAAATCAGCCATAGCTACTGCTGACCTATACTGCATACTGAATAAAATCGATATAAGAAAATAAACCAGAGTCTCGGATAACAGGATCGGATGAAGGCTACCTGAAAGCCGTTTGCTTCCGAAAAAAGTGAAAAGGGAAACCAAATCTATTCTTATTGCAACTTCATCATAGTTTTCTGACTAGTACTTGGTTTGCCTAATTGCTATTGAGTATAAAATACCATAGGGTATACCAAGTTTGAAATTCCCTTTTTTAGGTTTTTTACGCACAGAAATAATGATGGTAGGATGGTAGAGGCAAATGGATTCGACACTCACGCATAATATTAAAAATTATTTTAATTTTTGCATGTCAGTCCGTCCGTTCGTCCGTCCATCTGTCCGCCCGTTCGTCTTTTGGATAACTCGAGACAGCATTCACTAAGTCAACTGGAATTTTGCATATGGCCTTTAAGAAAAATAATATTAGATTTGTGTTCAAAAATGGGACATTTCGCGTATCTCCTTCGTGGATTTGCCATCCAAAAATTTTATTTTTCAATATATATTTGGGCACTTCCTGAGAGTTCAAATTTTGCACACGGCATTTCAACAAAAATAGTAAATAAAATTTCAAATAGACTAAGTCGAGCAACCCCTTCTTGGTGTTGCCATACAAAAATTTAGGTTTGTTACGTATAATGTGAAAACGATCAGTTTTACACGTTTTTCTTGTTCAGTACAGTTCAGAATACAAAATTCTATGAAATTGGCTATTATCATTTTTCCTGTCCTACAAACATTCTAAAAATAGGTTCGAAAAAACGCTTTAACAATCAAAATTACATACTGGCATTCACCTAAAATATCCTAGGATTTCTAAATTTTTTTTTTTGTTAATGTGTCATAAGTTTAACAGTTACAAATAGCCTCAATTAAATAAGGTTGGCATCGATATCGTCGAATATGAGCTTGGCAATACGGTACCTGGGGATAGGAAAGAACTGAAACTTTAAATTGACAGGCAGTACAGGTAGCTTTCTGGGCAACACGTTTTTCATTAACTATTTTGAATCGCATGCATATGATTCAATTTTCGACCATAGAAGGGAAACCTTTATTTTTATTTTGCTCCACCGACTGTGAGATATGAGATCCAATGTAACTTATGTAATGACGATAGGCATTTTGACTTTCTTCAAAACATAATTCTAACTGACTCATCGGAATAGGCTGAAATCATACAGGACCAATATTAATACTTACATTGTTTACTCATACACCCACATTGCTTCAAGCCTTTGCAGGCTAAACCTAGTTTTAAGAGAAATAGAAAAAGTTGGGTTGGTACTCATAGGTGGATCTGTTGAAAGTTAGAACATTTTTGGAGTCATATACATTTTCTTTTGGTAACTTTTGATGGTCGTCAAGACTGACGTTTTAAAATTTTACTTTTATTGGGCCGATAGATAGAAAAGTGGCAAATTTTAGTAATTTTATTTCAGACCATATAAGGTTAAATTCGTCTTTATCACCTGATGTTATAATAATCGAAAAAAGGTGGGCCACACCGGGAGATTCGGTGGCTTGCGCCATAGCTAGCTACAGCATCTACCACATTGTTAGTTAGTTTCGCTTGCGCCACGTTAAGTTCTCGTCTGTCTGGTGTAGTTAAACATCTTTTGTTTCGTGTTATTAAATTTGATGACATTATAAAGGTATTGCTATCATGTGGAAATTAAAACCAAAAGCATTTTTATGGATTATTATAAACCCTTTCGTTTGTTCCGAAATACATCTCCATCACGTTGTCGCCCTCGTCACACATTATAGAAGAATAATCGTAGCCTGTAACAGCTATTTAGTAGAACAATATTCATTTAGTGTTCCATTTTCAGGTTAAAGTAGTTCGATCCCGTTCTTTATTGTTGAAATGAGCTTCAATTGTTACATGCTTTCCTAATCAATTTTGCACACACAATATTGATATTACCAAGTATTTTAACATCCATGAGCGACCTACTGAAGAAATGTCGCACCAGGGTCGGACAAGCTTTATGTTCTTAATTTTTGTCAAATAGCAAAAGTTATTTTTTAATTTTGTGAACATAAGTAAATTTAGAAAATGCTAACTTGAAGGTTACTCTGAAGCATGTAAGTAATTATCGAATAAAAACAGATTTTCGCCAATAAATTGCTTGACTAGTCTAACTAACCTTGTTCATGATCGCCTAAGATTGTCGAACCCATTTTCCTTGTTTTTTGTGGAGACATATCTGAATCAAAAAATATTCCATTTTTATTAAAATCTTTGATGCTCCATGTCACTAGCAGTTTGTATAATTCAACTTGACATATTTACCGTAACAGCTGTTTCATTCATTTTGCTTTGATAACAATTTTGACCAACTTATTGCAGCCTAAGTCTACATTTATGGAATTTGAGTAGGTATATCCTTATTTTTGCAATCGTGTTTCCATATCTCCTGAGGTCTGTAGGATTCAGGATATGAATTACATAGATGATGAATATTAATTACATACTCGTAAGCTATTTTAAAATTGAGAGTTGTTAGGTTAAGACTACCTATATTTTCCTACATTAGGTTTTAGCCAACACATATTTCAGTAGTTTCTGTATCACACTTTAAAACAGTAATAGGTCATTTATCAAAATGTGTCTTTTCTAATTTATCTTCTTGATTTATTCCCGTTCTTACACTTCATCATTACTCTTTCACTTCTGTATTTTTTGAAAGATTACTTACTGCCTTTGAATCGAATCCCAGAGAAATAACAGACCGCATAGAAATCTGGTGAAGCCACACAAATTTTCCAGCACAAATAACACCTTTTGTGTGTCACTAATTGCAATTTCCTTTGAGCAGAAGTTGCCTTTATTCCAGGACAACCTGTTTCTTGTATTCACTTCTAGTTTTCTTATTCAAATTGGTCCTACACCGAATCAGAGGAGCATATCAAAATAAGACGAACGAATATCCTGCAGGAGAGTGTAGTCGAATCAGACAACCCAAACAATTAATACCCTTCAATTTCCCGAAGAATGTATTTAGCTATGTATCTTGTGCGGGTTCATTAATTAAGTCAGAATGAAAGTAAGATAATGAGTCAAACACCAATGAAATGATGCACGGATGAATGTAATGGAGTTAATGGGATTGGGAAGGGAATTGGATGGGTGTCCGGGTAGAAAGGTGGTGAGTGAGAGCATGCTCTTGTACTCCATCCCTTAAATGGCACGTGCGCCTATACCTTTGTTCAAGTTTCGAGGATTTTCTTCTGTCAGAGAAGACCTAGTATCTTTGCTCAACACAAGCACACTAAACTGCTCTCTCCACAATGGAAAAACTTTAAATTAAAATGTCACACTTTGAGGGTGGTTGTTCGCACGTGACTTCACACTTTTCGATTTGGTTATGGCTAGCCACTTTCTATTAATGCGATGTCGCCTCAAATGTCATGAGTCGACATTTGGGTTGGAACTCACCTTTTTGTCCTGACCGTTACAGCTACAACCCGGGGAATACCCCCTATGGATTTTTCTTTTAAAAAAGATTGAAAAACTTCAAAGCTATTTTGTTGGATACATTTGTGGATGGGTGGGAGATAAGTTTTTGTTATTTCAAATCATTTTCGAAATTCGATGGTGGGCTCAGCAAATGGAAAATTAGTTTCATTTCGAGTAATTTTAGGAGATGTGAGTTTAAGAATTCGTTGTGTTATATTAAGAAACATGTTATTATATCTCGATTGTAAGCATTATTCAGGACAGGGTAGGGTGTCTCTGATAAGTAGACTCTTCTCACACATAGGGAAAATTGGGGTCGCGAAAAGAAAAAAACTATCTCAGAGCAGGGGAATTAATTATTGCGTCTTGAGGGCGGTAGGATGAATTAAAAATGATTTTTCATATTTTATTAGTTCTACACAGTCATATAAGCTTTAACAGTATACCCTATCATGATAATATTAAATTTAAGAAGACCACATCCTCCAGTTTGAAATGATTTAATATACATTCTGTATCCAAAAAGCAAGCCGTTTTTGTGCATTTTTCACCTTTACCACAGCATATCTACCTCACATCTCTCTATCTGAATGTGGAGGGTGCGATAGTTAGTGCTGAATGCAGAGGTTCTTAAGGAAATTCCTGAACTGGCTTATGCCGGCGTGACTCTCATCGTTTCTATCACCAAATCTAGTGGTCATGGACTGACATGCTTGATATTTTCCGACTATATCCAACGAAGGACTCGTCTGATACATGGATAGGTACAAAACAGAGATAGAGGACGTGAGTATGGGTGCTATTCTAGATTCTTTCCCGCCGAGATTTATGCCATACTGACCTGTGCCAAAGAGAGCTTTCAACAATAAAACATCTTTATCTTCTCCGACAGTCAGGCAGTAATTAGAACTATTAGTGTCCAGCATTATAAACAGCGTCAATGGTAAATCCAAGCCACCCTTGTGGAATGCGGCTAGGCTGTTTAATGCGACCAAATTAAGTAGGGTTCACTCAGACTGTTCCAAATATTATAATAAAGGGGTAGATATTTTAAGAAGGCAATAATATTGGCAAAACGATCCTCATGCACGTACAATGCAATTGATGTGATCATCCCAGATAAATGTGATGTTAAAAAAATACCTAAACTACGAAGAATAGAATAGAGGTGTTATTATTATTACTAATGAGAAAAAATGATTTTGTTAAGACTTGTACTAGAAACAATTATAGAACTCATTTCAATTAAGTTTAGCATAAGACCATTATCAATTTCCCGTTGATTAATTACTCTAACTAGCTAAACTAGTTAAATGTACTCAAACATCCAAGAGCTAGAGTTATATTGGTTGTACACGTCACAAGCTGTGAAAAGTGGAAATCTAAATTACACCTGATAGTATATCAAACGGTGAATTGTGCAGTTGTACAGCTCAGAACAGGATCGAGGATGAAATAAAATGGAAAAATGAGAAAATGGACATGACTTGAAGGAAACAACATTGTCAAGTTATCACTGAATTGAAATCGCCAAGGAATCCTACACGATTAAGACCTACGTTTAGAAGAACCAGACAAGCAGAAGGTCGAGTTATTGGAGTGAACTGTAAGCTGTCATGTACAATAGAATCCGTTAGAGAACAACAATTTTTATCGTTAAGGAATAAAATGAGTTGATGATGATAGAATATGAAGAGTAGGATGTGGAATTTCATTAATTACATAATTTCTAAGTCTTATTATACATTAAAAAGGAAACCGGATACATGATCACATCATGTCAATGTTTTGTGGAGAAAAGGGTCCTGAGTCAATTGGTGCATGCTACGAGAAAGCATATAAATGTACTGGCATTAAATTTGAAGATATTCTGTTTCACTCATGCATGAATACTCAATGCCCAATGTCATTATCAGCTTCAATTTGCACCAACAAAATCAAAACCTGTTCACCATGAGCAAAGTTTTGCAGTTTGAATTGAACTGCAGTATTTTTAGGTCCTACATGTATACTTCAAATAACAATGGTTAATCCAATTGATTTCAGCTACCTTACGTTCTTTTCGTTAAATATGAAGAAACTTGACACCATTGAATATATTGCTACGTACGTGCGTGGCCTTAGTTCGTTATTTAAAACAAAATATTTCAAATATTATTCACAAGCTCTGTTTATTTATTTAACTTTACTGTTTACTTTTATAACTGTTATCAATTATCAATTATCAAATCAACCCTTTAGTTATCGCTAATACTGTTCTTCTAATTATCACAACTCAGATAATTTACTTCGTTCACTTCACAGTCTGAAATAAGACTCGCCTCCTGGATGTGAGTAGCGCCGTATTTATACTCTACAAATTATCCTAGAACCTTCTTGAATATTCTATTCTCCGAACCCAAAGTTTACTAGGATGTCACTAACCTGAAGTTGTTTCCATTTCCAACAGATGGCGCTTGTGTTACTTTGTGACGCGTAACAATATACATAGGAAATTTGATTTAATCTATGTTCACTTAGCAGATCACCAAATAACACTACATTGAGTATTTGCTGTTAAATAATGCAAAGTTATAGATACGATACGCATGTAGATTTTTAAATATAGCAGACAGATACTTTGTCCTCGTATTTAAAAATTTTTACTCATATGGAATAGTTAAAAATGATTACTTTTCCAGCAAGATTTTTCCTTGAGTAAATCGCGCTTCCTCTACCTAACTGATAGGCAGATGTATCGATAAAGCTTTAAACTAGGTAACTATATGCACAGGGCTGTTAAGAAATGGTCGGAAGTAAGCTTTGCTTACACATAGAGCAAAGGTTCGCTTACACACAGAACCGCAACACTACCTTCACTAAAAATCATTCATCATTATTGAAAGTAAAGCGAATGTATTCCTTGACAAGCAAATGAGAGACGAATGAATTTCTTAACTCACTTTCTAATCGGCCCACACGGTCATTTAAAATATCATTTTAAGACAATAGAAAAAAGGTAAAAGACAAAAATATCCGCTTTTGTATGGAGGGTGTAAAAAGCGAAAAACATTTGTTTTTCAAATGTGAGAGACTAATTTGAAAAAAACAAAAACTGAGACAAAGTTTCTTTGTACAACGCGATGAGATCACGTCAAATGAGTATTCATCAAGAGTTTTAGTCCTTTTACTCTCCCCATGAAAAACGTTGAGAGCTGAGAGATTCTTATTACTGAAACTTACACAACTAAGCAAATCAACAAAACAGCATTTATGTTGTACTACAATCTTCCATTATCACACAAAAAAAAAACTCTATACCACCCTTTACAAAGTTCAAATCTACAAAACACATCCTTAAAGGCTAACAAGCCGTTGATTACAAGACTCCGAGTAGCTGTTAATATCTTTTTCCGGGATAAAAGCTTACTCTTCTTCTGGACTAAGTCAACCGGAAACCTAAAAACATTATTTTCCTCGAACATGAACATGTAAAGAAGGTCCTTATACGCCCCATACTCGCCATTCTCATCTGACTGATAACGCCGAGTAAATTGAGTTATTACATGAAACGTCTGGCCAGAACATTCAAGCAATAAATCATAATTTTCCACGCTGTTTGGTGCAGTCGAATCGTTGCCTGTACTCAGGATGTGATTTAAGGAGGAGGAAATAAGAAATTAAGCGCTTAACCAGGACATCTGGTTTGAAGGATTTTAGCATTTTAGGATATTCGGTGGGTCTGTTCTTATATGCATCAATTAGAGCTACATAAAGTCCATGAAATTGCAACATAAGGGGAGTCAAATATGTGGATAAAATTGAATGCTTCTGACATGACGTGGGGACTACTCAAGGAATAAGAAACGGATCAAGGCTAACGATTGTTTGTTATGTCATTTTGAGGGAAATTAAAATCCAGACAAATTTGTAGACATTATGTTCAAACGATTTTCTTTGGTCAATCTTTCAGATTTGGTTCATAACACGATACGTTACATCTGTTTTTAAGACAATTATGGGTAATTAACTCAAGCGAAGTATTATGGGCCTGTTTGAATCCAAGTCTTCGTTTTCATCTTTGTTTTTTTTTTAACAGCCATTGACGTTACACGGTAAGCTCAGCTATTATAAAATGTAGATGAAGATGAACCCTACTCGTCCGTATTAGTGAGTTTGAACGTTTTATTAAGAGCTTTTACTCTAATACATGATAGCAACATATTTTGTTTTAAATAATGTCGATGTCGGCTCTCAAACATTTACCACTATATACCAAGTTCATTCATGCAAGGATTTCGAAGACAATTACTTGTCACTCTTTGTATTCTTTGTCAGCCCCAAAACGCGTTACAACTTTGGGAAGAAGATATAAATACTTCCTGAAGATCTTTGCAGATTTGTAATAATTGATCACAAAGTTTCCAACAAACGTGGATAATTTCACAATCCCTACTAAGGATTAATATCGATAATTTCATCTTTTTTATTGAAAATCAGGAGTTTTATGTTTATATAAGGAAAAGGAACAATTTTATTGATGCATGATGAATGCTTATAATTTCTGGGCATGTAATGATAAACGTTTTCATTTAATTGTATACTTAAGTAAATTGAGGTTAGATAGCTTGCTGTTACGTGGTCTGGCATTCTGGCATTATTATGGAATGGAGGCACCACTGTTTATTCAAGATTCAAAATATTTATTCAATTAACAGAAGTTTAAATTACCAGGAGAAAACAAGAAATGTCATAGCGCAGATAATATTTCGTGAAGAGGACGACATGTATCCCTCGGAATATGTTAATACATTCACAACTAATAAATTTAATTTAAACAAGAGACTACTCATTTTTGTATTATATTCTGTATCAAGGGTATCAATTGATGTCAGTACATGCTTGACATTGGACTTACTGGTCGACGCGAGACCTATCTAAAATCTCTGCCGATCTGTGGGTCACGGCACCCGATTGATTTAGCGCAACTCCACGACGAAAGCCAATCCTCTAAGCATACATTAATAAGCGACCATCCTTCAATTGCTCGGACGCAGAATGCAATTATACAAAAGGACATACTCTTTTGTTCAAGAAAGAATGTCCGGCTAAGCCATGCTGACACAGACAATCTCTCTCTGCCCACATATGGGCTACCACAATCACCGCGATGCTCCCATAAGGTGGCCTTCTCCATGTTTAGGCGAATAGCACTACTATATCACCACTATCTGGGGCTCCCCAACCCCGTGGCACCAGGTTAGCAATGTCGTCTACCCAATTGGTATGGATTCGTAGCCAATGAATATAAGGTCATGAGTACTCCCAGTGGTATCTTTAAATGTAGATATCCTCGTAGTAATGGGACTGGTCACTCCATTAGGGCCTAAGATCTTATGCGCAATCTAAAAAGATTGAATATATCCTATACAGGCAAAACATAACCTTAATAGGCGTTGTCAGCGGGTATCACGTGAAAGTTAAGATATGATCGTATTCAAGACTGGAGAGGCTAGAGATTAACACCAGTAATCTTATAGCTGACCATGCATACTAACGATATAAGCGCTACGAACATACACACTTGAGCCCAAGAGGCTATGTTTGAGATTTTATTATTCTGACTTTCATGAGTACTTAATTTTTTTTGTATAAAGACAATAACGAACGTCGCCATTATACGCTACTACGCTACTAACAAAGCTAAAAATCTCATATTTTATTTCGCAGAGTTTATTTCTCGCCTTGTGAGCACATAAATTCTTTGTATAATGAGATCCTTGCCATTTATACCCAACTACAATGTCCACTCTGGGAGATGCAATGCGATCTTAAATCTAAACCATTCCAATAAATCAACAAATTTATTTCATGAAGTATGCATGCTTCCTCTCATACAGCTTTCACCTTGAGCAGCCCTGCGCTTCACAGTCTTCTTTTCTGTCGGCTGGTCTACGAGAAGAAAGTCTTTGTGGTTTTACGTAAGCACTTGCCAACTATGGCTTAATCTCACGGGATTCATCATGCTCGGATTAGTTATCGACAATCAACATCCTCATGTGCGTTACAATGAGTACCAGTATGCCAATAGAGCATAACATGACATCAATCTCTGCCGATCTAGGGTCACGGCACCCTTCACCACCACCCACCACGATGCTCCATAAAGAGGCCATCTCAAGTTGAGGTGAATAATTTCAATTATCCAGGGCTCCTCAACCCCATGATACCAAGTTAGCTGAAGGAGGGCTACCCATTTGGTATGGCTTTCGTAAATCATGACCATCAGATCATAAATACTCCCATTGGTATCAGCATGCAAGATAACCTTTTTTTTAACAGGACTTGTTACTCCGTTCGGGACTAGATCTTATTAGCAACGGCTAAAAAGAATTGTACCTAGGCTATACAGGTAAGCACAACCCTTAATAGGCGCTGTGGGAGGGGACCACGTGAAGGTTAATATATGCCCGTATTCAAGTCTGGATAGGCCTCGAGATTCACTAGTTGGATCTTATAGCTGCATGCATAACTTCCTATTTCATCAACTTTCGTAACTTCAATTCGTCTTTTTCGCCCCCTGCCTACGAGAAATAAGCAATAAGCATTATGTCCTAGATGAGAAGAAAAGTTAAATAAAATGAAAAATTTAAAGTTCTTATGGTAACACCAAGATGAGGTTGCCCGCGGGCAACACTAAATCGCGATTTAGTTCATTTTTGAACTTATATTTATTATTTTTATAAAAACGCTTTGTGCGGCGAGTTCTTAGGCAGCACCCAATTTATAGTGAAAACCAAAAGTTTTGCATGGTAATATTTTGCATGGCAACACCAAGAAAGGCTTTCCCGATTTAGTCAATTTTTGAATTTGTCTTCAAAATTTTTATGCAAAATTCTAAAAATCATTTTGTTTTTTAAAAGGTCCTTTTGTGCAAAATTTCAGCTCTCTAAGTGAACCTTTTCTTTATTAGAGATCTTATAACCGAAGTAATGGACGCAGAAACTGTGACCGGTTCAAATGAAGGCGACAGAGCCTTCTGACACTAATTTACGCTATGAACGCATTCCAGTATGCCACCACATCAACTTAACGTAAAATATAAAAGTTGGTGCAGTTATACTGTTACTTCGTGATTTAAAGAGTATTGTAACAAATACATATTTTTATAAATAACATTCTTAATTCTTTTCAGAATACTTTCTGTCCCTATTATTCCTACCGCCCTCCTCTATTTTCTCGGTCACTCTCATTGTCCGAGCGGCTTAAATAAAAAATGAGAGAAGGGAATTGAAGTATACTTGCTTTGAAATTTACATTCATAGTGTGAACTAATATTTCATGGTATTGTGAATATAATCCAATAATAATTAACGTAAATACAAACCAACCCAAGTTCCTTATTCCGAATTCCTCCCCAATATTATTCCGAATTCCTCTCCAATATTATTGCTCATTTAAACCTGGAATTAAGGGAACAACTAAACATATTTTCCTAAATTGCAACCCAATTCTTAAACTAATTTATCTATCTGATATGGCTCCTGCTATTATCTGTAAATATCATCAACCTCATTACAGATAATCTTACGAGCATAGATCAACTGTAAAACAGCACTAGCAGCAATAGAAAACGATAATTTTGAACTGAATTTGGAATTCGGATTTGGCTTGTCATCCCCACTACAACAAAGGGTGAGCAGATTAGATGAAAGAGGAAATTTTCAGATCGATGCGATACTTTAAAGTGCCAACATCAAAAATCAAGATCCTATCCATTCCTCAATTCTTCCTAGCTTGCATTGAGAGCCATTCAGGGTTGGGCTTTAGACCACCAAGCACTTTATATTGTTGTTTTGTGGCCTAACGTTGAGACTCATTCTTGACTGGGCCTTGGAGCGCTAAGCATTTATACTCTCTTCTCTACTATCTGGCGGTGAGAGGCATTCTTGGCTGGGCTTTGTATCGTTCACCATTTATTTATATTCCCTCTCTCTCCTGCCTCGTATTGTTGAGAGCCTTTCTTTGCTGGCTTTTGGTCCGCTAAGCATTCATATTCCCTCTTCTGCTACATCCTCGTGAGAGGCATTCTTGGATGGGCTTTGGACTAAGAAGCATTTCCTGGTGTAGTTTGGTGTCCTCGCATTGTGAGGTCGATTTGGCCTGGCATAGAAAGGACGCCATGTTATACGTATTATTAATTTTGGAAATATCGTATCGCAGACTTGAATTCATTGTTATGTCTATATTTTGTGAGTTGTGTATCGTTCTGTATAATTGAATTACTTCAATAAACGGGAGTACGAAGAGGCTCTTCTTTTATATAAAGATCTGTCCCATTTATAGATCACTGCACGTTAGAGCTGCATTCAGCTCTAACATTCACTGTCTCTATGTACGTTGATATGTAAATATAAAATATTTTACCAAACCCATTAATTTCTGCGCTTTCCTGGGGATTATCGAGATAAATTACATATGATTTTTTGACTTTGTTTTATTGTGTATAATCACACTAATATTTTTTTGTCATAGCTTTAGGATTATATTTAAGTTTATTATTATCAAAGGTATGGTAAGTATTTAGATTTTATTTTTAGGTAAGATTTTATATGTCGATTTTTAGTTTGTGATCGTCGTTCGTGCTTATAGCCATATAGGGGAACCCAACATATAAAAACAGGATATCGCGTAAAAAGGGACACTCTAAGTGGTGTTTAAGTACCCTTATATTATTTCACCCCACCTTCCGGCTTTACAGATCCTAATAACGGCGATATAAAGTTAATACTGGAAAATGGAGCTCCAACCTGAAACTATTAGATTTGCGATATTATAAATAAAATATTAGGTTTTAGATAGACGTAGATGTCATATACATACATAGTAAGTACCGAAATTTCGAACTTTCGAGAGGGTCGATAGAATTGATGTGAGTTGAACAAAAGTGTGATTCGCTCTGGAATATTTGCGGGAATTTGGGGCTGATGTAATTGGACATTTGATGGAGTCACAGTTGATACAAGAGAAATGATAGTTCTAAGATATTATATATGATAAAATTTTTCGAACGGAAAATAAAGCAACAATAATTAAAATGAAAATGATAAAAGCCAGAAGTGGATTTCCAAACGTTAATTTATTCACAATTCTCACAAGTACAATTTACCAACTTAACTGTATTCTAAGCTTATCGTACCAAATTATTACAAAAGACTGCCTCAATGGCTTAACTTAAGCTTTTCAAAGCTTTTTTCTATTTTATGGTAACGCGATCGTTGTCATTGTTTTCGCTGAGGTTGTCTGCACGGAAATTCTGTTAGGTTAATATTAATATTCTGAATTTAGTTTTAGCATTTTAATTTTTTCATACAAATGACAAGAAGGAAGGTATGGGAATACGACGAGACAACAGCGATGCTTAGCATAATGGAAGAGCGCAATTTCATTAAACAGTCCGATAGAAAAATATACAGAAACACGGAGATAAAAAAAATAATTAGAAAGAGAGTAATTTAAAAAAGGGTTTACGACAAAAAGTGATAAGCAAACAGAAAAACGGTGGAAAAATATGAACAACAAATATATTGAAAAAAAAAAAATGATTCATAAAAGTGGCATAATTAGACCAGGTGCTTGAATGCCGACGGTAAATATTTATCACACAAAACACCATAACTATAATTGGACCCATTCTCAACTCAATATTTATTTCAAACCTGCGTACTCAAATACGAGTTGAAAACTCAAATTAATCTCAACTCAATCTTTCAACTCTGCATGTAAACATGGTATGGTAGCTTCAAATACACCTAATTTACCTGCCTGTTTAAGCTGTTGTCTGAATTAAAAAAAAAAATAATACATATCCGTTACTAATTTGCACAATAATTCATTAATATATATCGCACCACCTCTGACCTAAGTGCAAAAAGCACATTTCAAGAAATCTCGTTTAAAGTTTTCTAAAAATTAGGTTTTGCATTGTTATTAATGTTATATAGGTATTTTTTATCATATTTTGTGATACTTAGTAGTTTTAGCTATTTCGGTAAGTACTTGTTTTCATTTACTTAATACAATATCCCCACCCCAAGCTGTAAGGACATGGAACAACCCTAAATTGCGTAATCATTCCGCTAAGATTTCTTTTTTATGGGAAGTTAAGACTTTTTTTTGCAATGTAATATACATAGTAGATAAATTATACTAAACTATTTTTCTTAAGTTCTTATTAACTACTTATTACAGTTATAGAAACATAAACTAATCTTCAGTTTTTGGTACAGTATTTGGCATAACATGTTCCTTAAAATTAGATCTTCAAATTCGGGAAATATAGAAAAATTTTTATAAAATCCTTCATAATACATATCTACTTTGGCACAATGTGTGTTTTTAGCAATTGGAATAGATCATTATTTTTCCTTCTTGAAACAATATGCTGGTCTTATTTTTGTCACCTTTATGTTCCTTTGTTTGTTTTTTTTTTTTTTTGTCGTACGTCCGATTTTAATTTTAGTCTCAATCCAATCTCCATCGTATAAAATTTTGTATACATAAGAGTCGCTAGCCCTGGTGAAACGCACCAATTTCATCCCAGCTAGCTTTATGGTTTGCCCGTTAACATTCTTTGAACTATTTAATCGTACTTCATCAGCAAATGATTTTATATAATAGAAGTCATCGTAATTCATTTCATTCACGGTAATGGAAGTCTTGTTTTTTTTTTTAAATTATTAATTAGTGAATATTGATCGGGCACGTAAATGGGCCCACCATTTTTTGCTTTCTTAATGCACTTTTCAACTAAGCTATTTGAAACAATACTAGTAGGAATGACCGAATGTATCTTGCGTTATACTCGTATTATTGCAAGAGATTTGGAATAATAATAGTACGAACATGACATTATGATATTGTTCTTCCAGAAGAGATGATAATAATTTGATATATTTATCTTTTGCGACATAATAGCTTCTTTCACATCTATTCACTGCCACAGCCCGAACATAACTGATAGATATCAAATAACATATTAATGTTAAAATCACCACAAATTATATTTACTTGATATGCTTCATATATCTGTATTAGTCCATCATCATCTGGGAGGTTTATAAACAATTTCCATAAAACAAATATTCAAATATATGCATTACATTGAGCATAACATAGACGGATTTGTAGTGTAAAAAATAAATAATATTTTAATTTACTTTTTAGTTTAGTGCAGACCGGTTTCAGCACATCGGCTATCATCAGTACACTAAAATTGTATTGCTCCCAAACTGATCTCTTACAGTGGCTTGTAGAGTGGAGAGTAATAGAGCTCTGTTTGGTCGTTAAAGCAGGGGTAGTCTTTTTGTCTTGTATTACTCGAGATATCTCTAATGATTCCAATTGATTTAATTTCTTTTCTTTAATACACACATGTAGAATCTTTACGTTTACATTAGGTACATGATTGTTGTCTAATAAATGAGTCGCATAACTGGATTTGTTATTTTTATTTCTGAAGGAGCTGGTATGTTCATCTATTCTTTCCTTGAATGAACCAAGCTATCTTGTGCTATCTTTTTTATAGTTTTTATTCCCTCCCTCATGTCGTCCATAATTATAAAATATTAACTCGAAAACTAAGAGAAAAAACTATAAAAGAAGCAACTAGTCTTAAAAAAATAGGGGTCGACGATCATATCTGAGCTAACCTTCCATATATGGTAAAATTTCGGTAACCTTGGCAAACAAGTTACAAAAGCATAATAGTAGTAGAATTGGCTTTAAGACAATACAAAATTTAGGTAATATTCTTCCCAATATAAAAGATAAGACGTTAGAGTTACAAAAGAATGGGGTTTATAGTTTGCAATGTTCAACATGTCAAGGAGTGTACATTAGCCAAACAGTTATGCGACCCATTTAGTAGACAACAATCATGTACCTGATGTAAACGCAAAGATTCTACATGTGGGTAATAAAGGAAAGAAATTAAATCTATTGGAATCATTAGAGATATCTCGAGCGCTACAAGATAAAGACCACCCCTGCTTTAACGACCAAACAGAGCTCTATTACTCATCACTCTGCAAGCCAGTGTAAGAGATCAGTTTGGGAGCAATACAATTTTAGTGTATTGATGATAGCCGATGTACTGAAACTGGTCTGCACTCAATTAAAAAGTAAGTGTGATTGATAAGCTCGTTCAATATCAATATGTCATATCTCACAATCTCTGCCGAAACCATACAATTAAGTATTCCTTTTTTCAAAAGATCTTTCATTTCTTTTATGAACCATGACAAATTGTAAGTTGGGTTTTGTTTGGCTGCAATATATAGCAATAACAATTGATTGCATGTCAGGAAACTCAGGGATCATACACAAAATAGGCCAGAACTCAAATATCGAGCTCTTATATATTGGCAAACTATCAATATTAATTATGAGCGTACAGAAAAATGTTTTCTAAATGGTTCCTAAGACTACTAAACCAAAACTCACCGTTCCCCATTGAAATTACATCCACTTTTAGCGGGCTTTTTAACAGAATTCTACTATTTTTCGGCAATTTAGTTAAACCAAATCTTGACAGATTTGATAATAGATCATTTATAGCACTATGGCTTATTCTGAAACGCAATGTCCTCTTAATGTGTTCAGCAATGAAATCTTATCTTCCAAAGCAATTCCATCATTACCTACACTCTTTTTGTCATTACTTAAAAGATCATCATTTGTCAAATCCATATGAAATACATTTGAATTTCTTGGGTCATCATTTGTTCTTGTTTATTAAATCCAGTTGATGTAGAGTTTTCTAAGCAAATCGCTTTAGCTGGTCCAATTATCAATGGAAAATTATTTGCTGAAATTGTGGGATTTTCTTTTACCGATGATGATGTAATCAAGTTTTCACAATTATTCTGAAGTGATAAATGTATATGAATGCGTTTGAAGGAAAAACTGCCGCTTAACTTTTCTAATAATATTTCTGTGCGACATTTTAACACCACTGAGAAGTTTCATACTTACGAATATGAAGATCCTTGAATCTTTTTGGACATCATTTAAGATCAGATTATGAAAGTAAGCCAAATTATGTGACAGTTTTGAAGAAATTCACAGATAAGTAATTTTTAAGGAAAATATTTGGGAATGGATTCGTTACATCATATTGGCTCAATGTTTTAAATCAATATTCAATTTAGATACATTTATGGGAAATGTTTAAAAAATTGTTTCAGATAATAAAGTTTGGTACAGATATGAACAGTTTTATAATGTAACATTAATTGAAAAATTTCCCGAACATGTTTCACCCGCTGTGTCAATATCATCGCAGAATGCTGCTTGGGATAAATACGATCACCTGGATGGACTTATCTAATACTATCCTGAAAATTATCATAGCTCTTCGTATAACCGAGTAACGAATTAAATAACACTTTTCAACCTCAAATATGATGGATTCCCTAAATGTTTCATACTTTAGTTCAAAATTAATTCATTCCTTAATCATAAATTATTTAAGAATTTCATTAAGACAAATTATTGTCTGTCAATATGTTACGCAATGGGAATCTGAAGTTTTAACAACCAGAAGCCAACACCCGCCATCACCACGGGGCTATATAAATCAAGTGGAACCGCCGGCAATGAAGGGTGTGTGTCTCTAATTAAACAATTATGAAGGCAGCCAATAACGCTTCCAGCTATAAATTATTTTACTGTTGTGAAAGAGGAAAAAGGAAAACAAAGGCACGAGTCACCCCGGCAGATGAATGCCTAGAGACACATCCCTATCCTTCCACCTCTATGTTTCCAGGATGTCGTTCACAAGATAATCGAACTCAACTTGTAGACGCCTGGCGAGATGTACGCTGCGATGTACGGCGAGCGAGTGTCTGTCTATATGGTAAATAGACAGGCGCAGAATGTTTGCATGCGGTTGTATTGGCTGATTGGCCAGAATCCTATTTGGTATTTATATTGGGTGCTCGCCGCTATCAAAATTTTTATCAACGTATCCTTTTCGGCTTATCCTAGACCCCAAATAGCTGCGGGCATATTTGGAATGCCCGCCCTGAAATTGTTGCCATAATTACATTAATATTTCAGAAATGCATTTTAGTAAATAATTAAATGTTAACCACAAATAGCAGGGAAGATGAAGGATGGGGAATCGGGGCTGGATGGGCTGATAGGCAAACAGGGGCGTACGCTTCGGTAATTAAATTGTACTCGGGTGTTTGTGTACATGAAAGCGGAGAGTTGCTAGTGATTACAAATTATTCACAATGTTTTAGTTAGCCAACAAAATTGTGATAGTTGGTACGAATTAGCTGTGAGATATACTAGAACCGGGACTAGCTGCTCATGCATAAACATTGGTTGCGGATTTATTCGAGTCCTGCCGCCTTGACTTGGTTGCATTCAGCTAACGTAGTATAGGCTGGGGATACATATAATACTTTTCTCATGTGCTGGAAAATCCACTTACTGAGCGCGCCCATTAATAATCATCATTTTCTGTCATAAAGATCTTATCCATCCCGAGTGGCTTTCGAAGGCGATCAAACGAACCTAGAGAGTCGCGTGCTGGGGGCCTCCATAAAGGACGTCAATGATATAAAATTATGTCACGACAGGAAAGCAGATAAGAGCTCAGCTCTCAACTAATACCGCCCAGTGATTTTGTTTGTACTGCAATGCTCCTCCGCACGTATTATACTACCCACCGTGTCCCCTGCTATATACATATATAATAGTGTATTCATTTGCATTCACCTGCCGTATACTACATATACATGTATATATTCATATACATAGTTGATTGCGTGCCACGTGACCGATTGACTCCACTGAGAATGTTCAAGTAATTTTCATATTGCAAGAGAAACTTCTTATCCAGGATATCTCAAGGATTCATCTATAACATTTCGTGATGGACGTAGTCGTGTCGTTTGTTTACTTTCCACGAGATGATTATGTGGATTAATGTGGCGCATTATTTTCTTATTCTCGCATTTTTTACCACCACTTTCTTGTTTTTTTTTCTTCTTTTCTTTTTGTTTGATGTCATGAATGTGGCCATAATGAGGTCAGTCATGAATTAATTCAAGGATTATGAGTGATTACAGCACAAATGGCGATGAACTAAATTATCGTCTCAGCGGATAATGTTACTCTGTTTTACCATAAATATTAAGGGAAAATCGTTTCGTTATGTTTTATTAATGGTATAATAAATAGGGTGGCTTACACATGAGGTGCTATCTGAAATTATATAACATCGATTTATTTTACTTGATAATAATTTCCTTATTCAGGACTAAATTCTGAGTTGGTTTGCTAAAATGATTTCATTTTCGAAAAAGTCGGGTCTTGCGAAAAGTAAATTTCCGAAAATATGTTTCAATGGCGTTCGAGCTGCTTTTCGTTTTTTATAAATAAGGATTATTTTCCATTATTTTAATCAACAATTTGTCTCTTTTTAAGAGTAACAGCATAAGACATAAATCTGAATCCATATTCCATATAAAAGCGGAAACGACTAAAGCTGATTTATATCAAACGTTAGTAGAAAAGTAAGCGCAGAAGCAACCACGAATTTGCACAGTTCTAGAATCTCGATTACTCATGAAAAGAGATTCGAAATATTGAAAAGTAAAGATAAATTGCCACAAAGTCATAAATAGATAAATAACTTTTGTTGTACTCGCAGGTGGCGCTTATGTTTTCAAAACATAAGACTTCGCTTTACTATGGGAAGGAACTTCCAAATTATCGGAGCACTGACGAGCTTTCTTCTATAATATAAATTCACATTTAATAGATTATATAAGCCTTCATTTTTCCTAAGTTAGTGCATGTTACAGTCCTCAGGAAAATTGGTAACGGAAGATTGGAGATAGTGTGTACGTTTTCTTAAGGAAAGGTTTCCGTTTAAGATGCCTTACAGCTCATAACACATTTTTGCAAAAAATTTCTCTGGATCAATTGAGCTATCTAAGTTTGTCACGATTGTGTACTTGTTGTTAGTACTGCTTAAGTTTATGTTACACGAGTCCATCTTGACGAAGTTGAGCTTGACTATCTCATCACAAGTTTTAGAAAATTGAGGAGGATGATAGTGCTCAAAGAAATTGACACTGTTAGAGCAAGGAAAATTTTGTCGAGATCAAATGGTGCAGTAATATTATCTATTTTGTTATGAAAAAGAAGCTCTTATATTTTCAGAAAACAATACAGAAAGGATTGTGTGGCATGAGTCTTCTATCGTGAACATGGCCGCTTTTAGCCAAGTGGGGGCCCTGTGCGCTTTAGGATAGAGGGGCCCTTAACAGAAATTATTTTCTAAAATATTTTGGGTTACAGGAATAATAATGTAAGGTATGTTAAGATCTATCGTGCAATGGAAACTTTTTGTCACGGAACTGTTTTGTCATCACCGTCAATTCAATTAAGCTCTAAATTTTAATGCGCGTATGAAGTGACGGGACAGCAACGTGAGTTTTTGGTACCTCCAATAGTGTGAGAGGAATATATAAATAATGAAGCATTAATACAAGAAGTACAAATGAGAGCACTCCTATACAACAAAACTTTGAAGGAATACTCTGATATCAATTTGAAGATAAAAATGTGGAGAGAAATATCGATGAAAATGTTTATAGACCTTAGACTTACAGCAAGTCTCTCTTCAGGTTTAATTGATTATCGCATATTGGTATTTTGATAAGTTAAGTCAACATCTGTAGTAAATCATCAAAGTTTTCAACAATCATACGGAAATATTCAGATCATTTTTCAGGACAAGATCGCAGTTGATCAAACATTAAGTGAAATTTTCCTTTAAGGACCTTTTCGCTCCAAAGAAGAACTCAATAGCGTTGATATTTTCCATATTCTTATGACAAATACACATATCACAGCTGTCGCCTCGAAATTTATATTGATGAATGATATAAAACATGAGTTTTGTGGGTGACAGTTATTCACTGTGTGCGTACTAAACTAGCCCACGGCAACAGGACGGCGAAAGTGATCAAGAAAAATGTTGCAAGCACAGACACTATACGTTACTTTGTATGAAAATTTATTGCCATTTATACTTAGAAGGTCGAATAAATCCCACGGTATACTTTTAGTAGCCAAACTCTAACAGCTAAACTAAGTATTAATACATTATCATACTGGTGGAAGAATTGGTCATCGGTTATACTACTATCGCAGGAGCTAGGGGGCACCACGGTCCTGGGCCTAGTGGGCCCATGTGAAGTGATGGCACTGATCATGAAGCTATCTGTGAAGCTTGCTCAGTCGCTTTTAACGATGAATTTCTCTACAAAATCTCAGTGACAACGCAACAATTTTGTTGTACCACATTGGGAATATCGAGGCTACTAATAATACAGGGAACGTAATGGTATTTTCTTGTACCTAATCCGGCAAACTATGGCGGACTTTTAGAGGCCGGAATAGAGTCGATAGAATATTACTATAAGAGGAAAACGAGATCTTCCACCCTTACTTTTAGGGAATTCTACATAACCTCAAGCAGCCCATATTTGAATTTTAGGACAGTGTACACCATCATTATTGACGTAGAAGAGCTATATCCACTTACTCCAGGACAATTTTTGTTGTCAGCACCATTAATTAAACTTAACCATATCACACATTGTTAGCTTGTGTAAAAAATTCTCGAAGATTTTTGGTGCAAATGGTCAGCAAAACATTTAAACTATTTACAAATACGTACCAAGTGAACAGTAACATATTATGAAATTAAAATTGATTACGTTCTGCCGTCTCCCACATATGTATGCTCTGAACTGGACCGTACGTTCTGGGCTCGCGGAAAAATTAAAGTGGTACATCCTGGATGAGAGTATTACATTAAAACAACCTATTAATAAAATTTCTCCTCTAGCAATTTCAAATAAATAATCCTGCACTCTACAAGTTATCACGACGAGCAGCCAACACTACTGTTCGTCAAGTAGATAAGGTGGACAGCGATGTTTGTAACAATTATCATCATATGAATTATCAATTTATGTCTAGATTTTCAATTGTTGTAAATGAGTTCCATCAATATTCAAGAGAATAAAATAAACAACATAATCATAATAATAAACATAATCTGTATCAACAATAGTTAATATCAGTAAAGCACTATTTCCCTTAAAATTATTGTTATTTGTTTTCTTTTTGTATAGGTTTATCTTATTTAGTAAATATTTCGAATAACATTTGACCTTGTTTTGACGTATGTCGTCCAAAGAATTGTATTTTTCATATAAAAAATAAAGCGTGCGAATACCCTTCCTTGTATTGTCCCTGATAGCGACATTAAAAGTCTATCATATCCTAGTGTATGAGTGATCACCTTACTCATTAGAGTATATTCCCATGTTATCCTGATAAGATTGGAACATTTGCTCTTTGAAGGACATTTTACAATCCAAGTTTTACTAGCCACTGTTAATGCCATTAACCAGCTCGCTGTACCTATCGGATGTATTATGTATTTCCGAGGAAGCCATGAAGCACTTCTTATTTAACGAGCAACGGCGGAAACTCTTCGCTGTTTATGATTTTTTATTTATTTTTTTTTTATTTTTATTATGGTAGACCAAAGAAGACCTTGATTTTAATCATAGCGGCAGCCATTCATTGGCATCAAAACATTTGTGCAAACTATGAGTGGATCCCACTCAGTGTTGCCACTTTGGATACAATCGTCGAAATACCTAAAACCCTAATACCCTCCTAATATTTTGGCTACCCTAGAGAATTTTTCAATACGTGGCAGAATAAATCCAGTAACTTTTATTTTCATTCTCAGCACTGCAGAAATACCATTATTTATGCTAACTCATTCCACCAAAGGATATTTGATTTCCTTACAGTTCTGGGCTCATTTATATAATAAAAAAATGTAGGGGCGGGGGGAATAGGCCAATGCCGACTTTATCTTATATAGCAGCTCAAGTGGTATGGTTCAGGAGCACTGGTCATAAGAAGCTCTTCACTGTAAGGTGAAAAGGCGATATTCGGAATATGATTGCATTTTTTCCTGCCTGACATTTGGATGGGTACCATGTAGAAATAGTCAGCTCGTTCTGACCAAAATTGTTGTCCCATAATTTCATCGCTCTCTATTCCCCTCAATAGTTACCAGGCTCTGAAATATAATGAAATCTTCATTATTGATGTGTTTTTATAAGAATCATAAATTTTTCAACATGGTGCGCTTGGTTTCCGATAGGAAATGAGATCTAGAGGTATCGCGGAATTGACTCTCACTTTTTGAATAGTTTTTACAATTCCTGCATGAAACACGACCTCGATTTGTTTTGGTTTCGAACAGAAAGATTGAAATATGCTTCATAGGCCTCACACAGCTTTAAACTAGTATTTAGGCTGAACTTTCTGTTTCCTGATTAGATAAATTCGCCGCAGAGATAATTCTTCTATTCCTACTTAACGATTTGAAAATTAACATAAATTATATTTAAAAGTATTTTGAACTATAGTTGGTGTTTTACATTTCTTCTTATTGCATTTTTTCATTTTCTTATGTTTTAATTAGTGTAAATCATTATGATCTCATTTCCGAGCCGTAATTATATGAATACTATGCGACGCACGGCATCTTATTGATAAATGAGTGCTAATTATTCACTAGCTCGAGCTCCGTGTCTAAGGTATAAAGCCTTAATAGAGAACCATAGTGTCCATTGTTACTGGACACTCATTTCTCAGTAGTTACCTAAAAAGGATGCGACTTGTTGACAACCCCGGTACTGTCCGGCCCTCTCTGGTAGACGTTAGATTCTAGGACCTACATATTTATTTCAGATTCATCAAATTCTGATTAATACAAAAACAAGATCACAATCCTTGGCTTAAATTGACTTGAATAGCAAGAAAATTTAAGAAAGCTGATTCTTGAGTTCCGATTTCAACAAATGGAAATTGATAGAAGCGAAGCGGTTATTAAAGATACGAGATATTGGTTTAATAGGCTCATACATACCATATTTAGTGCGTTGGTAAGGAGCTTGGAAGAAAAGCCGAAATAAAAAAAAAACAATTCTCGAGTTGTTGTGTCCGTCTTCAAGAGTTTCCAATGAAATTAGTTCAATTCGGTCCAAATACGGGGGTAGTCGAAGAGGGCTGGTCCAAGGAGCGCCGCGAAGTGTGAATCTTTTAAATCTACTCTAGACAGCCTCGATTTATGTGAACGCTTTTCAAAGTAGACGAAACTGGGCTCGCATACACCAAAATTTATCTAACAAAAGTACAGTAGAGGAGCTTTGTTATATAAGCGTCCTCGATCTCCTATGATTATTGTGTAACGAAACTTAGTACCACATTAGCTTTATTTGCCAGAGCGTCAATATAATCTCCAAATAAAAGTTGGACTCCCACGTCTTTGGTTTTGTCAAGTCTCCTTAAAGAGCTACCATCAATGATGAAATCGAAATACAGTGTGCCTATGTAGTTTGCGAGAAAACAACATAGCGGTACATTTCCTAATTTTAAGGTAAGTGAGGTTATAGACCACCATCTCTGGAAGGCGTTGAAGTCAGAATTTGAAAGAACATAACCTGTGTTATTTTGTGTTCCTTATTCTAGAACTGTCATATACTGGAGAGAACAAATTGTTCTGTCGATAGTCATTTACGCAAGGACAGCACGGAAGATTTTGGCATCGTCAACATAAGAAAGAATTCTAAAATTCTATTCTAATGAATATAGATACATCATTGATGTAAATAATGAAAAGTAGGGGACCTAGCTGGCTACCCTGAGGCACACACGCGGTGCGGTGTTAGTTATTAATTTAGAAAGCGCGACAAGAAAAAGAACACGTTGTGTACGGCACGACAAATAAGAGCTCAGCCAATCAACAAACATAGGTGGAAATGCAAGAATCCAAGCTAATAAATAAGAATCGTGTGATTAATTCTGTGGAAGGCTTTGCTGAAGTCCTTAAAGATGCAATCCACTTGCTTACTTGCTTCAATGACAGATACACAAAAATTTCAGATTTGCAATAAATTCGTAGTAGTGAATTATCCCTTCAGTAAACTGTACTGGTTCTTGCCAAAACAGGTTTGCAATAAAAGTAGGTACAGCATATCGCAAACCTTGGCTTCAAAGCAGATTAGCAATTGGTCCATAGTTAGTTATATCACATTTTGTTTTCTTTCTGTCTCACACTCTCTAGATGAACTGCAGAAGCGGGTGGGGAGGGTTATGGGCCAAATTCTTAATTTTCTAGAGAATCCTTATGTTCTCTCAACCTCTATCAATGCACAAACGACCTTAATATTGTTTCTTCTTTTCATTTCACTGTGAATTCATTTTTAGATGACGAAATGTATATCCATTCTATATCCATGTTCAATTTACCACAAAATTTTAATGTGTCTTTGAAAATTTACTTGCGAGTGTTGTAAAAATGTTAGAACGATCATGAAGTCGAAGATAATGAAGCTCATATGAAGCTTCACTGTCATGAAATAAATTCAATTCAAAGTGACTCCAATTCTACGGCTGGGTTGACTATCGTCTTGATGTATAGTATATACACATACGTTTATGTGTTTCATTTTTGATGCAAATATATTTCGGATCAATTTATTCAATTCTCATAAACCTATGCATGCTAATGTGATATTTTGCTATAGTACAAGTAGAGCCCTTCTCATATAACATTATGTTAGTATGTATAGTAACAGGCTCATCTCGACACAACCAACTACTTGGTCGTTCTAAATAAATAATAAAACTTCAATGATTGAGACAATACCTTTTTACTAATTGCTTTTTATTCAAAACAGATCTGGGAGGGAGTGCTCTTCGTTAATTTTACATAAGACAAGAAATCAATGTGCTCTTAACGATCATTTGCTTGAAATCAATGTCTACTTAAAAAATTTCCCGAGGCACATTTTATAATAATTTAAGAACCAACGCAAAGGAATGCGGAAAATACTAAGTACTCGTGCAGTGACCTTTTTGTTTTGACAGTGAGATTGTTCGCGATACACGTACATACAAATTACTCTACATTCTCAGCTTATTCTAGCTGTGTATAGTACATTGGTACGTACGTGTAGTGAAATTGTTGACAAATGAAATCATCACGTTCCAGCATAACCCTTTGGTCAATAACTTAATTTCTTCCTATACACTCGAGTCTACCGTTTCCTTCTGCTGCGTTTTATTATGGTTGCCTCTGCGCCGGCCATAAACGCAAAACATAAGACTTCTGGAGCAACTTTATTGATTTTACATGTCGCTACTAAGTCATTTAGCGGATTCGTTGGTCTATCGCGACTTGGCGAGCCTTTGGAGCCTTCCTGTGTAAGCCTCTTCGTCTTCGTTTTCTTCTTCTTCTTCTTCATTTCTATCTCAAGTATCGTTTGGAGTTATTCCTCAACGTTATTCACGGTTGTCACCCAGGTCATTGTTTTAAGAAAATAATCTCCAGTACGTGACTCATGACACGCTATTTTGACGTCGCCAGTGACAAAAAAGGATAATCGCCCACAGTTTATGGTGTCAGCTTGACTGAAGTTACTTTATGAGGTGGTTGGCATTTCTTTATTGACAAACCATGAATAATCTCTGGTGTAGATTGCAGATATCTGGAACAATCGAAGAGCAGCCCTTCATATTGCAGTTATATACATTCGTTTCGTATACCGCTTTGATTGACTCTTTATGACATACTTAGCTTGTGGGTTGATGAACTCGTATGAAATAATAGAAAAGAAAAATTATTCCTTTGGCGGTGTTATGACTACTATCTAGAAGTGGTAGAAGTGGTTTTTCTTTCAAAATGAGATTGCGGGGACTATCAAAATGTTTGTATCGTGCCTGTTTTTATATATACAAAACCAAATCGATAACAATTTATACCATATTCACGAGAGCTAAAGAAAACTGAATGTCCCTCAACCCCGCAGCACGCACTTCCGTCTAGACACTTGTCCGTTGTCCACTTATGAACAACTTCCTGATGTCCGATGGACAGATATCTCTGCTGTATATGCAAATTATTTCCATTAGATTATGTCCAAGGACATTTTCTGCTGAAACACAAAAAAGACCAGCACTGTCATTATGGGGCGCTCACTACACTATACTAGGACACTAAAATGCCAGAATGAGAAAGAAGTTCCTCCCTCTACCAGGAATCCTCAATTAGAGATTTATTGTAGGTGATATGCCAGTGATTTCCATATTTATGAATAATGAAAAATTTCCCAACTTCTTTAAGGTCTCCTATGTATATCTCATAAGTCTGATTGCGTGATAGTTGGACGTCGTCGTCGTGAGCTCACATTATGAAAGGGGTGATTGTGACGACCTCTCTGTTGGGCATAAGAGGCCACTTTTGTGTTACGTCCATGTTGAAAATTGTCACGAACGGAAGGTAGATAAGGTCCGACTTCTTGTCATACGACAGATTTATTACGTAGAGCTCCTGCATTATGTCCTCTGACCATTCATTAACTTTGAACAGAGATATCGGAGGCAATTTATCAAAGTTAGAGTGATTACCGCTGACCATTACCCAGTTATGCAATAGAAAACTTTGCGATTTGATATATGATGGAAAGCTATGAATCGCTCCTTCGAGTGAAATGCTAATCTTTAACGCGTGAGTTGTTAAATTATATCGTGAATAGCGTGATTCCGCGTAAAACTTTCGACGAACTTTGCTTTTTCAACATTTTCCAATTTCAATCAATTTTCTACACTCATACATATGTATATGTATGTAATTTTTAATATTTGTCTACTTGCATATACCTTTGTTGACATACGATTTTTTTTTTCATTTACTTTTAATAATAGTTCATGCCAGGACCAGTGTATTCAATAAAAATTCAAATTCGCTTGGAGTTCGTTGTACAGGAGGAATGGAACTAGTTTTTCGAACAGCATCTCTAAACATTTAAAATTATCAGTAAAAAACAAAATGAAATTTTTTTGTGTAACTAGAGATGGTCGTTCAATATTATTAGGATAAGACTGCTCACGCTAGTTTAGGAGTCACGGGTGCCATGCGTATCTGACCAACTGCGGCCTTAGAAGCTATGTTGGACCTGCTACCCTTACATTTGCATGTTAGGGAGCAGGCCATATTTAGTGCAATTAGGCTACAAAGGGCAAACCTCCAAAGTACAAATAATTTGATTGTTCACCTGAAAGTCCTCCAGGATTTCAGAGAGGACCCGATGACTAACCCGATTTCAGACGTTATGCCGAAACGCCACAACTTTGAAATACCATTTAAGGTGATCGTGGGAGACCGTCAACAGTGGCACACTGGGGACCTACTCTTTGAAAAAGGATATCTTAAATGGTACTCGGATGAGACCAGAATGGAAGGTAAAGCAGGCGTGGGCCAAGGTGCTATCTCTCAAAGGCAGTGGGGTCCTCACCAACCATTTTCAGGCAGAAATACACGCCATGGAGCTCTGAGCTCGCGAAATAATTCTTGTGGATTGCGTGAAACTAAAATATACATAATATCAGACAGCCAAGCAGCACTTAAAGCGTTAAAGTCGTTTACCTTTCATTCTAAGCTGGTCTGGGACTATCTTACTGTCTTGAAGCAACTGGCCGACACAAATAGGGTGACACTGATCTGGGTACCAGGACATGAAGGCATTACGGGAAACGAGATTGCGGACCGCTTTGCAAAGGAAGCAGCCAAATCTCCGTTTACTGGCCTTGAGCCTGTCTTTGGACAACCAAAGAGTCACCTCACAGCGTAGATCAGGCTTTGGGAGGTCAGTACTAAGAAGGAACACTGGGAAAATACCCCGGGCCTAAGATAAGCGAAGAAGTTTGTAAAGTACTCGCAATAGAGGACAAAAGAATTCCTCACACTCAACAGAAAGGAACTAAGGCTCATAACGGGCCTACCTACTAGGTATTGCCAACTTAGATACCATTTTAAGGAGATGGGTAAGGTCGATGATGAGACCTGTCGATTCTGTATGGAAGACGATGAAACCTCTGAACATGTCCTGTGTGACTGTGAAGCTTTGTGCCACTGCCAGAGGTTGTCGGAAAAATTGCCCCCAAGAACATTACAAGCTTCATCAAAGACCTTAAGTTCGAATGGGCGGCGTAGGGCATTTAGAGGTAATGTCACAAAGATCTTATAAGTCGCGGTGACAAGATGATAATTATTGGGATACTCGAGACAGTCCTCTAGAAAAATTTGAAAATTAAGTTGTTCTTATATATACACCTATACTTATCATTCGCTAAAATTTGTGCCAATTTTAAGCTTACCAACTAAAACTTTTTATACCATTTGTAAATTCATTTTCTTCCCGATTATCACATTAACTTTATTTAATGAAAGGATATAAATGATGCATTCAGATTTGTCCATTTAAATATTAAATTGGCAATTAAGCGAGAGAAATATTTTGTTTGAAATTTTTACCTCCCAGCCCATAGAAACATAACATTATGCCAGCAATAGTTTGTGTCAAAATGTGGGGGAATGAATTGGATTGTAATCCGTGCCGCATGCAGGTCAATTTTTAGATAATAGAGTAATTAAACTAAAGCACAGCAAAAATTTATTAAAATGTCATAATCACTAGAGCCATTTACCTGCTTTCTCAGAATGCTTCATTGGGTAATTAAAATCCTTTTAGTCCCTTTACATTTACTAATACATTTACTTTTCTCGAAATATTTTTTAGTTTATACATATGTAGGCGTGTATCGGTGTTCTTAATTAATTAACCGATGGATATTTTTTTATACTTGGAGGGAGGATGGTGAGACTGTCTGCCTTATTCGATGTCTTTGTGTCATTCGACGTAATACCGTACCTCCAGAATCGCTGGGTAACAAGAAATATTATTTCAATTTGCAAGTGTACTGTACGGTGGTAACATTGAGTGTACATGTTCTTTGTTTTGTAAAAAAGCTATCCAGCGATGTCTATTAAAAGATCTTCACGTTTGTTCAATTGGACTGTAAATTATTAGCAATAAATTAACTTCCATTAGGCAAGCTCTACAAGTGCTATTTTACAACATACATGAAGGGAGTTCTTAGTTAGTTTACGTGAAAGTGCCACATGAACTATTAAAGAAGTTTCTAGTTTTTAGAATAAGTGTCGCATTCTGACATGTACAGACAACTATTGTATCGAGAAGCCTCAGAAGCTGCATGCAGAGTGGAGGGCACTACATGTTTTATTTTATATATTTTGGTAGAAAAACTTGACGACTTATTTGATGTATCACATGCAAATGCTTTGTTGAAAATAGATGAAGACAAACAGAGTTTAGTTAACCAAAGAAACAAGGTCCATGGGATCGATTACCTCCTTGCTTCCCAAAAGAAAACTGCTATACATAGATCTGAAAAAGAATCCTAGCGATTGAAGCGAAGTGTATAAAACAAACCAGATTAATGGAAACATTTACGTATATTTCATCACGTATTAGTGATGAGTCCAGTAGAAGACTATTGAATTCAAAGAAGAGGTCTTGCAAAAAGAGCCTGGTTCATCATAACCGAAAAAACAAAGATTCTATGGAAGCTTCATTTAATGCCTGCAAAATAGTGACGGAATAGCAGAAGCTCTAGAATATGACACTGGATCTTGTCCATAAGCAAATCTACAATCCGGCGATCTAGGCAACAAATGCACCAGTATGCCATTGGTATGTAAAGCTTTTACTTCTTTAACTGGAGTGGAAAACGTCAATAGGCTGCCTTGGTTACCAGTGGAGATATTAAGCAATTGCTTGGAGTGCAAGCTTTTGCAAAATTCAGCAGGAGAAGAACAGGCTGCTACATTGTACGACGCGCTTGTCGAGTGGAATTTGAAAGTAAAGTATTAGCGTGTTGTTGTGATACTGCGGTATCCAACATGTGTTTTTGAATTATATATACTAATCTTTCTTTGTAAGTTTATTCGTAGATTTAACATAGTATGAGATCTACTTGGAATAAAAAAGCTGTATGCTTTTTTTTAATAAAATAATCAAAATAATTTTTTAATTTAGTTCAATTTTTTCTTTAATGTTGCTATAAAAATATTTTATATTTTGATCATTATTAAATATAAAATATATCATGACGTAAGTGTTAGATATGTATAAGCGTTATCCTATCTTAGAAAATATGAAATACTGCAGGCTGTATAAAGCAATATGTTAATAATTCCATATATTCCTATAGGAACTAGCGCCAACTGCTCAGGAAACGTCCTTCTGTAAACAAGGTAAGTTTATCTCAAGCGGTTTGAGTCTTGGGACACATCAAATGATCTTAGATGTACATACCTAATTGTTCTGATTTATCAAGCTAACTAGTTATAAACAAGGGATTTTTCAAAAGAAGTTGATTTTGTTTGGTCGTTTCTCTGATAGATAATAAGAAAAGTAAGCTTATAAACATGTACAACTCTAGAAGCGGGTCTTACAAAAGGGTAATGAATGTAGATATCTCTGGTTTCTTTTATACGAAAAGATAAATTTAGCTTAAACGAAAACTAGATTTGTGGAAGTTATATAAGCATTCTACAGACAAATTGGAATTGTAAAATTTTTACAAGTATGAAGCACTGTGCGGTTAGATTTTTACCTCTGTAGTGAATGGATTTTCATAGCACTTTTTCTTTGAGTCTTGATCGTAACAGCTTTAATCTTTTATATTAAGAAATATTGCTAATAATTAGTTAATATTTAATTTTGTTCAAGAAAAATTTTTCGGGATTCTCCGGTATATAGCAAAAGCTAAAAAATGTTCTAATTTGTTATTTCATCACACAACCCATTAATTTTTGGTAAAAAGTTTCAAGTCTTGGTTTGACTCATCAACAGGTCACAAATAGCGAAATTCTGTGATTTGAAAATCAAATGAAAAAAAAAAAAATGAAAAAAGAAGAAAGAAATGAAAAATTTGAGAAAAATAAAAAAAAAACAATTTTTTTATTTATTAAAAAAATTTAAAAATTTTTAAAGAAACAGATTCATTCTAAGCGAATCGAACCTGTATACGCCACGCAGTGGGCTGAAAAATAAAGAAGAAAAGGAAGAAGAAGAAGCGTTTCGTGACAGCAGAAAACCTTACACTCATCGGTGCAGCTTGGTTTTCTGCCTGCTGTCACGAAATATGAATATAATTTGACTATATAGTAACTGATTAAGATTGAAGAAATTACCAAATGAAACAATATGAAATTTCGATTGTAGTAAAATATTTAATTAAAAAAAAAATAATACAAATAATATAAGCAAACAATTTTATAAATAATATCTTTATTAATTATCCTCATTCTCCATTTATGTAATTCATTGATATCATTGGTGCTGCATCCAAACAGCTATTGCCTTTTCATTGTTAACAAGCTGATCAACATGTGATCATTTTCAGCAAATATTCGGAGACTGGTGGTTGAGTCATTGTAACCATGGTCGTAACAATGGACTCCTAATTTTTCACCCACTTTTCTCGTTAGATTCTCTGTCCTAAACATTACTGCGACTGTACATATTCGCTTTTTATGTATTCCATGGCGGCATCATGTGTAAACATCAATAAAGCTAAATAGACACAATTATCAACTATTCATAGATGTAGATTTAATGATCGATTGGTACCGAAATTCATTAAAATTGGTTGTTGATTTGTTGGAGCACGATACATGCACAAAATACAAAAAATATCGGATTAAAAAAAAGTTATGATAATCGCGTTCGAATTTTTATGACTCTAACAGCTTCTTGAAAATTTTTACGTTTTTCAAGCAGCGCGGCAAAGTTAATCTTGCCCTCTTTGTAAAACGTCGGCGTCTTCGTGTCGCATCTGTTAAATGCATGTTAAAAAAAGACGTAGTTTTTGATAGACTAGAAACAAACTGATAGATATTTTTCAGGACGTTTATTTGAAAAAAATCGTTGTAATGTCTGACCGTTTGCTGATTTTAGAAAATATATTTCTCAGTAGAGAGGAGTTAAAGTTGTTAAGAGAATTAAAACACCGACATCGTCGACATCAACTACTATATTTTACGATTCGATATTAATTGCTGTTTGTACAATTAATGTGTTGGCATTGCCTTCTGTTTGACAATTAAAAATATTATTATCAGCAAGGTGTATTCTTAGCAATTGAATAAATCTAGATGCAAGATATTATTCTTGACGATTTGAACTTTTAGAGGCATGTTTTCTTGGAATATAAAATCGATAAAAGCATTTTTCAATGATCGACGATATTTTTCTACAGATTTAATGCATTCTCCAGTATTATAGCCGTCAAACACCACAAAAGCATTACTGCCATAATTATTTTTAAGTATCGTACGTAGTGGTTCCATATCGTTGAAAAGTTTTCTTTTATTTGTCATTTGCAACGGTGTAGTACCATTCCTCCATCAATAACATAAGGATATTTATCGATATCGTTTACACTTACAGATGGATGTGTAAATGATTCACAAAGTCTTGTATTGTTAGTTTTCCGCATTGAACTTCCATCGAATAGAGTTGCAGGTTAAGGAACTAGCTCATAACTGTGTTTATAAAACACAAACAATAATATTATTTGGAAATCGAATATTAATAATGTGTATCTCGGGGTTCTACGGATATTCCCATACGAACTTTCACTCACAACTAACTAACTTCCTATCACTTTACTTTACGTTTTTAAATAGTATATATCTTTTGTATTTGTGTGGCTAATCATGGAAATAAATGAAAACTATTTGTAAAAAAAATCAATTTTATTGCGAGAAACATATAATTGAGATTTGCTTAAATAATTATTAGCATTATTTTTTTAATGTAAAATATTAAACTTCTTATTAATATTATTATTAATTGCACAGCATTAAATTTAGTGAGCAACAAGTAAAAAAAAATATCCAATTTTAACGTATTTCATACTCTGAAGAAGTTTCTAGTAGTTCTAATAAAAATATTTATGACTCATCGTTTTCACAGTAGGTATAGGTAAAAATCCTAAATTTTTGTATGGAAACACCAAGAACGGGGTTGTCCGATATAGTCCACTTTTAAAATTTTATTTCCCATTGCTATGAAAACACTGTGTACCAAATATTTTAGCTCTGTACGTCGACGCGTTCTCAGGTAGTGTCCAAAAATATAGTTAAAACGAAATTTTTTAATGGCAACCTTACGAAGGAGTTACCCGATTCGGCCCATTTTCGAGCTTAATTTTACTTTTGGTTTAAGAGATCGTGTGCAAAATTTCAGCTGCCTAAGTGCACCCGTTCGTGAGTTATCGTGAGGATGAACGGACATACAAAAATCAAAATAACTCTCTATTTTAGCGTGGGTGTTCAATCCATTTCTTTATAATAGCATTATGATTTCATCTAAGGTATAATAAAAGAGGTTTGAGTTGAATTACTTGTGGAGCTGCAGTATCTTAAATAAATTTAGTGGATTTCTTTTTTTAATTGATACAGTTAGATGCGAAAGAAGGGAAAATATTCTAGAGCAAAAAAAGACGGACGAAAAACCCAAATATTGCTGCGTTTTAAAATGTGGTTTAAGGAAATATTACATTTTAGATATTCTAAGTAGATGAGATTCTCCTCCAAGAAATCTTGTTAAATAATACATTACAAAATATAAAAGCTTTATTCCTACACCGATTACATTGAATTAGTCATCTCTTCAAGATTAATCGCCCCACGTAAAAACCTACTCTCTGTCTATCTAATAAGTGAAATGAAATAGCATCTACGTTTCGTCTTCTAAGGGAATATGGAATAATTTTGACTATCCGACTTATAGTTTAATATATAGTTGTAAAAGTGTATGGCGACCTCTAATTACGGTTTATATAAATTTCAGTATATTTCCGTAATAAAAAGTATAAAATGCTCAGTTACAATTATGAAATATGTATATATATGTATATTGTTACGAGCATGGCCTTAGTTCGTTATTCAAAACACAATATTTCAAATATAATTCACAAGTTTTTTCTTTATTACACTCTATTGTTCACTTTTATCAAATACAAATTCACAAGCAATCACAAATCAGCACTACTTTAATTATTGCTATTACTGTACTATAAATTATGGCAAGCCAATACTACGTTCACTTCATTGTCTGAGACAAGACTCCTCCTGGCGGTGACAAAAGAACCGTCCCGAATATTCCATTCTCGAAATATCGATTCTTCGAACCTAAAGTTGTTTGTGTCCATACTTTTAGATGTCCCTTGCCCTTTTCTGTGATGCGATACTCCTATAGTTGCTTATGTCCGTACTTAATTCGTTAGTTCACGTGAAGTATGTAGATGTCGCTTGTCCTTTTTCTACTGCACGTAACAATATATGTAATAGAAAAACACACTTTTCTAGTATGAAAAAAAAAAGAAAAACAAATTCGAAATGGAATTCTTAAGGTCAAAACACAGTGAGAGCGACACAACAATATTGGCAAATTAGTTGGCGACAATGTTGAATTTAAAACACAGTAAACGCGACGCGACAAGTGTGTTTGACAGCGGGCACTGCTTTATTTACTGTAAAAGAAATGGCAGCAAAGAAAAAATTAAGACAAATCTTTAATATAGCTTATGCGGCCTACTTAAAATTACAAAGCATAAAGAAAGAACTGAAAAGAAAAAAAGAAGAAGATGAGATTGCTATACATGGGATGACGCTTATCACACAGCATAACTTTTTCTCTCATTTTCTCTCTTTTAATTTCCTATACTTTTTAAAAATAACAAAGTCCAAATAACATGAATGCCAATTATTCACTGTTCACACAGAAATGTCAATTATGTTGGCAACTTGTCCAGTCGCCCTCATTGTGTTAAATATGTTATTCACATCTTTGACAGCAACCAATATACCGCGACATTGTTGTGTTGCTCTCATAGTGTTTTGGCCTTTACGCGAAATATAAAAAAGTGTAGTTCTTTCGACGTAAATATAGTAACGGGGTGTGTGCGACCCAGGTAATGAAAACGTTGTGAAGTTTTGTGGATCGAAAAGATTGTTGTACAAATCCGTTGTGCTCATTCAGACCCATCCCAGCGGTAAGTGGCTGCAACAACGCATCAAAGCCGTATTGCGCCTTTTATATTCATCATCGACCCATTTCTGCACGAAAACTTTGATGAATTTAATACACGATATCCTAAGCAGGGTGTAATGCCATTTTGGAGATGGAAATGTCGATAAAAATTTCAAAGAATAACCATCGATGAAATCGTGGATGAATATCTAATCAATGAAGAAAATATTGATGACCAATAATGGAGGAAAATAGTCGAAAAAATCTTCGCGGAACAATATAATCAAGAAAATCTTTGATGAACAATAACCGACGAAAATAAATAATATTCATTTCTGGATCTGCAAAAATAATTCAAGAGTAGTGCTATCTAACTTGAATCGAGTAAAGTTAAAGCAACTTCTTATAGCTAAATTTCATTATAAGTTTCCAATAAGATGTAATTCAGCTATGAAAAGTCATTTCGATTTAACTCGATTCAAGTTACATACTTATAACCGCCATAGCAGAAAGAAAAGATTTTGGATAGAAGCTTAATCGCTTACTGTGATACCAGGAAAATATAAGAGAATTTCGAACATTAAAAAAAAATCTCTTTAAAAGAACTAAACGTATATTCACATATATTTCATATAATACTTTAATTGATAAATGAACAAGTAAAAACCTGGAATTGGTCTAATTGTAAGACCAATTTTGTATAGTCTATGCAAGTTAGACTTTTAAAGTGGTTTTTCGCATATATTTCATAGGATTTCATATTCTGAAGAACTTTTCAGACAGACAGACAGATGGACGGAGGAATGGGCAGACGGACATGCAAAAATCAAAATAATTTTTAAAATTATGCGTGGGCGTCCAACCCAGTTTTTTCTACAGCATTATTTCTGTGCGTTACAAACGGAATGACAAACTTAGTATACCTTATGATTTCATCTAGTGCATAAAACTACGAAATTTTTTAACTGCTTTTTTAAAGTAATATCACAAATAAGTAAATATCCAGATGGAGAACGCATATCAGAAAAACGAACACCTTACCAACATTTCTGGTAACCAAAAGTTATGTAGCTGCTACAAAATTGTAGCTAAGAAATGTTGTTATTAACAGAAAATGTTCCTAATGTTCAGGCACACACCCAAGTTTCTATCTTTTACCAGAGCAATGCTATGCCACGGTCCAATATAAAATCAACGATACATGAGCTGCTATAGGGAAGCCCTCAATTTTTTCTTAGAATTTATACGAAATTTGTGGAGGGCGACAACAATTTTTATAAGCATAGACGTGTAAATATGCAATAAGATTTTTTTTTTTTTTAGATATTTACTGAAAATGTTTCGGCAGAATTTTTATTCACTTTGATGGCCGGGCGGTTGGAATTATTTCCAGATAGAATACTTTCATTTGTGCCTTTGTCGGCCTCCAAGTGTCGCAATATTGAAGGACGGATAACTCTGTGTGGAACGGTCGTAGAGCATTGGAGTTTTTTTCCATCGGATTTAGGGTCTAGAATACAAAAATATAGATGAAAAATTTCTGGGCGAGGGGCTTTTGGGGATGGGGGGTCGTACCACTCTTCATTGGGGGTTGCCCAAAATACGTCATGTTTGGTATCAAATTAAAGAGGGAGAAGCGGGTAATAGAGTGCTGTAGTTTTTTTTTATCTTTTTTACATCATAACTGACTTTTTACCGCGGAATGAGAGATTTTTTTCACTTCGGTCATATACACCCCAGTTCCTATATTTTGTATATATTTCTTCCGTTCTTTGTTTATCCATTAGTACTCTGTTGTAAACATATTTCTCATGGTAAGTGAATTGCCACAACTTACCAGTTCTTCATAATGATGAGTTGAAAATATGTCCATTTTTGTACCAAAAAACGGCCATTTTTCATCGTAAGAAGGACTGATTCACTTCTTTGGCAGTTATGTCCAAAACCATTGACCGGACTCAAAAATTCTTACATATCTAATTAAGGGATAAAATGTAGATGCGATTTAATCAAAATATAAGCTTTAACGTGCATATTTAAAATTTTTATAGCATCTCTTCTGTACTGGAAGACGACCAAATTGACCATTTTCCACAACTAACACAGCCGAGAGTTTTGTCGAGTGGAATAAAGAGTTTCGTAATTCTCAATACAAATTTCCCGAGTTACAGAATTCCGAGTGGAGAGTTAACGCTCAAAGGAACTCTCATCTCCACAATTCCACAATTCTCCGAGTTACTGAATCCGGCCACAGGTCGAGACATCGTAAATTTTATATTCAAGCGAGACGTTGCAAATTCTTTTAATTAACTCGCAACTTGTATCTGACTTCTGGTTTTCAGCTTTCCTATTCGATTTGTTATCTGTATGTTTACTTATTTGTGGTTATATGTATGCTGAATTTAATTAGCCTGGATCTAAGGCTACAATAAAATTTTTCAAGATTCAAGAAAATACGTTGAGATACTGATCTGTTCTGATTTGTTCAAGACTTCTTCTGCACTTTTTTATAAATATACTCAAGAACAATTTTATACACTTTTTATTACACGCACTACAGTAAGTAGGACCTACTCAAGACAAAGGAGTAAGTTAAATTAACCTGAAAATCTTATCTGCAGGGATGTTTATGCTGAATACTCAACAATAAAAATCCAACTAGAGAAGAATAAAAAAATTGTGTACAGGCAGGTAGGTACCATGGTCCTAACATAATATTCAATTTCAAAGTAGGTTGTCGGGTTTTTCTGCAGGACATGCATACACATACTTTGCTTAGGCATTTATTACCTTCGTTGAATTCCTGCATACTTACCTTTCATACACGATCATTTTCCCCCTGAGTGTCCTTTAATACCAAAGATCCTTTATCATCAGAGAAACAATAAAGGCTAGATTGGCACACCGCCGCCCCCCCCCCCCCCCCTTACCAGTCAACACTAAGCACAGAAAGCCTCACAACCAAAATAATTTCTGCTTAAAATATTAGTGGTTAATTAGTTGAGTCGAAGGGGCATAAATTTTTTTTTGATTCCCACGCCCTTCATTTTTAGTCTATTTAAAAATCTAATAGTGCTTGTCCAAGCATTAGGCGCAATTAAATAATTTTCATATTTCCTTCATTTTGCTGTTCACTGTAGGCTCTTAGCTCTATATCCCATTTGTACTGTTTGGTACTGGAGGTCGGAAGCTAAAGTAAAAAAAGAATATCTGTCAAAACGGCAAACTATTTTTTATATACTGGAGCCTGAACATATCAAATCGAGGAACGATTACACGTTTGGAATTCATTTTTGTTAGTAAAGGTGCTGATGGGCAACTTTAAGTCCTCGGCTCGGTAATAAATGTAAGTAGCCTCATGTCTAGAATATGAGTTAAAATGTTATAGTTACAAGCAAAATCTCAAAAAGGGAAAATCATGATCATTTTCCTTCTCTCACCCTGATCGTGACAAAATATACGCCGATGAATCAACGTCGGTATTTTCTAAAAATCTTTTCTAAATTAATCGCAAACTATTCTTCACCGTAACATTCACCGCTTTTAATACGACTGCAACGGTAAGTTAAGTTACGGTGCGCACTTCTATTTCATTACTGTTTAGAAATTTTTTTGGGCTGTCAATCACCTCATTTTTACGACTGCTATAGTCAAGAGTACCATTCTCGAGAAATTAAAACTTTAGAAGAGCGTTGATTTTTGTTTTTTTTTTTTTTAAGTCATAGGTGAAATTTCCTGTTCGGAACTTTGTAAAAACTGTCCCCACTGATGATGAAAACAAATTATTTAAAATTGTGTAAATTTGGTTCGGAATTTAATAGAACTGTTTGTCCTCCTCTATGTATAGATAGGAAAGCATTTTCCGAAAAAACAAATTTAACTAAATATATAGCGCATCTTCACAAAATTTGGTAAAGTCATATTAATATTATTTAATAATTTCTCCCGCCAGCAAACTTCGACAACAGTACATATTCCAACATTGAACAAAACTGTTTTAGATAACATATTCAAATTATTATTATTCAAATTAATCTTACCCTAAACAACAATCACAATAGATACATTGGCAAAGTTAACTTAATCACTTATGACTTATTAGGTTATCTTTGACATTGGTTTCACGCTTGCGAATTTTATTTATTATGCATGTGAAGGGAAATTTCAATAATTCCTCAAGTGCAGGTAAAATTGTCGTTCAATCGAAATTTAGAGGAATTGTAATATTGTACATACTGGTAATCCGGTATATTGGTAGTATAGGCAACAAATACCTGATTAATTAACTGTATTGTATGCATGATTATTGTGTAGATAAAATAAAATGATGCAATTTTGATCTTCGGCTTTATTAAACCAGTATCTGACAATACCTCGGTACTTCTCTTTTAAGACTCTCTGTTCACATGTTGTAGGCTGAAAATTGCCTCGAATTACTCAACCCCTCCTCCCTTTTCGATAAAATAAAACAGTCAATTAAAAGCATGGCGACCATATCTAAAGGACTAAAAATTGTGACTATAGTTTTAAGGCCACGTAGAAATTAGGTGAGTATTACATGACTTTAGAAATTTTCACGGCACAGGGGGAAACTCGGAGTGATAAGTTTTAGGAATTTTCCTGTGTTGGTGAATAAAGAAGTATGAATGTAGAGGACGGGAAGGATCATCCCAGTGATGGATAAGAGCAATATTCATTTTACTCATATTTCAGCAGATTAGGAACCATTTACTCAGTGTTAGTGGAAAAGAAAGTACGAATATATTTTAGGCTTTAGGTTTGTTGAAAAGTTTTTATACGCTTTCATTCATATCTCGCTAATTTCTTAGCCAATTTTCATAATTCTTTATCTTAATTCGAAAAGAAAATTTTGGGCTCTATGTTCGTAGAGCTCGGATTCAGCCACATTCTTTCATGTTGTGAGGGGGCAGTATCAGAATGCCTTTCTATAATTTATCCAAATCTATATCTTTTCGATTTTATTACTATTATTTTTCTTTTTTATTATTTTATATGCGTTTCGTTTTCTCATTTATAATTTCTCAAATGTACTGGTAATCAGGTGTAATGTAGGCGCATATAAAAGAGTATTATATAATTTAAAGCATTATGTAAGTGTTTGTTAATAAATATCAATAATATTTATTTACTACGTATTTGGTCGAAGACATATTACAACGCTGTTCGGTTTATAATATTTTCTAATGCTTATGACAGACATGGGATATCGATATTTAGATATTCATATCGGAATATACCGAATATCTAGATATTAAAGTACTCCTGACAGACATTAAAAAGGATATTGATATATTTGATAAACCGAACTTTCAATCTAGTTGACAGGTTTTTAAGTGTAAATAATTTGGAAATGGAAGTGGCAAATATATTAGCTTTAAGATGTATGCTAAATAGCAACAATTAATTGTCAATATCCGACAAATTCAAGATTTAGACTGAAAAAATAACAGATCCTGGTTGAGGTTCAAAATGTATCGGCGGAAGTGGTGTCTCAATTTCTAATTTTGTGTGAAATTAAGAAAAATGTGGTTGAAAGTTTGTTTAAAAATACTAAAATTGTAATGAAATAATTTATTTATTTCGTGGGAAAGCACAAAAAAAATTTTGCTAAATTTGATACCATATCGTATTATTATTAACAACTAGATGGTTCTGCGCAATGTAAGAAGTGCCGATGATCCGACTATACCCAGTAATTTTTGAGAATATTATAATGTAGTCTATACTCATTTGCTTTCTAGATATATTAGGAGCATTTGATGATGCACATAGGGTATAAACCGGGTATTGCGAATATATAGATCAATACCCATGTCTGTCATAAGCAAAACATACTATACTTTTTTGTTTATCTCATATATCAAAAAGAGAGAAGGCAGATAATAGACAGAGCGCTCCATTTCCTGCAACGGGCTTATCTTTAGTACAATGACAGACCCAGGAAGGATAACATAATACCCGCACGGGTGGTGAATCAAGAAGTGGAAATTTTCATTCCGCTTGGTGCCCCACCTTCTTTCAGGCTTAAGTCTGCACCATTTTAAAAGGGAAGCTGATTTCATTGTTTTTGAAAATATAAATTCTAAAATTATTGCAATCCCAAAAAGGGATAATGGTCTTCCTGCCTTTCTTAACGAAAATGATGGCAACGAAAGCGGTAATGTTATGTTTTTTGGTAAAAACTAAATGCTAAATACTAAAGTCGGAGATTCTTTCAGAACTTCATTTTCAGAAACATATACCGATTTTTAGAAACCATTCCAGATTACGAAGCTGTTACACTGCTTTGATCACAATACAGATACAGAAATTACTAAAAAATCATCCGTAAGTCTGTCCACAATTATTGAAAACCTATGAAACAGCGGAAAAGCATACAGTAATTGTCTTATTTCAGTAGTGGTCATAAAAAACGCGGTCTAAAGATAAATGCAGATTGAAATGGGGTCAATAGGCACAGGCATTTATTGGCGTTTTTATTTGGACTTCAATCAAGAAAAATTACAAACGATGCATTTTGTATTGCATATTGCTCATTTTATGTTGGACGCTTTAGGCTTTTTAAATTCAGTGCGAAAAACTTATGAAGAGATATTTTTTGAAAAAAATAGTTGCATACATCTTAATTGCGTTGAAACTCGGTTTGCAGTGAGGTGAGATTAAGTATAGGGTGTTTCCCACTAGGAGTAGAGCAGGAGGTGACAGTACTCACCTAGAAAACAAAGAAAACAAAAAAATTGTATGACATGGGGGGGGGGAGGGGTGCATAACCGTTTAGGAGTTACAGGGTGATTAAGAAAAAACGCTAGTTTTTCACGAAACACCCTGTATCTTAAAAAGTACATGGCGTACCGTCACAGTTAAGAGCTCATTGTGCTATCTGAGGCCGTTGACGAGTTATTAACTCATAACCTATTCTCAAAGGTAATTTGTTCCCTTAGTGACTGATAATACTTATGACATGAATAGGTTATGAGTTAATAACTCTTTAACGGCTGCGATCAAATTAAAGAGAAAAATTTACAGTTTATTGTTAAAAAAAAAAGTTATGTTAATGACCGTTTTGCAAACAAAATAGAGGTCAAATTAACAAAAAGGGTAAGAAAATCTGAAATTTTTAGTTTAGACCACATAACTCCTGAGAGGGGAGGGGTATGGGGTTGGATGAGCAGTCGTTAGAGAGCTAATGAAGTTCTGCATACAATGAACTCTTAACTGTGATCGTGCACCCTGTAATTTTTAAGATATATGGTGTTTCGTGTAAAACTAGTTTTTTTTTCCTAATCACCGTGTAACTCAAAAAATTGTCTAGGTGAGTACTATCACCTTCTGCTCTATTGACCTCCTAGTGGAAAACACTCTGTATTTTTGAGATGGAAGTTTTCTTAGATAGCTTGAAACCATAACTTTCAAATGAGCCATATTTCCTTATTCTTTCATGAATAGCAAAGTTTGGTTGAATTTTTAAAGAAGACCAGGACGGTATTTTGTCCACATTTTCAAATGCTATAACTTGCGAAATACTCAATTTATAAGGAAAATTTTTAATTCGTATTTTTGTCTTCATAAACGGTCGTACGTAAGATTACAACAAAATTTGTGATGGTCATGTCACACATGTGGCCTATTTGATACGGAATGACCGATATACCTCTGGCGCCGTTGCAGCACCGCACGTCAATATTGCGTACTCTGACGTCCATATTCCGTCCACTTTCTGCCGCAGATTTCTGCGACACCGTATCAAGTCTCTGAGTATAACTGACACAATGGGAATATGTATATAGAATAGAAATAGAATAATTTCAAATGTATTTAGATGTATTTGTGTGTATTGAAAGTGTTTCATTGCTTATGAAATTATGATTAATCCATTGAACATAAAGAAAATAGTGGCTTTATGGTCCATGTCGGGATTTTACCGATTAAAAACTTGAAATTCAGTATCTTTAAAAAAGAGTTCTAAGTACTCAGATGGGCTCAGGTTGCGTCTTTAAAGCACTATTTTTTCGACCCCCTTTGGACTTGGGACAAGCAAAACCTGGGTGCGCTACTGACCTAAGGCAATAAGGTCAATAAGATTTCGGAAAAGTGTGATTAATGATATCAAGCTTGGAGTTAAACTGGCACCATTGATGTTGGGTCAAAATGACCCGGCATGTTTATAAATTCAAATATTTTTACAAGTTGCCATTCTTCTCAGTCGCTGGAGCCAATACGTGTTCTAAACGATTTTTAACAGAAATTTATTATTTATTATTTGTATTTTATTGTTTAGTGTTCTGATATAAATATTTTGTTCTTATTTGAAGGTAGTTGGAAAATGGAAACATGGATCGACAAGAAAGAGACAATCAACGCAATTTGTCAATTTCTGATTCGGAAGAAGCCTTGTCTGATAACGACGACGTGGAAGAAGAGGATCACGTGAGTATTCGGAGCCAGCCAAGCGATACTGAATAAGTGTGGCCAGATAGCGCATAGACGACAATCTGAGATTAGTAGGTAAATGTATCTGCACCGCCGCCAAAAGAGCATTCTGTATCAGATCCAGGAGCATCTTCAAGTCAGGAAGCTCGAATACCACGTTATCATGGTAAAGATGGAACAGTTTGGCTGAAGTTACCTTTTCTGCAGAATGTAAAGATAAGAGCAGAAAACATAATATGTCTATAGTCTGTTGCTTCCGAGTTAGAATTCTGGGGCCTGTTTTTCAGTACTGATATCTTACAAAAAGTTTTGACAGAATTCAAAGCATTTATTGGTCTTTTATATATTGCTGGCTTGATCCGCTCAGGAAGACCAAATTTGAGTGACACAGGTGTAGAAAGATTTAGGGTTGTGATATCTGAATATCATTTTCAGTTTATATAAAGCTGCCTGTGCTTTGATGATAACACTATTCGCGACCATAGTAAGCTGTTAGATAACTTGGCAACAATCAGAGAAATATTTGAAAATTTTGTAGAAAACTGCAAATCCGCTTATATCCCCGGTGATTGTCTAATCATTGACGAAATGCTAATAGCTTTTCAAGGCCGATGCCAATTTCGCCAGCATATTCCGTCTAAATCCGCTAAATATGGCATCAAAATATTTGCTTTAGCCGATGCTAAAAACTACTACATTTTGAATCTGGAAATAAATGGTTTTCCAATAAGAGGTGTTATTTTAATTAGCCCGCTATTTCGGTAGATGTCAATTTTGGAGCTGTCATTTTTGACATTTGACAAGTAGAAACTACGCCATTAATAAAAATGGAACGATACACGATTCAACAACGCATTGAAATTATTAAAATTCACTATAAAAATGGTGAAAATGTGGCAGAGACGGTTCGTAAAACTCGAACAATTTTGGGTCGTCGTGAAGCACCTTGTCGGACCGCAATACAGAAATTGGTAGAAAAATTCGAGCTGTCGGGACAAGTTAGTGATGTGAAGAATAAAACCCGTGCACGTCGCTCAAGAACAGCCGAGAATATTGCTGCTGTAGCCGAAAGTGTTGAAGAAAACCCAGGTTTGTCCATTCCTCGTCGTTCTTTGGAATTAGGCATTCCACAAACGTCATTACACCGTATTTTGCATAAAGATTTGGGTCTTAAGGCTTATAAAGCTCAGTTAACACAAGAACTCAAGCCGGCCGATCATCAACAACGTCGAGTATTTGCTGATTGGGTCCTTGAAATGCATGAAAATGATCCGGAATTCCATCGAAAACTCATCTTGAGTGATGAGGCCCATTTCCACCTCGATGGCTTCGTCAACAAGCAAAATTGTCGCATCTGGGGCTCGGAAAACCCAAGAGTTATTGTTGAAAAGCCCTCTATCCTCAACGTGTGACTGTTTGGTGCGGTTTATGGTCCCACGGGGTCATTGGACCTTACTTTTTCGAAAATGAGGCTGGAGCAACAGTTACGGTGAATGGATTGCGCTATCGACAGATGATTAATGATTTTTTATGACCGGAATTGGATGGTATTGATCTGGACAACGTTTACTTTCAACAAGACGGCGCTACGTGCCATACAAGCAACAAAACCATTGATCTTTTACGGGAAAAGTTTCCGCACCGTGTTATCTCTCGAAGAGGTGATCACAATTGGCCACCGAGATCTTGTGACTTAACACCTTGCGACTTCTTCCTTTGGGGCCACGTGAAAGAGAAGGTCTACGCCAACAGCCCAGCGTCGATTGAAGATCTCAAAGATGGAATTCGTGAGGCTATCGAGTACATAGGGCAGCCACTTTGTGATTTGGTTATGGAAAATTTCATGAAAAGGATATGGTCCTGTAGGCGTGGTCGTGGTGGTCATTTGGCTGATGTTATTTTCCATTATTAACGGCATACTTTCCTCTTTATAATGAAATAAAGATCCGATCATTTATCTCAAAAAATGGCATTTTTCTTTGAATACCAAAATAACACCTAGAGCAAAGCGAGAACCGGAAGCCAACACCGACTACAATTCGTTGATCAACTTTGCGCTACATATGACGTGAGCTGTAATTTATGGCCCCTTACCATTTTTTATGCTATGTTTAATATGTCTGGAATTAACAGTCTTATAATACAACTCATAACAATAAATCAACGAAAATGCGACGGCATTTTCTGAAAAGCTTAGGTCCTGCTCTAGTTAGTGACCATTTGAAAAACCAACAGGATGTAAATCGCTTGCCAGGAGAAATGCGCAAAAGAATCAGACAATTTGTCGGTGAATCATCAAAGGGGCCTCCTGCAAAGATACCCAATGTCCGTAAAAGATGCCAAGTAGAGACCAAGAGACCAGAAAATAAAGCACACATGCCAAGGTTGCAACAAATATATTTGTCTAGAATGATTAGCTTTATTATACTTTTTAAGATATTTTAGTTAGATTTATAAGAGTGCCATAAGGACTGAAAAGTCTGGTTATTAGTGTAGAAGAGCGATACAAATGTAAGAGATCTCGATTTTGTTATTGGTTTTGTGAGTTTATTTAGAAGCTCAATTTGTTTGATTAAAGGTTCCTTTATTTATGCTTTTCTTCTTTTATACCGAAGATCTGGGTGCTATTATGCTAAATAATAACTCAGAGTAGTGATGCATTAAAAAAACATGGATAGGCATATCATACATTACATATGCGGGTAATATTGACCCACCTGCGTAACAATTTCCTCCCACAATGACGCCGGGTTAAATAATTTGATTCGATACCTCTAACTGCTTTTGGTTCTGGGTCCTCAGAGTTTATACGATTTAATATTTCTTTGTATTAGACAATATAGAAATGACGACAGCGTTTTTTATTTCTTGTATTTCTTGTTCTTGAAGTACTATTCTATGAATTAGGACTTAAAGTCAACCTTCCATGAAAATATTCAGCGTATAAAAAGCGATTAAAATTAAAGTTTTAAATTATATTCTTAAATTGCACGTTCTTCGAGAGAGCGCTTACATTTGCACAATTATGTCGCTGCAGCCCCATCCAACATAACTGCAAAACATTACACAATCGAAGCCTACGAAACGAATGAGAATGACACAAATGACCTTTCACATTTGAAATTACTTTATTCTCTGCTTTACAATAAGCGATTTGTTCCGATCAGATTGAACTTGGTATATTTCAACATAGTACCTACCACTACCAAAACATTCTTTACACCTGATTCCTTAATAGATTTCTTTTTTAATTCAAATGTACTATGTTTAGTTACTCAACTCACTCTTCCCTCATAAATGAATAAAAACTTTTGGATAAACTTCGTTTACTCACAAATACAGGCAATGAATGGACCAAAAAACGGAGTACTTTTATAAAAGGAGTTAGGACCGGGATTTGCTATTAAATTTCGTTGCACAAACGACAGTACTGCTTGTGTTCCAAAAGTAGAGCGGTATTAGGTTATTGTTATGCAAGCTTTAAGTAAGACTAAAGGAAAGTGCAAAAATGACAAAAGAGTTTTAGAAAAGATGGAAAAAACCAGCTGAAAAAGTAAATTATTCTAGTGTGCAAGTGATGACAGATTTCATCTAAGTGCAAAAAAATGATTGAACTTTTCGACCCAGCGATCAAAGATGTCTCATCAGTATTATTATCTCTGATCGCCTACCATAGAAGTGCAATGATGTTGGTCACACCAATTGCACTTACTTTTTATAAAAAGTATTTACATATATGGGCAATTGGTGTGACCTCCATCATTGAACTTCTATGGTAGGCGATCAGAGATAACCATACTGATGAGACCTCTCTGGTCGGTGGGTCGAAAAGTTCAATCATTTTTTTGCACGTAAAATGCATTTTGCAAATTTATTGAAATTATTTTCACTAAATTCAGTCTGTTAGACGAGAAATTTCTTCCATATAATTTCATCTAAAGTTCAGAAATTTTGGATGAATGGAAAAATTTGGTTTCTTTTTTAACAGAATAAAGTAAATTTCAATCAAATACATTTGTTTATAAATATTTTTTTGTTTTTTATTCGAAGAAAAAAACCAGCTTTCTGATAAGTCACAATTTTATTCGGTGCAGTTATAACAATTTCGCTTACTATGAAGGTAATCCTAATAAGACTTAATTTGAAAATTTTGAGCTCTGACCGAGTAAATGGATTTAATGGTCCGAGTGGAAATATACACCACATACATGTATCATAACCTAACCTGGCATATGTCAACCTCTCAACCTACTTTTTATAATGAAAACTAATTAAAATAATTAAAAGTCGTAAATGGAGTTTCTCATTAGTGTGTTTTGAGACCTCTTAAAACTGAGCTTTGCCACAGTCACATCAGAAGAAATCGCAACCTGAATTTAGAAAATCCATACCTACCCAGAAACTGTACAATTTTGATTTAGAGAAATACAGTGATGTCAACCCACAGCAATCATAAACCATTAAATTTGTGTCCTTACACTGATTTACATTATATATATCCTGTAACTTTTCTTGATCACCCCCGTCCCGAACTTGAGGCACTAAAAGCGAGTGGCATGGAGCCTTCCTTCCATTCCATGGAAGTTATTTTTCCATCGCAATACGTTGGTATCTATATCGTTTTGTGACATTCACTCTACTATGATTTCGCACCCACACTGGCCGACAGAGATACTATATTTGCTGGCTATATATATATATATATATATAAGCCATTGCCCATAATAAAGTACATAAAAATAAGAGAGCACTGGCCATAGATGGACTCAAGTAGATAACGAAACACTCACACTGCACTGGAATTCAAGCATTATCATTGGTTGTGATCCGGGTAACATCCACACAAGTAAACACACACCCGCCAATTCAGCGCAAGCAGCCAAAATATTCCTATTATCTCCCGTCGGACAATATTAATCCTAGTATACCCGGTTGTCATCCATCATAATATTACGAAAAAGCAGCACAGATGTATAGTTGCAGTGGTGGTAGTAGAAGCCACATATATAGTATGATTCGCACAAACAAAAGCACAATATGTAATGAGTATAGAGGAGAGCCCCCCCAGATCAAGTACTGCATGCTTTGGGCACTCCAGCCACCCGCCTGACATTATTGTATTCACACGAGACATTGCGGAGAACTTTTAACGGTGAATCCCGCATAGTGGTGGAACAAAACTTGATGGGGAGATGATGATTACATGTCATGCGACGGCACTTGGACGAGGTATTACTTACTAACACAGTCATACAGAGATAACAGAACAGCAACTATAGGTATACAGTAACCACGCCTTTGATTGGATTCCGGTGTGTTACTCGCAACATAACTTAGTGAAGTTCCGCTATCTGAGGCTATTTTGATTTTCCGAAAAGAGTGGCCAAATTGCCATCATAAATGAAAATCGCACAAAGCCACGTGTAGATTAAAGTGCTTTTCAATTAGCGACTGAAGGGATTCCGCCGTTTAATAACACATGATTAGGTCTGAGTCGACAAAGTTGCGTTATTTTTCTTTGGATTAGTTGGGGATAGAAAATAAAATCGATAGCTCCACCCATTTTCGAAAGCACTGTATGGCGCAAGCTCCGTTAAGCTCTTTTCACCACCGCAATCGCTAATCTCAGACAAACGTGAATTCATTCTTTGAATTTGCAATAGCCAGCCGGGCCGGAACCGGGACCGTAATATTTTCCGTTTTGTTCTCCTCTCTTAATCCGTGAACTCTCCTTCCTTACTCTGTCATCATAATGAATGTAGTTCACTGGAATTCGGGACCGGAGGGGTATATCGCAGGTTTTCGTCGGTAAAATCAATTAAATATTTTTTTTTCTGTCACGCTCTATTGGCATCGCCAATTGTAAGGAAGTCCGACTGTGAAGAACGGCGAAAACAGAAACCTCACAAATATTTGTAGCCGCCAAGGCCGTTCGGCTCTATTAGTGAGATCTGAAACGGGGTTACCCATTTTCGTCTTCTTCATAAATAATTTTTGCGCCAATTCGCCCCGGTTTTCCTTGTGTGATTGTTTACTATGAGCACTGAGTACACGGCTACTTCGATTTTCACCACTTTTGAAGTGTAGTCGATTACTTCTTGAAGATTTTGTCTATTTCCAATCGGACATTAGCGTTTTACGATGAAACAGTTTAATTTTACAGTTAAAGGCCACCCACGTTTTACTACATACATACATCGTCGGTGGCAACGACAAGGCGCGAAAATTCACTCAAAATCCTCAATTAGACTTCTAAGGCGGACTCTGTGTTGTCGATGGCAAGAATCATTAAAGTGTTTACGAGCTCCAACTGATTATTTCAATTATAAATAAACCCCAAGCTTTCAGCAGGCAAATGAGCGAGTTTCTATATAACCTGATTTTTGTTTCTTTTTTTTTTTTTTATTAAAAGTCCCAAGGCATTTGGCATTTAATGACATTTTCTTCATTATACGATTATACGCGTACATCCCGTAACCTTTTCATAGGAGACAGAAAAAATGTTTCCAAAAAACAACAATTTATTTAGTACTTTCCTACCTACAATTTAAAAATAAAAGAAAAAAAAACAATAGCTACACATTTGCTAAAATTTCTATTTTCGGTTTTCTTAAAAGACTGAAAGGAATAAGCAAAAATGCGGTTGCTAGACTGCAGCAAATGGACTCTCGTACCAACAGTATAAAAATTTCGTACGTCCCGAAAAATTCTCGTACACTAGGAGTATCCCGAAATTAATGAGAAATGGCGGCTAAATTAAGACTGGGGACATTTTAGTAACATTTTATTTTGTTTTTATAAAAAACAAAAACAAGTAAAAAAGCTAAAATTGATCAAAGACCAATTCTTATGATATCCTAGATAAATGCCAGTATAAAATTTCGTATGGTCACCCATAGATTTGTTTGATTTTTGAAGTGGTTTTTCACATATATTTCTAGAACGGTTCGTCGGACAGCAAAAATGATTATAACCATTTTCATAGGATTTTATATTCTGAATAAGTTTTTAGTAAAATAAAAATTTCTTCGTTTTCAAAGTATCCGTAAAAAACCTAAATTTTTATATGGCAACACCAATAAGGGGTTGCTAGCTTTATTCCATTTTTGAAATTTTATTTGCTATTATTATAAAAGCACCATGTACCAAATTTCAGATCTCTATGTCGACGCGTTCTCAGGCAGTGTACAATTATATAGTGGAAACCGATATTTTTGTATGACAACCCCATGAAGGAATTGCCCGATTTGTCCCATTTTCGAACTTAATTTTACTTTTTTTTTAAAAGTCCGCGCACAAAATTTCAGCCTTCTAAGTGAACTCGTTCTCGATTTATCATGCGCACAGACAGACGGACGGACATGCAAAAATCAAAATGACTTTTAATACTATGAGTGGATGTCCAATCAATTTTGATCTACGATCATTATTTCTGTGCGTTACAAACGAAATGTTAAACTTAGTATGCCCTAAAGATTTCATCTAGGGTATAATAAAAGACAGGATTATCTGGGTCCGAGTCTTCTGTATTTTGGTCGAAATTATCATCAACAGGTCGCACTACAGTACCAGGTTTATTCTCGTATATAACAGCCGACGTCATGCGACTTATCACTTATAAGGTATTTTGAATCACTGACTTATAACAATGGACTGAACGTATTGTCATTTTCCTATTGGAAAGAATGGCACAAGCTTTACAGTTTTCTCTTTCGCGCTATGGCAGAATTGGAGCAACGAGGAGATGAAAATGAGCAAATATCATGTTGCCATTTCTAACACATTGACACTGATATTGTTTGCACATGAGCGCCATAAAATTTGTACACCTGTACAAAATTGTACAACCTCTGCGCAATTTTAATCGCTTTTATTTTCACATACTCAAAAGTATTTAATGAATTTGCACACATTAATAGTTAAGAAAAAGTTCAGTGGTAAAAAATTTGTGAGTAATAATTGTTTTGTGCCGCATTTCACAGGATTTCCTGTGTCAATACGCCAAGCCCAAAACAAACCAAGCCTAGATATATGAATTGGACAACGAAGACCAAAAATGGTGGAACAAAAATACGCGAATGCAGAGCAATTTTGAGTACGCTCATGTACACGGATCGTACATATGATTGCATCTCCTTTAGTTATTACTGCGCTGAGTTGAAGCTACTAACATAAACACAACACCGCAGGGAGAATAAGGTAAAGATAGTGTTCTCCATGCTTCGTCTTTCTTGCCCAAATGCAGGATTCAGGTAAAAATAACCTTTAGAAAGGTTAAGTCGGAATGAGTTTAATTCCTTATAAGCGATTAAAATATCACTTGGACACTAGAAAATATATTTTTTTTAAATTTAATTCGATTCGGGTGTAAAATTTCTTCTGATTGGTTGAGTTTTACATGTTTTTTATGTAGTAAAGTTTTAAAGGGTCCTCAAGGCTTGATATACATGTGCCACATGAAATAGTAAAATGCTCAGTCCATTGTTATAAGTCAGTGGTTTCAACCCAAGCAATCTTTCTTCTGTGTGTTAACACATTGAGCTGAGAGAAGGGCTCCTTTTATGATTTTTGTTGGGACCTTGTTCCTTAATTTTGTTTTTGTTAGGTTGATCTTGCTAAAAATCCTTTCGGTGTCGGAATTGGAATGTGAGAGAGTTAGAACGGATAGCGTAAATTGAAGGAGAACTGCATATTTGCGTTCTTCATCAGCAGTGCGGATTCCGGAAAGCTTGTGCAAAATATGTCAACTTCCTTTTTCTTCAGTCTAAGAAAAGATGTCGACAGCTTTGCCTCAGGACGCAGTTTACATAAAACTTGAGTGATGGAGTATCATTCTGGTGTCTTACCGATAAAGCTTTGTCGGGATTTAAAACCGATAATGCCACCTGTAATTCATCCTCAAAAGGAAAACGTGTTTTAATTCCCATGTATAGTTGCTGCAGATGCTATCGGTACTTTTCTCTGACGTAAATGATGAGATCAGGACTTGAGCTTAAAACTATCGCTCCCACAGAAAAATGACGTTATAACAAATTGAAGCCCAATATATTTTCTTTCTAAAGGTTTTAAAAAGATTTTATTCGCAAAAAGCTTGTAATATTGGCCGCTAAGCTTTTTCAAGTCTTACTTCATGGCTGGTATATTCCGGGGGTTATGGTTCTGTTTCTTTTTTTTTAATTAGCTTTTACTACTGCTTTTTGTTGTAGTATTGGTGCAGTGTGAAAATTCTTGTTGGAAAATATTTGCCGCCGAAATTTAATTCTTGTACTTTCGCGTACGAGAATACATTTTGCCTCGTACGTAGAATAGAATAGAAGAGCATTTATTAAAAAACCTCAGCTTACGCTACGTTAGGTACAACGAATTTGAAATAGATAAAAGTATTATATCGAATGAGAACAAAAGTTTAGAAAAACAAAAAAAGTGCAGCGAACAAACTGAGCAGTAGAAATTATCAAGTAATAGAGGTAATAACGAGATGAGAAAATCTACATCGTACCTGAGTAGAAATTCGCGTACATGTACGAGAATTATTGTACGTCTAGCAACGCTGAGCAAGAATCAAGTTATAAGGATGGCAGGCTTCCGCCCCCCGCACTTTTTAATTATTAAATTAATTATATGTTTCATATAAAAAAAAAATTATAAAATAAGTATAAATCTTCATTTCTTAAACAAAAACTAAAAATGAAAGCAATTTGCATTTCAATAATTTAAATAATAAAAATACCTTCAAGATATATAAAACATAGTAACATTCTTTAATCGGAAGGATTGTATTTTTGATGTGAATACCAATAGTCGATATTTTTCAGACTTAAATTTAAAAAAATACTATGCTTGAGTATCACACAAATTCAGAGGTCAAAAAGGATTCACATAATATTATTCGTCACTTCAGCATTCATTTTTAAATACATATCTTCGATGAGTTTCTCTAATATACCTTCGGTAATAAGAATTTCTGCATTGACCGTGTCGGTATTCAAATTATTCCTGTGTTTCCTTTTAATGATGAATACCTTTGAAAAAAAATTCCTTCGCAATTTTCGTTAGAATGAGGAAGGCAGAAAATATCTAATGCAAATTGCGAAAGTTTTAATATTAAGGATAATTTATAAAAGAACTCATCTGACGAGTCATCTGAATTAGTTAGTTCTTTTGGAAAGATACATGCAAGTAATTTTCTCCACTCGTCTCGTCTAGGTCATGTGATGGAATATTTTTTGATATTCTAGGTAGAATAGGTAGCTGCAAATTTAGCAAAGTTGGATATCCATCGCGCGTTCTATAATCGACAGCAGTTAGCGGTGCTAGAATATGAATTTCCGATAACACCTGGTCTTCAAAAGCAAATCTCTTCTTAATATTACTACAGCTTACACGATAGAAATTTTTATAATTTTGTTTCAATTCCTGTTTTCTGCTTTCAAAAATGTCCATTCCAGACGGCTCAATATATTGTGATTAGTCAATGACTTTGATAGGAAGATACCATATTTTGTTCGCATAAAGTGTGTTCACAATTGTTCTGATCTAAATTTTGGTAATATCCTATGCAAGAATAAGAAGTAATACTTCAAAAATGGATCAAAAAATGTTGAATCAGCTCTTCAGCATTCTTTAAACTTTCATAAACGCGCATTGATCTGTAAAAAATAGTAATATAACCTGGTAAGTTTTCCAGCAATCTATTACTACGGCTCTTAATGACAGTCAGAGTGTTTGAGCTGGATGCAGAATTTTGTGCAGGGCTAGCTCTAAGTAACTCTGTAATTGGACGGATATAGCCTGCCTCTTGCCACTTTTAAAATAATTATAAGTTCTTCAAGCTGAACTGGCACATAAATGTAATGGAAATATTGATGCCTGGACAGAGGTTTTTACAGTTGGGAGAGACCGAATTGTTCATAAAGTTACAGCCATCGCTTCCAAATCCTATAATATTTCCGACAAAAATATTGTTACGAGTAAATACATTAACAAGATAATCAAAACTGGTTTTGCTTGATGTAACATTTTCTTCTGGAATAGGGACTTCTATACACTCAAAGAAAACTGATCTAGTCTGACTAAGGCGAATAAAGTCTTTTACACTGAAATATCCGTAACCCATCAATTAGAATACTAAATTGTGTTGATAATAATCAGGATATTAAATTTTCCGTAAAACTTTAGTTCTTTTCAGTTTAACACCTTTTGCAATTTGAGAAATTTAAAGTACGTTTCAAAAAATTCAGTTAGATGATCAGCGGTTGATGCTTTAATTTTTTCCATGTCTCTCTATTGCTGTCTTTTCTGCAGAAAATTCAGCTTTATATACCTGAGATTTTCCTTTCGATTTACTGGATGGAACAAGAATAAGGCAATTCTTGAAGTCTGATTGAAACAATCAATTCTTTCGAAATTTTGAACCCTTGTTCGCCGATTGATCAATTTCTTTTTTGGAGGTGTTTAATAACAACAACCTTGTTCTGAATTAGAATCAGAAGACGAAAAAGTATCAACCATAATATGTAACACTGCAAGATAATACAAAATAGATCTTAAGTAGGTAGGCGTTGTAATTAAATAAATCCATTTTGAACTCAGAATATAATGTAGGTACGTGATAAGATTTAGTTTGTGCGACTGCGCTGGGGTACAACATTTAAAACAAATAAATATTATATTTTGATCTTAACCTTAGATTATATAGCAAAAGGGATTGGCTATGTAGTAGAACCGCATCGATGTGTTCATTTTAGTAAGCTACGATATTTTCAGAGCGGACATATAATGTAGTGGTTGAAAGTATTGAAGATATTTAATAGAGGAGATACCAATATATCGCAAAATTTATAAATTAATTTTTAAATTTATAATTTTTAATATTTTATAACTTTTTAAATTTTTGAGAATTTTCCTAGTGTCCCATTTATTTTATGATAATATTTCTTGGAGTTGCCTTTGTATGGCTGCCGTAATTTAGGTCGAGTAAAAAAACAATAACAATTAAATTGCGAACAAACAACCCGGCATTGGGAAATGTTAAATTTTTTTGCCACGGCTGTTTACGTTTATAACTATTTCACTTATTTTATTTAAAACATTATAATTTATTATTGGAAAAATTAAACTTGCCTTAAAACACATTTCCATCACTATGAAATCAACACTCTGGAGTCTCGATTATATACAATCACTTACACAAAAGAAAATTTCACTATTACTTATAATTACGATTTTTCTCAAAAAATCACAAAAAGAGCACTGGACTTCTTCTTTATTATTGACTAAAACCCGATTCTGTGGACCCCACTTATGCGGGGGCAGGAGTCTCAGATTTGCTGATATGACCCATGAGATATAACGCCAAAAAGTATTATTAATTAATTAATTACAACTTTAAAATAGTTTGACTAGTTCGGACTTGTGCACACTTGTTATACTATTAAGGTAGCCATTTTGAATTTAGTTATTTATTTCTATTATTAGTTGTTATTGAGAAGACTAAAATGGTTAAAAGAAACACATTTTTAAAGCGCTACTCTCACTTTTAAATGCTAGACTGTTATTTATAGATTATTAGTATGAATTATTAACATTTTTAGTTAGTTTGCTCCTTTAAAGTAATATTAATAGTTTTAGTTTCAATATTTTTGTCACTAGCGCAGAGGTTGGGATCGATGTGAACACTGGATTTATTTTCGTAGAATCTGAAATGCTCATGAAATGTCGAACTGACACATAATAAGCCAAAGCCCTTTTGACATTTCCCCCGCGCCCACAAAAAATATGCTTATCACTACTACATGAATTTAACGCAACGCCTTTCCTTTTTGCCATATAATCTAAGATTTTAGTCATACTCCGGTATGGAATGCAAATGACGTTTGTAATTTGTTTAGTCAATTCAGCAAATTTGCATTTAGCTGGACGTTAACAAAAGCTTGGAAACGCATCTTTCTAATGTCGGTTTCCATGAGACTCAGTAATTGCACTGGGCATGTTTGATGGGACTGATATTCCAGCAGAACGTCATAGATTAATTACATATGAAATATAATATACTTTTGATCAAGAATTGAAAATATCCGTATGGAAAGGTGTGATATCAGCCTTCGGGTTTCAGTTCAATATTTCCGTACATGCACGGAAGTTTCCATACGTCTGGTAGAACATTGACTCACACATTATTGTTACTACAAGTCCAAGACTCTTTTATAGTTTTTTATAGTTTAATTGTAAATGGGAGCTTGAGATAATTTTAACTACCGAAGAATTACCTTAATTGCAAACACCTACATAATTATCTCCCGGCTGGATGCTTAACTGTAATATTTACTTATCTTACTAATCAAGCGGCGAAATTTTTGGCTTCCTTTCAGGTTATTCTGGTAAAGCTAACATACCTATTCACTTAATTACGAGGACCTTGATCAGTGCTCAGTTCATATGCATTATTAGCATTTGTAGACGAAGAACAATGACTTTGTTATTACAAAAATCAAAAATAAAGAAAGAGCAAGTCTGTTCACAGCAACCCTATATGGAAGAATTGCAATTTTAAACCGAAATCAGCATAGATTTTTGGAAATATGGGCCTAGTCTTAGCTTTGGAGCTTCGAGTAGGCAATCTTTGTCCTGTTGTACATATATGCGAGTGCGCAGCCGATCCTGAAAAAAGTTTGAAGCCAGAGTTCTCTCGAGGAAACTCCTGGGTTGAAAGCAGGATAGCCAGATGATGAGCCTCACATCCTGACTGTCCCTTTAACAGCCTGAATGTGATCTAGTGTTTAAATGTCTCCTCGTCGACGTGCCGCCAGTTAGCCGAGTAGACACGATATTGCTGCAATAGGTAAGATGTCAACAACATGCATTGCATGTGACGCACAATATCTTGACAATCAACAATACAGATGTATTGAAGATTAAATAACTATCGGACCTGCACGATTCGCCGTAGCGGATAAAATTCGACTGGACGAGGATGAGGGCACCGTAAGGTGAAGGAAGTAAACAAGGCGTCAAAATAGCCTAGAACGGTTTGCTAATCCTATCTGATAAGCTGTAAAAAAATTTATATTTTCCACAAAAACATGAACATGCAAGGCCTCATTTTCGATACAAGTCTCTAATATATTTCAACTTTATTATATTTTTATTACTTTACATTTATAACATAAAATACGGCTGAATTAAATAATTCAATTGTTTTTACTCCAACATAAAAATCAATGCCTACCCACCCACAGCCTCTTCCAATCCTCAATTAGAATGTGAAACACTACAAATGCATTGGAAAATGCCTAAAGGCATTGCTCTTGTGTCGCCACAGATTATCTCGTATAGTAACTTTGATTCAGTAGGTCTACATTAATGATCTTTCTGAGAATCCTGAATTCAAAATCGGCCGTGAATCACGAGAGTAAGCATGAGATTTTTTTTACCATGGATCTGACGTTAATCATCTACGAGAGTAACTATTGGAATTCATTATCCCAATAGCACTAATCCTCTTGAATCAAGATAATGAGTCTAGTTACGGAGTTAGCATAACGGGTGACATTATTGTCTGCCTGCATCTTCTTATGTATTTCTTTATTTTTAACGTCTAGATGGGTGTATGTGTATATCAAGTAGAATGTCTCGCGGAAATTAAACTACAGACTCGCGCTTGTGACATGTAGAAAGCGTTTTAGCTGTTGATAAGGCAATAATCCAGTCTGCAGTAGCCGCTGCGTTTGAAGCTTCTTGTTCTACCTGAGAAGAAAAGGACTTTCTTGTTGAAATAGATTATCAAATTTCGCTGAACTTAGAAAGGCAATTCAATGAGGCTAGGATTACTAACACGAAGGAGGACTGGCGAAGATATTAAGCAGGACGATAAAATAAGCGATAAGAGTAAAACAAAATAGGTTAGGTTCTCCTATATTTTTGAGATGTAATTGGTGGACAAAATGACATAAATCGAAGGCTGCTTTTAGGTGTCTATTTCAAGTTAGCATATGCGTCGGTTGGAGAATGGTGAGGTTTATCTTCATTGCGAGGAATTGAAGGGCGTTATATGTACATGTAGGTACTGGAAGACTTTTCATATAATATAACCCTTAGCACATTCTTTTTGAAACACCTGAGGTGGCTCTCTTCGAAGAACATATAAAGTGACCTGCCCCAAAATAATTTCTCTTGAAATCCTCACAGCACACAAATCAGGGAGGATGATCCACAAATGGGGTAGAACACAAGAAACTAAATACTAGGTCTTCTTACGTTCAGTATTTTATAATTAGTATATCAGTGCATGTGAGAGCTTATAAGGGAGTCGACTGCAATTTAGATCATTTTGCCGTTAGTTAGATGTTAAGTAAAGCTACCATAAATTCCAGTGATTTCATTTAGCGCTAGTATAAACGTCAAAAAACTAGCCAATCCCTTACTATACATTAATAGGCTCGTAATGAAGTTATCTGCTTTATTCGCAGGAATTAACAACACTAAGTCGGTCTACAACAAGATTCTCGCCTAACATCGTAGGTGGAATTATAGAATTCGAAAGTTATTGCGAATGTCTCTTTATACAGTTCTTTCTTTGTCATCTGCACATATTGATAACATTCCTAATGTCCTTGTGCTTTTCCGAGTTAAAGGAACTTTCTTCCCAAGTTACTTGAAAGGTTTATATTAGAAAAAATGAATTCAGTCTTTTTTGGTGCTATCATTAGAATTTCTACCGTGTAACATAGAGAAATCATCGTGAAAGTGGTGAAATATAAGAGTGCCTCCGGGTTCCATTGTGGGTCCGCTTCTGTATATTTTATACATTAGTGATATGCTATGCATCGTTAAAAATTTCAACTAGTTTTTATAAAATATGTAAAATCATAAAGAACTCGCACCCCTAATTGAAAATTCCACCAACTAGCTCATTACGCAATTTTGTAAGAATTCTGAAGAAATATTTTTAATTAAATTTCTAAGAAAAATATCTGTGCTTCTCATTAAAATAGTTCGGGGCTTAGGAGCCCAGGCAAAGGCAAGATCCCGCAGATCAATCCAATTCATTTGGATCGTTGTGGGACACTATTGCACAATTGCTCGCGTTTATTTCTGATAAGTTAAGATGTTTATTTACAAATTATGTATTTGTGTTCTATGGATTATAGAAATTTTCTATTTGTCACACTAATGTTGTTACATTAGCTTGTGAGGCTAATATCCTAATCAGACTGTCTCCATAATGACTTCATGTTTAATTAAATGGAGTAAAATGTGCAGCGTGTCACACAAATCAAGTCCATGAAGGACGATTTGAAACATTTCGCTTCATTTTAAAATGGATAAAATTTTACTCTATTTACTGAAATTGCAGTAAAGGTGCCACCTACCGTCATTAAAATAAGAAAGTTTTTCCAATAAAGTAAGCAGTGACAGCCATCAGCTGATCATGAAAGGAATTTCTTTGCCGCTTTCTTCTCTTTTTGATCTCTTTCAACAATAAAAATCGTCTTCGAAATGATTTGCAACTACAGTAAATACTCGGAAATTTTCTTGAAAATATTTAATTATATTATTGAACTTTGCCATGATCTTTAGTCACATTCAGGAACTGTCAATGACATTGCAAATGAAAAAATGTTCGTCCATAGTCTATCACATTTTCAATTCCTTGAAATCACTGAATTTAAAATTATGTAATTATGGACACAGTCTGTCTACGGTATAAGGCTTATACGCAAATGCAATGCTGCAAATATGTCACCAAAGTTATATTGTGATTATATAATGGATTAAGAATTCGCTTAAAACTACATAGTTAGCACCAAATTTTCCATATAGAAGTATAATTTCCCAATGTTGACTATTTATTTGTGCGCCTTCATTGTTACTGGTAAATGCCAGCTGTAAGCGTGTGTGGCTTAATAGGCTAGAAAATTAAGTTAAGTTCAGTGAAAAGGCAGTCGGTGGTTGCTTTGTAGTGGTCATTCCACAGAAAATCGACATATGTTCTGAATGTACCTTCTCCGATTTTGATAAAATTTTACAGCTTGGGTGGTTTTATTGTTAGTACTACTTTGCTGAAATATTTTTTGTTCTTGTACATTTTTGATGGAGATATATAGGTTATTTTGAATCTTGAAAAAAGTGAGAAATTCTGCTTGGTAGGTGCAAATTCAAAAATTTATATCTTAGAATGTATTCATCGCAAGCCCATTAAACAAACGCTATTTATTTAATGAAACTTTGAAGTTCATACAAAAAATAGTCGACATTGTTTTCAAGAAGAATGGATATGTTCGTTATCCTTGAATATCTGAAAATGCCCAGTCTCAATTTTTTTTTATTTTTATTGTTAATGAATATTGAGGAAGCTGTAAAAAGGAGGAAATGGAACTGCCTGAAGTTTGGATGGAGGTATGTTTTATAAATATATGTGGTTCAGGAAACTTTGAAGGAAGATTGATAACGTGTGATGTGTTGTCAGAGTATGTACAGTGCGTTCGGTAAATAAGTGTGTTCTTCATACTTTTGTTGAGCTCCCCTCCTAAAAATGAATCCTTCCCGCTCAAATTTATATTTGAAAAATGTTCGTTTTTCGAAGCAAGTGTGATCACTTAAATGCTTAAAAATCCTGTCACGGATATATAGAGTTTAGGGACAATTGGATGTATTTCGAAAGGTTTAAATTTTACTAGGAATCGTTGAATACTGCTTCCATAGAAGAAAATAATGCCGAAGACACTAAAAACGTTGACTTTTGCAACTATATTGAAGATATTTGATCTCTTTTTATTTTATTTTAATAATTTATATTGAAACGAAATTTTTGACTTTTGAAATGAAATGTGATTTTGTTTTTAACTTTTAAAAATATATTTGAATATGTTCTACTTACGTATTATTATCATATTTTGACAGAAGAGAAAGGTAAGATACACTTCCGTCTACAGTATAAAGTAGCATCTGTGGCAAGCAATTGGTAACAGAGCGATGCGTTAAAGAAAACCCTTTAGTGAGATGTTTTTCTTGAAACGGTTTATTAACCCTGCCATAAAATGGCGAGAAAAAATAAGGTTCTACTGCCTGAGGTTTGGAGCAATACTTCGCAGCCTTTGTATAGAAATCAGTTCTTGATTCATATGCACAAGTTTCAGACGACGATTATTAAATAGTCCGCAATCAATTATCTCTTTTAGGCGATCAGTGAAATATAACAAGGAAAATATTCTTCAGACAGTTTTAAATAAATTAGTTTTCAATTTAACAGTTTAACAGTTGTTTTTGTTTCATAAAAACTTAAATGGAATTAAATAAACATCTGAAATTTTTCTTGTAATATTGGAAATTTGTTCGTAACCTTTTTATCTTACATTTTCTATGTATGTTTGTAGAAAGTAGTACCACTTCCATTTTAATATTTAACTTAAAAATTATAAATTTTTTCTTTAAAATCAATTTAAAGTAATTTAATAATACAAAATACCCAGTCTGGTATCGCAAAATCTCATTCAAAGCTTTAAAACTAAAGAAAATAAAAACAGACAATTATACAGATTAAATAAACATCTTGAAATATTTAATAATATTTTATTTCTTAAGAAAATTCTCAGAAATTCTGCAGAGTACAAGGATAATGTTTATAATCATTCGATTGAACTCCTTGAAACCATCGTAGAGATGCAGTAGCGAAAATATAATAATATAAATACTAGTCCTGATGGTATCGTCAGTTTATTGTACAAATATTGTCTATCCACGCTAGCAGAACCACAACCAATATTAATTAATACAGCTGTTATTTTTTAAAAAAATAAATTATGAGTAGCTTTTTCGGCAGTCGAAAGCCCATATTACTCCATTTCAGCGCGGATTTTTTTCAGTGGAACTCAACAACTACATACCTAGCAATTTTTACAGTTACTACAGAACTGATTTTTCCAAAGCTTTTGAAAAAATTCAACAAAATGATGTTAATTAGCTACAAAAGAGAAACAATTGAATGGTTTTGTTTCAATATAAAAGAAAAGCTACATATGGTCATCATGAATGGTTGCAAATCTGTTCTATTCAAACAGATTTCAGACGTCCTTCAGGGTACTATTCTGGGACGCTTAATTTTCTTAATATTTATCAATAACTTAGCCGTTGATTCGAATGCCTTTTATTCACAGGTGATGCTAAATTCTTTCGAGTGATTAACGATATCGAAATTTGCATTAAGCTACAAAAGGAATTAAAAATGATTCAAATCTAGTGCGAAGATCATTAAATGTAACTAAATGTAAGATGATGAATTTTAGTACGAAGCGAGATTCAGTCAAGTTTAGTGATAAAATTGATGATCCCGTTTAGGTCATATTGCAAAAATCAAAGATCTTCGAGTAACTTTAGATGAAAAACTTCTTTTTGAAGCACATCTAAATTACATTATAATCGAAGTCTTTAGATTGGTAGATTTCATTTTTCGTACAAGGAAATTTTTCAAAACTGCCATATTTTATGTTAGCTTATTTAATTCATTAATAAGAAATTAGCTTGAGTAGTCATCCATCGCCAGGATGGAACCTTTTTTATACAACATATATAGAAAAAGTTGAGCTTCCACAAAGGAGATTTACTAGATGCCTTGCTTTTAAATTGAACAGGCCTAGACTATAATACCCCAACAGACTAAATATTTTTCCCTAACATCTCTCAAAGATCAGAGAGTTTATTTAGATGAGACATATGTTATTTTAGCTGTTGCAAGGATACATTAAGAGGAGTCAGTACTCAGCAAAAGTTTCAATTTAGATACCAGCGAGCCTGTAGGCAATATAATTTACTACACGCAGGTTTGTGTCCTGAAAGTGAAAAAATTCATATAAAATTAACCTAGACCTAGACCGCTGACCACATTAGAGACATCTAGTGTAAAAGACGGAAACCCAAAATGCAATAAAACTATACAATTTAAGATGAATATTGAATAGATGCAGTTCAAATAAATTGAAAATTTTTAACGAGAATTAACTGCCCTAAAATTTTTTTGCACATAATTGTTAAATATACTATTTTGTTTTGTATTTAAACAACTTTCAATGAAATATGTATTACAATTTCCCGTCGGTGAAATATCGTGAGAAAAAACATGTACAGTTAGAACCAAATAAATAAAAAAAAAAAAAACGCAATTAAAAATGAAAAAACTCTACGTTATTCACTAGATCTATGCTTTATCTTTCTAAAATAGTCACAATCTAAAGAAATGAGAATACCAACTAACAGAAATTTGATTTAAAAAACTTCAATTCTGCTACAGTTTGCCAGAAATTCGCATTGAAAAATGTATGAAATTTGCAAGGTACTGATTCCTCTTAATTGCCTGCATCTACTTTCTAAAATATCTCTCAATATCCCTATAAGGCATTAGAGAACACAACAACCAATGTTTAGCTTACCAATCGCTAGAACGAACGTAAGAAGTAAATACCCGCTATATGCAGAGTGTTCATAAAAAAATATAATGAATCTTTTAGTCAACTCGATACGAAGTTAGTACGTCAAGTAAGCACTGATATTTTACTTTAATACTTAACTTTAAACATTTCCACCCCTTTTACTTTTACATTATTTCTGGCCCTATAAACTTTATAACTTTTATTTATTGTCGTTTATTCCTCCCAGAAGTGTATTACTCGAATTTTTCTTTCCCTATCTACTCTAGATTACATTTTTTTTAATATGCCACAACGTTTTGCGGGTGAACACTCCATGTCTTCAGACGGACTTATCTAAAAAGTAACAATAGTAAGCTTTTGCCAAAATTTACAATATTTGTACTACATACGGAACGTGAATATTACTAAAAAAATTTAACATGAAGCGATACAATAAAAAATTAGGCATTTACTGACGAGCACTGTAATTAAATAAATTATTTACATATACACAAAAACTGGAAAGAAAAAACACACTACTTTTAAAAAACACATTTGAGACCAACATTAGATCTCAAGTCTAGGAAGATGAAAACCGCGTCCACATTGCGCGATTTGTCGTTATTTTATGACCCGAAGAGGGAATGTTTTTTGATACTAGCATGTGTACAATTTGAGTGAATGCCTTGATCATGGGTTAGTTTAGAAGTGAGCAGTACACCGAATTTATGTTGTTTTGCGGTTCATTGTATTAGCTGTGGTATATACAGGGTGTTTCCCCTTAGGAGGTCCATAGAGCGGGAGGTGATAGTACTCACCTAGACGAACCAAAAATTGTGGCAGGTGGGGGGGCAATATCAACCGTTTAGGAGTTACAGGGTGATTCATAAAAAAAGCTAGGTTTTTACAAAACACCCTGTATCTTAAAAACTACTGGGCGAATGGTCACAGTTAAGGGCTCACTGTATGCAGAACTTCATGGCCTTTCCAACGACAGCTCAACCAGCCCCATACCCCTCTCCCATCAAGAATTATGGTTGTCTAAACTAAAGTTTAGAGCTAATAACTCTTTAACGGATACAGATAGCACATAGGGTATAATAGGTCAAATTAAAGAGGAGGCTCCACAGTTTACAGTTTTTATAAAAAAAAGTTATATTAACGACCTTTTTGCAAAAATAATAGAGGTCAAAGTAAAAAAAAAGGAAAGAAAATCCGAAATTTTTAGTTTAGACATTCATAACTTCTGAGGGGAGAGGGGTACGGGGCTGGTTGAGCTGTCGTTGGAAAGGCCATGAAGTTCTGCATACAGTGAGCCCTTAACTGTGACCATACGCCCTGTAGTTTTTAAGATACAGGGTGTTTTGTAAAAACCTAGCTTTTTTTATGAATCACCATGTAACTCCTAAACGGTTGATATTGCCCCCCCACCTGCCGTACAATTTTTGGTTCGTCTAGGTGAGTACTATCACCTCCCGCTCTATGGACCTCCTAAGGGGAAACACCCTGTATATGCAAGTGCCTCCAGACACATCCTCTTGTTAATATTATTCTCTCTACATAGAATTGTTGTATTATTAAAATCCTGAAAATGGGGTGCTTCCACACAGTGGCTGGACTACACAGTCTAGTTAGTCTGTTTATTTTTTATATCAGACTTGTGACCTGCATGTCGAGTTTTAAGAACCACAACATACCACAACATAATTTAAATTACAGTTTGAATTACCTGAACATGAACCCATGAGAGGAATATTATAAACCAGCATTCTTTTTATCTTTCCTATCCTTCACCCTTCTGAAACACCGCCTAATGGTTTTGTCAGCCTTGAAGGTAGGACAGATCCGGTCATCTTTTGCACTAACTATCTTTTTCAGTTTTTCAGACAGACCTGGAATATATCTGATACTACGATATATCTTGGATCTTTCGTGTTGTGTGGTGTCAGTTAGCTCATCAAGGTCATTATTATTTGGGTGATGATAAAATCGATAGGGTATACTACATTTGTCATTCCGTTTGTAACGCAAAGAAATAATGATGGTAGAGCAAAATGGATTGGACACTCACGCGTAATATTAAAAATTATTTTGATTTTTGCATGTCCGTCCAAATGGACCAAATCGGGCAACCCCTTTTTGGTGTTGAAATATAAAAATTTAGGTTTTTTACATATACTGTTAAAACGATCAGTCCAAAACATTTTTATTGTACGAAAAACTTCTTCAGAATACGAAATCCTATAAAATTGGTTATAATCATTTTTTCTGTCCGACTAACCATTCTAGAAATATGTATGTGCGAAAAACCACTTTAAAAATCAAACTTTCATAGATCGGTGACCATACGAAATTTTATACGGGCATTCAATTAGGGTAGACCAATTCTAGCTTTTTGACTTGTTATTGTACTGAAAAGTTCTTCAGAATGTTAAATCTTATGAAATTGGTTATAATAATTTTTACTGTCGAATGAACTGTACTGGAAATAGATGCGAAAACACTTAAAAAATCAAATTTTCACAGGGTGACCGTACGAAATTACATATTGGCGTTCAGCTAGGTTCTAGGGTATCATAAGAATTGGTCTTATACCTATATTTTTCCTTGTTTTGTTTTATTCTTCGTTACTTCTTTATATTATTTTTGCATTGTAAGTAATTAATTTTTCTTAGGATTTTTATTTTTTTACTTAGTGTGAATTGCATTTACATCCTGTACACTTTATATATGTTTTCTTTAAATTAGTAGCGGTAGTATTTAATTGGATTTCATCTGTTTATTATCGTATGAATTGAATAAAATAAATAAATAAATAATTTATATTTCTATTTCGGGCAATTATTCCGTCTTCACGCAAAGTTCAACTCGAGTTGTACTATGGCCGGGGTCAATGCTTACTACACGGCTTGTGTTTAAGTATAATTTTTCCCCAGCATTTATCTTACCTTAACTTAAATTTGAGGCTTTTGACATTTGGGTTATCCACATACTATTTATCGAAAGCTATTGTGAACTGGATGTTGGTATTCTAGATGTCGAGCCAGACACTGCTTATATATATAGTGCTAAGTGTTATGTATATTGTATTTTTATGAATTGTGCGATCCAGACTAGAGATTATAGGCATATGCAAGTAATGTAAAACTGCTTTTCAATTTCCTTCAATTCCATTTGCCCCTTCATGTTGATGCCCACGAAACTCCATCATTTTCTACTATGAAAGTTTCGGCCGTATAGATAACATTTGATGAGTAAGCAAAAGTTTCAATAGTCGTTATTGGAACAGAAATATTATTTAGAGGTGAAATAGGATGTTAGAGTTATGGTTTATTGGTACACAAGAATACAAATCTTGTAATTGTATATATTAAACCAGTTTGGGAGTATCATCTTTGTGGAAAAAGTAAGTAAGATAAATTGATATATAATTAACTATGTATGTACAAAAGTCTGTCTAAAAAAAATTAAATAACAGCTGAAGTGAATTCTGACGAATAAAAAACTACTAAATTGTGTATATTACGTTATATGAACTGATGCCAGTAGTCTGCTAAATTTGTACTGAAATCTAGCGCACTGAAGATTGCGCTCTAGTGAATTCCAGCAAAAATTGCACAAAGTAAGAGTGCTAAAATTTTAAAGCTTGGCAACAGGATGTTTTCAATTTTGATGTAGGGCCCATGAAAAAAATTGTATTCAATCAAGTAAGTAACTTGGTTCTTCACTAAGAATTAAGGATTATAGGAATATGAACCGCCTTAATGACAAGTATGTTTCAAATGAGCATCCCATAAAAACTCGATATAAGGAGAGATATCGGCAGATCTACGCAATCCCTGAATAAACCGGACAGTGTCGTTGAAAGTGACATTCAAGTTTCTTTGGCAACCAGAATCAAGCTTGGAAAAAATAAAGCTGCCAAAAATTAAATGAGGAGACAATTTACTAAGATCGAAATTTCTCCAGTATATTGCTACACAGTTAGACTTATTCGGATTTAGTTTTGGCCCAGTCTGATCTTCGACAATCCTGATTGGTCCGTCAAAATAGATCTGCACGTCATCAGCGTAAAGATGAACTTTGGAATCCTGTAATTTCATTGGGAGATCATTAGTGCAGGAAGAAAAGAGAAACGGGTCCAGTATTGATCCCTGCGGAATCCCCAGAAAAACAAGTGGTTCCCAAATGATATTATTCACTTTTGCTGACAGTCTGCGACTAATAATAATAATTGAGGTGCTCGAAAATTTAAATTAAATAAAATTTAATATTGCTGAATATTACTCAGCCGCAATAAAGCAAAGGTCTTGCTGAAAGCTGGTGTAAAATATCAATCTTTCTGTATTATTTTAAAAGCAACGATGCGTAAGTGTTTGAATTGAGCTTAAAAATTTTTCTTCACCACTTAATAGTCATAATGAATTCATTAGAATTTTATACAGATTTACGCCTTATGAAGTGTTTGTTATGGTAACATCTCTGCAGTCAAATAAATCGAACAAAATTTAAATAATAAGTTTTGTTTTAAAAGAAAACAACCAGAAAAAGCATCGAATTTTTACTTTTGAGATGAGAGAGTGTTAGTTTCCATTCTATATATGTAGTCCACATAATAATTACCCTAATTACCCTTTGATATTTCCAGTGCCATACACTTTGTATCTAGTTTTGTGGGGCGATGTACATAGTTGTCTGCTTCTTGAATAACAGTTATGTTACAAATATCTTCGGATATATGCAAGTGAAAAGACAACTTTCAAAAGATCCAAATAAGCAATCCAAACTTCTTGGGACACGGTATGCTTTCAATCGACTCAAAGTGTAAGTCACCCTCTTTGTTCCTCCCATTTGATAGCATTAAAAAAGCGCAATTAATGTGCTCATTTATATGAACCTCCCGCACTTGCACCTGTCCAAACTAAGATCGACCTCCATTTATATTCAAATGACTGCTTGCTCCCACCCAACCCTAAATGCAAGTGTTCTGTTGGCACTTGATCAGGTATGCGCCACTGTCCTGTCCACCCACCTTCTTTCCAGTATCGTGTGCATACCAACGCACCACAAAGCTAACCGTTGGTGCACATGTGTTGACGACAGTGAAATGTCTCTTTCGCCTTTGAATTTTTCATCGCTGCGCTCTGTCTGGTAATCATCCATCAGGCGCGTTTCTGTGGTAGTACTGCTACTGGGCCAGTGTAGTTTTTGAATAACATTTCCAGCGAACATTGGCTCGTGGATGGGTGGGTGGGTGGGTCGTGGTGGTTTATTCAATTTTATGCAAATGTTGGAAAATATACAACCGTTCAACATTCATAAAACTTACTCTTCTATGTACTCTATGTCTCCCCTTTCCGTCACATTTCGTGCACCTGAAATTGCGGGAGCTTCCAACTTTCATCCAACACACGAAGAGAGAGCGCCCATTACATAAACCACTGAAGCACCCGATTGACGGGGTAGACGGGGTGGTCTACCAGTCAGTACTTCTACTAAGTAAATGCAGGATTAAGGGTGGAGGGGAGTTCAGTGAGACAATGAAAAATATAAAATAGTAATAAATAATAACAAAAAATAAAAAAACACTATCGCTCAACGGGAATATGAAGCTTGAGGCGTAGAAGCCGTGATTTAGTTACCTTTTTTCCAGTTACCAGGACAGTATTTGCGGGGATGCCCGCGGCCACAGGTGTGTATATCGCGGGTTTACTGTTGATGGCACTAAACTTAACATCACGGAACGATTCAATAGCAATGATGGCGGCGAGTATGTACGGCAGCGATTCAGCAACAACAGTAGTAGCGCGACGTATACATCTAGAGCACGCTTTTCTGCCGCTGGCAAATTTCTCGTGAAAGACGTAACCGAAAAACAGACAGCGTCCGTCCTTTTAGTTTCAACTTCCGCGATATTGTGGTGGGGAGGCATAGAGGAATAGAATGGACAGCTTTTTATTAGATTTTCCCTTTATTTGGCCCTGCAAAAAATCGCTGTTTTTATGTTCGTCCCCGGACTATTGTTTATTTTTTTGAAAGTTTTTAGTTCATCGAAGCCCCTTTGTGGCGTCAGATGCTCGATTTGTTCAACTAACGAGCAAGAAATGACAATAAGAAATTAATTGTCTGCCGCCCTTTGCTAAGCTGCTAGTTTTCTTAATCAGGATCGGTGGAAAACACTTGGTGTGGAAAACATTTGAAGTGCGGGTGATTGGTGCCGACCTTGGGGTTTCAGCTATTATATTTCTCGCGTAAAGTGGCTTATCGGTATGCGATTGTGTGCCATTCACTACAAGTGCATTCACGTTTATAGGTCAATACGCATATTTTGCGGGTTGTTCTGGGCTCTTTAAGCTGAAGGACGCATTACTTTGTGTGTGGTTTGTTTTTGTTTTTTATTAAAGTTGTTTCCTTTTTTTTGTGATAAGAGGCGTGGAAAATGTTTGTGATTTTCCGATAGTTGGAAAATATTTTTTTTTAATGTGATTTTAAAGTTTGTCTTTTGTTTTTACAAGTGGTTGAGTATACGTTAGAGAATTAAGTGCATGTGATTGTTCAGAATCTAAACAAGGAAGATGAAAACTATTTTCCAAGAATCGATTATATGAAGGCCCTTTCGGAATTAAACATGCGATCAAAGGCGATTGCAAGGAGACTTACTCAAGGTAAACCGTTATAACAAGTTTCAGTTAATATGAATCTAATAAATTTCGTCCGTAATATTGAGTTCTGTTCTAAATATCCTACTTAAGTTTGACGAAGCATCTCTCATCCACTAGAATAGTTTTGTTCTAGAATTTTTCAAATCTGTACCGGTGTAAAAATTTCTTTAACAGAAACTAATATCCATTAAATTAACATCTTTGTTTTAAGCCGGCAATGTGAAAGAGATCTTTCGGCTGCTAAATATAAAACTTTAGTGCCGAAAGTATTCTAGTTCAGAATTGATTGAAGAGTGGCTAAATTTTCGAAATTTCCTTTTTTAATTCCTTTTATTTTCCTTTTTCTCAACTACCTTATATCCTTCGTGGAACATGGGCCTATAGATTCAGAAATACACCTGTTTCTCTTAAAATGCTGTTAAGTGATCCTTTGTGTGAAGGATACTCGTATTTATCTGGCAGGATTTCACTAGCTTTCAGTTAGTTGTCTGCTGGTTTTTGTTGTTGTGTCTCGCACTAAAATCCATTCAAGCCCTTTTTTTATAACTTGATTGATTGTGTATACTAAGTTTGTCATATATTGTTAACACTTAGAAATAATTATAGTACAAAAACTGATTTAGATATACATTTATAGAATCATGCAACAATTCGATTTTGTCAGGACGGTTCGTCTGTTTGTTCGCTGTCCTAACGGTAGCTTAAGAAGGCGTTAGCTTAGCGAATTGAAAGTTTTCTCATAGTGATTTTATGACTTTTAAACTAATGTCAAGTTTTTAATTGGGTAATATCGGACATCTATTTTATAGTATTGGCATACAAAAGCTTTCATTTTCACTTTTACATGTACATATTTGGGCACTGCTTGAGCTAGAGAGTTGAAATTTTGTACAAACTAATATTAAAAAAAAAAAATCATGAATTAGTATCGAATATTGGTAAAATACTAATGAAGTCATAGAAATATTTTGGTTTGTAATCACTATATTTGTTGAGAATTTCATAACTTATAGCGTGCTAAAATTTTGCTAATGACGTGAGATACGTCTGAAAGTTACCGAACTATAAATTTATGGAGACGAACACATTCATATATATGAGTCGCTCAGAAGCCTACGGTTAAGCCCAGAAAACAAACATTGAGACAATTAGTGTTTTTTAATATATTAATTTTTAAAATTTATTACTTATTAATTTGATCAGAAAAGTATATAAAGTCTTTTGCTAAGAGTAATCTCTTCAACAAAACAAGATATGTTTTTTATATTTCGATTCTGTCCTGTATACATTACATTCTGAATACATTATAATTTTTATAAAATACTGTGCATATAATTAGTGTATGTAGCCTTCGTTAGTCTATAAATCATGACAAGCAAGATTACACACATATAAGTTTTTGATATAATATGCCCTCTTTTTGGGGTCGAATTTAAATCTATTCAACGTAAATTAAGGCAGTAACTAATTGTGGTTAAGTTGAGATTACTTAATATTTATTTACAATTTACGTAAGTGGAGAATGAAAATTTGGGAATATTTCCCAATAGCAAAGAGGAAACACCTTAATGTGGTAAATTGAACGAAAATTTCAAATCGCGTTTACGTAAATTTTCCTTAATCTCGACCTATTTTCTTCCTAGCTGAATTCATGTTAATGTGTGTGTTAATGTAGAGGGAATTTCATTTTATAAGAATTACGTATGTATATTTTCCCTACTAGGTAATATAAATATTATGAAATAGGCACAACTCTAATTTTAATGATAATGAAAAATATTGCTTTAGTAAATTTCAAAATCTTACTATGAAGACGATTTTTCTGGACGGCAAGGAGACATTGAGGGCAAAAATCCCTGTTTAGGTAATTTTATGTTCAAAAGCATCGATAATTTTTTATTATAAAGTCATTTCGACTTAAAAGAGGGCAAACCGTCTTGAATACGCCAAAAAGATTTGACATATCTGAATTTTAGTAAATTACCAGCTACATTTTCTAAAATTTCTATTTTGTAATCCACATCTATTTATAAATCATGTCACCATAGCTGATACATGCATTCCACTTGAATATAAACCAACTTATGATTTATCTAAACGAATTGATATGTCATATTTTAAAAGTCGATTAACTTTTCGAAATTTCCCAGAAGTATGTCGATAAGGCTTAAATTTTTCAGTAAAATTACCAACCATGTAGTATAGCTAAATTACATATATTGACGGTGATACTGCATACCGCAAGACTAGCAATATCAAAACCGCATAACTGCATAGAGTAGCAAAATCAAATTTCGGAGTTAATGGTAGCATAGCTAAGAAACTACAACTTGTTTTGTCAATTTCATGTCAAAAATCCAAAAATATGATATTTTTATCGTCCTATCCTAGAGTTCAGTAACAATAATTATCAAAAAAAAAAAAAATTAGTGTTGCTGAAAGCGGTAGTAACATTAGTAGGTAGTCCAGTATCACCGACGATATAAGTTTTAATTAATTATTTCATAATAAGGCTGCATATTAGAACAAGTTGGAAACATTTCTGACACATTCACTAATGATATAATAACTTCTTGTTTCAGTTGCCTTTCAAGGCAAAATTACGTAATTTCCACTCTGAGGGAATTCACTCAACATGCACATTTGGTCCAATTTGCCTTGAGGTTTACATTTTTGGAAACTCGGACTTTGAGGGCAAACACAATCAAATAGGAAATTAGACAGGGAATATTTACGTTTTATCTTGCCTGAATTTTCCTCAAGGTAAATTAAAAAGGAATTATAATGCTAATTTGCCCTAATAAATAGTTACAAAGCTAAGATTACTTTGAAGGCCTAATTTATGGAATTATTAAGTCATATTTGCTTCTTAATTTACCTCACAGCAAAGTGGCTTGTGATGCTAAAATCCTAAGTCTAGTTTACGTAATTTTAACCAAAATAGGTCGATCGGACCTCGGTGATAGGATATTCATCCTATAATTTTTTTTGGGAATGCTTTTTCTAAATCAAAACTAAACACGTAGGTACATTTCATATGAAGCTCTTAATCGATCATCAACCATACTATTACGGGGAATTTCAGCATTTCTCAAGTGTTGGTCGTCTTCAAGTTCAGCCGCATGTTTTCTTCATCTGTTGTAGATTTATTTTTTCATTACCAAATAAATAATTACATTTTTTATCTCGAGCTACGGATTTGGCAGCAAACTCGGTGAATTTTAAATTGACTAAATTCGCTTTGAATTTATTTCATAACAAAAGCAAAACTCTCTAAGTGTCTTTTTGTTTACTGGTACAATGTTCTCTTTATTACACTGTTTGACAGACACTTTGTACATTTTTGTAATATAAAAGTCTTAATCCAAGTATCGGCATCTTGGATTATGAGCTCTTGTATAATGACTCGAAATAGTAGGAAATGATCTTATATGTTTTATTACATGGAAATCAATTATTTTTTTACCTGGAAAATGTACCTGGTGGTCCTTCAGACCTTCCAATTATATAGCCGATTGCTGCTTATTTGGTATGTTTCTTTACATTTTTTGCAAACACCACCATCTTGATCCTTTGGTGTTATTTCTGGGTCATTGTCTTAAGCACTAAACTACCCCCTTAAAAAATTATTTTGCTTATGATGATCATTAACTTGTAAGCAAAGACAAGGTTTATTATCAAATATCTTTGCAGGAATTATTCTCTTATTTATATTTTGATATTGTTTACCTTGTACTATCCTTTTTAGATTTTCCAGTATTTCGAGACCATTTACCAGGATTCCTGCTATGTTTCCTACCAACTTCTCAGTCATATCGTATTATTTTCACATTTTCGTTATCTGACGATGTATCAGTATCAATGCAATTAACTCTCCTTGAATTAGGATAAAATGGCATATCACTTTCACTTTTATTGTATTCTATTTACCTTCACATTTTTGTCCTTTATACTCTGACATTAAATCTATTTTTATTATTTTAAAAATTCAGAGTTTCATATTTATTAAAGCAAAATTATTTAATATTTTTGTTAACGAAATAGTTTTCACAAACACTTCAATGTAATATTTTTATGTTTTGTCCAAAGTTTAGATACACTGTAAAAAATTCATAAATTGTTGCCACAAAGCTTAGGTATTTTTCCCTAAAATGTAGGGAATATTCCCGAACATTTCGCGATTATTTCCTAAAATTAAGGGAATATTCTCTACATTGTAAGGAATATTCCCTATTACCTACATTTGAGGGAATTTTCCCTCATTTTAGAGAAAAATACGTAAGCTTTGTGGCAACAATTGTGCAAGTTTTTTACTGTGTATTTCAAATTAAAAGAAAGCACATACATGAACTCACTAAATATTGGCATTCTTTTCAAATCTGTATCTGGAACAATCTAAATACCTGAAGTAACAGTTACAGTTATTATGTATTTGTTATTTTTAAGTGCTACCAACAAATACCGAAAAAAAAAGAATAATTTAGTTTTTATTTCAAAGTGTATATAAAAAAATATTGATAAAAAATGGACTTGTTCACAATCGCTTCTGAAATTATTATAATAACATATTCAGAAGCTATAAGAGGAAAAAAGGGGTGTCTGACCTAAAAAAACGAAGCAATGAGTATCCTTTAATAACTGAGAAGAATATTATTGATTCCATTAAAATTTATAAAAATCAGAAAATAGCAAAAATGGACTTTATCACATTGGCTTCTGAGCAACTCATATGAAGCATAGCTGTGAATACTCAAAAAGCAACCGCGGATAATACATCTATAAATATATAAATAAAATTTCACTATTGCAACTCTGAAGTGCACCGATTTTGAGAACTTAATGTTACTTTTGGAATGTAGAACAGACATTATTACTCATCTGTCTGTAAAGGCTTCTTATCCATTTGGGGCTCAACGGCAAATTCCTGTTCTTCAATGAAGTCCTTCCATCTTCTCTTTATTTACAAAACTAAAGCGAAGATATGCAGACATGTTCTATAAATCGGGGGTTTTTCTTTTTTGTTATTAACCGATTAATAAAATTAAAAGTAGGTATATAAAACAAAGCAAGAAGTGTGAAGTGTGGAAACAAAACAACTCAAACTACATAAGTTACTATCTAAGTACGAGTACGACACCCTTCACCCTTCAGAGAACAGAAATATGCAAAGATTCAAGATAAATGGAGCAGAAAGAAAAAGTAATGATAAATTCAATTTGGTTTGAATGCAGATAGATAGGGGAGCTGAGGTTAATACCTAGTCTATGACAGAAAAACAATGCTTATGTCGTCAAGTTTAGAGCTTGCATATAATGAAGGTAGCCACTTTCGAGTGTTTATGGATCGATTTCTAAATATTGGCCGTTCCATAAAAATGCTACAAAAATGTGGTAAATTTTTCGTTTTAACAAATCTTCAAAATCTTTGTATAATCTTCCTAATTATTGGAAAATACTAGCTTACTTTTCAGGGAGCACTTCTACGTTCTTTTCTTTTGCTGGCTTAAATTCTCCGTACATAAGTGAGAAGTTGGGATAGTAATATTGTTTTTAATTTTTTCTGTTATAGGCTGAATAAAGCGGAATTCAATTTTGAATACTTCTACATGCGATGAAAGATTATGATCATACATATAAACACCATTTTGAAATAGTGAACTTCCGTTTTTTCGGAATATTATTACTTCGTATTTGAAATGAGGGGGGAAATCGCCATTAAAATTACTGAAGATTCGAATTTCCTCTAGAAAACATGACATTTATTGAACTTCTTTCCACTAACTTGCACAAATCGTCATCAGGTGTAAAAATTCTTTGAGTCAAGTAGTTTCTGTTTCTACCATTCTGAAACACACAGTCGTAAGGGAGAACTAAGAAACTGTATTATAGCAAATATTGTAGCTTTGCCAGCTACATTTACCGAAAAATTAATATTACGAGAAAATGTGTTCGAACAACACCGCACTTATTGCAATAGTTTGAATCTCAACATTGTAATTATTTAGCAGTGTTAATGCAATTTCGATTCTGTCTTCGAAGATGGTCTTGCGGTTTCAATATTGCGATTTGTACTAAACCGTAAGTATCTCTATATACACTCGGTGTACACTCAGTATGTAAAACATTGGAACTCAATATTAAAACTGCTGAAAGTTTCGCGCTGTACAGAGCTTATCTAAATATGACCATAGCTATAAACCATAATCATTTATTACACGAACCAATGTTGGCTGCAAGTGTTTCTGATATTTAATATTTGACACTTGTCAAGTTGAAGTGTCTATTTCGTTTTTATTTTCCATGTACACAAGTAATCTCACAATTTTTGTTCGCAATTTGTATATACACCAAACTTTCTTGAGTCAAACGACAAATTTAATGACAAATTAAATGATAAATCAAATGTCAGTTCTTTACTTAATTCGGTATTATAGGAGGAAAGGGATCATTTCAAAACTTGTGCCATTATTTTCTTATTATTATTGGCTTAGACTCAGTATATGTCATAATATCAGTGGCCATTCCTACTAGGTTCGAAAAGAATTATTTCGGTTATATGTCTATGTTTCTACGTGAGAACTTCAATGCAATTAAAATGTTGGATGCAATTCTGGGTTCGTTTGTAGAAACAAATGGCATCCAAAGTGAAACTTGTTATCTAGCTTCGGGATTGAGATTACAGTTTAACTGATCTTTGACTACTACAGAAACTTTTTGTTTTGTCTTAAGTCTCTCGAAAAACAAAAAACAAATTTCTGAGAAAAAGGCCAATATTATAAACACTTTATGTAAAGAAATGATATCAAAACAGAACTAACAGAATTCAGTATTTCACTTCTCTCTTTTTTCTCATTCTTTGGTATTTAATCTCCTGAAAAGAATCAATTCGGATTAAAATTAGAAACTGAACTTATATCTTGACTTTTTATTATGCTGCGACACAAATGAATATAGTATAGCAGCGGCGAACTTTAATATGAGCTTTGATTAATACTAACAAGTGCTCCTGAGAACTTATAAGTATTTAATGTACAGTAGGCAAGATAATATTTGATTAATATTACATTACAAAAATAATCCTGCGCCTGGGAATGCCCCAGCCGATCCTACATGCTTTGTAATGAAATTAAGTTAAATATTGCCAAAAACCATCTCAAATATCCATATTCTAATTGGTAGTACTATCGCTGTTTTGGGTCGAGTTGTACGGGGTTCGATTTACATTGTGAGCATAAATTTTGTTTTTTTTTTAGTTAGTATGGTTGGCCGTGGCCTCCTTTAATAATAAATCCAATCAAAATTATGATAAAAACAAGCAAAAAAGCTAGAATTGGTCTAAGACCAATTCTTATGATACCCTAGATGAATGCCCGTATTAAATTTCTTATCGTCACCGATCTATTCAAGTATTGATTTGAAGTTGTTTTTCGCATATATTTCTAGAACAGTTTGTCGCACAGAAAAAATGGTTATAACCAATTTTATAGGATTTCGTATTCTGCAGAAGTTTTTAGTACAATTAAAGTGTCTTGGACTGATCGTTTTCAAAGTATACGTAAAAAACCGAAATTTTTATATGGCAACACCAAGGAGTTGCCCGATTTAGTCCATTTTTGACATTTGCTAATGTAGTAAAAACATCATGCACGAAATTTCAGCTCTCTACGTCGATCCATTCTCAGGCAGTGCCCAAATATATAGCGGAAAACGAAATTTGTATATGGCAACCCGAAGAAGGAGTTCCCCGATTTGTCTCATTTTCGAACTTAATTTTACTTTTTTTTTTTAAGGCTGTGTACACAATTTCAGCTATCTAAGTATACGCGTTCTCGAGTTATCGTGCGCACAGACGGACGGACGGACGGACGGACATGCAAAAATCGAAATAACTTTTAATATTATGAATGGGTGTCCAATCCATTTTGCTCTACCATCATTATTTCGAGGTGTTACAAACGGAATGACAAACTTAGTATACCCCTATGATTTCATCTAGGGTATAATAAACATTGGGCTAATACGATCATAGTTTGATTCATGTGATATCTAGACGTAATAATGCCATCCAACAATTAGGAAATTATAGTAAGTACGAAGGAAAAAACAGTTGCATATTAATAGAACCATGTACATAACTAAGTGTAGTGATCATATGTTCTTTACTGAACACTAGTATTTTTTCCAATGTTGGATGACCTGGCTGCCTAAAATCAAGTTAAAATAGTTATCAATGAATCATGAGGGCCATGAATGACACAATTTTTATACGACAGAGTATTGATGATGAGACCCTCATCGTGTGGGACTCTTAGACTGTGGTCTATTGCGCCTAATGGACAGTGTTGTCTATTACACCCATCACTTTCAGTTTTAAAATTTTTTTTTTTTTTTTGTACCGCTCTATACTAAATAAACATTGTGCAAAATCATTTAGTTATCTGTCAAGTTCGTCTTTAAAACAAAGCGTATCTACACTCAGCGACAAACTATAGCCATATAAAAATTTATTAAAAATAACACAGATAATAAATACTTAGCTTCAAGTTTTTGTGATATGTGAAACACTCGGTAAGGATGAATTATTTGATTAGCAATATTTTGAGAACATAAATTAAGTATTGCGTTTTGTTAAAATTTCGAATTTTTTAAACCGAGAAGCGCGACAAAGCTATAAAATAGGAAGCTGGTTGCAAGGGTACCTACTCAATAAAAATCAAACAAAGTTTATTAATTCTATTTTATTAGTAATGCGTAGCACTGCCTTTATTCTTAAGTACTTTATTCATTTTCTTCGGTAATGATTTGTAAAGTGTTTTAATTATATTTTTATTTAAAGACTTCCATTTTTCCTCAATGAACTGTGTTAAATCTTGAGCTGTCTTGGAATAGACCTCCCGCGATAAGACAATTAATAACTATATCACTTTATAATAGCACTTTTTCCATGATATCCAATTGCCGCCCATATCAATACTCCTCCTCCACTCATTTGCCTTCTAATTAACATAAATAAGTGGGTCCTTCCGTAAATCATTAAAATAGTAAACAAATATATGTTTGTGACGATCTACAGCCGGCTGTTTCTTTAGAATTGTTCAGCTTTTAATATGATTGACTTCTTTTATAATAAGTTGCACATTCCTTAATTTTGTTTTATTGTCAGATTCAGCCTCCATTTGTTGCGCAATAAGCTTGAAATTGGATGCAATTTTCAAAATAGCATACGTCTCTTGTGTTACGGTCGCTCATCAGCATGTTTTTTTTTACAATAATTTTATAAATAATTCTGATTAGCAGAATGGCTTTATATGATAGTTTTCGAAATACCAGAAATAGAAAATAGTTTGTCCTTCAAATCATTAATCACTCTCACTTGGCCTTTTTCCGCGATCATTTTACCAGAATTAAATATTATTTTGACAAATTAAAAGTAATAGTTTTCTAAGTTACCTTCACGAACCGAAACATCAAAGGAAAAAATGTAGTAAGCTGCTTATTTATATTGATTGCCTTATAGTTTTGTCATAGTCATATTGGGCTGTATGAACGTGATCTCAATTTTGCTCAATTTTCTTGCAAATATACCGCCTGCTATTCCATGGAGTTTATTTTTGAAGTATGAAGTAAACAATTAAAAAGGCTAGAATTGATCTATGACCAGTTCTTATGATAACCTAGATGAATACCCCTATGAAATTTCGTAAGATCACCCATTTGTACAAGTTTGATTTTTGAAATGGGTTTTTGAATATATTTCTAAAACGGTTCATACGATTTCATATTCCGAACAACTTTTCAGTACAATGAAGACATCTAGCACTGATCGTTTTCGCAGTATACGTAAAAAACCTAAAGTGTTATTTGGCAACATAATGAAGAGGTTGCCTTTTTTAGCCTAGCCTATGTATTACAAACGGAATATCAAACTTAGTAGTTATACCCTATAGAGTTTATCATCTATGGTATAAAAGTAAGACGAAATGAGGGAAAGTATTTGCTCCAACAGGGTGTGTCAGAAAATGTTCATGCTTGTCTTTTCCTAACACGTGATTACTTTTGGTCGTTTAGCACCTTCTCTCTAATAATTATAAAGACATATTTTTAAAGGCATATCATCAGCAACTTATCTATTTTTTCAGCCTACCTAGCTACTAAATTTCTTTAGTAAGATTTATATTAAATTGTTAATAATACCAAACAAAGTCAATAGTCAAAGCCTTTCTCTCTCTTACTGACAATAATTTTAAGTACCTATATATTTGTTGGAAAAATACATCATAGCATTCTACATCAGGTAGAAACTTCATAAAACATTCCTTATCAGCTTAAGATTCGTTACAGAATAATTAATGCAAAACGGTTAAAATATATTCAGTTTACCATGAGATATTTAAAAGAAATATACACACCTTGACGGTGACACTTATTGTTAGTAATTAGATCACTTATTGTGTGATGAATAGAAAACTCATTACGGAAAGGAAAGGAGAACATAAATTTTATGACTGAAATAAAATAAAATAAACAGTAGCAGTTTGAGGCAAGGAGTTATGTATGTACATAAACATTCTTGAGAAGTGACATGAGTAGAACAACGTTTAACCATAAAAATTTATATTTGTTCCATAAGTAATTCTATACAGAACTAAATTACACTCTGTAACTGTCGCTACTCAACGCTTGCTTGCATCAGCATCTTCCTTAAGTCCAACGTGATAATATTCAAATTTAAATTAATTTATTATAATTGAATTATATGTAAGCTCATTTCTGCTCTTTAAATGTAAGTCTTTGGGAAATGTTAACAGGAAATATGTAAATATGTGGTTAATTTTTAAATATTGATAGATTCCAAGAAATGTTTATACTTATAGAAAATGGAGCAAAAGATACATAGTATATGTTTTCATGTAATTAGAGATTTATAGACTCAGATTCAGTTGGTCCATTTGAAATTAAAATGAATTATAATACGACTACAATATCGAAAATTTGAGGTATTGGTAACTTCTCAACCAATAACCAAACTCATTTAAGATATTGAATTTGTTTTCAAAGAGAATTACCCAATTTCGCTTACTTTGTACATAAACCTGCAATATTGATGAAAAATATCAGCATTATCAATGAGAGCATATTAAGATAGAGGAACGGTACGAGAGACGCCGAAATGGATACTTAGCTACCCTACAATTTCCTCTAAGATATAAAATAAAATTAAAAAGGATTTAAAAAAAGACTGTTCACCAAAATTGTGCTTTTAATATTTTATTTAATTTTTATACAATTTGCATTTATTATTAATTTAAACAAACAAAAATGCGCGCCCAACGCCCGATCGAACCCACGACTCTAAGATTAAGAGTCTCTTGACTGAGCTAGCCGGTCATACTTGTCCTGAGTGCGATTGCAACTTATTTTCTATTAAATTGTGCTCGTTCTCATAGGCTCATATATACACAAGAAACGCAGTAAAATTTGACAAGGTATAAAGACAGCCTTATTTAAATATGACGTGTGTGGCTTTATATGACCCGGTATTCCAATTTAATCTTATAGTTAAGTATTAAGCCATCGTTTATTTTCGGAATTCCAAAATTTTGGTATTTGGCTTATAGACCATTTTCAAGGCTAACAAATACATTCATGCAAACAAAACGATTAATATACAGTTTGGCCCGAAAAGTGACATCCAACGGTAAAATTTAAGTGCCTCATATTGAGGGGTATCCGAATCACCCCCATGTATGATATGCCATTTTGCGTAGCTTTTGAAATATAATTTTCTTTCTTGATTTTTCACCAAGTTACTAATACTCCAGTCAGTAGGGGTTTTTGCCGTACAAATAGTGGGGTAGTTGTGATTTTTATAAATGTTGTTCAGTTCCGGGACACGATGAAAAATCCAAGTTTAGACACTTCAAAATAATTCCTCAACGGAAATATGAATATTCTTCCAAAAAAGTGTAATACATATAGTGGATGGTGTGCTTTTTTCCTGATTCAGGAAACTTTCTTGGGACGTTTTTGTCACCGGAAAACCAGTTTTCATGCACTGGAATCACATACACACCAGTTACCACCTCGGCGTCGAAGTTGATCCCGATACAGTCATGCTGCTTCACGTTCGTTGCCTTGTATAACTCCATAAAATTAATGCATTCCTGTACAGTCCCTGTCCATATTAGATGCACATAAAATTTTAACCAAGAAATGTATTCAGATCCTTTTAAATCGCTCTATTTGATATTTGGCAAACGTTAAGCCCTCTACCTAGATTCGTATTGCTCTTACCTATTTGGTATCACCGATAATGTTGCTATCTCGCTCAGACTCGTTTGTATATGACATAAATCAAGTGCGAGTATACCTGGCTCAGTCTGCTCGCCGATTTTGAATCGGAGAGACTTACTTTGGTTTTTATTTTATTATTCCAGTATTTTTGTGTTAATTTAGAAGTGTTTTTTGTTCTTTTGAAAGACATTTAAGTTTGGTATTAAGCTTAAATAAAATTTTATAAAATGGGTAAAAGCAGCGATCTGACGAATGAAAAAACCCACGAAGTGAAGGCCTTGATCGATGTGAAAATGTTTTCGAAGCGAGAAATTTCCAAAAGATTGAATATTTCTGAGGCTTCTGTAAGAAGGATTACAGGAAAAATTGAAAATGATGAGGATTTGGGTCCTCACAGGAAGAGCAAGTGTGGCCGCAAATCAATATTTTCACCACGGGCTGAACGACTCACTACTCAAGAGAATATTCGTAGAAAATCGGTTTGCTTCCACGAGTGAAATTAAAAATGAATTAAATCAGAGCAATGTACCAGCCAGTCAGAGAACTGTTCACCGAAAGCTTATTCAGCTGAATATGAAAGCCTGTAGACCCGGTTGCCAGCCTAAAATGACCTCTGCGATGAAAGCAAAACGTTTACTATGGGCAAGGAAGCATCAGAACAAAAATTTATAATTATTTAAATCTTTATATAATTAGCTTATGTTTATAGTTTTATACTTTATTAATTGCATTTATTCGTAATTTAAAATTTTAATTACGTAAATTTTCATAGATATGAATATAATTTCAGGTATGCATTAGTGAAGAAAGCATTTTCGAAATTCTTACTAAAATTTCTGGGTGCGTCTAATAATTTGGCCAGGGACTGTATATTCAGTTAGCATGTAGCTCATTGAACTGTCAACAAATATTGTTGTTGCAGGTCTTTATTATTGAATGAGAATAAAATACAAATTAAAAAGAAGCTATTTTATTTTATAATTAAAAAGCTTTAATTTTAAAAAGCTGTTCGCCCTCTGGCGTCTACTGTAAGAATGTTCTAATTCCCTAACTTAAACAAAATAATTTTTATTTTTACAATCCAAAAGTCTTGATATGTAGTTTTCGTTAATTGTGTACAGTGGCGTGTGTCTATGATTTGTATTATTATGAAAGCTTAGAGTCTAACGCAGTTTTTAAAGTTACCCAGGAACCGTTTTAGGTTTTTAATTTAAAGTTCAAAATTCAAGTCAGACTTGCTCAAATGTAAATTCACCATTTTAGGTCAAAACTTTTATAGCTTCCATTAATGTTACGAAGCTGATTATTTTATACGTGAAAGTACAATTGAGCCGGTGAGAATAAGAGTGGCGTAAGTTAAGTTTTCATAGTTTAAAGTAAATTTATGTTTCGCACTTCGGCCCATAAAAAATATGGACATCTTTTGTTGAAAATGACAATAAAACACTGCCATCAGTAGCTATAATTGTAAATTTTACTTCATGATAATTCTTAGTGGGTGATCGTTAAGAAGTAAGAATTTGGTCTTGAAAATTATTCACTTACGCCACTATGATTCTCACAGGCTCAAATAATAGAGAATAACTTAAAAGAAAAATTCCGAAAAAACCTACTAAAAATTAAAAAAAAAAAAATGTAAAGCCGATCCGGGCGAAAATTTTCAAAAAGCCATTAAAAAAATGATAACTCGAATACTACGCAAAATCGCATAACATACATAAGAATGATTCGGATACACCTCAATATGAGGCATCTAAAATTTACCTCTGTACGTCACTTTTCGGGCCACCCTGTATATGATTTACATTTTTGATATGTATATGGTTTACATTTCTGATATTTCAAAAAATGATGTTATGGGTTATTGAACCTGATGTCAGGTTTTAAGAAAATATATAAATATATATATACATATATATATAATAAAATGAAAAAGCTACTGCATGCGCGGATTGAAGTTTAGTATTGTGAGTGAATATATTGTGTATCAATCTTGAAATTTGTTGTGTTGGGCTCAGTGATAGGACTTCCCTGCCAAATTATGGTAGCAAATTTGAGGTAAGAAGTTAGTAAAACCGTCAAAAAGTTAGCAAAATGGCTACAGAGTATGATAAAGGAAAATAAATATGCTTATTCTGGAAAACAAGTAGGAAAAAAAAAGAATTGGTGTAGGACTAATGATGGTAGAGCAAAATGGATTGACACCAAAAGTTAAAAGTTAATTTGATTTTTGCATGTCCGTCCGTCTGTCTATCCGTCTGCCTGCCTCTCCGTCCACACCCTCGATAACGCGAAAACGCATTTAATTAGAGAGCGTAAATGTTGCACAAGGTTTTTAAAAAGAAAGTAAATTTAAACTCGAAAATGGGACAAATCGAGTAACTCTTCAGTGGGGTAGCCATGCAAGAATTCCGTGTTTTACTATATATTTGAAAACTACCTGAGAACGCGTCAAAGTAGAGAGGTGACATTGTGTATACCGAGTTTTTATAAAAATAGCACATATAATTTCAACAGGTAAAAAAGCTAGAAATGGTCTAAGACCAATTATTATAATATCCCGGATCAATGCCTGCGTGTAATTTCGTATGGTCACCCATCTGTTCGATTTTGATTTTTGAAATGGTTTTTCGCATATTTACTATAACGATTCGTCGGATAGAAAAATAGATCTTAACAAATTTCATAGGATTTCATATTGTGAAAAGCTTTTCAGTGCAATAAAAACGTCTAGGACTGATGGTATTTACACTATAGGTAAAAACCTAACTTTCTATATGGCAACACCAAACGGGGTTGCCAGATTTAGTCCATTTTTGAAATTTTATTTACTATTACTATGAAAACACCGTGTACAAAATTTTAGCTCTTTCCAAATATATAGTGATAAACGAAATTTTTGTATGGCAACACTACGAAGGAATTACCCGATCCGTCTCATTTTCGAAATTAAATTTGTGTTTTTCTACAAAAAAAAAAAAACGAACCGTTCTAGAAATACCTATATCCGAAAAACAACTTAAAAAATCAAACTTGGACAGATGGGTGACCATACAAAGTTAAATACGGGCATTTATCTAGGGTATCATAAGAATTGGTACAAGTCTAGCTTTTTCACTTTTTCAAAATGTATTTATACTATTTTTCTTTCAGCTCTCAAAGTGGGTCTTCAATCGATATTTCAATAATCATTATTTATGTTAGTTACAAACGGAATAGCAAATTTAGTATACCCAGTGAGTTCATCATCTAAGGTATAAAAAAAATGGCTCCAGTTATCGAAGCAGTATGAAAGGAACAGAAATGATCAAAGCAAAACGTGCATTTGCAGTGAAGAATTTTCCAATAATCACAATTTTTTAATGGTTGAAGCAAAGATTACCTAATAAGAAGATAGGAAGCAGTAGAGCAAAATTGGAAATTTTTTGGTGGTTTTTAGAATGAAACAAGTAATTTATTATACTTTCGTCTATCGCATTAATGGGTGAAAAGAGCTTGGCTATGCACTATTGTAGGGCAACTGAGATAACGAGTTAAAAACAAAAATCGAGAGAACGTAGGATTACCCGAACGACGAAATCTTATTGAACACTTTCAAATTCATAATAATGTACATCAGGTACACTACTTCTATTTTTTTAAGAAAAAGATACATTTGGCTTTAGACAAGGTGCTGAAAGCAGATATAGAATTCCTCTCAAGTGAAAAAAATCATATAAAATTAGCCTCTAGACCTAGACCACAAACCACATTAGAGATGCCTAGCGCAAAAGGCAGAAACCCAACATGCGACAATTTAAGACGAAAACTAAATATTTGTAATTCAAATATTAAAATTTTTTAATGAGAATTAACTCTCCTAAATTTTTTTTCCACGTAATTGTTAAACAAACTAGTTTGCTTTGTATTTCAATAACTTTCAATGAAATATTGCAATTTCTTGTCGATGAAATATCGAGAAAAAAAACAAGTACTATTACAGTTAAATAATTAAAAAAAGCGCCACCTAAAAATGAAAAAAACTCGATGTTTTTTGCTATAACTAGACTTTATCTTTCTAAAATAGTTGCAATCTAAAGAAATGAGAATACCTACTAAGAGGAATTTGATTTAAAAAACTTCCAATTTTACCATTATGTTTCCGAGCTAATATCTCTATTCCAATACATTTTTTCCAAATTTTGCCGACGTTATTTATTAGACTTCTACGTTACCTTTAATTTAAGATATAAATTAAGTTGGGCACACCCTTTTTAATATCCCATGATGATCTCTTTTGTGATAATATATGCACATGCTCTAGGTTTTCCTCCTTTATGCCGATCGGTAGCAGATCGACTGGGTTTTTTGATGAAGTTAACAAAAACAAATCTTGATCGACTATATTACACGATTCATAAAAACTTTGTGAACACTTTTAAAAAGACATCAGCTCTTTTTATTGTGCTACATTCTAACTTACCTTGGAGATTTTTGTATTTGAGCATATTTGGCATTTTTTTGAGAATATCTAAATAATTTAAAATACTTATTATGGAAATGACTTTGCAATCTCGCAAGCAGAAACAACTGTGCAAAATAAGAATAGATTTTTAACATGATGTACCGAGATACTGTCTCTGTCAGTTTACTGGCTTGAAGCCGAAAATCAAAGTTTTATTAAGAAAATTTGAGAGTATACTATGTATGTGTTTCTGCAGCAAGGGGCGATCTCATCAGTACCGCAAGGAAACTCTGCTACTGCCTCCTGTCTACACTGCAGTGAACTCAGATACCCAAGCAGTTTTTTTTTTTAAATTAAATGGCGGGGGACAGGAGACCCTATCCCAAAGCATGGAGGCGAAAGCGGCCCATTGTGCTGTCCTGATAGATGGCCATTCACCAAAACCTTCCTGTCCTCTTAATGAAACGCATCAGGTCTTGGAGAGGCAGGTTTTTCAGCTCATCCACAGATAAAAGGGAAGATCCCAGAGTGTCCAGCCTGCACTGGGCGAAGGGCGGACACGCACACAAAAAGTGTTCGGTTGTCCCATCCCATCCTTGTTAGAAGAGCGTGAAGTGAACTGTGGCCGGTAATGATACCAACCACGGTTCCAACAGCTTAAAAAATGAATAATTTTAAGAAAAATGTTTTTTTTTTGTCACTTTTAATTGATTTCTGGACATTCCATTCCAATTAATTTGAATTCATTCAATTTCGTTAGTTATGTACTCCGTTTTGGCAACAAATCGTACTACTCTTGAAATTGTCCAAACGATTGCGCTGATGTAAACAGAAACAAGTGCTATTCAAATATCATAGGATTACAGCAACAACACATATCCATTTACAGCAACAACATGTGACCAAACATTGTCAATATTTCATGAAAACCGGTTTTCACAAAAGCGCGGGAACATTTTATGAGAGTAAAATGTGAAAACTCCGCCCCTTCTCATTTATGTACATTTATGCCATTCTGTTTCGTTGCATGCAATTTTCGCTTTCACATTTTTTATCTTTATTCATAAAAGTTTTAAAGTGAGTTTGATTTTTTTTTCTTGCCGTGTGCATTTTAAATGTAAAACACTCGGAAATCTCGCCTGCTTCTTAACTTGTTGTTAAGTTAACTTTGGGCTGAAACACATTGCCAACAGCAACAACGAAACAAGCTTTTGCTGCCGGTGAATTATGCCCCGACGAGACGCAATAGTATTTTTTGGCATTTTACAAATTTGTAACAAAGTTGCGATAAATTAATGTAGAATTTGCAGAACATTCGTTCATTTAAGTGAGAATTTAAATTTATAAATTTACGTACAAGCTCTCATCTTTGCTATATCGTATTAGAGAATAATCTCACTGCAACAGAAAATTTAGAATTAGGAGTTAGGACCACGATAGAGTTAGCGTTGCTGCTGCTTTTTCTGTTGGTAATGTAAATATACGTAAACAATAGAAAGTGTTCTAAATTTTTTCTAACGCATTTATCGCATTCTTCTTGCAATTCCTCTCCTGGGCCAAGATGTTTTAACTTCGAAAGATTCAAAGTTGCACAATTTATCGATAGGCAATATGTTGTAATACTTACGACAGGCGATAAGTTCATTAGATCTTCACTTATTTTTATTGACAATGAAAGTACAAGCGATGCTTATGAAATTAGATTTATAAGATATAATTTCTTAAATTTAGGTAAGGGCTGACTTGAAAAACAACATTTAAAAATTTCCGAACATTACACACACAAAGCGGTAAAACCGGAGGAAGACGAGAAATATATAAATAAATAAGATTATAAAAACTTTTTAATTTTTGTTTTAATTCAAAAATCAATAAAGCCACTTTTCGTTAGACATATCCATAACATTTTACCGTTATCTTAAAAACTTTCGTTTGTCCCCGTAATTAATTATTTCTTCGTCATTTTCATTATCCTTCACAAATAAAACAATTGCGCTTAAAATATGCATAATTTGCAATCGTACTATGTTAAAAAAAAATTTAACAACTAGAAAAGAATTTATAAATTACGTTTAACATCTTGCCGCTGGTAGCAAAAATGGCAATCACAATAGAAGAGTTTTCTTTAAATGAATAAAATATCCGAGAAAATCTGGAATATCGACATTCACAGTGGATTAAAAACAACAACAAAAATATCTTTTAATTTTTTTCGTTTAGAATTAATGGGAGAAAGGATAAAGTTAGCAAATTCGTTTTTATATTAGCAAGATAGCAAATATGCTTAAAAGTTAGCAAATTTTCAATTATACTAGCTAAGTCGCATCACTGAAGGGTTTCCCTGATAACTTGTATGTAGAGAGATTCTAAGTATTCCTCTTTCTCCAATTCTACACTTTATGTAGAATTTTGGGACTTTCAAAAGCAAATATATGCGTATTTTTAATTACATGCGATAAACAGGCTGTGTTATTGCATAGATGGCACTTTTGATCGACCTCCTTAATACGGATGATGTGAGAAAATATGATTCACTCAACATATCCAACAATTCAAATGGTGGGTTTCATTCCGGAATGTTTCACCCAGTCATATAAAATTTGCATGCATACTCTGCTCTGGTACTGCATGCGACATTTAGTTCTTGCGCCATCTACTGAAGATTTTATTTCCTCTTATTCATCCGTATGCATTACACATTATCAATTTCTGCCTGACTTCATCTAGTTTTCCAGCCTCTAGGAAACTAGCAAATGTGCTTCCGATCACTAAGGTAAGGTTACCAGAGAGTGTTGGTGATTTCCGCCCAATAAGCATCCTGTGTTTTATGGCTAAAGTGTTGGAGAAATTAATGTGTTGGCAAATATAAAACTTTCTTACGGACCACAGGCTGCTATCTCGCTGGCAATCTGGTTTTCGTCCACGACATAGTTGCGAATCTGCACTGCTAAGAGTCACAACTGACATTCGCGAAGCTCTTGATAATGGCAATGTCAGCGCTCTAGTTCTCTTTGATTTCTCTAAAGCCTTTGATAGCATCCGTCATGATTTACTATCTAAAAAATTCAGTTCTTTTTATGATTTCTCTAAATCGGCCAAAAAATTAATTGAGAATTTCCTGTTTAATCGCGAGCAAAGAGTGAAAGTCAATAATGAAATTTCTGATACTCTTCCTCTTCGCCGAGGCGTTCCACAGGGTTCAGTCCTTGGACCTCTCTTATTCAGTATGTATATTAATGATCTTCCTGATGATCTGCAGGATGCTGAAATTCAACTGTATGCGGATGGCGTTCAACTTTACTGCAACAGGCCTATCGGACTTATAGAAGATTGTGTTGAGCGTATGAATTGCAACATTGATCGAATTGTAAAATGGTCGTATAACAATGACCTGATATTAAATCCGCTAAAATCTCAGTGTATACTATTTAGCCAAAATAATTTTGATCTCGCGGATATCTCTCCTAAAACGCTAAATGGGACCATCCTCCCTTTCATGAGTCAAGTCAAGAATCTGGGAGTTCGTTTAGACAGGCAAATGAAGTGCTGCGGTTATGGCAAGGATTTAATGGGAAAGGTATACTCTGGGCTCCGTAGACTGTGGCTGTCCGCTAGTATATTATCACCTAACCTTCGTTCTAAATTAGTCAAAGCTCTTCTATTACCGTATTTCACATATGGAAGTATACTTTTCCCCAAATTTGACTCACTTTGTGCAAGACGAATTGAGGTTGCATTCATTTATTTATGGACTGCGTCGTTTTGATCACGTGATTTCATACAAATTGAACTTATTGGGATGTCCAATTGATCTGTACTTAAAGTGGAGGGCATTTATTTTTCTTTATGAGCTAATGCAAACAAAGGAGCCCGAATATTTGTACTGTCGAATACGATTTCTCCAATTAACTAGACATAATAAATTACTGTCATTGCGCTATAATAAAACAATACTTGAGAGTTCTTTCTTCGTTCAAATCCCACGTATTTGGAGTACTTTGCCTTGCAGCGTCAGGAGGATTGGAGTGGGGGCAGCTTTCAGAAGGTTTTAAAAAATGCATTTAATCACTAATTAATTAATTTTCCGTTTTTTTTTGCTTCTTGTTTCTGAGAAAAATATATTTCTTTTTACTTTTTGTTTCATACCCTTTTCTTATACATTTATAAATTAGGTTAAATTGATTTAAACTCAGTTAACTAATAATGAATTATTATTATTAAATATTTTCCTTAATTTGTCAACCGAATTAATACTTTGTACTATATAAGATGTAATTCTTGCGTACTATTCATGGTTAAATAAATATTATTATTATTAGTACTGTTATATTTACGCTAATATTTCTATTGGTGATTGTCAGTCTTCCTATTGAAATCATTTATGTGTTCCCGCTTTCGTGTTTTTAAATAACTTTTATCTACTCACAACCCCGAGACTAAATAGCTTTGTACGTAAGGGTGACGTTCGTGACGAAACAGTTTTAAGGTAATAAACGTAGATGGATTTAAGTGGAGTTTTTGAATTAAAATGAGTGAATGGGAAGCTTTCTAATGGAGTAAGCATTTGTTACATTTGGGGTGGGGGTGGTAAGTACACCCTTCGGGGTTATCCAATTTGGGCCGTGTGTGATATTCGTCCGCGTAACAGACGGAGTTTGGACTTTTCTGTATATTTATGATTAATGAATAATATTTATTATATTTCGCCAATGAACTTTACATTTTTCGTTTTGGTGCATGGGTAAAAAATTTGTCTCAGTTTGTTTTGAGGCTGGAGTCCCAGTCTAATGTTGGCGTTGTTATTTAGTAGAAAATTGATGATTTTTTATCTGTAGCAATTATGTTTTACATATTTAATTATTTTATTTTTAATATACTGTTATAATATCATCTACATATTTTTAATAAAGTACGCTTTGTATGTTAGGTGAAGATATCATCAAACAGATCATCCAAAACGAATTCCGCTAAAATACCTGATAGGCTCCAACCCATGTCCAGCCCTTGTTTGTTTATAGAATGCTCCCTGATACATAAAAAAATTATTTTCCAAAACAGAGAATTGCAAAGCCTTGGTGAACATGCATTTTGAGATTCGGGTGACTTATTTTATCTTGGGCCATCATATTAACACACTCTTGATCGCTTGGTCATGCGGAATGTTAGTATATAGTTGAGTTACACCTTATTTAATATAATATTTCCCCATAGCTTAAAAATATTCTGTGTATTCAGGTCTTCGTCTGCCCACATAATAATTTTAAATGAAATCCTTATAAAGTCAATATTGCGTCCTTCCGTCTGTCTGGCTGTCTGTCACAGACGTTTTTCTCGAAAATGACGTAGTGTAAGAATTTGAAATTTACCAGTTTACGTCTTTGTGACGCGCATGCTTTTCTACAAACTTTTTTTTAAGTATCGTGTTAATTATCGTTTGGAAGGCCACCTACATTCAGGATTAAAAAAAAAATCAAAATTGGTTGTGAATTCGTTACGAAGATATATTTTGATAATATTAGTGATAATAAGTTTTGAGTCATAGATAATAGGAAAACTCTCTGAGACAACTCTCACTAATAAAACCAACTCTTATATGATCACTCTTGTGTCCAGTCCATCTGTTTGAATATTAATGAAATTTTACAATACTGTAATGTTTGAAACATTGAAATATCATTACTATCCAGACAAATTTGGATTAAATTTAAATATACTGAATTCGGTCGATCGACTGTTCGATGCTGGGCGGAGTCCTGATTGCGCGAGTCCGATTCGCTCTTGACTGTTTTTTTTTTTATTTTCGTGCGGTATATGTAACCGATTGAAGATATAGTTTTCCTGCAAGTAGTGGTACACATGTCTACGATATAATACATTTTATGCTTCAATTTTCAACTATATTGGATTTATATGCGAAATTTTTTAGGAAAATCTCCGATCTTGGTAGAATTAAAATATAAAAGAGTTGTTTAGGACATCTTTTATTAATATTCTTTTAACTCTTTTATATTTTAATTCTACCAAGATCGGAGATTTTCCTAAAAAATTTCGCATAAAAATCTGTTATGAACACCCGATCAAAAGCACAGCAATAAGCTACTTGTAATTAAACTATATTGGATATAAAATATGTCCTTTACCGGCAAATGAGTAAGACTCACTTTATTGTGTACGGCTATTTTTAATTTGAAAATGATGGAGCAATGAGTTAAAAATAAAATGTTATTATGTAAAAAATAGAATAATGATGAGGAATTCGCTTGACATTTTGGAGAACTTTCATGCTAGGTCTGGCAAAAAATCAAGTGTTTTGTAAAGATTGTTGTTTTCCTCTGATCAGACTCAATGGCTGAATGTTGGAGATTTTTAAAATGTGAAGAAGCCTTTCTGGAATCTGATATGTGAAATAGATAAAATAGATAGAGGAGGTATTTAGCCACCACACTTACGGTTATGGTTGTTAAGCCGCCGTTATTATTAATTATATGCAAGGTGTGCCGCTGTTATCTATGGCAGGTATGTCAATGCTATTTGTGTTTTATAATGGCAGAGTATGTCGCATTTATACATATATTCACAGAATATTGCTTCATTATCAGAACGAATCCATGTTTTGAAGCGAAACATGATGTACCGGATGTACACCATGGTTGTTAGACCCATGTTCACCTATGGGACCCTCGCATGGTGGCCTAAAACTAAAACTTGAAAAGAAAACCGAAGCTCTGTGCTTCAAAGAACCCAGCGCCGCCTGTCTAGGAAAAACTCGTGCCATGAGGACCTCTCCCACAACAGCCTTGGAGCCTTATTTAAACTTCCACCCCTACATTTGTAGACGAAAAAGGAATCGATCTTCAGTTCTACCAGGTTGCAAAAGGAGAAGCAGACAATATTTGATATAATCAACCCAAGGTGGATTTTGCAAAAACGCTGGATGTGGTTTTAAGAGTCCTTCAAACAAGGATCGATTCAAAAACGAACATTGGAGTCGGACTGTGCATATACGGCCCCAGATACCATAAGGCCCTGAGCTCTATGTCTACTGTACTGCAAGAGGAGATATTAGCAATAGAAAAATGCGCCAATACCTACATTAGAGGAGCAAAAAATGGCTCCACCATTATATTTTCTCGGACAATCAAGCTGCTTTCAAGACGCTTTCAAGACTTAAAGTCCTACATTAAGGACAGTCTGGGAGGAAGTATCTGTTAACCCTTAAAAAAGATACCCCAATAGCAAGCATTTTGATGGTTGGGGTGCATACTAACATTCTTATATACTTAATTAAATTTGTAAAATGCGAATCTAGTAATCTATTTTGCAGATTCAAGGCTATCGTTGCGGACATGGTAATAAGGGTACCATTTAACGAATGCATATTCCAAGATGTCCTAATAAGCGAGAAATAAAAACCTTAAGGGGAGGTTACCGTTCATGACGATGAAAAATTCAATTTTTTTTTTTACATAATTATCATCCTATAAGTGTTTAGAACATATGGGTAAAGGATATTTTCATATCTGAAGTATTTTAGAATTCACAGCCTGTTGAGAGCAGAACTGTCCACCTGAGGCGCTCGGAAAGCGCTTTCTGGGGAGACCTTTTCTCGCTACCTGAGGTACCCTTGTACATTTCGGGAAACTATTGCCCTTCGGATTCAGCACAATCAGTTCTTGGTGGAAGAAGAACGGCCTCTGTATGGTGCTGGAATAGCTGAAGTAAGCTGTCAAAGAATTTTTTAACGTTCAGCTTTATATGAGTTTTTCTGGGAACAACATATTTAGCGCGCGGGGCGCTCTACAGCTTCAACAGCTGAGCCGAATTCACATGAATCTCTGTGCAATTGAAAGTAAATTCAATTTGCGGGGCCATTAGGAAGCGATTTTTGTCAAAACTTGATTTAGAAATAGTTTTTTCGTCCGTTGAAGCAAAAAATGTTTTTTTTTCAAACGGCTGGCATTTTGTTACTCAGTGGTTTTTTTTGAAAACGAAAACCGGTAAGGCCCCTCAAATTTTACATAGTTTAATAATTTTCAATCCTATTTGTTTCGGATGAACTGGCAGAGCTGTGGAGCGCCCCACGCAGACGAAAACACGCCATGCAAGATTTGGTTTAATTGGAGCTGGAGCCGCCATTTTGGATTTTTTTTTTAAAAACAAAAATGAAATTTACTCTCCATTGATAAAAGAATAAAATACGTTAAAATCCATTTCCAAAAGTATTTATTTTATGTAAAAAAAAAAAAATCCAAAATCCATGCATTTTTCATGCCTCTCGTCGGAAATCTTCATAATCTTTAGAATTTATGTTTCATGAAGCCTTGAGTTCTACGAGCTTTGCAATTTATGCATTCAATGTGCGGAGTAAAGCTAAGCTTAATATCAAAAGTAACACCCAAATCAATAACCACTGCACATCTAGGAATTGACATATTATTAATTCCATAATCAAAATATATTTGATTGGATATTCGATGAAACGTCATACACTTGCATTTGGAAATGTTTAAAGTGAAATTTTTCCTTCTGCACCAAGAAGCTCTATTAAGATCGCAAATCACTAACAAACATTAAACATTTTCCAGAATTAAAATTTCCAGCAATATTGTTAATAACGAGGAGGAAAAGCAAAGGGCCTAAGTGACACCCAAGTTGACAATAGGTCTGTTCGAGCTTACTCAGTTTTGGGACAATGAATTGCAATGCATTTGAACGAACTTACACATTTTCCGTTTGTTTACTTTCTCGTGCACACAAAATTACACGAGCTGTGCATACGTCATAGCATCCCCTCTTGCATGAATTTATCCGAAGTTTTAAGTTACTGCACCATATTGCAAAGAAAATTGATAGCTACCATAGGAATTTTTTTAATTTTCTTAAAAGTCAGAATGTCGAATGAAGATGGTTTGACTATTCAATGTTCTCATGGGACTTTTGCAAGAGTGCAAGTTAAAAAAAAATAAAAACAATTCGTATATATTACTCCACACTTCTTCGTGTTGGTTTACTTTTCATGCATATTACATCTTCCCCACCACACGAGTAAGTTTTTACCCAGAAAGTTTTTGCACGAGAAGTACGCGAACAGACCTAATAATCACTCGAGAGAAAATTCTACGAATTGTAACGTACTGATTACGATTGTATAAGTAAGATGAAATCAATTCAAGAAAGGAGTTGTGAAAGCCTATCGAAAGCTTTTAAGAAATCCGTATAGATAACACTGACCTGAGAGAACACTTCTATAACATTGATAGTAAACATAATGCGTAAACGCTGTTAGATTAGTTGCTCATGACTGACACCCACTGCTATTATGAGTTTTAAATGTTTAAAAAAATTACCAGAAGTCGTCCTTTGACCTTACAAAATTTTGTTGGACATTTCACGTTCCGTGTATGTTTACATACGAACTTTCATAATAGTGTCTTATGCTTTTACATTATCAGGAGACACCAAATTTCAGCCGGCTCTTAGACTACATATTAGGTGCAGATTTAAATATTGGCGTAATATAGGAAATCTTCTAGTTGCCTAGGTAAAATCCAGTGCGTGAAGTTGATGACATAGAACATTCGCAAAGTATATTTTAATAGTGAAGGGCATAAGTAATCGGCATTTTGTTTAGTATTATACCCCAGACACTCAATCTCTATAATGGAATCAAATGGAGTCAAATATCCATCAGCGACTCATTTCCTTCATTTAAACTAAAATTGAATTGACCACATTTTTCTCAATTGATAGATAATTCAGTCACGTTACCATCTATTTTTACGATAAAATAAATTCAATCTACTAGAAAATGGAAGAATTTACCATTAAATTAGCTGTCACATCAATCAGTTGATTAAAAACCTCACATTTTTAAAGTATCAATACCGGAATCCATTAGGTGTTGTACTTTGTACAGGACTGTCCACATTAGCTTCATTTTGGATCTGACTCAAAACGTAAACATATTATATTTCCCTGGTTCGTATTTGAAATTTGTATGAACGAGTGTGGCTGTCGACAGATCTACATATCGAACATCGGCACCGAAAGTGTCACAGCACAAAATATATAGTTTTTTTCGAAATCGCATTTTATAATTTTTTGTATTAGAAAATCTCTAAAAGTCGCATTTAAAATTTACTGAGGGTATTTTGCGTCATCTCTCGGGAAAGAACTGCACATAATTATGACATTTTCTTTAGCAGTTAGCACGTTTTACGCTAGTTGACAGTCGGGTTGGGGAAGTTCTTTCTACCCACATTTTGATAGCTGCGCCTAACCTTACATAGGTACGGACGGAGCGCATTCAATTGGAACTACAGACGAACGGACAGGACATTAAAATGGCTGAAAAAATAACTATGGAACATTAAAGTTCTGGTACACATCCAATATGATTTCTCTTATAAAGAAAAGAAAAGTGAAGAGTGAATAACTATCAACGCAGATCTTCTCATCTCTAAAGTTTTCGCTAAAATTGAAGATACTCAAAAAAATGTCACAAAGGTTGCAAATGACATTTGGAATAAACTGACAGTTCAGTTTTTCACATGTTCATTAACTTGAAATTGCTTAACTTTATATTTGAGTCAATTATGGAGATACATAATCATTTTAGGGTATTAGAATCTTACGCTCTTAAACTTTAGGGGTTCGTGAAATTATGTAGATAATATCTGAAAAGTCATTGAATCAATAGATTCTGGGAAAATGGATTCGAAATAATTGGCAAAAAGGTTACAACTGCTTTGTATATCAAAATATATTTTATTATTATATTGTAACATTTTAGGGAAGTCTGATGTTTTCCGCTTTGTGCTTATAAATCTCCAAGAAGTTTTACTATTAAATTTAACAATGCACTCCATAGACTAACATACTGACCAAACAAATATTTATGCAAGAACTCTACTATTTTCTCAACTGATAATATTTTAATTTAAAAATGCCATTACCGCACCGGTTTATCTGAAATAAAGCTTAGTGTCTTGTTTATTGGTATTTTAGTCCAAAAGACCACTTATCCTACCATCTCGGGTGACAATTTGAAGAATTATGCCTAATTCAGTAAGTAAAAACAAGGTAAAAAATTCGACATTTTTGTTTTGGACCGGCATAACTCCAGAGTGGAGAGATATACAGCGGTGGTTGAGCAGTAGATGGAAAGGTCATGAGGTTCTTCATACACATATATGTGCTTTTAAGACTTTTGTGGAAAACTAGCATATTTTCAACGATTGAGATACCTCTCTTCTTGCCTAACAATTTTTTGTTCATCTAGGTGAGTACAATTACCTCCTGCTCTATGGACGGACCTCTGTGACGGAAACATCCTATTACCGAGCAATTCAATTTGATTTATTGAGCAGCACAAGATTAACAATTTTTGTAAGTACTCGAATATATAATTATAGAGAAAAAAATGTTCAAATAGTTACTTATATTAAGCGGTCATATCAAATATTGATGAAAATAATAATAAAATCATAACCAAAACTAAATTCAAGTGAAATTATTCAGTGAAAAATATACAAAAATATACTCAAGAAACCGATAAATGATTACATTATGTTAAAGTCACAACTATAAGAAGACCTAATTAATAATCAGCTCTCTCCAAACCATTCAGACCTGTATTGAAGATAGCAACTTTTTAAATTCAACGACAGTAACCGCTCTTTGGCAGGTTGCAGGTAATGAATTCCAAAGCCGTAGGATCTGAATGAAGAAAGGATTGGAGAAACTGAATCCCATCCATTAAGTAATCGGTACGTTTAGTATGAATAAGTTTGAAGAGAACTAGATTTGCTTGGCATCATAGGTAAATGTTCAGTGGACAGTCCAGTAGTGTGAGAATAAAATTAGAGACATAGTCAAATCTGTGTAAATTGAAAATAAAGCGGATATAATCATTATTGGCAACATTTATTTGACGAGAGTAATTGCTATTCAAGTCAAAATTCCATAAGTAAATTAGGGAAGGATGAAAGTATTCAACAATTTACATTTGATGTCCATCCTTAATAATTTGACAGAGATCCAAGTTGACGCAAACCTCCAGCTTACTCATCACTCCGCGTACATGATCACAACATTTCATTCTCCCATCAAGAGCGACACCGAGATTGGTAACTTCGCTTACTCTAGTCAATATTTAACCCCGAAACAAACATGATGTGCGCTATATCAGTTGCCAATATGTTATTGGAAAAAATTATATATTTCGATTAATTAGGATCTAAAGATTACGCTGGAACCAATCGTAAATTCGTACTAAGTCATCATCAATCCTTATAATGGAGTCTTCAATAAGACCGAGAGGTCTGCTATTGTATATTTGTAAGTTATCAGGAAATGATGGCAAGTAAATCATTGATGAATTAGGAAAAAAGCAATGGGTCTAAAATTGACTCTTGGGGAACGCCACACAAAAGCAGCTGTAAATCAGAAAGGTGATCGTTGACTCGCACTAGTTGATATCTATCGCCTCAAAAGCTCTGTATTAATTGAGCAGCACTAGCAGAAAACCGGAAATATTCTGAAGTTAGTTGAGAAGAATAGAGCAATTTACACAGCCAAAAGCTTTTGTAAGGTCGATAAAACCAGGTTTACAATCTCGTCCTTTCTTTAGTCAGTGGTAACATTTAGGACATCCGATTCCTAGCTATATCCAGCACTGAAATCTGAATGCCAATGGAAAAGTATTCTGTTATTCTCTATAAACGATTGGATCTGAGTGTACGAAATTTTTTTCAAATCCTTTGCAAGGAAACAAAACATGCTGATGGCTCGAAAATTCGATGGATTTTCAGTAGACTGTTTTTGTTATGGATAGGTAGAACAGTAACAAGTAGGCAAGTAGGAGTAGGCAGGTATTAAAAACAAATAATATATAGAGACTAATGTAAGGCAGCAATAATTTTAGGAATTTGGGAGATATATTATCAGGACTAGTGGCACTAGATTTAATAGAATATATGGACTTATAACACTCTGCATGATCAAGACACCAAAAAGACAAAGAATTGCTATACTCAGAGTTATTTAAACATGATATGTTGTAGGAAATGATGATTGATTCATAGTATGCGACACGAATAATCTGTTGAGGTCGTTAGGATTGGTGCTCCCATATACTCGAGCTTGTTTGAGATTTTTCCATGGTATCTTGCTAGAAATCGTTGGATTGAGTTTTTGTTTGTGATACTGATATTTGACTGACTTAACGGCTGAGGTTGCCTTATTCCGTGCGTCTTAGAATTTCGCGCGTGAAGAGCTTGTCTTAAGGCGTCTAAACTTCCTATAGAAGAACTCGATTTTTGCAATTACACAGCTAATTTTGGTTGCGAACCAAGGACATACATTTAGCTTCTCTCTCTGTTACATCAAACAGGTAGATACCTTTCATATAAATAATGGAATAAGCTCTCAAGGATTTCGTCTACTACACTACAAGATAATATCCCATACCAAGTCAGCCTATTGCACTCATAAGACAACTTAGATAAATAATCATTGATCAGGGTATCGCTCCTAGTGCCTGACAGATGTTTTTAGATAACATATCCCCTCTAGCTGGAAGCAGATTCCATGTTTAATTCAACCATCTAGTTAAAGACTTCCAGAAGGCAGAAAATAATAAATTGAAGAATAGCATCCACCATTGGACGGAGTCTTCTCCTAGGAAGTTAGCTGAATTTTTTAGTTTAATAATATTTTCTGTGGGTTCCAGTTGTTTTTTGGTTTTTAGGAGAAGAATTCGTATTATTTTTCTCCTTTCTGTTAATTTATGGGAATCATCAGCTTCCGCTGAATAAGTAATGCCTGCACTCGCATAATAAGTGTAGCTGTTCTTTGACACTAAGGTTATGCAGTTAATAGTTGGAAATACAAATTTGTATGCCATGAATGGTATTTTCGTGATTCAGAAAATTCTTTGTAATTGGCCACCAACAAATCAATTGACACTGCCGGTCAATTCACTAAGGCTAGGCAAGACGAATGTCCTCGAATTGTCGATAGCCATTTTTAGACATTACTCAAAGTTAATGCTAGGCCCTAGAAGAATCTAAGATAAATTGAGGCGATTATGAGGGCCTTTCCGAATGAAATTTTCAAAATCCAAATAATCCTGAGCATGTTGTCTCAAAGAAGACATTTCTAATTTCATTACAGATCTTAAGTAAATCATAACTAATTTTTCCATTCAACAAATTCATTTAGAATAATTTTTCTTTTAATAAACACATAGGTTTAATCATCTCCGCCAGAAAATCCTGAGAAGTTTCTTAACAATCTATGATATATTTTTGAAGCATCATTTTCCGGGGAAATTGGGAAAGTTTTTCTCTGCTCAAAAACCCTTATTGAAGGTCTCAATAGCAATCATTAATTAGGGTAATTTTTTCAAATGACAGCCTATGATGCCTATTCTCATTTGGAAGAATAAATAAATAGCACATATTGTTAAATTTTATACAATGGTACGTAACCCTTCGTGCGTGAGTCCAAATCACACTTGGCCGATTTTTTTGCATACTTTGCTTTAAAAACTTTAAAAGAATCAACAAATCAATTTTATCTATTAATTATTTCAGCACTGATTTATAACAACATTCAATAATTAATTTGATTCTAGGTGACACCTGCGTCTTAATAATATGAAAACCGATTTGGTCAAAGAAAACTAGCCAGTTGATTTGATATGAGTTTCTGAATATATTCTTAAAAAAAGAAAAATGAGAAAAGTGGAAAGAAAGGAGAGATTCGAGAGGGAATAAAAAATAGGGATCGTGATCTTGAAATATATGCCATCCATGGGTAAAAAGAAATTATGCTCTTGTCAGTTTTATTACAACTTCTTAGTTTATTCTTTGAAAAAAAAAAAAAAATACATCCATTATTTTGAACCTAAGATAAATTCAATAAAAATTTATCTTAAAGATTTTTGAAAGCGAAACTTATTTAATTCATTAAAATTGCCATCACAGACATTGTCGCGTTCGAATTGATACTCAAAATTTCTTGGTCGGGATATTATGGATTAGCTTTGATGTTAGACACAAAAAGTACGCACAAGCATTTTATGTCCGATAGCGGTTACCATAAAATGGGCAATCACATAAAAAAAATTATTTGATCATCAACATATGCTATGGTATTCATTGAGTCCCGCGGGATTGCAAGTTGAAATTTTTATTGCTTCGGAAGGAATAGCTTTGGTTTATTTGATAGTCATATGAGCATTATTAACTGTAATTACAGATTTAAGGTAAAGTTATGAGGATATTAAAATGAATTCCAGGTATGGTAATAAAAACGTATAGAAGTGTATGATATGTAGGCTCGTTGTACACATAGTGTAATTTATTTAATAAATATTGCAATTATAATATTTAGTATCTCACTCTTACATTATTCCTCTTTATCGAAGAAGAAGAACAGGGCCACCGAGTTTAATTTCTATAGCAAAAATTTTTCCCCACCAAATTACTTCTGATAGAGCTATAAATTAAGTATTTTTGCTAATTTAAAATATTCAATTACATTTGATTGAGATTTTATTAATGTTAAGAATTGATCAACGTGGATTCTAGGTCCAAGATTTTACTTTTTTATTTTATTATTTAGTTTTATAATTTTTTGGATACACTATGATTGAAGATTCGAAATCTGTCGAAATATTTTATTACATAGATCAAGCAGAATAGTTTATTATAAATATTACTGTTGACCATAGTACACATACAAATGGAAAAAATAACAAACAATAGAGTTTCAATACTATAAACGCAACTGGATTAAATAAAGGAATACTTTTTGGATTGTTTTTTAAAGACATATAGTCTTGTATTTAGTTTAGGGCTAACAGAGCTAGTAGCTGAAATTCTAAATACTTTGATTTCGAATTGCAGTCAGAGTTCAAGATTATGACAACAGTTCGTAAAAGAAATAAAAGAATTCAACAGTGCAAATAGTATTAGAGAATACAAACCAGAATATTTTATGTCCGACGCTCTCCGCATTCTTGAAATACAAATCGTCCAAGCTCAAATTTAAAACCTTTATTCGAATGTTCTAGTATTGAAGCATCAAGAAGTTTTAAGAATAATATATATATATAGGTGATATCTAGGATAATATGCATGGAGCTTTAATAAAAATTTAATTTCTCAATCAACTAACATTACAAGAAGACTGCCTAAATATTAAGTATCAAGATTTTTGTCATAATATTAGAAAATATCAATTTTGCAAGTACACATTTACAAAGCAAAAAAAATAATATATCTACGGCTGAAAATGCTCTGAGATTCTTTCTCAAAAAGAAACCCCATCAGAATTTCGAGAGGAATTTTTCCTAGAACAATAAGTATTTACATAAAACATTAATAAACGCCCAAGCAATAATAAAATTAAAGATGTGAATGTAGAAGAACTTAATAAGGGGTTGATAACTCTTGCATTCAATTTAATCAATTTTATTTCTGGTCAATATCTACGGAAATTCAATTTTCTAGATTTGTGAAATTTCTTTTGTGTAAATCAGTTCCACAGGCGCAATCGAGATATTAAATATGGTTCAATGTATGTTTAAATCAAAACCCTCAGGCCTGTTTGCAAGATAAAACCAGATATTAGTTTTCTTAAAGTCGGGATGTAGCTATAGCGCTTTCTATACAAAATAGGTAGATTCAATCCATTTCAACAAAATCCGATTACACGACCTACGTATCCCATAAATACCACTTACATTAAATTTGCTCCCATATTACCCCTCAAGTACGCCTAAATTAGCTTTCTTCGAAAAGTCGAGATCAGGCTCTTGGTCTCTCCCTTTCTCTTTTATGACGGATTGAAAGTTTTCTATCTAGTCTGGCCGCTTAATACGGACTGTATTATCTTGCGTTTCATCAGAACTTCACCCGATAAATGCCGGTGTGTCCCATGGATCTCTTATTTCTCCATCTCTTACCTTAATTTTCATCAATGATCTGCCTTATCTTACCTTCAATCCCATCCATAGTTTCCGATGACAGCACCCTTGATTTCATATACTCCTTTGACACTCTCACGGACTTCAGAGAGAATGCCACACTGTCAAATGAGATTGAATGATTAGATCATTGAATAATGACCTTTATAATATCCTCGCTTAGAGTAAAGCTCATCGCGTTTAATTCACTGGATCTAAGTTCCAAAGCTCTTTTATCATATTTTTTCCATTCTGATTTATTTTTATGGAGCATTGATTTACGATACAGCATCTTTATGCATTCCTGTCATTAATATTTCCAGTAAGTTAAGCTGTACAGGTCACATTTTCTTTGTTGCTAAAGAAAAGAAGCATCGAAATGTCTTGGATTTTTGAATAGGCGTAAGAAATACTTCAGCGCATTGAATTTAGCGCTCCTCTACGAGTCGTACATCAGACCTAGATCGCGCTGCAAGCCGCTCACATCCTTATACCCATAAAATTACCTTCGGCCGTACAGAAAAATTCCGTGATACGTTTTTATCCCGAATTATGCGAATGTGGAACAGCCTACCATCTTCTGACTTTCCTCCGGCATACAATCTGGGAAGGTTTAAGAGTGATATACATACATCGGCACCTCCGTTACTATCCTCATGATCCCTAATCCCTTTCCCATTCCAACATCAGAAAAAGATTGATAAGTATAACCATAGATGGCACAAGAACTAGATGTCGTATGGCATACTAGAGCTGAATAAACAAATTGTGAAATAGGTAGTGCATTCTGGAATGGACCATAACATGTTTCAGAGCGTGCCGAAAGCAAATGTTATTATAGCAGCAGTTAAGTATACATTTGGTCGACTTCCTCAACACTTCAGATACGAAAAAATGTGAATCACTCGACGTATACATCATATAAATTTTATATACTTTTTGAGTACTGCATGTGACATCTAGTTCTTGTGCCATCTATGGTATAACTCATGTCATCAAAATTACTGTTTACACCACATACTACCCCTTGGTAAATTAGTTTTCCCGAAGTCTAGAAATAGCTAAATTGCCTTCAAGCAACCGAAAACTACATAGATTACTGACAAAATCTTAGTATAGTTTTCAAGATAAAATTTACAAATAGTATACAAGAATTTAGCAGGGTTTTTTTTTAAAGACGATATGTCTGAAATATGTAAAAACGACATGTAATTCATAATGGCAGCACTTCTGATATATAAGCTAAATTAATTAATTAATCAAAGCTCGAAAATTGCACGAAAGCTTTAGCAAATTTCAATAAATGTGTCTTTCTAATATGTGTGTGAAAAGTTTAGACATTCCAATTGAAAAAACGCTCACCTTTAACTTTTTTTTTTTTTTACAATTTAATTTTTCATAAAATTTATGTATTGAATCCATGAATAACTTAAAATTACTAAATTTTTCATTATATCGTTTATCTTTTAGTAAAGTACTTTACAGCATCTCCTTAAAAATTTGTAATTTTCCCATGTCGACTTTTGAAAAAAACGCTCCTTAATTGCTCATTTAATAGAAATTGAATTTAACGCATATTTTTATCAAAAAACACGTCATCAACACCAGTTTTTCATATTGAACTTAAGAAGCTCGAAAACTTAGCTTTAAAATGACTTCTTAGGCTCTATGGTTTGGTTGGTTTACAGCTGATTGGAGGTTTGCAACTGGTAGTCTTGTTTATCGGGTCTATGATGCATTTATAAATTTTTATAAATTTTTATTATTATTTTACATCTTTAACTTATTTATTTGTTTAATTATTTAGTTATTTATTTATATGTTCAGTCAACGTTTTAAATACTTTTAATGCATAATTTGTGAAATATGTTTCAATACTTTGAAAAAAGTCCTATAACATCGGAAACAGAGCTCTTGAAGAAGGGTACTAAATCAAGCAGCATCAATCGGAAGGTCATAGAGTGAACCAAAAGCTGTCTCACGAAACAAGACCCAATGGAGAGCAACCATTTTTGCCCTTGGTCTTTCAAGGGATTAAATCAGGCTGATTATGAGAATATTGTGCGAACTGTTTGAATTACTTGATGTGAAATATAATCGCAAATTATCCTGATAAAAATTCTCATATTCATCTTTTCTTGGAAATCAATAAAACCAAAAAATAAAATCCAGTAGCCATTGACTCGTAATTAATCCACAAAATTGTTCGCAACAATACCTACTGCAGATACGTTCTTATTGGTTGCTGGCAACAAATCTGAAAACAGCTTTTTCCTAAATAATAAATGCATATATGTATATGTATAAGCATAAGGCTTTTGGTTGGTTTCTTTTGAGCGGCCTTGCACATCTCGCTGAGAGTAGTCTCGCGCATGGTACAGCAAAAATGCATAGGACATTCTTTTCATTTTAATTCCTTTTCTTTTTTAATTACTTAGTGAATGGCCAACAATCAAAAGATATATTAGCTGTGTTCTTTATTCACTGATCTGGACTCATTCAGTTCAATTTGTGCGCCACATCCTATGATTCAACAAAATAACCAAATATCGCTCAAGATAACAGGATTATGTATTTATGCCTCACTTTTAAGTTGTGCTTTATTTATAATTTTGTACTTCATTTAATAATAAATATAAAAAGACCTAGGCTGGGTTTAAACGCGGACGAATGCGAATGACTTTTTTTTTAAATGTAAAATAAAAAAAAAACGAAAGCAAAAAACAAAAATAAAACCATAAAAAACTAAAAGTTCAAAGAGAAAATTCCGTTCTAAGAACGGCCAACTTTAGCTTGTTTTTTAATAAGGTCTTTCAGCTTGTCTGAGTTATTATGGGCTGTGATTATATAGAAAAACATACGAACTACTATGCTGAAAAACATCAAAACCTACAGTTTTGTAATGTACAACTCTAAGTCCTCAAAGTTATCTGAACGTTTTCATAGGAAAAGCAGATCGTTTTTTTTTTTAATTTTAACAACAAGTTCATAGTGAACTTAACTATCGTGCCAATAAAATAATTAATAAATGGAAGATGGTACAATTCCAAAGATGAATTTAGAGAGGCTGAATGAATTAGAGAAATGTGGAGTTATAAAACCAAAAGTAACTTTTCAATAATTGTATGAAAGTACTTACATAAGTAGTCGTATATATGCGTCTTTCAGCATTCAATTATAATATAAATAATAATAATTTAATTTGTTTGCATATTATCTTGACTAAACTTTGTCTAATAAAAACAAAGAAGTGTATCAAATATGTATTTATGTATGAACTGCTGAAATCTTCAAAATTCTCAAAAAATATTTCGGACGGTAACATGATTAAATATTTTCTAAATAGAATTTTTCCATTGTGTATTTAGTACTTCACTTACTGAGATTTTTAAAATTATTTAGATAAAACAGTTTGATTAAAAAATGCAAGAGTAGTACGAGTTACATTCATAAATGTTCACCGTGCAATCAAACTAGCTTGATAAGGCATGATAATTCGAAAGCTTTTCGTGATAGTTCGACATTCTCTTATGCACCGTAAAATTTAAGTATTACTAAATTTATTTTCTTATTGAAATTCTAGCTTCTTAGAATATTTTATTATTGGTTTTCACAAACCAAATGCTTACCTCTCAAAATGAAATGCAAATATTAGAACAGTAGTTTTTCGAGAGCCTTACCTGAAATATAAGAAAACTTTTGTTTAATAATTTTTAAGAGCTAAACGAATTCTGCAATTAATATTAAATTTCTGATTATGAGTTAAGATTAATGAAACTGAAACTGAAGCTATCAGGGAATAGGTTTTAAAAAGCGGATTTATCGACCAGGACTGGCAAAATATCTTCGTGGGCTGCATCAAGAGTTTTTGACGCAATTATAAAGTGTGAATCAGGATCAGTTCGGATGATGCAGAAAGTTTCGGGGATGTTCAAGAGCAAAAAAGTGGGATTATTAATATAGTAGGAGGGGGAGGGCGAAAGCGATATTTGGCAGGTAAGACGGTTTAGAGATTTTCCTTTATGTTTTATAAATCACTTTATCACTCCTGAAGAATAATCTTATGATGATGGGGATTTAAAATTGGATCAATATTTTTTAGATAGATAATCCCTCAAGCTTTCCAAAACAGAGAGGTGTTCGATAAGTCCGTCCAAAAATATAGATTTTTTTCTTTGAAAAATCGCTTTTTTCTTCTCAACATAACTTTCTTTGAAGTCTTTACACTTAGTTCAACGGTACTGAAGTTTTGTTCACATCCACATAGTGTACCATGAAAATAGCCATCTTTTTCGGGAAATGTGGTAATTTTTTCTTTATTTCCTCATTTTAATGGTCCAATGATGCGTAATATTTCCCAGTTATTATTCTATATTTCTCGAAAAAATCAATAAAGATTATAGCACGATCATCCCAGAAGCCTGTGGCCAATAACTTTCTTGCTGATGGAACCAACGGCATATCTAGGTTGAAACATTTGGGGGATCAAACATATTAAAAAAAGGCGACACTGCATAACACTAAACTTTATATCTATAAAAATATTTTAAACAAAATGAAAATATACAAATGTTTTTTATAATAAAAAAGTAGTTCTTCGAGCTTCTATGGGGTAGTAGCACAATAAAATCTAACCCCAATTTCTGTCTACTGCTTCCTGTACATAATCGTAATCTGAGTTTTAGAAGTTGTATATTTCGTTGTTGTATGGCTCATATCACTAGCCAAATTTGCATTTCCGCACAAACATCTGGGAAACAACTTATGCTTTAGTTTACAAATATTAATTAATACGTTAAACACTATTCGTTATTTGTACCCGTGTCAAGAATTAATTTTACTGATGTCCTTCGGCCACAACGTAAATAATCCATACTGCTTTATTTTGTAATCTCTGAAGTCTCGTTAAATCTTCCCCTGTACCCATAAAGAAAACTGACAGACAATATTCGAAATGTGGGTTGAGCATAGCATTGTACACTTTTATTGCACTTTACGTCCAAATATTATCTGTGACTGTTCTGAAATAGTGTATTGTTTTAACAATTTTGGTACATATATAATTGAAGTGATGTATTAACTTTAACTTGTTCGTTTTTAACCATTTGCACCTTTCACCTATAATATAGATACAATAATGCATCATTTGCAAAGTGTCTTAATTTTATTTATTTTTCCAGCGGACGGGAATCGAACCTACACTTGTTAGAATCGGTCAATGATGGAGAAAGAAGAACTTTAAGAACTTTTATTTTTAATGATTCTAAATCAAATTTATAAATGCAAGAAGAAAAAACTACCGCCTCGTCCGGCGTTTGAAACCGGGACCTTCCGCTTGCCGGGCGACTGCTCTTACCACTGAGCTAACGAGACAGATGATTTTCCCTCTTGCATTTATCAACTTGTAACTAGCCTACTAAGCCACGTTTTTGCTTTCAGCTGGCATTAACCAGTAACGATGAAAGCGCACAAAGAAATTGTAAATTCAATTTTATTTATTTTTCCCGCGGACGGGAATCGAACCTACACTTGTTAGAGTCGGTCAATGATGGAGAAAGAAGAACTTTAAGAACTTTTATTTTTTCAAACCCCAGACGAGGAGGTTGCTTTTTCTTCTTGCATTTATAAATTTGATTTAGAATCATTAAAAATAAAAATTCTGTCTTAATTTGCTTTAGTTTGGTCCAGAATATTACCCATATGAATAATATAAATAACAAACAGCAATGCTCCCAAGATAGAACCTTGGGGTATTTCTAAGGCACAGTATATATATATCGTTTAGTTTACTCTTCTGCGAACTCTTCATTCATTCCGTATTGAGGGAATATTTATATCCACCGACCACCGACCACGTGATTGATATGCAAAAATAATGCTATGCTGTTCCACATATTTAATCACCTATTCCAAATATTGTATTTTTGTGTAGATACGATAAAACACTCGTAACAAAACCTCTGGAAATTAAGTAGTAGACAACGAAGAGTTGACTATATAGATATATCAAGTAAAATAGGTCCGACGATATTTATCCCAAGCTTAACATACTGACGCTCCAATTTTTAGAGTCCTTTTTCTGCTTGATATTATTAGTACCTGCTTAAATTCCTCTAAATTAACCGATCGAAAAAAAAATCTTCTGATAATATTCAGCTTACTTTCTTATCATCCTAGCCGTAATCAGATACTTACACCTTTCTCAACAAAATTATTTAAAAGTTGTCCATAAGTAATAAGCTGCTTCATTCGAAAATCAAGAATTCATTAATTTCACACTGTGCTTAAATTCACATAACCTTTTTTTGAAGCCGACTTATTTGCATTATTTCTGAGCTTCATTCCTATATATTTCTTCAGTAAAATGAATAATAAAGATAGAGAGTACTCTATATATATATCTGTTCAAGAAGGAATTTTTTTTTGGATTCTCCGGTATATAACAAAAGCTAAAAAATGTTTTTAATTTGTTATTCCGTCACACAACTCAATAACTTTGGGTGACAAGTTTCAAGTCTTGGTTTGACTCATCAACAGGTCCCAAATAGCGAAATTGAGTGACTTAAAAAAAACAAATGAAAAATTAGAACGAAGAAAAGAAATGAAAAAAATGAAAAAAATTGAGAAAATAAAAAAAAAATTATTAAAAAAAATTTAAAAATTGTTTAGAAAAAGCAGATTCATTCGAAACAAATCGAACCTGTATTCACCCGCAGTGGGCTGAAAAAGAGAAATAGAAAGGAAGAAGAAGAAGCGTTTCGTGTTAGCAGCAAACCTTACACTCATCGGTGCAGCTTGGTTTTCTGCCTGCTGCAAACGCTTGAAAAGGATCAAATTGATCTCCTCTCATATAAACTCAGAATAAATTCTGGGTGTGAATTATATGAGGCAAAAACACTCCTATATTATACCAAGGAGGAAGAAATAATAAAGATAGAGATTATTCTATAGGATTTTTTCACCGGGTTAAACTTATATTTGTTCAAGAAGAGAGAAACAAAAATAGTAGTAGGAGTAGTCCAAAAATATACACACGTAACAATAAGAATTGCCATACTTTCAGAATAAAGCTATATCATATATAGCATGGAGAATTATCAGAGGACAATTAACAGAGGTTATAGTGAAGGGGAAAATATAATACTTATAATTAAAATTTAAAAATCAAATGCAGAATACAATAAAGTGATAGTAAGGATTATGACTAAACTGGATTAGAATAACAAATTCTTGATTGAGGTTAAAATAACGAGTTTGGACAATGATAACTGATTAACGTACGGAATAGAACTTGTATAGTCACTGGACTATTAATATCTCATATAGAAATCCCGCAGAATTCAGTTGACTTTAGTATTCAGACAATATCGCAATGTAATAGCCGATGCAGTTATGTGTTAGGGTACGTACACAAAGAGGTGAGGCGGGCGAGGGGAGGCTGGGCTGGACACTTGAACGAGGCTAGGTGAAGATACACCCCGAGGTGTAGTGTTCACAACAAGGCGTTCAGTTTCTTGGTAAATCGCGAAGTGAGAGCATATAAATTATGTCATCAGATTCTAAAGAAGAAATTCAATGTTTGTCAAATAGTGCAACTATATGCCACTTTTCTCATAAGTGTACTTTGCGCAGTTTTACTGTGACCCGATAAATAACAAGCGATTAGAGTTTGGAGAATTCGTCAAATATGTATATGAAGATTTACATACTGATCCTCATATATTCTTCCAGTATATGAGAATGAGTTAAGAACCCTTCGATTATATAAAAGATAAAACCTATACGAATATGCCAGTTATCAATATTAGCGCGCTGCAACTCGCAAAAAATTGAAAAATTTCATTCTTGGCATATCGCGCGCTGACACAGCGTTGTTATGAACACTCTCATAGTACAGCGTGCAATAATTTTATTTCTTCAATTCTTGATATAGGCTCGCCTCGCCTCGTTGTGCACGTACCCTTCGAGTTACTTAGGAGAACGTTTGAATAATAAGAGGATAAAAATTAAAGAGTAATATATAATTAGGATAGAGATTTGTAGTAACTCTTAATTGCCAGAGGAAGATTATAAATACTTTCAAATTTCAGAAAAAAAAAAAACATGATATCATAACTTTTATCATCAAGGCTGTCAGAATGAGTTACATGAGAAATTATTGATTTTAATGACGAAATTTTACATTATAACAAGTAAAAAAGCTGGATTAGGCTAAGACCAATTCTTATGATACCCTAGATGAATACCCGTATGTCATTTCGTATGGTCACACATCTGGGCAAGTTTGATTTTTGAAGTGGTTTTTCACATATATTTCTAGAACGGTTATTCGGACAGAAAAAAATTATAACACATTATATAGAATTTTATATTCTAAAGAACTCTTCAGTGCATTAAAACCATCTAGGACTGATCATTTTTACAGTATACGTAAAAATCACAAATTTTCCATGGCAACACCAAGAAGGGTTTACATTACATTTACTATTTTTATGAAAACACTATGTGCAAAATTTCGGCTCTTAACATTGACGCGTTCTCAGGTAGTGCCCAAATATGTAGTGAAAAACGAATTTTTTATATGGCAACCTTACGAAGAGCTACCCGATTCGTCCCATTTTCAAACTTAATTTTACTTTGTTTTTTAAAAGCCCATATGGAAAATTTCAGCTCTCTATGTACATGCGTTCTCGAGTTATCGTGAGGAAGGACGGACGGACGGACAGATGGACGGACATGAAAAAATTAAAATAATGGGCGTCTAATCCATTTTGCTCTACCATAATTATTTTTAGGTATTACACATTGAATGACAAACTTAGTATATCCTTTAGATATCATCTAGGGTATAAAAATATGCATCACATATTTGTAATGTTTTTGATTCAAAAATCAAACCCTTTGCCCATTGGGTTTCAGAAGAACCATTTTTCTAAAACTGCACCTCTTTGTGAATTTACTAATACCACAAAACCAAATAGTCTCTGCACAGAAGCTGAAGATGTGAGTGGGGTTTTGGACCTTAAAAACACTGTTTAGTAAGGGATACTTATTCAAGATATCCAAAGTTGTTCCAGGATCAAATAAATACAGATCATCAAACTTTTAAGTGTTCCATTAAATTGGTGTGATGCTGTGTCACTTGTGATATATTATCCAATAAAAAATGAAACAATCACAAAATTTCGTATAAAAACTACTTAATCCAAATCAAAATACGAAACAGCTGTGTTGTTATTGTTATACTTTTCAGACTCATAGTCAGCGCAGCACATATGTTTTATTATACTTCTGTCACAATTGCATTAATTTCTGGCAACTTTCCTTCAGAAAATGGAGGGTTAAGTGGTTTTACTCATTGAAATTTCACTGATGGACACAAAACTGCTGCAACGATTGCATAATTTGCATCCGAGGTCAAATTGAAAAAGGTTCGAAATCTTTCAGTCAAGGATTTTTCCATTCTCTTTGATTGTTCTTTAAGAATCTTCAATTCACTGGATATGTCAATCTTCCTCAAATTATTTCTTAACGTTGCTAGGGTTGGCAAAAAGTATCCATATAGCATTGACTGTTCTTCTGTAGAAAGTTAAGTGCCTCAGAGTTTGGGCGGAGAAGTATGTGATACTCTGATAATTATTCAAGATGGCTATCTGATAGCTTTGTTATCAATAGACGAGTACAAAGTTCAGGGAGCCTGTTCTTATTTTCCAATATTTGACCAATAGAGTCATAAAGAGAGTTCCAGCGGGTCACAACGGGTGTATTTGCGAAGCGCACAAGCCATAAAAAAACACTTCTGCTAGCGCACAAGCAGGAGTTTGCGAAGCGCACACCTATTGTTAAGGGATTACGCATTGTTTTGGAAACGCGCGGCTATGGTTAAGGTCAACGCATTGTTATAGCACGTATCTTTACCTGATCTATGAATTTTGTCTGATCTATGTAAGTTAAGTTAAGTTTTTTAACCCACTAATATCAATAGGAGGAGTACGCTCTGCGCCAAGCGCAAAGTTACACACACAAGCAGGCAGGCGCACACACACAGACAAGCAGGCTGGCAGCCTGCCTGTGTGTGTGTGTGTTCGCGCCTGCCAGCGTGTGCGTGTGTGTATTTCTTTGCGCTTGGAAAATATACCCTACGGGGGTATATTACTTAGGGCAGGTAAAGATATGTGCTAGAACAATGCGTAATCCCTTAACAATAGCAAAGTCAACCTAATAATAAGTTAAGAAGCTGTAGAGCAAAATGGGAAAATTTCTGGTGTTTTTTAGAATGAAACAAGTAATTTCGTATACTTTCGTCTTTTGCATGAATGGGGGAAAAGAACTTGGCTATGCACTATAGTAGTGCAACTGAGATAACGAGTTAAAAACAAAAATCGAGAGAACGTAGGATTCCCCGAACGATAAAATCTTATTAAATCCCTCAAAATCCTTTCAACCTATTCATAATTATGTACATCAGGTCACACTACCTCCCATTTTTAAGAAAAGGATAAATTTCGCTTTGGCCCAGATGCTGAAAGAAGATGTAAAGTTCCTCTCAAATAAAATTCTCATTTTTCCCGAAAATATCAGAGAATTCAGCATGAGTTCTCCCACTTAATCTCTTCATAGCAAAACGAATGTAAACAGAAACACGTGCTGTTCAAATATCATTGGATTACAGCAACAACATGTGCCCTTTTTGACCTTTTACAACAACAACATGCGTCCTAACATTATCAATATTTCATGAAAACCGGTTTTCACAAAAGCGCGGTAGGGTTTTATGAGAGTAAAACGTGAAACTCCGAAAATGAAACATTTGCCATTCTGTTTCGGTGCATGCAACTTGCGCTTTCACATTTTTTATCTTTGTTCATAAAATTTTTAAGGATAGTTTGATTTTTTTTCGATTTTTTCCTTTCTTCCTTCCTTTTCTTGCCGTGTGCATTTTAAATGTAAAACACTCGGAAATCTCACCAGCTTCTTAACTTATTATTAGGTTAACTTTGACAATAGGTGTGCGCTTCGCAAAGTATTTTTGACTAGATTAATTTTGGGTTGTGCGCTTCGCAAATATACCCGTCACAACAGGATAATTTAATCTCCTTAAAACTTTTTGGCCAATTAACTTCATTCCAACGATTTGAACATTTTTGCATAACCTGTAGGGTTTATTTGATCGTAAAATTTGAAATATTGAGGTCATTAATATATTTTATGACTCAATTTCCTTTGACCTTGGATCGGATTGGATTAAAAACTTGTTCGAATCATTTGCTGATCTGAGCCTAACGAAAGTATAAGTGAAATGGATAAGACTGAGCCATATTACAAATGAATATTCTCATAAAATTCAAAAATCTTTACATTTAAATGTTCTGAATATCATTCGGCATTTTTTTGAAATATTCTAATGAGTTCAGCTGTGGATAACAGATTCAAAGTATGACTTGCGGATTGAAGATGGTATAGCAGTATTGTGTCTAATAACTCGTCGTCAAAGTTGGATACTTCGAAATCATCTCCACCATCATCAGAGTTTACCTGATGTTTAAGACTTGGTGCATTGACAATACCAAATATCTTAAAGGCCTTGATGAAATTTGATCCATTATCTGTCATAGTCGAAGTCCTGAGACCAAATTTAATAAATGATTTCACTGATTCGTTATGTATGAGAGCCTTTGAATCATTTGCATGCTAGTGCCACAAACTTCCTACTATACTATATTTCAAGAGTTATTTTAAAAGTTACGGTCCATGAAAAAAGTAATAGAGAAAGCTTACCTCTACAACCACATTGAAATATTGCGAAAACAGCAAACTTGTCTCATTTCGACAAACATTAATTTCTTGAGTTGAATTTTAAATGGGTTCTGATACAACAGGAAAGGGTTCTGAACTTACACAACAGGAATATCGCAGTGATCATTGTTCTTCTAACGTTGGTCGGGACTTTTTTGGATTAGAAATCGACGCCTTTTTCCTGTCGACTGGGTCTTGAAGGATCACCTAAGGATCGTCTGAATCAAAATCCTCTTTCGTCTATTTCGTTCATTAATCAAATAAATTATTTATTCAAATTAATTTAATATATTTTTTCCTATAACAAGAAAAAAATTTATTGCATATGCAACTCTACAACACTACACAATAGCCAATATATAATAGTACACTTCAACTGAAATGAAACATTATGTGATCAAATGTAATAATTACCATTGCAGATTTAAGGAGGCTAAAAAAAAGCGAATTATCACGAATTTTTCCTGAGAAGACTTTTAAATTTATTAATGTAAAAATTTGTACACTTATTATGGTTACTGTTGACTACATTTTAACATTTTTTATTTGTAAAAATAATAATTTTGAAAGCTGCTATAGCTGATCCGCAGGAACTCGATATATCTGGACTGGATCATGTAAAATCAAAAGACCAAACGGATTTCTTTAAAGTAATGTATAATCTTGTAACTAATCGAAGGAATAAGCAAAATAATTGCTTTGTGACAAAATGGCGGCTTCTAAAAAAAAGTCGAAATTTTGGCCTTAAATAGTTTATAACAAAAGAAATATTTATCGGTGAGAAAAAAACCTTCGATTAATTACTAAAAAATATAAGAAGGTTGTGTTAAAATTTGAGACTGATCGGTTCAGCCGTTTACGAGAAATCTTGGTCACCGTCCTTAAAAACACAGTTTTGATAAAAACCCGTTTAAGTTTCAAAAGCACTTTACATAGATTAAGATTTTTTTTCCAACTTACATCCAGTCGTCTATTCAAAATTACCTTATAAAAAGAACACTAATGCTCTGTCACCTTACGCATCTGAATACATTAGAAGGGAACATTTACAATTCTGACACGTTTTTACAAATATGCGTGTAATTTTGAAAATAATCGCCGGATATTGACTTGAAATATACTGTATGTGTACTTAAATATATGTACATTACGAAAAATTCTAACTGTATGTAACCCCTTAAACGCCACATAGTTCTGATACAGTCAGAATATCACTCAGCGATAATTAATATTTTTGTAACCTTAGATGGAATTCTTATTCATTTTAATCCACTCCGCCTACCGTAATTCAAAATTCAAAATTGATGAATCCCCACATTTTTCCACCATCCAGGTTATTTGAAATTTATAATTTATTTAATGCTTGGAACAGAATGCATCGCAGCCACCAAGCACAATGCGGTGATGAAGTGTCAAAATCGTAGCCACCAAACATGGTGAACCCAATGGCCATTGATGACTGCGTTAAGATGTAATTTAAATTAATTTTGTTAGCTGTATTAATAATAAATTGTACCACAATATTATTATTTTTAAAATTTTTCATCACCATAATTAAATTTTCTTTGAAACTCATGATGTTCAGCATACAAAATTTTAAAACAAACAAAATATTAATCAGCTGTGAAATGTCAATACAGGATAATTGCGCTAAAGTTGAAAGTCGACCAGCTTTTGTGTGGTGGCTACGCTGCCTACGTTCATTTCCATCACTTAATGCATTGCCTTATAACATTTTCCTGCTTGGTGGCTACTTTCATTCTGTTCCAAGGGTAAAGGTGTGGTATGACCAGTATCAACTAAATGCTTGCTTATGCCTGATGTTGGTCTATTATAGAGTCCCGATGTTACGTGCTCTATGTATCTAATTTTAATGAGTGTTTTGTTTTACGAATATAGACTGCATTGCAATAACTACACTCAATACTATAAATTCCGCTATTTTTTTAGGCCAGCCATTCCCTTTAACTCGTACACGAATTTGTCTATTTCTTTACTATATTCGACACTCTCGTAGACCCACTTTTCGTCATCACAGCGAGCTGAAATTTGGTACACAGGTTCATGTCGCGTGACAATTGAATCTGTCAAGATTTGAACCGGAAATTTCCATGGAAAACCCGGAAAATCGGGAAAAATCATTTGAAAATTTGGTACAAATTTGATTAGTGATAAATCTGTTTCAGGAAAAATGCAGAGTTTTCCGATTTTTCCGAAAAATTTTCCGGAATTTTCCGACTTTTCCGGAAAATTTTCCGGTAAAAAAGTTTTCTAAATTATGCAGGATCAAGTTCCCTATCAACTGGCATCATTACTTTCTCTCGGACAATGGTGAAAACTTGCAGAAAAAAATCGAGGAAAATTCATGTAAAACGCTTTTCCAGAGTTTTTCCGACCAAGGAAGTATTTGAGCGTTTTGCAACTTAAGACAAAGTTGTAGAGCGAAATGAGCTGCATAAAGTTGCTTTTGTGGAAAACTCCATGGAAAACCGGGAAAAGCGGGAAAATCATCGGAAAATTTTACATCGATATGATTAGTGATAAATCTGTTTCAGGAAAAATGCAGAATTTTCCAATTTAGTTAACGTGAAAAAGGCAGAAAATAAAATAAGTAAAAAACGAGTTTTCAAACAAAACTGAGGCCAAGTCGCATGAAAAAGTAGAAAATAAACTTTTCTTCACACACAGAGATGGACTCAGATTTTATCTTCACACACAGAGGTGGACTCAGATTTTATTCGCTGACAATCACCGATATATTTCAGTAAGATCAATCAGAGGTAATAAGTGATTTGATTCATGAAGAGAAAGAATATTCAAGAGAAATGTCCCAATAAAAAAATCTGAGTCCACCTCTGTGTGTGAAAATAAAATCTGAGTCCATCTCTGTGTGTGAAGAACAGTTTATTTTCTAATTTTTCATGCGACTTGGCCTCAGTTTTGTTTGAAAACTCGTTTTTTACTTATTTTTATTTTATTAACAAATGAAAAATAGAACAAAGAAAACAAATGAAAAAATGAAAAAAAATTGAGCAAAATAGAAAAAAAAATTTATAAAATTAAATTTTTTTTTAAAAAATCAGAATTTATTCTGAATTTATGAAAGGAGATCAATTTGATCAGTTTCAAGCGTCTGCAGCAGGCAGAAAACCAAGCTGCACCAATGAGTTTTTATCTTTTCTTTTTCATCCCACTGCAGGCGAATACAGGTTCGATTCGTTTCGAATGAATGTGTTTTTTTTAAATGTTTTAAAAAAATTTTTTATAAATTTTTTTTTCTATTTTTCTCAATTTTTTTCATTTTTTCATTTCTTTTCTTTGTTCTATTTTTTCATTTGTTTTTCAAGTCACTCAATTTCGCTATTTCGGGACCTGTTGATGAGTCAAACCAAGACTTGAAACTTGTCACCAAAAATATAATGGGTTGTGTGATGAAATAACAATTTAAAAGCATTTTTTAGCTTTCGCTATATACCGGAGAATCCAAATAAACCCCTTCGTGAGCAAATATAAGATTAACCCGGTAAAAAATCCTAAAGAGTTATCTCTATCTTTACATACTATTAATGTATTTCAAAAATTCTGCCAATTGTTTATTGTCTTCCTTCCACAGAACATAGCTCATCATCCACATATCGGTACCAGAAGCCAATCTGGTCCTTAAAACGAAGACTTTTTAAAATTAATTTCTCTAAACTGTTCATATATATCTCTGCTAGTAGGGGTGACAATGCCGACCCCATAGGTAGGCCATCCTTGAAGGTGTAACATTTGCCCCAAAACTCAAAATTATTTGGATTTATGCACAAGTTAATTAAATTTTTCAATTTCTGTTTCTTACTTTTACTCTTAAATACCTTTTTGAGTCTACTAATTGGTATCGATGTAAATAAACTAGCAACGTCAAACGTTACCAAGATTGAGTTTTCTGGCTATCAACATGTTTTATCTTTTGAAGCAAATCGACACTGTTTTTAACTGAGTAGGATGACATAAGCTTGGTATCTTCTATTAATACTTCTTTAACAACTTTACATAGTTTATAGCTAGGTGCGTTCACAAACGAAGTAACTGATCTTATCAGATTATCAGTCTTCTTCAATTTAATGAGTCCAGACATTGCAGGCGCTTTTGGGTTCATACATGTCAACCTATATATATTGTCACCTAATATCCTTTTACTTGATTTAAGACATTCTTTTAAATCGGGTTGAAATCTACATGTTGGATCCGTCTTGAGTTTTATAGCTCCGCTTTCCAATATAAAACCTTGTATTTTTTCCAGATAGTCAGCCTTTTTCACTATACATAGCCTTGCTACACACCAAGTCCATGCTTTTTATTTTTCGTTGAATACCAGAATTTTTTTTTCTGATTTTGTGCCTTTGTAATTGGTGATATTTCTGTTTAATCATGTCCCCACATTTCACTTTAGTTGTAATGTCTGCATTCTTCAAAATAACCTCCGTGTCTATAGCCAAATTAAAAAAATCATTTTTATTTAAAACATCTGGTGGAGAGAACTTTATTCCTTTCTGTAAAAAATTCACCTCCGATTGCAAAAATTGTACCTGTGATAAGTTTAATAATCTTGGATAAAATTGTACTTTTTCTATGTTATTCAACTGCGTTGGAATCTTGATAGAACTGCGAATCAGATGTTTAATTTGCCTGCTTTGTGTTAAATGTTGTTCAGCCGCAAGGTCTGCACACTTTGCTCTTATTTTATCATCCAATATATCAATTTCAATGCTGTGGAGCCCATAAGCTAATTCCCCATGAATAACCCTCATATGTATATGCAAATTGTTGCGCGTTGTGTACTACTTACAAATTTATTTTTGGAGCCAAATTCCTATTGCCGTAATAATTGCTGCTTCAGCCGCAGCTGAGTTGTTATTGGACCTGATATTAATATATTTTGGATATAGTTTTTTCCTTCTGTTCTCCACTCACAATTAAACCGTATGTGATTGTTACACTTTTTAATTTTCAGCAGCACTTTTTCATGCCATTTAGTTAAATGGCTGTACTAGCTCCTTTAATTTTATTAATCGAAGTAACCGTAACTTTTATTTAATCTTACACGTGTTTCGGTGCAACTGCAACATCTTCAGAGTGCCTAATCGCTACTGAGCAATAAATTGTGCCTACCACAGATAGTTAAGCGATATGACCATTTAATTATAGTCGGTAAAAGAATGCAATTTTCTTCGACGCATTGTATCCAAATAAGGATTGGTATACATCGGTAAAATTACGTAATGGTATAGTGATTTCACAAAATTTGATGAAGAAGAAGCAGATAAACAAAACTTTCGCAGCGTTTTATAAATCTTACTGATAGTCGATCTTGCATGGCCGCAATAGCTTATTGGAATTATGAAAACCAGATTATGAGCAGTGCCTATAGTTTCTTGTTATAGGAAGCTCATCCTTAACTGGGCGTCACCCTTATATACATTGATAAAAGAATTCAATAACGTCAACCTTCAATGGAATCCCGATACCGAAAAATCTTTCATCGAACTAAAATCGGGGTTAGTAAAATCACCTGGCCTAGTCTCACCACATTTTAGGAAAAACTTATACATACAATTACCAAGTTAAGTATTGTTTGTGTTCTCTTTCAAAGATGTGATAATGTAAATTAAGATGTTCAGAATTACCCTGTTACTGAAAGAGACTATCTCAGCATTATATTCATGATGGAAAAGTTGCATCGCTTTCATGGAAATTTCGTGAAAATTTTATATTTTCATTGATCATTCCACTCCAACATGGCACACTGTCATCGGTCGTTTTGACTAGGCGATTATAGCAGTTCGATATCGAAATGAAGAGTGTACTACCCCATGAATGAACTCCCGTGGTTAGTATCGTGGAATGGATCCTCAATAGCAAGATTATAGATATGTAGGTACTTCTTAATGTAGACAATCATGCCTTCAACACGTGGTAGTGACTCAGCAATTACAGCATTTGACCTAAAGAATGCTATAGAATCCCTAAAGCAGCATATTCATTTGAGAATTAAGACATTTTAATCTAAATTTTCTACATAAATAAATGATCTTGTAATAATGGTAAATAACTTCATACAAGACATGAAAGTTTCTGTGTCGTCTCTTACTAAACGAATGGATAATCTTGAAAATTGTGCCGTAAATCATGATGCTGTAAATGTTGCATCATGAAGAATAAAACATCTTGAGGATAAAGCGGAAAATTTTTAAAAATCTTCAAAGGTCAGTGATGAGTTTCTTTCGGGCCTGTCGCAAATTCCAGGAAAAATTTTTAAAAGACGTCATTGAGTGTTCAGTTCCAGCAGAAACAGCAATATTCCGTTTGCCCCAAAACGGATAGATCAACTGGACAATTATAAGAATTTAGGTGAAGTTGGAGAATAGCTTGTTCTTGTTTACTGACAATTTGCTTTTTACTATTTTATCATCACAACTTGGATATTGCTAAACTTAAGCGGAGTATAAATGAATCAATAAATCATGCATTTGAATTGTTCTGCTACTCTTACATTTTTTTTTAGTTGTAATTGATATGGTATCTCTTTTGTTAGCTATCATAGGCGACCTATATTATGGCTTTTCCTGATGTTGCGGACACTATGAACGGAAGATGCACACTGGTGAGCATTGTGAATAATTACATATTAAACTTAAATATTTATCATATTTCCAAGAAAGTCAGTACATCGAGATACTAAGAGTAACTATTAGGAGATGCTGGAGTGAACTGAAATCTAACGCAAAGCAGAGAGTTCGTTACAGAGCATCGTTACAGGGGTCTTCTCAGGCCACCGTCATTTACGGTATTGCCTAAACAGGACTGACCCTTGTGTGTAAGTGAAGTGAGTGCAAGATTAATAGCTTAATTCCCATTTGCGAATACTCGTCATTATACTTGACGTGATCAAAGATATAAATTTACAAACTTAATAAATGGAAGAGGTCGCAAAACAGACCCTGCAGAATACCGAAATTGACTGAGTTGAGAGAGTGGAGACTTCCAAAAGAGAAGACTGCCTAAAAATGTCCCCTCAAATGAATATCAATCACACGAGCTGCGAGTTGGTTTAAGTAAAATTTATAAAATACTTTTTGATAAAGAATTTGATGATCGATGTAACAGAAAAATCAAGAAAAACAAACACCAGAAAAGTCTGTTGAAGTTGGCAATAACAGAGAGATCAGACTTGACACAATTATTTATTTTATTTATTTCCAATCAGGATTCCATATTGGACTGAGAATTCCAAGTTATGTACTACTTTTAAATGTTTGGCAAGGATCACCTACTTAATAAACCAATTCAGTTCAGTTCAAGGCAGTTTACATCTTAAGTTGACTGAATATCCAAAGATTTCCAATTTTTTCACAGCAACTTACTTAGGAAGCTATCACATTCATAAAACTGTATTATCTTTTCTTTGAGATTAAGGCACAAGTCATACGATTGAGAAGAATATCTTATTCACCCCCAAAAGTTTGAGGTAAGAAATCGCTTCCACTTCTAATTATGTACCAGACATACTATATACATATCAAATACTCGCTTGAAATAGAAAACTACGGACATCGAGTATTATCAGAACATAATAATATGATTAATAAAATAAGCAGTACGCACAAAATAATAATAACTTTCATTGCATTCAAACGTGACAGTTTTTCTGATATGCGTGGGAAGTTCAAGATAACGAAAAAGTGTGTCACTTAAAAATGTACATTCTCTCTTTCATATAAAGTGCCATCCGCCCTTCAATTACGAAACATCTTCAATTTTCCATTATCAGTTCCGTCCAACACTATAATATGAATGGGAATAAATTTAGAGAGGCCTTCGAGGAGTCACAGTCACTATATTCAGCATGACACACTTTATAAAGCCGTGGCTAGCTTCCTTTGAGTCCGATAAAAGACATTCTGAGCACATATGCAGAGTTAAATTGTGGGAATTATCATCTTCCCAAGTACATTTTTTTCTATTCACAGAGTTTTGTCTTTGCAGTGACTTTGCCATATTATCATTATGTAATGTATCACAATCTCTCAGATATATCCGGGCATACATATTATCAGTCGTTCGAAGAGCTTTTGGGGCTGGTCTACAAATGGGGAGTGATCTAATAGTTAAAGCCTTCACGAAAAGTGTGGGATGTTTCCTTTGTTTTCTTCGCTAATGTTCATGACGAGATAAGATATTCTGACGCCAATTCCATATAGTAATCAGTTGCACACTCTAAAACTTTTCCATATATATCGAATTACTTGGTGGTGATAAAAACACCTGCATTTAGCGGCCATTCATTAATTCCAGACAAAAGCATGAGTAAGTCTCGCAAAACTTTACGAAGGTGTGGTTAAAAAAAAATTGCAAAGTGCAGATATTCATTTCAGGCCATACTTATATGTTTGTACATACATACACCGCACAGCTATTGCAATCGACTTCGGAGCCAATGCCCAATGATATAACAATAGCAAACGTGATAACTTCGAAAAAGTCCTCAACTTCTCGGATGGCATCTGTATATCCATTCAGCATAGAGGGAGATGCCTGAGGACGTGTGTAGTGTAACATGCGCAGTCAAGTGCTCCTCTAATCGATTTTCTCCTTATCAGCACAAAATTGCCAATAAATCTTCCAATTGTTGCTGGAACTGAACGGCAATTGAATTTTTTCGTCTTTGTAAACAACATTTGATCCATTTTGGAAACCACAGTCATCTGTCGGAACGTGATTTCTCTGTGCAAGCATTTCAAGTGTGTTTGTTTTTTGGAGACGTGGCGCTATGATACGATGAAGCCTAATTGTGTAAATATTAAGACAATTAATTACCGAAATGAATATCTTTCATACAATGTGGCCTATTCTTTAAAATCAATTTTCCTGACAAATAGATGAGACAGCTTTTTTTGGGGAGGTTGTCATCCTTTATTTGGCGTTTTAGATACTTTGTTGTGTTTTTTTTTTTTTTTTTTTTTTTTAATTTTGTTTTGGTATAAGGAGAACATAGTTAGAAGAGTTCAGAGCTTGGAATGTTAAATAGTTTTGAAGTTTTGTTTAGATTTTCGGTTTAAGAAGAGCTTCTTGGGTCTCAGATTTGAGATATGTACATCAAGTTGAAGTACTCAAGATTCGCTTTATGAATATTTAATGTTTCTCAAATTATCATTTCGATAAGTAGTAATTGATAATTATCCAAGATTATTGTTATATCTTCACAATACAATTCACGTTATTTACTTACTTTCGAAAACGATAGATAAAATGATTTTGATCAACTTTTGTTATTCCACGTAATCACTAAAAAATTCTGTAATTCGAAATAACTTTTTTCGATTTTTAAATATATTTTTCACAAAGACTTTAAATTTTGTTCTGTTTACTGGGACGTTAGTCTGTGTGAGTTCCTCAAAGAAAAATTCAACAACCCGGATGGTAAAAAATAAATTAGTGCGGGTACATAATACAATCCAATGTAAAGTATACTTTCCCTAATACATAAGTAATCGATAAGGAAAGGTTAATCAAGAAGTCAATTAGGAATTATAAAAATAATAAAATTAAAAACTGCTGCATGACTTAATGCAACATTACTGAGATAAGTGGAGAAAAAAGAATATTATAAATTTTGATTTATAATAGTCTGAACAAAGTATGCATTACGGCCAGGTTATTTTACCTAGAATCAAATAGATAGAAAGAAGGAAGGGATAGAGAATTGAGAGTACCAACAAGAAAATTAATATGATATACATTTATAGACAAGTTAATTCCTACCACAAATTTCATCGAAGTAAGAGCTGAGTCATTTAACATAACTGCGATCGAATTACTTAATTATTCCAATCGGTCTGCTGAATTAAATTTACAGAATAATTCGTATACTTATAAATAATAGTGTTCTAAACAACATTTAGAAGTCTATTGAGAAAATATTAAATAAAAGGCACCCTAATATCGAGCATCTCACAAGAGAGCGGGAAAGACAAGATAATATATAGTCCACTTTGATCAGCTGCTATAACAAGAGGAAGCAAATCGAATTTTTGTGAAAATTTCGTTAAAAGTTTACAGTGATCGGCACTCTTGAAAGCTTTTGAGGAATTCAGGATTAAAGGATGCCAAGGATCCAAAGCAAGAATTATGTTCCATCTAATTGGGTCCTGAATTCGTACATAAAATTTCCCAATACCCTCGATATGAAGCAGATAGAAGATAGTAATTTTTTTTTTAACAATATATCAATAAATATTACTGTATGTATGTTTGTTTCAAAAAAGAGTTGATGAATTTCGTCATTGATAATTTTTACACTTTCTCATGCTTCAAAACCGGCCACGTAGATTTAACTAAAGTATTTTAACTTTTAAATAATTCCCTAAATATTTCTGCCAATTCACACGCGAATTACATTGTTTGCAAAATTTTCTGGTATTTAGGACCGCATTGATTTCAGATATTTGAGTCGAATTTTAAAAATTATCTTGAGAGATATCCTGATACTCAAAGAAGGAAGAATTCTAAAAAAACATCACGCCAAGGCGGGATCCACACAAAAAGAAAAAAAAAACAAAATGGAATTGGATTGATTAAATAACCGATAACACGTCACTAACAAATAACAGTTCTTGCAAAGTAGAACTCTGATCGGAGCCTGAACACATCGCAGAAGGATCCACAATAGGTTGGAGGAGAATTATTTTAGCAAAAGCAGCACCAACTATAATTGTCTGACCTAAAAATTTCCACACTGCTAACTTATCATGGAAATGGTATACAACCGATAAAAGATCATCACATAAATTAGAAAATATAATCTGGATAGCAAAATATAACTGAATACATAAAAAAAAATATTTTTTCTTGTTTTTAAAACAAAAAAATTCTGTTCCCAGAGCTCTTTCACATGCACTTATAATCATTGCTCTGTGGCTTTGACTCTTATTTAAAAGAAAATGTTGGGAGTGCGCCATGCGGTTTTCCAAGTGATTAAGAAAATTTACGTTAAACCACAGGAACCCGTTAAACCGCAAAGCATTTCTAAAAAAATATTGTGGTCCATCAGCCAGGATTGAGGAAATTACTTAGTCTGGCTCCTAATTTCAGTTCTTATCACGCGACGATTATGAAAAAGCTTTCCTTTTTTTTACACCGCTAAAATTGCATTAATGCAATTGTAGCAATTGAAAAAAAAAATTATTAAATGTGATCAGAAACCACATCATGTTCCACGAAATAGGCGGAAAGAATTTTTGGCAGTAATTTCTTGAATTAGCTGGAGCTTTTCTTTTGAGTCGTAAATGATACTATCAAGACTTTGAGAGGGCCATTAGTCTGGCGAAATTTAATCGCAACAGTTGCTTTTTCCGCATATTCGGTTATCTTGTGTTGACAGAGTTAAAATATAGCTTATTCAAACTGCCGAACTATTAGTGTTTTATAAGTGTACTGTGATCTCCTCAGTTCAAAACTAAAAACATATTTTAATTAAGTAATTGTTTTGATCAAAAATTGTGAGTGTATTAATTCAATCGAATTGCATTTGTTTTAATCATACAAATGAATGCATGCCAGGTAATTTTTTGGCAATGTTCGTATTAAGTTCCTGCATAAATATGAATCTACATACCTATGTTATCGGTGGGTTGTATAAAGTAGAGTAATTTTTATTTTATATTCGTATTTTTTATTACAAAATTTAGGCTGATAAGTGTATCAGAGAGAGAGAGTCAGAGACTTTAACTTGATTTTGAATGTCAAAAAGCGAAGCTCAATTTTTCTTGAGGCAAACTTCTATCAATAAACCTAGTAAAAGATAAATCGTTTCAGTCAATACAGCTTTCTAGCGTGTATACAAATTTTTTTCGAATCGTTATAAAAAAAAAACAACTTAAGCTGAGCTAAATTGTAAAACAAGCCGAAATGCAATGACAAAAATCTGAAAGCCATATCTTCGTATAGCTGGACAATTTCTCGTCTATAGTAGATGAAAATCTTTCATCGAACTACTACGTGTGCCAAGTGATCACCAGATCAATTCATTTGATAGTTAATTTTATTCAGGCTTCTAATATCTACAGCATTTAGTATCTCTCTGCATTTAGCAGCGTTCTTCATACACTGATAAGAACTGGTAAGGATTTAGTGTAAAATGTAGGATTCCGCGGAATCTATACGTCAGACATCAACTAAAGTTCGGCTATTTTAAGTGAGAAATAAACAAACAACTACATATTTCAAATATTATTGTTGTTTTATTTTTAAGTTTTTATTTAATCGGAGAACATCTGATTTCATTCATTTTTTTTGAAAACTGACACATTACAAGAAAGCACTCTCTCCCACAAACTCGATCATTAGCAATAACTATTATTATTTGGTATTTAAACGTTTGTCACTTTAATGCAAAGGTCTGTACATAAAAAATGGACGGCTTTTATGATGTTTTTGAAGAAATTCTTCTTGATGTGATCATTGTTTCTGAAAGCTGGATTAATCTCAAAAACAGCGATATACTTCTATTCAAATACCCTGGTTATAGAGTTTTCGTTAAAAATAGGCTTGGTCGACGTGGTGCACAATTGGTCATGTTCACCAAGTGTTCCACAAAAAGCAAATTTAATACTGAAGATATATCCTGTGAGCTATGTACAATCAAATAATAAAGCTTGACTGGTGCAATTAATAAACTTCCATATTATGCCTACCTTGTCCTATGCAAGAACAAACTCACGAATTTGGTTCTTTAAAATAAACACATCATCATTGGAGGCTAGCCTTTAACCTTAATATTCCTTCTTCTATATGGCTGGAAAATTCATTTCAGACTTCGTTGGATGCGGTTGGTGTGCATCGGGCTAATCATCGGCGGCATACCTATTTTGCATTTTCAACACAATCACTTGACATATTTCCTTTCGTTGATCGGTGTAAACCTAGAACTTTGAGTTTGGATAGAAAAGCCCGGCATTAACTTATTCCTACTTCAATTTCGCTGTTAACATGGATGTAGGTACTATGTGATCAGATAGAATGTATAGTATAAGAATTCGATTCGGTGCATTTTAGGCACAGTCGGGATAACAAGGTGGCTTCCTCGTTTCCTATAAACTTAGTTATTTGCTAGAGGTATATGTTTTTTGATATGATCTGATTTCTGCTTGTGATCTGTGATATTCTAGATGGAAACGATTTAAATTTGATATACCCTCGGCTCATATGGTCTTGTAGTTGTGGGCCTAATAACATTAGTTATTTTGGGTCATAGTCATAGGCTTAAGATATGTTCAAATATTTAATGTTTTTAAATAAATGAATAAATAAATCACCGTATCTGCTATCTACAATACTAAAAGGCATGGTTCAGTGTTGGGCAAAACGTAAACTGTTTGATGATTAATGATTACGATTACAATCTGCAATCTGTAATCATGATTACAGATTGATAATATTAATCAGAAAAGTAATCATTTGGCGATTAATGATTGATGAATCGTAACCGTAATCATGATTACATTTTTTGATTACAAATTTGCAAGAGTTTTAAAATTGTAGTTAAAAAAACTAAACATTGTGGTATTTTCTGTTGTAGTTTTAAATGGCGCGTGTGTGTGTGTGTGTGTAGATGCGCTCTACAGTGCACAAGATCTTGAATTTGAGTTGATAATGAGACATTTGTTAGTCTCTATCAAGAGAAGCACTTACATTCTTTACACTGAATCCAATTAATACATAAAACAGTGTCTTGGAGTTTTCTATAATAAAAATTCTTACGATTACAGATTGTTTGTTTTCTTAGAACTAAATTTTAAAATCTCTTGAAAAGTTTCATTTGTAATCAAAATAATGTAATCATGTAATCATGATTACGGTTACATTTTCCTAAGATAACACGATGCAATCATGATTAATGATTGATGGGTAATCATGATTGATGTAATCATTATTGATGTGTAATCATGATTGATGTAATCATGATTGATTTAACCATGATTATTAATCTGATAACAAATATAGTTGATTACGCCAAACACTGGATACGACCATGTTTCTGCTTACACTAATTCCGTTGTTGGATGATCTCTAAAATATCATATTTATCAACGGATATTAATACTTCTCTATAACAAAAGGTTTAAAATTGTAGTTAAAAGAAAACAAACATTGTTGTATTTCTATCCCGAAGTCGGTAGTGAATAACTCGCATTGCCTTATTCTACAACAGCTGCATTCTGCCCTTGAATTCATTCGAACTAGCATATAACAATGTGGAGCAATATGAAAAGTGTAGGAAAATCAAAGCGTTAAAAGGTATTATTGCATTTTTCATGCTCAACGACTTTCTTATACGCCCCAGAAATCTATCTTTATCGCTATCTTTTTTAACATATAATCGAGATCCTCGAATTTAAGCTGATGATCAGATATGAGTGAGTCTCTATTAACAGAAGCACTTACATTCTTAACACTGACTACAATTAATACATAATTCAACAGTATCTTGGAGTTTCTACAGTAAAAATTCTTACTATCACAGATTGTTTGTTTTCCTAGAACTAAATTTTAAAATCTCTTTAAAAGTTTCATTTGTAATCAAAAAAAGAATGTAATCATGTAATCATGATTACGGTTACATTTTCCTAAGATTACTAGATGTAATCATGATTAATGATTGAAGGGTAATCATGATTGATGTAATCAGGATTGATGTGTAATCAGGATTGATGTGTAATCATGATTGATGTAATCATGATTGATGTAATCATGATTGATGTAATCATGATTGATTTAACCATGATTATTAATCTGATTACAAATGTAGTTGATTACGCCCAACACTGGTTATGAATGTAAAGCTGACATTTGACATTAAAATCGTTTTCCACAATTACTAATCAGGATGTTTATTTACATTTGAGGTTTCAAATTCTTGAAAGTTGTCGCAATCCTTAGATACACCTACACGCCAAAAACTTAAATCAAACCAAACCCAGTAACTCCATTGTATATTTACAGCTTACATGCTTTACATAGGTCGGACCCCCGCCACCCAATAGATTCTTCCCGACTATTTCGAATCGATCTGCAACCGGATAAAGTTACAAACGATAAGGGACTGTAATCGTACAACTGTGTTTCGCTGATGAGGATTTCAGATCCAAAGAAAAAGTGCAGAAAATTATACATCTTCCTACGGATGTTTCGGATGTTAATAGTATGTAGCTCGGCCCACAATTATGTACCAAATAATCGCAAAAGAGTTCTCACCCGGTCCAAGCTCGAGTAAGTATAATCCGTATTCAAAGGTGTAATGAAGGCGGTCAGCACAATTATATCTAAAACTTCTAATTCAATAGCAATAAAATAAAACCATTACACATGCATAATATTACACCTTTAATAAATACGAAAACAAGAAAGATGTTAATTAAATTAGTAGAGTAAATCAACGATCTTCTCAAATTCAAGAGCAGAAATAACTGAATCAAAATTATAACTGGGAAGGAAGGGTAAAGTTCAAATTTCACTGAATTTCACAAAATTCGAAAATCAACGTAAGGGAATTACAAAAAAAAAAAAAAGAAAAAAAATTAAAACTAAAAACTCAAAGTAAAAAAATTACAAAAGTCAAAAACGCCATAGTTCCTGGGAAACGGCAGTAAGGTTTGGTTAAATACAGCTGTTAACCAAATTACATAATTTCAGCGCAATGGATCGCCTTATCCTTGGTGCTTAGAAATTTTTCGTTCTGTGTCTTTAAAAAAAATCACACAATGTTGACCTTCGTAGTCTGAGCATCATTTATCTTCTTATATCGTATACATAACTATTACACAAAGAAATATTTCCCCAAATTACGCTCCTTCACAGCCTCAATGAGAAGAATATACTAATAGAAAATAAAGCCTTGAAAATATCATCGTAGTCCAACGTAGCCAATAATGAGTCCCTCAGCAGCATTGTGCTATGAATAAGGCCGCTTGAATGCAGGACGTGCACTATAAATGCAAATTAATCATATGGATTGAAATCTAATGCTGATTTAGCAATACCGTAAACTAAATAGGTACCTGTCATAACTTTTTAGAAGGAAGTTTGAAGTTTAATTTGAATACAAAGTTCGTTTGGCAACCTGTTCCTAACGAACCTCTATGTGCACATTGCTTGCGGCCATCCCAGGGCGCCGAAATTGTAAAATAGGTAATGCGCCCAGAAATGAATGCTCTGACTACGGTAATGAACCAAGGACAGCTTTTTACACCTTAAAGTTCTTCCGTCGAAGAGGGGCATACAATTCGTACAGATAAAATATAATTCAATTAAAAATACACCTGGCCATTAATATGAATGCATGCCAAGGCATTGAGCCGCATTCGTTGTGTAGAGCTTCAGAATTATGTCCAGAGAAATCGCTATGGTGGCAAGATACACGACATGCTTATGAATTCAATGCCATAGGTCAGAAATGAAATTGTGGTCGAATATGCTAGGTTAATTGATTCTTAAGAAGGATTGAAACAACATACATATGTCCAATACAAAGTAAATCTAGCTTTAAAAATATTAGCAATATAAATTCCTATCCGTATCCATCTACCCACAACAGTAGCATGGTATTTGGCAGGACATTGAAACTGAGGGTGGGAATTACTGAGGAAAATATTTCGCAATTCACCCGTGTCGCATGTTGTGGCCCCCAAATAAATCTTGGGACAAATAATGAGAACAAAAATTCACGTTAAGTCCACTATGCTGGGTAAAAGAAATATTCCATATGATTCTAACTTCTATGTACTGTCGCAGTCATTATCATGGCAGACATAATCAAATAATATGTCTAAAGTCACTGAATGAAAACAGATAAAGTTTTCCTGTTCTTTGATTCTTTGTAAACGAGTGGCACCTTTGTATCAAGTGGACACTGCGTGGCATAACATTCTCATTACAAGTAATGGTGCTTCTCCTTACAGTCCCATTAATTGTATTGAGAGTTTTATGAAACTAGTGAAGGTATCCAAATTAATAAAATCTGTTTGAAAATGACTTTTCTAGGATAGAAAAAAGAAGCTAACCTCGACACGTGCCCATAATTATGAAAGTGAATGAGTTTATCAGTTATTTCAGATCACATTATTTTAAACTAAATTAATTTAATATAATTTACACGATAATTGTCAAAAATGAACCATTAGAGAGTGGTTGTTATTTCGACATTATACGGAATTCATTTCATGCTAATTATGAAAGTGATCTAAGTCAAAAAATTAAAAAAATTGAGTTTCAGTTATTACAAATCAGCCGACGATAATAATGATAGCGATGGTGACGCTTTCTTTGAACGAGGATCGCAATTACATACTTGTGAATTTATGAAAAATGAACCGTTACATTGTGTTAGTCATTTTGCCATTATATGGAATTCACTTATTTTGAGAGTGCATTAATTCAGTTGGGCTCTTCCGAAATAACTATCGCGGAAAAATAATTTATATATTCTACCACCATGTCAACAGATAGCGCTTCAGGTAATCTAATGACAACGTACTTATTATGTGAGTATATAGTTATGCAGATATAATGTGATTTGCAGATATACGACCATGTAATACTTCAAAGAAATGGAGAAGAATAAGACAATTATCTCTTCAAATGAATCATACCATGACTTCACTGCAAATTTAGAAACCTCAGAAATGGAACAAGGTAAAACAATAGAAATGGAGCAAGGCAAGAAAAGAAAGAGGGCAAGAAATGAAGGTAGTTACGCACAAAATATCAGGAAAATTAAGAGAAATAATGGCAAACAATACACGACAAACAAATGTTTAGATCGCGTAAAATATAATGAAAGAAAATCTAATTTCGATAATTTTTGGAAACAAAACGATTTTGAAACCCAGAATCTATATCTGTCACTGAAATATATAACATGGACTGCCTGATTTTCTATTTCATATGGGTCAACTTTTTTTGGCAGGGTGTGACAATTGTCTTAATTTCAAGTTTTACTTTCGCTTTAATATTCATATTAAAAGTTCAACAAATTACAGATGCACTCGGAATTATTTCAATTCTTGGAAGTTTATCTCCTACAACATCAAATATTTCTTAAACTGGGGGACAGAGAGAGGATTACAAATATTGTATTGCCATCTATTTCTATTCTATATATTCGTTTGGAAAACTACTGAACTTAAACTGAACTATGGTGTATTTTGTATAGAACTTATTGTTTGTAGTTCCGCGGAATAAAGTAGTTAAACAAAACGACACAACTATAGAATAGTGATCCCATAATAATGTCAAAGAATGTAAGCAATTTCAGTAGTATCAGCAGTCCATTTTATATATGTCAGTCATATCTGTGTACTACATTTCATAAACGATTATTTAAACAAAGGCGGCCCAGAACTTTTGAAAGACCTATGAGAAAATGCAGCTATAAGTATTTTCTGTCAAGAAGTAATTCAGAGTTTGTCTGTTTGCAGAAAGTTTTTTTATATACATTTAAAATTTCTGTAGGGCGGTTAGCTCGTGCTCTGAATTCTAAAACACCTGGAAATGATTGTCGTGGGGAGATGCCTGGATCTTCGCGAAAAACAGATGCAAATACGATAAAGGTTGTACGAGAACTTATTTTAAGTTTCCCAGCATATAAAAGCCACTAGACCAGAGCTCATCACACTCCTGGTCGAAAATACTTAAATCCTGATTTAGATATTAGTAAAATGTGAGGAAAATAGCCAATCATTTATTAAGGAGTGGACCTACAGAAAAGTATTTAATACTGAGTTTAATTTAAATTTTTATGCTCCTCGAAAAAAAACGTGCCAAAAGTGCGATCGACTGCAGGGAAATATCGAAGCCTGTAATTATGAGGAAGAAAAGTAACATCTCAGACAAAGTCATGACTTACATTTGCAAAGTGCCGCACAAGCTAGGAACTGTCTTGCAGAAGACCAGCAAAAAGCAAAAGAGAATCCCGGGGAATATTATGGATTCTCATTTGACTTCAAAAAGCACTCCCGAATCCAAAACTTTCTCTTTCTCTAGCTTATTATAAGCGAAATATGTATGTATACAACTTGTGGTTCCATAATTTCCATGATCTCACTGTCAAAATGTCAAGAAGTGCACAGGAAATAGGATCATACGTTTTAATGCATATGAAGGATGTAACTACTCAAAAATATGTAATAACTTACAGGGATGCTTGTTCAGGCCAAAATCGTAACATTAAAGTAGCATTATCATGGATGAAAATTGCTCAGTCTTCAAATAATAATATTGAAAAGATCAACCACAAGCTTTTGGTATCTGGTCATTCCTTTCTACCAAATGACCGTGATTTTGAGTTGATAGAAATGAAAATTAGAAAAACAAATATACAACCCTAAGATGAATTGATAGAACAGTGTAGAAGAAGAAATACCTTTTCGATACAACGAATGTCACAGCTGGATTTAATTTTAACGAAATCACTAGAAGAGTCAACGACAAGAAGACTAAGAAATACCGCGGGCGGATTTGTCGCTTGGCTGCAAATTCGATGGATGAGACTTTTGAAAAAATGAAACTTAAAAGATGTTCTATAAAACTTCATTAGAAGATTCTGAATACTACATTTCGGATCTGAGGAAGACCAAAAATATACGGAAATATTAAAATACTTCCATTATACACCATCACTAGACCAGTAACGGTAGAAAAACATAAAGATATTATGTGTTTACTACCTTACATCCCTCCAGTTTTTCAGGAACATTTTAAGAATCTTAAAACTAATAATGATAAAAGACTGAAATGATAGAAATGAGTTACTTTTTAAAAATAAATGAATGAATGTTCATGAATTATTTAATTAAAATTATTGTTTCCAATAAAATCCGAAGTTTTTTATTGCTTTAAGTTACTTTACTGGTCATTCAGTTAATTTTCAAAATTTTCTAAGTCAATTCAAAGTTTAAAAACAACATTTTCGTATGAAATTCACACAAAATTTTACATTCATAATAAATTTTCATTAATCAAGACTAATAAAATTCTAAATTAAAATGTTGCATAATATAAACATATCTTTTAATTTATTAAAATGTAACCCATTAAATATCTCGAAACAAGAAATATATGACTTAGACCACTTTCATAATGATGGGCTCATATGTAGGTTAGGCACCCGAAGATTTTTTTTTTACTGGCAGAAGAAATGTTTTTTCCTTAGAGCCAATTTATATACTTACAAGACGATTTTATAACGCTCAAATGAGCATATGGCACAGAAAGCATTAACGTTGAATATAAGTATAGCCAAAAATAACGATGAATACAAATATTTTATCTAACGAACAAACGCACAATAAGTACGGATATCGCCATAAGTCAATCACAGCGTTAAGAGCTTTAGCGTTGATTATTAGCATGCGTGGATAAAGGCGCCTATATTTGACGAAAATTTTATAATAATTAAAAATTAAAAATTAAGTAAAACAGCAAGATTTTGTCTAAGACCAATTCTTATGATACCTTAGATGATACTCCGTATGAAATGTCGTAGAGTCACCCATCTGTGCAAGTTCGATTTTTGAAGTCCTTTGTGGCATATATTCTAGAACGATTCGTCGGACAATAAAAATGAGTATAACTATAAAACTTTATATTCTGAAGATATTTTCAGTACTATAGAACGTCTAGGACTGATCGTTTTCACAGTACTATACGTAAAACCCAACAATTTTTATATGGCAACAACAAAGACAGGTTGTCCCAATTATCCTATTTTTGAAATTATATTTACTATTCTTATAAAAAAGTCGTGAACAAAATTTCAGCTCTCTACATTGAGGTGTTATTAGGCTGTGTCCAAATATATAGGGAAAATATAGTGAAAATATAGTCTCTGGTATCGTGCGCAAAGACGAACATGCAAAAATCAAAATAACTTTTAATATTATACGTGGATGTCCAATCCATTTTGCTCTAGCAACAATATTTCTATGCGCTACAAACGGAATGACAAACTTAGTATACCCTATAGACTTCATCTAGGGTATAAAAAATATAAAGGGATCGTAATTATTATGATGAAAACGAAAAAAATCATGCGATAATAGTTTTTTTTAATCTTTATTATTTAAATCAAAAATAATTATTAATTGTTAATGTTTATGTGTTAAACAGAAAATATGATTTATTTTTAATTTTTATTTGTATTTATTTTTATCCAAAATTATTTTGATGATTTTAATTATTTAACTTAATAAATAAAAACAATGTGCTACTAATAAATATTTTTGAAAAATAAACCTTAAAATATTTGTTGTTATAGGTATTTGGTTGATTCCGATATACCAAATAATTTTTATTTTTAACAAAATTTTTTAATAATTTCTCATATTGAAACTTCATGACAATATGATGCTATGTAATTATTCCCACCTCGAAGAACCTCCGTTTGTTATGACATTTTTTCATATGAAAAATCAGTCAAAATAATTATTTACGGTAGTAGAGCTTGCATAGTAGTTGTACTTGTTTGAGCAACCGGTTGGTAATTAAATATATCAACTTTAAAAATCTCATCCAACCCGTTTCTTTTCATAAAGTACACATCTCAAAGTCACCTTTCTACAACCTTGGTATTGGCATTTTGAGCAATATTAGATAGATTGACCACCTTTTTTCTATTGTGAAAAATTTAAAAAATTCCCTTATTTAGTATATTTCTACCATCTGAGCAGGAATATCACGCCCTTCATAAGCTGCATTAAAAAACATTGAAAGGAAGGTAATTAGACTGATTTTTAATACTTCGGTACCTTTAATTTGGATACGCACTAAGCGCGAAATACTAGCATTGGTCATCAGCTCACTCGAAAAATCTATGTCTACTGTGAAATATTCTAATTCCTTACTAACCTGAATATTACGGATGTAAAACAGTTTACCATCTGACATTTACCGATATCGTGAAACTCTAGTCCATTACTTCAGATCCTTCTTTTATTTTTCAAATCTGTGGGTAAATTTTTTTCCATCTTCTGTTAATGTGAATGCCATTCGTAGATATTTTTATCTTAGCTACTTCCTTACCTCCTTCCATACCAAAGTGCCAAGCTTCATCATCAACTTATCTTTTTGATATGAACATTACAATCTCGTTGCACTGGGGCTAACCCACCCCCTTATGTCGATAGTTAGAGAGCGCCAAAGTCAAATGATTGGGAAATTTTTCCAATTTTTATGCCATAGATGAAATCTAAGGTTATCATTCCATTTTTAGCGCACAGAAATAATGATGGTAGAGCAAAATGGATTGGACTCCCACGCATAATATTAAAAGTTATTTTAATTTTTGCATGTCCATCTATCCGTCCGTCCGTCCATGCGCACGATAACTCGAGAACGCGTGTACTTATAGAGCTGAAATTTTGTACACAGACTTTAAAAAAAAAAGTAAAATTAAGTTCGAAAATGAGACAAATCAGGCAACTTCTTCGTGGGATTGCCACACAAAAATTTTGTTTTCCACTACATATTTGAACACTGCCTGAGAACGCGTCGACATACATAGAAAGCTGAAATTTGGTACATGGTATATTCATAGTAAAAGCAAATAAAATTTCAAAAATGGAATAAATCGGGCAACCGTTTCTTGGTGTTGCCATATGAAAATTTAGTTTTTATACGTATACTGTGGAAACGATCAGTCTTAGACATTTTTATTGTATTGAAAACTTCTTAGAATATGAAATCGTATAAAATTGTTTATAATCATTTTTTCTGTTCGACGAACTGTTCGAAAAATATATCCGAAAAATCACTGCAAAAATCAAAATAGCTCAAATGGGGTATAAAACCAATTGTAGCTTTTTCATTTGTTTTTTTTTTTTACATTTGAACGACTTTTCCCCCAAAAATGAGTGATAACCGTTACATTTTCTTACTTCAGAATGTTACCTTTGTGGTGGAGTGATGGTTTGACATTCGTTGGGAAGCTTAGAAGGTTTACTATGACATGAGCTGTAAATCACTTTCATAAGTTGTTTAACATGGAGCATCTAGCCATCTAACTCCGAAACTCTCATAGTACATTGTTTTGTTCCAAACACTTCAACCTATCACCAATTCAAAATTACCCCGTATAATATTTTAAAACTGCATACATATATCATACAGACAGTCCTATGGCATGAATCTATACGAAGAAAATTGGAGGAACGCAGTGCCTTATAATACCTACAATTGAACAAAAAATCAATAATTTACAGCAGTTCAGATGGATTAACTGACAGAATATTGGGATTCCTCCATAGAAACTGAGTCTAAATGTAGTAGTTTATGTATAACAGCTACTCAAATCCAAATTTGTCATTTAAACAATTTTTATTGACTTTGGAAAGAGAGTAAACGCCTTTCGGTACTTTCTCGCTATTTAAATTGAGGAAATAATCCACCAAGCTACCCCTAAGGTACTTCAAACCCAAACATAATTTATATGCTCAAGATATCTGATAAAAATTAACTTAATAATTATTTCAAGAGCTCATTAATTATTTCAATGTAATTACACACACGATTAGTATCACACAGTCCTAAAATATTTTGCAATCATTAAGTTTAGCTTTGATAAGCCGAAGACATGATCATTCCAAGTTTTCTGACCAAGCTATCTCCCAGCCATCAAAGTATTGACAGTAATTTATTACCGGGTTTGATTAGCGAGGCATATCGCGATCTCTTTGACAAAAGATAGCAAGTGGTTATCATCAATAATAATAGATAGATAGTGTCTGTATAACAGATGTCCGAAAAAGTTTGCCAAAAAAATAAGGGTGAGCCAGTTTGAAGAGTTCAGTTGTCAATGTTGTTCGTGTCACTGCAAGGTTGATTGATGTAGTTTAATGTTTTATTTAAAATTTGGTGTTCTTCGATTACTAGTGCTTGTTTAAATTTATCATTCGGATATTCATAGAGAGAGCAAAGTGAGTGTTTTTTTTTTTTTTTTTTAATAATACATATTCAGCAGTTCAAGAGGGTTATAAACTTTTGAAAGAATTTCTCACGATTTTACCCTTTTTCCACAAAAATCAACTCAAAATGAATAGAGATATAATGAAGCTCTTCAACTTCAACGACGAACGCACTATTCTTTTTATAAATAAAATACAATTCTCACCTAATTTCAACCCTGTTTGAGTATCGTTATCCTGTAAACAATTTTTTACCCAAAATTATATAAAATGAACATGTTCAGAATTATTTTGCTTCCTGCGACATTTCTATTAATTCTTATCATCGGAAGACTTTGAACTTTTTGAAGATTTCACCTTTTTCTCCGATGATCTTTTTATCCCAATTATGGTTCAATGATTTTAACCCTTCAAAACGAGTACTTAAGGGAAAATTTATGGTTGAGGTCGCACCTTAAAGCTAATTGTTGTCTAGCGGTTTCTCTTATATAACAATTTTTTTTCTTTTTTTTTTTTATCAAGACGTGGTTTTTGTAATTTTTGTCAATGGTTATAAAATTTATCTTTGTGATATATTGCCTTGCCAATTTTTTTTTATTTTCTGATATAATTAGTCATGATGTAATTTGCCAGTAGCATTGCAGTCAAATTCACAATTATTTTAGCCTCTTCTTGGGTGAATTCCCTTCGATACATCTGCGTGCAGCAATTGAAAAGTCAGTACGCTGATATGTAAGATAAAGAATTGGATGCATTATTCGAAATAAAGGAAACTTATAATCAATAAGTAAAAGAAAAAATAGAAGAAGGAAAGAAAAATATGGAAAATTCTATAAATACAATTTTTAAGTTTCCAAGTGAAGATATGAAAATTTTGGAGAAAGAGTGAGGATGGGGATGGAATATTGTGAGCATATGGAAGGTATATCGAGGATTACGTTAAATAATTCTTTACGACTTTATTATATGTGCTAGCTAATAGTGCTCGGTGGTTGGATGTGAAAATATGAACTATTCCACAATAATTGCTCTGAAAGAGGTAGGAACACTACATGATGGATACGTGGTTCCTATTACAATGATGTTGTGAAATTAAAAAATTTTTACGAGTTCGCCGGTTTCTTTGAATAAAGACAATTATATGTACATATCGAAGTCCCAACAACAAAGATATAGTGAATGGAAAGGCGAAATATGGTCGAACAACAACTAATCGAAATTAAAGTTAATGCAGTTGTTAAAAGCTATGTTTATTTGAAACGCACATTTTCTTTAAAAGACTTAACTAACGTTTTGAGCTCTAATCAAGTAGGAAATAAAATTTTCAATGGAAATCATATCCTGGGTGGTTTTCTAATTAAAAAAAAAAATATGATGGCTTAAGGCATTGATTGATTGACAAAAAAAATGAAAGGTGATGAGAGATTGCCAGATCTCGTAGTGACAGATTTAATCAAATGTAAATATGTGAATAGATACTATGATTTCATCAAAAACTGTGTCACAAATATACAAGTAAAATGCTAGAATCAATCTTAGACCTATTCTTATGATACCATAGATGAATACCCGTATATAATAACGTACAAAAAAAAGTTGCGGACTGATCGTTTTCTCGGTATATATAAAACCCCTAAATTTTTATGTGGCAACACCAAGAAGGAGTTGCCCGATTTAATCCGTTTAAGTTTTACTATTATTATGAAAACACCATGTACGAAATTTCAGCTCTCTTCGTTGGTTGCGTTTTCAGGCAGTGTCCAAATATATAGTGAAAAGCGAAATTTTTGTATGGCAATCCTACGAAGAAGTTGCTCGATTGGTCCCATTGTTTTTTTAAAAAAAAACAGGAAAATTTCAACACTCTAAGTGAACGCACTCTCGAGTTATCGTGACGACAGACGGACAGACGAATATGCACAAATCCAAATAACTTTGCTCTACCAACATTATTTCTGTGCGTTACAAACGGAATGATAAACTTAGTATACCCTATGTTTTCATCTATGATATAAAAAAGGGTTGTTGGGTTACTAAGTGACTAAGAGCTGGCGACAAAATACTTACGTCATTTAATATACAAAATTTTCCATTTTATCATACTCACTATCATAACATCGTTGATAACTTATTCGAAAGTCGAAAGAAAAACGTGATTTCATGCTGATTTTTGGTGTAGCAGCCGAGAATTATATTTCATGATCAATGGTAAAAATAGCAGACAATTTGGTTGTTGGGAAAGTGGTGGCAGACAGCAACAAAGAGGTGAAAAATGTGTATAACTTATGTCATACCACGATAACGTTTTTAGTTAGAGTGCTGAAATTTTGAAAAAAAAAGTATATTTATCTTCGAAAATGGGCCAATCCGGCAACTTCGTAGGGTTGTCATATAAAAATTTCGTTTTTCACTATTTATTTGGGCATTGCCTGAGAATGCGTTGACGTACAGAGTTGAAATTTGGTACGTTAGGTTTTCATAGCAATAGTAAATACTAGTTCAAAAATGAACTAAATCGATAAATTTTGTGCACGGCCTTTTCATAAAAATTGCAAATACAATTTCTAAAATCGACCACAAAATCAGGCAATCCTTTCTTGGTTTTATACGGCAACAGCAAGAGCAGGTTGCCCGATTAATGTCATTTTTGAAATTTTATTTACTATTCTTGTGAGAACTCTGTGTGCAAAATATCAGCGCTCTACGTCAACGCATTCTCAGGCAGTAAGTAAATTTATAGTGAAGAATAAAAATTTTATATTGCAACATCAACACGAAAGGGCTGAATTTTGTGCATTTTCATAAACATGTAGGGTTTTGGTGGAATAAAAAATGCCAAGGGTAAGAAGTGCCACCGTTAATATCTCGTAGTATAAATGGGAAATAAAAAAAGAACGTATTTGCAAGGAATGCACTTAGCGTGGGGTAATTTTCGCCACATGTCCAATCGCTGCCAGGGATTAAGTAAGAGCGCACATGTAATAGTGCTATTAATTTGGCAAAAAGTAAAAAAACGTTTCTTTGTGAGCACTCTAATACTACTTAAAACTATAAATGTATCTAAGAACATTTTCTTGTACTGTTCGGGGTAAAAAGAGCCGCGGCAGCAAATTTTAGATAAAAGGCAGATAACAACGACTGAAGGTTATAGCTACCTATTTAAATATTAATAACAACCTGAATTGCAATGCGACTACAAAGATTTTTCTAAAAAGTAAATATAAAAATAACATTTTAAAGTGATGCAACTAAAATAAGGCTGGGCTATCATATTAAATTAGAATGCTCATCTGTGTTGAATATTTATGATTATTTTTGAAATTATGAATAAATATCGATTTTTTACCCGCAATAGGGGTAAAAAGTACCGAACGACTTGCACATTTAAAATAAATTAATAACGTAAACTAATTTACATATATTTTTTTGTTGTATTGGTACTTGAAACTCTAAAGATTGTATATTTAAATTATCATAAAATTTGAGCTATAAATTTATGATATATTGAGGACACCCTAAATACAATTTCAATAATGGACTAAATCGGGCAACTCTACTTGATTATAAACCTTTGATTTTTCCTTCTATTTCACTTTATTTCTCTTTTATTTTCATCTGGGCCTGAGGTTATAACATTATTGGTTGTAGACCTTATTTGGTTCTCTGTAATAAACACGTCCTCGTTAGCGCACCCAACAATAACTGGTCTGGATTATCCTGATTATATCAACTTACTAGACAGTAAAAGTAACAGTTACAATACCAGGACTTCAATATAATGATTCAATATCTTACAGCAGAAAGTAGTCCAATTGAACTAAGAGGTAAACCGGAAAAAATCAAGAAAATACCTATATCAAAACGGGTAACACCTTTGGGATTGATATCGCGAACAATAACATGGATTACCGAAATAGGTGGCACCGAAGAAAATTGTTTCATTTTTCCTTGTTAGAATCGGTCAAAGGTGGAGAATAGAATAATTCTTAAGAACTTTAACTTTTAACGGTTCTAAATCAAACCATAAGATCATAAGATCATCAGAACATAAGAAGAAGAATGGTTTCCAGATATACTAATTGAGGGTGGCCTTGTGTCAGCTATATCGTTGGAACTCCAGAGAGATCTCAATCATGTCAAAAGAACAAAATGGAATTTGATTGGTCACGCCCTTCTTCCTAAGGTAAATAACATTAGCCAAGAAATGTAGAAATTGGAGTTTTCGTGAACCATAAGAGTAGAAGTAGCAAGTAAAAAAAAAGTGCTAGGTGATGCTAAGTAGTATCCATCATGAGACAAGTGAGATTATATCAGTTGGTACCCTGAGACAGCACTTATACGTATTAGGTGTAAATACGGTCATAAGCAACAACCAACTACTCTTCTTTTCTACAATATGACAGAAATTATTTCAGTATATGGCATACCTTCTTTTCTATATATACGGTAACTTTCGGTAACTGTTCCAGTTTCATATATGTATATAGCTATAAAAGGCAAACCTGAGACAGTCGAGACCAACGGAGACTACTGAGGCACGCAAATTATAAATGTCTGTGTTATTCTGTGTTTTTCTCTTGTAGCTCGATATGAATTTGAGAATGAACTGAAAGGTCCTTACGGTAATTTAAAGGTTGTAAACAAAAGCGGTAATTTCGATTAAATTTGCTCTTCACTTAAGCCCTACATTTTTCCTGTAACTCATGGAAGTATTACATTTGGAGACGGTACGAATCACAAGAAATTAAATCAACTATGATAAACAGAACAGAAAATCATTTCTAAAAACCCGTTAAAATTGTTTTAGACAAAATTCAATTGCCCCAACAAAAAGAATGAAATGCTAGCAAATCGGATTCCTTTTTACTTCATTGTATAACACTGAATCACCAATAAAGAAGTGATTTGTTCTTATCCTTTAGCCTTGTAAGAAGGACTCAAAAGGGATGAAGAGGCACAATCTCAATAAAAAGTGAAATGTCATAACCGCCTTCACCGAAACGAGGGGTGCGATATAAGATGAAAAGCAAATATGCCTATGTTGATACTACAAAGGAACACCATCAGGATAACTCCTGTTCCACAAACATATGTTTGCATTAATGCCGTATAATCCCATTCATACAGCACAACTGCTCGTCCCGAGTAGTATATCGGCTGACAAATGGGGATGTGAAGAAAGACTGGAATCGAAGCCAATTAATTCAGATATCCAATTTGTCATCTTTCATATGTTAATCGAACATTTATGAATTTTTTATTAATCAGGATTTGATTTGAAGGCCTTGAATCTTATAGAAAAACATCCTGAATAAACATACATAAATGTAAAATAGTATCCTGCAGTGAACAAAGTTCACACGTTGATCCACATGTCATAGAAATTTTCGCGCGCTTTTTTCTATAGCTGTCCTTGACATCCTCTGCCTGGCAGGGGTTGGACATTCTGATCCCATCGTGCTCTTTTTATGTTGTTCTCCATCCAATGGAATCTCTTACCATTCGGCGGTGACATTACTCTATACGATATTCTATCTGGCAATCGGATAGACAAAGGTACGCACAACAGAGTGTCTGGTAGCTGGATAAAAGTCCGAATTCACTCTATAATTTACTCAGCTGGAAATCCACTTGGGCTTGTTAATGATGTCAAGAGTCCTTTAGAAAATGTGAACGAACCGAATGATGATGAAGTCAGCTCTTTTGTCCTGGTCCTGAAAGTCAAGGAATATTGTCGACGAAGCTGCTGAGATTGTATTTTTTTTTCTCATGTAGAAGTTCAAAATCCGAGAAAATATTTGAAACTCAAAGCAATTGATATCGAAAAGGAAGGTAAATTGAGGAGTCAACACGTAGCTGTCTTTGTTTTGAGCGGAAGCATGACTAACCCCAATGTCTTAAGTTACCGGGGAATTTCTTAGACAGAGTTAGGAGGGGTCAGGATTATACGCCGTCTATACATATTCTTCTGATCTATGTAAAGAACAATGCTTCTCAACATCTGACTTAACTGTCAAACAAGATACTCACCCTTGTAACGAATCTGTAAACTGGTGCGCTAATACAGAAGCGTAATTACATGCCTTGGTAATCCAATATCTCTATAGCTGTGGATAGCAATCAAGGACTGGTATCTAGATAATGCAGCATTATAGAGTCCAGCAATTGAGGCAGCAGTAAACTTATTCATTGTTGTCTCATATATGTACCCTCGACTCCAGACGCAGTGTTCACCTATTGTTGCTTATCCCAGAGGTTAAGGCGAAGAAGGCGTGTTCATGTTTTCTAGACCTTGTTCAACGGAAGTTCATTTTAAAAGCCTTCTCGGCGCATACAATAGCTACGGAATGTACCGGAAGTATTCTGACGCGTGTCTTAAGTTTCTTTTTTTATTGCACATATTCTCTGGATTCCTTTTTGCCATTTCCTCCTAGTTTTTTAAGTACGCGAACATCTCATCTCAAGTGAAGTTAAGGCCATCATCTGCTCAGGTCTGAGATGGTGAGGTTGGTTTCTTTCAAGAATCCAGGGAACTGGGGAATGCATTCGATTTATGTATGTACATATATATACAGGAGCTGCGGAGGAACAATCTGCAACGACTTAAGGATTTGGTGAAAAAACAATGACATAATGACGTCGTTGAGGAGCATATTTTTATAGAACGGTTGTTTTATGTACTCTTGTTTTCCTCCTTGTTCGTCGTTCTAGTCTTCTTTTTCATTGCTCTTCTGTACCGTGGAAATGCCCTCCTTATTGTCATTGTCAGCCGCGTATATACACTTAAAGAAGAGAATTACATTTTAAAAGGGGAGGACAATTATATTGCTTCTCTTCAGGATACATGAAAAGAGTTAGGGGAATATACCTACCTAACGGATCTTTTATTGTTTAATTTTATAAAAAAGGGTTAAATCTGTTCAAATCGAAAAAATCACATGATGCGAATATCTTGCGGTTGCAGACCTATTAAATGAACGAAAGAAATTTACCACTTTCAAAATTCAAGAATACTTAGCACTTCCACATAAATATTATGTACCTACCAACACGTGATAAATATATGAATTCTAATAGCAGATAGCCCTACTGTTGTAAATAGTACTGCCATAAACAAAGGAGATTACTTTTTTGGTTCGTAACCATCATAATGGATGACGAAAATCTTAGTTGGGGTCTGCATAGATATAAATCTAGGTATCGTGTTGAACCAATATATGCCAACATAATTAAAATTAGTAAAATCTACTTCGTACGCTCTGGCTGTTAGCCAGTATTTTGCCAAAAGTAACTGCCTTAAATTTGGTTACGACACTAATCCTCCCTTACTGCACCTACGACTGTTTAATTTTCTCACGACTTGACAGCGTTTGTATCCGTAGAATTGAGGCAGTGTTTAACGATTTTTTACGCCTCATTTTCTGACTTCAGTGATATGATACCGCCTTGCCGCTTATATTACATACCTGATGAAAAACCTCCAGAAAAACCTAAAAAAAAATAACGAGCCATATTACCTCAGAGAAATATGTAATTTCGCTGTTTCACATCGAAACAGGAACGTTATTTTTCCTCGTTTTACAAGGCTAGTCGTAGAAGACTCTTATTTTGTCCAGATTCCGAGCTTTTGGAATGACCTCCCATCTAGTATTCAGTATGCACGTAATGTCAATTCCTTTAATCTTTTGATGCCATTTTTATTCAGACGCCCGCAATTTACTTGATTGTCTTGTAAGCGTATTTCCTCAGAGAGGAGTACTATCACGAATTATTGTAATTTTCTATTTTTCTATTGTTTTAGTAACTTGTTCCAGTATTAGTTCTGTTTTATACTTCTTTATAGCTTGTATGCTGAGTCTTAATATGCAACCATAATCTAACCATACATCTTGGTTTAACAATGACTGTAATACAGCTATAAAAGCTAAGCAAGCTGGATTTCAGGCCTATAAGCTGTGCCATTCAGAAGAATTGAGACAGATCTATAAAGAGGCACGTAACCCCTGTAAATCCATTATTCAGCGAGCTAAGTTCCAATTCGATCGAAGCATTAGACAGAAAATCTTTACTAGTCGAAATGAGATGAGAGTTTCTGGACTCGTGCTAAAAAAGTCAAGAACAACTTTACCAGTTCTTCGGTACCGCCCCTAATTCATAACTGGGATCTGTACACGGAATCATTGGACAAAACAAATTTATTTGTAGCTAAGTTTACTGCGAGTTCACCTTTTTCGCAAGCTCCTCCTTTTCCACCGACATGCTACTACAGTCAAAGACCTTTACACTTCCGCACAAGGGAGATATTCAAAGTTCACGCAAGTTTCAATATGTACAAGGCTACTGTGACTGATGGTATTTCGGCCATGGTACGCAAATTCTACGCATCTTCTTTAGCTAAACCGCTACGCAAACTATTTGACCTATCCTTATCGACAGGAGTGTTTACTTCGGCATGGAAACTTGTACATGATCAGATAATACCCAAAATAGGAGCGATATCTCAAATTATAGACCAATTGCCCTTACCTCGATTATTCCCAAGGTTTTCGTATCACTAATCAGCACACAATTGAAGAAATATCTAGAAATTAATCACCTGATTAGCGATCGTCAATACGGCTTTTGTGCTGGCCGCTCTACTATAGATTAACTAACATTCCTTACCGAGCGTTGGAATCAATGTCTCCATAATTTTGGTGAATCTGAAATCATCGCATTAGATATCACGAAGGCTTTCGATAGAGTCTGGCATCCTACTCTTTTAGCTAAACTTCAGGCATAAGTACTAGACCTTCTTTTCTTAAAATGGATTGAAAGTTTTCTCTCCCGCCGTTCAATTCAAGTTATATTGAACGGAGTTACTTCGGACCCTTTTGTAATCCACGCCGGTGTACCGCTAGGCTTTGTACTCGCTCTTAACCTGTTCCTCATTTTTATTAATGATCTGCTAGCTCTTTCAATCATATTCATAGTTTTACAGACGATAACACCCTTGTTTTCGTGTTCTCGTTCGACTCTATAGCTGATTCCCGTGGGAATGCTACAGTTGACAAACGAAGCCACATGTTCAATTCACTAAACCATGCCTTACAACAATACTCACTTGGGGCAGAGCGAATAGCGTCTTATTTAATGCTTCCAAAACGCAATGTTGTCTATAGTCACTCAAACATACTCCAACACCCACTCAATCCATTTCCGTCGATGGAGAAGATATCTCGGACTCGCCATATCTTAACAGCTTAGACATTGAAATATCCAACAATCTTAGTTGGACCGAACATATTTTTGGAATTGCCAAAAATGCGATGTAATGCCTGGGCTTCTTGCAAAGATGCAAGAAATATTTTACTCCATCAGACTTGGCGCAAATCTACAAATCTCATATAAGGCCTAGATTAGAATAAACCTCACATATTTAGGCAAGGGCTGGATGCACTGCATTGTCCACGTTAGACAAAGTTCAAAAGAAGGCTTCCGGCTTATTAGTGATGAATGACATATCAATAGCAATTGATTCCCTATAGCACCGGTGTAATGTCAGTTGTCTATCTCTCTTTTATCGTTGTTTCTATGGCTATTGCGCTGACGAAATCTCTAGCCTGATTCTGTGTAGAATTCTTTCTATGCGTGTCACACGAGCTGTAATCACCATCAATCACACCCTTGAAGTCAAATTTGGCCGTACCGTGAAATTCCGCGAATCCTTCATAAGCAGGACAGTACGAATGTGGAAAAGTTTGCCATCATCACTTTTCCCCCAGGAAAAACAGTAGATGGTAAACTCTTCCACATCGCAGAGTTCGGGGTAGGAAAGCATCACGGAATGTTATTGTACGGCCGAAAGGGTAAAAGGATGTGCGCAATTTGCAGCGCAATCAGACTACATCAGAACATTGGCCATGCATGTAGCGATAAAGGAGCGAAAGACATTCAACATTGCGGCGGTACTCGAGTGAGTCGATATGACAAGTATTTGTCAAGTCGCCAATGAGCTTGAAGGCTCAATGAAGCTAAGACTGTGCGACCAGCACCGGCCCAGATATGAGAATTGTATTTCATTCTAGATCTGATGTAGGAGTAGAAGAGGTGCGCTAGATTGGATAGGCTGAAATATTTCTTACAGCTTTTCAGGAATTCAAGATATTTCGATTCTGCTTAGGCAATAGAAAGGATGTGATCTTTCCAGCTTAACTTACTGGAAATATTAATGCCAAGAATGCATAATGACGGAGTATAGTAAATCAGTGATCTACCAAAAGAAACAGGAGTGGAAAAATTACGATCTTGTTTTAAAGCGATGAGACAACTTTGGACATAGATGCATTGAATTCGACGCTATTCAATGAACTAATCATGCAATATCTGTTGATGCATGTGGCTTTCCTTTTGAAGTCCGCAAGAGTGTCAAAGGAGTAAGCGAAATCAAGGTTAATGTCATCGTAAACACTACGAATAGATTGAAAGTAAGAGAAAGCAGGCTAATTATGAGAATTAGGAAGAGAGACGGAGAGATAACAGAGCCCTGGGTACACCGGTATTTATAGAGTGAGATTCAGATATAACGCCGTCTAATACAACACGAATTAGGCGACCAAATAGAAAATTTTCAATCGATAATAGAAGAGGAGGGGAAAGACGAAGTGCTTTAAGTTCGGCTAAATGGGCAGTGTGCCAGACTCTATCAAAGGACCCTTGAAATATCCAAGCAACGATTTTGGACTCACCAAGGTTGTGGAGACTACGGTTCCAACGTTCCATAAGAAAAGTCGCAAGAGACCAGAAATCTTTGCTACCTTTGCGGCTTGTCAAGATTCTCTGCCTAATGCTCTGGTCAAAAAGAAATTTTTTTCCTCTGGATAATGGACTTACAAGTGTTCTGTGCAGTCTTGTAGACTTGTTTCAGCTCTGGAAATGGATTCAATTGATAGGCGCGAAAAGCAGACACTTTCGCTTTTATTGCTTCGTTGCACTTTTCGTTAAACCAAGAGCGATTTTGCTGTTGTTGAGATGTGCTGTAGGAATACGGAATATATTCCCGCATGCCAAGACTTAGTATGTTACTAAGTACTAATGTGCATTCATCAAAATCCCTCTATGCAAAACAGACCGACCAATCGATTTCTCTATGATACTGATTGAGACTTTCCCAGTCAGCATTTTTATAGTGCCAGAGCCGCCTACTTATATGTGGAGAATCGGGACGTCACATCTGCATTTATTTGAGTTGCAAGAGGACGAATAGTAAGAAAAAAGTCCAAAAAATCTTCGAGATAAGGAATTTCGAATTAAGGGAAGGGTTTTCTATAAAAAATCCAAGGAAGTGCCAAATGAAATGCATGAAATGTCGTTTTCGTTTGAACATTCAGGTTCGCTCTGGAGGCAATCCCGTTCAATGGAAAGGTTTCAGAGTGCACCTGAAAAAGTTCGCTTGTGTATGTATACTAACGCCAAAGTACACTATGAATTTTGTGCGGAAAGTGGTTGGTAATTTGTTTCCGGAATAATTTTAAGAATAATATGATATAATAATAATAGAGGAGTCTTAACAATAATTGTTGCTTTTAAAATAATGTGAAATATGAAGATTTCAAATGACATTAATATCAAATCGCAACTAGACTTTGTTTATGTGAGTGAACTCTTAGTGTACCCGATAAAATCTTCAGAGCGAACCTGATGCTTTTTGGGTTGCCACCAGAGACAACCCATGACGTCATTTTTGCTTCAAACGAACGCTTTGACAGCACTTAGGTTGCATCTAGAGCGAAACTGATGTTCAAACGAAAACGACCTTAGAGAGCTGAAATTTTTGACATGGCATATAGAAAAGGAAACAGAAAATATTTAAGCTAGAAAATGAAATACCAGGCACTTTGACACATAGTGGTCCGTGGGGTAGTTACAGGGATGCCTGCAGCTGGGCCAGAATTTTAAGGCCTCGAAAGGTATTTGGTAGAATTTAATTTTGGAAAGAGTAAACTATATACAAATTGCGACCTTAAGATTTTTTATAATACTTAACTTACGTTTTTCCATATGATCTTCACAGAACTATTTAGTTTAAATAAGTATTGCTTTTTAGTATTTTATTTGTATGGCATATTATTATACATTAGTCAATAAAGTGCTAGCAAAACTTTAGTATTCAGAATTCGCTTTATAAAATAATTCATGAGAATAAATACATGTTCGTACATTATCGCTAGATCTATGTATACATTGGCAACATATATAATGATGAAACTTTAAACGAAGATCGTATTAGACACTATTTTACAACTTATAAAAATAAATGCGCCACTTCTTAACAGAATGGCAACAAGCTTTGAAAAATAAAAAAAAAATCATGCCTAATTAAAGTAATGAAGAGAGTGTCTTCGTCAGCTTAAAAACACCCTTTACCTCAACATCTACTGAATGCGGGCACAGGGACTGGAGCGTACTCCAGACATTGCCAGTAGCACGAGTCTTATACATTGCCGGACGAATGTACTGTTATTTAAGGCCTAAATACAATGATGCCGACACAACATTTACGATGACAAATTAAAGGTTGAACTTATGATAATACCATGTTGCTGTACCCAATGGCACCGACGGATTTTGTCGTCGTAACAGAGTTGGGAATAATTGAACTTTTGTCGTCGTAGTCGTCGTACCTTAATTTTGACAGTTCAGAGTAATGAGAAAAAAATATCTTTCGAGGAGCAATTAATTAATGTAGTGAGGGAAACGAGTTATTTTTATGACAAAGGAATCCCCAATATCAAAATACATATCTAAAAGAAAAAAATGAAAAGAAATTGGAGAGAAGTTGAAAACAAATGGTAGATGATATTCTGTAATCTACATAAACTCAGCGCTAATATTTGTTTATTACACTTTACAACTTGTTTTTTGATATCTTTCCCATTTTGTTAATAAACTTCAACAAACAATTTTAGCACCTACGTGTCAACGAACATAAGAATGTCGGTGTCATTGGGTTAATTCGGCGACATTTACGGCGACAGTGTCGTCGTTATTGTTGTCTCGACATCACTATATTTCGACCTTTACGTAGAGCTCGCAACGATTTACCATGCAGAAATATTGGTATCTATATGCAGAGAGTCCGCACGGATGCTGTACTGTTAAATTGCAAGACCGGCACCGGCACAAAGTGACCCTATGGGCACCCTGGCCACAAGGATATACCAACCAACGAGATGACTAAAGAGTTGGCTCTGAAATGAATAGCTTCGCAGCGATAGCTTATGTGAGAATCCCAATCAGAGCTTTAAAAGACGATATCATCAGCGGCGCCTATCAAAAGGCAAGTCGCAAGTGAAGCAGCAGGGAAACCTGCCGTATTGCAAGGAAATTGTGGAAGGGCATATGACAAGGAAAGGACGAGAGAGCTTCCTAATGACGGTAGAACAATTACCAGTGGGGATCATTACGAGCCAATGAGCCGTAGGAGACCATGCTAGAAGACTTGCGAATAGTGGCGAACGATTTTTGCAGGAGCTGTGAGGATTCAGAGGATATCGAGTCCGTCCAAGGAGAACTTTGCGAGTGCCTCGCTCTGATGAATAAAGGAGGTAGGCTATCAGGTAGCTATTACTTTTCAAGTGTGGGGGAGTTGCAAAGTAAGGGGTTCAGATGTATCCTGAGATTCCTAAGAGAAGCAGAATGGATCTAGGGTGGTTGTAAGGGTTAGCCGATGAGGTAAGAAGGCACAATGAAGGTCTAATTGTGAAAGCTGTTTATGAAGATAGTTCAAATAGTGTGAAAATATAAACGATGTATTGTAACCCGAAAAGACCAGTCGAAAAAGTTCACTCCAGTAATTTGAAAAATTGATCTTTAGATTAAATGGAGGAGTTTACTATATTTTCTCTTTAGCGTTTTTTCAAAAATTGTTGATTTTACCGCGGGTAGAGTTTTGCGAATGCATCCTCCTGATAACATCATTGGTAAACTAAAAATTAGTATGAAAAAATCTTCACACTCTGTTAAGTCCACGGTAAAGAACTAATTCATGTACTGCATTTGACAATGTTAAATGTTACTCAATATTTAATGGACATTAAATCACCTTACACGAGCAGAGGAGAGCGACAGTGAAAAAATTAAGGCCGCGTACACATTGAAGAGCGGTGAGTGATGAGCGGTAAGCGTAAGCGATTAGCGCCGGTACATATTCACAATGGCTTTCTGAATTTTTTAAGAGTTTAGTATTTTACAAAATGTTATCGAAGGCGGTAAGATAAATTCTTTTGTATGAAATATTAAGGTTACAAGGTTGTTACATATCGCTTTACCCTTCTCCAATGTGTACCCGGCCTAACAATATGACCTCTAATGTCTGCACGTAGGGATTATGTAATTCATCCTATGATTGTGGTACGAATTGATCTTTAATGATGAAGATGTGCAAAATAATCACAAAAACGAAAAAAGAGACTTAGATTAATTATTGATGCATCTAGAAAATTATTTGGAGGCACTGATGATAGAAAAACACATACCAGAGATTTTTTGAATATGCAAACATAAGATCAAAATTCACTAGTTCAGAAGTTTCAAACAATATTAAGCGTTCTTACTTGTGGTCTTTCTGTGAATACTAAAGAATTAGAAGAAGAAGAAAATATTTTAATTCAATCGTATCTTCAGAGGGAATTAACAACTGCTGTCCAGAAAGCTTTAAGGCATGGAAATATAGTGAATTGTGTAAAGCGATCTCCCGACTCAGTTCTTTTTATACCCTTGATGAAATCTATAGGATATACTATGTTTGTCATTCCGTTTGTAACATCTCGAAATAATGATGGTAGAGCAAAATGGTTGGACACCAACGCATAATATTAAAAGTTATTTTGATTTTTGCATGTCCGTCCGTCCGCACGACTACTCGAGAACGCGTTCACTTAGGGGGCGGAAATTTTGCTAAAAACTTGCTTAAAAAAAAACAAAAAAGCTAAGTTCGAAAATGGGACCAGTCGGGTAACTCCTTCGTGGGGTTACCATACAAAAATTTCGTTTTTCATTATATATTTGGACATTGTCTGAGAATGCATCAACATAGAGTGCTGGAATTTTATACATGGCGTTTCATCAAATTAGTAAATACCATTTCAAAAATGGACTAAATCGGGCAATACTTTCTTGGTGTATATAAAAATGAGGTTTTTTACGTATACTGTGAAAACGATCAGTCCTAGACGTTTTTATTGTACTGAAAAGTTCTTCAGAATATGAAATCTTATGGAATTGGCTATAATCATTTTACTGTCCTTTCAAGAAATATATGCGAAATATGCGAAAAAACCACTTCAACGATCAAACTTGCACAGATGGGTGACCATACGAAATATTTACCTACGCCCGTATTCATCTAAGGTATCATAAGAATTAGTTTTAGACCAGTTCTAGCTTTTTTACTTGATCATAATCAGAAATGTTTTTAAGAGTAGGGGAGAGGTCCGCAGGTTGCATAGGTCTGTAAGTTGGCACAACATGCTGTCACATATTTATTATGTTTTGATGGTGTATGTGGAGCTACATTCCTGCAACACTTTTAGCGTAGCGTGGAAGTTATAATATGCACTACTCATGCAGTTAAAAATTCTATTCTAAACATTTTCACACTGTGTTTTGGAAGTACTCGTGAACTGGTCATTTGTCATCCAAAGGTAAGGGTACAGTTCCTTATATTGTTGTATTATATGCTCGTTATAATTCGTATGCAGTTCCACACAAATTTCAACGAGCGAAAAGAAAATTTGAAGTTAATTATCAAAATGTCAAAAGTCTGTAAGTTGGTCTACTCGAGGCATGTTCCCAGTCATTTTTTTTTTCGCTTAAACTTCACGTATATGCATCTTTGTTTGAAATCGTTGGAGAGTGACTTCAAATCAAATTTCATTTGAATGTGTGGCGACACGGCTACACTTTTGTCTCAGCATGTACCCGAATAAAATAAACCGCTGTATTGACCTTAGTAGTCAGATGGTTTCCAAATCACAAAAACCTACTTTGTGTAACGTGAGAGTATTTTGATCGGAATTATACAGTTGGCATATAAAATTGTAAAGGAAAATGTTGTTAGAATATAATGGCAGAAACACAAAATTTCCAACACGGGTTTTTAAATGATGAAACACAAGACCAAGCCAGCCGCTAGCGCGCTTTGCTCAATGTTGGATATTTTTCTCTCTCAGGCCTGATTCTGTCAACAGATGTGCTAACAAAATTACAATGACAGCACCGAGCCCGGTGGTATCATTTTGTTTTCATTTCTCTGAGGCAAGCCTTGAGGCGAGCTGCGTGGAAGCCTGAGAGAGGCCAAACCTGAGACTTGCTTGGATGTGTTTTTCCCTTAAGTTAGTCTAGTTTAAGGCCAAAACACAGTGAGGGCAACACAACAATGTTGGCAACTTAGTTGGCGACAATGTCGCACTTAAAACTCAGTGAACGAGACGCAACAAGTTTGTTTGACAGCGGGCACTGTTTTATTTATTGTAAAAGAAAAGGCAACATGGAAAAGTTAAGAAAAATCTTTAATATAGCTTATGCGGCTAACTTAAAATTGGAAAGCATAAAGAAAAAACTAAAAAGAAGAATAAGAAGAAATAGCCATTAATGGGACAACGTTTATTTTACAGCGTATCTTTTTCCATCATTTACTCTATCAATTCCTCCTCAAATTCCATACTTTCTCAAACTAATTAATGAAATTAATTTTATACAAGTTTTTAAAAACTAATTTATTTACTTTTATCTTTCAATTTAGTATGTTTAATACAAATAATCAAATCCACATAACATAAATGTCAATTATTCACTGTCCATACAGAAATGTCAATTATGTTGACGACTAATTTAGAGATTTTCCCAAACTTTTTGCTGGCAACTTATCGCGTCGCCCTTATTGTGTTAAGTATATGGGACTTCCATATATGCGAATCTTTGACAGCAACCAATTTAAGGCGACTTTGCTGTGTCGCTCTCACTGTGTTTTGGCCTTTAGTTTGCCGACTCGAGTAGACCAGAACATCATCCCTAATCATCCCGATTCTAAATTTCTACAAGCTTCACCAGAAGCCAGAAACCTTAATAAAGGACAACGACATTGAAGAGCCATTGACGGCTGCTTTAATCTTGCTTCCTTAGTTAGATACCACCTCAGAAGCCAAGTCCGGTCATAACGAAGTATCTCTCCAGACGCTCATCTTCAAGGATGGTCCTTCCCCAAGGACTGTCTGTGCAGACGTTCATCCAGTTTCTAGATTTCTTTCTTGTTCATTCCATTATTGAGGCCCCAAGGAGTGGATGTTCGGTGCCAGACGACACGTACCTACTTCCTTTCTAACACAAGATCTAGGCTCCTCAGGGCAGCCTGTTTACAAGTGAAACGTTCCGGACATCCTTCTACTGAAGATAGCCTCTGAAGCACGGAACTGTCCGACAAAAAGCTAGACCTCCAAGACGGTCTCTCATACCGAGCTGAACTTTTGTCCTCCTATTGAACTTTTGTCATATTTTCAGTAGGTACTATTGTACGATTATATACATAAATTAAGTGAAATATTTCATAACATATAACTATAAAGAAAAATTTTCCGGGAGTTATAATTTAAAAATAGATAAGATGCTGCGACGTTGAAATAAAAAAACAACAACACCGGGATGCTACACAGAAGGAAGAACAACAAGAAAAAGAAGCAGGAGGCAAAATGACGAAAAATAATCCAGGTAAAATTTCCGGCATAATGGGCAAAACTACAAGGATGCTTGTCCTGCCGCAAAAATTTACTAAATACAAGTCTGTTCACTGCAACCCATGCAACAGACCAGTGCATCTAAAGTTCTCTAATGCAAAGTCATTTTACGAACGCAAATTGCGACATTTAGTAGTTTTCAGTTTTATAGAAAAAGTAATAAACATTTCATAAACGATGAAAATCTTTGATCTTCACTTCATTTATACACTTTTTGGCGCTGTAATTTTGAATTTTGCAGTAATACCAAAACTATTCTCGCGTTAAAATGATACCAGTTTTCCAACGATATATTCACTTTTTAAAAATGTTCACTTCTCCGCATTTTATAAACACAAACGAAAACTGTCGGCATCCTACGACCCCTCCCCTAATACGTAGGTATTTTACTTTTTCTCTTACCATTTTCACAATTATAGAATAAAATCTACGCCAATATGAAGGAATACTTTTGCACAATGATCGCAAACCAGCAATAATCGCCATTCAACATTTTGCGAGTAATTTCTCTGATAACTGCGCATCTTTCACTTAGCGTATACGGTATACCTCAATTCGATATGTCTTACTGATCTCTTTGCAAAAGAAAACCCAAAATACTTAAATCTCTTGACTCTAACATTTTGCTTTTGTTACTTATACCTTTTAACCATTTGCAACGTTGTAATGATTTCTACCCTTGGGTTCGTAGATATTATGCATTTCATTACCCCTGTTAACTTTTTTGTAAAAAGTGATACCCCCATCCCAAAACCCCTAAACGATGTATTTGACTTTTTTGCATCACTGAGCTCCTCAAGAAGGGATGAGTGTTATGCAAATTGCGTGCAAAGTTATCTTTTACCCTAAACTAAAGTTGTCAGTTGTCACATTGTGACACATTTGAATAGTATTTATATATGTATAGGGGAAGTATGTACCAAGGGATGTTGCACAGTATTTATGGGGAGAGCGAAAGTTGTTAACATGACGTTAATTTCCAACAGGACAACAGAACTGATATGAGCGTTTTTTTTTATTTATTGCTCTCAGAGTATCATAAATTCCTAAATTTCCCTGGATTTTGTTTGACTATGAATAAGAAGACGGTGTAGGTTACCTGGAAGATAGAGATAGTGTGGAAGTTTGCGTTTTTTAATAGGTTTGAGTTATGATGGTATAAATGCAATTTGTGTATTGATATTCATAAGGGATGTTTTTTGGTATTCATATGTAATAATTTATAGTTTCCTTTTATCTATTAGAAAGATATCTTTAAAGCAAGTAAAACTGAAAGTGATGTTGTATAATTGAACATAATTGAAAATATTCGCTCGATTTGCATCTATGTATAGAATTTACATATTATGTGTATGACTTAAAATATAACTTATATTTGTTAAACAAGAAGAGATTGAAGATGTTTTCTAAGAAAGTGCACTTTGGACAGATCATGAGAAACAAGTTCCCCCAAAGTTAGAATAAGCTATCCGTTCCAACATTTATTTAACTTTTGTTACATAATCGTAGCAAGAGCAAATTTATTAGAAAATATTTTAGTGTAAGTCGCATTAAACAATTTCTTATAATTGAAATTCAAGGTGCCATAATCTCACCTGTTATAATATCCTTGTTGGGTTGCAATTTGCAGTCTTGATTAAAACGAAGAACCCAGCCGGGTATATCTTGGAGTCTTTTCACCTCTTCCCTAAAAAACCGGTTTGCATATTGCATCAAAAATACTCGTATGAGATGCCCCAATAGCTATATACGATATTAAGCCGATTTTTACGTATTGCTTATAATTTCTTGAATATGAAGTAGTACAATTAAGAAAATTGAGTGAAAACCAAGATATCTTAGCTTCTGAATTATAAGTCTTTCAAATGCCTTCTTTAAATCAGTAAAAACTATTTCAAACTGATCACCTAGACGCGATTAACACAATCAATAATAGCATATAGGATAACACAGCCAGATTGGACACGATTATCTACCGGAGATAATCCAGTTATTTCACTTTTAACTTCGCTAGAGAATACAACAGCGTAGGAATCGTAGAAAACTTTAAGAGATTATTTCTTAATCATCTAAGAAAATAGCTAACCTCGAGGGCAGTTAAAAATAAAGTAGGGAAGGTAAAATATGCTGGAAGGCTCATCACTGGTATAGGCTCTTAAGCTTCCTAATATTAGAAGCAAGGTTTCATAAAGGATCCCGTAAAGTGATGGTGTCCAATAACTGAGACTGGTTTCTAATTTTTCATAATCTCCTTGTACGGGAGGTACCCTGAGAATCTTTCAAAACTTTGAAAAAATCCCCTTTCTATCACTAGTCATCAAAGTCGAAAATGTATGCAAAATCGGAGCATGCAGATCTCAAATAAAAAGATCGAAGATCGTGAGATATCATAATTGAACTAAGTTATATATCAGTGTCATCATTATGAATTTTTTGATAAAAGTAGTAAGCATTTCCATTATTTTATCACGAGTTGACTGATGCATGTATCATTATCTCAACAAGAAACTAATATAAAAACTCATCAAACTGCTCATTGAGTGATCGTGGGATAGCTCATTATGTTGATGATAACTTTATAATGAATTCAGTCCCGGGGTCAGAACAGATATCATCATTACTTTCATCTAAGAGCTCATGTTGAGCTCATCGATAATAACATCAAATCGAGTCTACTAGGGTGAAGACCAAAAACTCGCAATTTTTCTTGATAGTATTTATTTGCCATGATCTTTACTCACGGTGAGCACCTGTCAATGACATTTCAAATGAACTAATTGATCCTTGAAAAGACCAAATTTCAAATTGAGTCAGTATGGAGGTCAGTCTAGGGTATAAATACCGAATTTGATGGTAAAGGCTTAGATTAAGAATCCCGTATAGATTATAATCAGTGCTTCTTCTATAATATTTGTAGCTCTAGCGTAATCATAGTTAAATCGCACCGCTAATGGTTTTTCTATTTAAATGTAAAAATTTACCCTATGGATAAATTCCGCGAATATTTATAAATATGTAAGTGTGGACACCCAGTACTAAAATTTCCCAGAAGGAATCTAATCCTAAAATTAAGAATGTTTGGAGACTTACGGTCGGATCGACATACATATAGAGAGAAGATTCCAAGGGGCTATTCGAACAATAATAATAACAATGCATCGAATGCAGTCTACGGCAGCCCATACAGGGGAAACCCAAGAATAACTCGAAAGAAAACCGTTTTATGAAGCCGCTTTAAATGGTAGGTAATCGGATGAGCTATATAAAATCTGCATAGCATCAAACAATAAACGATGGAAAACTACCGTTTGTGTCCTATGCCTCTCGATGAATTAAAGGAAAATTCGGCGATTAATTATTTATCACATGTAAACTTGAGTGCAAAAGCCAGGTATACTAGGATGACATCACTGTCATAACTATAGATAGCACTGGGTCCATTTATACCTGCTATATACTTATTTTTGCATTTTAATCGAAGTGGTATTTTCAACATGGTGTAGGTAGTTAACCTTGCATTAATTGTATTATTGTATTTGTAAAATGAAACAAGCTAAATTTCTTTAAAAATATATATTATACCATTGTAATCTTACAGTACCCCTTATAAAACCTAGCAGCTCTGATTGATGACCATAAATATATCAAAGCTTAATAGAACAGACTAGAGCGAACCACTGTCACGAAGGATGTCAATGTCATATAAATTTAGAGCTGAACGAAATAAGATAGACAATAAACTCTTGAATTGGTGATATTGGGTATACGATTACATGGTGTAAGAGTAATTAAGGCTGCATAGAGGGCAAATTTGCGGGAGAAAGACGACTTACAAAATATAAACGTATATTTAGGTCGGTGTGTAATAGAATACTGTACAGTTCAATAGTCAGAACAAGTAATTTCCGGATTTATTTTGGGGCACCACTTATTTAAATATGCCGAAATTTGACAATCCTTTTTATTATGAAGAACTCTATTGTTATTACTGCACATCTGTAAATAAAGGTATAGGGTCCGTACATCTCCTCAACAAACTTATACATGTTTCTTAGTTTATCGCTTTTTTTAAGCATGAACAAGTGACAGTTTTCTTTATTTATCTAGATGATGGTGATAAAGTAAAGGAAATAGCTTTATTGTTTATACTACATATACTAAAAACGGAGCGACACTTTTAAGAAAGTCAGTGGAATTTTTTTAATTTCAGTAAAATTTTGCGGAACATTTCTTCTTAATATTGATCTATGTAGGCAATCTTTACTTTGTTTTCTGGTAATGTTCGAGGAATGTAAGTCCAGTTGATTCCTTTTATCGACATAGTACTCGTGAATTTTGATAATAATATTATCTGATGTTCAACATTACTTGCTTACTGTCACTTCCGCCCCTAAGGACGTGTAGAAAATTGTGCGCTACTGCGTAGAATAAGCTGCTAACAATGTTTGTATATAGAATGATATATTCTGCAATATTAATACAAGCGAGATCAAAGGTGTAACCAAAAATTACATGTCAATTTATTTTTATTGTCTTCTGTTTTGGCTAAAAATTTAACCTTAAGACTGCGTATTCATGGCAGAAATTAGCAGTAGAAGTAAAGCAGAGACATTATTTTCCTTCTCTTCATACATGTTATAAATTGACAGCAAAAGACAGCAGGTGCTGACAAATTCGTGTATTGAATCGAAATTCGATTTGCCGTAATATCTTATATCTTTAGACGCGTAAATTGACATACGAAATTTACTGTTTCGACAAATTTTACTATTATAAATTAAGAAATAGGTAAGGAAGCAGTATGAAAAAAACCAGTGTAATTAGAGACATGACAGTTTAGCGAGTAGAAGAATCAAAAGAGGAACAATTTGGATAATTCTTAACTTTTGACAGCCCAATATTAATAATAAATAACTAGGAAACTATAAAACGACTAAAATTGGCCTCGTCAATTTTTATAAAAATTTTCAAATCCAACTATCACGGGTGGATATATTTTTTCGCTAATCATTCCCCAAGAAAATATTACTTGACGATATCCTCCATTGTAAAATTTTGTACCTATGTAGGATAGGTTAAAAATAAAATAAAACGTGAATGAAGATGTAATACCACTTCCAGAATAAAAACTATTAGGATTATTAAACGATAAAATCACTATTTATGACTTTCGTCAAAATTCATAAAGAAGATCTGTTCAAATGATGCTGCGTTCCTTTTGTCGTTCTGAATGAAGCTGTATGAATCGAAAGAAGGATGTCATAAATTAAATTCTGTGCTCATAGAAAAAGAACGAAGCAGAACCATTTCAAGTGTTTGACATATCTTCCATTTGATAAAAGCAAGTATAAATTCGTAAAAATTGTTGTTTATGAAATTTTTTTAACAAAGGCAACTTAAACTCAACTATTACCACCTCGTCCAAATTGTGAACAACACATTCACGAATACAAATTAAAATTGTTCTGCTTGAAACCGGGAAAAACTCAGGTGCATTCAGAACTACTCGGAGTCCGAAAAAAGCGATGACAAATTGAAACTAAATCGTTCGGGCCGAGAAAACAAAACGACATGGATTGAAAAAATTCATTCTGAACAAGAAAAGGAACCCAGGATGAAAGACAAATAATTAAAGGAATTGGAGAAATTTACCTGTTTGACTTAGCTATACCCACTGTGGTTTATATGAAATTTTGAAATCTGTAAAACTGTGTACCCCGAAAAGCTTTTTAATTGGGCTGTAAGTTGCGGTCTGGCTTAACCCTGCATACACCGAACTAGTCCTCTTTACAAGGAGGAGAGTTATTCCGACTTCGCATCCACAAAATTGGGTAATATTACACTTGAATGTAAAACTGAAGCCAAATACCTAGGAGTCCAAATTAAATTGGAGGATAAATGTGAATGAGCGCGTCAAGAAGGCGGCCATTGCGCACTGTATGATTTTTTAATTATTAACAAGTCAAATAAATTTTCCAGCTTTGTACCACATAAATATATATATAAATAAGAAGGGCCTTAAAATGGATGTAGCGACCTATATTGATTTTTATAAACTTTGCAATATATGTAAGCCAGGTTTGAGGAAATAATTCAGGTCTCTATCTGTTGAGGTGGTAATTCGATTTTCAGCACGGTAAAGTATACTGTAAAAAATGTTTGAATATTTCCTACATTTTAAGGACAAATACTGCAGCTTTGTGGCAACAATTGTGCACATTTTTTATAGTGTATGTATCTCTGCACATCATATCAATGAAGAGCGAAAGTCGGCTTCTGTTTTTTTTTTATTTCGCATGGAGCTGTATTCAAATTTTGGGTACAGAGCAGAGCTGCGGGCTTCAGGCTTCAAGTTGTATAGCTGGACTACATCGTTGGGAAACAGCTCCTGGGGTATGCGGTTAAGTGTATGCTGGCGATCGCCGCAGTCGTAGGTATTCTGGATGACAAAGCTCGCCATCTTACTGCATTCCTAAGTCCTTCGAGTGAAATTGCACCGCATATAGTAGATGAAAAACTGGAACCGGGTTCAATGGACTGTTGATCTGCGTGTTCTGCGCGAAAGCTCTTCAGATCCATCCACACTTCCACGACTTAAGACAATGTCATTACCTGGTATCAAAGTCGGGGATATTAACGAATTTATTGTATTTTTTCAGAAGTGCTTTAAAGCGTCTATGATGTAGGGCAGCAATATTGTGCAGGACAAGCAGTCTGAGGACTGGACTTGATTAAGCGGATGGTGGAGTTGAGCTGTACAATTATTTTCTTCTAATGGGACTTTTGAGATATGCAGGAGCGGCATATTCGGCTGTTGCGTATAAGGGGAGCGATTCGAATTTAAGTAGGAGGTAAGCCTTAAATTCGAGAAATTTCGGAAATATGGTGTGGCGGCGCGAGTCCGACTGGTACACTTGGCAATTAAGGTAGAAGCAGGCAGACTTCATTTTGTTCATGCTTAGCAATTGCCTTCAATATTTAAAGAAGGTATGTACTGCGTTGAGGTCGTAAGAAACGGTGACTTCATCAGCTGTAATGTGTTGGTACTAGGTAGCTATCACTAGATCGTTTTCTCGATAAGTTGAAAATAAACGGGAGAAGAACTAATACCTGTGGTAAGCCCTTATTCAGTTGTTTAGGGTTACTTCTAAATACGCTTATGAAGTCTTGGTACAAATGATTGTTTAGCATGTGCTTGACGAAGTTTGTCAGCTTTTTTGCAACCCACCACCCTCAGAAGTTTATATATAAGTCCTGTATGTGATATAAGATCATTTCATATAAGATGCAATTAAATTCACAAATATGGCTACAGCCTTTAGTGAGAGTTCTTGAGAACTTAATGCCCATAAAATATTTATTCAAAATCAAGCTTTGGATGTACGTATGTACGTATTAATGTTATATGTTGGAAGCTAAGCCTGCTATATTTTATGAATTTGAGATTAATAATTTCGCTACAAGCGAAATAAAATATAACTAATCTTCGACAAAACAACCAAACGTAGAACTGCATAAGTATGTAGGTACGAAATATCAGAAGTAAGAATGAATGCGCTTCTGTAATATATTTATAAGTCCTCTCTGATAAATTCGGTTGTTATAATTAAATAGATACCAGTAATTTATACATGAATTTTTTTTTGCAGATAATTAAAAGTAACACATATAAATATGAAAATATTCCATTCTATGATTCATTTCATAAAATTGACAAGATTGCGCTTTTATTGCTATATTTATTTTTATTTATTATTTCTTTACTAGACGCTAGAGGAATGTACGCATTTCCTTTTTAGCTTTTTATTGTTAAATGCAATTATTTTTATATCTTAGATGAAATCTATAGGGTATACTAAGTTTGTCATTCCATTTGTGACACCTAGAAATAATGATGATAGAGCAAAATGCATTGGACACCAAACCTATTAAAAGTTATTTTGATTTTTGCATGACGGCCTGTCCGTCCGTCCGTCCGTCCTCACGATAACTCGAGAGTGTATTCACTGAGGGAGCTGAAATTTTGCAGCCAAGCTTTTTTAAAAAAAAAAAGTAATTTTAAAATCGAAAATGGGACAAATCGTCGGGAAACTCCTTCGTAGAGTTACCATACAAAAATTTCGTTTTTAACTAAATACATATGTATTTGGACAGTGCCTGACAATCCGTCGAAGTAGAGGGCTGAGATTTAGCACACAGTTATTTAAAAAAAATTTAATTTGAGTTCGAAAATATAATGAATCGGGCAACTCCTTCGTTGGGTTGCCATACAAAAATTTCGGTTTTCACTATATATTTGAACACTGCCTGAGAGCACGTCGACGTAGAGAGCTAAAATTTTGTACACTGTGTTTTCATAGTAATAGTAAGTAAAGCTTTAAAAATGGACTAAATCGGGGTACCCCTTCTTGGCGTTGCCATACAAAAATTTTGCTTTTTTACGTATACTGTAAAGATGACGTTTTTATTATACCGAAAAGTTCTTCATAATACGAAAACCTACGAAATTGGTTACAATCATTTTTTCTGTCCGACGAACTGTTCTAGAAATATACGCTAAAAACCACTTCAAAAACAAGCTTCTACAGATAGGTACTAGGTATACGAAATTACATACGGCCATTTGTCTAGGTATCATAAGAATTGGTCTTAAATCAACTCTAGCTTTTTTATTTGTTATTATTATGTTCAGAATATTTTCTTATTTCTCTTTAAATATTTTTTTTCCATTTTGATATTCTTTATAATTATGAATATTTGTTTTAGTTATTTAATTGATTCTTATGTAAATTGTATCTTTTTTGCAAGTCACTTTAAAAAAACAAGGATTATAAATGGTGTTATAAACGTGCGAGGCACCTCTAGGATTTATCATAAAACTTTCGAACAAATATACTTAAGTTACTATGGGTATACTTGAGACCAATTGCATAATTAATTTGAATAGAATATAAACATATATAGGTATGTACCTATAATTGTATTGGGAATCTATGCCCTGCCCACAGGAAAACTAGCGGTTTGTCCAATTATTCGCATTAATACTTACACTTTCATTTATGGAGGAGACACAATCTTCATATCGTTATATGTATATATCCATATATAAATTAATATCTTAATTTTCACAAAAGAAAAATGAAGCAAAATCATTATAAAATTGTTAATCGAAAAATAAGTGATACTATAATGGAAACCACATAACCATCATTCCAGTGGCCCATGATTACAATTCAAAAACTTTACTTATGTTATGTCGTAAAAAAAAGCTTCAAACCGCCATTTAACCTAAAAGTGATAGCTTCAATTCTTCTCCATTTACCCGCCTTTAGCCAAGTAATAAAATAAAAGAAAAGCAAACTCGATCATCCTTCTTCTCCCTTAGTATCCCCTCATCAGTATCCATCCGTTATATACCTACCCTGCCTGTCCTAATATTATGTAACCATGAAACCAGTAACTCACCCCCAAAAAGCCAGGAGTCAAATTAAATACACATTTACCCCATCCTACCGTGCCCGTACATTTTCACAAACACAGACTTAAAGTCACAAAAGGCAAAAATCAAAACATAAAATGACACTGCCATGCCAAGAGATTTTCTCTGGTTTTATCTGAAAACTCCATTCGTTTTGGGATGAAGAGGAGTCTACACGCCTCAAAACAATTTTCCATCCCATCTCTGTGTATCAGTTGAATGCGATGAAAAACGTATACGTCCGTACTGAACACAGGAAAAATACACTATTACTGACTTAGAGGCGCGCAGAGATATCACTACCAATACACCCAGGAAAAGATCACAACATCCCGAACACGAATCAGGAAAAGTCGTTGCATATCGTTGACATCCCAAAACACCGACAGGACAGATATATCTAGTCCCAGAGTTTCAATCCCGGCGACCCGTAACTGTGTAGAACCGATTCATACACCCTGGTCCTAAAACTCTACTACGACGCGATGTAATGTTTGCGCAAGACTATGATAGTGGTGGTACAGATTCCTACTGAGATACATAGGATTTCACTCAAAGATGTGTAGCATCCTTTTTCGATCCCGCCCTATTATGCTCCTCCCTAGTGTATCATACAGGATGACGACAGGACAAAATGAGGAAGAAAAATTTTGCCGAGGGAATCTATGCCGCATCGCATGTATACTACCGCCATCCAGCCGCGTATACTATATACATAAGCCCAGTGTACACACCGGGATGATCCGATGAAAGCAAACAAATTCTATTGCAGCACGAGTGTGCGACGGTTACACTTCGCCCCACACACAAAGGCAATTGGTACTGGAGGATGTTGCTGCGATGATGAAGATGATGCTGTGTGAATCTGGTCTGTAGAAGAGCTAGCTATGTACATGTGAGATTCATCCCAGAGATGAACATCATCCGAAGTTGGCAATATAATAACAACGACAACGCAGACAGCGAAAACAACAACAATTCAGTCGCACTATGGACATCGAAGTTGGGTATAGAACGGGCGCTTCGTCGTCGGAAGTATGAGCTGTTCGCATCTTGATATGGGAATGGGATTGAAACTCATGAACGAGGAGGGGGTAGGAACAGCCCCTGTTAGCTTGACAATTAAATCAAAACAACTTTAGTCTACCCTTAGCATCCAGCAGACAGACAAGCTCTGTGGCTCGTCCTGTTGGATTTAATGTGAAATTTGAGGGCCTTACAATACATATAGAAGCGCGATGGAAAAAGTGTTAATTGAGCTTGGAAAAGCTTCGCCGCGTTGTGATTGTGCTTATTACTATCAGGGCCATTTACAGTGATCGAATCAAATGCTGTTTCCAAGATTTTCCAGTTACATGTGATATGTGCAAATATCTCCTAAATAGATAAATTTTTAGTTAATAAGTGATAAATTAAGTGGTGATTATCGTGTGAGTCTAGTGTGATGTGGTGTTGCGACGACGATTTCGATAAAAATTAATATTTTTTTGTGCAAGGATACTATCAAATCAGAGTGTATTGATGCTGTTCGATCGGTATACTATGTCAGGTACCTACCAAGGATTATTATTGTAATTATTATTATTATAGTAGCTCTCTCTTATTTTAGTTTCTTGTCAAAGTGAGATCATATAATTTTTAGTTATAGTGACACTAGATACCTAAGGTTATTAAAATGAGATATCACAAACTTTCTGTTGAGTACAGCCTTGGAGAAGTTTGATTATTTACATACATTCTGGATTTTTCCATAGGTTTCGGAAGCGGCAATATATGAAATGCTGGCCTCCAAACCTAGGACTACATAGACTTTGCTTTGGCGTTCGGTAAAAAAAAAATGTTTTTGTGTGGGAAATTGCAGATAAGCGTTGCAAGAATTTTTATGGAAGTTTTGCTGTTCGCGGAGTCTTTAGTCATATTCAATAAATATTTCACTCCTTAAGATATCCGTTGAGTACGTCTAAAATAAATTCTAGGTTTTGAATGAATGAAATGCATACCATTTTTTTAACTGGTTTATCGAAAAATAAAAGGTGTAATAAGTAGATTGACCTGATTTTTGTAACCCGTGCATATTTGAGTGCAGTAAAACGGTTTCAACTGACCATAATTCAAGTAGGTATGTAAATATTGAGGCAGACAAAAGGCAATTAAACGAATTGGGTCAAAATTCTTAAATTTAATAATCATAGATGCCGCATCAAGATATTTGCTAACTAAATCTCAATACATTCTCGCTCATACTAACCTGACCCCAAGTTTTAGAATTGTCATTTTCGTTCATCAGCAATTTTCATTCAACATTATTAACTCAGCTAAGTAAACCTACATATGTAGATGACCATACTTGATGTATTGCAATGAGTTTATCTACTTACGTAATATATAAGTTTTAGTGATGCTAATTAGTTTTCAAGTTATTTGCTGTCTTGAGATGGATTAAGGATTGGAAGGATGGCAATGCAGTGACAATTTTATTAAAAATGTTTAAATAAGTGGGGGTATACCACAATTATTTTCGTGAGATATACACCTTAATGGACACATTCTGGTACCTACCATAATCCAGTAGGTATATCAATGCCCAAAAGGTGTAAGAAGAAAATATTGTTCGGTCCGACAAAGATATTTATATCGCAAGTAATCAATATTTTGGATGTAATCTAAAAATAAGCTAACTTGAACTTGTATATACTCGTAAGTCAAGTAGGTACTTACTACATGACGCTAATCAATTTCTTCTCAGAGTTCACAATATATAACTATGTATATAAAAGTGTAAACTTACCCAAAGATAAAACCTCATGAATTATTGAGATCTTAAGTTGTGTTCATATTTGGTAGCTTAAGATTGAAGGATTCCTGAGTTGAAGTTGAAAGTGAAATGATTTACCTACAATATGAGCTCAAAATTGACACGTCTGCTTTTAAGAAAAAGAGAAACGTTTTTTTTTTTTGTTTGAGGAAGATAATTGTAGTAAAGACTAAATGGTAACGGATCGAGTATTGAGCCTTTAAGTACACATCCTATAATATGCAATTTAGTAAGCTCGACACTTCAAAACTATTGCAGATTATGCATTAAATAAAAACTGGCTCCGTCTCATTATATAATTTTCAACTTAGTGTTATCTGCTTTTGCTGATAATTTGTTTGACAAAGAAAAAAAAAATCGATAATACATAATCTAGCTTTTTCTCGGTTGAGTAAATATTCACAGCCATTTTTTCGGTTGATTTGGTTTAGTTGACATTTTGGCTCCTCAGGGTTGGTATATTACCTACTTAAAATTGAATTGAATCTAATTAATTTTATGTTATAAAATATTGCAAAATAACTGTAATTTTACTTTGAATGGGATTCAACCTTCTTGTAAATCTTCTTGTACTAAAATACAAATAGAATTGAATTAAATTAGATGGTGAATACGGTTTTTAATAAGTTTTTGTATATAAAATCTAGAATGTTCAAATAATTTGAAAATCCTTGGTTTTAAGTGGTTTGAAGTGAAATTGGAAATTTTTTATCATTATTCTAGGAATTTGTGTAATTAAGCGATTGTCCCACAACTCATTGTTTTTTTGAATTTTATCTTGAGATGTTCGTCTGTAGCACACATTTAATTAAGTGTATTGGTCGAAAACCGTACAGAACCTATAAACTTATGTACCTACCTATATAAATATTTTACAATTAAGAATTTACTATTATTTAGTAACGTTATAGTAGCCTTGGACAAATAGTCGACTTTATTGGAATTTTTATGCAAACAAACGTACCTACCTATAAAAATTTATTTTTCTTGTAAAATCAAAAGAAAATTACTGTCTCCCTACTATCTACAAAACAGGCAAGACGAAATTTATAATTTAGAAATCTGAAGATACAAAGTCATATTAAGTAACCTCCGAGAAACACTTCCCAAGTCATGAAACAGACTCCCTCATCACTACATGAGAGCCCTATTTTAATCCTAACATTGTAAAATATTTGCAGTGTTCTTATGTAAAACTGAAAATAGTTTAATTTAAATAGCTCCCGCGCCCTAAACTACTATTCATAAAGAAAACAATGATCTTCTGATAATCTTAAGCTTGCTTTCTTATCTTTCCAATCGTAATCAACTTTTTATATCTTTCTTAACAAAATTATTTAAAGAAAGTTATCCTAACCGATTGACTTTGATTCCTCAAACAAAAACTCTCAGTTGAGTAATAATTTCATATGGAAATGTGCCATGATCCGATGAAATTGAATGAATCCGTCTGCAGGTTTGGACTATGGCCGCAATTACACTAAAGCAACTATTACTCAGGTGAGAGTGAGCATGGTAAGCTTCCTTTAATTAAAACTATTTCATTATTTTGTTACATAATCTATATAGTAAATGTAATGCTTGGGAAGGTGAGGAGTTAAAATTAAAATTACTGGAAATCCTGTATGGATAATAATTTGTTCTCTATAGCATATATAAAAGCAATGTCCAGTAACTTTTCCATAAGAATCATAAGAAAATTTTTTGTAGAATCGGACTAACATGCATATATGGAGTTGTGTTCCATGGCTTGATAAGTATTTCTCGATGGTTTTGCTTTAAGTGATCCCTATAAGTCTTTATCTTGCTGCCTCCAATTCGTATTGTGCTCCGATAATTCAAATAAAAAGCGTCGATCTAACCTTACAGACGTTTTTGTTAAGTTTAATTATCAGAAAAAATCATTAACTTGATCTGTCGTAAGAGTTCATAACTCAAAAGTTTCAATATATCCCTACATGACGGCAACTTCGAGGAAGAGAACAGAAAAGGTACAAATAATATATACAATCTGAATTGAACTCAAATTTCTGTACTTATAACTAGAAAAATAGGACATTCAATTTGATATTCAAGTAATGATCACGTGTTATCTAAAATATGATAAAGGAGATTGGGCCCGACAGTATCCTATCATAACCTATAACATTATAACGGCTTTTATGAAACTGTCCTCAGAACGACGTGAACTGCAGAATTAACTATATCAAGTCTAGGTACTATTAATCTGCTACTACTTACTATATACATACAAACACATAAAGCGGCACTCGGTGTGCTAAAGATTGTAAGCATGGAGATCTACTGGTTCACATTAAAATCCATCAGTAATTTGGAGAGGATAAGATAAACAAAAAATAATTATACATAATTTTGGGCACTAATTTGGAGTGAAACTTGTAGCATAATTGATTGCAGACGTCAAACAGTAGGCGAGGTGTACTCATTTACAGCAATAGGCATATAATAATATGTATGTTATATTTATTTATTAATAATATATGTATATAGATTCCAGGAAAGAGCGAACAGATGATCCCTTTTATTGAAAGACAGTCATTCTGTAAACTAACAAAAGTATTGCCAAATATCAGCTAACAGAGAAAGTTAGGCTATGAGGACAACGAAAATATAGAATAAAATCAAGCGGAACTATATTCACTAAACAACGAAAAAAAATACTCGATTCTTCAAACCTAAAATACTGAAACTTTGTTGCAAAAAAAAAAAAACGCTGCTGTAAATTCAAAAATTAATAATGTACGGCTTTCTCCGTATACTTAATATTGTATCGCTGTGCTACATTTAAAATCGTCCTTCATCCTGAAAATTTATTTATTATAATATTTTGGCTATCCTTATTTTTATTATTTCATTTTCTTCTTTGTTCTATTCTTTGTTTTACGTGTAGCTATACTTTCGTTATTTAATTTGTTTTTATTTTATTTTAAATATTAACTGCTACTATTTAATGTACTAATTATAACAATTACAATATTCTTTTGTACATTTGAATTGAATTGAATCCTCAATAAATTAGCTAACCGCACTTAAAAAATTGACGGTTTTTAAATTTTACTATAAAAAATATCTCCGTTGTATTGTAAAAAGAATGTCTGTCGTTCAGATTATGCAAGTGAATTGGTATAATTTTATCCGTATTCCCACGTTGGCTGGGTACGGGTACCGTTAAAACATCCACCACCGAATTTTCTTCTCTACTCCAGCCTAAATTTGGAAATTCGAAATTTGTTTTTTTAATCTCAGCTGTGTATATTGATTTTTAGCGGAACAGGAATGAGTGACCATAATGAGAGAAAAATAATTATATGTTTTTATACATTCCTTTTTCAATAAGGCGAATAGACGGGCGCTTTTGTTTAAATAATGGAAGAGAAACGATCAAAAATTGTCAGATGTCTTGATTGCATGGTACTACATCTACCTAATAAGTAATTTTATCATTCCCTTAGCATTCAAAAGTATTAAGAAAAAGCTGTTACCTCGGATTGGAATACGGGGCAACTCCACAATAGCCTTGAAATTTTTATAATTCTAAAATTTTGGGATTTTCTTTTTCAAATAAAGTACTTATGATTACTTCTTGTATATTATCCTCTTAGCTCTGCAGAAAAAAAAATCGCTTTGCAATATCATTAAATGATTTATTTCACAATTTAACTTGTAAACCTTCGCAACCTGAATAATTATGTAGTCCCGAACGATAAAAGGAAATAAAGAAATTCATTTTAAAATATGGCGTGATTTTTGATTCTGAATGTTTTTCGAAGAAAAGGTTGTGTATCTTATTTATCGTAAGTTCTACAGATAAATATTGACGAGAGAATAACGCGAAAAAGAGGAAATGTGGTCGTGAATGTGTAAATATTTCAGAAAATATTGAATTAGCACACGAATGTTTTCCATGTCAGCTAACAGGCGTTTTGTCTGATTCCAATTTCATTAAAATCATTTTAATTTAGGTATCTAATCGAAAACGGAACATTTATAAAAGCTTTCTTACACCTTGGTTCGCAATCGATTTATTAAAATGAAATACTTGACAGAGTTAAATTTTAGTTTGGTTTCATTTGCTGACGTAGAACTGCGGCGACTTCCTTTTTGAAAGTCCTGAATTTCCATATATGTATGTTTGTAGATGAATGTCCTGTTTATTCTTCTTTTTCATAAAATATCAAATGATCTTCTACCACAGTAAACAGAATACGGTATGCGTAATATAAACGTGTTCAAACACAAATATAATGTTAGACCGACTAATTAACTAAATATAAATGCGATTCCTGCCATCATAGATGGCACAAGAGCTAGTATGCAAATTTTGTGACTGGTGGTACATTCCGGAATAGACCAAACCATGAGAAATGATGGATACGTGGAGTGAGTCATACTTTCTTGCATCTGCCGTGTTGGTCGGTCAAATATATACAAAACTGCTGTTAAAGCAACATTTACTCTCAGCACATTCTAAAGAATGTCGTAGTCCATTCTGGAATCCACCGACCTTTCAAAATCTATATTGTCTTCTCTAGTATAGCATTAGATCATGTAAAATCATCCAGAGTGACATCGCAACTTAATGAATTTTTTTTTTAGGTTTGCTTACCTTTTGGTTCCATTATCCTATGATATCTATTTAATCGCATGATACATATTACTTTGCAAAATACCTTAAGTATTTGCTTATTAGGAAGTTTTTAATCTTATAGTAGTTAGAATCCAAGGAAGAGGAGATATATTAAATCCTTGAGTCGTAATAAGAGGTAAAAGGTTGCAAGGGCCACCAAATGTTGAAATTTACCAATTTTAGAAATAAAATGTTTACATGTAGGTATACACATAATTTAATTTGGCTATACATATTCATATAAAACTAATTTAGAACTAATTTTTGCATCCGGCTAGAAAATTTTAATAAAGTGTAACTAGGAAGGCGGATATACACAACATGCTAGATATTCACAGTTCTACACGCGCATATATCTCATAGACAAAATTCATCATTAGTCTAATCTGAATCTAAAAACAATTTTCAATTTTAAGTAGGTATACATTGCATCTGAGTTTACTATTATTACAGACAGACTGGATCCAATAGAATATCATTCCGCGAGTATTTATTATAATTATTCATTGGAAAAAAAAAGCAAATTATTATTCACCAGGACAGCAAACAAAGAATTGAATTACAGCGGAACCAGTGTCAAAACAAGTAGCCCTATGTCCTATGTATGTAGTTTGTCCCTTGAGATAATACTGAAACATGTTTGGCTGGCCTACACCAAGGGTAAGTGTTCATGCGTCGAGGTTGAGGTACTGCATCTTTCACCCTGGCATTTATTTATATTATGACTTGCTCCCATTTGTATATACACATTTTGCATGTAGATTAGGTTTCATTGCCTTTAACGGCCCTACCGACATCGCGAAAGGGAACATGTTATGACAATCGCCAATAACGACATTGGCATTATGCGTTGACGTGATCTCTGCGGTGTATGAAGAATATTGGTTCCAGGAACACACACCTGCATTTTGTCAGATGAGCATAAAAATGCGCATGCGTACCGAAAAGTAATCTGAGACGTCGAGATGCTACTCCTGGTGAACAGGCAGGCGATCTATATAAGATAAGAGCCTCGTTTCACAGTATTTAAACAAAATAAGGAGATACTGCGATCCTGTGATCTATACCTCCGGTTGTCTTCAAGTGTCAGGAAGAGGAGAGTTTATCATATCGTTCTCATGTTTAGGTACCCACCGGAAAGGTATATTTTCTGGTTTTAGCCGATTTCTTTTATTTGTTCTAACAACAAAAGAAACTGAAACGGTCCTAAATCGGCGACGATCTTTATTGGATGGATGACAACGAACATCTCTTCTCTGTTGCTGTCGGCTAGCGGCGGTGATTCCTTTCGGTTTAGCTCCGTGCAATAATTCACATTCAGGAAATAAGTATATTCTTGCTGGGTGTTTTATTTTGTATTTTTATTTAATTTTTTTCCCAAATGTCGGTCGGTTTATGTCAATATTTCCCTGCAAATTTATGTAAACATACCTGTGATGTGTTTTCACTCTATAAATATAATACGATAAGACCGACTTTAGTCTTCACACTTCCCTTGCTTGAAATGGAAAGTAATATAAACTAGTTTCGGGAATAGGAAGTTAAGTATCTACATTTCTAAAAAACGTTGACATAAGCCGTTTTTTTTTCTTACAGTAAAGCAATAACTCTGCATCGACATTAAACTAATTCTTAAGAACATTCATATCAGACTTCCACAAGGTGATACAAAATATCTAGTTGTTCTCTTAACATATTATCAAAAACTAAGACCGAAAGTTGTGCTGAAAAATTATCATAGTAATGCTGTAACCATAAATATAACTACTCACATTGGCTACTAATACTGTTGAAAGCAAGGTTTTAGATTGTTAAAACAAGATTTTAGACTGCTATGTTAGGTACAATTTCTAAAAACCACTTTTTCTACTTTTGGACACAAATCATTTTATGGATTCACGAGGTTCATATAAGATTATATGCAATGAAATGTGTATATGTTGTCATTGCGACCGAGTTTTGTTTTCAATAAAATCAGATATTCCTTCTTGATTCGAAAATAAGACGACAACTTTTTAGAGATTCTCTCTGATTAAGGCAATTCGTGAGTACGCCCACCAAAGTAACTGATTCAAATATAGATAAAACTGATTTGGTTGAACGTTCAATTGAATTTTGGACTGTACGGCAAGATGTACATACAATTTTATTTACAGAATTAGTTTAGTAACTAAGAAATATAGATTGAATTTAATCAACTCAAAATGTAATCAAAACTAAGGGACTAAATGATGATAAACAAAATATAATAATAGATAGATAAAACAAGATCCAAATATGGAAGAAAGTGATGAAGTGAAAGAATACAAGGACATTAGAAATTTTTAAAACAATTTCTGAATGGACTCGAAAAACGAAATAGCAGGTATGGTATTGATAGACTCATCTTGCTTTATAAGTTGCAATAGCCCTGGATTTTTATAAACCAGTGTAGGATAGGGCTGAAATTGCTAGCACTGGTTTAGACATTTCTCCAAAGACACGGTTTTCTGCTGATAAACCGGCACTTTCGTTGCTAAAAACTGTTTGGTACTGCGTAAGCTAAAGCTGCAACAACTATAGCAGGCTATGAAAAACAGGCATTTACCTGATGAATTCCCAAATAATCTGGACTATGATTTTAGTACTGCCAAAAGAACTGACAATAAACCATTTGTTGCAATTGTTGTTAATAGAGGAAATGCTCCATATCAGACTACATACATAAACAAACTAAGTTTATCTCTCTGAGACTGACCCAAGCAAGCAAACTAGATCAACTATTCCTGCTGAATAAGCAACAACCTTGGTTGAATGTTTGCACATGAAATCCGCACATGTCTAAGGGAAGAAGATTTAGACAAATTTAAATGCGATAAATGCATAAAGATACTAACACTTGCTTTAGCCGGTTTTACTAAATATTGCGTATTGTCTCAACTCGACTAAGCTGAACACTCTATTTTGCCGCATACCACCGCATTGTTCCGTACCACACCCCACCGCTCCTGGTGTGACCTGGGTTTAAATGTCCCAACGAAACAGTTAAACCGCGACCCACCGCTCCCGGTGTAACCAGGGCTTAAATGTCCCAACGAAACAGTTAAACTTTAATTACATAGGGTTTCAGTCCTTGCGATGAAAGATTTTTATGTTTTTAAGTCAATAATAATCGTTATAAGATGATTAATAATTTTCCTGATTTTTATTTTTCCTGATCACAAATAAAAGTCACATCGTGATTTTTATTTCTCTGTTCGACAAATAAAAATCACCAAGTGATTTTCTTCTTTTTCCATTAACATATAATACCTATTTTTGAATGATAAAGTTATCAGTCAATACAAAATAAAAGTACACTGTGATAATTACTACAGAATAGTAGGTGCGGATGTTCAGATGTTAAACGTTTCGTTAGATCTAACAATTCATCTGAACACTATTATTTTACATAGATCCGTAAATAGTTCATGATTAGACAACCCGAAAAATATAAATCACTTGATGAGTATTATTCGTGATCAAGAATAATAAAAATCACGATGCGATTTTTATTTATTTTTTATTTTATCAGGAAAAATAAAAATCAGGAACTGATTTTTATTCTTGATGAAAGAAATATTAATTATCTCATTAAGATTATTGATGAATAAAAAATAAATAAAAATCTTTCATAAGCATTTCGCAAGGACTGAAACCCTATGTAAGTAAAGTTTAACCGTTTCGTTGGGACTTTTATATTAAAAATTCAATATAATTGGTTTACTAAGATTTGAATGGCTCACCGTAACACATGTAGTCGTAGACGTTGTCTTCTGCTTCATTCCTTAATTATGTTTATGAGTCAATATATACGTTGTAACCTATATGTAAGATTTTCGTGCTGAGCATTGTTTTATAATCACACTTCGCTATCTTCCGAAATAGATATAAGCTGAATTAATTGATCTTTGTTGATGGATTCTGTTTAAAGTAACATTGATATATTTTCCGATTGGGTGAACAATATTCCCATATTTGTACAGGTTAGTTTGAAAAAATTTGAACATCCTGTAATACAAACAGCCCATAAAAATGCCCTCAAATATAGGGCGAAATGCAATTAAAAAGATAACCAGATAAAATATGTCTTTCATTTTGATCATCTAGCGAAAAGAAATGTTAAAAATATTCCCAAGGCTGTAGACAGAAATCATAAGTTTTCATTTTTCCGCTATATATAAAATATTAGGAGGAAGAGCAGCAGGAGCAACATTATTCACCATTTATTTGGTGTACCAATACAAATCTGTCGATGTTACCAGAAAGTTTTGTAGATTTGTACTTCCTTATATTTGTTATGTTCATTAGTGGCTGATTTGAAATTATGATGGAATTTCAAGTTCCGATATTCTTTACTGTCTTTATAGGCGGTGAGGGAAATATGAGATGATAAGGATATTCCTCTACTTACGATGGTGTTTATTCTGCATTACAATTAATAAACTTAACTTGAATTCAGAAAGTCAAAATATCTTCCAATATCTATAGGAACACCAGAATATCCTCATAACTGCTAAACTGATAATCTTCGCCACGTGCACTTTAAAATTGGGCATTTAATTGTAAACTTTTGCGAATTAAAATTAATTTTTATAGTTTTTGTAATAATGAGGTTATGAAGCCTTTCTTTACATTCTATTTTCGATTTCCTTCTCAAATATGTATTTCTTAATTTTTCATTGTGTGAGGTCCTTTCAATGTAATTCTAACGTTTTAGTCTCTAGGTTTTTTATTTACTACATATTATTCAATTTACTAGATCAACTGTAGCGCCTAAAATTATAACACCGAGATTTAACGACGTTATAACTCTTCGTCAATTTTTCATTTAAGGCTATACTTGCAACTCTTTATCTCTAGCTCAGAGAAGATTATATGTCGTTGAGATATATATGAAACAAGATTTGCTATAATGTAATGCTTGAACATTACTCTGAATTTAATCATCACTAGTTTATTGAATTTTTTCATGATTTTCTGATTATTATATAGCTGTACGTGTATATACGTATGTAAATATGTTTTTAAATTCCAAAAACTATGTAGAAAAAAATAAATGTCTTTAGGTTTGGAAATTTTCATCAGCTCTTAATATATTTCTCTTGATGTATTTCACATACCATTTTTTCCTTCCGTAAAGAAAGGCGTAATATCAAATTGCATCAAACATTAATCCCTACTACTAATAATTAATCACGACTATAACAGCTCTCACCAAAGCAGTATGAGATAAAATTTAAAGTTTTCTCATACCCGGCATTCGAAATACTTAGTAGGGAAAGCTATAACAGGGAAACTTTACGAAGTAAAAAATCCCGGAAATTTGGTTCTTATGAAGTCAAATTCGAGCTAAATTGAAACAAATTTCGAAGTTTAGACAATTTTGAAATGCTAACTATTTCAAAGGAATACACATACATAAATACTAAAATTAATTATATTGGCGAATTTCCAATAATTTATTACTTCCGTTCAAAAGAAATATTAATTTATCTACGTTCGCTATGGTTTATGGTATAAAAGGAAAGAAACTATGAATTAAAAAAATAATAATAATGAAAATATGCATAACACTTGTCTTATTGATTAAGTATAATTTTAGCTTAATGCCGAAAGAATAGTTTCCAAACTCATAGCGATCCTTCCATTGTGAGAATTTTTCAATAATTTTTTGGAGGAAAATCGATTTTGTCACTATCACTTTCATAATAGAGTCAAAGCACCATAGGTTGTTATTAGCACAGCGAAACCATCTAACAACAATAGTGTTATTTCCAATCGCTGGTTTTCGCTGCAGTTATCCTTGCCAACAACTGTAACGATGATATATATTTTTGGAGATCCGCAAAATATTATCGAGAAAAAAAACAATTAAGCTCTGCAGATTTTATAACATTTGTACTTTACAGACTTATTTGAAAAATGAAAAGTTTTTTGGTTTGCATTTTTTGAGAATGAATTTCTATATGAAAAGCTTACAAATTGGTTCGGGGAAAGCATTTAGCATTTAGAACTTTAATTAAAAAAGTAATTAGGAAAGTTGTTCAAATTTGTGCAACTGCTAAAATAATTAGTAATGTTTTCTATAAAGTAGAAAAAGGGCTTGAAAACACGGAGACAAAACTCTAAAGCAAGAATTAAAAAAGTATAGATATGTTGGTCAAATTTACAAATGAACAAGTAAAAAAGCTAAAACTGGTCTAAGACCAATTCTTATGATAGCCTAGCCCGTATATCATTTCGTATGGTTTATATTCTGAAGAACTTTTCAGAACATTAAAACCATATAAGACTTATCGTTTCCACAGTGTACGTAAAAATCCTACATTTTTATATGGCAACACCAACATTTGCCCGATTTTAAAATTGTATTTATTAGTTTTATGAAAATACGATGTATAAAAATTCAGCTCTAGACGTTGACGCGTTCTCAGGTAGTGTCCAAATATGTAGTGAAACCCTACGAAGGAGTTACCCATTTTCGAACTTAATTTTTTTTTAAAGGCTCTCAGGTACACGCATTCTTGCATTATCGTGCGCACAGACGGACGGACGAACATGCAAATATTTGGGTGTTACAAATGGAATGACAAACTTAGTATATCCTTTAGATTTCATCTAAGGCATAAAGATAGCTTATTATTGATTATATAGAAACTGTTTAGTGGTCTACAAAATGTCGGAATATGTCAAAGGTAGTCCTATTTTATACATGACGCTATCAACATTATGTCCCAAATCCTGTTTGCACAGAAGCCAACTCGGGACCTATAATTTGCTGGCATCAAAGCAGTCAACCGGAAAACTTAATGTAACCAAGTTCCAATCTTGGATGATGCGTGGCGGCATTTCTTGCTCTGATTACAATTTAAAAGAATCATAAAGCAGGATTTACATTATGATGACATGCAAGTTTTACAGAAATTGTGAGGGAGATAGTGCATCGTATACGGAAATTTATTTATGAGTGACGAGAGAAGCAAACGCGTCCTGAATTTTTTCCGGACGTCGATTTGTCACTGTGTGCGTGTCAGGAACCATAAAAAGACCTCAAGCATAGGGAGTTTTTATAGTTACTGAAACTAAAACATATTTATTGGCAACCCTGATTTGTCAATTTCGACTACTGGAGCTGCCATATTGCTATTTTGTTACTATAATTTTATGGCATATACATATCTGTCAAGTAAAATTATTTGTCGAAATAAACAAAAGTAAGTTTTGAGTTTGTAATTAAATATTGCGAAATTGAAAGTTATTAAATATTGCTTTATAGAAAATATTGAAGTTATTTCTGAGGTAGTTTTCTGTCCACAAGCAGAGAGTAGTGTGTTCACAGATTAACTGCAGTGGTGCTTTTCCTTTATAATTTGCTAGAATTATTCCGCCTTTAAGATAATCCGTCATGTGACCACGAACCGGACTGGAATTATCTTCACCTGCGTTAGTTCGGTAGTGGACTGGGATTATTTTCATGTGAGCACTTGAGTGGATGAAGTGGATTGACGTTTAAATATTAGCAAATTAGTTACTGAACTTTTCGTTTACTATATGAAATAATTATTAACTAAAAATTTCGTTATCGTACAAAATGATGATTGTAGAACTGAATTACAGTACCACCTGATATTTTGCGAGAAATTTTTTCGATATAATCTCATCCTTTGCTTCGAACTCCTGCGTGCTTTCATGCAATATTTTAGAAATTGTAAAATTATACTTCTTTTCATGATCCGTCTTTGAATATCTACGAAAAAACTATTAAAAACTTGACAATTTCCTATTAGACAGTTTGAGAGTTTTGCCATAAAAAGTAGAGGGGACTGTACGTGTGAGGTATTGCAATGTTGCTTCCGCAGCATTTAAATTTCAATAAACTATCTCGCTCACAATTTCTGTAAATATTGGATGTCATCATAATGTAAATCCTGCTTAACATTTGCATTTTTTTCCATCGACCATAAGTTTGTTTGGTAAATTTTTCATGAATTACTACTATTCTTATGCAGATGTCTATATATTGCAGAAATGTAAAAAATAAATGTAAAATATGAGTTAAACTTATATTTAAAATTTACAATGTTTACAGAAAAGTTCTTCCCTTTTAACTGATATGCATAAACAGAAGTATTGTGCATTTGAGATAAGTTATATCTGGTCACTGCTGTATGAAAACAATTTAATTAGATAGCTTTGAAATGAAACTGTTGATAACAATTTTTAATCTTTTGGTTCTATTGAATTCTGTACATAATTAGCATGATACAAAGAAAACAAGGTATGTCAGACTTGTCTGTCAATTGGATGTTTATGTCATTTGGGGACAAATGTCATTCAGTGCAATCTGTCATTGTCTCAAGTTAACATTTTTTCAAGAACTACTTTCTGAATAATACTGTGAGTATTGTGCAGCCTATAACAAATCAGAAAAACTGAAAGAGATTGGCTTTTCGCGGCATTAAATGTCATCATTCCCTTCATGAAATAATACAACCTGAATGAGTTCGTGTGTGTTTCATAATTAAGAATTTAGGAAGAATTTAAGCACGAGCAAATTTTTAGAAAATGCATAAATCAGTGTGAAGAAAAAAAGAAGTAAATCTGTTTTTATTCAAATTTAATTTTTTTTTTTTTTTCATATTCACAATTCTGAGCTATCACGCATGTACGTTATATTTGGTCAAATTTTCCGAATATCCGTTCACAGTGGAAGCATAAAGCACTGAAAACATTATTGCCAGTTTTGTCATGTTTTACCTGTATGTTTTATTTCCGTTTGACAGCTCTTACCTACTGTAGTATCAGTGTCATTTGAATGTAACGGTTTTTAATTGAGGAAATATTAAAGAAATAAGCAGATTTTTAAGGCTTTGAATACACCTTTTGTCTATTGTTTGTGACCACTTCTGTCTATCAAAGTAACCATGTAAATATAAAACTGACCCATGTCCACTTTCTATATCCTATATCCTTTTCGAATCCTCACAATAAATTGTCTTTAGCCCTCTTCCCAAGCTCTTCATACAAAATTGATTTATTACATACTTTCATATATATAAAAACAACCTCGTATACATAAACATGAGCGTATCTGCTAAGATTCACATCTAAGTATTCTTGCTTGTTATCATTTGACAGGATCTCATCACAAATTTAGCCGCATTGTTATTTAACATTTCATATTTTCCCTTTTCCGGTGTCATCATTTACAGGCAGCAGTGGAGACGAATACGAGCCTTCGAATCGCCACCGTTTTTCATCGGGTCTAGATATACCGTCCAGTCTGCAAGTAATACCGCTCAGTCCGGACAGCAGTAATAATTACATGGACCAATATAAAACACATGAACGATCGACAGAGAGATTTTTTTCGGAAATGGCTAGATTACAAGATCCGGCTGCTGATTTAGATATTCGCGATGATGGAGTCTATGCGAAAGTCACTTTATTGCGAGGTATGCGTTTTGGACCGTTTGCAGTTAAATGGAATAACGAACCAGCTGACAAAAGGTTTGCTTGGGAGGTAAGTTGACACTCTTTTAGACTTCTAAATTTCGGACTTAACTATAAGTACATAGTTATTCCCTTAACCCTTTGTTGGATACACATAAAAAATGTTCCTATACCTTTTCCCTAATTTGAAACTAAATCCTTTTGCTACCTAATAATAAGCTATTTTCGAAATTGTGGAAAATTCTCCCTTGGAAATCATCTAAATGGAAAATATTTGATTAAAACTTCACGGCATCAATTGTCAATCAAAGAACTGTCATCAGATACTGAGAATATCACTTCCGAACACTAATTTCCAAATTCCCGTCAAACCCTAAAAACATCCGAGGCTAATCCGTATTTTTTTCTGAAAAACATTTAAAAAAAAAAAAGTAATACCAAAAGTGAGGAGCCGATAGCGCAAACAGCCGTAAATCCACAATTGCCCTCAAATGAGACTTAAATTCGGTTTCATCACACGCAAAGGTAACATTCACAAAAAAAAAAAAAAAAGAACTCTTGGCTAAAGAGGACACCACTTCTCACCCGAAAATTGGATAATTTCAATTAAAGATGAGAAGGAACCCTCCACTATTCTCAGCTACTACCGCTTTTTAAAATTATTATCCTTCTTCGACTACGGGTGACATCTCAATCCCCTGATATCTGCTACTGGTTTCTGTTGGGCCAAATATGTAGAGCTGATAGCATCAGTTTTGTCGCAGGTAGACAAATATTTGCCTGCCACTGTCTTGCCTTTTCTATACAGGCAATATAGTATAGCCGCCGTTGGACAGATACAGAAATCCTCTCCAGGTGATAGAATTTGGTCGTCCCTCGGGTTCTGTTTGGTCCTATCACTTTGTAGTAACGCGCGTACGTGTCATATGAATAAAAATTTGAGTGACATCCACAAAGGATACCGAAGTGACAATTTTTTTTTTTATATTTACATTGTTTGCGTTTTATCCTTTTTTTACCTGTTTTGAATTTTCTGACAATTAAGGATATCTTCCTTGTGATTGATGTAGAGTTGAAAGAGCTTTACTTCTTCGCATATATAGATTTTTTATGTTCTTCCACATCTTCTTTATCTCTGGAGTTTGCGCTAAATTTCTTACTATATGTATGTATAATAGTTTCGTTCATCCCAAGGGATGCTCTTCATCTTATGATTCCTTTTTTTTTTATTACCTCTTTTTACTTTTATCTCAAGTATATGGTATTTCTGTGAAACATTGTAACTTTCTTAAGCAGTTAGTCAAAAGAGAATGTGCGTGATTCTAGATAATAGGGCAAACAATAGAAAACAAATTGCCGAAAAATCTCATTATCCTTCCGTCGAAGGGAAATCCTTTTGGGACTTATAGCCTCCCGATGGTGTTAGCAATCCTCAGATAACTGTCATAATTGGTAAGCACTTACTTATCACCTCGAAGGACTTCAATAAGTCGATAACAATGTTTAGGATTTATGGATTTTTTGTTGTGGTGCTTCTTCAGTATCTAAGAATTATGCGGAATGATTATGTGGCATTCTTGAATATTAACTGCTCTCCAATTGAACAAAATTTGTTTTTTGTAATATATGCTGCATTGTTTGAATGTTGCGGTCATTCTAAAAACAACAAGGGACTCATGACGTGTATTCATATCTATAAGATTCCTTAACACTACTAAAAATAAGATGATTGCCTTTTTTCGCCGCAGCTTGCTGTGCGGGTGACGGCGTTACTATTCATCTTGGCTGCCCCCTGCATTCTTCGTCGTTAAAAATTTACTAAACATTCAAACAATTTAAAAAACTACATCTGGAATATAGCTTCCTTTTATATTAGGATTTACGTGCAATCGATTTATAGCATAGCATTGGAAGACTCTTTTATCAGATTTACATCATTCGTATGAGTTCTACTTTACATATCTAAGGCATCTAAGCACATTGCTCTACACTAACGGTGTAACTGTCCATCTTCATTGTGCTTCAAGAGCATAGGAAACCTTTTGAACAGTTTTTCAAGACAGTGTTTTTGGATAGTGTGTGCAAAAATTTTAATTTCTCTCCGTTCTTCGTTTCTGTTTACTGTTATTTATCGTACATACATACATAATGTATTTTTCAGATTTTATTCCTAATTCCTGAAAACTTTCGATGATTATGCATAGGATTAAGAAGGGTAATGTATGCGAAGTAACAAATTAACTATTGCTAAACTGTTTTAACTGTTTTTTTTTACATTGATTCTTTTAACTACGGCATTCAACAAAATCAATTAAAAAACCGATTTATGTTATTGAGTTTCCCTTTGTTAACTGCTTGAGATGTTATTTATGATGTGGTGGTTTTATTATCTCATTTGTTCTTCAAGGCAGCCATGCCATCTTCGGCCACTGTTCTTTATTATTTACATCAATGTGATGTATTCATTGTTTTGTCTGACTTCACAGTACAATTTGACGTTAATTATGCTAAATATGTCACGTCATTTCGAAGCGCAGAGAATGTGTTCTTCTCAACTCTGAGTTAGACATCTTTTACAGCTGCTCTTCTATTAACAACTTTTAGCTGAATAACAATAAATGCACCCCTATACTACTATATCCTTCGTACCTAAAAGGTCCTCTACACTATAACTATTCCATTGATGATGGTTTTTTGTCCAGATTTGATAAGATCAAGGACTTGGGCGTGTGATTCAATACTCAGTAGTTTTATTTTTCCCGTATTGGCACACTATAGTTAATAGAGGTAACTCTACTTTAAGGCTTATAAAAGGCTGATATTAGAGTACGCTTACCCAATTTGGCCTCCTTTTTGTGGAATGCATGTCGATCGGATAGAAGCAGTTTACCGTTGATTTGTAAAGTTTGGTTTTCTTGATCATACTAAAAATTTACTGACAGAAAAAAGCCAAAAACGCCATGTTGTTATTCTAGCAAGAAAACCAAATTCATTACATCGGCTTTGAGAACAAAATCCGCATGGGTGAATTCTTCTTCAGTACATAAAATGTGAGACCAGTCTAGACGAAAATACTAAAGCTCAGTCATAATATTGATTTTGATTAATTTTCATCTAATTATTTAATATTCACATAATTGCTACAAACATATATTCCCTGTTTATTAAAATTGTCACTAATTAATTACTAATTGACAACTCTCGTCACAATATCTTATATATATTATGTCCTAGATACACAGCGCTCTTAATAAAGAAATACCTAACGACTTAGTAGTCTATAATGATTCATTATAATCTGCAGACACACAGACATTTCTTTAATTAAGTTGAATTGTCAAACTGGTTTTGATATACTTATGACATTAAAGACTCGATATGGATCGAATTAACGTGATAAACTTTGTTTTTATTTATTTTATTTTTCCATTTAACAATTTACAAATGAGAAAAACATTATATTAAAAAGTTTTTAGTTTGTAATTTGCATTTCTTTGCATTTCTTCTTCTGATTTTTCAAATCGGCAGATGCCCATTGGACCTCCATATATATATTATATGCCAAATCTACCACATTTTTCCTCATTACAGCTATAATGAAGCGGAAAAACACTTCATTATGATCTGATTTTCGAGCTTTAATGACGTATACTATGTGACACACGAAATTTTAATGAGTAGTTTGTACTAATGATTCGTTAAATCATGCTGTGTGTCTAGGGTATTACACTGGTATAGCACAGTTAAAAATATAGTAACGAACATTTGTCAATAAGTATATTTTTGGATGTTCGTGAAATTATGCAGTTTATACAGAATCGTTGGCTTGCTATAATTGGATATAAATTAATTAAAGGAATAATAATGATATTGAAATATATGCAATTGTATGCAACCAGAATTTTCACTGAATGTCATTTCCTAGTCCCTTAAACCAGAAATCGATGACATGATAGATTTGCTTCTTTTGTTTTTTTTTCTGACACACTCATACATAAACAGAAAGTTCGAAAAAATGAATGAATCCCAGGCATATACCTACATGCATACACCGGATTAAGGATGATTCCATTGTCAGCTTAAAATGTGTGTCTATGCGCAGTCGCTACCATTCATGGCCTTCATTCATTTGAGAAAATTGCATCTTCTCAAGATTGAAACCCAGCTTCTTCCTATAGTCGCCTTCAACACAAAGCACAAATTGGACAGAATTTTTATCACTGGTGTTAAGGATTAGTGGCTCTTTTTATATAGTAAGTAAAGAATCTATTTAATCATTGAGAAAGACAGCAATATGTGTGAAGGACTAAAGGAATTTTCGACACAATTTTCGCTCAGCTTAGATGATATTTATTTTTTTTTTTGCGTTGAAGTATTGTGCATCAAGTTAGTTTGGTTTGATGGGTAATGGAGTGAAGCATGATCCTTTCAAGGAACTGTTGACAATATGGGAATGATTTTACTGAGTTACATGAGGGGTTTTTAAAAGTGTTGATCAACGAGTCCAATATGTTTTGATAGAAAGACTAGGCCTATTGACTTTTGGGCCAAATTGGGTCCAATTAAGTGTTGTTTTGATCTAATGTGAAAAACTGTTATGTCTAACCTTTTTAATGCAGAAAATCTGAAGTGATTGATAGAAAGGTTTTTTTTTTTTTGTATATTTTTGCTCTCTGTAGGAGGGTAAAATGAAATAAAATTTTACGTGTTCTAAATAAATTTGCACATCATCATCAGTGTAATGGTGGACTTTTATTAAAGAATGGGAGATCATTAACATAGGAACAAGAGCGAAATGGACTCAGTATTGATATTTATGGAAAAAGTGCTGTCAAAGTATTATTATTTACTTTTTTACTTTTGCTATGCCCCTGAAATCTTTTTATGAAATTCATTGCCATTATCGAGAATCAGAAAAATTTCTGAAGCTTATGAAGCAGTTAAAGATGTTGACACTAGCAACGCCATTATTGCTATGCGATACTTTTTTACAACTGAATCTGTTATGTTAGATACAATTTTTAGTAAGGCAGTTTCACAACTACGACACGCTCTAAGATTTAACTGCTAGCACAATAAAAGGTTGTTTTGATACAGATAAGCTGTCATTGAGAACATGTATCAGCTTATAAGAGACCGAGAGTCTGCCAGTTCGAAGGATTTGCGAGCCTTACTAGTCACACCATTAATTTTTTTCTACAATAATGACAAGTTAAAAAGCAAGTTTTGAATACATTTAGCGTAAGATTTAATGTTATTAATCGCAGGTATACCTAAGTACTGCCATGCAGCTAAAGGTGAATTTAACATTATTTATTTTGGCCTGGATTCCTGGGCACAGGAGTCGAAAACTTTTGCATATGTCAGACAGTATGACTTTAGATTAAAATGAATAATTTATGTAAATAATGACATCTAGGCCGTACTTAAGTTGGTCTCCATTATACATATATTCCCATAATTTGTTGAGTATACTGATGGAGATTAAGTTTGTAACCATAATACCAATTTTTTACTGTGTGAATGGGCAAAGTTTTTTTGAATCTTGTCTATGATTCAAGGAGAACTGCAGGAGTGTACGGTACGAAGTTCGACTCTTATCATCCACATCGACATTCTTTTAAATAACCTCTCATAGTTAATCTTATTGCAATCCCCCCAAAAGGTGAAGGAAGATCAAATGACATTTAAATTGGAATATCGTATATCGTAATAACATAGATTTCTCTCCATTCGCGGCTAAGCTTATATGCTTGCAAATATTCAAACTGTTTGTTGATTATCTCTTCTCTTACTCTCACGGTAATGAGAGAGCTTCTCCCGAGATCTTTTATGGGTCCACTGTTATTCTGTGGTTATTTCCAGATGTAATTAAATATTAAGTATCAAATTCATCTCTGTGCCAATAATATTAAATAATACCAAACTGGTATGGATGACATATTTTACAATAAAATTACGATTAGTTTGGAAAAAAGGGAGATAAAAATTCCAAAATTTCAGTGAGGACGAATTCGGTAGTGTCAAATAATTCTCAGTTGAACAACGTATTAAAGATAGTGGTTGCTAATCTACTTTATAAGTTACAGACATAAAGCAGTAAAAAATGTTTATTGGCTTTATATGCACAACCATTAGATTTAGCCGTCCTCTGCATATATTCATTTATTTGCCTGGATGAGTAAATTCACTTGCTTGTTCCATTTAAATCTGAGACACCCAGTATAAGGTGTTCTGCGCAGATTACAGTTATCAGCTGGATTTTTTTTTTTACTTGATACACGACTTATTCTTTTTATACTCTTTTATTGCACATATTCATTTTTACCGATGCTATCAAAATTTTCAATTTAACTCGACCTCTAAATACAAAGTTATTGTTGCACTGAATACGTGTGAACATTTTGTTTATTCATCGCGCAGATATGATCACGTCTTGAGCTGTTTAGTGTCTTGCTCTCCTTTACTTATTATACAAACATAGAAAGATAAACTAATTAACTGTATCCGATTACTTATGTACATATATCGAGTAGTATATCACACCTTACAAATAACTTCAGTTCATTTTATTTGTCAAAGGAAAGCTTTACTTCTGTTTCACGGTGCTCAAACTTGGAACTCTCTTCCAAACAGGGGCGGATCCAACTAGGAAACGTGAGCGCCCCCCCCCCCCCCTCCCTCTCCTGAAGACCAATAAAAACATTGCAATAGATCTTCTGAACTTTTCCTAACAAAATGATTTACTGCGCAGTAATCTAATTCTACTGCACTTTTGTAAAAAATATAAAAATTTCTGGAAGTGTTCAATGTGATACATTTAAGAATACAGCAGCTTAGCCTTCGCTCCACTTGAGGTCGTGGAAATTAAATCCAATAGACAAAACAGAAAGTGCTGATACCTATAGAATTCATGTACATGAGCGCGGATTTTCTCAGGGTGTTTGGAGTAGGACGGAGCTTATCCGGGTAAAATCGATGGAAGATTTGTGTTAATTGAAAACAGCTCCAAAGTGTCTTTGATGAGTTTTCGATGTAAAGACGGCGTGTTAGAATATTATCGGCTGTTCAACGCAAATATTTATATTATTCTTACAGCAGACCTCAACAATAGTAAAATCGCTCTTGGTTTAACGAAAGGTGCAACCAAGCAATAAAAGCGAAGGAGTCTGATTTTCGGGGTATATGTGCGAAGCGCACAACCCAAAATTAATCTAGTCAAAAATACTTTGCGAAGCGCACACCTATTGTTAAGGGATTACGCATTGTTCTAGCACATATCTTTACTGCCCTAAGTAATATACCCCCGTAGGGTATATTTGCCAAGCGCAAAGAAATACACACCCAGCCAGGCACATATACACACACACATGCAGGCAGGCACACACACACACACACACAGAGGCAGGCTGCCTGCCTCTGTGTGTGTGTGTGTGTGTGCGCCTGCCTGCCTGTGTCTTTTGTGCTTGGCACAGAGCGTACTCCTCCTATTGATATTAGTGGTTTAAAAACTTAACTTAACTTACATAGATCAGGCAAAATTCATAGATCAGGTAAAGATACGTGCTATAACAATGCGTTGACCTTAACCATAGCCGCCCGTTTCCAAAACAATGCGTAATCCCTTAACAATAGGTGTGCGCTTCGCAAACTCCTGCTTGTGCGCTAGGAGAAGTGTTTTTTTATGGCTTGTGCGCTTCGCAAATACACCCGATTTTCGCGCCTATCAATTCCATTCATATCCGGAATTGAAACAAGTCTCCAAGACTGCACGGAACACCTACACATGCAAGTCCATTATCCGAAGAAAAATTTCTTTTTGACCAGAATACTATAGGCAAAGAATTTTGGCAAGCCGCAAAGGTTGTGGTACCTGGTCAAAACCATCAGGAAGAATTTCTGCAATTCCACTGTGAATAAAGCTAATATTTTGGCTAGTAGATTCTGATTTTGTCTAATGGTCGACTCGTCTTTTACCCACCTCACAGACACTTATTTTGAATCTCCCGTGTGGATGTATACACATCCGGAGAGATGTGTTCAAGGTCCTTAAGGGAATTAGTGCCTCTAACGCCATAGGTCCTGATGGTTTCTCAACCCTGTTAATTAAACGCTGTGCCTCATCCCGGGCTAAACCTCTGCGTAAACTATTCTACTTATCTTATTCGACAGGAAAATTTCCAACTGATTGGAAACTAGCTGACGTTCAGCATATTCCCAAGAAAGAAAGGGTAGCGACCCCTCAAATTATCGGCCAAGTTAATGAAGTATCTAGAAACCCAACATCTCATCAAAGAACGCCAATATGGCTTCCGGACAGGACGCTCATCTGGACGCTTACTAATTTTCTTACGGAAAGTTGGAACTGTAGTCTTCACAATTTTGGTGAGTCTAAAATCGTTGCCCTAGATATTTCAAAGGTATTTGATAGAGTCTGGCATCCAGCTCTTTTAGTTAAACTTAATTGATTGAAAGATTTTTATCTGCTTGCCTAATACGGGTGTTGCTAGATGGCGTTACATCAGAACGCCACTCTATAAATGCCGATGTACCCCGGGGCTCTCTTATCTCTCCGTCACTCTTTCAATTTTCATTAATGATCTGCTTTCTCTTACTTTCAATCTCATCCATAGTTTTTCCGGGGGACTCCAGAGGGAATACCGCATATGTTAAACGAGATTGCATGATTAGATCATTGAAACACGACCTTGATAATAATATTCGCTTGGGGCAGAGCTGGGCAAGTACCAAAGAAAAAGTTCTTAAGTATAAGTACAAGTACCGGAAGCCTGAGTACTTCAGCGTAAGTACAAGTATCGCATGTATGAAAAGTACTTGAACTAAGTACTAAGTCTATAAAAAGTACTGAGTACTTTTTGAAGTACTTTTCTAGAATAATTGTACGTTGGCAGTAATATAATGAAGTTTGTCGAGTTTAGTTAATAGATATTAATAATTAAATACCTTTTGAAAACTATAATATGTATAGTAACCAGTGGCTACTATTTATAGTTTTTTATAGTTTTCGACGCTGCAGGTAGAGTAAAACTTTTACCTCTCATAAAAACTTTTAGTGGTCCGCCCAAGCACACCCATTATCGCCTCCAATAATGCATAACAATTCTTAGAAAAAAATTTCCAGTAAATTTCTAAGAAAAAATTGAGGGCTTCTCTACATCAGGTCGAGGCATCGTTGATTTTATATTGGAGCGAGGCATTGCATGCTTACCCTTGGGCACAATTGATTGTGTCAAAAAGAGTTCGTACGTCGGTGCCAACATTCAACAACATCATTAACGGGAAGTTGAAAAAGTGTACACGCAGCTCGGAAGGTGATTTTAATAAAACATTTAAATTTCTTCTGCGTATCGAATGAATATATTATCTTTGGTAAAACAGTTTTTATCAGTAATAACCCTAAGTTATTAATTTAAAATCATGTATTTCGACAAATCCACTATTTTATTTGTTTACAGTTCTCCCTCAGTTGGTACTTGGTGAGCTCACTTTCTGCAATGTATTTCTATGAACGTAGTCAGTCAAAATTATACATGTCAGTGGTTATGTCATCAAGTCGAGGCATTATTGATTTTATATTCGAGCGAGACGTTACTGGTTTTTGTTCTACTTGCCCAGTCTTGTTTGTACATATGTTATTAGTTTGTCTAAGGTTCTGCCTTGACTCGTTAGTGCGGCATATGCTTTGACAGGTCTTTGCGTGTTTTAAAACTCAAGAAAAAAAGAGTTGCGTTAGAGATAGTGTTTTCTTTTCTACGAAGAGTTAGATATTTATAGATACTTAATACGACTCAGAAATACTTATGTTACTTATGTTCAAGTACTAAGTAGGGGCTTTTCAAGAGTATTGAGTAATAAGTCTTAAGCAACGAAAATTGTACTTTGTCTTTTTTTACTTAAGTATTGCCCAGCTCTGGCTTGGCGTAAAGCGAAATGCGTCGAATTCAATGAATCTAAGTCCCAAAGATGTCATAAAAACAAGATCATAACTTTTCCACTCCCATTTCTTTTGATGGAGCACTGATTTATGATATACCGTCTTTATGCTTTCTTGATATTAATATTTTCTGTAAGTTAAGCTGAACAGATCACATCTTCTCTGTTGCCAAGAAGCATCGAAATATCTTGGATTTCTGCAAAGGTGTAAGAAATATTTCAGCCCATCGAATCTAGCGCTTCTAAATCCTACATCCTACCTAGAATGGAATACAATTCCCATATCTGGGTCACGGCTGGTCGCACACACGCTTTATTGGATATTGTCCAAAATCCAGCCTTCAAGCTTACTGGTGTTGTGGCAATAAGTTGTAATATCGACTCAGTTGAACACCGCCGCAATGTTGGATGCCTTTCACTCCTTTATCGCTACATGTATGGTCAATGTTATGATGAAATATCTAGTCCGATCCCTTGTAGAATGATTCCTGCACGCAATTAATGCGCTGCAAACTGCGACCATCCTTTTACCCTTAAAATTTTTCGGCTGTACAGTAAAACTCCGTCATGCTTTTTATCCCGAACTAAGCGAATGTGAAACCGTCTCCGGCATACAATCTGCGATAGTTTATGGGTGACATACATCAGTACCTCTGCCAATCACCTTGCCATGCTATGCTTAGCATTATAGAGTATCCCCGGAGCTTAGCTTAATAATATAAAAAAAAAGTCAAACTTTCTTAACTTTAGTAGAGGTAAAGTACGTAACGCTTTAATTCCTGTATTATATGCAAAGTCACAATTTGTGATGAATTCGTAAATTTGAACAAAATCTATTTCCGTATTTTTATTAACTAAAATGGATGATTTGAAAGTTTTACACCTCCACCATTTACAAACCAAAATAAAATAAATAATTTAACACCTCGTTTGACCTTCGGGAGAGGCAAAAGTTGAACGTTGAGCAACTTTCTTCATTGCGAGTGGTAGGTTATCAGTTCGACCGGATTCTCTTAAATGATATATTTTGTGCATTTGACATTTGCGAGTGGTTAGTGTGTTTGAAATTTTGATCTGTTTCCAAGCTATACCGTTCTTAATCATAGTTGCCCTTACAAGAATCCTGAATCCGTTACTGCTTCCATATCATGCAAATACCATCAACTCGCTAACACCATATAATCGTTCGAAATTTTAATGATTTTTTTTTTTCAGTGAACTAATTCACCTTTTTTTATCAGACTTTGTTTTTTCTAAATCGATTTTATATTTTAATTTCTATATTGTTTGTTTTCAATTTTTTAAGTAGGCACTTTATTCACAATTTTATCTTAATATACTGCAGCTTCTAATACATTCAGACAATGTCCTGATAGTAAATCTAAATAGGTCCTTACATTATCTAGCAATTGACAAGAAGGAGAGCTATTTGTTTCCAGTTCACTCAATTCTCTGTGCCGGGTCTTTTTTCAACTTCCTGCCCAGCACAACCGGAATAATTCCAGTTTCGAATTAAATTTCAAAACCATGAATTTCCTCCGGGAGAACGACGTTCGAAATAGCATGGAAATGCAAAAAAAAAAGAATTAAAACAATTAAACGACGTTTTTCTGGCTCACAAAGCGAATTATCCAAACGTGAAAACAAAGTGGAAATTAATCTCCATCAAACTCTTTCAGTTGATTGTAAAAAAATCGTTTTTGCATGAGAGTTTTCTGTTTTTTGTTTGTTTTTTGTTTTTTTTTTTTTATTTATTTATTAATTCACAGGGCCACGAACATACACACACTGACACACACATTCATATACTCGTAGAGGGAGCGCGTCATATATCAAATGTAAGTGCACAATAACACAACAAGCTAACAATCCACTGAACCGAATTTTTTTTAAATTGCACTGAACAACAACAGCAACAACGACAAAAACAAGAAAAGTTGCTCACTGCTAATGCACACCAAATGCACTTGTGTCGCTTGCGAAGCGTTGCATTTTACGCTACTGCAAAAATTTTTCGGAATTTCTCTCTGTTAATTGGATTCCTTTATTTAAAAGCTGGTCACACACACATACAGTTACATTATGTTAAGAGTAATATAATATAACTCCAACCGATGAGGAGATCTCGAGGAATGGAGGAACACACCGATTTTCGCCTGAAAAGTTTTCGTTGAATTTTCTGCGGCAAAAGGAGCTGACCAACTCAATGAGTTGCACTTGCTACAAAGTTGCAATTGCAAAGTTTTTTCTTCGTATATCGTGGCTGTAGGATTGCTGAGATTTGATTGAGAATTTGCTGGTGGTATACCACGGCACAGTTCCTGTATACAAGTATACACTTGTGTGCGTGTGCCGTGTTGTATCGATTTAAAGTATACTATAAAATCGGCAAGAAAAAGCTGCCAACCTCAGAGGTTCTCGTCTAGTCACTCACGTGGAAAAACGACTTTTTAATTGAGAGGCTCTGCACACTCAGATGCTTGGCCCGCTTCTGTTGGCTGCACGAATAATATATACTTATAGTCTATAGCCTATACAGTGAAACCAGGGGATGTTCAACCCTTGCAAGGGGTAGTTGTGCCTCCTTTTTATGTACCTACTATTCATAAACGCCGACACAATCACTTTTGGGCGAGGGAAAAATATTCGTCATCCTTAATGAAGGATTAAACTTATATGGCGTATCAATGAGAGCTGAATGAACTCTTGATAAACGGCGAGGACGTTCTCAAGGACTTCTCTACGCAAGAGGCTGAGTAAATCGATTTGCAAAAACAAACCGTACGGGTGGCTATTGTTTTTCAGGGATTTGAAGACCACTTGTGGAGCCGTGATGCCCTTCTGCGGTTTCTATCCGCAGCCACTCGATACAGCTGTCGTTGATGCAATTTCGTGTCCAGAGAGTGGCTGTAAAAGGGTGGGCCTGCCAGCATTGTTGAATAGGTTACGAAAATTAGTCTGAAGCAGTTGAGATCTTTATTCTAATTATTGAAGTGTGGAAATTGCAGGGAATTGGTTCAATTATGTATTGGAAAAGTAAGTTTTTGGTTTCCACAATCAAGAACATATGAGAAATGAGAAATATGTAAGTGTGTTCATTTTAGCTTTAGTTCATCACCACCTCCTGGTATTTTTTCATCAAACCTTTTAAACTGCTTTGAATTCCATCTATTCTAATTGAACGAGATCATCCTGCTTCACTCAGAACCTTAATGTTTGCTGGGCCTTCTTTACGTTTGTGTATGTATGTATGTGTGTGTGCATGAGTGCATAGGCCCAGTTGTATCTAGCGGGAAACGGAAAGAAGAATTATGCATTCCAAAAGCATTCCATGAAAGGTGTGGAAGCAATACGCTCATGCTCATATACCAAGTTCTTTCTTTTAATGAATTGATGTCCTACGACGGGAAGATATATAGGGTGGCTATATATATTCATTTGTACACCTTAACCCTGCATGACCTTTAAGGTGAAAGGAAATCTTCCTTATTAATTCTATCGAAAGTGAAAAGATGCAATCCTTATTAATTTTTTGGAAGGTTACAAGAACCATTCGTTTTTAATTTTGTGGAAGCATTCATTCTGCCATTTCAGGAAAGTAGACGGAAGCATTAATTTATACTCTCACAAAGATGGAGGAAATCATTCACTCTGTTTTCACAGAAAGGTATGGGGAACAATTCATTCTGCTTTCTTAGAATGGTATGGAAAATAAACACATCTTTATTTATTCGTATCTCGTACTTAAAGAAATAAATCAAAATATTTTCCATCTACACACATTTTCGACCTGCATGCACCTTCCTCCGAATTAGCTTCTGCAGATATAGCCGCACAAATTTTTATCTCTTTTCGATAACACGAATGAATACCTATATCTATTCTTTATCCCTGCCTTCTCTAAGTATTCCTTGGAAGGTGCACAACATGCTCAAAAATACGACGCCTGTCTTTATAAACCAGTTCAACGTTAAGGTATATTCATGTACTCAGTACTAATGAATTCCAGATAATGCTTACAGTAAAACTTATCTAAATCAGGAATTCCCAATTTTCACGCTGGGTATCGATTTAAAATATATGCATACCTACTATAAAATCGGCAAAAAAATTTACCAGCCTTAGAGCTCCTCGTTTAGCTCCTCATGTGAAAAAAAAAATGTTAAGTGAGACTTTCGACTCGCTTGGAAGTTTGGTCTACTTCTTGACATGATATCCTATTATAGGATTTTTCACGTGATGACGTTTTTTACGATTATGCTCAACTTCAAGTGTCTAGAAGACGATACAAGCCTTGCTTAAACACTTTAACTGAGAGAAAACAAAAGATGGTATATAGTTCCGCATCCGCACTATTCGATTTTCGAACGATTCACGAAATGTCACGTTGTAGCCGAATTTGATTTTAAGCGTATAGGGATGAAGCCGTGTTGAGACTTTTGTGATGCACGACAAGGTATGCGGATAATGAAGTGTATAAAGCTAAGATTCTAGAAAGTTAGTAAAAAAATGTTGTAGTTTTCCAAAATATATCAAACAAGGGCTCAACTGCTATCTGACTTCCAAAGAAGACTAAGATATTTTTGCTGCTGAACACTCGAATTAGATTCTCATAGGCACTATTTCTCACTTCAGCCCGACGCCCGTCATAACTTTGAGCCCATCTGGATACCAGACTAAACTTCACTGAGAATTGTAGAGGTATTCCAAGCCTCATAATTGATGTATAGTATAGTTTGAGTGATAAAATCTCGCTGTCAGACGAATATTTAAGAACTTTTATTTTTAACGATGCTAAATCAAATCATAAATACAAGAGGAAAAAACAACCGCCTCGTCCGGGGTTTGAAACCGGGACTTTCCGCTTGCCGGGCGACTGCTCTTACCACTGAGCTAACGAGACAGATTATTTTCCCTTTGGAATTTCTTAATTTGTAACTAGCCTACAAGCCACGTTTGAGGAAAAATCATCTGTCAAGCGGAAGGTCCCGGTTTTAAACCCCGGACAAGGCGGTTGCTTTTTCTTCTTGTATTTATGATTTGATTTAAAATCGTTAGAAATAAAAGTTCTTAAATATTCTTCTATTCTTCATCTTTGACCGATTCTAACAAGTGTGGGTTCGATTCCCGTCTGGGAAAAATAAATTCATATGTTGTATTTGTACTCTAAACAAATTTAAGAAAAAAAGAAAACGGACCAGGATTTTTGGTATAACATTATCAACACCCTTTCGACTATCGTGATTAAATAAACAAAATTTCAGTCGTCATTATACCCAAATACCTTCAACAGACTTGTAATATATTGAAATAAACTAAAAGTGCAAAGTTGTCTATAATGAACGAATCTGACGAAATTCCGGAATTCATATTGGACAAGGATCATCAATAAGCATGACTATATGATGATCTATAAAATTTAAAGAAGGATTTGGTTTCCTTGTAACTACTACAATTTGGTTATTTATTATTCATGTACGCATCAGTTCAAAAATAGATGTTGGATTTAGAAATTGTGAATTATGTAGACTAGGCGGATTATTTCGCACCGCACTTGTCTGGTATACAGATGGATATCAAAGAGAAAATACATAGTACATAGGTATGAAAGTTTACGTCCCGAAATTTATATAAGACTCCGATCTCCTACCCAACAGTTTTCCAAGCAGAAAACTAACATGTTGAATGCAACGTCGAATGCATTAACGTCGTCGAATTGCTTGCCAAAGTCAGCATGGGTTATTCAAACAATCGAACCTTAATCTATCACGGAAATTCAAACAAATCACAGTACTTACATCAACTTCAGCACCGAAATATCAATCAAATTAATAGCTCTGTGCTGTTCGTTTTGTGTTCGCTTTAAAAAGTAGAACAAGATCGCTAAAAGACGCACCAAGAGAACAAAGTTGTTATTTCAAGCAGTTGGCAATACAAGTAACCCTCGTATAAAGCAGAGGTTACGTTCCACAAAAACTTCCGCGTTAAAAAACCAAAGATATGTATATATATACCTACTTTAAGACAAGACAATTTTTCTATGCAAAAAATACGTTTTAGTCAATGTGCTGAAATTCCCATTTCTCCCAAAATCATCAGAGAATCCACCAGCATGAGTAAAACTCACTCAATCTCTTTAGAGCGTACCGAAGGTAGTTTAAATATCTTAGGATAACAGCAACAACTTGGAGTGTTGGAAACTTGGGGAAATTAAAAATTTTTCAACATGAGAAATTTGATCTTATGTTGTTAGAATTTTCGTGCATTGCTTACCTACTTTTCTAATATTCCAAAGTGAAAGTAATACTGGTACTGCTACATACTCATATTACACATTTAAGCGTTGGGCGTTTACACTGATAGAATATGGTTTTACAATAATACAATAGTTGTTCGTAGAAAAATCCATGTCAAAAGAATGATTTCTGACCTTTTTACCAACAGCGGCCATACTAATAAAGCCACAGCGAACGTTTTACTCAAATTTTTAGGCGACCATCGAACAAACATTCTCGATTGTCGAGGCCAATCATACGATAATGCTGCAAATACAAAGGGATGCAAGCTCTAATTCTAGAGAAAAATAATTTATCACACTTGAAAAGGCAGCTGCTAATTCTCTATTCAATTCTTCGATTTGGTTCAGAATTTATATGTATTTTTTACAACAAGAACAGAACGATATAGAATTCTGACCCAGATATTATCAAAAAACAAAAGAACAAGCAGTTTTAAGTCTAGAAAAAGAGCTTGGCGATACTCGCTGGTATTTTTGAGCTGAAGCCATCAAAGCCGTTTTCGACGGCTATTCTGAATTTAAAGATGCTCTAATCATCATTTCTTCCAATCAGTAGCAAAAGGGCATTGTGAGAAATGAAGCACAAATCTTTGGGAGGAGATGAGTTGCCTCGAAACCGCTTTATTTGCCAACTTTTGGAACGATATCTTGGAGCAATTAAATTGTACGAACAAGCTGGTGCAGGATCCGAATCTTGAATCTGCACTGCGTGCATTGGAATCATTTAAATTGCTTATTGAATCGAAAAGAGATGAGTTTGATTAATACGAAAATGCAGCCTGAAAAATATCAAACAGTCAGTGATGATGAAATGTGTAGTACTGAATCCGCTCGATTATATGAAACCACAAGACGCTAACCTATCGTCAATCGAAAAAAATTAGGTATCAGGTTTTATCCCGGTGGTCGATCAGCTATGTGTTTCTCTGACTGAAAGATTGCATACAAACGACACTGTACGTTCACAATTTGGATTTTTTAATCATTTAGGGGAAATGCAAATTTATACGCTGCAGCGTAGACATTAGTCAAAATTTACAAAAACGATTTAGAATCAAGTCTTGGTTCAATTCCCATCATTGATCGTTTTGTACAAAAAAGATCAATCTAAAGAGCTGTTCTATTATCAAATACTTGAAAATCCAAATTTCAGAGCAACATTTTCCAGCGTGAGAATGTACTTGGTATTGATGGTGTCGAACTGCGGCACTGGACAACGCTCAGTTTCAAAAATGAAAATTATAAAAAAACGGGCTACGAACAACGATGACACAGAACAGCTTGTCAAAGTTATTCCTACTTAGAACCGTAATCATCATAACCTCGCTTGCTTTGGACATAAATACCAATTCGTGCCAAAAAGTTTGTGTTTTTTTTGCTTATGTGGCAGCATTACTTTCGGACATTTTCGGTAGGTCGAAATAAAGTCGTATTATATTTTAAAATAAGCAATATAATGAAATAAAAATTAATTTAATTTTTAGTATTCCTTTGTTACATAATAATATTAAAAAAATTATTTAAGTAGAGAAAAAATTCAAATTCAGTGCATCTGTAACCGAAGTATTGTTGCCACAGAAATATGCTATTCTTTATTGTCTGCTGTCATTGCTGCTTAAATTAAAATTTGGCAAATCCGTCACATATTCGGAATAATCCTCGAATAGGAATTATATCCCCCGAAAATCTCAGATAAAATCTGTTACCGGTGTGATACGATGGATTAAATCTCAAGTGATCTTGGTTGGTGTTTGTACATTACACATGAATATGGATTATTCTGGTTGATATTTACGGCTCTTAGTATTAAAAGTAATTTACCCTGAGAACTGGATTTCATCCAAATTATTGGTGATATTTCGCCGAAAAAATCAAGCAAAGTTCCATTCGCCTATTTTTGTCAATTTCTTCTTTTTAATGATATCTTTTTACTTTTCGCTTGAAATAAATTATTGAAAAACTATAAAAATGTAATTTTTTCTTCTATGGTTTCAAAATTATTCGGGCCTTCCACTTCGTTGACAATTGCATATTTTCTCCTCATTTTCTGGCCTTATTCAATGCGTATTCAAACCACTGAGTGAACAAAAGGCGTTGATGCTCCAAATAGGTAATGTCACGAAAAGTTCGCTGTCAGTGATTGGTGGTACTAGTGGTCAAAACTAAAAAAAAAAAACCGCAGTTGACCGATCTAGACGAGATACCAATCCTAACGAAATTCCGTTGTATAAAAGGACTGACTGATCTCCCATTTCATATGGTACTAATTTAGATTTTAGATAGTATGCTCTCACTATCAATGCTACCAACTGTCATAAGCTAGCGCAAAATTTAAATTGTATGTGGATTTACTAATATACTTATGTCAGTGAGATTTACCGAATTTACCTTAAAAGTATTTGGAACTATTTTTGTTTTCAAACTTTAATTATGAGTCGAAGGAAAGATTTGATTTCTTTCAACAAATACCGCTAAACCTTAAGCAATTTCTCGTTACCAATCGTTACAGTTTAGTCGGAAAGGATGCTCTCACGGAGAGATAAAAATATATAAGTGGTGCTAACTGCTATACGTCCCAGCGGCGTACATCAATAAGAAAATTTTTAATTTAATTGAAATGTGTCAATAGTAAAACTTTCACGTTAAGCGAGATAAAATTGCGCGTTATACAAAAATTGCGTTATAAAGTGCGCATTAACCAAGAATTTTACACATTGTACCTAAATCGTGTTATTTCGAAACCGCGTTATTACGTACCTACCTACAAGCCACCGTACTTTTGATGTTTTTTTTTTTGTTAAAAATTGTTTTTAACTATTTTTAAAAAATTCATGTAAAAAAGTAAATATTTTCAAAGTTTTTTATAGTATATAATTATTTTCACCTGATATTTAATTTCCAGTCACTTTTCACGCTGTTACTCTTAGCTTGCTCTTAACGTAATGTACTAAGTTAAGATCTTATGTACTTTTACCACAATAATAAATTGAATTATATTGAATTGAATATGAACACAACGATTACAATGTTTTCCTTTGAAGATTTATTTGAAGCTTAATATAGTCCTCCTCAACTTGAAGACATGCTTGCGCAGCTACTAATTATGCATTTTAGCCATTTGTAATGTTATCAAAACTTTCACTGAAATTCAAACTCCAATAGAAGAGCCGAGTGACAACAGCGTTCAAAAGACGAGTTCACAAAATAACTTAAGGCTAAAACTTTTCCAAATATTTGATGCCAATTAAGAAAAAAACTAATCTGAACATTAATTTCTATAGAAAATTACAAAATACTACTCACCAATTTTTCGAGGTTAGGGTTTGTGATGGGTAGATTCTGGAAGAAAAGAAAAACACAGGTTTGTTTAGCTAAATCTGGAAATTAATCGAAATATATCTTACCAAAACGTTAACCGATTAAATAACTATCTGCAAACAGCTCACCAAAGTTTTTAAACTAAAATCTTGGAATTTCTTAGCACTTTTCCAACTAAATAATAATAATAATCAGGACGAAATCATTCACGAAGAACGCGCGCTTATCTAAATCTGATCTAATATTTTTGACAGTTCTGAATTTGATTGATATAAAAAAAAAAAAAAAGTTATTCAGCCGTTAAACGATGCGAGACGACTAACTGGGCAAAACGTGATTTTTCGTGAAAATTATTGTACTGTTTCTGGAAAGTTGTCATCAGAAAGTATTTGTACGTGGAACAGAAATCATTTCATTTGGAAATGTGAATACAAAAATTTTCCTTCCCGGCACTGCAAGCAATAATCCTTTAAAACAAAAAAAAAAAAACACCTGTTTGAATAAGACTTTATATGACTCAAGTCCATATTCACATGTATGACACGGCAACATCGCAGCTTTTTCATTGAATGGTGTTTGTCTTTGCATATATCTTTTTTCTCCCGAACGTAAAACTATTGGCGCTGTTGTCGTTTGGTTTGGAACTTTTGATAAACTTCACCGAAGATTCTTACCAAAAAATACTTTCTACTTTTCAGGTGGTAGCCGGTACTAATGTTCGCGGTTGGTTGGAACCTGTACCTGATGTTGGCAGCTGGTTGAAGAAAATTCGAACGGTACAAAACACAAACGACTCGAACCTTCACCATTTCTTGGTGGCAGGATATGTAAGTTTTGCTGAATTAATTTGAAATTGATTTTTTTTTTGTTTTATTTCAAATGAATTAAAAAAGAATTTTTTTGTTTTTACTTAATTTTCAATTACTGTACTGATATGCATGCAGCTGTGGTACGAGGTGAGCAAAGATGTTCCAGCTGGGTTGGAAATTGTCACAGGGCCAAAAGTTCCTCTGCAGTTGAGGGATATTTTTAGTAACGGGTCATCGCTTGAAGACAGGAGCGACCGGGAAAGTGGTAAGTTAAATGGAGCATGAAAGAATTTGTTTTTTTTTTAGTATTTAAGTAAAAATTTGTTGGGTGAAAGCACGGTATTCATCCAAAATTTGCTAAGTGGGTTCTCCCTGCTATTATTCACCCACACATCTATATCTTCAGTAATATCTTGTTAACCTCAATATTTCCCTCTATATGGAAGAAGGCAAAAATTGTTCCTGTGGGGAAATCTATCTCTGGGGCTTCTTTATCCGTTTTACCAGTTTTTTTCAAAGTTTTTGAAAAGTTGTTATCTAGGCAAATCTCCAAGTACCTGGACAACGATAATTATTAAATTCTCTTCAGTCTGGTTTTAGATCTAGACAGTTATACTAGTGCTCTACTTAAGGTTACCGAAGATATACGCATGGCAATTGGTGATGATAGAGTTGTCACACTAGTACTCTTGGACTTCTCAAAAGATTTTGACAAAGTTGATCATATTTTGTTAATTACTAACTGATAAACAATTTTGGTTTCTCTAGCCCCGCGTGTAAGCTGCGGCGTTTGACCTTGGGTCCATTGCTTTTCTCGATCTTCAGCGACAAGACTTCTCAGCGGTTTCTGAATGGACCAGGAAAAGTAAATTAATACTTAACTTAGCCAAAATTAATTCCATCGTATTATACAAATATTCCTCGAACACTACATATTTCCCCCCGTTAAATACCGTGATAATGTTAACCCTTAAGTAGGCACATGGGGTCAGAGAAACTTTAACCGCGAAAAAAATGTAGAACGCATTCTCTCTCGACCTTGCGTCTTCCAGTAGCTTTTCATCTTAGAACACAATTTTGAAAATCGTCGTACTCGAGCCAATGCAAACCACGCAAGCTTTTGTACTATAGTGAGTGTGACCCATGCGTCTACTTACGTAATTTTTTTCGTGAGAAGTTTTCTTAGGTATGTATATCTTTCGAAATGATGAGCTCTAGCGAAAATAAAGAAAATATCTGTTGAGATTGTAGTTGTGAGTAAATAGTGTAGCTTTTCTACTCTATTCCGAATAGTGGCTCTTATTTTTTTTTTTGCTTTTCTATATAAAGACTGGCAAGAAGCTCCTCAGTATGTATGTAATATAAAATAATTGTTATTTTATTTTTGTATTAACTTAAAGAGATGTTATTTGGTTTTCAGTTTTTGTTAAAGCAATAGGGTTTAGTTATCGAGCTGCATTGTTTTCGGTTTTGAATATTTAGTGGTTTATTTAAATTCTTAGAAATACTGCTGACCCTATGTGCCCGCTTGTGTGATTTTACTAGTGCGCCCACTTAAGGGTTAAGAATCTTCGAATTATTTTTAATAAATGTCTGACTTGCAGTAATCATGTTAATGCCACAGTTAGGAAAGTATATGGAACCCTTCCCTGATCTCTATTTCTTCTATCTATAGACCACTTTTAACCAAACTGAGGTTGATCCGGGCATTTTATTCTTCCCCTAATAATATATGGGCGGGAGGTTTATGCTACTAAGTTGGATTCAGCGTCTTTGCGCTTTTAATTCTGCGGTTCGCTACATAGATATATCGAGTTCGTAGATATGACCAGTGTTGGGCAAAATGCAATCTGATTGATGATTAATGATTACGATTACAATCTGTAATCTGTAGTCATGATTACAGATTGATAATATTAATTAGAAAAGTAATCATTTTTTGCGATTAATATGATTGATCAATCGTAACCGTAATCATGATTACATGATTACATTTTTTGATTACATATTTGCAAGTTTTAAAATTGTAGTTAAAAAAAACTAAACATTGTGGTATTTGCTGTTGTAATTTTAAATGGCGTGTGTGTGTGTGTGTGTGTAGAAGCGCTCTACAGTGCACAAGATCTTGAATTTGAGTTGATAATCAGACATTTGTTAGTCTCTATCAAGAGAAGCACTTACATTCTTTACACTGAATCCAATTAATACATAAAACAGCGTCTTGGAGTTTTCTATAATAAAAATTCTTACGATTACAGATTATTTGTTTTCTTAGAACTAAATTTTAAAATCTCTTGAAAAGTTTCATTTGTAATCAAAAAAATGTAATCATGTAATCATGATTACGATTACATTTTCCTAAGATTACACGATGCAATCATGATTAATGATTGATGGGTAATCATGATTGATTTAATCATGATTATTAATCTGATAACAAATATAGTTGATTACGCCCAACACTGGATACGACCATGTTTCTGCTTACACTAATTCATATTTATCAACGGATATTAATACTTCTCTATAACATTTTTAATTTGAAACAACCTGAGTATCTTTATTACAAAAATGTGGCTTTGCACACGCACTAATGCTCTTATTGTTCCATGATTTGCAAGAGAAGTGTCAGAGCGTCAGTTATGTATCCCGGCTATCAGACTGTGGAATCAGGCTCCATTTGATATCAGAGAGGCAGGTATAGCGATTTGAACTCATGTGTAGAATGGCTTGATGCCTAACCATGAATGAACAATAATGACTGTGCAAACTTGCTTTACAATTTGTTTTTCGTACTTTTTCAGTACTGCTTCCTGTGATTATTTGCATTTCTCATCTGACAAGGTTGCCATTTTCGTCGAAATTAAAGATCTTGTGTTTGACGAAATATCTCCTAACTGTACATCTTTTACCTGATAGGTAGTTTCCCCAGCGGTGTCCACGGAGTTATCGCTTTTTATACTCTAGATGAAATCTCAAAATTTGTCATCCAATTCAGTAGCGGATCCAGGGGGGTCACGGGGTTATAAGGGGGGTCATAACCCCGTGACCCCTAAATTTGAAGTAAAAAATATTCCATTAATTGAGTTATTTGAAAAAATATATTTTTAATTTTATATTTTGTTTGTTTATATAATTCGACTTAAAAAAAAAATTTAATCGAAAACTTAAAAGAATAAAACAGACTCTCTCACTACCATATCAGAGCCCTAACTTAGTCTTAACTTTTAACATTCTAAAATATTTGCAGCGTTCTTATGTAAAACCACTGACATGTATAGAAATATAACTGCAGAAAGTGGGCTCACTTCTATATAGAGCTCTCTTTCGGTCTAACTACGAAGTCCCAATTGAGAGTGAACGGCAAACAACAAATAAATAAGTGAGTTCGTCGAAATAAATGTTTTTAAATTAATTATTTGGGTTAATTAGTGATAAAAAGTGTTTTACCCAAAGGCAATATATTCATAGATACTCAACAGAAATTCGAAAGGTTTTATTAAAATCACTGTTCAACTTCCCACCAATGGTTTTTTTTGCAATGTTGGCACCGACGTAAGAACTATTTTTGACACAAAAAATTGTACCCGCATGAAATAGCTATCGAGCAGTTCCCATTATATGTATATGCCAGTGTGTAAAACTGAGAAAAGTTTGGTTTGAATGACTCCTGCAGTTTACACCCTAAACTAATCTTCTATTAAAAAAATTACCTTTTTTTTTTGTAAAAAAGTATACTAAAAATTGACACATCATCCACACCGCTTAATGCGGAAACCTTCCTTGTACTGCGGTGGCTACACTAAGCTACTTACGGCGCTGGATGTTTTTGTTTTCTTCTCAATTTAATTATTTAATTTGTAAGATGACCCCCGCCCCCCTAATTTTAATGCTAGATCCGCGCCTGGTCCCATTTGTAACGCATAGAAATAGTCCCGGTCTCTAGTAGAGTAAAATAGATTTTACATCCACCCGTAATATGAAAGTTATTTTGATTTTTGTATGTCTGTCTGTCCGGCTGTATACATCTGTCTACGCTCACGATAACTCGAGAACGCCTTCACTTAGAGAGCTGAAGTTTTACACACGGCGTTTTCATAAAAATAATAAATAGTAGATTGCCTTCTATTTCAAAGACTGGAACGTGCAGTACTTCTTTATAGTTATTTTCTTAACGCATCTATCCCAACTCATGAAACATTCTTAGATTGCTTGATGACGTACATCACTATAATAAATACACCTAAGTATTACTTACTTTGTACAGTAGTTGCCTTCTTATTTTCCAATTTAAAAGAAACCTGTATTTTTCGCGGCGATCTGAAAGATCTATTGTGAGTTCCTCTTCAATTTATTCCCTATCTAGGTTAAGACTATTAATAAAATTCAAAACCATTCTGGAATTGAGATTCAACACATAGTTTGGTGAAGGAAAAGATGTGTGACGTGTGGAGTAATTTCCGCTTGACCAATGCTTCGTAATTGCAGAGCATGTATTCAGAAATTTCATTAGTATACTAACAGAAGCGACATAATGAAGTCTCAGCCAATCCCATCTTGTTTAGCTGATACCGCGCAAGGAGCAGTGGCCTGAGAAGAGCTTTGCGGACATTTTAAGCTGATGCGTCGATAAATTTGTTTGCCTGGCGAATTCCTACAAGGAGTTTCCCAATAAATGGATTTTTTTTTATTCTCCCAGCTATTTAGGGCAGCTCTGTGCTAACACTTTGAATATGTCCGTTTATACTGTAGCCAAGAGTTCATGATCTAGGCTTGAAAACCCCCATGATTTAGGTGTTTGTTAGTTGTTACACATTTGCTAGCAGGACTAGCTGGTATTTAGGCCTCATTAGAATATGGTAAAAAAGATGGCTTCTATATATCAAGCTTTCGTTACTATATTTTTACAAGACCGATCCTTGATCTATGCGATTCACAGTGATCGTATTGAAGCTGTTCAGCATAGGTTTAATTTGCTCCATATTCCCCACCATTTGAGTATTATATCACATAAAAGATGACCAATGACGCATCTCTTTAACATACATATGCATTCTTAGAATTACTTTGTAGGTTAATTTTACATAAGTTGATCTTGTTAACTTTAGTTATCACCTTTCGCTAAATCTTAAATGAATATTGACGTGTTTCTAATTTATTTGTCTCGTCGTATCAGAGACTTGTACCCAAAACCTCTAATTTGATACATTTGAACGTGTGTAATCTAACTTAACGTTTTTCAGTCAGCTCATCTACGTCGATTTCTAGCTTGCAAATATCAGTGAATGATGCAGTATCAAAAGTAGTAGCCATATGACTATTCTTCCACCCCTTTTGGACAGTTTCATTATAATGAAATGCTATCAAAGTTAAGATAGTTTGATATTACACATTGTATCTCTCACAGCTAGCCTTTAGTTGAACAAGTTACCTGAAAACTAAAAATTTAGATGACTTGGAAACAGGCGTAGGGATAATAATTATTATTCAAGTTGATCCTCGATTGAAAGTGAGATCTCTCCAATGCAAACTGTTTTCGTAAATGGCAGATTTTAATTTTTTATAACTGTCACACAGTCTCTTACCCCATTCACAAAGTTTGATTGATTTTTTTTCGGTCGATTCACAATCCTTCTCTTGATAACATGCACGTTGGATAATAGGATTCAAATTTGAATCAGCCACGCTTATAAATGTGACAAATATTCAGGCACGGGACAAAAACTGCCGCACGAAGAAAGGATTAACTTGATGAAAAAATGACGTTGATGCGTGTCTCTTCTTTTCATTCCCTTTGTATATGTGTGGATTTATAGATCCGGGTGCAACCGCGCGTATGCCAAAACAGATTGTTTCTGTTCACACATGCAAGTGATGGATAATTGCTTCCCTGGCTCTAACATGGTGTAATCCTGCCGGGGCTTGATATCATCATTTTCATCATCAGTCTTTAATACGTACATGCATCACCCCATCTCAGGCACTATATAGGGGCGCATTCGCATGATGATGATGATGATGATGACGATGACGACGACAATGATGACTGCAGGATCATAGATACAGATAACGATGGTGGCGGGTGATAATGTTTTTGTCCTTTTGATTACGTCTAGCTGCGCACGCACGATTAAGCTCTAAGTGTGAAATTCACTCGTATTAAATTGAACGAAAACCCCAATGATATGAGGGTTGAGGTCTTTCCAATTTCGTGGGGTTGGAATGCCGCCTGTTGGGCAATATTAACATGATGCTGTCTAATGAAGATATCCTCCAGATCCCAGTGTGTTTGCCTTTTTGATTTCCGATTGTTGTTTGACTGTGGGATTTATTCGAGGCTCATTTCGTTTGATTTGTTGCTTTCACTGAACATGGTTGGAATTATTGTAAATAGCAGGGATGTCATTTTGATTCCATGGATTTGAGGTCTTATTCCGAACCGCATGTATTTTTCATTCTGAAAGAAATAACAAATCATTCCATATGGGAAAATCAACGTCTGGTCAATTTGATTCAAAGCCGTTTTTATCATGAGCTCAATCAGGGAGAAGTAATTCATCCCCCAATTTCATCTTTGTTTACATAATCGGAGGTTTGAATTATTTGCATCTGCACTTTTTGCTATAGAAATTCAATGAAAGCCGTTTGTGCATTTCTACTTCAATAATGAAGATATGACATCTAACTAGGGTGAATTATCAGGACAGTGAAGTCATGAAAATTTGTGACTTGGCATCCTTAAAAAGGATTAATATCGGCACTCGCTAATATAAGCAATAATAATAGTTTTAACTAGTTCTACCACTTCTTCTCTCCCTGAATGCATTAACTATATGTTCAGGCGTATATCATCCTAAATTCCCAACGTTAACACCAAAAGTCCATTTGGACATTGCCCGCCCTTTCACATTTTCTGGTTACCTCGAGGTTTCTCTTGAAGATAATTTATAATTTTTTATAATGTTTAGTATATCGGAAAAAGCAGAGATCTCATACAATTCGTATCTCATCCTTGCGGGGATCAGTCCTTTTTGATTTAGAGAATTCCAACGTTCTGCAATGGATTAAACATGAGATCCTTGTGGCAAACTCTGGCAGAGCATGCATAGAACCACCCAACATATTCTTTGGTATTTTAATCCTTTCTACTTCCCTGTAGTCTGATCTTTAACATGGAGAAGTACATATTGTACAGGTCTGATGATTATCATGATGGACCACTCTCACTAGTTTTGAGAGCTCAAGTCCCAAGAAAAAATTTAGGTAGTTCCGTGATTGTATGCAGCTGTAGCATTTCAAAATTTAGGATTTCTATTCACTGTCACTGCCGATGTGAAAAAAATATCAAGATATCTATCAAGCAATTCTAGGAAAGTAGAGGCTACTTTGGATAGAAAAATATAAAAAAATATGCTAACATTACAGGCTACTAGAAGACTGAGGAAAACCAGAAAATACAAGGCAATACAAGATAAAATAATATTAAACTTGCTTATACTAACCATCTCATCTAAGTCGCTCAAGAATTATCATTAATCCCTGCCCAGTAAAGTTTGGTAGGCCGCAGGGTTCCATACTAATATTTTGTTTATATACATTACTGAATTTCCTGACGGTTGATGTTTCTGGTTATCCATATGTAGATGATATCTACCTAATCCTGGATTTATAAACTAAATTGGCTGGGCTGAATGACGCTTTGCATGATCGCATTTGTAATTAGTCATTTTGGTATTGATACATCGCAATTAGAGAAATAATATTGACTCAAAGTATTCTTCTCCAGTAAAAATATTACAAGACGTCAGCGTAAAGAGGACATTAGTACATTGAGAAAATATTTAAAAAAAAAACTGCAGAATCATATCGAGATAGAATTATGCCAAGTCTTTGGGATGGATAATCCAAATAATGCTGAAATATCGGGAGTACAAGATCAAATCACACTCCTTCTATTCGAGAAATGCAAACTGAGTAAGTTTCAATCTTTGAGAAGTTTTAAAACAATTAAGAAATTATGTGATCTCCATTGCTCTGTATTGTCAGTTTCTGCATTCCTTTTCTCCTCCTGAATGCATCTGTGTGAATTGATAGAAGGATGTTATAATTTATTTCTGTGCACACAGAAAAAGAACGAAACAGAACCATTTCAAGTATTTGACTTTTTTCCATTTGATAAAAGCAAGAAAAGAACTGAACCGCAACTATTACCACCCCGACCAAAATGTAAACAAAACATTCTCGAATACAAATCAAAATCGTTCTGTTAAATCCGGGAAATACGCAGGTGAATTCAGAACCATTCGGAGTCCGAAAAAACCGACGATAGATTGAAATTAAATCATTCGGCCCGAGAAAAAAGAGCAACATGGATTGAAACAGATTCATTCTGAACGAGTAAATGAACGCAGCATGTAGTAATAGTTTTATTTACCGGATATCATCTGAGTTTTTTCCGGTGACCAAATACAGACGAGAAAAAATGGTTGCCCTACAATTATCAACGTTTAAAATGAGAGAACTCTTTTTTACACCATTCAACAAGTCTGTCCAGGTCATTCAGCAATTTGGGATAGTCACAATGCGAGTCGATAGATTTATATAGATTTAGATCATCTGCGTATATTAGCAAATCAGATTTGGTAACTACATAGGAAATAGTATTTATGAATAATATGAAGAGAATGGGCTCTAACTGGCTACCCTGTGGTACACCGGATTAAGCCATGAATCCTAAGTTTGCGATTCTTAATGTAGGATTATAACCAGTTCAATAACCAAATTGGTAAACCTAAAGATCTCAGTTTAAATAATAAAACAGACTGAGGAAGCTTGTCAAAAACCTTGCTGAAGTCTGTATAAATACAGTGAGTTCGCAACCACGCTCAAACGATTCGATACAGTTAGATGTAAATTGGAGCAAATTTGTTGTTGTTGACCTTTCTTTCATAAAATTATGCTGATAAGGATTAACAGCTCCACTACAATGAAAATACAAAAATTCATATAAAGATGCTTCAAACAGTTTGGGAATACAAGACAATTTAACAATAGGACGATAGTTGGTAACAAGCTCCCTTTTACCGGACTTAAATATTGGGACAATAAACGACTCTTTTCATAACTTAGGAAATTTACCATGACACAGTGATAAATTAAACAAAAATGTTAACGGGTAAGAAAGCATTCCACTGCAGTTCTTTAAGATAATAGCGGGTATCCCATCAGACCCAGCAGAATAACCAGAGTCCAGCTTGGACATGGAGCCTTCAACAGCTTTCTGATTAATAGTAAAGCATGGGATATCAACTTTAGGAAGTGTCGTTAAGTAATTAAAATAAGCAAAATCTATTTGAGCGTCATATGTTAAAAATGATAAAGTAATCAGCATAGATATTAGAAATCACAGATGGATCATGCCTAGAATTATTATTAAATACTAACATAGGGGGAAAGTTATTAGATTCCTTTTTGGTATTTACAAAACGCCAAAATTGCATTGGATTCGATCTTATTACATGTCTGATCTGAAACAGATACGTATCATAGGCATATAAAAGAGCATTACGAAAGTCGCTCCCCAAAAACAACAATTGCGTTTAGTCATCATTAGACTGAGAGAGGTGAAACTTTCGCCAAGCCTTATTTCTTAAGTTGCGCAAGCGTCTGAGCTCAGCATCGTACCAAGGAGGACACGAAAAGCCATTCTTGATACACAACAATGGAATACAATCATTGAAAGAATTAAACATAACATTGTAAAATTGTGCTGTAGGTTCATCTACATCATTATTGCTAAATAGAAAGGTTCAGTTAGTAGAAGATAAACTAAAGTTAAATAGATCAAAATTAGCTTTTTTATAATTAAATGTGGGAGAGTTTTCACTCAATATACCAGTAGGTACCCTCGTAATCAATGCCAATGATGTCCAAAGTTGGATGGTATGCGTCAATAGGAACCAATGACATGTCACACGGGCGAACCATACATTTCGAAGCATCCTAGGTAAAGATCAAATCCAAGCTTTTATTACGGTTGTTCTTGACATCATTTACCTGAGAAAGACCCATTACGGCAATAGCATCCAGGAAGATATGCGCATTTCCAGAAATGTGCTGGGAACCAGGGAATCATCATCATCAGAAACTTGCCATTGAACAGTATATAAATTTTCAACCCTCTACTAGTGCAAGTGCTGCAAATGCAGAGAAATATATTAAACTTGACTTAATAAAAATATTGCAAAGTTGATTTATTTTCTTTTTAATATGAATGCAAGTTTGTAATTGATTTTTATTGCAGTTTGCGCATTAACAGTTATGAAAGCTTCACATTCTTGCTACCAGAATGTTCAGGGATATCGGAAATGTTCATTTCCGGATTGGCAGGGTATATTTCGACCTTATGTATTAAGTCTTGATGTGAGAAATCAGGTACTTCATAATCTTCCTCGAATATTGCGTCATTGCAATCGAAGTAAGTGTCTAACGGCGATCCTAATCTACTGCTTTGAGCACAAAACTGTCCAGTTCGGTTTTCTGATGCCAATTTTTCATTATCGTTGTCCGATAGAGCATGATCAATTTTCCTGGTATTCAAGCAAGATTATACGTGACAAGAAAAGCAAATCTCAGAGCACTTCAAGCCAGCTTTCCGACAGCCACATACTTTTCCGCAGGCTTTTTCGTACTTGCCTGCGACGAATTGCTTCAATGTTAGGATGGGCATCAGGGCGTTCGGCTCATACTTTCAGTCCCAAGATTCATCTCGCTCCTTATTACTCATCCATAGTTGCACCTGATGAAATATACGCAACGAATGCTGTCGCACCGACGCTTTCGTTGGTGCCTAACAAGCGATTTTGAATTTGCTCTTTGTGATTGAACGCCGAAAACCATCATACCGTAATTTATTCAACGAGTCATCGGACTTACATCCATACAGAGCAACAACAATTTTTCTCCCGCGTCGTCGATTTTATCTGGATGGACGTACGGATCTTTAGTTGTAGTCCATAGCTTCACTCAAATTTTTATTTATTTTAATCAGGGATGTAATCTTAAGTTTCCCTTTATTGAATAATGTTAAAGTTGTGTCACAACTTGTGAAGGCTTGGTAAAATAAAATATGTTTCGTCAAATTTTAATTTTTCATACTGCAATAAAAATCAACAGCAGACTTGCATTCATATTAATTACAAAATGAATCAAGTGTTTTCATTTCAGAACATTTGTATTAAATATTTCATTTATACTATATTTATTTTATTTTCAAAGCTATAAAAAATGAAAAACTGTAATATTTTTATTAAGTTACGCCTGAACGTATTTTTAATCTGTTTCTCTGCATTTGCAACATTTGCACTAGTAGAGGGTTGCCAATTTATATTTTGATGAGGTAGGACATACGAAGGACTATGTAACATTTGCAAGGCTTTTGCAATATTTGAACGACTGCAGAAAGTGTAAAATGCTAATTGTTGATCATTTTTGAATTGCAGAACTTTTTTGTAAATTTTCTTTGAAAGATGGCAGCCAAAAAAACAATTGTTGCTCCATCGATTTAAAAAAAAAAAGTATGTTGCGGGCAACATAAAAGTTTGCAAATTGACACAGGTGTTCAGGTAAGTTGCAATAGCTATTCGACCATTTTACAGATCTTTTGTATTTTTTTTTTTATATTCATTACTAATAGAAGCATTATTTTGCAATAAAAAATGACATTTCGGGGTCGGAATCAGTTGCAAATTTTACACATTGTGGAAAATATCAGAGTGAATAAACATTTTACGTATGTTTCGGACCTCGGACATGGTTGCAAAATTAAATTTGTATTTATTTGACCTCACCCAACATTCCATCAAAATTTCAAAACTTCAATAATTAATGTTAAATTTTGGAATTTAAATGTCTCGAAATATTGATATTTTAAATGAAAAAGGAGCTTACTCGAACTTTTCGAGCGATCAGAGGCATCTCATCAGTGTGGTTATCGCAGATTGTCTACCACAGTTTTCGCTGATCGCCTACCACACTGATCATACCTCTATGATCGATGGGTCGAAAAGCACGAATTTTTCTGCATTTTCAAAGCATTTTAAAGATTAATTAAAATTATTTTCAGTGAATTTCAGTTTGCTGTATACGAAAAATTGTCCACTTAAACGAATTTACAGCACTACACTAAAAGTAATTTTTAATTTAGAAAATACAGAAATTTGCTTCTTTTCTCCCAACAAAACCATGCCAAAAAGTAAATGAAGAATGATAACATTCACACTCACTGGCTCTTTTGAACCATGTAGAATTCCATAAGATACTGAAGTATGTTTGAAATTATTTTTGTAACGGATTTCTCAGTTCCCACGCCAATAATGAATAATTCAATAGGATGCCAAGAGTGCAGCACCTGTACCTGCTGCATTTGTCGTTCCTCAGGTCATTATACGTGTGACTTACCGTTGAACTTAACTTTTCGCTGACTCTATACATACAGTCTGCAGGACGTAAATTATGTCCTTTGCCGTCCGTCACGGATTATGAACATTGTCTTTAGACCATATGGCATAATCGTTATAATTCACACGACTATTCCGCCCCGTCGCGATGTGTATTTTCTCACGGCAGTTCTCCTTTTGCTAATATTTTGCGGTCAAAAGTATATTTGACTTCTACACAAAATCAATTCAGAACTAATCACTTATCGCATCTTAACCTCATCGTGCTATCAGTTATAGGCAATCGGCTGACCAATGGTCATTTCGTGTCAAGCACACTTTTTAACTTTTTAACCGGATACCAGTCATTACAAGAGCAAGAGTTAGCCCGGGGCTGCCATAAATTGCCATTTGGTTCGTGACTTACGTTCCTATTTGACTTCCGCTGATCCTTAGTGTAGCCATTAACAACCGAAATCAGCGGTGCCAGGCAAACCTTTCTACTTCAGTAAAACGCACTCCCATAACTCAAGACTGACCAAGTTTTTAGAATTAATTTTGTGGTTTCAGGTTTCTGATTACGAGGTATGTTCTTACAGCCACGCAGTGTGTGGTATGTGTTTAGTTGTATAGGCTGGCGAACCGAGGGTATGACGACGATGACGACCGACGACGCCAGAAATGATAAAATATCTTCAGCAAATCCACACCTGCTCTGAAGGTGTGTGCTCGAGCATATACTTCATCAATCAATTGCGAGATGAGACTGAAAATTTGTGCAACGGCCGCCGCTGCACAGGGATAAATCAGGTATATTTGATATTTGGAAAAGGGATATGGAACGATTTATCATTTGCGCCTGCGCACACCGATTATGTCTCAATTTAGTCGATTTAAACCCTTTTCTTGATTTGGATGCTGCTCACTGTGCAAATAGGTACCATACCATACCACACAATGTCTACTCGGCTTTTGTTAATGGAGATTGTACAATGCAAAAATCCCCCTTGGAGCGTACGCGTATACACAAGCCAATATAATGGCGTATCATCCCTTTGCCGCAGATGGAGATTTTTCTGCTTGTCGTATATGATCTATCCTGGAGAGTGCTGCCTTTCACGGATAGCCCGCTCACTATGCCATGATGAATTAAAGGTAGTTTGTTTAGCAGCAGGACAAGGGGTTGAACTCTGTTTACCCGTTTTGATGTATTCAATCTAAGCTCATATATAGAGGGGTTGCGTATATTTTCATTTCAATTAAATGATCATTTTTGACTAAATGACATTGCATTGAGGTACACACGCATCTATGTAAGTATATACAATAGAACGAACCTTCGTGTGACGCGTGTCCTACACATAACATGATGGCCTGGAGGTTGTTGGTGACCTTTTATCTAATTTTTATTATTATGGAAATTTTTAATTGAAATTTAGTGGAGATTTTTTGATTATTTATATAAAAATTAATAAGAGGAAATGAAGGGTAACTACTTTTAAAATTTGATTTTAAGCGCACAGCGTTGTTGTCCTTTTCCCGCATAGATTTTTATTTTATATTATTAATTCAAGTTCAGGGGATACCCTATGATGCAAAAGCACAGCATGGCAGGAGATAGGGAAAGGATTAGTTGATATGAGGAGGGTGGCGGAGGTGCCGATATATGTCGCACTTAAGCTTTCGCAGATTGTATGACGGAGGAAAGACAGCTGATGGTAGACTATTCCACATTCGCACAGTTCGGAATAGAAAAGCATAAATGCCAATTTGCTTTTACTGAAAATTTGGAATACTTATAAATCGTTTGTAACGCAAAAAATCACAAGATTAACAAAGAGATTGTGTGTCCTTTTTTCATTGTACTATGTGCAGAATAGCTCTACCATGTTGAAATATGAACACTTGTCCTATCCTATTTCCCTCTAGAGAATTAGATGAATAAGGGGTATAAAAAGAAGGGAAGCTAGCATGTGTTTTGAAGTATTTTCAAGTAATGTATGTAGTGATAAGGTGTTTTTTCCATAATCAGTTGATTCCTGTGACCAATTTTCATCACGATTTTTTATACTTGTCATACCATGCTGCTTTTAATCCTTGTTTACATGCTAACTCATTACATTTTCGTGATTATAATCAAATTACTTGTCGTGGTGTGAGGTACTCTTACTGTATGCAGTTGATGACAAAATCGGATTTTTTAACAACTTAATTTTACAACTTTACTATCGACATGTTTCACTGATTAAAACGCAAATCTTTGCACAACACTATGGATACCCAATACATGGATACACAGAAATTCACAATCTTCTTTGAAAGAGATTTCCCTTCCATCGCTTTAAAGTCTCACGGTACTTTGCTGCTCATCGTCGATATAAAAACATTCGAAACTAAAACTAAAACTTGGAAAACCCAAAAAATCTTAATTTGCCTTTAAATTAAATCCAAGTTTACCTCCAAAAAATCTGTGGCGCAACGTACATTTTATGGGGGTGGCAGGTTAGCATATTCTCGATCTACGCTAATTGCTTGAATGAACATTTCCCTTACCCATCTCCGACTAATCAATCTGTTGGTTAGCGCCGAAATCAACAACTGGCTATAAGTCGCTATGAAGGGTTTACATTCCACTACATTGATTATTTTGATGTATTTTCTCCTTTAATGGCAGTTAAATCCACTGCAGTAGGCTATCATTTGATTCCTCCTAAATTTATTAAGTCTTTTCATTGTCAGTGTTTAGTGCACATCTATAATGTTTGCTTTACCACATTCCAATTCCGTACTATTTGGAAAAATGCTCTTATTACCCACATCCGTAAAATATCTATCCCATCTTCTATGAAGTACCCGCTCTCCCTTTTCCCAGTATGTATATTTCAGTAAGGTGTTCGAGAAAATCATATGTAACCAAGCTGTTAAGTTTACTGACCGGAAATAAATTCTTCTCGCCTAAACAATCTGGGTTCCGTAAAATGCATTCCATAAAAAGCATTTGACTAGTAAGCAATTTTAATTTTTCCTCATCTACTGTTAATCTCATTGGCAGTTTTTTTTCACTTAGACAACAATCTGTCAAGGTGCAGAACGTAGCTTCGCTCAACTAAATGTGGTGCTCCCCAAGGCTCGTTTTTTTACCTTTTCCTAATCGGTTTATTTGTAAATGATCTTCTCAATATTATACTATATGTGTCTATTCATCTCTATGCTAACGATGTATTGGTTTACCTCAGCAGACCAATTGGATTCCAAAAGGACTGTATTGCTCGTATAAATGAGGATTTGCATATTATCTCTGAGTGGCGTGTTGGAAATGGATTGACTTTGAATGACAATAAGTCGAGCTATACGCCTATGTATAGAAATACTCTTGATACATCAGATATGCCTACTGTTCTACTTAATAATGTTATCTTACCGTATAAAAACTCAGTCCGAAATCTAGGACGATTTGTAATGAATGCTAAGCTTTCCTGCTGTAGTCATATCATCAGTATAATTTGGGGAGTGTATGGGTCAGTGAGGCAGTTATGGGTCCATGGGTATCTCCTGTCAACTGAGGTGCGTATTAAAGTAGTAAGAACATTTCTTGTAACTCATTTTATGTACGATACTATGTTACTTCCAAAGTTATACTCAATCTGCCGTAGAAGTCTTACAGTAGCTGTCAAGCATTCAGCCTTAAATTGAGAGTGTGGTGATAGAATAAAAATATACCGCCCTTAGGTTTTCTAATTATGAATTAACTGGACAAGTTATTGCTCCGCATATGACTCAAATTATAAATTTTTCCCTAACTAGCTTTTAGTGCCGCCCGCCGATTAAAATCATTGATCCATGCTGTATGTATGAAAAATGCTCTATTGCATAAAATTGCACTGCGCCGATCGGTCCAATGCCCGATAGGTGCAATGTATTCAAAAAATGCTAACATGGGTTAATGAGATTGAAAATATTCTGTTGCAAAATGGTGTAGCCTATTGAGGAAAATGTTTACAATAACAGAAGTATAAATTTTAAATAATTTTATTGTTCAGGCGTGAACAGTATTTTTTAATGATTCTATTCGATTTGTCTATTAACTACCGCGTAGTGCTCATATCTCAGTCCATTCGAGTTCTGTTCTTAGTCATATCCTAGATGCTGAACTTGAACAACCGGATTTGTTCATAAATTACTAACTAATAAGTATCCCGAATGTCTCTACAAGAAGTTGCGATTTTTGCACTCAGCCACAAGTATTGCTTTTCTTCTCGATCTAATTTTTGTAGATCCTGGTTCGTTTTTATTTCTAATTAATTATATTTATGTTTTCATTTCTATTATTACTATTCTGTTTTAATTTGTATTATTATAATCTCCTTCTTTTCCTCTTTTTCATACATATATGTGCTACTAAATCTTTTTGCTTACCTGTAGTTAAGTCGAAGTTTACTCTGCCTGTTATTTAATCATGATATTTTCATTTTACTATACGTCGTATTTAATGGTTATTCTATATACTTGTATTCCTCTTTTATCTGTATACTAACGACATTATATAATCTCTATACAGTTGCCAACAATAAATCCATTATCTTATCTTATCCTATTATAACACCCTTATTTAAAAAAAAATAAATTTCCCTTTAAAAATCGGGACGACATCAACTCGGTTCCGAGCCCGTAGGTAATCTGAATCTTTCGTCAAGCTACTCTTTTTCACTAATCCTCACTACATACTCTAACGCGCACTTATGTAGGTATTTGTACTCCTTGTCCTGTTCTAAATACTTCCCTTGAAAGAATCTCTATGCAGAACTAATAAATACTTTCCCTTGTGCCCTTTGTCCCTATCATAAACTTATAAAATCTAAATCTCTTCGTATTACCCTCGGAACCGAGAAGAATGGGCACATTCTTAATATCACGGTAGCCGACCGGTATTTCATCAGCTGTATCATTACAGTTCGGCCAACCTACTTCGCAAATAGAACAAATAGAACAAATGTAGCTATTCTCTCTATATATCTTTTCTTAATTGATTTTGTTTTCCATTTGCAATTCTCTTTAAACGCCAATTTCTCCACTGCTGCCTCCGCAGCCCGGATGTTCCCTTACAGCTCCATTTTCTCGGCCACTGACCTAGAAGCTCTGCACTTCTTTTCAAGCCTTAGCTTCTCTGTACCATTACTCTTGCAGTTCTAAAGTTCTGTTTCAAACTTCAGCCGCTCTGCCATTACTCTTGAAGCTCTGAAGTTCTCTTTCAAACGTCAGCTTCCTTCTTTACCATTAATCTTGCAGCCCTGAAGTTCTCTTTCGACTTCAGCTTCTCTGCCCTTGCCTTTGTAGCTCTAAAGTTCTCTTTCAAACTTCAGTTTCTCTTACACAACATGCATGTCTTTTACTTTTACCTTACTTCGAAACTCTATAGCCAATCACACTTGAAGGAAAGTCCCTTTTTTTTGTTTCTGGGACCCCAATTATGAACTCATCTCATTCGCTCACCTCCGTCTTCTCATTCTGTCACCTCCGTCATCTGAATTCCACATCGAATTCTTCCTGCAAGAAAAGACTCAACCATGTTTCCTGTAAGTTTTTTAGTTTTTTTTCTTCTTTTTCACATATATTTATTACTAGGTTACATTATAAATCAAGCTCCGTTACATCGTTACTATTTTTCTCGTCATCCGTGTCCGCATCGCAGGAAAGATAAATTAGATTACACCATTTCTTCATCCGATCTGGTGGTGCATCTGAAATATCGCTTTTACTGCATATGGGCCCTTATATCGCGGAATAGCTTTCCTGGGTTGGCCTGTAGATGCTGGTTCTTGCCTAATTAACACCAGTTCTCCTTCCGTATATGTTGTGAGTGACTTCTGGCATTCATTAAACTTCCCCACATTCATGCGTTCTTTTTCTGACATTCATTGTAGAACCTTTTCCTACAACTCTATAAGCGGAGTACTTTCATCTTCTTTTTCCTCCATCCACTCTTGTAGGGCTAGTATTAACTTATTTCTTAATATACTGCGAGGTTTGAATACCATCATCAATTCTTGAGGTGAAGCTCGGCTAGAGGCTCACTGAATGTTAGCAATATTTTCATCCCAATCTCGACCCATTTCCTCTTTTGTTGATGAAGCAATAGCAGCCCTTAACGTTCAAAAATATCTCTCGACTTGGCCATTGGCTTGGGGTGTATTCACGGAGTTCAAGATGTGTTTATGGCATTCTGTGTGCAATATTGTACAAATTCCTTGGAAGTAAAGGCACTCCCTCTGTCACTTATATTTTTTGTAGGCATTCCGAAATATTGGGAGACTTCATCTAGCATTTTCAAGACGCTTTTTGAATTTGTAGTCCGAACAGCCTTGAAAACTGCAAACTTCGTGAAAGCGTCGACCAGTCCGATAACAAAACAATTCCCTAATTTGATCTTAGGGAATGGTCCTAAGTGGTCAGTATGAATAGTGTGAAATGGTACTGCTAGTTTATCTGTGGAGTGTAGTAAATAGTTTTTTTCATCTCTTCCACGTTTATTATATAGGCATTTAATGTAAGAGTTCACATACTTTGTACCGGCTTCATATTGGTAAACCAAAACATCTTATATAAGTTTTCATAAGTTTTTGTGATACCACAATGACCCATGACATCGTGAGCTGACTTCACCTAATTCTCTTAGATATCACAAATTTATCGCCGGTGGCAGTCTTTTTGAACAGTCGGTTATTCTTCAGTACGTAATTTCCTCTAATTCCATGTATATCTTTGTGTTACTTGTCTATTCCGTACAATATCTTAGTTGTTTCGAGTATTTGCGGACCTTGTTCCTGTAGTGTAGCGTAACAAGCAAATCCTCTAATGGTACTCCAACGAGCAGTATTTTACTACTTACAGTTTCTGCAATTGTTCCTTGTTCATATGGGCTACGGCTTAGGGCATCAGCATTCTCCATTTTATTGCCTGGTCGAAATATACATTCAAAGTCGTATTCGGAGATTTTCTACCACCAACGAGCTATTTTGGGTATTAAATCTCTTTTCTCTTGGGTTATCCCAAGATATGTAGTCTGTAACTACCTTGAAGTGCCTATTTAAAAGGTAATATTTAAAACGTTCCATATTGTCTACATCAGCTAATGTTTCTAACTCGTAGCTATGGTATATTTCTTCTCCAGGTGTTGTAGATCTACTCAAATAAGATACTGGTCATAAGAGATCATCTGAATATCTCTGCATTAATATTCCAGCGATACCATGACTACTGGGGTCCGTGGGCAACTCATGTTCAGCTTCTGACTCAAATATAGCTAACACTGGTTTTTTACTGAGTATCGCTCGCAAACGTTTAAAAGCGTTTTCCGTTTCTTGTGTCCACTCAAAAGTGGCATTCTTTTTTAAGAGTTTATTAAGAGGCAGTTATATTTCAAGAAGTTTCTAACGAATCTCCGGAAATATCCTGCTAGTCCCAGGATTAACACACTTCTCTGACGGTTTCGGTTTGCTTAAAATTCTCCACGGCTGCTATAATTTATGTGCTCAAGAAATGTAATTGTGAATTAAGAAAAGAACATTTCTTAAGATTTTGAGTAAATCCCGCTTTTCTTATCAGACGAAGAAATCCTGAAGAATCTCGAAATTTTTTTCGATGGTTTTTAATGGTATCAGGATATCATCCATATATAAGATTACTTTATTTGCATTCTGTTGCATCTGTTGCGTTACCTTTTTCATTAATTTCATGAACACTGCAGGCGAGTTCGCCAGGTGAAAAGGTACACGCTTGAATTCATAGTGTCCAGAAGGAGTCACGAAAGCCGTGAATCTTCTAGAATCTTCTGTTATCGGAACTTGATAATATCCGCTCAGTAAGCCGAGTGAGGTAAAAATTATTTTCTTTGCTAACTAATTCAGCGTGTCGGCAGTGTTTAGTACCGGAAACGATTCCCATTGTATGATGGAGTTGAGTTTCCGGTAATATACAGACATACGTCACTCATAATTTTCTTAAGAACTAACAAAACGGGACTGGGAAATTCTGAACACGATTCTTGGATAATGTCTGAATCTAAAAATTCTTCGATGTTCTCCTTAGTAGTTTGAGCAAAGCAATCTATAAAGTTCATTATCAATTTACATATATAGGCGTTTTCGATAATTAATATTTATGTTTTCTGTGATTGGAATATTTTCGGCTTTACATATCGTAGTCATAACTTTTTCGCATTGTTTTTAGCAGTCCCTTCCAGGATGATGACCAGAGATTTCCAAGTCTTAACCAGTTTGATATCAGGCCTATCTAAAACGTTTTTATCTATAATCATAGGTACATCCTGCATGGCTTCGTCCAATATCATTATTTCTACTTCTGACTTTATGTCCTCGATAGTTATTTCCTTACACATTTTTCCTAATATGTCCGCCGAGTCCGCGCAATAGAGTTTCACACTATACTGTGTTTAAGCGTAGTACACTCACTATCTAAGTCTATAAAGGCCAATACATATTTTTCCGCTATATGAACAGTTTTATGATATTCATCCCTTGTCGATTTCTGTGCCGCTTAATTAATTGATCCAACAGTTTTATATTTACATTCGCGCATTAAATGTCCTGTTTGATGCCATTGAAAACATTTTTTGATCCCGGCCTTAGTGCAATTATGAGCGAGATGGCCTTCACTATTACATTTATAACACAACTTGAGTCCTTGTCGTTTAGCTTTATCATGAAGAGAAGCATTATAGCGTTGGTTTCTAGTTTCATTCTCTCCACGCTGAAATGGATGATACTTTTCCTTGATATAACACGAAACTTTGGTTTTCTATTGTCGTTAAAAAATCTACGTTGAATGTCATGCTTCCTAATTTTTTCATAACGTTTGCGTTTCAATTGTTGCAGTAATTCAGGCAAAGTCGGACACTTCGAAGCCACAAGCATATAAATAAAATCTTTGTCACGTAAACCTGAGATTACGTAATCGATTCTACTTGCGTCTGATAATTTAGCTTCTTTTCCTAAAGATACTATTTGATAAAAATAATTTTCAATTGGCTCACATTCTTTTCGATCCCTTGAAATAATTGTAGCAAAATAGACGAGCTATCTTTCGTATTAGGTAAATCTCCCGAAGTAAAGCATAAAATAATGTGGACTGGTGAGACCAATTATATATATTTTTGAAACCTTCGACCATTTTGACTCAATCCTCCGCGTTTCTTTCCGGAAATTTCCTAGGATTGAATTCTGGCACTAGCTTATTTAGCTGATCAACGTCCACTCTTATATTACTACTATACGCGAATCTCATCTTGTTTGGATTTTAATTAATGTTCTCTCCCAGTGTAATAACTGGAGTTCCCTTTGGATACTACTCTGATTACTTTCAATATTCACATCACTGTTCTGATTTGTAGAAGTTCCTGCATCGCTGTTACGTATGACCGCAGTAGCACTATCTCTATTATCAATTTCATCCTTTTCACTTTCCATTTTTGGATACTCCGGCTTTTCTTTTCAAAGGAAACGGCACTTTACTTTTGACTATTCCCTTTTCACGTTATTTCAAAATGAACCTTGCGCGGTTTTCTCTAGAAATCACTGTTCAATCTTCTACTAACACAACTGAACGCTATATTTTGGAACTAATTTTCTTAACTAACTCAATATCAGTATTTCACGCACTTAACAACCGTTTCTATTATTTTCGAACGGAATTCGGTTTTGTTTTTCCGGACCCCACACTTGAACTATAACATACTTATTTAAAAAAATAAATAAATTCGCTTTTAAAAATTGTCATGACATGAACTCGGTTCGTTGTCCTGTTTTAAGTACTTCCCTTGAAAGAATCTCTATCCAGAACTAATAAATACTTTCTCTTTTGCGATGTCTCTATCTAAACTTCTTCGTATTACCCTCGGAATCGAGAAGAATGGGCACATTTTTAACACCAAAGAAGCCGACCGGGATTTCATCAGCTGTATCATTACACTATCTTATCTTATCTTATCTTATGTTATGTTATCTTACCTTATCTTATCTTTTCCTATTTTATCTTATCTTAATTAAATAGTCACTTCTAAAAAAGCACAGCTAAAAACACCGACTCGGACGTAATTTGTCAGAATAACTCTGCATACCTTATATAATCGTTTATGAAAGGTTTATCGATGTACGCGAGACAAAAATTTCGATGCTAAACTCCTCTGGAATTTACCATTTCCTCTTTTTGACTTGAACCGGAAGACTTCTATGGTTAAGTGGTTTTACTATCCTAATAAAAAGAATGTATTATTTTAAGATATTTATCTCTACCTTCTGAGATGTAAGTATTTCCGCTCCAACAAAGTTGTAAAAACATAAGTAATCTTTGAAAAAAAAACGTTGTTTACTAGCAAATAAGCAAAATGTCTTCTTTGGGATTCGAATATCTGTCTTCAGTTTGGTCTATTGAGTGCTTAGGTATCTGTATTCAGAAAGAACTATTAGCTTCCGTTTAAGATAGGTGTAATCTCTACAGTTGGTTGGGTGGGCAGTTAGTTTATGGATTTCTCTCAACCAATTCAATCATGTTTTTTCTTAACCAATCTCCTACTATTTTTGACGGGGAATTGCATAGGATGAGTGGCAGCTCGAATGACCTTCGATATTTTTGAAGCCGTAAAAAAGTATACTGACTTGGACTTGCAGTTGAACAACTTTTTCTAAATTAACTATATCTCAAACACTGCATATCAATCTCTAAAGTAAATGTATCTCTGTCCTCTCTCCATCTTTAGTGATCATGCTACCGAGCTTAGCAGCTTATTTGTCCTTTCGATTTCCTGCTCATTAAACAACACTAATTTGTTGAAGCGTTTGGATGCGGATGGGTCATACAACACAAATAAATGTTATTTAATGGAATTCCTATGAAAAAGGAGGCAGACAATGTCCTCATTTCTTCATCTATTTCTTCTATGTTCTCACATTAAAGCTAATATAAAAATCAAAACATTATTACTAAGAGAATACTTGTCTGATAATAGATTTGAATCCAAAGGAACCGATGATAATCTTTCCATTTTGGGACCTTTGAAAATACGAGGCCTGTCGTTAGAAAAATTGTTTGACCTTGATTTTTTTTTTTTATATATAATATCTCGTACTTCGAGGATATTGCAAATTCATTTTGGCCTTTTTGTAGATCGATTGCTAGAGATCTGCAATATGAGCTTCTATAGCTTCTATGATGGTAACGTTATGTTTTGAAAATTTTTTGTCCACACAATTTTTTCAATTTTGAAGGCTGCGATTCAGGATGAAATAAGCGGTGCATTTTAGTTTCCCATTCAGTTGCTACGTTCCCTCAATATTTTGTCAAAACCGTAGGTATGTCATTATTTTTATCTATGTATGTTTTCAGCCATTGATGGTTGCCTAATGCGCATGTTATTCAGGCTTGCTTCTTGCTTAAAAAGCGCTATCCATTTCTTAATCATATTTTACCTTAGGTGCAGATTCACAGAGAATGTCAACCAGGCCATTATACATCTAATGCAATTTATCACTCTTCTATACGCTCGCTTTAACCAGTTGTAATTCAAAATCGATGATCGATGATCGTTATTCTAATGCTATCAACCACGGAAAAAATTTCTCTTGAATTATAATTACCCCCACTCTCCGGAGAAAATACAAGATTTGAGACATTCCTAATAAAAAGATGGTTCATTTCGATGCGTAATATGGATTCTACGGTTCTTGCGTTTAATGTTACTGTTAAATAGTCCGAGTCCAGAGAAACGTTCTGTTTTTGTTGATTGAAAGTACTGTATGGAATAGATTTCCATTTAAGAACTCTACGAAATGTATCTTTCTTTCGAGATGTCTCTGTTTATGTACAAAGTAAAAAATAGACAATGTAAACGAATAGAAATGCAAAACCAGTTCACAACTCTTTTATGAAACTCAGAGTAGGTCGCTGTTTTGACCAAAATCTAAAAAAAAAACTATCAGTGACCTGTTGAAATCAATGCATTCTAAAGCTAGAGAAGTCAGAGTATAAATCTGTAGGTAAAGAATCCATTTTGTATTGCATTACTAAAGTTAACAGAGACTTGTATGCGATGATTTCATCTAGGGTACAATAAACAGGAATTCAAACCGGTTGAACTTAACAACACTGAACTATAGCCTAGTAAAATTAGACACAAAAGGCTCAAACCTTCGAAAAGATTCCGGCCAAGCTGCATTTTCCTGGAGACCTTTATTCTGATGTAATAAGCATTACCTGAAAATCACCCTTAATTTGAACCGTGATTTATCATACCAGTAATAAAACATTAGTGGTGGGTGAGGATGTTGATTTGTTGATTCTTTTAATTTCCACAATATAACCTGATCAAGAAATTTATTTGTTTTTAAACCAGGAAAAGGAAAACCTGAAACAAAAGTATATTCACGCAAAAGTTTTCACAACAGTCACATTTTATTGATCCATGATATTAGCGGGAGTGATGATATTGTGCATCTGTACTATTTAAGAATGGAAAAAAAATTCTGAAGTCATTTGAAAACCACGAGGACTTACAGGATTATGCCAAGGTTTCCAAAATGTCGCAAAGTTCATGAGAATTAATTACTGAAAAGGAAATTCATGTACAATGCTTCTCCGAACGAAAAATCGATTGATAAATATATTACAACCAGGCTTAATAAACCGGCAAATTATCCAGTCTACCATCCATATTCAGTGCATCACAATAGCATTTATTTAGAATCTATCTCCAGGTCCAAATATGGCTTGATAATGAGTTAACTCCTGATGACTGTGGCTGGACGATTAACAACAATAGATTAGAACCCATTCTGCACTTCACTAAAGGCTGTATTGCGAGTTGTAGTTGTAAAAAACGAAGGCACCGCTGTTCTTTCTTATACGTGCATTACCGTGGGCAATTACATACGTTTAAAGAAAGAGAAAGTAATGTAGATATCGATGAACGTATTGATGAATTCCTTGAGAAAGACGAGGAAGTTCTAATGGAAATAAATCTAGAGGAAGAGACCGAATGACTTAAATTGATTTTTTTTCTATTTTATTTCTATGTAGAGTAGGCCTACTGGGGATAAAACATTAAAAAAGCCGACCCGTACTCTACCCCTGCTGTGGTATGGAAAAGAGTGCTTGTTGCAACTTCACAGGAATTTTTGCTCTAAAGCGATTGATTCAAAAAAAAAAAAAAAATTTTAGGGACCTTTTTGTGTACAATTTTATAAACTTCAATTTTCTCATAGCTATTTTCCTCGAAAAATTGATAATTTTCAAAATAATTGCAAAAAACTGGTATTAACCTCCTTCGCACCCTACAAAAAAAAAAACGACACGGAGCAAAATGTACTTTTCAGTACATGCTTAGAACATCAAAGTAACAGTCCAACCTAATCGGAATTTTTTCGAAGTCAAATAGGTACTAGCTATAGTTACTGTTAGTAGGAGGTAGATCTGGATGCAGTCGTATTCATATGAGCATGTATTCCCATTTTATAAATCTTATTATTTATGGTTTATGTCCCTGACTAGAAAGCTCAATTAACGAATGCCTCCATACTTTATTTACATTTTACGTTTCCCGTACTCTAAGCTCAATATTGTATTACGCATGAACTATTCACAAAAGTTTCCAATAAGTGCCTGACCTGCTTCTAAAAAATATGCAATATTTTGCCCTCGTCCCTTAGTTATTTACTTCAAGTCAAGGATGGCTTACTTTGAGAGCAATATGGTTCTAAAAATTGCCGTGGGAAGTCCTTTAAAACTCCCTTAAAAACCACTTACGTCCTAAAAGAAGACGTTGTTTATCCCTTTCTGGAAAATGGAATTAGTCCTTGACTCTTGTGTAGCACCTGTTTGTATAATAGAATCGCATGTAAGGTGCGATATGACTTGGAATCGAGGAAAATCAGTCCAGTGGAACTGACTGACTGACAATCTAACCGCTAGGGTAGCATATGTCCATCCATGTCCATTTGACCCCTTAACAGTAAAATTATTTGAGGGTACGATATGAGTAGTCCTTCCTCAGTGGCTGTTGCTGTCTTTTATGTAAAACGATAGTGAATAACAGTAACAACAACAATAACAACAACAACAACTCACCACCTCAACGTTCTTCGATGTGAATTGTACGTCCTTTGATTGAATTCAGGTGTTTTATGGGCTGTGTCCACACTGAATAGGCACAACATTCGATGGGGAGTTGCATGTAATTATTTGGACTTTTTTCTTTATTTTTTTTTATCATTTATCGTTATAATCACCCTCTTCTAGACTGCTTAAGGACTCTTGACAATTTTGATGGTCATCGAAGGCACTTGTTTTTGAGTTAAGGAAGAGTTCGGATGTTCTGCGGCTTGTTTATGATATTAGAAGATAAAAGTACCAAGTCAAAGTAAAAGTGTTTTATGTGCTCATCAATTCTAGTATTAAACTAATTATTTTTGTGTTGTTTTTCGTTCGCTAAAGACTGTTGCAAATATTTTTGCTTAATTCTATACACTCCAGTGAATTTCAAGTGACTACGGATCAGTGATTCAAGAGGTAAATCTTTCAAAGTCGTTTCCAATCGATCGGTTTTGTCAATTTAAAACAGATTTTAAGTGGAATCGTAGAAAAAAGAGCGTTACAAATTGGGAAGAAAGATCACTTGCACTTTGTTTTGCTTTGAGAATTGTTTTAACTCTTGTGATAATCATAGTCGAAATATATAAAAACAAAATAACACAGGGCCTCGATTACTTCACACTTTAAAAGCTGCTTAATTGCTCTTAGAAGATAAAATGAGATATATTATGCAATATTCTGTCGGAAAGATAATTTTGGATTTTTTCTACAGTAAGACTCTGTTGAAGTATTTTTGATTTAAGGCTTACAAAACAAGGTCGGTAACAGGCACTTACACGGTTTTTGTGAAAATGTTGGACGAGCTCTTGTGCAGACATGCAAATCGAGATTAACGAAGAATTTAAATGAACCTTTAAAAGTTTTTATATAATTACGTTCTGTTGTCCGTTCATTGCTAAATACAGATTTAACATTCTTTTTAAATTCATTAATCAATACTTTCATAATTTCCGGAAGAAGGACGCCTTTGTTTATTTTTTAATTAACTGAAAATTTATTTAAAAACAGTACACAATTTTTGGTGGAAGTACAATGGCATTGCAATGATTCGATTTTTTTATTGGATTTATTTTGGTGAATATTATAGCTGACTGCTGTCAGCTTGGGCAGATTTGTTACTTTTAATCATTTTTAGATTGATCAGAGCTGACTGATTGGTGGCTATGGCTTGTTGAATCAATTTTGAACGCCTTTATTATCCATACTCAGCTTAGAATGTTAAGTATCCCCGGTGTGCTAACTACTTCTGGTCATTGCAATCACCTCTTCGTTCTTGTATTTAACCATGTAAAAATTAAGGGAATTTATATGAAGATATAATTTGAAAAAGCTCGGTATAGGTAAATTTAACCGAGAAAAAATACGGCAAATATATCATCGAAACTCGGTAGTCCTATGGGAACACATTGTTTTTCGCTATTCTACTTCTTTACTTTTAGTTTTATATTCAATTAGCCTTTGAGATAATCTTGGTAACTATGAATCGTCATCTTTGACCACAAAAAAAATTAGCTGACTTTTTTGAATAGATTTAGAATGTTCTCCCAACCTATACCTACGAATATCTCTACACTTTAATATTATCAGATTCCAAGTGAAAAGTACAGTTTAACAAATTGATCATTGGACGTTTTCATAAATAACTAGGAAAAAATATCCAATTCCTAGATAGTCTGATAAGCACCCGACTTCGAAGACTTCTTTTTTTTTTATTATAGTATCATCGATCTATACTAAGATTCTCCCGAAGTTTTCAACTTGCATTTTCTTTCAATTCTCAGTAATATCATCATTGTCATGATTATCATTCCTCGATCAACATCTGAAGATCTACATCTACATACGTTCCCTAAACTACAGTTCTCCATCGGTTTCATTTTCATTTGACAACCTTAGTTTACTCGGTTGTAATCACATATTAGCAGGACAGTTTTATTGGAATTTCATATCCACAGCTGGAAAACTTTATCCACAGAATACAATTTCTTTCATCAATAATAATCTTTACTTAATCAGCAGCTGAGGTATGAGCAAGAAAACGTTTTTCTATTGGAAGCTTATACTTTTTTCCGCCGAACTCATTATATCTAGAAATTCCCGTAGATTGTTTGTATGCCGGCAAAATACTTCATACTAAAGGAAGGGATATAAAAAAATATATGATGTAAGGAAGACTATTGTATTTTTGACCACCTTGAGGTCCAGTAAAATTTACAAATTTCGCAATTTGGCAGTTATCAATCCAAAGAATATTATTCAAAAACCTCTATTCATCAAAAATGTATTCTAGTATGCATTTCTGCTTTCGCATTCCATGGACTAAATAAAGGCCTCAGATGGAATACGTAGAGCTGTCCCTTCACTGCGCCCTTCGAACGAAATATTGATCACATATCGAGTACTTAGGTTCATATATTGGCTCTGGCACTTCTATAAGCTTGGTGGAGAAAAGTGGGCCTAGCAAAGTCGTCTGCATTTCATTGCAGGGATCGATTTGACTGTAACTATTAAGATTGGGCTAATTAACTGTAAGTAAGTAATTATTTGTATCCAGATATAACTGTAATATCCAAGCCTGCTTACTATCAAACATGGTACCGCATGAAATGCTGAAGGTATGAAAGTTACACCCAAAAAACAAAAAAATTATATTCGTGGTTTTGTTCAGAAATCCATAAATAAATCAGAGAGCTTGATTTCTTGAGACAAATAAGTATTTAGGCCCAGAAGAGTTACCTCCCTACATTATGAAGCCAATACCATAGATGGCACAAGAATTAGATGTCGCGGAGCACAGAGTATACAAATTTTATATGTCTGGGTAGTCCATTCCGGAATGGGCCAGAACATTTGAAATGATGGATAAGTTGAGTGATTCATTTTTTCTCGCATGTGCCGTGTTGAGGAGATCGATCAAATGTATACAAAACTGCTGTTAAAGATACATGTGCTCTCGCTCTCGTTCTGATTCTGATCACTTAGTCAATCAGCTATTTAATTTCCCTATTCAATAAAACCAAATTTCCTCTAATCGCTGAGAGCTAGTTAGTATTGGGGATAATAAATCATCGAACCAGCCACAGATATACCTCAGGGCTCTGTTTAAGGACCCCTAATATTCAATTTTCTGTTCTGGCTAATGTTTAGATTTACTCGATGCATTAGTATAATATATGCCGATGAGGTGGAAATTTATGTTTGCAGTCGTATTAGTCTCTTAGAGAGTATTGTCATTTCGAATACATCAAGATCTTAGATAACATTTGCAAAGCGCAATGCATTTCAGACTTTACCGCTGACTCTTTGACTTGTAACGCTCCTTAATTTTCCTACCTAGACTCTACTTCGACAAGGTATTCAATGATTGTATTACATGGATTAGCTTTTATGTTGCTTATATTTGACTATGTTACTCCTTATTGAGATAAAATTATAAATTGCTAATTAAATGTATATCTATCGCACAAAGTGTTTTTATCTGAACATCCTTTAATTCTGACCTTTTGGTAAATGTTTTCCTCCTTTGTTTTTCTCACCTTAGCTCCACTCTGCTTAATTTTTCTCAGTAGTTGGTTCAAGGTCTTTGGGTTGAGAATTCAGTCTGATAGTAACTACTGTAGATAAAAAAAATTGAATTGGAGTTTACTTGGATTCCATTTATTTCCACTTTTATAATAATTGCACGTGGACCATAATCCTTAATATTTATTTATTTATTTATTTATTTAGGTCTACAGAGAAAAAACTCCTACAGACTAAGCATTAAAACTAACTTAATATAAAGTCAAAAGGATATAAATATGTTCTATAAAAAAAGAAATATAAAGAATGTCTAAAGACGTAATTATCTATAAATTTGCATTACAGTATTTCTGAAACTATTTCGTTCATCAGTAAGATCTACGAAAGTACAAACAGCGTTGAAGTTTCGAGAGCAATGAGTGATGGGTTCATACTGACCGTAACGAGTTCTATGAGAAGGAATATATAATAAATCTCTAGATCGAATAGAAAAGCCAGGCACATAAATTTTGAATAAGGCAATCAATTCGGGTGAGCAAATCTTGTAGCAGAAAACATCTCTGACAAAGATAATACTGAAAGCCTTTCTACGAGACTCTAAAGTTTGGAGCCCAAGTAACTGGCACCTGGCCTCGTATGAGGGAAGACCAACTTCCCAGTTAAGCCCGCGCAAAGCATAGCGAGTAAATGATCTTTGTATAGATTCAATGCGTTTAATATGTAAATCAGTATAAGGGCACCAGACAACAGAGGAATACTCCAATATGGAGCGAACTAGTGAAACATACAAAGCTTTTAAAGTGTAAGGGTCTTGAAAAAACAGTGCAGTTACGCTTAATGAAACCAAGCATTTTAAATGCCTTGCAGGTGACATAGTCAACATGTAAAGAGCAGTTCAACTTGTTATCAAAAATGATACCAAGATCTTTAATCTCAGTAGGTCTATCTATAGTAATGTCTTTAATCACATAATCAAACAAAATAGGATTAATGCAACGATAAAAGCTGAAGCTCTTACACTTGCTAGGATTGAGCTCCAAACCATTTAACGAGCACCAAACTAGAAGTTTATCTAGGTCATTTTGAAGATGTAGACAATCTGCTAGATCTCTAATTGGCAAGAAAATTTTTAGGTCATCAGCGTACAAAAGACATTTAGCGAAAGAAAATAGCTTAACCACATCATTAATATAAATAATAAACAACAGGGGGCCAAGATGACTGCCTTGAGGCACCCCAGATTTAATTATAAATTTACGAGATTTAACAAAGTCCATTTTTACACACTGCGAGCGATTACTTAAGTACGAATTAATCCACTTAAGAAGGGAGGAGTGAAACCCGAAGGCATGCAGTTTCGTTACAAGTAGATCAATATTTATCCGGTCAAAAGCCTTAACAAAGTCAGTATAGATAACGTCGACTTGCGCACCATTTTCAATTTCGTTTATACAAAAATTTTTAAATAATACCAAATTGGTTGTTGAGGACTTACCCTTCACGAAGCCATGTTGCTGGGAACAAATCTTTTCTTTTACGTGAAAATACATCCTGTTCGTTATTATGCTTTCAAAACACTTGGGAATAGGTAGAAGTTTGGCAATTCCTCTGTAGTTTTTAATGGAATGCCGAGAACCTGCTTTGTATATGGGAGTAATAAAAGAAAATTTCCACTGGTCTAGAAAAAGTCCTAGTCTAAGTGAAACATTAAAAATTATTGTTAAAGCTGGTGCGAGAGTGGCATTGCAGTTTCTTAGTAAAATGTTAGGAACTAAATCATGTCCGTAAAAAACATCATTGTTTAAAGAGCTGAGCGAGTTTTCAATTTCATTAAGATCCAAAGAAATGGAACCAAGATCAATAGCAGCATCAGAGGTATCCCAAATAGAGTAGAGGGAAAGAGAGGGATCTGAAACATAAACAGATTCGAACCAGTCAGCAAATAAGTCGCAGCTTTCTTGTAAATTGCTTGAGATCACATTATCAAGTTCCATTTGAATAGGAAATCCAGATGAAGATCTCTTATTTTTAATAAATGTCCAAAAAGCTTTACTGTTAGTTTTGATATTTCTTTCAGCAGACCAAATGTATTTCTTAAAAACGTACCTATGTAAAAATTGCCCGCTATTGACCGGTTGACTAGGTAAAGAAAAATTGAACTGGGAGCGACTAACTTATATTATCGTTCTGGATATCAGTGGAGGTTTGGATGAAAATTATTTCTTTCAAAGAATACGAATCATAAAACGTTTCCTTTTCACTAGAGAGTTCTAAAACCATTTCTCTACCATACCTTTCTGCTTAGGCACTTAAAAAGTCATTCTTAAAGCTGTCACTCATACGCACACACATCACACTGCGTATAGTAAGTAGGTATGCAAATAACGTACAACCAGAAAACAAAAACGTAATCTTAAGGTACATACATACCTTTGTACCTACCTTACCCTAGTAAAACAATGCAATGCATTAAGAAATGAATATATGTACATATGATTCATGCAACAACCTAAAGGCAGCCTCTCAATCTTAACCTCGTTTACCTGTTGGAAATGCTATGAACATTTTACAGGCTTATCCATGCGAATAGGTCAGACCATTCACTACTCCCCTGAAGCCAGTTAGCCCGCCCAAAACTATTGCCCGTCTCTCGCACTCAACCTGATTAATGATTACCCCGAACATGTGAAGCTGCATCGGCTGCTGACCATGCCACCACACAGTAAATCGACGAGGTGCCCAAGTCTCAGCTCTTTTGCGTTGGCCAGTCATCAGTTGGTGGTTATATTTGCAGACTTCTCAAGACAAATTATGCAAATTTAGGTTTCACTTAGCGCTAATTACAGACCACTTTTTATTTTATTTTTTTTTACGATTCTTTAAGTAATTTCATGGTCGAGTATCGCGCCCATCTGGGTGGATTAACTTGAAACTGTGATAAATGACCACATGAAATGCTACTTGAAGTATCTGATCATAGATGATAGGCTTCAACGGTCTAAAAGAAACTACATAACGCCTAATTTCAATATTTTTTTTCTTTTTAATTTCAGGATCTCAGCATAGTGGGACGACTGGCGAGGATGATTTCAACACCTCAAATGATCTAGAAAATAGCAAAGTCGAGAACAACAGCAAAGATCGTGATCAAGATTCAGACGACGAAGACGGTATCGACTTTCGATGTGTTGTCTGTGAGAGGCAGTGCCACGATATCGATCAGTAAGTATACATCACTTGAATTATGACTATAGAATCGTAGACGCGCCCGCCCCCAATATTGTGGTGGGAATACATATGAAATCCGGTGAACATTTTTATAATTGATAAAGTCTCAGTGGAAAAGGCATGGTTACTCTGTTTCGTCGCCTTGTTCTGCTATTTGTCTTCGATAATTGGTGACAATCAATTACAATAATTTATTAACAAATGAGGCATTGGGTCTTTATGAAAGTCAACACGTCTTCCTAATTAGATGTGATTTCGGTCTTTGTCGAGCACTAATTATCAGTAATTTGATGGTGTCGAGCCTATTTTAGGTTTTGTTTTTATAATGTGTTGATAAAGCAGCTTGTGTAATTATAGGGGTATTTTTTATGCACGTAGTCGCCTTAAATTAGAAAGGCTCTTAAGATTATTTATGCTTTTTCGAGATAAATAAAGCTGCGTATCCCATGACTACATTATGTTGATGGCAGCTCTGTTAAACGTCTAGGAGTGCATTAAGAATTCCCTGTCATTTTGCAAAAACATGCATCTACTTACATTTATTAAGGTAGTATAATACAAATCACAGATAGTAAAGCTAGACACTCTGAAAAGAAATTTTCAGAATAATTTTATCTAACTATAGTATAGTCGCTTATTTGAATTTTCAACAGCGGAACTAACACTTTGAAGAGTTTTAGTTGTTCCGTTGGTAGGTACCGCTCTTAATCTTTACGTAAATGCCAGTAATGAGTGGATTTAGGGTGTCCACGATAAATCAAAACTGATTGCATCAGAATTATTTGTAGAGCGACTGTCTACAAATACTTACATGCTTACTAGTTTGCTTACTCGGTCAATATGAAAGGGTGCAGGCCAGGGAGAACCCCAAATGGAGCCACTTTGAAGACTAATTGATGGAAATGAAGGGCTTTTCGTGTCAACTCAGTCATATGTAGAGTGAAATATGAGTATAAATTAATAATAAGCCCCGGCGCGTATACCGATGAATCCTATTTGACCAAGTTTTTTGTATTTTCCAAGAGACATTACAGATAGTTTTTGTGATTAATGCTCGCTAAACGAAAGCAAACAATCAAACAGGAAGGATAACGTTTAATAAACAGAAAAGCCTTTCTTAGGGTTGCCAGTACACTGAGGGCATTGTGTTTAATATTTTTAGAATAGTTGAATTTTTACACCAGTTACTTTAATATTGAATAAATGAAGCTTTGGATTACAGTTGTTTTTTTTTTCTTTAAAGGAATTGAAGATTAGAGGATATCTTTTCGTTTTTTCTGTTTTTTTTTTATGGCAACTCGCCCAAATGTTTTGTAGGACATAGAATAGATGGAGAAACTCATATATTTTAATCACAGCTTTAGTGAGCTCCGAGCTATCGAGTAATATTATCAGTAGTCTAGTCGCTTATTACATCATCTCAATGCCTTTATAACGAGTAATCTGTTTTTACAAACAGAACAACTCGACCAATTTTATGCGCTCGCCGCGCCGCCCGGTGGGATCAAACTCAAATTAGTATAAACATTATCCAATGTTTTGTTCAGTATATCACCTACATTTTAATGGTGTGACTAATGTGAATAACCGCGGTCTAAAAGAAGGAGCCAAACGAGTAGATGGTAGATTGTTCCATATCCGCAAATTTGAAGCATATCATTGTTGGATTGAACTATGAATTTGTTCCGTGAGTTTTTGTGCAGGGTGGAGCAATAAATTATATTTGAGGATGGGCGGGAAATTTAGGGTGTGGGCTGTATGGATAATGTTGTGTACTTTTTATCCAAAGGATACCCTGTAACTCCTTTTTTATGTAGCATTTTAACAGTTCAAATGCTAAAGTCCCATCTCTGATTTAATATAGGATTAGATAGTCTTGACTATTGCAATGTTTTTATTACACCTATTTACTTGATTTATTAATTATTATTTATTTATATATGGGTTAATGTTTCATTGTAATCCTTTATTTTTAATTTCATTTATTTTATTTTGCTTATTAGACAGCATAGAATATATTTCTTTTGTGAAGTACAGTAGATAACATGGTCATACAGAATTGTGCAATATTAAATTTGAGAGATTACATTAATTCAATAAAAACTAGCACTTAATTTAACTTAATTAAGCTAGCGTATAATTCTAGATTTAGGAATAGAAATAGAGTAAGAGAATTAAATTATGAGGAAGTATATATTAGGTACCAAAAAAAAAAAATTATGAGATTAGGAAAAAAAATGAATTCAAATGGCTAAGTAAAACAATATGTTGTTGCACTTTAAAAGCTAAGAATAAGCTTAGTGGTATTTTTGATTAGTAAAAGATTCTGTTGGCTCTTAGTCGGCAAACGATTGCACGAAACGGACGACGTAAGAGCGCTCACCAAAAGGAGGCATCGAAAAGTTCGTGTGATTGCAAGAAATTTAGTCTCTCAATATGGTATAGGCTGCTAAATATATATAAGTCTTTAAGGGGTAGGCCTACCTACAGACTTTCATAAAATTGATTTGTTTTTGTATAATCTGAAAGAACTACTCAAAATTACTGTATACAAATTTCAAGTCTGATAAAAATGAAAGAAGTTAGGACACTTGGAAGAATACCAACTTGAACATATGCATACACTTTAAAAATAACTTCAGTGGTAAGAGCAGTCGCCCGGCAAGCGGAATGTCCCGATTTCAAACCCCGGACGAGGCGGTTGTTTTTTCTTCTTGTATTTATGATTTGATTTAGAATCGTTAAAAATAAAACTTCCTAAAATTCTTCTATTCTCCATCATTGACCGATTCTAACAAGTGTAGGCTCGACTTCCGTCTGAAAAAAAAAAAAAAATAACTTCAAACTTTAAACGCGATTATCTCGAAACAAGGTTTTTCGGTGAGAGAGCGGTAACACGAGAACGAAATTATTTTCTTCAATCCTTCATGGTGGCTTTTGCATTTTTTTATGAAAGTTCGATCAAACACTGTTTTTGGATGAAAAATTAGTACTTAAAGTTTACAATGTCAGCATTTTGTTAATAATAGTTTTTTACTCAAAAGCCACAACCAAGATCTACTCTTGGGTATTATTCATGGAATCATGTTAGACTTTTTGATACCTGATGATTTTTTCATTGTCAGGAGTTGTCACCGCAAATTGCTTTACCAACACGTCGTCTTCAAAACACTAGTATCATGGGTATATTGTCTATATATACAGTGTGTCTCGTAAAGAAGTGTTCCAACCTTCGACACAATAAAGATATTGACATACATAGTTCGTTTTTTATTTGAAAGATATCATAACAGTGCAAGCTTTTTTTATTTTTTAAGCCATATCCTTATTAAGTAAATTTTTAAAGACCGAGGATAAAAAGCTACATTTTAACATTTTGAAGCTTTAACGTTCATACCTGCCACATTTGCCAACGGATCCAAACATGTGAGGTACTGTTAAAAAGCTCATAATACTCTTTTTTTTCAAAACCTTAATTGTCATCCTATTGCATTTCGAACAGAGAGTTATTACGTTTTATATTAAAAAAAGGGTGAAGGAAGGATTTTACGAAAAAATTGCTCATCGCGAACGCTAATCACAACACTACAAGGTACCGATTGACACATATTGGAACACTTTTTTACGAATCACCCTGTATATAAATTAGCTTTTTGTACTTCATCGAACAAAAAAACAAAAAAATAAGTTTAGGAAAATATTAGTCCATGAAAAAAAAAATTGTGAAAATTTGTATTTTTTTAGCCCTGCAGGTAAGCCTACCTCCTTAGAGGAACTTAAATTTATGATGCGTTAGGTAAGTTTCTACCAGACAACCAAGCGTAGACATAACATAGGGAGAGATTTGACTATACCGCGGCAATTTGAAGCCAAGTCGGGTTACATCTTTAAATGCAACTAAAAGTTTGACAGTTTGCAGGAAATAGGGTAGGAAGAGAGATTTAGCTATTCTAACTCATAAATGATGCATTAGAAAATCAGAGCTTCACTAAACCTACCGTAGGCAACCATATACTTTCCTTAGTGAAACACTCAATATAACCCGATCAGGAAAAGTTTGGTTGAGATGAAACCCTCAACACTTTACAGAACTTTCATATATTACTTAGTCTATTGTTATTCATACATATGTAGATGGGTGGTAAAGGGCGTTAATAAATATTATGTCTATAGATCAACAGGAAATTCGATTTATTAAGGTTGAGAGTTAAATTATTTTGTTCAGACCAGCTTAATATCTTTGTTTCACTGACTTATCCAATCTTTCACTAATTAGCCTACTAAGGTATATATCATCATCATACAGATGAACGCAATCGTCTGCAATAATATCTGGAAGATCATTGTTATAAAGACTGAAAAGCAGGTGACCAAGTATGGATCCCTGGGATTCGCAACAAAAGAAAAATATACTCATCGAGTTAACATTATTTATTTTCAAAAATTGGCTACAGCCGCTTATAAAACTGTTAGTGAAGGTTATTGACTATGAAGAGAAGAGGTACTTGTTGCCCAGCTTAGCTAACAATTTAGAGTGATCTATAGAGTCGAACGCCGTACTAAAAGCAAATAGCAGACACGGTGGTCAGACACGGATATTTGTATCATAATGCTCGGAAATATGAGTGCTTTCCAGTACGATTTAAAAATTACGATGCACATTGGTTCCGGAAATTCCCAAAGATTCGTCAATATTACAATATTATATGAACAAGTAAAAATCTTAAAATTGGTCTAAGACCAATTATTTTGATACCTTAGATTTCGTATGATGACCTATCTGTGGAAGTTTAATTCCTGAAGTGGTTTTTCACTTATATTTGTAGAATAGCTCGTCGGACAGCAGAAATGATTATAACAAGTATCATAAGATTTAATATTCTGAAGAACTTTTCAGTACAATAAAAACGTCGAGGACTGACCGTTTTCACACTATACGTAAAAATCCGATTTACTCCATTTTCAAAATTTCATTTACTATTGCTATGAAAATACTATGTACCAAATTTCAGCTCTTTACGCCGACGAGCTTTCAGGCTATTACATTACTTTATTTTACGTGAAATTTTTACAAGTTCATGCGAGCACCTGACGCATAATCCCCCCTCCACGATGCAGCGGAGGATTTTTTTTTTTCAACTCACTATGAAGTCAACTGTTTATAAAAAGAGTTTCAGCCGGCGAACTATTACTTAAATTTTTTTTTACCACTTGCGCAGCCGCCCACACCCAGACCCACCGCTACTTGAGCAGCTGACGGTAGATTCACATATTAGTTGTACGCGATCAGTAATCTATGTCAAAATCAGCTGGCTTACTATGACTCTTTCTTTTGCAACGCTACTTCCCGGACTATTATGTTTGTTCTGTGTAAATAAAATAAGTCAAAGAAGCCCTAGAGATGCTAGTGATTTGTAAGAATATAAAATCAAGTAAAATTTGCATTGCTATCCTTTCGAATAGTAGCCTTGACGACTCTGAGTGGCCCTTGGATAATATCTAGGCGACCGCAGGTTGTCCATGGATAAGCTGTGTATCCTCAACAAGGTATCCGTTCAGTGGGTTCCTGGTCAAATTGGGATCATGGGGAATGAAAGGGCTGACCTTCTAGACAGGTCTGGCTCTGGCTTTCCCTTCCTTGGATTGCCACCACGGTTATCGGGTCTCTTATCAAAGCGGAGGTTCGTAAGAAGCATAAGCAGGGATGGGCGAACCTGAATACTTATGCAGGTATACAAAACCTTTTCTTGATGGGCCTAATAGGAATTTCTCTGATTTTCTTTTGGCGCTCGAAAGGAAATAATGCAGAACTGTGGTTGGCATTTTTACTGGCCGCAGTTCGGATTACGCTCATCTAACAAGGATGGGAGTTGTTGACAGCCCTGAATGTCGGTCCTGTCTAGACGGAGAGCCCGAGATAACCGAACACTTTGTGTGTGCTTTTCCAGCTTTTTTCCGGAGCAGTTTAGAGTAACTTGGATCTGCCCTCTTATCTGTGGATGAGCTGGAAAGCCTACCTCACTAAGACCTGATACGCTTCATTAAGAGGACAAGAAGGTTTTTGATGAGAGGGTTTCTAACACGTTAGCACAATGCGCCGCCCTGGCCTCCGTGGTTGGGATCTCTCGACCCCCTACCATAAAAAACGAAAGATGCGTAAGTATTATTCAGAATTTGATGTTATATATATGTACCTCGCAATTCGAACGAAAGAAATTGGTACAAAACGGTACTTATGCGTATTTTACGAAATGAAGATGGTTCTTAGATTGTAAATGTTGTAAACTTGTTTAGATTTAGTAGACTTAGATGGCTTGCAGCTTCAGCATCCCCAGAGATAATTAATAGTCGTAGTCTCAGTAAATTCATTTAACCACAAATCTTCTGATTAATAATAATAATTAGGATTCTCTAAATAATTCTTCACTCTTTAATGTAGTTTATGATTACATAGATATTCTTAATATTCCTTGACAGTGATCCCTTCATATATGGCCACACTGCTACTAAATGTACATCCATGAAATAAATCGCGTTGAGTCAATTTAGAAATGAGCAATTAATCAAAGCACGCAAATATTATGGTGATGATGATAATGATGGGCAATTGAAATCAATAATTCATTACTTCTGGAAAAAGTATTCCTCTGAAACCTACCCTCCCTTATGATTGCAAATGCTTGAGTAGATTTAGATTGTCATCCACAATTCCAATTAGTTGTCATCACCCTGTGCGACTATTATTACCCACCCCCATGAAGAGTCCATTGTCATCAATTCTGAAGAGCTCATAATTATTGGCCACTCCGTGCCGCCCTCACACTTAATTGCATGCTGTGTATGAAGAAGTGCAATCACTTGTTCCTCTCTGTTTGTACACATTGCGCTTCATGAATGCATTACAAAGCGCACACATATCGGAGTCGCTATGTAGCTGGTCAAAGTTTTGTCAGGCTGGAGGAGGATAAAAAGAAAAAAAAAAGGCCGCGCGGAATCGCGCATTAAATATTGAACATCACTCGGTTAATTACTCGCGACGCGTGGTCTGGGAACCTGGCCACATGGCACGATTTTATCCTGTTTTATGTTTTCCTTTTTTTTTTGTGTCAGCTTCACGTGGTCAGCGAGAAATACAGCGCGCGCGATTATTACATTGTTACACCCCCAAGGAAGGTATGCTAGAGCCAAAGGTAGAGAAGGAGAGGATGCCAGCAATGCGCACCCATATATATGTATGAGGCACGCCAGGAGAGTCCTCCCTGGTGAATTAATAATGATTGCTTCGTGATTTCTGTCGCTAATAGCCACTTTGAATTTTTCATTGCTGCGACCGAGTGTGACATCGTAATTTTTTGGTTTTGTTTTCATTTCAGTTTGGATGACCACTTGGTGGCTGCCCATCACTATCCTAAGGACGCATTCAGGTGTGAACTTTGTCCCAAGAGCTACTGTTATCGGCCTTCACTGCTTCGACATCGAGCCCTTGTGCATGGTGAATTAAGGAAATATCCTTGTGAGAATTGCACAAAGGTGAGTAAACAGGTGAATTTCTTTTATTTCCTATTGTTGTTGTGTTTTAAGTGTTTGAAATAAGGTTTTTTTTTGTGAGCATGCTAATATCAGTAATTTGTTAAGAACATATTAGTCACATTTAGCGGTATATTAAATAAAATCGCCACGATCCAGTTATAAATTCCACTAATTAGTCACAATTTAATATTATCCAACTAATTGTATATAAATGATTAAGTTAGCAACATTTTAAATAAAAATGGTTTTATAGTGAATAAATTATAACCAATGTATGCAATGGAGTAATAAGTTGGTTGTATATCAGCCGCCACAAAACGGAAGTGCTGCCCTTAAATTGGGGGATGAATGTCGAGGAAATAAATAAAAAGAGTAAATAGAGTTACAGCAAGACTCGTGTGTCGTAGATATTTGAAGAGATTTTGAATTTTAATTATTATTAATACTGTAAGTCAAGTTAATTCAACACATCTACGTAAACTTATGCCTGGTTCAGATAAATCTCAAAAACTCATATCTGGCAGGAGTAGCAATGCTTAACATTCAATAATGTCTTGCTGAGAGCTTTCTCAATACTCTCAGAAGTTACTAGTACGTAAACTTCACTATCCTATTATGCCCTTAAATTTTTCTAAATACATGCACTATGAAGTCACTATGGTCAGCTCTGTGGAAAAATTTGCATACTTCGTACCGTTGAAGAACATCAACATGATAATTGATGCATTCCAATGTTGATTTGATGTGCTGACTATATACAGCCAAGTGTATTAGAGATCTAATTACCTCCTGATATTTCCTTTCGTCAACTTCTTCTACTTTTATACTTGGTATTTACTCTAGTTTAGCCTTGAGATGCATCATTCTTGCAGGCTGGTTATTTTGCAGAACGTATTTATGCAGTCAACTTATCAATGTAACTTCGTTGAATTATCACTCGGTACTTTAATTATTCTTAAAATATAAATACATTGATTATAATGTGATTTTGAAGAAACAAACCGTTTTTAGCTTCGATTTAATGCTTGGTTTTATTCAATTCCAGACTGCATAAATTCATATAAGTCCTGGTTCAAGTTACAAACTTTGGATTTGAATTTTTCGGATACAAACTGTTCTGGTTGTTCCTTAAATATACTTATCTTCATTGGAATTCCGCATACATCTAAAGCATGATGAGATCCGTTTCAGTTTCCAAGCATAAATAAACTGAAATAGAATTGTGCAGTGATATAGGAGAGGAGGTTTCATTGTAATCTATCCCACATTTTTGCGCATATCCGTTTGTAACTGTATACGATAAAGAACAATACATATGTATTCTCAGAGCATCGATATTTCCCATTCATCTGCATTTGGAGAGCTAAGAACTTCATTGCTAGTCTTAAAGTCTTCCATATTCGACGCCCCTTTCTTTAATAATTTTTATCTTCGCATCTTTTATTCGATCTTTATGATGGTCCAAAGCTGACCACTTTTTCTCATCGTCTTTATAAATCCTATATCATTAGCATCGGAGTCTCTTTTCCATACTGATTTATTCTAGATGGAGTTTTTTTTTTATTGGCGGCAATTCCTTCAAAAGAATTAGTTTTAGGCAAGTTTTCAATAAATCTTGACTCTCTCCTTTCAATTATTGATTTTATATTCTTCTGTCACGTTCTTATTGGTATGAATTCCTATCTGAAAACTACCTGTTTTGTTCGTTATATTTAGAAAAAAATGTCTGTATGTGTGCACGCGCTGGGTGGAGCCTAGTAATGGAAGTAATGGCCAGATAACTCATTGCCTAATTCTTGGGTGTTGTAGGAATGCTTTTCATCTATTCCTTGAGAAATAATTTCTAACAAGTATATACAAATAGGACTTTACTGCATCTGCATTATATTTTCATAGATTACATAGAGTGACATTGAATCGTATCAGGTCCACAAAAAAAAAACACTTTCATTAAGGTAGGTACAAAGAGGCGTTTCTGGAAGAGTTTGATTTCGGCGTTTGTCAACGCTTTTTGATTGTGGTATCTAATCGTACATTTAGTACTTCACAATTGACGGCATGGATTGGATAGAAGCGAGGTTGGGATTCGAACTGGATCCCTTGAACGTAGGCCATAAACCAGGCCCATTGTTCACCGTCATAAGTCCCAACCGGACTCTCTAATAAAATTCAAAATTGGACCCCAACGCTCTTTACCGGCTTCATGCAGTTCTTCCAGAAGGTGTGAGCCAAGGAATCTATAACTTATTCCGCAGAGTGAAAAACGATCATCATTTCACATTCCTCTCGTAGGTGACCCCTAAGAAGAGAGTGCACAGTGTGAATTACACCAGAGTTCTCAAGGTTGGTCTGTTTACTCCCAATAGCTTTTTCGTTTTGTTTGAGTTAGGTCTGCCCCACAACTCCTCGTTTCCAAAGTTGATATTCAATAAACTCTTTAAAGTATATATTCGGTTTTCTTTTGTAAGACATTTAATGATATTTTCCTATTGTATTAATCATCGATAAAATTTTTTGCATGGGCTACAAAGATTCATGTGTACGATCTCCAATAGCATCTGCACTAAATTTTTGTATTTCTTCACAAATTTATATTTTGTTGAAGTGACTTGAAAAACAAATGCAATTAGAAAAATGGAAAAAATAATACAAATGAAATTTTGCGACTGAATTTTCTTCAACTGAACTAAATTCATGTTGCCTAGATGCGAAGATTACTTTTCAACAAGTATATTTATACTTGATGATAAGTGAAATATCAGCAATAAGTTAAAACTCTTGTATCTGGCAACGCTTTTCTTTAATTCTTTGATTTTAAGCAAAATCAGGAGTTCTGTCTGAGCTTGGCTACAGTTTGACGATTTTCATGGAATATTGCTCGCTTTTTACAAATTGTTAGTAATTGATGATATGACACTACTTACTTCATATACGGGACATATTGTAACACTAAGTGAGAGCATCTATCCTCCAATAAGAAAGTGTTTTAATGTGCCATCCGCGTTTTTAATCACATCCAGATATATCTTCTACCCATATTTTATCAGGAAAAACTTCAATTCCCAGGTATTTACGATGATTTTCCTTTTTCTATTATATTTCGTTGAACTAAATATTTTCCAGCACAATTTTATAGCCAATGGCTTATTACCTTGCTGACCGAAATAAGGCTACCCTTCAAGTTAGATACAAAAAACTAGTGCGTTGCTCAATAGTTTCTACCTCAACTTGACTCATGGTGTTTAGTGTTAGATTAGGATTGTTCGATAAAAACACCGTGTAAAATATCGTGTAAAATTTCCCCTCCAATATTTTCCAGGGCTTTGTGCACTCATCATTTGAATTTAGAGTAAACATATGGTAATGACATTTTTCTGACAGTTCTCCTGAGTATAATTAATTGTGAAAAGTTATTTATAAAATGGGTGAAGACTAATAAAATGTGCGCTATTTTTCTATTTATTTTCTTTTAATTTCTGTTTAAGAAGTAATTTATATGCCCCAAATCAGCAACAAATTTCAACTGACAGTTCTCAAGTGATAATTGCCTAACCCTTACCGCAAGAAATTTTTAGTGTAAGTTCGGGGTAGCCCTAGGTTTTTCAAAAACCAAGATAGTGTAGCCGTGGGGTGCGTTTATGTAAGTAGTACCTACCAGAAAATTGTATGGTACGGGGGGATACTTATCAACCGTTTCGGAGTTACAGGGTGATTAAGAAAATATGCTAGGTTTTCACAAAACACCTTGTATCTTAAAAAGTACTTAGTGTATGGTCACCATTAAGAGCTCATTATATGCAGAGCTTCATGACCTTTCTGATGACAACCAGCCCTGTACTCCAAACATTTAAGGAATTATGGTGGTCTAAACTAAAAATTTCGGATTTTCTCACCATTTTTTTTTAGTTTTATCTGTTTGTGTTTTTTTACAAAAAGGTGGTTAAAATAACTTTTTTTATAACAACACACCATATATTTTTTTAAGATTCAGGGTGATTTGTGAGAACCTTGCATATATTCTTAATCACCTTGTAATGCACAAATGGTTGAAATGGACCACCTGCCATACAACTTTTGTTTGGCTAGGTGAGTACTATGACCTCCTGCTCTATGGACCACTTAGGTAGAAACACCCTGTATATGCGTACAAGAATTGTTTGGAGGAATTTATCGATCTTGTCATTAACTTATTCGAGAAATAATAGTCTTAGAAAACAATTTTTTTTTTTGCTCTTTAATTTTTCAAATTTTTGATAAAGAAGAGTGTTTCCAAATAGTAAGCTAGACCAAACATTTGTATACAATTTTAAAACTTTCGGACTTTTGTTTTTATTTGCTGAAATTTTGCCTTCGTTTCCAAAGGTAAATATTCTTACGCCGCATTAAATAGAATCATCGACTTGGATACTACCTTACTACTAATGTCAATACAGCGGTTTCAATCGGGTAGTACATGTGGCATAAGAAAATTTTCAGTAAGCAATATTTTGTGTTTGCAGAGTTGGATGCCATAGCGCGAAAGGGCAAACTGTAGAACTTGTGCCATTCTTTCTTATAGGAAAATGACAATACGCTCAGTCCATTGTTATAAGTCAATGCTGTTTTGCTTCTCTACTAAAAACTGCTAGATCTTTTCCCATTGTATTTCCATGAAAAGCAGATGAATTAGGTACAATCAATCACAAAATTTTTTGTGCACAGTAGTTTCGAGTAGTTTCTGTAATTTTTAACGGATACATGTTTTCAAAAAATTAAAAGAAAACTTATCCAGGTTTACAAAGCTTTACATGATTCAGTACAAAAAATAAACAAAATTTATCCTTTAATCCTTCAACAAATAAATAGAACAAAAATATTTGTATACCTCCAATTTTCTTCATAAAATTATTTGTTTACACTTAAAAATCTATTTACACAGCTTTATAAGTATGTTGACATTATACAGGGTGACCCGTATGTAGTGTTAAACCTGAAGGTAAAATATTATATGGATGGGGAAGAGAAATCTTAACTGTTTCCGAGATAACGGGACTTAAAAATGTGTGGTGATGTTTTTATAGATTACCATGTATTTTCAGAGAATTACACCCTATGATGATGAATTAAAATTTGTTAGTTTGATAAATCGTTGGACGTTTACAATGGTTTATAAATTTTTCCCCTTCGCCCCTCTCCGTTTTAAACTTATTGCACAACAAATATTCTTAATTCCCGTTATCTTGGAGACCGATAGGATTTCTCTCCCCCAATCAATACAGTTTTTTTCCTTCAAGTGTAACACTACATACGGGACACCCTGTATAATTTCGACATACTTCGACAGCTTTACAAACATGGATAAGGTTTTTTTCTGTTTTTTGTTTTGTTTGGGAAATATAAATATATCCGTTAAAAATTACAGATATCTCTACATCAACAGTCTGGACTACTGTGTGCAAATAATTTTTTGAATGAGTAAATTTAAATTTAATTAAATGAAAAAATTTGAGGAAGTATTCAATCAACTTTGTTTTTTTTTTTAGAACAACAAGAATCTAATCAGTGGAATTTTGCTGCTATATACTGGTCATAATCCGGTTTTCATAAAATGTTCGCAGTTCTATACGATTTTTAAAATCACAGATTGTTTTATTTGTTAACCATTTTCCGAAGCCATTTTTGTACCACGGTTGTATTAGGTATTTCTTCTCTGTTCTCTGGAGGCGCAACACCCTTTTGAATATTTGAAATCATTTCTACGTACAATAATATTTTTATCTATTTCTGCCCATGTCCACCATTTAAAGGGATGTGCAAAGGGGAAACCTTTTACCAGAGCCGTAAATAGTTTACTTTTTTATTAGTATATGCATGGTAATTGGTAATGACTCTGATGAAATATCTAGTCTAATTAATTTCAATACCCGCGTTGTATAGCTACTACGTTATTACGTTATTACCTACTTCCAAAACACTTTCGGTGGGGATGATTTGTTTTATTCCAAACTGTGCGAATGTACAATAGGCTACCATTCTCTGGCGTTGGCATTCTTCGGGCATACCATCTGCGAAGATTCTACAGCCTAAGCCTGACTTAATTAAAAAAAAAAACCTCAACCAGGGTCGGAGTGCGGCATTTTAAAAGCTTTGCATTAAACTTGTTCAATCCCTTTTGTGGAGAATGCACTTGATTTAAACCCGGTTTACATCATCGCTGGAGAAAAATAATTTCTAAAACTATTATACCCAGACTCCGCCCCTGGATAAAGAAAAGAAAATTTGTTGAACGAACTATTCAGAGTTTTGGGCTACGTATGAAAGAATATTTCAGAAAAACAATCACCAAAAGAAATTTGGAAAATAGTGAAAAAATCTCCCTAATTTGTGCACACAAGTTGAGTCATTAATGTGAATGAGTAGATACAGGTCAGTTACATTTTAACAGCAAAATTTGGATTGGAACACACCTGCATAATATGCAAAGACATTTTGATGTTTGAACGTTTTCCGTCGGACCGCACGATAACTCAAGTATACGCATACAGCGCTGTTTTTATAAAAACTGCAGATCTGTATTCGAAAATATATTAAATCATAGTATACATAGGGTTGTAATACAAAAATTTACTTTTTCACAAAATAGTTGGACACTGCTTGATAACACGAGATGTAGAGGGATAAAATTTTGCTCTTTGTATTAGAAATTTATATCAAAGCTCAAAAATGGACAAAATGGGACAACTCCTTTACAATATAAAAATAAAATTTTTGACTATTGTTATACAGGGTGCTTCCTCCATGGTGGTCCATATAGCGGGAGGAGATAGCACTCACCTAGATAAACAAAAAATTGTATAGCAGGGTGGGGGGCCATATCAACCGCTTCGAAGTTATAGGGTGATTAAGAAATTATGCTAGGTTTTCACAAAACACCCTTTATCTTAAAAAATACATGGCGTATGGTCACCGTATAAAGCTGATTATATTCAGAACTTTATGGTTTCTCCAACGACCCAGTACCCCTCTTCCCAACGGAGTGTAAGCTAAAAATTTTAGATTTTCTTACCTTTTCTTTACTTTGACCTCTATTTTTTTTTTGCAAAAAGTACATTAACATAACCTTTTTTTACAATAACTGTTTACACGTCATTTTAAAGAAATATCAGCTAATTTCGGTATGACCTGAATAGGCTTCAGTTTAATTTAACTGCCATCTTTCAACCTGTGACTTCGAATTCCTGTAGTCCTAACAGAAGCACAGCAAGAATAACTGAAGTGAAAAATTTCCAGGAAAATTTATCAAAATCTGTACTACACAAGATGTTCGTATTCATTCCAATGTCTGTACTAAGGACAAGTCTTGTTACAATGAACTGGTTTGAATTGAAGAATATCCAAAATTGTTCGTATCTAAAGACAATGCATTAAGACGACATCAACAAAAGCATTCCGCGCATTAATCTCTCAAATATTATTTACAACACCTTTTCACTACAAGAGTGGAAAAAGCTCGTCATACTTATAGTCTGATCGCACTCTATACTGAACGACAAGCATTTTCAATTTGATTAACCTGGCGGGAGTCTAACGAAATCCCTTATCTCTGGGATATATCAGAAGTAAGTTTTCACCTTACGCGTCCGTCACCTATTGATTTGGGGCAGTGCTCATTGAAAGAGTTTGACTAGAAATAAGCCGATTACATTCTTAAATATTTGAATATTATCGATCGATTGAATCTCACTCCCAGCCTGTATTATCTTCTTACTCTCATATAGTAGTCCTCAATTTAGTAGCTTTGCAAGCCGATGTAGGCCTTCTGTTATGACATCGCAAAATGATCAAGCATTTTTTGTTCAAAGACAATTAATGATTATTATGCAATACATGATCAAAAATTTGATTAGGAAAATGGCATGAATAGGTTAATATTATTCCGGCACTGAGTTAGTTGTAGAGGTGGCAAAAAAAATTAATTTTGTTATCTTTCAGGTATTTTGTGATCCATCAAATTTACAAAAACATATTCGTGCCCATCACGTTGGTGCCCGAAGTCACGCATGTCCAGAGTGTGGCAAAACGTTTGCAACATCGTCTGGACTTAAGCAACATACACACATACATTCATCGGTTAAACCATTTCAATGTGAAGTGTGCTTTAAGGCGTATACACAATTCTCGAATCTTTGCCGTCATAAGCGAATGCATGCAGATTGTCGAATGCAAATTAAGTGTACTAAATGCGGTCAGAGTTTTAGTACTGTAACATCATTGTCTAAACATAAGCGTTTCTGTGATTCAACAACGATACCACCTCACCATCCTCATCAACAGCAACCACCACCACCGCCACCTCAGGGCATCAATTCTGGTGTTGTGCCGTCAGCTATGACGACTCCACCAAATCCGTTTTTTATGTTTCGAGGACCACCACCATTTTTTCCACCGGGATTTCCATCATATGGACTCCATGGAATGTTTCCACCTAGTCCGGCACAAGCACCGAGCTTTCCGTTATTATTTCCAAAGCCGAGCTTAGATATGTCCATGACAGAGAAGGATAGAATATCACCTTCTCGACAACATATGGCACTGAGTCATCATTACGGTAGCAGAAGCTCTCACGAAGACAGTAGGTACGGTCATTTAAGGCCTTCGCCAGCTAGACCGATACCTGTGCCGCATCATCAGCAACAACAACAGCAACCACAGCTTATCAACAATAATCATGAGATCAAAATAGAAGCGTCTACGCTTAGAAATAGATTATCACGGAGCTCTGACGAGGAAACAAATTTTTCAGCACTTGATATGAAGATTTCGATGACCGACAGTGAAAACCAAAGCTTTAAGGAAGAAAGGGACACACCAGATGATAAGGTAATAAATTCTTTTTTAATCTTCCTGCTAGAATTTTTAAAAATTTGAATATTTCATTGTTTAGAATCACATTAATGTAACATCACCATCTCCAACACAAGAAGCAACTCAAACAGAGCAGCCCCTTGACTTATCCGTGACGAGAAAACGAGAGAAAAGCAGAAGTCTGACACCTGAACCTGATGTAAAACGTTCACGCTCAGCATCCCATCATTCATACCGGGCAAGTCCAACGCCATCTGTATCACCGGGACCAACACCATCACCATCGCCTCCCGGACCACCAATGGCATGTCCTCGACCTATCCATCCTATGTTGCTAGAAGCTATATATCGACCATCAGCTGGATTAAGTGCAGCCTTCCAACGTCCGTTTCCTTTTTTAGGACCAATGGGCGGTCGGCCAGGATTTGACCATATTCTTCATCGGAATGGTCCTTTTCCACCAAAACCATTTCACGAAGCTTTAATGGCAGCTGGGGGACTGTCGGGTGGCATAGGCACTGGAAAAATCAAAGATCGATACACATGTAAATTTTGCGGCAAGGTATTTCCACGTTCAGCTAATTTGACAAGGCACTTGCGAACACATACAGGAGAACAACCTTATAAATGTAAATATTGTGAACGATCCTTTAGCATATCCAGTAACTTACAACGACACGTCAGAAATATTCATAATAAAGAGCGACCTTTTAAGTGCCATCTATGTGATCGATGCTTTGGTCAGCAAACCAATTTGGATCGGCACTTAAAAAAACACGAAGCCGATGCTAGTGGAATTGGAATTGGTGTTGGTGATTCACCGTCTTCAAATGAGGCTGACCGTGAAGATGCTTATTTCGATGAAATTCGTTCATTCATGGGCAAAGTAACATACACAGGCGGAGTTTACACCCCCATCAGCATGGGTGGGGGAGAAAACGAAACTGAAGATGGTAGTGATGTCGACACAGAGGTTATCAACGAAAAAGATGCTCTCAACAATAATGAAGCTACCATAGAAGTGACCACATAGGAAAGAAATGACAGCTGTAGGAGACCTATGCATAGTTAAGTTTCACTTTGTTTTTGCACTGTTCTTCATCAGTTCGGTCGGCAAGCAGTATGTAATGTAAATAGGAAAAATACACTACTTATGTAAAATCACTTCCTTATGTAAAAAGTAAGTTAAAAAACAATCGAACTATAATTCAAATTTGTATATAGAAATTAGCTTGCAAATTTTCTTGTATTAGTTGAACGCTTTGCGGCCATAACTTATTTCCATATAGTTAACTTAATGACAAACATTTTCAAGGAAACACTAAGTATTGTGAACAGTTAAGACAAGAAATTACTTTGTTTCTAAAACTAGGTACCTATGTACATATGTATTATGTACGGTCTAGGTTCTCATTGTTTTCTAATATTAACTAATTCTAAACACTTTCAGTTCTAGGTACAAATTTTCTTCAAAATTGGTGATATTTCTGTAGAATGTAAATTTTCGTGGATATTTTTGCTGTTAACCAAAGTCTTGAGTAGTTTTTAAGTTAAATTCTGGTTTAAACAAATTTTTATTTTTTATTTTAAGTTATTACACGTTTGCATTGATGAATTCCATAAAAATTTAATAAAAGAAAATCTTTGAAATTGAAAGTGAACTTCTGAGTAGTTATACACAAGTAATTGACTTAATAATTAAAAAAAAAAAAAGTTAAAAGAGGTGAATAAAATCCAGTTTCATTTAAAATAGTGATATTTAAATTTAATGAAAAATTCCAAGTAAACAACATCCTTATTATCATTATGTAACACCGTTATTGCTAAAAATAAATACCCTCAATGGCCCCCAGGAGTAGTACAAAAAGTGGAACTTAAGATTTAACAATACTAAAAGCGGCACAGTCTTAATTGAACGTGTATGGCCAACTTATGAGGACAGTCTCAAAATGGTTATGTTTACAGAGTGCTAACTTTTCTTATGCATCGTGCAAAATTTCGTGTTTCTTTTTTCAGTTAACCCAAAATCAGGAATGTAATACAAATTCCGTTACAGATCCTTTTGACAGGGATATTAATGTGTTTCAGCAAAATTTACGTGCAATCGTGGTAAATTGATTGAGGTGGATTATGACTTATAAATTATTAAAAAACTCCAAATGATGCGTAAATAAATTTTTAAATTGGCCCAGATATTATTTTGTCAAAACACTATAGCAACCCGATTCACGTCGAGAACGCTCTTCGTTTCCATACGTAGTTTGTAGATTTCTTTCCTGGGTAACAACTAGATTAAAGAAAAGAGCGTTTAAAAAAAATCAAGGGCCTTAAACCTTGTAGAGACACTCATTTCAAAAACTTCTAACAGACCCCGAGGAATATACAGGGGGCTAGTGGCGGGGGATCATTACCCCCACCCCCCTTCCACCCCCGCGAGCTACGACACCTTCGCGGTGAATTGAAGTGAGAAACACAATGTGGCACTCTGGACTGTAGAGCGAGTTGTAAAAGTTGAACAGAATGATTTTCGTATGATAGAACACCATGTGTAGCTGACACCTGTGTTTAATGCTGGTGCTGTAGCACACTTTTCCCAATTTTTAATCTTAGTGCTGCTCCTGCTGCGGCGTCAATAGAGCCAATCTACGGCAATGACGGGCGCTGGACTGGGCGTTTGTTTGGCTTCTTATGAGTAGTAATAGTGGGTATAATAGGCATTCGCTCAAAGCTCTTCGTCTCTGAAACGTGCACGAATTGTTTAGAATTTTACATAATGTCAAAAACTCATCTATCATACCTATCATAGGATGGTAAGTAATTTTGGAAAACCGGTTGGAGTACCCGGTTATGACGATGCTTTTATATCTTTGTTGTTCCGATTACTCGTATAGATGAAAAATCACACAATTTAGAGTTTTAAAAGTGTTATCGTTTCTAAGAAATTGGTCAGCGATCATAAAATTTTTTTCCCGACATAAAATCGATGGCAGGACAACTTGGTGGGGAACTCGCTAAAGTAGCAAACAAACTGACTTAAAAAATTTTGTTTTAGGGTTCTTCCAGTAGAACCCTAGTTCCATACAATCAACGCTGTTGACTTTTCATAGCGACACTGATTCAAACCTGAGTTGTTCAAACTTTTTACGATCGTAGGGAAACATTACATTTTTCATAGAAATTTACTTGCAAATTGTTGTTAAGAATTTTAAAGAAAAAGCATTCACTAATGATTCTAAAGAGTACTTTCGAAGGGAAATTTATATACCCCTTTTGATTAATATTGCCACAGATCTGAAAGGTTTCCTGAAGCTGTCCTTAAAGCATTTAATCTAAGGGTACTTTTGCCAAAAGAAACATATGCAGAAGACATCGAAGAGGGGAACATAGATATTGTAAGCTATATCGCATCCAGTATGAGCAGCTGTTTAGCTTTACTGAGGAGAGAGTTAAGAGCGAATATTCGCTGTGGACCATTAAGTGGAAACGTGAAATAAATAAAAGTAGCATACTACCTAAATCAGTAGTAGAAGTACTGGGATTTTGTGACCAGGACATGGACCCTACTATATACGCTCTTCTTCACGTTTTGGCAACGCTACCAGGACTCGCTCTTCTTAATGTCCATTCTGAGATCGCAATTGATGTGGATAATAACTTTTCCAAATCAACACGAAAACTGAATTTTGTTATATAATTTCAATATAATTAAAAAAAAATTGAAAGCTACTTCTTCCAACTCGCCCCCTTCAACATTTTAGTTGTGACCCACCCCAGGATGCAAGTGTCGATTCACGCCTGAACAGATCCAGTAGGTTAGTACAGACATACGAAAAAACGAAAACTAATGTATTAATAATTGCATTACAAAACATATAGGTTTGCTCTAAACAGATATTTCCCTCTGTTAAACGAGTAACATCATTTCGACTTATTTTCCATTGTAGACATTTTAGTTGAGGAATAGTGAATTGCAATACGCACTCTCCTCTTCAAAAGCAGGCTTTCTTTGCTTATGTCACTTAAAGCATTGTACCGTTAAGGGACATGGTTAAGTCTAGGTAAAGAAAAATCCATTTATATATGTATAAATAAGAAGACTGAAGAAAGATTATCCGAGTGGAGATCAAGACTCGTGAAGGCCCTTCACCAAAAATGTTCTTTTGGAGAAACCTATCGACCATTTTCATGGAATTTTGTTTCAGTTTTTTTTCGCTATTTTTGTAGTTTTATATACTCAACTAGTTCTAACAGACTTGAGTTCAGTAATTATTTGCCGGTAACGGTACTGAGCTTGTCATATCTTATAGTTAGCATTTAGGTTTTGTTTTTTGTAGTATGAATATAAAATGCAAAACTTACTTTTCAGTACATAAGGCATTTCATGTTTATTAAGTAACCATGGAGAAAATTTTATTATCCACTAGAGAAGGAAGGAAATAGTCCTTTCAGAATATTGGCTTGAAGGGTAAGATGAAAGGCTGTAAAGTGAAGCTTTTTCCCAACATTTTGAAATCCTCCTGAAATCTTTTTATAGCTACATTATCGTTTCAATGGGTGCTAGGATACTCGGGAATTGATGGGAATGACAAAGCCGACACACTGGCCTAGATGGGAGTATCCATGCCCCTTATCGGACCGGAATCATTTTGCGGTATCTCCTATAATACCATGAAACTTACCATACCAAATTGAATCCACAACCAAATGGACCTGAAATAGAATTCAATGATAGGTTCCAGACAAACGAAAAGATTCATTAAAGGATCTTTACCAAAGCAGAGTTGAATCGTTTAAAGCTATCTAGGAATAAACTCAGAATAATTATAGGAGCGTTAACTGGAAACCGGAAACTCAATAAACACTTGCATTGAATAGGCATATAACCCACTGATGTATGTAGGAACTTTCTTCTTTTTGAATAATCCGTGCAAAAAAATTACCGATGTTTCAACTTCCTATCTCATTTTGGAATTTGGAATTCTCATAGCAGATGTAATGTACGTAATACACCTTGAAGTAAGTGAACAATTTAACTCGACAACATATGAGTAGGAAAACAGATGATTACTAGGATGCATGTTCATAAGCTGAAAGCGCAGCTGTTTTAAGTGAAGAAGATAGATCATAACACGCTCAGTTTCGATTGCTAGAAGAATTTATCACTGCCAAGGAAGTCAGACCAGGAAACATATTGTAGCCGTCAGTTTTATTGTTTGTTATTTTACTATAGTGTGCAGAGAACTAAAATTGGAGAAGAGTGGCTTCTTACTGCTGCAATAATAATTGCAAGAATCAAACGAAGTAGCATGTTTGTTTTCGATACCATCCAATTCTATTATGGTCGCAACGCAATGTTTGTACATTTCCCGTGACTGGCCACACCTTTTTTCAGGCGATCGTATCTTCGATGTACATATTTGAAAAACAAATTAGAAAATTCCGTGAAAGGATATAAGCATAATAAAAACGTTGAAATTTTGAAGACATATCATAAACGCAGCACAAAACGTTTGGCTGAAAGCTAAAGAATTTTGAGTTTAAGATTAAGATCTTGTTGAATATTAAATTTAATCGCCCTTCTTTTATCAAGAATTTCTATTTTGAATTGATATTAAAACTCATACATTCCCTAACAATTATTTTCAGAACTCACAAAATCTGCTATGTAGCTTCAAATTACTAATATATATTCGTTATCTTTATTAATCGATTTGTAAGCGACAAATAGTAAGCTCCTAATTTGCTCGGTGAATTATTCAGTTTACATCCCTACTGGTCCTTACTGGCGGTAATAGAATAGATTCTATGGAGGTTATTAGGTTAGGTTGTAGGAGTGCAGGTGACGCTATGACCACTTAGACCACTGACAATTGTAGTCCATAGATTCATTAGAATCGGGACTTCTAGAGTCAACCCTACATCTACCTTCCTTCAATAAGGAATCACAGGATAAATCTAACCTCCATACCTTGCAGCTTTCCCAGCTCCGAGAAGAAGTAGCTAACAAGTAATCCGCCTCTTTTGAAGAGGTTATTTATTTTGAAAGCAGGCTAAATATTGTCGAAAGCAGTCTATTCGCGTACTTCATGTAGAAAATATGAAACACAATTAATACAAGTGAATATAATGTACATATGTACAGAGTGTTCTCTACTAGGAGGTCAATAGAGCAGGAGGTGATAGTACTCACCTAGCCAAACAACAAATTATATGGCATGGGGGGTGGGGGCATATCAACAAAAATTGTAAACTGGGAACTCTCCTCTTGAATTTGACCTAATACACACTATATGCTATCTGCAGCCGTTAAGGAGTTATTAAGACTTAACCTATTCTCAAAGCCATTCTCAAATCTATTCGAAAAGGTAATTTGTTCCCTTAGTGACTGAAATTACGTCATTTTAAAAGAATATGGTCTAATTTCAGTATGACCTCCTGAGTAGGCCATGATCTAATAATTCCTTAAAGGCTACATTTAGCAGATAGGGTGTAATATGTCAAATTAAAGAGGAGAGTCCATAGTTTACAGTTATTGTAAAAAAAAAGTTATGTTAATGACCGTTTTGCAAAAAAATAAAAAATAAACGTCAAAATAGAAAAAATGTAAGAAAATCCGAAATTTTTACTTTAGACCCCCGGGGGTGGTTGAGTAGTTGTTGGAGAGAGCATGAAGATCTGCATACAATGAGCTCTTAACTGTGACCGTACGCCCTATAGTTCTTAAAATACAGGGTGATTTGTGAAAAACTAGCTTTTTTTCTTAATTAGCCTGTAACTCCTATACGGTCTCTTGCCATACAATTTTTTGTTTGGCTAGGTGAGTACTAACTTTGCGTATAGAACTATGTATTAGTGATTGCGAAACGCAATTTGACTTAGTATCTTGTTGTGTTGTAGAGGCGCTACTACTGCTGAGCAGACGTAACCAAAGAGTAAGCCAGCAATTCCTCGCACCAATATAAAATCAGCGATGTCTGGATCTGATGTAGGGAGTCGCAATCTTTTCTTAGAAACTTACTGCACACACTATGATTGTATATGAAAATAACTCCAGTCGGACACTAGACTGAATAAAAGTTCTCACGAAACATATTCTTTAAATTTCAAAGAAATGAAAGCTATTTGCTCATCTACTAGTCTATACTCATAAAAATTATTAATGGCCCAAGCAACCGTTGTTGTTCTCCCTCCAATAATGCATAACAATTCTTAGGAAAAAGTTTCCAGTAAATTTCTAAGAAAAAGTTGCAGCCTTCCCAACATCCAGCCATCGTGGATTTCATATTGTGTCGAGGTGATGTCTACTTCCCAGGCCTTGTTCGTTTTTAGTTTGGCTTTAGAAAAACTTAATATATTATTATATTGGCTATGCTCTTACGGCTATGCTTTGTCCTTATTTCAGTTTTACAGCTTTGCTTTTAGCGAAGCGTGAGCAAAACTGTTCAAAATGGTACAAGTGGAGCCATATGACATTATAACAAGGAAGCATTCTCGCAATCACTAAATACTTTTATACACAAGGGTACTATTACTTCTTGCACTATTGATCTCCTAGTGGGAAACACTAGGAAACACTATATATGTGGCTGTCAAAATGGGGTGTTTTCCAAATTTTCAAGAATCATAAAAAAAAAATTATGTAAATAATATATGTATATATATATATAATCCTTGTGTATAGAACTATATAGTGGTTGCGAAAATGTTGCCTTGTTATAATTTCAGATGGCACCACTTGTACCATATTGAACAGATTTGTTCACACTTCGCTAAAATCAAAGCTGTGCAACTGAAGTATGGACAAGGGGTTCAAGGATAAGCCATAATCGCCCAAACTCCCAAACTCTCCGAGTTACAGAATCCGGCCCCTGATGTAGGGAAATTTGCTGGAAATTTTTTCCTCATAATTGTTACGCATTATTGGAGGCCGACAACGGTTGTTTCGGCCACTAACAATTTTTATGAGCATAGACTCGTAGATGAGCAAATAGCATTCATTTCTATTCAGAAATTTACAGAAAATGTTTGAGGAGAATTTTTATTCAGTCTGATGGCCGACTGGAGTTATTTTCATATCCAATCATAGTGTGTGCAGTAAATTTCTAAGAAAAAATTGCTGCTTTCCCTACATCAGCTACAGTCATCGCTAATTTTATATTGGAACGAGTCATGCCTTTCCCCTTGGTTACGTCTGCTCTGCAGTAGTAGCGCCTCTACAACACAACAAGGTATTAAGTCAAATTGCGTTTCGCAATCACTATATAGTTCTATACACAAGGATATAATCTACTTATTACAATTTTTACCCCAATAAATACATTATATATTATACTTAAAATATTTCCGATGTGGGAAACATACCTTCGGGTCCATTTTCTGTTAAAGACTGGAATTTTCTCCTAACTATGAAACCAAAATAGAGCAACATGAAATTTGCTCGTGTGGGCGATCAGTGATACCTGCTCAGAGGTTATGTCCCTAGATTTGTAATTTTGTACCCATGTCCGTAGATTTAGCTAAGTTTTATAATTTTGTAGGCTTATCAACCGTTAAAGAAAGTAAATTTGTTTTCCGATACATTATATAAAAAATAAAATAGTCATCGTGAGGTGTAATATGTTAAGATATATGCAATTGAAATTGGGGACATTTTTAATGCCTTTTTCTGCAATATGGAAAACTTAGTATGGTAACTACTAACAATAGCCAAGACTCAGATTTCCTGGGAGTGACAAAGTGGGAGAATAGCAAGCTAATATTAGTTGTGATCTTTTGGTTCCGTGCAGTATTCTGCAGAATACAGGAGATTACGACTTGAATTGATTTGAAGGGCGCATAGAAGTAGAAAAGGTTTTGAAAGTATAGAGAAAATCTTCAAATTGCCATGAGTTGAATCCTTGCTAAATTTGGGACAAAGTTTGGCAGGTTTAGCGTTTTTCAAGAATTAAAGCCATATCACCTTGATCATTTGCTCTATACTTTCAAAATTTTGTTTACTACTCTCCACCCTGCAAATCAGTTCATTTCGCAATATCGTGTGTTCTGCAGAACACTGCACGGAACCAAAAGAACACAGCTATTATTGGATCCATTTTGCAAATTCTACGAACGAACGCCCTTTTAAGCCCACCATTAGGTCGTTTTGCGTACTCATTTTTGGAACAATGCATTAACATTAAAATTTAAAAATCTTTACTTTTTCTTGGGAAAATTCTTTGCATACGCCAAAGCTTCCCTTCCTCCTTGAATTAATACGAAGTTTTTAGCTACTCCTAGAACATACAGGATGATTTGCAATTGGTGGTTATAAATGTAAAAAGTGATAGTTGATAGTTAATATCATTTTCTACTTTTTCGTGCAATTGCATAAAATTAGGCGTGATTGTTATGCTCAGTAGGAAAAATAAAATAAAAACAGGTTTATCTCAAAAAGGTTTGTATGTAGGTAGGTAAAATCGCTAAAAGTTGGAATGTTTTCTAATTTTTTTACCTACCTTGATCTTATAACTATCGACACAAGTGGGTGGAGTGGTGAGTCGACATTCGTATGAAAGCTTAGACGGCTTACTGAGGTAAAAACCTCCTTGATAAGTTGAACAACATGGAAATTGCGGACTGTTTTGAGAAAAATTAGTATATTTTCTTACTCTCATTCTATTTCCGAAACGGTTGAGTTTGCCCCCCCCCCCCTCCGCACCAATGCTCTAAAACTTTTTGTGCCTAGCACCTGTTTATGACCAGCAATTCAATAGTGCATTGTTACAAATACGGAAATTTAATACCAAAGTCTACGATTTGTTAGGAAATAGAAACATTTTTACATAAACTAAAATTTGCCATTTAAGTTAATTTCATACTTCGATTTGACAGTTTTCAAAAGGATCGATTGTGACCAAACGATGCAATTCAATAAAAGCGCTTAAAAAAATTCCATCCTATTCCCATTTTAATTATTAATATTACTATTGATTAAAACAGGAAACTCTAATCCAATTCATGTAATTCATACCAAAACAAGATCTTTGTTAACTTAATTTGGTAATTAAATATAAAGTCCTTGCTACGAAGGCAGTAAAAAATGATTTGTAGACATCTCGAATTTGTGTTAATAAAATAAAAACGTTTTCACCGAAAAACGAACATTGTTACCAAATCGAAAAAATTGATACCGTTAATAACTTTATTACTGAACTTCTTTGGTATGATTCACAAATTTTTACATTATTTTCGTTTATTTACATTTCGTTCGATTTCTTTACCTATTATTGTCGATTTTTTACTAATAACAGAGACAAGAGTATAAGAAAGAATATACCATGTTGTTATATGGAAGAGCAGCATGGCTTGCGATTATTTAGGAAATATTAAATATTGAATCGAATTCGACACGATATGTCACACAAATCACTCTTCAAAACTTGTTCGTTGTTTTGGGAATTCGAGTGTGCCACAAGGGTCACTACTAGGTCATTTCTTATTTACGATGTACATTAATGATATCGTGCTCTTAAGTACTCTTCCGCAGTACTGTAGGTTGATGATGTACAATCATACCTGTCGTTACCTAAAATTAATGCTACTTTCGACATCTTTTGTTGTGTTCGTTTTCCCATTCTGAATGAATATGAGTGAATCAACAGAACGATGTCATAATTTAGTTCTAATACATAGAAAAAGAACGAAACAGAACTATTTCAATTGTTTGTCACTTCTTCTATTTGACAAAAGCAAGTATAAATTCATACAAATTGTTGTATATCAAGAATAAAGCAGTTTTCGAACAAAGAGCACTTAATCTCAAATACCAATAATTACCACCCCGACCAAAATTTAAACAACACATTCACAAATACAAACGAAACTCATTCTGCTTAAATCCGTGAAAAACTTAGGTGAATTCAGAACCATTCGGAGTCCGAAAAAGTGACGACGATTCATTGCGGCTTGAGGAACTTATGGCGGCATGCAGAGTATATAACAAGACTGCTGCGCGAAGCTCACTAATCGCTAATTCTTTTCACATGAACTGAACCGTCACTCGTTCGGTTCCTGAACCTATAGTGTTTTATTAACCTCACTGACACAGAGCTTGTTTCGAACGTGCGTTTTTTCACAGCGGCTCAATGTTCTGTTTTTGCATCGGTTTTGAACTTTCTTGCTCCACGTAAGTTTATGGTTACGGTTCGGAACCAAAAGTCAAGTCGATATTTTTTGTAATCAAAGTGTAATTGTAATATGGTGGAGTTCTTTCCAACGAAACCGAACAGGCACTGAACTGCACCAGAATCTGTCAGATCTAAGAAGAAATAAAATACCACACATCCGCACTTTAATTACAAATACTTCCGATTTGACGTTTATCTCCGAACCGTATACTTCCGATTTGACGTTTATCTCCGAACCGTAACCACAAATTTTGATGGAACAAGAAAGTTCAAAACCGGTGCAGAAACAGAACTTAGAACCGCTGTGAATAGAACATGTTCGGTACCAGTTGTGTGTCAGTGTGGTAAAGAAAAAATTTTAGGTTTAGGAACCGATTCACCAATTATTTTATTGAAGTGATTAATTTTTTTTTTATTTTTAATTATAATGGATGAATATTTCAAAAAGGCATTACTCATAAATACAGTTTGCATCAAGACTGATTCCTCCTCTTCGAATGACTCGGACCGATTGGAAGAAATTTTGGCGGTACTTCCCATTTTACAGAGAGAAGAATCGTATAAAGTGCAGAACTTTGTAGAAATGTTGTAAAAACGTATACAAGCAAAGAGGCCATTTATTGCCTAATATTTGAAAACTGTTATTACAATATATATTTAACAGTTTAAGAGACATTTTCGAATAGAGACGACAACATCTGAAAAACTCAGCAGCACTTAAAAACTCTGAAGCATTTCCAAAATAGGCTTGGCATGGAAGGTCCAGAACGTATACCGGACAATCAGTATATACTGATATTTTTGTGGTAAGTTGTTTAAAAAAAGAACAAATACCATAAATAATAAGCAAATATTTCACATAGGTACGCCGGAAATAAAGCCAGCACGAGGGAAGTCGCTCATTTATTTGAACTAGCAGAATCTGCAACTTTCAAAATAATTAATGTTGTCATGGAATTCCTGATTTCCATTTCTCCAAAAATTATTCATTTGCCTGAGAACCATTGAGAGATGGAATCTTTAACTGAAAGTTTTTATTATGTAACTTTTAGTTTTAGTTACATATATAGCTAAGAATTTGTATTGTTCAAAGTGTAAAGCCTGTTATTTGTTCCTTTAGCGGATAAATTTTGTATGGAAATTAGCGGTGAAATTTTAGTTGCTAAATACTTAGTCAAATTCCTTCCATTGGGAAAAAGAGCGCCCTAAGAAACATTCTGTTGTGCTTTACTGAAAGCGTTCAGCTTTTCTTCCGTCTATGTCAGTTCATTGTCTTTTAACATAGGCATGTTCGCAGAGGCAAGCACTTCGTTGCTGTTCTATTTTCTTTACTTAAACTAAAAAAGTGTTTATTTTCAGTTGGCAGGATTTCTAGGCGTCATCGGATTCATCGACGGTAGGTACTTAAATATCTATAAGGACTATTCGTATAAGGTCAACTTATGTAAATAGGTACGATCACATTTCTGTCAATCTACAAGCAATTTGTGACTCAAAACGAAAGTTTCTGGATGCATTCACTAGAGTGCCTAGTAAAATTCATGACTCCAGAATATTCAAGCTGTCTCCAATATCTGAAAAATTGTAAACAATTTGCGAGGGAAGTTTTCATATTATTGGAGACGCAGCTATGAGATAAGAGAATGGTTTTGACTGCCTATAGCCATACAGAAAATTTAAGTACGGAGAAAGAGAGATATAATGAAAAGTTCTCGACGACAAGAGTTTTAATAGAGAACGCTTTCGGTATTCTTAAGAAAAAATTCGTCCAACTAATTACAATCGATATGTTGGATGTAGACAAAATAAACAAATTTATAATTTCTTGCTATGACTTACACAATCTTTGTATTGACGCTGATGATCTCTTTGATGAACATGAGGATGAAGATGAATATGGTGATGAAAACCAGCAGCCAACAAACCAGGTGTATGAAACTGTTGAGAAAGAAAGCAACATTTGAAGATTAGGCGAATTAAAAAGAGATGATATTTGCAAAAATCTTTAATAAATATTAATATGTTTTAAAACTGTTAAGGTGTTGATTTTTTTTTTAGATTTGCTTAAACACGTAAATTCTATGATCTTTGGAATCTTCTATTTTTTATATTAAATTTACAATTGAAAAGTTGGGGAGCGTATAGATAATCGACCAGCTGACACTGGAAACAAGGAAGGTTGCTAAAACTTTTAACTTTTGCCACTCGTGACTGTCAGAATAAGGTGCAAATTTTGTTTTTCATACTCTAGAGGAAGTCTTATTGGGTATAATATGTTTGTCATTCTGCTTGTAACGACTAGGAATAATGCTGGTAAAGCAAAATAGTTCGGACACTTACGCGTAATATTAACAGTTATTTTACTTTTTGTACAGGGTGGGCCAAAAGTCACCATGGGGTTTAAAAATTAAATTGGTAACATATGGTAGAATGAAAAAAAGGACGGGTAAGGTGTGGTGGGGAAACATGCTTGCCTATGAAGAACAGACAGTTGGCTATCATGTAAAAAAGGAATGAAGAGAAACGGTCAACAGGGTGTGGAGCAATGTACAAACGAAAAAGTTAGTTATTTTTAAACCCCATGGTGACTTTTGGCCCACCCTGTATGTCCGTCCGTCTGTCTATTTGCATGTTCCCACGATAACTCAAGAACGCATAGCTTTAAAAATAATAAATATAATTTCAAAAATGATCTAAATCGGGTAACCCAGAAAAAAACTTAGATGTTTTACATATACTCTGAAAATGATCAGTCCTAGATGCTTTAATTGTATAGAGACGTCCTTCAGAATATGAAATCGGTTATAATCATTTTTACTGTTCGACGAACCATTCCAGAAATACAACTTTAACAATCAAGCTTGCTACGGACAGGGCCAAGTTCGGTGTAGTTTTAACAGCTTCTGGTTCAGTTCGGTTTTGGTTCGGTTTTGTTGAAAAGAATTTACCATAAGACTCTGATTGTTCCTATTATTACTTATGCAGCTTGTTTATACTATAATATTGATAGATTAAGTCGTAGGAAGCTCAGTGACAGATGTACTATTTGGCCTCAGGGGATATGATCACGTGTCAGCTCTAACTAAACAAATTCTTAGATTTAAGTTAGATCACTACTTATACCACTTATTATTCTTTATGGAGCATAATATAATCATTAATAACAGTTCTGCCAAATTCCTTAAGGATTATATTGAAATTTTCTTATACCAACGTATTCGCGCCATAATTTTCTATGCAGTTCTTGCACATTTTTCATCTATGCAATCAGTGTCTAACAGTCTGCCTGCCCATGTTTGACCACCTCAGACTCCGTAGGGTTTCAGGATGGAAGTCCTAAGAAACTTCATGCAACTATGAATTAAACACTTTACGCCTCAATTTTAATTTTTTTTTTTCATTTTGACTTTTTTAATATTTGTTTCTATTGCAGTTTATTTCAGTTGCATTTTGTAACATTGATTTTTTTTTAATTATGTCATTTCGTTTGATTGTTCAAAATCTGTACGGTGCGTGTCGTTATCAACGAACAGTCGATCAAATGAATTTGACTCGAAATTTACCTGTGATAGCTGAAAAACTAGTGAATTGTACCATATTGTTCTGGAACATTAGTAAACACGTTATCCATTATTGTGTACCCTCTATACCTCTCTATATTGCCCAATTCCAATAATACTCAACAGACGGACGAAAGAGTGATCTTATAAGAGTTGGTCTTCCTCATGAAAGTTATCTTAGAATTTAACATATGTAAATTGTTTTCTTCAGCAACTATGAGACTGACGGAAAAAGCAGCAGTTTTTATGTTATCTTTGACTCAATTCCTACTAACTCTGATTATATTAAAACTTGAGCTTTAGAAACCTAGAAAATATGGAGATGGGGCAAGGTGCTTTTTTGTACATTTTGACATATATTTTTATATTCAAGTCATCAACAATTTAAAAAAAAAAATAAAAAAGTAATCAAAAGAATCCAAAAAATCCTTTGGCATTCCTCCTCCTTCTTTTTTACCGAACAAATTGCACATAATCAACAACAGCATATGGTATTAATTTTCGTCAAAGTTTTATGAATAATAACGCCATCCAAACTTCTCTTTTCGCCTTTGTAAAACTTCCTCAGAGCTCAGTAAGGATTAAAATAAGAAAAAATATTAAAAAAGCGGGAGTGGACTTTTTGACGGATATCCTTGAAAATAAATTTTCAGAAAAAGGACCTCGACTAATTTTTTTCAGAAACTTCAGAGTTTCCTTAAATAAATAGCGTTTGTTTCACGGGAGTGCGAAGTGTGCATTCCACTGGACTGAGCGATTTGCTATTTCATGTGGCACAAATATTGTGTTTCTGTATATCACCGTTAGAGCACCCTTTAAAACTTTTACTACATAAAAAACATGTAAAACTCAACCAATCAGATGAAATATATTTTCTTGTGTCCAAGTGATATTTTATTCTCTTATAAGGAATTAAACTCATTCCATTTCAAAAGTTATTCTTCACTGAATCCTGCGTATGGACAAGAGAGATGGAGCATGGTAAACACTATCTTTACCTTATTCTTTCTGCCGTTATTGTATCTGGAGCCAACATAAAAACATCAAATGGAATAGAAAACGTATAGTAAGAAATATTTTGTGTTGGTAGCTCCAACTCTGCCATAGGGCCAAAGAGAAAACTGTAAAACTTGTGCCATTCTACGATATCAATTCTTTTAGTTACCCCTACCAAGCAAAAGTTCTCACTTTTTTTCAAATTATATCTCCGTCAAAAATGGACAAAAACAAAAAATTTTTCGGCAATATACTATTAGCAATAAGACCAACCAACCGGTCATCGAAATCGGAGATGGCCCATTCAGAATATTTGTCGATTTTCTGTGGAATGACCCTCCTATAACAAGGTGAAACCAAAGTGCAAGAACGGAGGCTACTTTTAGAGAAAGCAAAAATCCATACCGATTTGTAGTGATAAATAGAGTCATTAAAGCCCATTGACAAACTACATGTCTTGTTGTTACTCTTCAGCTACAGATACAATAAAAGAAAACAGTGCATTTTTGCATTTTTTTCTTACCTTGAAATTGGTTTCTCTTCCTTATTACAAAGCAACACTTTTTCAGAGATCTTTGTACTTGTCAGTCAGCTTTGAATGACTCAATTAATACTTTTTAAAAAACTTACGCAAGAATAATAGTTTGTACAGTTTCACCTGCATGTAAGTAAGTAAAAAAAAAAAAAACAAAAACGTAATCTAAAACCACAGAAACACCAGAGAAAGGTCATTTTCCATGACAAGGTTGCTTCTTTCTGCATGCCATGCCTTTAAAACTTTACAATTGTGACATATCACTTATTACATGCTAAAAGTCACCAGTAAACATGTAATTATTGGATTGTACAAAGTAAATTGCAATTAAAACCGTTTCCAAAAAGCATCCTTGAGCAGTGTTGCACCGTGTACTCGTAGGGCATTTGCTTCAATCAAAAAACATTATCACGCCAGCGCACTGTACTGTAACAGAACAGTTTAAAAAAATGTAAACATGAACAAAAACTGTATATTCGGCGTGACAAGAAGGTAAATAAATTATCTCCCATGTCAATTTTACAGAGCTTTGCTAAAAATAGCTCATTAATTTATATAGGCGTCCACGTAAACCATCGTCGGTCGTCGGCGGTGGTTTCAATATTGGCATTGAACACGGAAGAGAAGATGAAATTCCGACTCAGGGGATTCATTCAAATTAGAAAGTTCAGTTAGGCACACGTCCAGCACGCGTCGTCAGGTAAATTCAGAGACAAGATCTCAGCATCTAATCAAACATGAAATCCATGCACAGACGTAGATTTCTTGATCCATTCAGTTGTATTGCATATAGCTACTGGATAAGTAGGACTTAGAGCAGCAATTAGATTGTTATGGAGACCCGTAATCAAATTACGTGCGGTATGACAGCAAAGGTGTTTCATTGGAGACGCAGTATATAAAAATATCGATGTAATTGCATTGTTTAGTCCCTGCCCTGGCGTTACTTTAAACGATTTCTAGCCTAAGGGCTAAATTGGATTGCGGTGCCGCGTCGCTCCGCCATGGTAGCAAAAGGTGCGCTTGCACTCACCCAAGCCTAACTTGGCTATATCGAATACAGCAAGTGATCACCCAAACAGAGTCATTGGATAAGCAAACGAGGGGAGTCGTGAATGTGGCGATAAACACAGCTGGAACAGAGCGCGATAGCCATTCACTGCGAAAATATTAAATTTCTTTAATTTATAATTGGCTGGTGCCCCCGGAGAGATTCAGCCGGTTGACAGTAATGCAAGGTTGCAATTTCAATTTCGTATCATTAAAAAGCGAAAGCCCGAACTATATCTACGCGCAGATTGGTTGCCTTTGAACAAGAATTTATGAGGACGATACACTGATGTATATGCGTTTCATCTTGTTCATCAATAAGTGGGTCGCCGATTCATCATTATTCCTGGATCATAAATTTTGATATATGAAAGGCGAACCGTCCTGTCCTACCTCTTACACATCTCTTTTTTAAGATTCAATTTGTTTCTGAAGATTTCTCAGAACATCCACCACGCAGGAGCGCTGACGGGATTTAAAGGACGTGCTCTGGTGTAGGGTATCACACGGTTCAATAATAATTGAATTGGTTGAATTCAAGTGACTTATACTGGAACCTTATTATACATAAGCCTTGGGCTTTTTTACTAAATTTCAATTTAAATGAAACGCAAGGTAAGACATGGTTCCGGATTGCTGAATTTCGCGTGGCATATAGAGCCAATTTTAATAATTTGGTAAATTGGTGAAACGTTAAGTGCCAAACGTGATCACACCACCTCAGCGCAGTTTACTTCGTTCGCAATCAACCACAAAAGAAAAACGAAAAAAATCAGCGTCGTAGTAAAACCGACAGCGCAACAAGAAATCAGTAATGGAGTATATTTCGTTATTTATTTAATAACTTAATTACAGATTTAAGTAACTGTTTCATGCAAATATCAACGGCTTCAAGTTGCGCCAATGAATTTTTTATTGCACTATAGTAATAAAAAAACAAATTTTTGAGAATCATAAAATGAATTGCTTCAAGCAGCAGCAGCATAATGATAAACACGCCCGAGATGAGTCTCATATCGTTAAAACAAAAACATTGCGATGATTCCGGCAATGGATGAGGCGAGAATTAGTTTTTGGCGAAATAAGTATCGTAAATATTGCGGTAATTTACTTCACGCTGCAACAGAATATCTCTTTTTGAGCATGCAATTTTAAGTAAGACACGCATTGAGGTTTTTATTTCGTTTGACTTTATGGCAGTTGGCGATATTATTAAAAACATGAAGGTGGTTAAGAGTTCATTATTGTGACTTAATTGCATCAAATAATGATTACGACATAATTTTGTTAAGAGATATAACCTCAGTGGGGCAAATTTTTAACTAGATCTTCAATACGAGGTACAGTCCTTCTCATTCTTGTATCAAAACTGTTTTTTTTTTTCATCTGGATCTACTTATTATTTAAAAGTGGTTCGGGTCATAGTGAATCATTAATCAGTAACATACAGTACGTCTACATGAATACTTGAAGCACACTTCAAGTAGAGATAAAGTAATCCAAATATCATGTAAACGCGGATTAACTTCAAGTATATTTGAGTCAAGTAAATCACAAATTTTTGTTCGATTTACTTGAAAAATGCATGTAAACGTAACTTCAGTACTTGACCATTTTTCGTTTCTGCGAGTATGAAAACGGCAAAGAGGAACAAGAAAAAGATTATTGTTGATAATTCAGGCTGTGATTTTTAGAACTTTTCTCAAGATATTTATGTAAAAATCCGTATTGTATGTATTGAACTTAATGCAGAGTTGTCAAAGGTAAAGTGTCACTTGAAGTAAATTTCAAGAAAATTTCAAGTCAAGTAATTGGAATTGATTAACCAAAAACCCTACTTGAGTTTCAAGTGGATTTCAAGTTAAGTACTCAAGTACTCATGTAAACGTCCTAATAGTGTCTTTTTAAACCAGCATCCCAAAAATTCGAACTGTAGAACTGATAAGCAAGCATTTGTCTTTCATGCTTTAGAAAATACAGAAAATTCCAGGCTCGTATTTCTATCATAACCGTTTTAGATCATATATTATTTTGTTTCTGTGATATTTGTCAGTTCATCGTCTGCCTTCGACTATGCGATGTGTTCTAGAAAGCATCATAGTTGTATATACAACAGCTTTATTAAAAATATTCGAGAACATTCGTATCTGCATTAATCCAGATAAATTGACCATCCTCAATCACCACTTCGTACTCCAGAAACTGAGTTGCTATTCATATTTTAGTTCATCAGCTGTTAATCTTTTTAAAAGCTATATGAGCCATCATTCTCAGCATGTTTCAATTGATAGTAAAATATGTCATTTTCTTGGCGTTCCGCAGAATTCCAAGTTTCCAGATTCATCTTTATGCAGATGATGTTCACGTGTATCTTTGGGAACATTATGGTTTAATTAAAGATACACTTAAACGTATTAATGATGATCTGCTTTATATAAGTCTATGGGTAGTCTTAAGTTAAATCTATCTAAATCGCAGAGTATCACTGTATATAAATCTGAGTTCGATACATGTTTTTTGCCTCCAGTAACGATAAACAGAGCTACGATTCCCTAAGTGAAAACTGTATGCAATCTATTTATAATTATTAATAAAATTATCCCCTGTTGTTTTCATATCAACACAGTTATTGCGAGAATATATGCAGGACTGCAAAATATTTGGCAATCCAGTGCATACACTCCCACTGATGATTGATTCAAGCTTGAAAGGACTCTCCTAAATTCACTTAACATGTATCGGGCTACAAACTTTCAACTCCATTATAATATATACTTATAGATTAAGGAGATATGATCACATGTCGGCATATGCACATAGATTGCTTGGCTGCTCCTTATGTACATATATTAAATATAATATCTTCATTTTGCTATACGAACTGATTTTTATACCCTAGATGAAATCTAAAGAGTATACTAAGTTTGTCATTCCTTTTGCAACACCTAGAAATAATGATGGTAGACTAAAATGGATTGAACACCCACGCATAAAATTAAAAGTTATTTTGATTTTTGCATGTTCATCCGTCCGTCTTTCCGTCTGTCTGTATGTCCTCATGATAACTCGAGAACGCGTGTACTTAGAGAGCTCAAATGTGCTTTTCTAAAAAAAAATAAAATTAAGCTTGAAAATGGGATAAATCGGTAACTCCTTCGTAGAGTTGCCATACAAAAATTTAATTTTACACTACATATTTGGATACTGCCTGAGAACGTGTCAACGTAGAGCATTGAAATTTTGTACACTTAGTGTTTTCATAAAAATAGTAAATATAATTTCAAAAATAGACTAAATCGGGCAATCCCTTCTTCGTGTTGTCATATAAAAATTTAGGATTTTTACGTATCCTGTGAAAACGATCAGTCCTAATCGGTTTTAATGTACTGAAAAGTTCTTCAGAATATGAAATCCTAAAAAATTGTTTATAATCACTTTTGCTATTCGACGAACCGTTCTAAAGATATATTCAAAAGCCACTTCAAAAATCAAACTTGAGCAGATGGGTGACCATACGAAATAACAAACTAGCATTCACCCTAGATGAATGGTCTTAGACCAATTCCAGATTTTTTACTTCTTGTTTGCAAAATTAAGTTTTTGAATAATATGCATGAATGACAAACTGCCATGGTTACGCTTCTCCATTGCATTGGATCTGTCAAACAATTCGTTGCTCAATTATTACACCATTTTAGATTTTGAAACATAATGTTGTTGAACAGAATGCATAGCCAGATATCTTTCTTTTGTCTTCTATTATTATTTTTCTTATCTTTCGGAGTTGCAGGGTGATTAACAAAATATGCCCGCTCTTCAAAAAACGCCCAGAAACTTCCTCATTATACAACATATGAAGGTGATTTTTAACTCAGCTTGATAGTAAACCGGCTAAGCTTCAAATCGTGGTTACTTCTTCTCGTTAAAGCTAAATTCATGTGTGTGAGTAGTAGGAAGTCATAATATATGTAAAGTGCAAAATTGCATACTAAGTAATTTCATAGGTTGGAATTACAGCCATCAGTTTCAGTGAGCTGGGTCTTATTGCATGAAACTACATGCACTTAAGTCTATGTTTGTTTATAAAATAATATTAGCATTAATAATATATAATAATAATAATAATATACTTTTATTGCTGGCTACTGTATAAAGATTACATAATCTTGTTAACATACAGATAAGAGGTGGAATTTAAATATACAGAAAAACTAATAAAGACTAACGTTATATATATAAAATTGAAATGAAAATATAATGGTCAAATAGCAAGCAGAATAAACCTAATTAATGGAAAGAAATTTTAGTACATATATGTATAGAAGAAGGGAAAAGGAGAAAGAAAAAGATATAATAATAGTAAAAATTTAAACAATGAAATAAGAAGATGAAAAATTAAGATCTAATAAAAATTAACAAAGTATAATAAAATAGCAATAACGACGAACCAGGATGTGCACTAATTAGATGAAAAGGACTTTAATCGCTGAAGGAATTCTCTGCTAGAGCCCACCGCCCTAAGGTCAAACGGCAGTAGATTCCACTTACGTAGGGTTTGAACAAAATAAGAGCGTTCGCCATAATGTGAGTTACATCGAGGAAGCAGAAAACCAATACTTCTGGATGAATGCATAGATCTTAATTTCTTGTAGAGATATTCGGGACACTTATTAAATAGTAATTTATGCAAAAAGAACAGATCACGATGTTCAAGGTGAGTATCCAGTGAGTGACCAAGAACAGAGCTTGAGTGCATTGAGATATGAGCACTACGTGGTAGATTATAGACAAATCGTATAGAGTCATTAAATGCTACTGTAAGTCTTCTGCGGCACACTGAGTCTAACTTTGGAAATAATATGGTACCGTACATGAAATGAGGTACAATAAGAGTTCTTACTAATTTCATGCGCATCTCAGTGGAGAGAAGATATCCATGGACCCATAACTGGCGCAAGGACCCATAAACTCTGCAAATGATATTGGTGATATGACTACAGCAGGAAAGCTTAGAATTCAGTTCAACTCCTAGATTTTTGACTGAGTTTTGATACGGTAAGATAACATCATTGAGTAAAACAGGAGGCATATCAGATGTTTCAAGAGCATTTCTATAGATGGGCATACAACACGACTTATTGGCATTTAAAATCAATCCATTTTCAGGTGACCACTCGGATATCCGATGCAAATCCATATTTATACGAGCAGTGCAGTCCTCTTGTAACCCAATTGGTCTGCTGAAGTAAATCTGCACATCATCAGCATAGAGATGAATAGATACGTCCTGGACAACGTTGGGAAGATCGTTTAAAAATAAGCTAAATAAGAAAGGACCAAGAATCGAGCCTTGGGGAACACCACATTCAGTAGGGCGAAACTGCGATATTATATTACGCACTTTGACGGCTTGTTGTCTATGTGAAAGGAAGCTCCCAATGAGGTTAACAGCAGATGAAGAAAAATTAAAATTGTTTGCAAGTTTATAAAGAAGGCGAGTATGGTCGACAGAGTCAAATGCTTTACTAAAGTCGAGCAGAACAAGTATCGTTAGGAAATCCTGATCAAGGGTTTCAGTAATATCAGATGTTACTTTTAATAGAGCTGTTTCACAACTGTGCATTTTACGGAACCCAGATTGCCAAGGCGATAAGAACTTGTTCCGGTCAACAAACTTAACAGCTTGGTTATATATTATTTTCTCAAACACCTTACTGAAATAGCAGAGTATACTGATTGGTCGGTAGTCTTTCTCAGAAGAGGCGATAGATTTTTTAGGGATTGGGATTATAAGAGCTCTTTTCCAAATAGTAGGGAATTGCGATGTGGTAAGGCAAACATTAAAGATGTGCACTAATGTACTAACAATGAAGGGAGCAATTAACTTGATGAATTTAGGAGGGATTAAATCATAGCCGGTTGCAGTGGATTTCACTGCCATTAAGGAGGAGAATACTTCAAAATGATCAATGCAGCGGAATGCAAACCCTTCATTGTGCCTTATAGTAAGTTCTTGATTTCGGCCCTGACCAACAGACTGATTAATCGGAGACATGGAGGTGAAATGTTCATTCAAGCAATCAGCGTCGATCGAGCATATGTTCTCATCCTTACCTGCCACCCCCATAAAGCGTAAATTTCGCCACAGATTTTTTGGAGGTAGACTAGGATTCAATTTGGAGGCAAAATATGATTTTTTGGCTTGCCTGAGTTTTAGTGTGACGAGATTTCGGACACTTTTATATCGATGATGAGCTGCAGGGTCCCGTGAGATTTTATAGCGATGCAAAAGGAAATCTCTTTCAGCAAGAAGAGTGTGAATTTCTTGTGTTATCCATGGACAGCGTTGGGAAAAGATTTTCTTCTTAATCAAAGGAACATGTCGATAGTAGAGTTGTAAAATTAAGTTGTTAAAAAAATCGATCTTTTCATCAACTGAATCCAGTAGGAGTACATCGGACCACGGCATTGCGGAGCAGTCAGCATGGAGCATGTCAAAATTAATTTTATTATAATCACGATAATAAAATGAGTCAACACATAAAGAAGGATCTAAAGCCAGCTGGTATGACAAATATAAGAAATCATGATCAAAGTTACTCACTGGAGTCAACTGGTTGTGGAACAACACCTTATCGCTATTAGTTACAGAGAAATAATCCAATTGGGACGGATTGCTAGTATTGAAGAATGTTGGCATATGATTGACAATTGTTAAGTCTAAAGTTTGCATGAGGTATAATAGGTCTGTAGCCTGAATGTGACTCCTTAGACCATCAACATTAAAATCACCACCAACAATAATATTCGAGTAACTACAACAACATTACAAGTCCACCAAATTTTGATTGCAATTTCACAAGCTTTGAACTACATAATTCAATATAGAACAGTGCACTTGACTCCATGGCAACATGTATCTGAATGAAATCAAAAATATCTGCAACATGTGAACAAAATCAAAAATTCTCAGCAATTTTCGATACTAAAATTTTGTTTAAAAAAAACAAATCGACAATTTCTTGCAATTTCTTCTTGATTTTATCGCACTTGTGCTGCTGAAGGTTAACAAACAACTTTGGTCGCTCCTACTTATTTAAAATAAAGCATCATCATTTGCTTTATTCAAAAAGTATGTAGGATTAATGTAACTTCTTGTCAGTGGGTTACGCATTATTAAAAAAATTACTACTAGCCCAGTCGGGCTAGCATATGACCTCGGACAATTTTATTGCTCCAACTTTTAGCCGCCATTTTGAATTTAAGAGGGAATAGTTTTTGTTTAATATCTCAGCCATTTTCAACTTTTCAACAAAAATGGTAAGACTTAAGGTGTTGTAAATTTGATTCTCTATAACTTTAGTGCTTACAATTTTTATCATGAGATCGATATTTTTCGAATTAAGCAGGATAATTATCAAATTATCTCGTTTATTATTAACTTTAGGTACAAAGTTGTATAGAATTACATTTCAAACAATTTTAATCTCTACGACTTTTCCTAGAACCAGATTTTAAGGTCCTACCTTTTCGATAAAAGAACGAAGCAACGTAAAAATTGTATTTTGCAAACTGCTCTCCCCACCACCAGACATCGTTGTCAATCACTTCTACAATGCAGGAGAAATTTTTGGGAAATTGTAAGAATAAGGTCAGGCTTATCGAACTTCTCAAAAGAACTGCGAGATGCCGATGTTGTCACTTAACAGGCACTGACAGATGCGGATTTTTCATTGTCGGCACGGCTATTCAAGAAGCTGCAGTTTACCACGAAGTTACTATCATTGGGGAGGACATCGACCTCCTCGTACTGATGACTGGGTTGGGCCGTCACTTGAAAAATATCTATGGAACAACTGTTTTCACCGGCGACTTTTAAATACGAAGAAGCTGTTGCTCAACACATATTACTCTTGCACGCCTTTAGTGGATGCGACCCGGCATCCTTTATATTCATTGTCCGCAAAATTAAATTTTTCAATACTTTCCAGAAAAATCAAGATTTGGGAGCAGATCTGAACTTATTCCAAGAACACATCGTCAACAAACATATGTTAGCAACAGCTGGAGAACGTCTTTCAATAGCCTTGTATGGAGGCAGCCAAGATGTCAGATCGCTCGGCACTCTGTTATTCAAGTGCTTCGCTAAATCAGTCAATAAAAATAAATTTAACCGGGATGCTCTTCCACCCACCGCAACAGCGGCTGAACAGCATGTTACTGGAACGTGGTTATAGTGGTGAATGTATGGATACCATAGAATGGGGTTAAAAGAAAACACCCCGCAGGTTAGAACCCATAACTACCACTGCAGAAGCCTCAGCGGAATCGTTGCCCAAAACGATTTCTTGCAAATGCAAGACAAATTGTAACAAAATGAGCGGGTGTCATCAAGCAGGACTAATATGTTCAGTTATATGCCAATGCTGCAGTGCCAAAAGAAGCGAAAGTCGAAAGTCAGGAGATATGACGGCGAATATAATGGTATCATCGAGAATTCTGTCCCATCGAATATTATCATTCAATGTCAGAAGATCGGCGAACAGAAAACCAACGATGTTGATTTGCCAGTAGCATCGTAGAAAAAAAGAGTCAAGTGGTTCCAACAACGATATCTTAAAATAAAAGGCCTAGCGGTGAAACTTGGATTACGCCTACTGGTGATACAGCATAAAAAAACGGCTGGAGCTCTACCCTACGGTTTTGCCGAAAGGAGTTCGCAAAATACAATTTTTACGTTGCTCTGTGTCCTTATCGCAAAGGTAGGACCTTAAATTTTGGTCGTAGGAAAAAAGTCATAGAGATGAAAATTGTAGAAGTGTAATTCTATACAACTTTGTACCCGTACATTTATATCCCAAAGTTAATAATAAACGAGATAATTCGATAATTATATTTTACCACTATTTCTCGCTCATTTCGAAAAATATCGATCGTAGGATAAAAAATCCAAGGACTAAAGTTATAGAGATCCAAATTTTCAACAACTTAAGTCCTTACCACTTTTATTGAAAAGTTTAAAATGGCCGAGATATTGGTCAAAAACTATTCCCCCATAAATTCAAAATGGCAGCGAACGCACCTGCGGAATTTGGTAGCTTTGTCGAATTTAGGCTACCAGGGACCCCCCCACCCACCCCCTTAAGGTTAGAGCAATAAAATTGTTGATGGGCACTTTTCCGAGGTAAGGCCTTCTTTTTTACTAAACCGACTGGGCTATGGGGCAATAACTAGATTTACTCGTACATAATTTGAAAATGGAAATTTTTCTTTAAGTACGCCAAAAAAGCTTTCAATTAATCGTTGTATGTCGCACGCGTAGTGCTCTATTAAATTAAGCCACAGCATCATCGTCGAGATTTGCTGATGCACGTCGAATTAACCATATCTTAAATGGATTTGCCGAAGATTACAGAATTGGGGTACGATCCCCACCCACCTTCCAACTTAAAGTGCAAATTACTGTTCATTAAAACACTTGCATTGTGTACGCTCCCTGGCAAATTATCACTGACGTAGTAGAATTGTGCGCACAATAAATCGAGAACGCGTATACTTAGAGAGCTGAAATCTTGTACACAGACTTAAAAAAAAAAAAAAGTTAAGTTAAGTTCGAAAATGAGACAAAACGGGCAACTCCTTCGTGGGGTTGCCATACAAAAATTTCGTTTTCCACTATATATTTGGACAGTGCCTGAGAACCCATCGACATAGAGAGCTGAAATTTGGTACATGGTGTTTTCATTCTACTAGTAAATAAAATTTCCAAAATGGACTAAATCGGGCAATTGCTTCTTGGTGTTGCCATATAAAAATTTAGGATTTTTACGTATACTTTGAAAACGATCAGTCCAAGACATTTTTATTGCACTAAAAACTTCTTCAGAATACGAAATCATATAAAATTGGTTATAATCATTTTTTTCTGTGCAACAGACCGTTCTAGAAATATATTGTGAAAAACCACTTCAAAAATCAAACTTGCATAGATCGGTGACCATACGAAATTTTATACGGGCATTCATGTAGGGTATCATAAGAATTGGTCTTAGACCAATTTTAGCCTTTTTAATTTTTTTTTTATATTATTAAGCCATGCTCGGGGGATACCCTATGATGCAAAGCACAGCATGGCAGGAAGGAGATAGGGAAAGGATTAGGGAATATGAGAAGAGTGGCGGATGTGCCGATGTATGTTGCCCTTAAACTTCCGAAGATTGTATGCCGGAGGAAAAACAGAAGATGGTAAACTGTTCTACATTCGCACTGTTCGGGACAAAAAAGCATCACGGAATTTTACTGTACGGTCGAAAGTAATTTGAAGGGTAAAAGGATGTGCGCAGCTTGCAGCGCGAGAATTACGTGCAGAAATCACTCTACAAGGGATTATACTAGATATTTCTTCAGAGCATTGACCACATACGTAGCCATAAAGGAGCGAAAGACATCCAACATAGCGGCGGTGCTCGAGTGAGTCGATGTGACAAGTTATTGCCATATTGCCAATGAGCTTGAAGACTCTCATTTGGACAATATAGCAAAAGCTAAAAAATGTTCTAATTTGTTATTTCATCACATAACCCATTAAATTTTGGTGACAAGTTTCAAGTCTTGGTTTGACTCATCAACAGGTCCCAAATAGCGAAATTGGGTGATTTGAAAAACAAATGAAAAAATGAAAAAAGAAGAAAGAAATGAAAAGTTTGAGAAAAATTGAAAAACAATTTTCTTATTTATTAAAAAACTTTTAAAAAAAATTTTAAAGAAACACTTAATTCACACCCAGAATTTATTCTGAGTTTATATGAGAAGAGATCAGTTTAATCTATTTTCAAGCGTCTGCAACAGGCAGAAAACCAAGCTGCACCGATGAGTGTAAGGTTTTCTGCTGACACGAAACGCTTCTTCTTCTTCTTCCTTTTTTTCTTTATTTTTCAGCCCACTGCGTGGCGTATATAGGTTCGATTCGCTTCGAATGAATCTGTTTCTTTAAAAATTTTTTTAAAATTTTTTCAATAAATAAAAAAATTGTTTTTCTATTTTGCTCAAACTTTTCATTTCTTTCTTCTTTTTTCATTTTTTCAAATCACCCAATTTCGCTATTTGGGACTTGTTGATGAGTCAAACCAAGACACCAAACATTCCAAAGCGTATTGAGGTTTATGACAATAGCCATATATTTGGAAATCAACAAATGGGTGTAATGGTTGTTGCAGGTCAGGAGGGTTTTTTAAAAAGTGAGTACAGAAAATTTACTATAAAGGAAAAATTTTCAGGTGATGACTATAAAATGATGAGGGAAGTGCTAACCAGACGTTTCTCCGACAATATAAAAGGCATAGTTGTGTGATAAAATAACAAATTAGAACATTTTTTAGCTTTTGCTATATACCGGAGATATCCCAAAAAATTCTTTCTTGAACAAAATTAAGTTTAACCCGGTAAAAAGTCCAAAAGAGTAATCTTTTTATTTATCAATACTGTGCAAGACTGCTACACTATGGGATCTTGCAACCGTTCTGAACCAGCATTGTGCTATTAATAATCTGGTTAGTGTGCTTTGTTTTTCGACCATTGGTTTTGGCACTCTGAATTTTTCCTTAAGTTTTGATCACAAACTTCAAATCTTATTTCATATTCGCTAAACTTGTTCCCACTCATCTTCACTTTCATTATTATCATCCCGCAAAAATTTTGCCTTTATTTTAGAACACTTCAGGTGAAAAGGTGTCATACATATTTCAAACCGCCAGACTTGTCCAAATTTTACAATACTCAGTTTACCCATAAAATCTTCCGGAGAATTTTACAAGTCTATCTCTTATTGAAGATGCACTTCTTGTTTCATACAACAGAAACTAGGGAAATCCAAATTCCGTATTTGTAAGATTCGCTGTCTCTAGTTGTAAATTGAGGTGCGAACTTGTACTTTTTTGCAACAGAATTTTTCTAGAATTGCAAAAAATCGCTAGTAGTACAAGTATTAGTAGTTTCGTGCAATAGGCTCCTATTATAATTTAGGTTACGTATCCGAGAAATATTAAACAGCGTAACACATTTTTTCAGCGAAGTGAAAATATAGTATTTCGGCAGTTCCATAGTGTCTTCAGCAAAATTGCTGCACATAAAAATTGTGGATATTACTAGAGGAACGAAATATTAGTGGAGCTAAATTTCCCATTTAAGCCATTAATGTAGCAGATTGACGGACAATTATGTCCTTCATGTGGAAGATAATTTATAGTATCATCCCCACAACAATCGACTTCTACAACAATATTTTATGATTTCCCAAAAAGGCTGCTTAATATACTGTAAGGAAATATCACTGAAAAGAGAGCATATTAATTAGTATTTCAGACGATTTATACGCAGTTGTGATCACTATGATTATTGTAATCACACAATTTACCATATTCTGAAAGAGTCAAAGCAAAAACATAGTTTCTTTCCATACTTAACTCTTTGAATTTTCTGATCATCGAATTTATTTTAGAAAAATCTTGATTCTGCAATTGATCATAAATTGAAATTAAATTATACCCCGAAATTAGTCCTAATAAACTGAGGCCATTTACCAAAGTCATTCATGGTTTAAGGCCCTTAAGATCCTTCATTTCGTTTTTCTGTTAATAAAATTTATAATAACATTTTCGAGAGAAGCTTACGCAGCATTTTTTTATGAGATTAAATTATACGTTCGTAAGCCTATTTAGAGCATATTTGAGATGTTTGCTCTTCAGTAGACTAAAAGCAATCTTATTAATAATTCTGATGAGATACAATATTATTAAGGAAGACTCCCTGGATATATTACATATATATATTTTATGAGCATGTAAATTGAAATAAGACAAATCACTGTGTATGTAATTATTATAATTATGGAATGTAACATGTTCAGGGCATGTACTTGTACCCTCCCCAATACATCAAGAATCATTATGCGGGCTCGGCGTTGATCTCAAAAACTTGTATATTACCAATATTTGGTGGGTCATTTAATAAACATCAAGAGTAACTTAAAAATTACCTTAATTATTTTAAATTTTATGTCGTAAACAAATACGCCAGTGAAACAATTATACTCTGCCTGCCTCTAAGGCATGTAATTTTGAGATGTAACAAGGTTGGGGAAATTCTCGATGAAATCTTTGAAGTGAAAATCTTCACGGTGGCTATAGTGATATAAGTATCACGTAAAATGTTTTCACAGAAATAACACAGACATGCCGTAAATTCGCTGAATATTTTAATCATGATTCCCTCCCTAATTACCTACGCGCCATCAAGATCATAACAAGCCGTCATTTCTTTTGTCAATATCCGGCAGCTCTCATATCGTGCACCACATTTAAATAGAAAATCTCAAATGCGTTCATTACTGCGCGGCTACTGTTTAATGGATTTTCTGTGCATTCCAGTAATTAGTGATGAGATTTCACCTCGTTTAGAAGTTTTCATCTTCATCTATCGCTGTTATTACATTCCCTGAGATTGATTGCATCGCGCGACTCTAAATTGTACCTTTTGTGGTGCATGAACTAGAGAGATGTGAATTGCGATGCTCTAATGCAACTTAAACCAGCTGCTAGTTTACTGCAAATTGATTTTCAACGGCGAGTTAAAATATTTTCGCGGCTTTTCTTCTATTTTACGACACAAGACATTTCTCTCCAGAAAATTAAATTATGTGCTGCTGCAGTTTTCAGATATCTGCCATTGTTGTAGTCTTCTCTGTTAACTTTGAGGAATTGATTTCAATCAATTTTTGCCAATTCGGAATAGTTCAGGCAGTAGCCATAGATGGTCTAACGAGAAATTTTACAGAGGGCAATAATAATTATTGAAAAGGTTGTTGTGCTTTGCCGTCATATAAGTACAATAAATAAACAGTATAGGAATCGCTGTTTTTGTATCTTTTGGAAAAGCTTTTTCAAATACAAAACTTAAATTGATCGGATTCGTGACGTTGCTGTTGAGCTAAAGTAAACCTTTTCAATTACCTTCATTGAAGGCATTTGGAAGCCAATGGATCAGTACGCTGTGCCAAGTTCATGCTTTCCTTAATCTTAACACTGTCTTCTCTGGTGAGATCAGAGCCAAGAGAAAAGGTTAAGGTTAAGTCAGCCAATTGCAAACTTAAGCATAGTAACTATAGCTTGATATAAATTATTAATGATGATCTTGAATATTGTCCAGTTATATCAGAAGAGAAGGTAACTTCCCAATTTTATGTGAAACGTTTATAATCGCGTTTGAAAGCTTCTCTGTTTTTTTTTTTATTTTTTTTTTTATTAAAGGTAATGTTTTCTTTAATTTTCTCAAAATAATTGGAAGTTTGTTGCCTAAGTCTTTTGTTTTGTTCAGTAATCATTTAAGAATTTCAATTTGATTTTGAAGAGGTAAAGGCGGGTAAATAATCGTTAATTAAGCCCGGTTTCAAAACTTTTTCTTCTATTATCAATGGTGCAGATTAAAGATACAGCATCGATGGAAAATACGAGTAATCACTGTTGTGTCATGAATGCATGGTGGTTGAGTGTGGAAAAATTCCTTTTATTTAAAACTACAGAAACAAATAATTTACACGTGTAAAAATATTAATGCATCAATATATATAAGGTGCTGAACTAATTAGGATAACTCTGGCTATTAGGTACAATGAAAGAACGTAATAAAAAAAATTAGCTTTGGAAAATTGTAAAAAGGCATAGAAAAATTTTGCTCTGCAGTTGCGTAGAAACTAAGATCACATACGTAAAATTACAGACTAAATCAGCTTCCTCTATATCAGGTAAGCCAAAAGGTGTAGACGAGGGTTGATAAAATAAAACCAAAAACTTAATATATTTATAAAAATTTATTCGAGAGTTCAACAACTGCCATAGTTTCTTATAGTAATTACAATTTTTGAAGAAGTTAAAAAGGCAATCCTCTGATCACGGGAGGAAAGTTAAAATCACATGTTGTGAATGAGAACTCTTTTACTGGATACCAATCAATGAAAAAAATATATAATCGAACAAGAAAAAAGACATAATTGGTCTCAGACCAATAATATTGTACTCTAAATGAAATCGTTATCATCTTCAGTGTTGGTTGTTGTGAACTTATATTCAAATAAAATGAAAGTCCGAAGTTTTTTGTAGCAACACAAAAACGAGGTTGCCTAATTTATTCAATTTTTGAAATTTTATATAGGTACTATTTTTATGAAAACGCCTCGTATAAAATTGCAGTTTCCACGTAATGTATAAATATATAGTGAAAACCGACATTTTTGTATGGCAACCCTACGAATGAGTTACCTGATTTGTCCCACCTTCGTACTTAATCTAAGTTTTTTTCTAAAAAGGCCATGTGTAAAATTTTAACTGCCCAAGTAAACGCGCTTTTGAGTCAGGCGAACAGACAAACGAACATGCAAAACTTTTAATATTATGCGTTATGTTCTATGCGTTAATGAATGACAAACTTAGTATATCATGAAATTTCATCTCGAATATAAAAAGCACTCAACACCCGATTTAAACCCACGATGAAAAGTTTCGACACCAAATGCTTTGCAACTATTTTTCCGAACTACTGAATTGAATGTTTTTAAAAATGATTAAAATAAACAAAAAACAAATATTTTTCTTTTATATGGACTGACAACTGACTTTACACTTTACAAATTTGTATCGAAAATAAACTTATATACATATATAGATGTCATACTCTTTCCTCAGTGATGGCAGCTAGCTTTTGATACGTATATAAAAATAACAAAAATATCGTAGAAAAATTCACTGTCAAAGCCACCCGCCTGGATCCAATTCAATAAAACGTAATTTTAACGTCGTACATACTATAAATGAACCGTGCTTGGAACGAGCTGAAGACAGGGACTGAAAAGTTTATTTACTATGAAGATTTCATATTAAGACATTATGCACCACAAAGGATTTAAGGACATCCTGATGATGAATACAATAAAACCTAGTATTTCGTTGCCTACTGTTGCAGTTACCATACCATACTCGAGCAAAGAATATGAAAGTAATAAAGAAATAATGTAATTTGTTACTTGCTTAAACTGATATTTTTAAGTAGTATCACTCATACGGCTTTTATAAGAACCCAAAATCTGGAAAGTATCAAAATATGAGCGCATTTTAAAAAAAATCTAATTGGATGTAATGGAAGAGATGCTAACTGAGTAACTGCCCTTCAATCTGTGATAGTCGGTGTTTTCCGATTAGTATAGCAAGTTAAATGATTACGGTTGTATGAACGACGACCAGGATTGGAAAGTTACCGCGAGAGTTCTACAGAGTGTTTCATTAAGTTTAGGAAGTTTTTTACAGAAAAGACCGGCAGATATTCTAGTTTGATGTATTGTTTAGTGACAACACCGATTATTTTTCTTTTTACAATCTTGGCAATTTCCTGGGTTTCGCTTGGTCTTTTAATCCTTATCATCGCACAAAAGCCTTTTAATTTTAAATTCTGTTAAGCTGACATTGAATTATTCTCCTATATGTTGAATCGTGTAATACTATAAACGTTGGTTAAAATAAATACATCTTAGCTCTATTTTGATGAACTTCCCATGATGTTCATACGTGCATACAATTTTAGCATACGCTGTTCCACTTTGTCGTTGCCTACTTTTATTCTTCGTACAGTACCAGGTATTACAAAATTCCCGAATAAATGAGCAAAACACTCCGCCAAAACATGGAAAAGTCGAAACATAAATCCTTCATGTCTGCCATGATATCTCTTCTATTAAGAAAAAAAGAAAGAAAAAACAAAACATAAAAATTAATGAAATATTGTCTCGTGCCAATCGCGTGTCCATTATATAATACTGCGATCGTATTGCACGGTATTTAATCTGATCGTTCGCCTGATTGTTACGAAATTTTTTAAGTCATACCTACTGATCAACGACTAATTCAATTAATGGTAAAAAATTTGAACGAGTTTACATGTTCATCATCATCAAAGTCATCATTATAGATGAATAAATTCTGTATTGGAGGAATGTGCCCAAACAGTTCGAAAATATTTGTACTTCCTTATACCTCAGCACGAGACCTTCGTTGTCAAAATTTCTGATCGAAAACTTTCGATGTTCAATTTTACTTTTATATACACGTTCAGTGTACTATGTACATTATACATACATATAATCATACCCCAGCCAGTGTAATTGAAAGTGAGCGCAACTGGTCCAGCATTGAATGATCATCGTGTGCTAATCTGATTTCAATATCACAGAATTGTGATCAGCTCTAGTCTAGTTCCTTACTCAATGCAAATTCAAATACAAAACTTGATCAAAGTGGTGAGACGACGAAATATTCATGTAAGAAAACTAAAACGACCTCATCATTTGAAAATACCCCCAGGCATAGGTGTGGTCCGTGTATGTCTTTTGGAGCAAAGCCTCCAGTCAAGACAGTCAAAAGACACAAATAGCAAAAAATAAATAAATAAATATAAATCAAGAACAAGACTACTTTCATATTAGACTGCATCCATGGGGTATCTCTGGCTGAAAATTGTCGGTTGCGGAGTATAGTGCTCTAGTATGGCGCGCATGTTAATCTATCTGCGCGATGCCGAGTACTTAGAAAACTAGTTTAAGATGTGTTGTGCGGTGGAGCTAGTTAAAGCAGGCTGTTCGTCTTTTTCTTAATTCCGTTTCTCCTATTTTTTTTTTCTTCTTTGATTGGTATAGATCGTGCCAAAGGTATGTCGGCTTGTGTCTGCCTTTTTGCATATGCACTCGAGTTCAACACGAGATCACTAGGCCTCTAAAGATATATATTTCACCGAAGTAGCATGCAACTTTGGTTTTAGTCGAGGATGTTTGGTCTGTTTCATTATTTTTTATACGTATATAAAAAATAAATATAAAAATAAAAAAAAATTGACATGATGTTGCATAATGTTCTCTTGCAACAGGGATATAATGGAGGCTATACCATCCAGATTTAAGTATCTGAAAATTGGGTCGAATTTGATACAAAACACTTTAGAGGCGATTCAAAAGATATACTTCGAATTTATGAATGAATTCATTATCCCTATTATAAACCCAATCGACAGTTAGAGGTCGATATATTGCCATCGCCTTTTTCCAATGGATCAATTCATTTATTTTTTGTACACATCACAGTTGTTGTCCGCGCGACGAACAATTCAAGTATAGAGAATACCAACGAATTCCCTCAGGCCTAGGTGTGGTCAACTAAAACAAACTGCCATTTCGCAACTTCTGCTCGGAGTAGTATAACGACAGCGACGTACTTGTAAAATCTCCCGGGTATATATAGAGGTACCATACCAACCAGATGGGCATCAGAAATTGATTTTGTAACCGCCTTCAATGCGATTTGATGGTTTTTATACTGGTCATTAAGTGCGATTTTGCAATATTTTCATCTTTAATGGTGACTCATGCCGGTGATAATTTTTCATGTAATTTCTTAATTGAGAGAGAGAGAGAAAGATATAATCTAGACGATAAATTCTTGAGCATTATTACTGGACGAATTTGAGAAGACATAAATCATAAATTAATTATGTTCAGCGATGTAATAGGCCTTTGGTTGCTTTTTTTCAATAAATGTCTTACATACCTGAGGCTAAGAGTTTCATTTCATTTTTATTAAATAACTACTACGCGAAGAAGTAAATTTATTTATTTATAAATAAAAGCCCAGGAGAAAAGTAAAGACATAGAAAAACAATCAATATACTAATTTAATTTGTTTAATATTATAAATTTAAAGTTGAATCAAAAAAAAAAAAAAAACAAACAATATACAAAATTAAGAAAATCAGTATGGAATTAACGAACATCGCTGTTTCTTTTCAAATAATTACGCTCTAGATAAGAAAATGATTTTACGCTCATTAACTCGACTATTGAATAAGGAACAGTGAAATTACAAATCTACGAGAACGCAATAATTTTAACTTAAACTATAAAAATGTAACAGGACTTTTAATTTAATATTAAATTGCGAAAAAATATAAATATGAGAAAGTCACTGAAAGTTACGCATACGCAGTTACAAAGAAGAACTACACTAAGAACAAATGAGTCTACAATTGGTATAATTGATGTTTGTTTTTATATCAAAGAAAGAATGACGAAGTACCCCAGCATGTTAACCAAATAAAATGTAACGACCGCTCACGGAAACCCTCCTGTCTTCTTAATGAAGTGCATCAAGTCCAAGTAAAGTAAGCTTTTTAATTCATCCGCAGGTAGAGTCAAAAATAAATAAAAAGATAGAACACGGCCGAACAAAGTCGAAAATTTTCGGTGTTTGTTAGAAAGAAACAAGTAATATCATATAATATCGTCTTCTACATGAATGCGGGAAAAGAACTCGGCTATGCATTTTTTTAGTGCAACTGAGACAACGAGCTAAAAACAAAACTTGAGAGAACATAGGATTACCCGAATGATAAAAACTTATTGAATACCTTCAAATTCCTTTCAAACTATTCATAATAATGTTGGTAGGGTCGCACTACCTCAATTTTTTAAGAAAAAAATAAATTTCGCTTTGGCCACGGTGCTGAAAGGAGATGTAAAATTTCTGTCAAATAAAATTCTCACTTACCCGAAAATATCAGAGAATCCAGCATGAATTTCTCCTACTTAATCTTTTCGGAGCAAAGCGAATGTGTACACAGAAGCACATGCGTTCAAATATAATAGGATTACAGCAACAACTCTGGAGCCAGAACTTAGCTCTACAGCTGTTTTTACAAAAGCGTGGAAGCATTTTATGAGAGTAAAATCTGAGAAGTCTGCCTCTTTTCATTTATTTATGGGAATGAATTTGTGTTTTCACATTTTTTATCTGTATGTATAAAAGTTTTAAAGAGAGATTGATGTTTTTGGTACTTTTTGTTTCTTTTTCCTGTCCTTTTCTCGTCGTGTATAATTTAAATGTAAAACATTCGGAAATATTGCACGTGTCCTGTCTTGTTATTGGGTTCCCTTATTGGTAGAGTATTCAGCTTGCACCAGTAAAAAAGGCCGCACAGCTGCACTGAAAGTGTTCAATTTTTTCCAGCTCTTCTTACACGCAGGACAGATACACAGAACAGTCCCATCAAGAAACAGTTTCGTGCCCAGGTTCTCCCATCACTACTGTCGCTTCGAATTTCATGATAGATCTGATCGTTGAAATGGCAATACTACCACCAACAGGCTTTAATCCAAAAAGGGGAAACCAGAGATGGACCAAGTTAGCGAGTCTGCCCTATAATTCCGCATAATTGCCATGTACTAAGGTATACATAGAAGAGATAACGTGTATAGCGTGATACACATTCACTGCGATAACTTTGACTTTGCAGTAGTCGCTGCAGTAAAGTCGACTTCACTGCACATGTATGCCACATTAACTGCAGAACCTTCATTTTCACCATCTGCTTTTTGGTACATATTCGGATGATCACGCATTATATTTAGTAAGCTTTCTTTCATTATTTTGAAACAAACTCTTACAAATAACAAACGCAGCCAGAGTTAACGCCAACTAAAAAATTACAGACTGAAAATGTTTCGTTTTTCTTATGTCTCCTATAATGCCCTTTAATATTTAGGTTGTCAGTACTGAAAAACTTACAGGAACTTTGAAGTTTCTCACAGTCGAAGTTGAAGTTGGATTTACTGCTGCTACAACTGCATTTATTGTGGCAGCTTCAAGTTCAACCAAATAATATACCACGTGAAATCAATGAATTCAAAGTTGAAGTCATAGTTACTGCAGTGAATATGTTTCAGGCTTAATGACTACACAGCTTATCCAAATACGTCCTGCAGTCTCTCAGATGTCATTCAGGGGTTGCTCGAAACAATAAATGTACCGGATTGTCTGATAGGATAGCAAACTCCTTTGCTTTGATTTCCATATCAATGGAAATCTTATCTGTCATTTCAAAGGTGAGGATCATCTCAGTCTAGAATGTTGGAGTAAACCATCTAAGTGAGTGCTTTCAACCCAATGTCAAGCTTGATAAAGTAAACATAGCATCTTCCTCCATATTTGTGAAATAGTCGTTGGTGAAATTTTTAAAGTACACTGAAATTCTATTTCCTCAGTCTACGACCTCCAATTAGGAAAACTCATAGAGAATCGGTTTCTGTAAAATCGCATCAAATGGTACGCAGGCCAACGTTTTTCCATAAAAGCCTCCAGGCCAGTGCCAGTGAACAAGAGGAAGAATAATAATCTGTCCACAGCCCTTCTGACATTTACTTGACTCACAAGATCTAAATTTAGTAAGAGCTCAAGGGTGGTCTATATATAAAAGACATATGTGAGCAGATCTAACTAGCGAGGTATGCATGTACTGAAACAGACTCGATTTTATGTCTTATGTGTAGCCAAAAGATTTTCTGCACTGAGCAAAGACTTTTAGACCCCCGATTAACTTTTCCTCAACATGCCTCCTCCACATCAGCTTTCAGTCTAGGCAGATCCCGAAATATATATTGAGCTTATAGTATCTCGTATCCTGCGTCTATTGAGATTATGTAGAAATCAAATCAGAATTATTTCACGAGTCTTACTTTAATAATTCTGAGGTGATTCCTAGACTATCTCACAAGTGACATGTACGGTTTCGAATTGATGTTCCTTTTTTTTAACTTTCAGAAATGGGCAGGCATCACTTACATACTAGAAGCCAATTATTCTTTGGAATAACAAGAAGGCTTATGGCGACCGGTTCAAAAATAATTTTCAATTGACGCTCAAATCAGGCAATGCCAATGGATTCGTCATTCCCAGAGAGATACAATACCAGCGTTATTCCCTTATTATTTGAACTGAAATGCACTATACTGGTCGTTACCTTGTTGACACGTAAAGCATAGAAAAGTTTGCAAATTCTAAAACTTTTAAGAAGAAGGCTGGACATAATGAGGGCAAATGATTGCAGATGAACGATCTCCTATGTACCATGAAAAACTATATAGAAGGAATTGTATTTATAACTTGAAATTATATAAAAACATCTCAGCTAGCTTCTAACCAATCTGATCTCCTTTCGAGTTCATTTTATTTAAAACGTTCAGAAAAAAAGAAAAGAAAACTGGCAATAGATATGTGAAGAGAAAACCGATAGTGCAGAAAATATTTGTTGTTTCACACTTACTTTATAAAAAAAAAACTGTTTATAAACAACTTCAGAAAAAAAGGTCTGGGTAATTTAAAGATAACATCCAACATAATTTATTCTTTCATATTACACTATTAACATAAAAGTCAGGCCTTAATTATATTTGCTTATTTTTCACATCTCACATCCTGATATTCAAAAATATAATTTCACTCAAATTCACATAACGCATGCTCAAAGCCCAGCTTGGGGCCATTCGAAATAATAAAACAGTAGCAGAAAATAAATAATAATAATAAATAATCACATAATATGTAAGAGTATAATAGCCGTAAATAAATACGATCATAAGAGTTACTAAAACCAGAACAAAAAGTTAAAATCAACCTGACCTGGCCGATACATTTTCTCCGGCCATTATCCACTTTATCCATGATAAGGTGATACAGTTCCACTCATTATGCTTATCCTGCCTTTTAGCGACGTGAAAATTAAAACATTCTCAGCTCATATTAAGTCGTTTTTAAAATCTTGTTTTTATTTTCGTTTTACCTTTCTTGAGATGTTTAACAACGCCTCAATAATAATTTATTTTTTATGGGGAAAAATATAATTTGCAGGCGGCAACCTCAAAAGATTGGTCACAGTCACAGTTTAGTTCATCAAGGAACTCTGCTGCAAGTAGCGCCTACTCTACATACATATAAAGTACTTACCCAGCAGAGTTGGTAAAAAATGAAGATTTTTTTTTTTATTAATAATTTAATTTAGATGACATAAATTTTTCTTGCACTCATTGCCAACTGATTGCGATTTTTTGTTTTATTGGATACCTAGTTAGTTGGTGTTCTGTGGTTTTCTCACTGCTATTATCTGCTAATTTGAGCTGATCAGTCCATTCGTTGCTTGTTCCCGGAAATTGTACGAAAATTGTTTCAAGATTGGAAAATAAAATTGTTGTTGTTGTACTTTGTATTTGTCCGTTTTTTGTTTTTGTTTTTTTAATTAAAAGTTTTATGGCATTTGGTATTTTCTACATCAAACTAACCCTATTGAAAGGTGTCTTTCTTTCTTCTTCTTGTCCATAAAATAAAAAAAATTTAAATTAGAATTAAAAATTAAAGAGAAGTCGGGTAAAAACAAAAATAAAATAAAAAAATCTTTATTATAAAAAAATAGCCTACATTTGGCACATCAAGTACTTATGCATATTATCTTACTTATTATATACATATTACTTAGCGACCAGGTTACATTTATAGACACATGAACATGTTAACAATATTTTATTTCACATAGAGTGGTAAAATATAAGACTGAATGGATTTGAGACAATAAAAAAATTGATATAACTGTATATAATTTTAAATAATATGGAACATAGATATCTGTTGCACATAAATAGTATTGGGAGATAAACTACTACTGCTACTACTACTACTGCTACTACTACTACTGCCACTACTACTACTTCAAATCTGTTTATAGTACAGAATCCTATGATGAATCGCACCAAGACTGTGCTGGATATTTGTCATTTATTGATTAATGCTGATGATGTCTTGATCCACTATCAATGATCTTGATTTCATTACAAGGCCATATTCTGATGGATTATATCATTCTCTACTGAAAAATTGGGCCACTTTTCTGACCAATCTTTTATATAAGATTTTTAATCTATCCGTAAGTACCGGTACTTTTCTTGATGGTGGAAAATCTCATTTATAACTCTTATATTTAAACCAGTTGCCAAAAGTACTGTAGAGAATTACAGACCAGTCTCTGTAATGAAAGTCGTACCAGAATTAATTTTGTGATTATATAGTTAAATCTAAGCTTAGTTCTCTAGTTAAGGAATATGTAGTCCCATGGTTGTATTACGGGGAGGTCATGTGTAACTAATCTTACATTATATGCGAACTATACTATAAGTGCTTTCGAAGATAGTGTTCAAGTTGATACTATTTATACAGATTTCTCGAAAGCATTTGGTAAGATCATCATTCCTCTTCTCATTCATAAGTTGAAAATTATAGGCTTCCACTCCTCTTTTTTAAGCTGAATTGTGGCCTATTTATATAATCGCAAACAATACTTAAGGATTGGCTATATTATATCTGATGTAATAACGGTCACCTTGGGTGTTCATCAAGGCAGTCACTTAGGTCCTCTATTATTTCTTATTTTGTTTTTGCATAATGAATCCTAATATTTGCGGATGATTTAAAACTATTCGTTAGAAAATACTCTCTAAACGTATACTTACTATGGCAAAATGATCTGAATAATATTTTTGATTGCTGCGCTAAAAATAATTTACATCTTAACATATCAAAATGTAAAATTGTTACTTTTCATCGCATGTCTTCTCCTATCTTGTTTGATTATAAAATTAATAACGCTATAGTCTCTCGAACAGATGATATTAAGGATTTAAGTGTTATTTTTACAAGACTTGTTTTATAGAAAATAAACTACCAAAATGACAACTACCATCTCGGTCTGTCAAGTCTGAAACTTCCTCGCGAAGCTTCCTGTGCTTTATTTGTGAAAGATATACTTTCGCTTAGAATAAAATCATCTGAATTGATTTTAGTAATTAATATCTATAATCTTGAAAGACCAATACGTTCAAGGAAACTGTTGTATACTCCTCAGCATAGAACTAATTATGGATATCATAGACCAATAAAAAATTGTGTATCTAATTACGATCTTTTCTCGTCACTTGTAATTGTTTGTATGTCTTGGAAAAAATTTCAGAGTATGATTTTTGAAATTGCTTTGTCTTTACGCAATTATTAGATCTTTTTATAACAATTAGTTTTATTTGGTAAGAGTGGATTAAGGCAATACTGAACAATTTTTGATGCTATACAAGTCTGTTAGATATTCGGTATTGGGTAGACTGATTTAATAAATAAAAAGTCAGCCACATTTAATAATAAGAAATAAATTGGGGAAAACTAATTTCTACAAATTTACAAAAATTACTCAAAATTCACAGGATTCTTGTAGAATTTATAACGCATTTTAGCAAAGATATTGCGAAAATCCATAAAACGTTTCGTAAAAAAAGGAACCCACGAACGCTTGTGATAGTGGAAGCTTACGAAATGTGCCATTGCTTTGATAATATAAAATGTAAGAATAGCGAATATTGCGTACGTATTCCTTAGAGAAAGGGATTGTGTACTATTTCACGCACAACTTAAGGAAGTATCGTAAAATTTATAAAAAACACTTGCAGACCCAAACGATGAAGTACAATTACTCTCTGCATCAGCCAATTTTCTACCAATTGCGTGTATTTAAAACATGTTCCAAAAAATTTCAGTTTGTACGTCGGGCGTAGTTTCGGAGGTTGGGGAAATGAACATAGTTCTAACAAATTATCTTCGATGCACGAATGTTGCTAATAACTACATAGCTAAATGCGTGTATTTGTTTAAGGTGAAAAATTAGTATGGAGACTGTTATAATAAGAAATGCAGGGTAATGCAATCAGTGGAAATATTTACAAACGATTTGTTCGACTTAATTTATAAATGGAATTTGGAAGAATATTATCAGTATTTTAACGGAATATGCATAATGCAGTTTGACGGAAAATGGGGTAAAGTTTAAAAAATTTAGGAGTAGAGTATTTCTTGGAAAACTTGGACAGTTGGTTATCATTTAGCATCATTCTTTATGTGTGTATAGTTACAGGGTGTTAAGGGGAAATATACCAAAGTCATAAACGACTCATTTTTCTCTTTCATAACTCAAGGTCCTCTACAAACTCATGATGTTTGGACCATTAGTTGTGTATCGCTTTGTATACCTTCTCTTTCCGTTTCAGCATGAAAATTTCATTATCATCTAGATGTTGCCGAAGTTTTTTTTTTATTAATATAATATAAGTTTTAGATTCCGTGAGCATAGTTAAATTTGGTGCAATATAAAATAGAAAATCGGTCAGTGGTAACCTCCGGAATATACAAGCCATAAAGTACGACTTGAATGCGAGAGCAATAAACCGGATAGAGGCCAACATTATTCACTTGTCTTACTGCTGGTATTTTTCATATAAAGCAGCTTGCATTTCGTTCAAACATCATAATTTCTATAAATCTGTTTTATATGCTATTTTTATAACACCAATAGAAAGTCTTGGCTGAAATTTGTTAGAAATTAAAGCCAAAGTTTTTAAATTTTCTTTTTCCAATCATTTTGTTTTAAATCGATACTTTGTTTGAGGAATTTTTGATGGGTGCTAATTTGGTACGGTTAATATATAACCCCATTTGCTTTAAATTAAATATTTAGAGGAAAACTGAATTTAATTATAATTACCCCAGCTATGATGATATCCCCAACATACTTATTTTCATAAAAAATACTCCGGCTTTTGTAAGCTTTCGATCACAAAAAAATTCAAAAATTTTTATTGTACTGAAAATTCTTTAATGATATAATTTTAAATTTTTTGAGAATAATTTAAGACTGAAAAAGAAAAAATAATAAATATTAAAAAAAATAAAACTAAATCCTTGATTGAAAATCAGCACTAAAATATAGAAAATAATTTTTCACTTCACTTAATGCGTACTCACATCACAAAAGTTCTCTAGTGTTTCCCTTAATTTTGCATTTAATTAAATTTTGAAATTATATTACTATAATGCATAAATTTTGAAATTTTCAAGGTACACAAAAAAAAAAAAAAAACAAAGTCTGGGCAGCAAACTGATTACGTATTTTGATAAACATTATGAGCACCGAATTTCAATTTCGGGAAATTGTTATTCACTGTAGTATTTAAATTTTAGCTGCCCAGATTTTTCTTTGTTTGTGTCCTTGAAAAAAAAAATTTTAAATTATACACAAATCTAATATCTTTATGCTAAGATTCTAGTTTATCTTTTACTTAAACCTGAGTCGCGAATAAGATCGGTTTGGTCAGGCTGTCTTAAAAATGTAAAGAAGTGCCTTTTCCCTTTTGAAATATAAAATCATTCTGCTAGTTGCTGTCACATTCCTTATTTCTCTAGATGAAATTAATCTTTCTGGGACCGGAAAATGTGGAATAGGCTTACGTGCACTTAGAGGGTACGTAATGTGTTCCTTCGAACTTCTCTTGGAAAGGTCCCGTTTTTGAGTTAGGCGAAAGTTGCAATCTATTTGGTCGTTACTGGGCTCACGCCATAACATAGATACTCGAAATGGTATCGATTTGCATTTTTCTTTTCTCCAATTAATTAATTTGACGTAACAAGTCAAACAACATAAATGTGGCACCCATGCTTTATCCTAGTTGCATGTTGCCCAACCAAAATGATCCTTATACAACTTTTGGGTAATACCTGTCATTACTCTTCTGTCTCTTTTATAACAATATTTTCGACAAATTTGTACAGCAGAAGCTGTCTGTGCTAATACGGCGCTTGCAAGAGGTCATCACTAAATACGTACAATTTGCCATGAAATATAAAATATGAAATAACTAAAAATATGTACACACTTCTTGAATAATTCAAATTTTATCTGTAATTTCTTTAATATTTAAATATTACAAAAAATACCGAAATAATATTCTTTAAACTTAACTTTTCTTAACTTTCCTATACGAGATACAGAGTTGATCTTGCAATACGCATAACGCCTCGTACCTCAAACCTCTAAAAATTCGTTTGGTGTCAGCTGAGTTGCCAAAAGTTCAGCTTGTTCGACCTTTTGAGTATCTTGTGTAATATATTATGGCAAATTACTTTAAAACTTTGCCTGACAGGTAAAATCTGATTACAGATCTATTGTTTAGCATTCTGAAATTATGCAGAAACATACACTGAACCCTCTTAAGAAAAAACAAAACCTTGTTGTACATTATTCTCAGCATTATAGGTTGAATCAGGACGAAGGCTTATTGAAGCATTATGTATTACTCTGGTCTATGTAGAGAACTAAAATGCACCTTATGCACCTTATGGTGGAGACCTAATATTAGTGGAACTGTATAAGGCTTACGTATTTTTTCTTATGGGTTTGAAAAGAGATACTTAATTTAGTAATTTATTGAGAAATTTGGGCGTTATAACCACTAAGTTAAGGTGATATGCTGACCTTATATATTGTCATAATAGTTGTTCAGAGTAAAATCGGAGTAAGTAATAGAGTTCCAACTGTTTATTCCGTTTTAGTCAAACGATATTTACGTCGTGCCCTTGTGTATATTTATAGTTCGCTATTGGCTGTTGATTTAATTAAAATTGGTCAACTCGGTCGATAATAAATAACTGTATATTCCACATAATTCGATGCTCTACAGTATACTCTTACATATGTATATATATTTTAAAATCAGAGAGGCGAACCAACGTTATGTTTCATTGTGAGAACACTTATTATTAAGATGCATTGCTAAACTGTGTTGTCAAAATAAAGCCTCAACTATGAATACTGTGCCCCTATATTGCCGGTATCATAGTCGTATCCTTACCTATTATGGTTTAAGTGAAGGGACATCATTTCAATTTTTAACTTCCTTCATCCTACATTACATCACCGATGCGACACTTTTAAATGCTTTATCTCTGACTGGACATAGTGACTAAGTTTACTTACCAGCAGAAAAACCCATATATTGTTACTTAGTATTGCAAGTCTTAACAACTTAATATTATCCTCAATTACTTGATATTAAAAATTCATATTTCCGGAAACGTTTTTCTAATCATGCCCATATTTATTTACCTCTTTATACACATATAATATAAAGGTCAAAAGATTATTCGCCTAGCAAACAGCAGCTCAAATTTATAATCCATTGTAAAGCAAAATATCTTCATTTCAACATTTTTATCAAAAGATTAATTTCAAATTTAACTAAAAGGCTTGAAACTGCAAATCATGACCGCCGCAGATTTGAATTCGAATTACAAAACGACTTGTGGCAGTCACGTGCGAACCTTGAAAGATGAGATTTTATCGCGTGATGCTCATTTCTTTTATTTTCTTCATTTACTTCATTTTAATAGGATTAAGTGATTCATAGTTAACGAGGTCGTGAAGAGCATAAAACGTTTCTATAAAATAAATTTACTGGGATTTATCTCAAGCGTTTTTTTTTATTTTATTTTATTTTATTGCTTTTTTGTTTTATTGAAGGCATTGCCTTTGCCTTAAGGACGGATAACCGAACAAAGACTCTTACTACTTACTGTATCATCTGTAAGAAGAAGGTAAATAAAAACATAGTTGATGTTTTTTTGCATTAATTAAATTATAGCGAACTTGAGAAGGAGAGCTCATTAAGATTTGTATTTTTGAAGTAGATATTTCTCGGTGATACCCAGATAAATTTCCCGACCAGTTTTTTTTTTTAAAGTTAATTCAAATATTTTCAGAAATTTATCGAAAGTTATGACAACCTGCAGAGTACTCATAAATTGCCGCACTTTGTACCAACTTCATAAGAAGTGATTGCCATGAAAGGCTGTCAACATAATTCACTGTGTCGGAAATGATTTGTAACGCTTCGTTCTGCAATGTCCACCCGCAATTAACTGGTACCTCTACTCACGGCATAGTAGGTACCTACCTTATATGATTTCAGTGATATGCGCATGATTGTTTAAAGTTTAAGCCGAGGACAATCCATTGGAGCTGATCCTCTGAAAGTGTTTTATCTAATCTATTACTGTACTGAACCATCGGGCATCGCGTTGACGAAAGACGAGTTAAACTTGTACTGAGTACCATGTACCCTATAAGCGCAGAGCAGATAAAGAGATAAGTTGTGTGGGATTGAGTTATGTCTTGGATGTCATCATAATATGCTTCAGCATTTGCATAAATTTTTCACAGAAGAGGGCTCCACCCCATTTTCTATAAGATTAGGTGAAAGATTAAATTACCATATGGCGAGTGCTAGACATCTTAAGAATTACATAAATTTTAGCTTTACCTTTCATATATACTTACATTACATGCGTTAAGAGATTGAATTATAAAATGTTTCTGCATTTCAATTTAATTTCTTCGTTAACCATCTATGCAGAAACACCCTAACAACAATCTTTATCTGTTCATGGTCAACTTAGTTGGAGATAAATTGCGGTTAAATTAAGGTGTAAAACTAGACAAGTTAGGTGCGCAGAATCTAATAATTTTTATATCTTGATTTAATTTATACGAGTTTACTTTTCATAATATTTTTCGTTTAAAGTAATGTTATAAATATTTTAATAAATATCGAAATAGAACGCATTTTAATAATTTCAATATATCTCATTCGTAAGAATGCATACATACATAGGTGTGTGTAGATGGATCTGTAACTTAATTTGTTGCGTGCTCCTTTCTCCGCGAAATTTCTATACCCAGCAATGGAGAAGGGTCAGGAGTCTTGATACTCACTTTTGGTGCCTAAATACCTCAAGTAATATATATAAATTCGAAAATATTTCAATAAATTTAGTATTTTCCAGTTCTAATTAAGGTGAAAATGATGCAAAGCATAAATATGTTTATTATATTATTTATTAATTAATTTTCACTGTAAAACTGTAACTAAATGGTAATAATTAAATAAAACTTTTTAATGCTTGGCTGAATGATATCAAAATTGGAACAGGGATGAACTGATAAGTGGAAAAGTTTATAAAATGGAGTCTCTCTGGAATGAATTTCTTTTGGATATGACTCGAATCACTAAATTGTTAACAATGATTTTGTATTTGGGTTTGAAGTGAGGATCGTAAAAAAATGGTTATTGGTGTACCCAGGTTTTTTTTTTGAAGTAACAGGGATAAGAGTTGATATTATAGGAATCTACTTACCTTAATTTTGAAATATGTTTTTTGGATTTGAAGTTGATGAGATATTTTGAATACCTATACATATAAAATTATTTGATGAAGTCCGCATTTGTCTTACTTGAGTTCGTGATTTACCATTAGAAGTTGAAATAGACCCGTTTCAATATATATTTAGTTTGGAATTCTGGAATTTGCTTTTGTTTAATTTTGTTTTAGCGTAAACGAAGTTAAAAAGAATATTCATGATTTGTCATTCTTTCCTTGTTGATGGATATTATAAAATTAATCTTTATGTCCTGGACATACAATCTGAATACAAATCAAAGAACTTGCCAAAAGGAAAAATTGGGTGAGGTGCGACCTAGTTTGCGTGAAGATGATGTATTTGCAAAACTTCAGATGTTACTTGAACAAATTTCAGTAATAGCACGAGTTTTTATCAAAATAATAAAAGCGAATTAGGTTTCAATTCAATAGCAACCAAACGCATTCTCAAATGCTAAAAGTGTCAGCAACCGAACGCATTTTCAAAGGCTAAAAGTGCCTAATCACTTCAGGCAGAGCGGCCAGATTTACAGATGCAAGAGGTTAGCCTTAACATGAAGAAAGGAACAGCTTATCAAAATCTGCAAAAGCTTACAATTAATTCACCTGTTCATAACTCGGTTGAGCATATGTCGGAAGAGGGTGTGACGATACAGGCTCTTGATCTGTTAGATTTCCATTAGTCTATTTTTTAGTGGCGACTCGGTATTCATTATAGAATCTATCCGTTGATGCAGCTTCTGTCAATATAGTACATCTAAATCTGTCCCTATTAGCTTATGCAAAAAGAAAAAGTTGTTACCAGACCTTCAGTAAAAGGAAAATGATAAAAGGAATTAAAGAGAAATCCATATACTTATAGTTTGCATGCCAACACTTCATTATCTCTTCAATGAACATTTCCCAAAATAAATATGTAAATCAAACGAGGCAAATATTAATTCAAGATTCCTTTCTTGGAAAAATTTCAAATAGTTCTCCTACACGCACACATTCCATCCGTTGTCTTGGCTATAGCATTATGCTTGGAGGGGTTTTATCATCGTAATTATTGGATGAATTCAAACCTATCTAATTCGCTAAGCATTCAAACTCTTTCACTTCAACTGATCCGCTCAGATAGCCTTTTACTTATGATGCACTCAGAACAGTGTTGTTTTTAAAGTTAATAAGAGGAATAACCCTTTCTACGATTAGTTCATCCATTCCATAATGACAAGAGAACGAACGTGAATAATATCAAATGAATGGCCTTCTAAATGTAAATTTCAGTGAACGTTCTTGATTATTTGCTTGGGTAGTGATTGCTCGTTGTACATCAGTTGTTTAGGCTTTTTAATTGTCGCAGATAGTGAGTACTACTTAAAAATCTTTTTAGAAATTTCTGATTTTCTATTTATGTGATGTTTTGAGTGAAATTAAAATATATTTTACGGCGATAAGGCTTACTTTGAAAGTATTTTTGCCTTGCATCTTAATTTGCGATCTGTGTCACTTAAACAGGCATACTACGATTCGTAAGAAGCTGACGAGAACAATAGCACGATAGAGACAGCGAGAAGGGAAAGTAATTTGGGAAGAAATTCCATATCACTCAAAATACTATGAGTGCAGATTTCATAGAATTAGAAGCAGAAGATGTCCAGCTCTTGAATGCCATAGATAACTCTGGTCTGGATCCGGGGAAATCATAGACCGCCTCTTGAAGAGCCTGGGATTGGTCTGGCTTGCTTTAGAAAATTTGTCGTGAGGCTGTGAAGGAGCGATATTAAAAAGTTTACAAAGAGGCAGACAGAAAACTCGCATCCCTAAAAATTAATTTGTATGAAGGCTGGACCGACCTTTCAATTGTAAGTATCAACATGAAATACTGCACGAGCTGCCCGACTCTTTAAAGCATGCTCGCCTGCAAGGGTATGTACATCACACGCACCGCTTTGAATATCAAGAATTTAAGCAATTTTATTCCACAGCTCAGGACGAAATATTGCATCGCATATGAGTGCTACTTCCCGACTTCTTAGGAAAATGGTACAGCACGAAAATAGATCTGCTTCTGGTGACAAGCAGAAGATGCCGAGTACTTTGAACAAGAAGATGGTGGTGATGGTGATAATGTTGGTGAATTATAACCGAATAATGACATTTTTAGTAGTTTTATGATTACATATAAATTTAACCTACCCAGTTGGATGGTCATGCTTTCCAAAATCAAATTCAAACTGGAAATTAGAAAATTAAACTATTAAAAAAACCACCATTTTACTGAGAGACGTCAAGATCGCCGATCTACTACCTACTTAAAAACATAACAGAGAGTGACAGAGGATGTTTCAAGGGTGTATGCAATCTCCTTCACAAATTGCTACTCCACATAAAATGTCACGTAGCTATATACAAGTAATTCCAACAAAATACCCAGATACGTAAATGCTGATCTACATCAAGTAAACTCCACCCTATACACGATCATTAATTATGTGAACCTTAAGATGTCATATTGATTGATATGATTCAATGGCAGAACTCCGATTCGTGACAGATATAAAAGTCTCAAATCGTCAAATAAGTTATTGTCGCAAAAACTTGTACTGAGTGCTTCATAAATCTACGCGGATTGATCAGTGATTATTGGCTCCATTAGTAGTGCTTCTGGCCGAGGATAAGGTGGACTTATTAAAATTTATGATTGGTTGACCTATATGTGACCCACAGTGACTACGCCTTTATACATTTGTAGCTCTTATGATCCAACATTTTGCAATCGGACGCAAAATGTATAAGTTCTGAAACCAGTCAGTCCGTCCGTCCGTCAGCCAGACAGTCAGTTAGTCAGTCAGTAAAGTATATGAAAGAATTTCGCGCTTTACTGATTGATTTATAAATTTCCGTCAATTAGAGAAGAATTCTACGGTTATCGTGGATTTTATCTAGAAGCAATTTTACGCTGAATTTTCGCTGAAATTATGGAAATTTTGTTATGGAGAAAAAAATTACTGCTCCTATGGCTAAAGTGCCGACAATTCATGCAATGTTGGTACACCAAAAGTGATAATGATAAAATATGTAACTAGGGCAGGGCTAGGATTGCGAGGAATTGGATTGTTATTGGTTAATAATCCGACAGAATTATAGCATTATTTATGAGACAATAAATAGCCTACCAAGTGGAATGGAGGCGTAATTACAAATGAAACTGGCTATTATTGCAGAGATCTTTCTTAAGAACATTCTGTATTTGAAATAATTCTGCTGGGAAACAATGTCGATACTATACGAGATATATATATATAAATATGTTCATACATACATACGAGAAGATAATACACAAAATGCATATACTGAAGCTATAATTTTTGTACTTTACTATGGCTCGTTAAAAAGATCTAAGTATTATATGAAATCCCACAAATGACCTGAATCTGGGTCTGCTATGAATATAAATGACCCGCTGGCATAATGACATGTGATTGGACAATGAATCAATTTATCTTGTGCCTCCGAATGAGCCGAGATTCAATTAAGAGGTCTCAATAAGTCGACAGGTCTCAATAACCGATTCGGGGGGAAAACAAATGGCAAAGACGTTAATTTAATTACCGCATCATAAATAACCCCCCGAGTTGAAATTAACACGAAAATTTAAATTCGAATGAATAAGTCGATTCCGGGGAATTATGTGCAGATTAAGGTACGCCAAAGCTATTCCGATCCGACTCGGGTGATTTTCACGTAATGGGCGTATAAGGAAAGAAATCGAAGCCACTCAGAATTGTCAATACATGAATTAATCATGAGATAAGAAGCTGCTTTTGGAGGAGAGGTGGATGGTTTGTTGGTTGGTGTAGGTATTATACCCTGAACAGTGTATAATATGCTGACGGCAGCATGGCAAGGCATCATGGTGCGTAAGAAGATTGTGTCTACGCGCTTGTTTCGGATGAAAGTAAGCTGCGCTCGAGCTGATTGATCGTTGCCTCGGGAAGATATAAACACACGAGAGTTGCACCTTTGCTTTGCTTTGGTTTTGCTTTGTCTGGTGTTGTCTTGTCTTGTCTTGATAAAAAGTGAAAGGATCTCAAAACTTATCGATCATCTCTTATCTGACCCAGAAATTTTAACGTGCAGGGTACCACCACAGCTTGCTGTTTTGGTAATTATGATTTATATGCACTGAACTTTGAGAAAATGTGTTATCTCCGTGAACATTTTAATTTTATGCTCATCCACCCTCCGAAGACACTCTCGTACTTAATATGAAGAGACAAATGCGATTATAAAATTAAATCTTTAACATTCTCCCCTCGAATACTTTCTCCAACAAACTTATAATTTGGTGGGAATTAAATTTTTAGAAACATGTAGATAACAAAAATGTGCCCCTCAGGCCGAGAAAATTTTCAATAATAACATTTTGTTTTTCGCATTTATTGCTTAAACAAATTTTGTAGAAACATACCAGACAGGTTCACAGATAATACATAAGGGCAAACTATTCATTCAACCTGGTTTAATGTAACAGTTTTTTGTTCCCTTCATTCATTGCACCACAGTTGATATGGCTTCTGTTAAAATCATATTGTACTCCTCATATCTCTCTATCCTTATTATCCCTTTATTTCCTTTTTATACCCTTGATGAAATCTATAGGGTATACAAAGTTTGTCATTCCGTTTGTAATGCACAGAAATAATGATGATAGAGCAAAACGGATAATATTAAATGTTATTTTGAATTTTGCAAGTCCGTTCGTGTGTCTGTCTGTCTGTGCGCACGATAACTAGAGAACGCGTTCACCTAAAGAGCTGAAATTCTGTACACGAACTTTAAAAAGAAAAGTAAAATTAAGTTCGAAAATGAGACAAATCGTGCAATTCCTTCTTGGACACTGGCTGAGAACCGGTCGACATAGAGAGCTGAAATTTGATACATGGTGTTCTCATAGTAATAGCAAAAAAATCTCAAAAATGGACTAAATCGAGCAACCCTTTCTTGGTGTTGCCGTATAAAAATTTAAGTTTTTTACGTATACTGTGAAAATGACCAGTCCTAGACATTTTTATTGTACAAAAAACATCTTCAGAATACGAAATCATATAAAATTGGTTATAATCATTTTATCTGTGCGACAAACCGTTCTAGAAATATATGCGAAAAACTACTTCAAAAATCAAAATTGCACAGATATGTGACCATACGAAATTTAATACAGGCGTTCATCTTGAGTATCATAAGAATTGATATTATACCAATTCTAGCTTTTTTACTTGTTTTATATATAAGATTAGGATTAGCCATTTCCTAATACTTGAAAATATCTAGTTACATGAAGACTTATTGAAGATAGTATTACTGATGCTAGAAGACGTGGTCGAGTTGTTTTAGTGCTTCGACATCAAGGTTCAAACAAGAGGTCTTGGATTTAAATATCGATTGTGAATTAGACTTAAGCGACTTTATGGTGAATTCATTTAGTTTACTCATTTAATAAAAATAGGTAGGTACTTAATGTAGAAACTGTGAAAAACAAAACTTTGGAGACACCGTAGTGACAATATTATCGATGAAGTCTATTTGTATTTGCATCTGGGTACTTTCAAGGTAGGTAATGATAAGAATTTGCAGGTCATTTCAGAAATTCAGAAATCAATGCTGTTTTATATTTTTAACTGTTTCCAGATGCGATCATTAGGGGAATAACCAACGTTAGTCTGAGCATATTCAGCACAGGATGCAAGTTATCGCAAAAGAGATCACTGTTCATTCGTGTGTTTGGATGATGTTTAATTTTCACCTGAAAGTAATTTCATTATGCCTCGCAGTCATCGCAGAGAAATTAATTATCTTGTCGCCACATCATTCTTATCAGAGAACGCTTCTCATACTCTAACAAGAGACCTGCATTTACGCTTGCATTACGTATTGGTGGTATTTCCACACTCAATTATTTCATTGAACTGGTTCAGTCGCTTGAACTGAATCATTGATTCAATTATCGATAGCATTGCAACGACGAAGCGTCGCAATGTCACTATGACATCAGGAACCTGTTCAAGGGACTTAGTCTACTAACAGAAAATTCGAACTAGAAAAATCAACTAGAAAAATCAATGACACTTTCAATGAGAAAATTATATTTGTGTATCGATGTTAATCCACTTATCTAGAACTTACGGAATAATACTTTAGGCTACTTGCTCAAATTTATCTCTGTTATAGAATGCATTATTTTTTGGGCAAAATTATTTCCGTGTACGATTTGCCAGTTATTTAATATTTTTCGCTCTACCGGAGACATTCCAAGCTTCTCATTTTCTCATTCTAAGCTATCAACTAGCATTTGTAGACAGTTCTTACTGTGTATAACTTGATCGCTTCCAAAATATTTTTGAGAAATCAAGTTAACTTGAAGGTAACATTATATTTCTACTAGTACTTACGTTTTCAATTTTAAGTCGCATGCTTTTGCTCTCGGGTCTCCAATTTACAGAGACTAAAATCTCCAAGATGTTTATACGGCAAGAAAATTTTGTCTCTGGGGATCAACAATTTAGGTCTCTAATTGAAGTTTGGTCTCTAAAGAACTCCAGAGATCTTCGTTAATTGTCAATCAAGATATTGTTAGATAGAATTATCTCAAAAGTTATTAATATTTTTATGTTATGGGAAAAGGGAAAAGCTTAAAAAATATATTCTGTGTGTAAAAATTTGACCGGATAAACGAAACAAATTTGTATGTTTTTTTGTTTTTTGTTTTCAAAAATAACCAGAACTTTATTGACGAAAAAATTTTCTACCCTAAATCCACTATATTAATGATTATTTTTTTATTTTTCCTTGTAATAATTTGTCAAACTCCTCCATTTCCTTTTCGTTTCTGAGTAGACCTACACTTAACTGACCAGAACACACAAATAGTATCTAAATCAACGATGTGAGACCGAAGACCAAAAGAGTCTCTAGAGATTAGGTCCTTTTCGAGATTTTGTGCGTCTTGAAGCAGGGATCGTAATTATTATTATCAAAACGAAAAAAATAATAAGATAATAATTATTTTTAACCTTTATTATTTTAATCAAATATAATAGTTATATTATGATTTTTATTATTTAAATCAAAAATAATTTTATTTTTATTTTTTTCCTGACGGGAATCGAATCCACACTTGTTATTTTGCTGATTTAGAATCGTTACAAATAAAATTTTTTAAAATTCTTCATCTTTGACCGATTCTAACAAGTGTGGGTTCGATTCCCGTCAGGGAAAAATAAAAATAAATTATTACAAATTATGAAATGCAAGCGGGAAAATCATCATCCGGAAGATCCTGTATTTATGATTTAATTTAGAATCGTTAAAAATAAAAGTTCATAAAATTTTTCTAATTATTAATAATTACTTAATTTTTATTTTTTAGATAGAAGGTAAGTAATAATTATTTGTGATTTTTAGTTTTTTTGTCAACCAAATAGCTATAATAAGAAATATTTGAAGGTTTATTTTTCAAAATTATTTATTAGCAGAGCACATAGTTTTATTTATTCATTTAAATAATTATTATTTATATTATACTAAATGATTTTTGTTTTTGACAATAAAAATAAAAATCAAAAGTAATTATTATCTTTGATCAAAAAAATATAAATCGGGAAATGATTTAACTTCTGACCCAAAAAAATCGAACTCAAAAGTAATTATTATTTTCGACTATAAAAAATAAAAATTAAAAGTAATTATTACGTTCAATCTAAAAAATAAAAATTAACAATTAATAATTATTTTTGATTAAAATAATAAAAATCCAAAGAGTTAATTATTATTATTATTTTTTGATTATTTCTCATAATATATATACTATGTGACTTATTACCACTTCGAAAAACCTCCGTTTGGTAGATGATTTTTTCATTTGAAAAATCAGTAATAATAATTATTTACGTTTCCTGTTACGTAGTGTATACAACAGTCTCTGGATCTCTATCGGCCAAATTCTCTCGCCGTGTAGCTTCAAATTAAGTTTTACGTATATCTTTTTCTCGTTCGTTTCTTTTTAATTTTTCTTGCTATTCCAAGCTTAAATTTATGTGATAGTTTTAATTTTTCTGATTTAGGTTTGAAATTAATATATATTATATACCAGTTAAATTAACGTATACGGTATTTCGCCTATTTCTTGGATGAAGGGTGGGGGTGGGGCGATCGGGGCTAGATCTATAATAAAATCAAAATTTATACTCTAAGAAAGGAAAGAAAAAAAATGCTTTTATTTAATTAAATGCAAAATTAAGGGAAACTCTAAAGAACTTATGAGAAGTTAGTACGCATTAAATGAAGTAACAAATTATTTTCTATATTTTAGTGCTCATTTTGAAGCAAGGTATTTTTATAAAATCGATCTTTTTAAAATATTTATAATTTTATCTTTTTTAGTTTTAAATTATTGTCAAACAATTTAACATTATATCATTAAGGAATTTCCGTTTACCAAAAGCAAAGTAATTTTACAATTTTCATATGTTCTTATATAGCCATGTACTTAGCTCCTGAAGAATGGTACTAAATCAAGAGCCAAAATGTCGAGAAAATAAAGAATTACAAAATTCAGATCGGAGTTTTTCTGAAAAAATTAGCCTAAACAGACTCCATGAGCAACACTACCACCTGTAATCCTCCAATCAGATTTAAACGATTAATTTAAAGCTAATGGGGTATTATCAATGGCGAGGCGTCAAAGGGTGCAACGTGTTCATAGAACGCCTGTAAAAGTACATTTTTATTCCAATATAAAATTTAGTTTTTGCTGTCAAAGTGTTTGCTTGATCGAAAAGTGACAGAACAAGTCCGATCTGGATCCGACCTAGCTTACCCTATATTGGAACTGAACTTTCTCGGATTCAATTCAGACTCTTTAAAATATCAAATTCGGTAAAGCATTCATAATGAACTTGAGCTTATTATAGATGATTTTGAAATTTAAATTTTATTTCATGGACTGCTTTCCACTTCAGAATAATACTTTGACTCCGACGTTTCTACACAAACACAAAATCGGATCAACTCTAAAAGTAATTGTTTGAATGCGGGTCGAATCTAGTTCGATCCTAAAGCTCAAATGAAAATGACATTAAGGCTATGGGCTTGCAAAATTGAATACTTAGATTTATTTCTGTTATAACTTTGTGCGTTCATAGATTAATGAGATTTTCAACATTATTTCACTATTACAAGGACAAAATGTGCAATAAGGAAAGAATGCATTCAAAGTGAAGAAAAAGTATCCAAAATGAAAATCGTTGCAAAAATGCATCCAAATAATTCATGTATTTCTCTGCTCATCGCTTACATTTGGTTTTATCGAAGTCTGTAGAGTTTATTTTACTTGTAAACTTTTCTTTTGCACTATATCTAGTATTGCATCATTTTTTGCACACTCTACAGAGAGGACTAAGGATTTCTATAAACATGTTAAAATAAATTTTCCACAACTTGAACCAACCCTGTGGTTGTCAAATTCTAGAATTTTGAATACTATTTGTCAGTACAGAGGACAGATTAATATCCGAACCTGAAGAATGGGACAAAGAAACCATTTTATCTTTCAGAGGGATTTCCATTTCTTAAATAAATTTTTATAATAACTTTATTCTCATAATTTTTGCAAAATATATCGTTCACTGATAGTTTATTTAACATTCTACAGAGTAAAATCATGGATACTTGTTATTACAATTCAAAAATTATGAATCAGTGTCACATATTCTAACACTGAGATGTAATTTTTCAATCGCATTTGACTAAAGCGTAGCTTTGGTTGGTCGGTCCTCTACAACAATGGCAGCGCTTACAAAATATGGTTTAATTAATAAAATATAAAATTTTATTTTTGGAGATGATAGACACCATTTCTACCCAAACAGATATTAGATTTGAAACTATGAAGAAGCTTGCGTTTATTGGATAACAAAAAAATTCCACCAAATGCATTTAATTCTGTTAAGATTTCATATTGACAGTTCTCTGAATTTTCAAAATTAAACAATGAGTTAATTGTGATCTACAATTTTAATGGTTTCAGAAATTTATTAGTCAGTGATATTTTAAAATATATTACGCTAAATGAGCTACAATCAATGTTTTATGAGGTCTTTAAGTTTACTTGCTTAGTATATCAACAACTCCTGCTAGTACAGCTAGAAAACTCACTTTCAGCATTAAAACGAATAAAAAAATATCTAACAAATTCTATGGCATAAGAATATCTGTCGAGTTTAAGTGTTATTCCAATTGAAAACCCTCTCCTCAAAAATTGAAGCAAAAAGAAAAATTCTACGAGGAAGTCACAGGAGGACTTTTGTAAGAAAAGTAGGCATACGGATTTTATTTATAAATGAATTGTATTTAAAGTAATCTATGAAATGTTCATAATAGTTTCATAATCATCCTTAAATATGCTACGAAAACACCATGTACCGAATTTCAGCTCTCTATATTAACATGATGTACTGCCTGACACTGCTCAAATATACAGTGAAAACCGAAATTTCTGTATGGCAACCCTACGAAGGGTGGATTCTGATAAAATTACACTGGCAAATAACAATGACATCATGAATTTTCTTCAAAAATGCGATTCTTACACCATGACTCTAGCCATAAAAATTGATATTTAGCGTTAAAAAGTGACTTATTTTCGAAAGGCTGATTTCTAAAAAGGTTGGTGACATAACAACTGACTTTCTTTCATGCCAATTATTGCAGCCGAAGTCACTCAGCTCGTGCTGCTGTGACTTCTGTCATATTCCAATACAAAAGTTACAAACGATATCGACACTTAGTAAGTATGAATATAATATATATAAATACGCATATGTCTAGTATGTTCAATTTATGGAAAAATCTTAAACCAATTAGTATATTGAACTAATTTTACTCCATACTTATTTTTATTTTATATTCTTCTGTACAACGTGGTTCTGATCTTCTTCGGAAATTTAAATTTTTTTAACATCATGTGTACACTGTGGAATGGGACAAATTCTTGCCACAAAGTTTAGGGAAAAATATGCCATAAAATGTAGGGAATATTCCCTATATTTTAGGCAATATTCCATACATTTCAGGGAAAATTCCCTGCATTTATAGAGAATTTTTCCCTAATTTTTGTGGCAACAATTTGTGCCTTTTACAGTCTTACAGACTAGGGAGATCAAAATTTAATACTTATTGAACAATTCTGATAACGTAATGTAAGAAAGAATAATTATAACACATGTATTATGTAATTTAAACTACGAGATTTAATCTTATAAGTTCCTTAAGTTTTGATTTAACAATAACCCTATTGTTATTTAGGTTTCAGAGGACTCTTAGTACTGGTGGAATTTAATTAGTGACCTTGTAAGCGACTCTCCAAAGCCATAATTGGCTCTATATTGTGGGATATAAAGCAGTAGCCGAGATCGGATATTTCTTCCGATGCACTCATATTAATCAAATGCAACAAATCCATACAATCCATCTCATTTCATAAAAGATTCTTAATTAATAAAAATTCAGCTATTTCGCTTCTTGTGTGGAAAGATTCCATACCAATAAATGGGGCACCTAGCTAGATATTGCGGACAAGGTTCTCGCCAACACATTTTGTTAAAAATATCTTGTGAACTTTCTTTGAATAGACTACAACCCGGAGTCATAATATTGTATATTAGAAATCCAGACTGAGATGCATATTCTTACACAGAATGCACCAAAGCATTCTACAAGAATATAAAGGTAAATAGCTCCAAAAGGCCTGAAAGGTATGACGTAAAAATCAAAGCGTTCTAATAGCTTTGGCAACTATATGTAGTCGTAATATTTACGAAAAGTAAGTTCCTTATCAGATATCAAAGTATGTGTGATTACATTGTAATAGCCCCATTAACCTCTACGCATATGGAAACTGAAGTCTGTGACATGGCTAACAGAAAATCTTGTCCAACTGACCATTGAAAAGACTCATAATAAATAAGTTGTTACAAAATTTGCATACACCTTCGCATTAAAATTTACTGCATTACTTTCTTTTCAGAAATATATTCAATTACCCCGCAATTGTCAAATTCTCAATGCTATAATTTAAGATAATCGTAAGTCACTCAACAATCAGAATTCCAAATTCTGGTTGTCATCTTAATTTTATCAGAATCCCATAATTGCTCCCATTTTCGAAATTAAATTTACTTTTTTTAAAAAAGCCCATGTGCAAAATTTCAGCACTCTAAGTGAAAATGCTCTCGAGTTATCGTGGTATGATGTAGTTATGTATACAGTTTTCCACGTCTTTGTTGGCGTATGGTACCACTTTCCCACCAACCAAATTGTCTGCCATTTTTACCATTGATCCTGAAATATAAACCTCTGCTTCCACACCAAAAATCAGCCTTTATGAAATCACGTTCTTTAACCGACATTTTTAAAGCTTTCGAACGTCTCGTAAACCCTCCACCTATGGAAGCCAGGAAGAGTTCCGAATAAGTTATCAACAATATTAAAAGAGTAAGTAAGTATTTTCGTCGCCAACCAATTCCCCATTACAATATTTTTTTTTTATTAATCGTTTTAAATTTTTGTTTTTCATTTTTTGAAATTCTGTCGAATCTAGTAAGATTAACTCAATTGGCAGAAAATTGGTCTCCATTCACTTTTCGGTCACCCAAATGTAATGTAACCATTTCTGCCCAGACATACATACATTTTTTTAAATTTTTTTTATTTTCAAATATACCGCCTTCTACTACCATCTACGTTTGATACAGGCACTTCATTTACAAGAATAATTTTTAGAGCAGGGTATAATCTACCAAACAAACCTTAATTCATGCATGGACAACAGCTGGCCCGTTATTGCACTCATCTTTCTAACTCTTGGTATTCAATTTCAGTCTAATATTTAAAAACAGCACTTTGTTCAATATTTATTTTTGTAGGAATTTTCAAATGAATAATTTAGGAGTTTCGGGCTATTTTAGTTGCACGTTGCTTACAGATAAATAATTGTATTTCTAACTTTCGAATTGAAGTCTATGCGCTGTAGAGATCCGCTATTTTAAATTTCATGGATAAGACGAATGTATTCAAAGATTGACATCCTTATAAACTTCCGTCACTAAAATTAAGTCGGAATTTAAATATACAATCCTATTTGTAATTTTCGGCATTCTATCATTTTCACAATCTCGGATATCTTCTATCTATTTATTATCAAACCTTAGGTCACAACATGCCATAGGAGTTTACATCGAAAGAATTACATGAACTGCTATATCTGGAATAGCGCAACATAGAAATCAAATCATTGATACAAATTTGAAGGAAAGAAGAAGAAAGAATTGGCCTATTGAGCACCCCTCTGTTAGTTAGCAGGGTGAGACCGGGAAGAAACATTATTGACTAATCAGCTAAAATAATTTCAATCCATAATAAAAAAGGTAAGGAGAAACCAAGCGCTTTAAGTTCAGTTAAATGAACAAGGATGGCTGATTCTATGAAACGTCTTAGAAAACCATAAACATAAACATAACCAAAATTGTAGATGGTATAGTTCCAATATTTCGTGTAAGAAAAGTTGGTAAGTCTGCAGATGAACATTCAGATCGAAAGCAAAATTCGGATTCGTTGTTTATATGATTGTTTAATGGATATTGCATTTATTTTAGTCAACGAAATAATTGAAGTAATTGAGATTAATTGATAAATCGAAAGACCACCTTTCCTACGTGAAATAGGAATTTTTCCAAGCAGTTGGCATTTTTTATACCGAATAAAGTACATAAACTAGTTTGTGCTCAAGTTAAGGTAAGGATACGGTGCGGCTTTCAGTTCACAGGTTCGAGAAACGATCCATACCTGCGGTATTATAGACTATGATCCTCTTAAGGACCTAGAATATTTTCTATCGTATGAGTGGATGCCAATTGTATCGCTCTGACTCCATTCTCTCACCGTTTCTAATTGATATTACCTTTTGCTTTGAATTTTATTCATATCTCTGCTGGCAACTACACTTTTATAGTTTACACTATTTCGGCCCGATTACAGAATCTTTTGCAGATGTACATTCTTGGCTCTATTCAGAAGTGAAAAACGTACTTTTTCCTTCGGATTATGTGCTTATCTAAAAGCCTTGTATAATGATTTGAATATAATATAATAAATTGTTAGTTAGAAAATAAAACAGAATGTCTAAGTATTTACAGAATGGTCAGTGGGATATTTTAAAGAAACTTACATGTGTGATTTCTCTCGGTTACTCAGAATCAAGAAACATAAAATTCTTCACCACGTGATCTCAATTTACTATTAGAGATTTAATACAGTTGAATAATTTAATAATATATAAAAGCAGAAAAGAAAAGGTGACTTTGAAAGTTTTTAGAAAGATCTTTACCTCAAAAGTAAGAACATATCGTGAAGTGCTCGTATGTAGCAAAAAAAATTTTATATACGTCACTCTTTAAAAGGTTTTGAATCAGACTTCCTGCATTTCAAAACTTTCCACATGAATGGGCGAGATGATTGCATTTTTTCTAATTCAGCCTGCTCCGGCTTGAATTATATCGAGGATATGATGTGGCCTTTACCACATGACATTATAGAAATTAATTGCCAACTTCACTGAAAAGTCATCTCAAATTGATGATAGTTAAAGTTGCGCTAATTAACAGCTAGATTGGCCACGATCTATAATTCGGAGGCAAATACAGGAGAGTTTTAATTCCATTTAACATATATAACTGGTACAAAATTTAGCAAGATATAAGACATAAGTATGCCGGTAAAAACTTTGCAGATATATAAAGTCTTATCGCATTGATCTATTGTAAAAAAGTGGCTACACATGTCAAGTGCGGTCTGCAAAAAAAGTGAAGATCTGCGTTGGATTTTCGGTGACCTTGGGCTGACATTAAACATTTTGTACTTACCACAAAAAATGATCGAATCATATATGCAGGCTTGGTGCAAATTTCCATTGCATACGAACAAAAAATGTCCAGAAGTGTTCAACAAATGAGTTGTGCACCTCAATTTTGATCGCTTGAATTTTGATCCTCTCACCTGTTGGCCTGTCATGGGCAGTTAAAAGATTTCTTACCGGCAACCTACTATAAGTCCACAATGCCATTCTGTGGCGGAGGAAGTGACAGAAGTGCGATGTCGTGGACTAACCTGTTGGTTACTTCATTAAGCCAATCCGATTGCCAAAAATTAAAAAAAACTAACCGATGAGCGATTGCACGCATGTTGTTGTCCCATTCCGGATTGCTGAGATTTCTCATCTTCAGTCAGTCCTCGGATGAGTTATGTGATCTTTTTTATCACAATTCTGGTTGACAGAGCATGGTTTTTTAGACGAAGTTGAGATTCAGATTCATGTACGCAGTGCAGAGCAATGATTGAAAGAGAAAGGACTTCTCGAAATGGATCACCCAAATTCCGAAGCTGATCATGCAATGCATGTGCCATGTACGCACGGATAGCAACAAATTGCCTGCCCGGCGATATAAACTTGCTGCAGAAACGTCAAGATCAGACATTTTTGAATTCACCTTGTGGCGGATTAACCCTGTTTCGGTCGAGATTTAATGGATCTTGACGGCTTAATTGTGAGATTTTGTACGGATACTGGATTTAAAGGAGGAATAATTCAATGATAACTTCGTTTCAGGATGCCGGTAGAGGCAGTGAAGCGATTTTCATGTAACTACATGCGCTTAAGTACTTCGTTAACATCTTTTATGATACCAGTATTTTTCCCACACTTCAGTACACTATCTGTGAATGGAAGTGACAGACAGTTAAGGTCTTCTTTGTATTACGTACTGGTTCTGATCAGAAGCATTGTAGACAACTAAGGACGTACCTTCACGGTAAATTGAGAAGCTCGATATCACATGTGATGTGCTAATTGATGACACTTCTTTTAAGTGCTATAAATTATATTTCATATTATATCTACATACATAGTTATAGTTATATAAAAAATAAAATAAAAATAAAATTTGCTTCGACAATAATGGAGAGATTAATATGCAGTTTATAATAAAATCGCACCAGAGATGAATGTCTAATTATTTCCTTAGATGCGAGGTAGAATGCTTCATATATGTTATTCTAAAACTTATGTATGGGATTCTGTGCCCTTGAAGCATGATTTGAAGAGTGATCACGTCCTTTCTGGTTAGAGTAAAATTACCAAAATGTTTACATATTACTCATAATTAATCATATAAGATGCAAGCTCCTTACATTAAAGAAACAAAAGTTTATATGTCAATATTGATCATATTTTAGTTAGTAGGTCAAATATATTCTAAAGCATCTTGACGAATAACAGAAATATTTGGGTTCAACACAATATAAGTAATTTAAAGGACTACAATTTCAATATGTATAAATCGTATAAATGGGTAAAGAACACTAGAAGTATAGTTATTAAAAAAAACTGGTGCTTTGGGACTTATAGTAGAGTAGAAAAGAATTTTTTAGTGACCAATATGAAATTGTTGCAAGATCGTCTAACAGCCGATCTGATAATACAACAATACACCCAGTCTACTTAGAGAAATTGGGAAAACTGAACATCATCTGCATGAAGATGCAACTGATCATCTAGCACTAGAATTGTGATATCATAAATATAAGCTCAAAATAATAAAGGCCGGAGAACTGACTTTTGTAGAACTACTTTGTAGCAAATTCCATTTCTTTATTATCACTAGTAACTATGGTTAACTATGACTGAGATCTGTTTAGGATAAAGTTTTCAAAAAGACCAACAGTTGTAGATGTTGTGATACCAAAAACACAATTTAGCAAGTATAGTTAGAGTCGTATGTTCAAAGCTGTTCGATATCCTAGACATATCGAGAAAGATCAAGATATCATCCTTAGATTGTACGACATTTCGCATAGTAATTTCCTAACTTTGCTTAGAGCAAAAATATGTTTGAAAATTGATCATGAATTATTAAAATCTAAGGATTTTGCATTTAGGTGGCATATTTTTTGCATAATGTTGCTACATAATAATAATACATTATTTATTTTTTCCCGGACGGGAATGGAACCCACACTTGTTAGAATCGGTCAAAACTGGAGAATAGAAGAACTCTTAAAAACCTTCATTTTTAACGATTGTAAATCAATTCATAAATGCAACAGGAGCAAACAACCGCTTCGACGGAAAATCATCTGTCTCGTTAGTTTAGTGGTAAGAGCAGTCGCCTGGAAAGCGGAAAATCCCGGCTTCAAACCCTGGCCGAGGCGGTTGTTTTTTCTTCTTGTATTTATGATTTGATTGAGAATCGTTTAAAATGAAAGTTTTTAATAATACATTGATTAAAGTAATTTAAACAGAATTTGTTTTACTATTTTACCTTATAACACGCCGTACATTTAGCGATTACTTCGCCATCAGCGTAAATAATTATGGGATTCACGACTTGCCTAACTTAATTGGACCAATGGTGTAATTGGTTGGTATTACAGTATAAGCGTAAAGGCTCATACCACATCATGAAGTGACTAAAAATTTCAGACACTTAGTGTAAAAAATTGTTAAGCGTAAATTTTTACACTATCTGCCAGCGAATTGCAACAGCTTCAAAGGCAGTTTTATAGAGTACATAGCATGGAAAAGCCAAAAGTAATTGATACACTGAAATGAAAATGAATTATGTTTAATACCAGACACTGTTGTACCCAATGAGGAAATAAAGTATCCTCTGCATTGAGCTCAATTCAATTGAATTTAAAACAAGTAAAAAAGTTAGGATTGGTCTAAGACCAATTCTTATGATACCCTAGATGAATGCCCGCATGAAATTTCGTATTGTCACCCTTCTGTGCAAGTTTGATTTTTGAAGTGGTTTATCGCATATATTTTAAGAACGGGTCGTCGGACAGAAAAAATGATTATAACCAATTTTATAGGATTCCGTATTCTGAAGAAGTTTTTAGTACAATAAAAATGTCTAGAACTGATCGTTTTCACAGTATATGTAAAAAACTTAAATTTTTATATGGCAACACCAAGGAGTTGCCGATTTAGTCCATTTTTGAAATTTTATTTGCTAGTACAATGAAAACACCATGTACCAAATTTCAGCTATCTGTACCTATGCGTTCTCAGGCAGTGTCCAAATATACAGAGGAAAACGAAAGTTTTGTATGGCAACCCCACAAAGGAATTGCCCGATTTGTCTCATTTTCGAGTTATCGTGCGCACAGACGGACAGACAGACGGACAGACGGACGCACATGTACAAATCAAAATAACTCTTAATATTATGCGTGGGTGTCCAATCCATTTTGCTCTACCATCATTATTTCGAGTTGTTACAAACGGAATGACAAACTTAGTATACCCTATAGATTTCATCTAGGGTATAAAAATATTTTCATACAATTAAGTGCATAAAATCTTAATTAGTACCATATAAGAGCTAGTCACGCTACTCAGAAATCATAATTAATCATAATTTTTAGATATTATCTACTATTACCTAAGAAAAAATTAAAGAGAAGTAGCAAATATTTTTGAGAAAGTAAAAGAAAATTAAGACTAGATGAAATTATATTAATAATAACAGATAAGAGAAATCATAGAATCTGACACAATCAAACTCAAAATCTTATAGCAATCAAAGGATACTATCGTTGACAGAAGTTGCATGTTGAGTATTGTAAGAGAGTGAGTTCCACAGACGAGCAATTTGGTGTAAGTAATATCTCTCATATGTCAATGTACGAAAACGCGGTATAAATAAGCTCTTTCCTCTCCTAGAATGCAAAAATTCAATTTTTTCATAAAGATACATGGGCCTCCTAGTCTGTATTAAATTGAATAGGCATCTTGCATTTTAAATAAAATTCAATCGAGCATCATAGTAACGAGTTGACTCATATCAACACATTTTTCAAAATATTTAACTATTTTAATATCTTTGTAACTGGTTCGGTGTATCATGAACCATGAGTCTCATAACTACTGCAATTATAACAACGGTACAATATACTTCATTTAGCCATATAAGGTGCCCCAACAATTCAGATGAATTTGCTTCAAAAAACGAGATTTCTCATATAAAAAGCTTAAAAAAACCAAGAACACATTTCAAGATTTGATTCATAGTTTTATTTTTATTGAACAACTTGTAACTATGAACGTAGCCCTATTATTCAATGACTCACACTTTCCCATCTGTCACTGAGTCCTTAACTACTCCATTGTTCGCCGTTGTAAATTTTTAGACCTTTTAATTTAAGAAATCCAATTTATTAGGAGTTTATTTTAAATTAACCATCAAGTAACAACCCGTGGTCTCATAGACCACACTGTTCTTGTGTTCTCAGTTTTTATGATGAAGACGATTCATCACCATCATACGCGTACGTCTACCCTCGAGTTAGTCCTGTGAGTTATCAAGGAGATTAGTTGGATCGGAAAGTATTGTTGTGGTAAGCTATAACGGTTTATAAATCGGGCGTGGTCTGTGAGACCACGTATTGGTACCTATGAAACTTTTTTTGTGTACAAATACTTTTCATAGATTTTTGCTGGAAGTTTTCATTTTACTATATTTGTTCATGGATAACTGAATTAATATGTTATTTTTTATTTTATTTTTTTAAATTTTTTCGATATACATATGTATTATTTTTGTTTATATAACCCAACCACTTTATTATATACATATTTTGAAGAACTGAGTTCAGTTAAATTATATGTTTCAAAAAAGTAAATAAAAATGCAAAAATAGTAATTAGTATTCATTATTTTACCATTGTTTAGACGTAAAAATATTAATAAATTAAAGTACACTGTAAAAAATGTGCACAATTGTTGCCCCAAAGCTTAGGTATTTTTCCCTAAAATGTAGGGAATATTCCTTAAAATATAGGGAATATTCCCAAAAATGTAGGGAATTTCACTACATTTCACTACATTTGAGGAAAAAATACTTAAGCTTTGTGGTAACAATTGTGCATTATGACAGAAATATCAGAATTTCCAAAGGATATATTGCCTTATCTCTTACTGTTGTCGAGATAATTGTAAGGTCGATTTGAATACACCACTCGGAGCGTCGCATATAAGTAAAAAAATACATCATGTGTTGATTCATCATTTCGAAGAGAATGTTTTCTCCAGTTTAGTAAACATTAGTGGTCTTCTGGATAGAGTTTTTGCAATATGTTAATTTGAAATGAATGAAGCTGGTAGACTTTAAATATCTCTTAAACTGTACTGTTGCTACTGCTTTTTCTAGCAGCCTGATAACAGCTATTGCAAGAAGACGTGGAAGACATGTCCAGAAGCAGAATCATTTGTAAATTCACATACAAAGTTCAACCAATTGGATCGAGGATTTTATTTCATAACAAAAATGTATGCTCACATTCCAGAGATAATCTGGCGACACAATTTTTCAAGAAATCATAACTCAATAGATCAGTGGCGTAGCTGGAATTGTGTGGGCCTTGGGGCAGGATATAAGATGCGCCCCTGCAGAATTTTATTGTACATATTTACAGCTAAATCAAAAGTAATAGTATCCGCACTGATGAATCTAAGAATAAAACTTCATTTTTATTAATAACTTACCTACTTTAAAAAAATTCCTGTTTTTGCTTTGGCCACCATATAATGCTCTATACCTAATTTATCTTGTGTTCATTTTCTTTGCTCGATCTTCTTTAATTGCCAACCCATATAAGAATTGTTGCGATATTGTACTTCTTAAATATAGTATTTAATTAATTTTAAAATCAAGAAGGAGAAAAGCTATAGTTGGTTTAACAATAAGATTGCAAAAGTGGGTTTTTGCATCTATTTCAATGTAGAAAGGTTCGTCGGACAGTGAAAATGATTATAGCCACTTTAATAGAATTTTATATTCTGAAGAACTTCATAGTAAAATAAAAACGTTTGAGGCAGGCCGCTCACCAAGGGCGTAAATAATTTACTCGAGCGTTATGAAATTGCAGTATGTTCTTCGAAAAAAATGCGTATATACTTTTAAGGGACACGACATTCATCAACACAACAATTGCTTGGTGCAATGGAACATGTTATACGCATGCTGCGTGCATTTTCGTTTGAACAATATATGCACAGCATTTACGTCAAGCAATTTAGTAATGGCCGATATTTAGAAGAGATCTTTCTTCATTGCAACACGACATGATGAAGACTATTCATTTATAATTTAAACACTCTACTTGGGAATATGCAGTGCAATTGCTTTTTTGGTGAGCGTCTTTCGTTACAGCATATGCGAAGTGCATAAGCATAATGTAAGTGTATATCTAAGACTGATAATTTTCTTAATATACGAAGAAAAAAAAATCTCATTGGCAATACCAATAGTATTTGCGGTAACCGTCTGTCTGTGACAGCACGAGCGATCTTATAAGAGTTCCGTTCTTTTTTTCTTGTTCGGAACCCTAAAAATAGGAAGAATATATTGAATTCTGAAAATTTCTGCGATAGTATGAATAGATAAGAAATTGATTAGAATTTCACACAGGCTCAGTCGAAGAGGTTATTATTATTTTTTCATAGAAAGTTTTGATGCTATCTTCAAGGTTTAAAGAAATTCAGAGTATATTAGGTACGAGAAGCAGATATGCCACATGAGTTTCCCTTAATGCAGAAATAACGAATTCGCCTGTTTTGCCGTTTTAAACTACCGTATTCATAAAACTCAGAAAAACTTAATCTATATTCTACAAAAATCTTATCTGTCTTGATATAATAATGGATAAGTAAACCATCTTTACCATATCTCAAAATATTAATTTCACAGTTTCGTGACTATAGCATAAAGGTGACGATATATGGAAAGAGTAATTTAATAAACTCCGGAAATCATCCTCGGTACTAACAAGTGTAAAGAAAATTCTGCACCACACTTCATCTAGCATTACTACTTAGAAAGGTAATGGAAAACACAACTCGAGTAGTTTAAGTCTACGTACTTAGTAAAAATCTGAATGCCATCTTTGCTATTGTCGATAAGTGTGGGATGAATTAACGCCTGCCCCGGAAATTTTCTTGGGTTTTCAAACCGAGCAAATTTAAACATCCTTATCTTCGTACCGGAGTAACATACCATATATAAAATTATAAAATTTTTTGTAAAGGAAACTGGGAAGTTGCGTTACAATTACAGTTATTGGCAGCAAAATAAATCATAATTTTAGCAAAAAGAATAATGAACGTAAAATTTAGAAATTTCTTAAAATTAAGGTAAAAATATTAATTGAAGGTGTTATCCTTACCCGGGTAAAAAAATCTTGAAAAAATTAACAACAAAAATAATTATCCAAATACCCCACGTGGGTGGATTCGGCCAGTTATTACGCCTTATCGCTTTGTGCTCTTTTGTTTCCAAAAGATATAATTAAATCTGTCGAATTTACTATGCTATTCGAAGTTTTCGGGAACGATGACATATGTATGTTAGCATATCTACGGTGCACTGATTCGATTATATTAGAAAATATAGAAAAATTCATCAAAATATTGTGTATATTACGCGTGTTTAGTTAGAAATCATAAAAATAATTATTCCCTTTACTAACTTCTTTTATCCAAATGAAAGCTATCTCTCATAGTGAATGTAGAATATTTGTAGGTACATACATATGTATCTACAATCATTCAGTTATATTAAAGATTTCCAGAGTTTGTTTCCGGTGCAACGATATTCAAGTAAAAACAAAACCACTTCATGGATAAAGGAATTACCCTAGAGTGCCAATAAAAGTAGAAATATTTTCGATTTTAAATTTGATTACCACCACACAACACCCATCAAAGTTAATCTAAACAGAAGATGCACTGCATGAGGAAACAAAGATTCACGTTTCCTGTGGTAAAGGATGCCACTGGCATTTTCCATTCCATAGAAAGGTTGAATATAATATACATAGTAGAAGACGACCAGTGTAAGTCTCCTTCTGTTTGCATGAAAGCATACCAGAAATGGCGTCCATGTCTCTTCCTGACCGATGCGGTGTGCGCGCGGCCCTATGTACTCATCCACTCGTAATTTATCTAAAAGTTTAACAAGGTGTACAAGACGGAAATAGTCGTAAATGGATTACCTTAGAGAAATGTGGTTTAAAGAGTACAAGATGGTACAAAGCGAACATTTGACCGGCGGCGCGGTGGCTATTGAAGACAATTCGATGGAGAATTGAAAACAGATCAGAAGTGCCATTAGTATCGCCTTATTTACCGAACAGTTTTGCTGGTCGTTATTCAATTGATTGGCATTTCATGCTACAAGAAGGTTTCTCTACGGACAGTTTAATGGCACTATTTGAATGTGAAAATTACAAGATCCTTAGATATTGCGATTGGCTAGATGAAAGGATTCGAAGTAATTTCACTAAAAAATTCTCCACTTCAATAACTCTCTCCTTCTAATTTATTTAAATATCAGTTATCAAAAATATTGAAAGACTGAAATGAAGCTACCAATAAAAGTTATTGGAAGTATTAGCCAAGAAAATTATAGCACAGAGGATATATATGTATGTACGTATGAGCATATATACTGATATGTTTCTTTTGTCGATTTCCCTCTTCATGGTCCACGAACCACAACAGAAGTGACAATAACAAATTAATGTTATCGGACTGCTGAAAAATTTAATACCTTCTCTAATTGTTCGGAATTTCACCCACATTCGCCAGCCTCCGATGATATCGGGTCCAACACAACTTCTTGAGTTTTCTCTCTTCCTTTGTCTTTTCCTCCTGGTGGATGATTGCGTGATACTTTGATATTATTGTATGGCATATCGTGCAGGTGTTACATGTGGTCAATATCGCTTTTTGCTTTGCATAATAAATTTATCTCTTGTTTCAGTTTATTGAAAGAATTTTGTATAAGACAACCAAACTTGAGTTGTGGACTATGGACTAGTTTATAATTTTCAAAATTTCTAAAAAAAAAAGTTAGTAGAAAATCTATGAAAATTTAGTGCTAATAAATGTAAGCCAAAAACATACTTAAAATTTTAAATACAAGTTTTATGTTGTTGAACAAGAAAGGGGATTGAAGGCTTCCTACATTTTGGTAGATATAGACATTTTAATACGTAGATTTTATGGTACTACAATCTCATGTGATATACAAATATTATCTATAGTATAAATCTCTGGATTTAGTTACGTTTCGGTGTTGTATGATCTCAATGTTACGTTCCGATTACGTTTAATATATACATAATATATATATAATGCCCTACATTTAGTAAGATCTGGGAGTCTATTATTGAACACGCAACGAAATTTCGGACCTCTCGAAATTTATGTACATACGAGAAACTATATTCGAGCTATGATTGAATACGAACGCACTCCATGTAAAGCATTACCCTATAAAAAAAAGACTAGTCTAGTACAAAAACTCGATATGTAATAAATTTTCTGTTAATCTGTCAATTGTCATAGTGATGTGTTCATTCCTTTCAGAAAAATATTCAAGTGTTGTTATTTTAAAAATGGTTAACAATGCATTATTTTTTGAAGAAGAGGAGGGGGAAATTCAAGGATAATTCGAAAGCGAATTCACGATCAGTCTAACATATTTGAGACGCCTACGAAACAGTAAGGCTTAGTAAGCATTTACGACAAATTAAATTCATTTTAATCTTTCGAGGTTCATAAAATACTACCGGCTCTCAAAGGATGCATTTAAATATTTATTAGACGAGATGCAAGATAAATTTAAACAAACCGTCCTTTCTACATCAATACCACCGATATTAAAAATTGGTGTGGCAATGAGATTCTTTGCTGAAGGTGGTTATCAAGGTGGGACGGGCCAAGATCTAAATATTGGAATGTGCCAATCTACTGTATCTGTCGTGTTATCACAAATTTTGGATATTATGGAATTGGAAGTATGTCCAAAATGCATTATTTGTGAAACGAGTGAAGAAGAAAAACGAGCATCCAAATCTAATTTTTTTAATGTCGCGTGTTTTCCTGGAATAATGAGCTATGTGTTGACGGGACTCACATAAATATAATTGTTCCATCTCAAGATGAGCATTTATATTTTAATCGAAAAGGGTATCACAGTCTTAATGCTATAATCATAAGTATTCATTGCTCACTTGGAGGTAAATGATTTTTCAAAATAACATTTTAGGTATGCGACTATAAAATGAGGATACGTGTATTGTTGCCATGACTCGTTAGTATGGAGTTTCAGCGACGAGATAGATAATTTAAAGACCAATTATGAAAATGGTGATAGGAATAGTTGGATACTAGGTAATTATTTGGAAAAGGCAGGTAAACCATACATATAATTACGTAAACAATTTTAGGTGATTCTGGTTATCCTCTCAAACCTTGGTTAATTACGTCATATAGGTCAGCTTCAGAAGGAAGCAGAGAGGTGATATTTAATACTGTCTATTCAAAGGCAAGGAACATTAGCTGTGTTCCATTGGGCTGTGTAAAGTGCTCCCAAGGACTTCTACCTACTCGCAACTACTCATGCTTTTGTCAGCAAGTAGATGAGCCGAGTAGTTTCGCAAAAATTTTCCGCTAGGTGGATTTGGATGCTAAGTGGTTATTGAAATGTCAGAAAGATGAAATTTGAGAGAAAATGTTTATGAAAAACAAATAAAATTATTTAACTCATCCAGAATAGGAGAATTATTCAAATTTATATATTATCGTTATGAAAATAAATACGGTAAGAACTTTGAATATAATAAATATCGAACAGACACGAGTTTTTATCCTTAAATTTTCTAGGTAGTGGGTACATACTACTCGAGGAAAGTAGATATAAGTACAGTTTTTCATAATTTTATTTTTAGTAGCCTTTAATTAAATTAATTTGGGTAATATAGTTAATAATCCCAACTATTTTCATAAGAAATTTGATATAATAGAAACAGAAATGTCTGAAATTGGAGGTTATGTTTTACTCTTGACAACACAAACTTGCGTTCCATTCGGAAATTGCTCGCGAGTTCTGAAATCTCGTTTTCGGTGTTTATACGAAGTAAGAACGCTTCACTACAGCCCATTCAAAGCTGTGAAAGTAATCAATGCGTGTGCAGCGTTGCACAACATTTGCATATACTTTAAAGTGGATTGCAACCATATCGTGTTGCCTCGTGAAAGTGAATACGAAGAAGAAGAAGTAGAAATTGATACGAGCACAGAGGAACGGGCAGTAGCCATTTTAACTTAAAATGAAATTCTACATTTCACCTTTTTCCAAGCATCTGAAGTTCTCTTTGGTAGTCCTTGGGAGCTTTTATCCTAAGATAATTTTCCTCAATGGGCCATTGTTGTTGCTCTAGCTTCGTTTACTATTGTGTAGCCGTGTGCCAAATCTGGATGGCTGACCATAAAATTAACCAACGCTTTGTGTTGATTAGTACTCGTAAGCTTGGCTCTAAAAATAATGCATAGTTATTATCTCATTGTTTTGTAAAGTAAAAGTCTCAATATGATTGTTTGTTTGCATAAACTATTTCGCACTTCAATAACTTGATAAGTGAAATGTCAACGAGCAAATGTCCAAAAAGTTTCGCTCGAAAAATTGATATTTTCGTGTTCAATGGTGCCAAATGTACGAAAATTTCCATTCGAAATTTCGTTTCGTGTTCAATAATAGACCCCCTGATAACATTTCTGTTTCACTTTCCTTACAACTATTTTATAATCACTCGAGGGCGAATTGTATACCTATTTATTCCTTTTGGATGAAAGTGCCAACAACACGAAGATTTTCTCACATACTTAAATGAAATCAGGATCGGAAGATTCTCAACATTTCGACAAAGTCTGGTACGGTCTTGTCAATTTCGGACGAATCAGAATGAACCCTTAAATTAGTTAGATGATAATTTAGATAGCTAAAATGGCAAAAGACCTGATGCGAATATTACCAATCCAACTGCTAAAAAATTGTAATGGAATGGTCTGTGGTGTTTATATCTGCATAGGCAGGAAGTCCCATTCACTACTTTAAAAAGATTATGAATGCAGAAATATATATAAACATAATAGAAGAGAGCGATTCTTCCAACTTAAGGATTAGCAACCTTTTATTGTAAATAAATAATAATAAAATAATAAACGATGATTCGGAATGAATTGATTTAATAATAGGAAATTTTAACTTTGCGAATATGTAAACAATGCAGATAATGGATTGTGAGAACTTTATTATCAAATTAGAAACGAACTGGTATAGAACAGCATTTATGGTACTTAGCAAATTCATATGGCACGATGTAGGAATAAATTTTCAGAGACAAGGTAAGTTTTGAGGTAATCAGTTTGGTTACCGATTATCCAATGTTGTGTGCGAGTCGTGTCTTACTAATCGGCATCCGTACTATAATTTGATTGATGAAACTTCGCCTTATACATATATATATATCAGACGTCTAGATGTTAAAATCGATTGCGATAATTGAGGTAGGCTGAATTAAGATTCTTCAATATTGAGTCTAGCCAGCAGCAATGAACTAACCTACCCAAAAAATCTAGATCTGAAAGTCTGGAGTTTCCCACTTGCGGTAAGTGGGGTAATCGTTCAGTACGGATAATTAAATTAGATTGTGTTGTCTGTCCTTATGACAGTTAGCGAGAAGAACGGATGAGAGTATCTTGTCGTCCACAAATTTATGGGATTGTTCATATGATAATAGTAAGGAGTTGTCCTCGAGTAAACTAGTCATAGTCATAGATAAATTTATTAAACGCCCCGGACACAGCCACGTCAGACAACGGTGTGCGAATCGAAAAGTTACAGGAATAAGCTTAATACTAACATATGGGTTAGCGATTGGATATATAATTTTGCAGGATAAAAGTATATAGAAGAATAAAAAAATTAGAGCTAGAGTACATAGCTTAGACGAGAGGTCTCTTATAAATTCAGGAGGCTGCGGCGTGGTCTTACTGTCCCAATGATAATACAACCTGATGACTTAACATGCGACTGAAAAATTATATTTATTATGTTATCACCACAGACGTGGTCCCCGGGAGATGTGGCTATCAAAATGGGAAGCAGTACAACGAGATGCCCTTACCGTCCCTATGATCGTGGTGCAAGTCGTATAACTGCGTGAACCCTGAAGTGCGGTGTTCATAGAAAAATAATGCTTCCTTACGACCGAACAGAGGTTGTCAGAAGGATGAGGTTGCTAGTACCTCCAGAGTTCCGCAACATTGGTGGTCCGTACTTGTCGTATCAGTGGTGATTCTTACTTGTAAAATTTTCTCCAGGGGAATTATCCACGGAGTGCGGATGCAGTTCTAGCTGGGGGCGTTTCTGGAAATAAGAGTAATATGGAACATAAAGAGTTAAAGAAAAGCCCTTTTTTGTTTTGTGTTAATTCTCCTGGATATATATATTTTTTTACTTCGATATATTTCCTTTCTTTTTGTCTGCTCTGAAAAAGTTCTGTCACAAGACTGTAAAACCAAAAAAACATATTTTTTACTACGTTATAAAAAACAAAGCCTACCTAGCTACGGCTGTTTGCGTTCAGAAAGGTATTACTAGACCGAATTTAAAAAAGTGATTTACCAGGTTTGTACGATGGCTTGACTGGAGTTGTTTAGAAATAATGGAAACAGATCAGTCGCGTCGCCACAAGCTCACCACACTCTGGTGGAAAAAACAATCTATACACACTGCGTCACTTGATTAATGAGTATGTTCAGGATTCGTAGAAATTCTGATATTAACAAAACATAAAAAACTTGGATGCTAACACAAGTTAAGGAAACAATACACTAGAGACATAAATTGGAATAACGACGTAGTGCAACGAGCCAGCCAGCAACAACTGCATACATAATAATTACTTTTAAGCTACACAATTATTAATGTGCTTAACTTATTATTTCAAATTTATGATTTATCCTAAATTTAGAAATAAATTGAATGGGCAAGAAATTTGTAATTAATTAATAATTTACTAACAATTTTATATGAAACGGTAAAACTTCAGGCAAGAAGTTATGTTGCTATGACCATTTATTGTGGCCATGCGGCTTTGAGCACCGTTATTTGGTACCGTGCACAAATCATGGGCTCCATAAACCACAATCTGATTTGAATCGATCTCTTTTCCAGCTTGGTATCACAACGGTCCACTTGGTTATTCCAATCCCATTAACATATTTCTTGGGATATATTTCCTATTAACAAACTTTATTTCTGGTATCTACTCAAATAAAGTTGCTTGCTTTGTGTAAAAATTACTAACCAATACCTTATTTCGGGTATCGATTGGAACAAAGTTTTTAATTGTAGGTATCGACCGCATTAATAACGGTTTCCTCACTTCTTTAAGCCTTCGAACTCTCAAACTTTTCGAATTCTGCGAAATATGAGAGCGCTTCAGCGATGACTTTTTCGATTGATGTGAAATTTTCTCATCAATTTCTTGATGCTTAGAAAGAAAAAGAAGTTGCAAATATCGTGGTATAGTTGCTAGTCCAATTCGACACTTTTGGACATGGCACTATTTGACGTATGAGCTGGTGCGTTATCGTTGTAGCGGGATATTTTTCGCCAGTGGAACCGCTTTTCAAGATGCATAATAGTAAAAATGATAATAAATTTCTTTGGCAATGAGTCACTAAAGATTATGCAATGCTAATTTAAAAATTTGGAACCATGACCTCCGGGTATAAGGCATTAGAAAGTTGACATGATTGGAACCAAAACACAAATTTTCGACTTTTTACTTACATTGCTGTTGCGATTGGTATTGGAAACATAACGCCAGCCACCAGCGGTAGGAAATTGTGTTTCCTAAATTTGTTTGCAGTGCGCAATGAATTTAAGCCATTAAACTAGCAAATTTAAATTATGTTTAGTTTAATATATTGTACTTATTTAAAAAATTATACCTGCATCCAGTAGAATAAAATCATAAAAAAAAGTAACTTTATTTCTAGCCTTTCAGACATCGATTCAAATGATGATGATTTCAAATCGGGTTACTTTCTTTCCAGTCGGTTAATAATCGTATTTATTATTATTTCTAGAGTAGTTTTTTGAGAAATTTACCATGACAGCTACATTTATGAATATTTCGTAAAATTTATTTTGCTGTGCAAGGTGTTCTTCATTAAGGATTATGATCTGGATTCCGGGCAACCTACTGATGAATTTTCATACCATCTCGTATAATCTAGTGTCTCTTTTAAGGTTATTGCCATACTTTTCGTGTTTTCCTACATATCTGTATCGGTATAAAACTGTGGACCATATTAACGGATTGGGTAAGTAAATACCCTAGGTTGGTTTATCTTACACGGATTTGATTTTGTCAATTCAATGATTTTGTACTTTTCTGTTGATAGATGAATAATATTATCTGACTCGATCGCGCGATTCCATACTCTAGTGTTTCACTCTGTATGGGTGTCTGCACGCACGCGGGTGTTGTGTGTACGTATGTATGAGTGTGCGTGCATACATTTATATGTGTGGGAATGTTGTTCTCTACGTTGACGCGTTTTCAAGAAGTGCCCCAATATTTAGTAAAACACGAAATTTTTGTATGGCAACCCAACGAAGGAGTTGCCCGATTCATCCCATTTTCTAACTTAAATTTCCCTCTTTTTAAAAAAGGCCTATATACAACATTTCAGCTCTCTACGTCGACACGATAGGCAGTGTCCAAATATATAGTGAAAAACTAAAGTTTTGTATAGCAACACCAAGAAAGGGTTGCCTGATTTGCTCCATTTTTAAATTTGTATTTGTAATTTTTATGAAAACCCCGTGTACAAAATATGAGCTCTTGACCTCGATGCCTTCTGAGGAAGCTTTCAAGTATATAGTGAAAAACTAAAGTATATATAGCAAACCCAATTTGACCGATTTTGACCATTTTTGTAATTTTTTTTACTATTGCTATGAAAACACCAAGTACCAAAATTCTGCTCTCTACGTGCATTCGTTGTCAGACAGTGTCCAAATATACATATACTAAAAAACCAAATATATGTATGGCAACCCTATGAAGGAGTTGCCCGATTCAGTCCATTTTTGAACATGTATTTTCAATTTTTATGAAAACGCCGCTGGAACCAAACAAATATATTCACAAAATGTCATTGAAATCGGTTGGGCGGTTTCGGAGATTAGCGTGTACAAACACAGTGACACTCCGCCGGATGTGAGAGAAGTTTCGCTGCTATGAGGCAGATAAAAACGTGGCTTAGAAGCACAATACTTCAAGAACGATTCTCTCACATGTCACTGATAAACATAGAGAATTCCATTAATGAAAAAAAATTACAGCTGAAAAAATGTGTATATCAGGGAAACTTAGGTGCGATTTCGAGCTTAGCAGATATTTCCTGCATGTAAGAAAGCAAATTGTTTCGTCTTATTCAAACTGATATAGAAAAATTAAATTAATAGTAGTAAATATATTTTCTAAATTATCTCCGATAATGATAATGGCAGTAAATGTTCATACAGAAAATAAGAAAAGGTTATATATCCTAAGAATGGATTTACTTACATGTAGCTTACTTTTCGTTATTATAGAAAAGATTTATTTAAAATATTCCAAATTGGATAATTTTTAGTAGGTACTTATTATGCTGACTTAATGAAAATGTCCTTCTTTGTAGAAAGTCAGTTTCGTTGTATAAGCAATAATTTTCTTATCATAAGAAGAATTTTTCTCAATACCGGAATTGTTTCAGCATATACTAATTAAATTTGGCTTCTATTAGATCTACAGTTTTATTGCCATATTCTATCTGTAAAGGCTTTCTCACTCCAGTAGAAATCATAATGCTGGTAGATTAAAAAAAAAAAAAACAAATCACATATATTTTGCATTCGATCGAAATGAAATCCAGTCAAATAAATAGGCGAGATTTATTAAAGAATCAACCCTTGCTCGAAATCAAACAACTGTAATCAATAAAATAGTTTACTTGATGTAAGGAAGCTTGGCGTTAACAGTGATTAACGTTTTAGAAGCTTTTACACATTTTTGAAAAATAATACTTGATTGAAGAATATTCTTTTTCAATTTTGTGTCAGGCTGGCAACTACTAGCGCCAGCCCCCTCCACAATAAAACCCTAGCTACATTAATACCCAACGCCCACTTCCCGCCTACGGGAGCTTAATTATGTATAAAATGTAAATTAATTTGCGTTTTTTCCTCCCTAACTAATTTTTCAATTTTCAACATCCTCGACATGGGATAAGGAAATGTGTTTATTCCCCTTTAACTTGTTAATGAAACCTCGGGATACTGATCTTATTAATTAGCAGTCGGTATAATGTAGAATTCATTCCAATCAAGTTGAGTGTGTCTTATCCTAAAAGTTTCGGATCGTTCAGATAATTTGCAATATATCACTCGATTCAATCAAATAAATTGAATATTCTCTAAAAAAAAAAAAAACCCAAAGGAACCATCATTTTAGGCTCTACCAGATCCACGAATAAGTGTACGAAGTTAATTACAACAGATTAAAACCCGATTTATTCACTACAGACGAGCTACGTTTGTGGCGATTTTGGATTAGCATAGATTAGCATAGATACTTGTCATACCGTATTTGATTTTCTTGGTCAAGGTCCCCGAAGTTTTAATCTAAAATCTGAACTAAGTTGCAATAGTAGTATTTGTAAATTTAGAGACTTCACACCAATATTTTTAATCAAGATGGTGAGCTGTTTTCTTGTTAAGATTTTGCATGGAATGATCAAAACTTTCTTTAAATATACCAATCGAAATCGTCGAAATCAAATTTTATGAGATGGTTAGCAGCTACACAGTAAAAAATTTTTACAACATTTATTCTAGGCAATTTGTTGCCAACTTTAAATGTGGTAAATTTACAACACATTGAAACGCTTACAATTATCCATTTAAAAATACTTCCTTCAACGTAAACAGGTTACAAAGGAAGTGTAAAAGTTCAGAAAACCTGTAAATGAATTCCTCAATTGCATGTAATTTTACATAACGTCATGTTATTTATTAACAAGCATCGTAAATGCAAAACTACACCAGGACTGTAAATGAGTTCCATTAACTCATGTATTTTTAAATAAAATTCTGTAATATATTCACAATCGATGTGCAAAATTACTAGTATGTAAAAACTGGATTCCATTTATGTAGTAAATTTACATATTTCATTGTATACGAATTAAATCCTTATTTAGAATTTCGCAATATTTTATTTATACCATTTCCGGGTTGTATTGCATAGAGAATACTGATATTGCCTGCTTTTCTTAGTCAAAGTTAGACGCCAGTGTTAACTCATCTGGAGTTTAAAACTTTTATTGAAATAATCCCCAGATTAGCTAAAATAGATATAACTTAGACTATGAATTGGAGACATTATAATAATTTAGCTATGAGGCAAACTGAAAGAACAATTAAGTAAAAAAAATTTTCAAAACAATAGATAATATATTTTATAGATTTCTTTTTACATATTGCAAATACGATTAAGAGTTCATAATTGTGAAAATCGAATTTAATTCCAAATACTATAGGATGTCATATTTTTCTTATCTGAAGATGTTAGACAATGTCAATTTTAGAAATGGTTATAGCTCTAGATATATTTTGGATATGACATACCTACTAAAAACAAAAACAAAACAATTCTCAATATAAAAATTCAAAAACATAAGTAACATGATATGAAAATATTTCTTTCTAAAAAAAATTAACAAATAAATAAAATAAAATGCTTTCTAAGCTTAATTAATGGAAAAAAAATATTATTGTATGAGTATAAATTCGGGGCAGCTTTCTATCCACCTTCAAGTTGGACTTTTTGAATTGCAGAAACAAGTCTAATCACTTTTGCCATTGCAGTCATATTCTTCTTTCTGCCTCTGGAATCCTCCGTATACATCTCAAAGAAGAATCGTTGGACAAATTCATAAAATTGGGATGCATCTTTTGGATATTCAATATTTAAATTGAAATATATACAAAACGTCTGTATAAAAGCTTCCTTGAAACAAGTTGAACTAGAGTTAAACAACTCGTTGTCAGCATATACATAATAGATACATGATCCGTCAGCAGACTCTGTAAAAGGAATCATGTTATTAGATTAACTGTATAAATACAATGGGTACGAGTAGAAAATGTCGCCAATATGGCATTATAATAGGAAATATTATGAATTACATCACAACAGAGAGCCAGTAGCTATAGATAAACCTTAAGAATCGAACTTTTAATTTCAACATTAAAGACTTTTTGCTCTATGGATTTCTATATAAACTACTGAAATTCGAAGGTTTAATTAACCCATTGATATACTCTTAATGATTTGATGATATGATACACGTACCAATGAGGAGGTACTTAATACCTGTAATGTAATTCTCAGCAAGTATCAACGAAACTACTCTCTTTGCTAGAAACCACAATCACTTTTCCAAAGGATCTCCTGCACTCGGACTCTTAGATCAGGGTTTTAGTAGCTTGACTACAACGAATAAAAACTCTGGAGCTTCATTCATAGCTACGTTTTCCAGGTTTTGTAGTGATTGAGTGAGAAGCAAAGGACAACAGATTTTCTCTGAGAATGATTATCGTTTAAAAATAGAAGACTGGAGGACAAATGCAATGATCTTGAGGCTAGATGATTAAAAGGGATAAAAATCACCGAGTGAAGGCGAAGTTTTTCCTGCGGTTTTAAAAAAAAAAATATTTGAAATATTTTCAGATAAAGCTCCCGAAAGCACGTACAGAGGTAAAGGTGAAATATACATCTAGAGCGACTCTTCATCGCAGATCAAAAATTGAGGTTAAGTTAGTTAAGTTAAATGAGTTAGTTCGCTTACCTATTACTGCAAACCAAGGAAACGGTCCTGGAGGCTTAATTTCATTGAAAGAAGTTCCAATCTGTAAATAACATTCTTTAATATTCGCTTTATATATAGTAATTTTTATGAAGACCTTACCGGATATTTTTTGAATACCGAGTCCCTACATTCGTTAAAATATTTTGATAAAAATGTAACAGCTAAATGTTCCTCATCTGCTTTGTCTGTATTATATATTGTAACCATTATTTTGGATTTTTGAATGTCGCCGTACTTGAGAACCTTTTTAATATTTTGGCAGAAATTTCCCATTACACTGTTTATGCCAACATCTGTTAACTTCTGGAAATGTTTATATATAAAATGTTTATGAACCAGAAAAGGCCATTCTTCCTTAAGATCCTTTACGGATGGAGTACTTTCAAGATTATTTAAAAACGTTCGTTGTTGTAAATAAGTATTATCCATAATGTTTTCAATATCTCCATACTCCTCCTTTGAAAAGGTTTTCTTCCAGCTAAGCTCTTTAAGTTTATTAACTTTTTCATTAACACTCATTTCAGTATTATTTAGATCTTGTTCGAATACAGGTTGCCAGTTCTTACAAGTATTTTGAAAGTTTTTTGACGTTATCCTTTTTTTAAATGGGATTTTTGAATGAAATTGACTTTGGCTTTTTTGTGGGCGATTAAGATAATTATTTCTGTGAATGAACGTAGTAATTATAGGTGAATGTTTAATTGCAATTGTGTTTCCTGTCGTGTCTGTATATAGAAATGTTTTTGGATACTTTTCTGTTAATTTAGTAAGAGTATCGCGGAAAACTCGTGTGGGTATATAGGGAGAAATAGTTCTCAAATCATCCACAATTATGTGGACTACGGTTTTCAAATATGGCCCTAATTTTTCCCCCTTATTACAAACCTCCATTACCTTCAGTGGGAATTTATTCCATGGAATACAAAATCTGTCAAAAGTTCGTTTTATCATACTGCTAACAGCTTCATTGTCACTATCTGACAAGGCACCACTGCTAATTGATAATGTTGTTGGCAGTGATGATTCGGAGTCACTGTTACATGTAGTGGATTCATGTGGTAAATTTATAAAAAATAAAGAGCTATCATCCAAATTATCAATACAGGATTTTTGGGTTGCAACATTCTGTATAATTGTAGCTGAAGTCGATGGCATAGGAAAAGGTACCCATGATTCATTTTCCTCTATCAGAAGTATTGTATCATTAGTTAAAAATTGTAAAATTTCATCTTCATCGATAGGACTTCCATCTGATTCAAGCAAAAGTTTGGTCCCACGCATTCCTTTGTTATTTGCTAAAATTACATTTAAGATATAAGCAAGTTATTATATGTAACCTAAAGTGAGTCTTACCTGCTTCAATGACGCTACTAATTTTAGGTTCAGCTATGATAAGTTTTTTATCAGTCCGGAAAAGATTGGTTACTTTGAATAATACTTTTTCTTTGTTAGACATGTTTTTGTGATTTTAATTTCTCGGTTTATTATTTTTTCATGAGCTTACTGATGTTATTACAAATTTACTTGCAATTAAACTTGTCTTTTACTTATAGATAATAAAAAAATTAATAATACTAAATTTTTTTTAAGTAGAACTCTTTCATAAATCAGATTTATGGAACGGGTAAATATTTTCAAAGATAGAAGATAATCGATTTGTTTCAAACTCATCCGTAACTTAATCATTTAACTGAGCGGAAGAGAGATTTTTACGGTGTCTCTATTTTATAATAACCAATATGGTGGTGAACATATAACGTCATCCCCAATTGAATAAAGCTTACAACAAAGCGGTATTAGTAAGTCTTTAAAAAATATATATTCATATTTATCGTTATAGTTTAAAATTTCGAATACTCCTGCTTTATAATTATAAACCATCATTAAACTTTTTCCATAAAAACATCCATTGTCATAATTTTCACTTACGAAAATATATTCAATTTGAACTATCTTAACATAAAGTTGGTCATTTACATGAACAACAACGCAATCATTTTTTTTATAGTCAGTTCCTTTTATATTTACTTTCAGGGTAAAATATTTAAAATTTTTTAAAGGGAGATTAATAAATGCTTCAGGTATAACAATTTCAAATTTATCCGAAAACACATCTGGCAAAAATCTATCATTATGTAATGATGCTTGAAACAGTTGGTGCCTCTCTGATAATAATTTTGTTATATTAATATAATTTTTAGCCCTGTTAATAGTATTTTTAAAACCTTGGTGTTTATGCTCAAAATTCATAGTCCACAAACCTACCAATGGACCAAAACTTTTAATTAAATAGGGATAATGGGATAAATAATGATGTTTAGGAAAAAAAGTTGCATTGGAAAAACATATAATTCGCAAACGAAAATATTCCTCAATCAAATGCGATAAATAATCAATTTGTGCAACTTTAATTTGAGGTGAACAAACTATACGACATACTTCTAACAATTTCAACAACATACTCCAAATATCGCAGTTATAATCAATCTGTACTTCATATACTATTAAAGGAAGAATTATTAGAAAATACCAGTTTTCATAGGCTGTACCAGGAAGTTTGCTTATGCCTCTCTTTATATTTGGTAGTGACAAATTCTTGTTAATTTTCTTATTTAATATTTTATATTTTACATTCAGGTATTCGTAAGTGAAGACTTTCATTTCTACCATTTGATGTACGATCAAACACAAGTCATATTTTACTATTCCTTCAAAAAGGTCGTGTGCTAAACAGGGTGGTAGACCTGGACTACAAACGTTATAATGCGACAGTTTGTTTAATGGTGAAGCTTTTTTTACTCCATCTACAGAAGTAGCTTTATAGCTTTCCAATAAGGTTCTAAGAGCTTCGTCATAGTTGTTCGGAGTTCTTAGCTGTTTTGGCTTTATGTCTTTGTTATCCAGATTTTCTTTTGAATATAAACAGTACCGGCATAAAAATTTAGATTTACTAAAATTTTCATTAAATCCACCGATTTGATGGCTTCCGAGATTATCACCTATAACTGCAACTAAGGAGCCCTTAACATTGGTATCGCGGCCAAATATTGTTAAAGAAATTCCTTTGGTTTCTAAACTACACAAATCAAAAATAAGTCTTTCAAACACTTTCTCAATACCGAAAAATTTCACGTTATTTTGCTTACACAATAAAACTAGCTGAATATTATTAATACGAAGTCTATGATGTGGATATATGTTTCCTATAGCCATATAAACAGCCAATAAATTATGTTTTCCTTTAGATGAACTAAGAGGATTACAAATTTCAAATGAATCTTGGTATAATATTATTTCAATTCTCTTGTCTGAAGATTTATAGAAACAATTGTTTTTATATACTTTCCCATTTCTATAATCACATAAAATTTCCAAATTATTGCTTATGGGATTTAAAAACTGCCTCTGAGCCTCTTTGTCTGTAAACATAACCTTTAATGTATCTAAAATGGGGACGTAATGATAGCTGCATTCAATGTGGGTGCTATTTCTTCCCAAGTAAATGTCTATTGGCTGTACGTAAGAAAGGTTTTTTTTATAAAAATTGTTTCTTTTGTATGAAGAATCTGCATCGGTCAGCTTTTCATTCAATTGTGTACTTATTAAATTTTTTATAAGCTCCGCCTCTAAATTTTTGCAATTAAAATTTACGCAAAATTTTTTTATTTTATTTTCTAGATAAATTGAACTTACTTTATCAAAGTTTTTGAACTCAGTAATAAAGCTTTGTATCACATCCTCTGTAAGATTAAACTTCGTTTTCATCTTTAGCAAGAATGTAGATAAATCAACACATAAATTATGCTTCGGAGATTCTTCCAATTTAAAATCACTCGCAACATCATATTCCAAAATGTCATTTTTACTGACAACAACTACTTTTTCGTCATTTACACTCCTTTTATGATTTCGAAATAAATGGCTATGAAAGGATGATTTAACCGAAAACTCCTTCTCACAATCTTTCACAGGACAAACAACACTTTTTTCAAAGCCAAAATGGAACGAAACATGCGAAACAATTTCTTTCCACGTTTTGCAAGAAAATATGCATGATATCTGTTTACATTTATAAATTTCTAGCGTAGCTTTCTCTACAATCTTATTGTATGGATGATATCGACAGCAATGAGATTTAAAAGAGTTATACTTAAGAAAAATCTTACCACAATTAAGAATTTTGCATACGAAAATATAGTTTTCATTTAAGCGATGAACGTACTGATGATTATTATAGCCACTTACATCAATAAACTCTAAATCACAAACTTTGCACTCAAATCCCATTATACTTCATAAAAATAACAATAAACAACCAACAACTTTAATAAATTTCTTTAAACCTTTCACGCGTGGACAAACAACACACTTTCAAGATTATCCAAAGAATGATTAAGCCAGCACAAACCACTGTAATACTAATCTGCCACGTACCGGTATGACGTTGCAAATACATACGAATACATGTGTTCATTAATAATTGTTATAGAGTAGTAGCACAACACAATTGACTAAGCCGGATTTGTATTGGAGATTGCGGCCTGTTGAAGAACTTCTCCGGATAATTTTAACGTAGTGTGCGTGAACGCGTGGTCAGTTCATCTATAGAATGACAACAAAGTTATGATATTTTACAATCTTTCGTAGTAGGATTCCACTATTTGTGAGAAAAATTACAATTCTTATAAGTAAAAATGCCACATATTATAAGAATTTAAGAACTATTATGTAGTGGGAAAAACACCATCAAAAGTTTGTAAAATAGAGGAATGAAGAAATTACAAACATTTATTCGTACTTTGGAGTTTTTGCAGTAAAAGAATGGAAAGTGTTGCCATACTGAATGTAATATTACAGTATATGGTATAAATTTTGCAGCTGGTTTACAATATTACTTCATTATGTGTTTAAAAGTGTGGAATGGATGAAATCACTACGTTTTCTTCGCTTTTATACACACTTCAGTATTTTTATCACAAAAGAATGTAAACAAACACAACTTTGAAGCTAGCGAAAATAGAAAAATTTTTTACTGTGTACATAATCATTCTGATTAACTTAAAATCGGTAGTATTATGTTTCCACACTTATTTGGTGGAAATTACGATCAATATAAATCACGAGTATGCTCATCTTTAAAGGATGTACACATTTTCTAATAATAATGCTCTGTCATGGGTGCTCTCCCTAAGTTACTGTTAAACTCCAATTCTTTTGTATGAATACATGCATAGGTAGACATACTCCCAATATGCTGGTATGTAACTGACAATGTTTCCCTTTGTATTCATTTGCTTGCAGTTATATACCAAGATTATAATACAATAACAAAAAAAAAGGAACATAGTGATTTTCCGTTACTAAATGAAATCTTTAATCTGAAGTTCATCTCAAATCTCGGGATATTAAAAAAAATTTTTTAAGAAGATTGATATTTGTCATAGAGGCCTTAATATGATGACCCACCTATCCATCTATCAGAACAGCTTAAAAAACAATAGCAAATTTCTCAAAAACTTAATTGGAGATGTGGCTTTTCCACCTTAACACGGCAACCTCTCTTCATTCCCTTTTATTTTACTTTTCATCTCCTACTTTAGTGTAAGCACATTGAATTTCTTATCTTTAGTTTCCTTGGTTGAAATGTTTAAATTGTGTTTCCGAAGACACGTGGGCTAACGCAACATGATGTCGTTAACATTGAAACAACTCAGTCCTTAGCTAACCGTAGCATCTTTCCCTCTCATCGTAGGGTCTTCTTTTTCTTGAAACACCCAAAAAGAACTATGTACTCGTATACACTGAATAGTACCTCATTCAACACTTGCACTTACCTTTTCCAATACGTTCCCCATTGTGTCAGCAAATATATCCGAGCACCACTCAAGATTTATCTGAAATGCAGGACAATATCTGGTTAACATCTCTTATTCGTATTGTACCTTCGGGACTCTGTGCCAGTGCGGCCATGTAAAAGATGTGCGCGCACAACAGTTAAATCGTCGACACAATAAACAATTCCTGAGTCGGCGTTGACAATAATTTCGCGATTTATCCACATCTTAAAGGCGACTTAAGGCCAGACTCTGTGGTGGTTTTTATCAGATACTACGAATTCTTTCGTCTCGCGGGCCGGGTAGGTACTTTTCCAATGGTATTTGACTCAATTCAATCGCCTTACCATACCGTGGCGGTGGTGGTGGTGCTCGAAGTGAGCTTTAGCGAAAAAGAAATGTTCCAGTGAATATATTGTGTCAATTAAGATGGTCATGCCAAAGTCAAATAATTATGTCAATCGGGTAAGTACGTAATGATCGGAGATGCTATCTTACAGGCCTTTCTCTTTTGTGTCAAACTACTTTGGGGAACGATCATTGGGATACGGATCACTGATCGGAAATGCCTGCAGTGTCTTCGACAATTTATTGTTGACATGCCGAGTTTTAATCTGTGGCTTGTTGCATTTAATTAATTTTCAATTTATGGCGTATACAAGGCGAGCGATTTAAAAGAGTGCGAACGAACATAAACGGAGGACCAGAAACACGACTGCTTAATGCCCCCTTATTGCTGCTGTTGCTGAATATCATTTCATTGTTTAATGGGCATCACAAAAGTTGAGATGATCTGACAGGTGAAAGGTATATGATCATCTTTTTACCATCCCCAAGTGGCTTTTCAGGTATAAATCGAAGAAGATAAATTAAGAGGTTACCAGCTATACGTGACGGAGCAAACATACTCATCCGAATTAAAATTTATTAAGGTGACGCTTAAGTCGGGCATGATTCGCGGATTTTTTTCCACAATATCAAAAACGCGATACCAATTATTTCGGCAAGGATTCTCTTATATCAAACGCATTTCTGCACTGAACCGCGTTGCGGCGTCATTGTCTTCCTGATATTTGCATAACCACCTGGCCATATACCGCTGTGCAACCATTTATCAAACCCCGCAACAAAAGCTCAGTGCACATAAATTTAATTAAGCGGATATTACAATTAATTAGTCGACATCTTTAGATCATTAAATTTCCATATAACCGTTAAATGTCTGGAGCTATGATATCGGATTGACAAGTAACGAACGCCAGCACACGACCGCCACTTACCTCCTGGGCTGGAAGGCTGAGAGTCACAAAAGATATCATAAATCCATGGTTTACTTTCACTACCTCAGAATCATATGGCCGGCCGGGCATTTGGCGATTCAGATTCGAGTGGTTGGTTGATTGGTTGGTTGTAAACTCCTGGTGTCTACGGTCAGTTAGGCGCTTAGACTAGAGTATTTATCTGCTTTCGAGTTTAGCTTAGTTTGTCTAGACCTAGATCAAGGAATGGTCAAGTCTTGCTGAAGAAAAATAGTAGCGGGCTATTATGATCTCGTAATATCTGATACGCGAATATGATGCTAGGCCAGCTGCAGTGATGGTGCTCTTTTCTGTCTTGCACGACTGGGTGTGGTGGTCAGCTGCAGATTTGATATTACTTACGATGTCCAAGGTTGATCGAAAATCCATTGTGTGATCGATTTGAAATTAGAAGCGGATAGGAACTGTTACATACAATAGTGGTATTCAAGTAAATTGACTGCGTTTCATAACTCAGGCTTTATATGAGTATTGATTGTGGTATGTATACGGATGCAGGGCAAATTTGTATATATATTATAATGTTTCTGTCTTAAACTAGATAAAAATTATTAGTGATAAATGCTCTTATGCATAAGTAGTAACCATTATGCACTTTTTATTTTATAAATATTTTCAGCTCTCTAAGAACGTCCGTTCTCGACTTATGGTTTTGACGGAACGACGGTAGGACAGACGGACGGAGTGGCGGACAGACGGACTGACTGGTGGACAGACCGATGGGTGGACGGACATGAAGAAATGAAAATAACTTTTAATAGTATGGGTGGGTGTTTAATCCATTGTTTCTGTGCGTTACAAACGGAATGACAGACTTAATATACCCTATGATTATATCATCTAGGGTATAAAAATATGATATGATTATAAAGGTCACCAGAAATTGCGTAATTAGGTCAACAGCGTTATCTGTCCACCTAACAGCGATGTCGGGGAACTACTGAAATCAACTGCGACTTCTTTAATTTTATTTCATTCATTGTTGAATTTTGCGAATTCTGAATTTTAAAATATCATCAATTATTTATACATACCCTAGATGAAATCTATAGGGTTTATTGAGTTTGTCATTCCGTTTGTGACGCATAGAAATAACGGTGGTAGAACAAAATGGATGGGACACGTCCGCACGATAACATGAGAACGCGTGCACGTCGAGAGCTGAAATTTTGCACACGGAATATGAAAAGAAAAGTAAATTTAGGTTCGAAATTGAGACAAATCGGGTAACTCCTTCGTAGGGTTGCCATAAATAAATTTCGTTTTTTACTGTATATTGGGCGACTACCTGAGAACGCGTCGACGTACAGAGCTGCACTTTTATACACATTTTCATGGAAATAGTAAATTAAATTAAAAACTGGGATAAATCGGGCAACTCCGTCTTGGCATTACCATACAAGAATTTCGGTGTTTTACGTATACTGTGAAAACGATCACTGACAGTTATTTTTATTGTAGTAAAATATTCTTTAGAACGTAAAATCATATAAAATTGATTATAATCATTTTTAATGTGCGACGAACAGTTCTAGAAATATACGCGAAAAACCAGCTCGAAAGCCAACTTGCGCACAGATGAGAGACAAACCATACAAAATTTCATATGGGCATTCATCTAGGATACTTTGAGAATTTTAGATTTTCTACTTGTTCTATTTTCGTTTATTTTTTGAGTCACACAATTTCACTATTTGGGACCTGTTGATGAGTCAAACCAAGGCTTGAAGCCTGCTGCCCTAAATCAAGAAGTTTTGTGATGAAACTTGAATAACTTTATATAACTTCTATAAATTTAAAAAAGAAAAAACGGAACACAATTTACAGTCTACTTACATAATAACACATATCTCAATTGCTTTAATGAGGGCCAAAATCTGAAAAAAAAAACAGCGAAAAATAACAAGCTTCTCGTAACATCATATCACTTGGGCCCAGAACAGTCAGACTGATCGATAGAATTAAACCGAAATTAATTCTTGATTAACTAAACCATACGCGAAGCATTCAGATCTATTTTTACTAAAATTGTTTAACTTGAATTATTTTATTATTGAAATTTACTATTTTTATGCTGGGAGTATTGATCGCAGTCATTACCTACATGAGCAGATCAATGACCCAATATAAACACATTTTTTCCTTGTCACTAATCGCTCTCCCCATTTTCTGACTTACAGGTTGAGTAATAAACACCAATGGAATTCTGTGGAGCTAATTATCAGTAAAAATTAATTACTTTTGAATTATATTGAATTAATTAAAATAGTTTATAGTAGGTACCTATATCAAATTCTACCTGAATTTGTCTAGTTTTTTAAGATATAATTTTGTGATATAATAAAACATTGAACTTTGAAATTTTGAAACTTTCCAGTCTTGTCATTTAAAAACCGACACATCCCACTACTTATGATTAAACCCTAAATTGGGATTTAATAATTATTTTATTAAACGAGTCCTTCGGAGAAAGGTGGATTTAATATTTTTATTAGCGCGCTCTTGAAAATATAAAGTTCTAATTTTTGTTTTCTTTGTTGTATAGGATGATATTATATTTGCGAGCGTCATTCAGGATACGTTAACGGAATCGGTAAATTCCATTACGAAGGGGACAATCCATGTAATTAAAAGTTATAAAAAGTGTACCAAATATGAATTAGTGACAAGTAAAATAAAAAAAAAAACATTGTCATTTTAGTTGCGTTTATGTAAACATGATAACATTGAAACCCTGCAGAATTAAGCAAGAAATAGAATTGCGAATTTCCTCCTAGATTCCTTCGTTTCTCTGATTCCGTCACGATTGAGAGAAAATTAAAGAGCTCAGCAGAACAATTCCACTTTTTGCCCAAAATTTCTCCATTTCTCTGATTTCGGAATTAAAATGAGATAGTATGCGTCTATGTTTCGAAATTATTCGTTTCTCTAAGTAAGATTTAAATAACTCATCACTTACTGATAATGCTCAAAGTAAAAATAATATGGATAAAAACTGATATAAAAAAATTTATTTAGGTGATAAACAATAAAACGTGGTGAAGACTATCTGTAAAAATAAATCTTTTTCTAGTTTATTTCTCACTTATTTATATTTATATATATATATCCATACTTATTAAAGGTGCAATGCTCCTGGATCTTATTTCCCACTTAAATCGTATCAATGTCCATTTCTATGGCTGTAATTAAATGTCCATAAAAACTTGCTTTGCGAGAATCGTTTAAGACACGAGAATAGCTCGATTCTCTTAATATATAAGAAATGTATTACACGACTATTACAAACACGTTGTGCGCAATTACTTCGTTTTTAACATCAATTTCGGTTCGTTTTAAGCTACAATCTAAAGCAATTCCGTATCTGGTAATCTGTTTTCCTTTCGGTATCGATTACTTTCTCGAAAATCATATTCGAATCATAATGTTTGCAGGGTAGATTCGCCATTAGAATGTATAGCCTTCATATGTCATTCGGAAAACTTGAAATTTTTTTTCAGAATGTCCCGGTATACTCATAATTGCATTCCAAAAATTCATAATTTCATTAAAATTATACCCGAAGGGTTTAATGTAAATAAGGCAATGAAAAATGCATCCGAACTCCAATATCTTCAAAATTTAGTAGCCATATCATGAATCATCTTAATTGTAATACAACTGGATACAAGCAAAATTTCAGCGAATTCATAAAGAGTAATTTGACATGTTGAAAGATATACGATCGAAAATCTTGAATTATTGTTGGCGGCGATCGTTCCGACGATCCAATAAATGTCCACTTTGCGTGTGGGTCATACTTGTTGATAACAACGAAATGAGTTTTGAGGACCTATAATTAGACCTCGTAAAAGCTGACCGTTTCTCAAATAAACTTGGACAATTTTCGTTTTGTGTAGAGAATTGATGTGTGTCGCTATTGGATCTTTGTGGAATTGCATGTTCTTTCGGGATTTGATTAAGTCGTCTTTGTTGTAAAGGTTCATCTCTGTGAAAAATGTGACTTATTATTAAGTCAAATATTGAAATTAATTAACTATTGATTTAATAGTAGTGGTAAAGTGAAATTTGCTTTAAGACCATGTTAACATATGACAAATCACAAAATTAGTATTTTAAATCTTTTTAGTGATACGATACGATAAGGACCAATGTGGATAAATTCGTGCAACTCAAGCTTACGTGTATATATAAAGTCAAGACATGGACAAACTAGGTTTCCATATGTGAAAAGCATCTATCTTTTCAGAATTCAACATTTCTTACTATTTGCATTTTTGTAGCGATAGACAAGGTGGTGACTCAACCAAGTCTACATGATTACAAGATTATTCCAAGAGTATTGGCATTTTCAGTGTGATGTAATTATTTCAGTATGAGGTTATTATTTCGAGCTTAGCACTTTTGGCGAAAAACCATAATAGGTGAGCCTTCACCTATATGAAAGCAAGTAATTAGGTTTGACTATATTAAACGGAAGACCAGTTACGAATTTAATTATCCGATAGAAGTAGTTTTACAAAGTTCAATGGAGCTACTCAAAACTATCTGTACATTTTCCGAATTCAATTGATTTGGGTAGTATTGCCAAATCATATTCGTGTATACTCATTTTCCTTAGATTATTCTCAGAAAATTTTAGGATGAAAATCGGGATAAAACTGGAGTTGTAGTGTTGCATTTAATCATACGCAACTTAAAAGTGACTAAATTTTTCACTCTCTTAATTTGTTTTATTTATACCAAATACTGACTCTCCAAAATTACGAAAGGTTGTAATCTCAACACAATACCATGGGGTAGATTGGTGAAAAAACAACAAAAGCTAACTTAATATTCAAAATAGTGTAATTTTACTAGTTTTTATACTGCATTATAAGACAGAAAGAATATGTCATGGTCCTACATTCTAATACAGATAAAATTAATAGTGGCATCAAAACATTGGGATAATTGAAACTCGAGTAAGTTTCTGAATCCTGAGGAAATTGATTAGATATATGGCGAAGATGGGAAAGATTTCTCCTCTAATTTGGCCAGCATGCAAATTGCCTATTAGTGTACTCGAATAAAAACGATTTTTGCTCTTTTAGATCAGTTTAAGATAGAAATCATTTCATGAAATTTCGCGAAATTTAATGTAACTCATTACTAATCTTTGCGCACGCACGAAATACGAAACAAAAAAGGCTTTTATTTGCTTGAGAAATTACTCGGATATATTAAGTTATTCCAAAGAAATATCTTAAGTTCATTCTGAAGATGATGTCTTCCGAGGGCAATAATTCACATTTTAACCGTGGCGTATATATGTGTACCACTGCAAAATCATCAGATTCATCTCACATTTTACAGTAAGTGGAAGAAGATCTCCGGGCAGTGCTTAAAATAATTTATGGTCTCGGTTTGATTTATTTGTGTTCTTAAATAAAGAAATAAAAACTAAATAAATCACTGGTCAGGACCTTTATCAACACCATAAATCTCCGACACGCTCAATACAAGCCATCTTATAAGTTAACTTTTTGTACTGAAAAATTATCTTGATTTAAAGTTCTTCGCATATTTTTTTTTCTGTACGTAAATCTTTATTGCATGGTTTTGTTGGAATCAAAGGGCCGGGCCCACATTAAAAAAGAAATATCAAAGTAAAAGAAAGCGTAAACATAAGATTAATAAGAAAAGTCAACACTTATCCACTGAAAAATTCGTAAATTGCTGAAGCTCAGGATTTCAAGAAGACGCTCTAATTGGTGTTCGGTGAAAAATGTCCCGCATCTTCGTCTTGTACATGAGCTTGTACTGCTTTATCTGATATTTGCAATTAATTAAATGGGATTTATCTTTGTATCACGGGAGCGTCAATAATTGCCGTCAACTTCTCACTTTTGAGTAAATAGAAATCAAGTTTCGTCATAGTATTCAAGAAAAAAACTTATTAACAAATCTCCTTTGATCTATATATTCAGGTACATGTCATGTCTTACATAATCATACCTGTGTTTTCACTCGTAATAAAATTGCTAATTCTGTCTCGACCGCAAGAGCACCTGATTCCCTGACAATGTAAATTCTGAGAGAAACTGAATTTTGTATGACTTTCCCATTTATCATCTACCTGGCTACTTTTGAATAAAACATTATTGCTTGGCAGCACCAACACTTCTTCATGGATTTTAAAATATTTACTGTTTAGGTTATGTCTAATGTAGGCAGCTGATACAAGTGTCTTAGGACATGAAACTTTGTTGATTTACAAATGCGTGTTTTTGCTATTACAAAAACTTGATGGTTTACTTTTTTAGGGTTTATACTTAAATACTTAGTGGACATACTGAACAAATACCTTTTGAACTATGTAGTTTCACGCCTATAGTAAAATATCGGTTGCTATAAAAAACAGCGACTATTCATGAAATTGGTGTCAATGTACGGTTTCAAGCAAAAAATGCTATCTGCAGAAGAAAGAAATGACATGAAGGCGAAGATCAGTCTGTCAAATTTGATTTTGTCGCGAAAGATCTCCACTTTCGCTTGTTTAGAATTAATTTAAAACTATTTCGTACTCTTTGACTACTTGAGGTAATCTTGCTATGATTTTTTCATGCTTTACGTAGTACGTACGGAACATTTTGTCTCGTAGGGGTTGACTTAAATGTACTCCCAAAATATTGTTGTCGTGGTGCTACCTACAAATTTTCTTGACTGTTTCCAAACAACTGCTATGCTCTCTACGTGATTGCACTTACAGAGCTAATAAATAAGCACGTGTTGTTTATGTGTGCTATGCTAACAAACACCAGTCGAAGGTTAAAACTAGTCGTTTAGAGTTTACAATTTTTTTATGTTCAAAATTTTATCCGCATAAGAAAAGGAAATGTTTTGTCGTTAATACATATTTCCGGTATGTTGAATTATGTACTCTTGTTTTTTTTCTTTCTAATAGATTTGTAAATCAAAGACAAATCAAGTACGAATTGGCTGTTTCTTCTCTGCCGAATACTCTCAATCACCGAATTTTCTGTGGTGGTGCAGTTGTCTTATGTAGCGGTTCTCTTTTTTTTATACGACTCGAATTGATTTATTATTAATTATAATAAATTTTAAGTTTAAGAATTAATTTAAAATTATTTTCGTATTTTAACGTACTTTTGGAATTGTGACAGGAATATGTAGTTGTACATTGTTTATTTCAAATTTAAGTTAGGTAAGGTACGCGTTTGTATGCTATAAAAGCAGAGTTGACTGTGTCACTTAATTTGTCCAGTAGGGTCTAGCTAGGAATAAACCTTACACCTATATGTACTAGTAAGACCATTTATATAAGAGGATATATAATAATAAACAGATATGCAACCATACAAGGTGTAATATATTTACCTACACATCCGAATACCATATTACATCTTACAGGTACCATGGATATTTCTATCACAATGTTGTTAGTCTTTACATTTATTCACCACTCGCTCCTGCTGTTGCAATCGTAGAATCTAATTTGGGCTCATTTCATTTCAAATGTTATATACTGACAGTGAAAATGTGAAGGAATCAAAATTTTTCTATACATTAAATAAATAGCAATTAATTAATAAAAAAATATTTGGATGTAATCACAAGAAAAATTCGTGATGATTAAAAAATCTGCAAATTACGGAAATTTAAAAAATGGATGGATCTTCAAGCTATGTAAATCAAAACTCTTCATAAGTGCTTTGCAGCTATACTATGAAATGCAAATATAAAGGCTGTCGTTGTTCATTTCTATCAATTTTAATACAGTAGGCAGATATAAATAAATTTGGTATTGGTTCAATTTGTAGCTGATACACAGTTGCTGATGTTTTCAATGTAAAATTAAAGATTCGTTGGTTCATTGGAGATTACCCATTACGGATGAGAATATTTTTTTTTTGTTATCAGTAACTGTGGTTGCTGAGTTAGTGTGAGTGCTTCCCAATATGAGGTCAGTAGAGCGGGAGGTGATAGTACTCATCTAGATGAACAAAAAATTGTTTGGCCGGGGGGGAGGGGGGAATATCAACAGTTTAGGAGTTACGGGGTGATTAAGAAGAAAATCTAGTTTTTCACAAAACACGCTGTATCTTAAAAACTACAGTGTGTATGGTCACACATAGCCTTTCGAACTACCGCCATACTAGCTCCATAGCTCTCTTCCCTCAAGAATTATGGTTGTCTAAACTCAAAATTTCGGTTTTCTTACCGTTTTTTAATTTAACCTCTATTATTTTTGCAAAAAGGTCTTTAACATAACTTTTTTTACAAAAACTGTAAACTGTAGACTAACCTCTTTAAGTTGACCTATTACACCCTATGTGGTGTTAACACCAGCCTTTAAATATTCTACCAGAATGCCCATGGATTGAGAACAAAGGTAAATAACTTTTCATTGGCTGCACTAGACAATAATTATGATGTAATTGTTATCACTTTATACTGTTTATGGAACGGATAGATGTCCTCTTTCGACGGGCATGGAGCGCGGTAGAGGAGTATTGATTGCTGTTAAATCGCAATTTTTTACGGAACGAATTTCTCTTCACAGCAATGATGATAAGATTTAACAATTATGTGTAAAACTTAAATTAGGTAACTCTCAGGAAATTCTTAGTATTTGTGTTAGTTATATCGCTCCTCGCTCAGAATTAGATATATATAAGGTTCACATTTTGAATGTCTATTCATTAGTTTTAAATCAAAATGATAATGAATTCATGTGCAATCTAGGCGACTTTAATTTAAGTGGTGTGAATTGGATTTCAAGAGAAGAAAATGATTTTTTAATTCCTTCTAATGTTTCAACTGAAATTGAACAATTTGTAGTTGATACTTTAAGCAGAATAGACTTAATGCAAAGAAATAAATTGTGTAACATGTTCGGCAGATTTCTTGATCTTGCTTTTGTTAATAGTGACGTTTTATGTAGAGTTGATGAAGTTGAATTACCTTTAGTGAATACGGATATGCATCATAAAGCTATTGAATTAAAATTGACTCTTTATGAATATGCTTTAGATAATGATTTGAGTACTATGTGTTTTGACTTTACCAAGGCAGATTACATTAGTTTAGATGTTTTTTATTCAGGTGTAGATCGGCCGAAACTACTACAAGGTAACTTGCAGCAAATTTTTAAAGGTTTTTTAAAAGTTGTGCATGATGGACTGGACAGCTTTGTACAAAAATTTCGAAAACTGCAAAAAAATCATCCAAACTGGTTTAATAGAACACTTTTAAACTTGAAAAATCCTAAACTAATGCGCATAAAAGATTTAAACTATCAGGTAACTCCGATGATTTAAATAACTTTAGGCGTTTGAGAAAGGAATTTGAGTTTCTTCATAGGTTTTTGTACAAGAAGTATCTATGGTCTATTGAATCTAAGATCAAGTCAAATAGCAAGGCTTTTTGGCATTATATTAATGGTAAACGTAAGTCAACCGGATTTCCTAAACTACTGGAATATAACAATTCAAAATCTCATGATATTACATCTAGCTGTAACATGTTCGCAGATTACTTTTAAACAGTTTATTGTGTGAATCATAGTGATGGTTACTTTCCAGCATTTGATTTTTGCACTAACGCCCCAATTGACGTTGGCGATATTTCGATAGATATGGAGGATGTTCAGTCTGCTATAAATAATTTCAGTCTTACTTAATTCGTCAGTTAGTTCCGGATGCTTTTTGGATGCATGGAAGACATCTTATATAACTCCTATCCACAAATCTGGATCAAAAAATTTGGTAATAAACTATCGGGCTGTATCTATTATGAATAACATTCCAAAATTGCTGGATTTTATAGTCAACTCTAAAATTTCATTTATAGTAAAGGAATTTATTTCTTCGAATCAGCATGGATTTATCTCAGGTAGGTATTTAGCTTGATCTTTACTGTTGATCAAAATAAATGTTCCAAATACTGTCTTATTTTTATATTCTGTTGGAAAACTTTTAAAAAATCAAAAAAAGGAAAGAACTTCTTACGTTTACTAAACAGCGAAAGATATTTCACCACGCTTTATCCTTGAAACATCCTAAAATGAAGGAATTTTCAGAACTACTATTATCAACTATAATCGTGTCTTATTATGATCTTTGTGTAATTTCGTTGCTAGTATCCCAAAGATCTGGTCTGTGGCGTATCTCCTCTCTCATCATCAATTATCCTATTCATAATTTAAAAGTTTTGCACCATTCCAAAAACACTACGCCTCTAATTTCAAATAACGCGCGACCATTTGGCAGCTCGTGTGGTAATCCAGATGCTTAGCAGTAGTCCTCATGACACTCTACAGTTGGCGCGTCTTGAGGGGAAAACGCCAGACCAAATTGGTTCGCGCAACCCAGCTCGGCCTATTGGTCGCGGGGAGCTCGTGTATACAGCTCCCTTATATGTACAGACTCTCGTGGCGCTCATTCAAAAGGGAGCATAAGCCGCTGGTGTGACAATGGCCTAATAGTCTACAATCTTCTGTCTTCCCTCGGGCATGGAATTTGTGATAATCGAAACTCGTCGAGTTTGATGGGGGGGGGGGGGGGGGAGGGGGGGGGTGGAAATAAGAAATAATTAAGGAATTTTACTTGTACGGCCGAAAGTATTTTGAAGGGTGAACGAATGTGTGAATCTTGCAGTGCGAATATTGCGTGCAGGAATCAATTTACAATGGATCTGGACTGTTTCTTCCCTACAATTACAGCAGTCTATCTTCTGGAGTAAAATGAGGTGCCCAAAACCCCCCTCGATACACCAACCCCCTGCCCACAGCCAGGCAACACTATTGGCGCTACGCCTCTTCAATAGAGGTCTAGCCGCAATAAGTCAAGCTAACCTCCAGTGCCGCACATCCTAGTTATATTTACTCGTCAGCGGCGTACGCCAAACCGTGGAGCCGCAGCAGCGGATGGGTCGAACTATGGCTGTATACATTAAACATACCACCCTGGGTTTTAATCCCCAGTTTCCACCAAATATTCTCCTTTGCGTATAGAATGCCACACTGGCCTCCTTCATGCATTCTTCTAGATTAACTTTCCAACTCAACTTGGAATCGTTGATGATTTCCAGATACTTTTTTGCTTCGATGGAAAGTAAGATCTACTCCACTCAGCATTGGAAGTCTGAAACTTTGCACCCAACTCTTTCTTGTAAAAAGGACCAGATTCCTCTTGGAGGGGTTTACCCGCAGTCTACTATTATTGCCCCAGTTATCCAGCTTAAGTAGTGCATACTCGAGATTTTCATGAATAGTTGAAAGAAATCTGCCAGTTACCAGGATGCATATGTCATCCGCGTAGGCAACTGCCTTAAAGCCTTTTCTCTCTGTAACTTGATGAGGATTTCCTCTATTACCAGTAGCCACAGGAGTGGAGATAGGACTTCCCCGGTATACCTCTATGTGGTACAATAAGTTGATTAAAAACCACACGAAATTTAAGTGTTTATCTCTCGCTCTCGCTTTTAGCTCTCTGTTTTTCTCTTTCTATCTCCCACATACACGGATTACTTGTTTTTAGCTGTACAGGGTGTCCTGTAAGTGATATGGAACCAGACGGCCATAGATAGGTCATGCTTATGTGAGCAAAAGAACGGATGAGTCGGGGTGGAGAGCCCCAACGGTTTCCGAGATAATGGGACTGATGCCGGTGTTGATGAAGAGTTTTTTGATAAAAATAGTAGTTAAATAAAAAATCTCGAGGTAACATTCCGAAATTTTGATTTTGCGAAGCCATAACTTCAAAACGGAAAGGAGTAGACAGTTGGAAAGGTCCAAGGATTATCTATCTAACAAATTAACAAATTTTAAATAAGCATCGTCGAATGTAAAGTTCAGAAGTTACAGAGTGATCTAAAAACACATACCCAAATATATTTAAGTCCCTTTATATCGGGAGGTTTCAATAGTAAACAGTACTATTTATTTAAAAATAAAGTGCTATTAATAATAAAAACAATATCGTTGGATACTGCTGTATTTTCTGTATGAAAAATATTAAGTATTAGGCTTCATTTGGATTTTGAAACAGAAAAATCGGTTGGTCCGTTCTCGAGATACGATTTTTTCAAAATGAGGTTTTTTCGTAAAATCCTAGTCAGTCGATGGGAGTGATAGAGCAAAAAAAAATAGTAATAAAATACGATTGAGCTATTTTCGAACTCCATAAAAACACAACAGCAAGTTTCATCCAAATCGGAAATGGTCGTGTCCAAAACAAGTCCAATTTGATCGGATTTGTTTCATGTGGTTCGTACGTTCTCTCAAAGAAGAATTAATTTCACGAATTATATTATTTAAATTAAGATCAGATTTGCTCACAATTAAAGAAACAAAGTCAATGTTTTTCAATTCAGTAGGTACCTGCTTACATACAATAATTTACTCCATTGCGTCGTTCACACGTCCGTAGAGTAGTCCTAAATATAAGCCACTTATTAATTAAATTACTTAAAACCCTGCATCTCCATATAAGTACCAAATTTATCTTATACCCACCGAAATCTTGAGCTTCCTTCATCGTTATCGACGGAAACGCTTTATGGATCACTTTACTTTGATTAAGTCATTAACACTATCAAAATAAATTTATATGCTGGATAGAATGAATTCTCAGGAAATATCCAGTTTTGATAGTAAATACATATAGTGAAATTAACACACTCAGATGGGGTTTTTTATTGCCATATACTCATCCCAAAAAATCAGATAACAACGCTGCAAAAATAAAATCATGAGAACGAATTGCCACCACTTTTAAAAGTGCGCAATGTTTCTGAAGAAAACCGACGACATCGACCAGAAATTTTGTCGACAGTAAACGGCACTTTGTACCTAATTGCGTCGATTTTTATTGCGCGGTGGATCTCCCTTCCGCAGCAGCGGATGGGTCGAACTATGGCTGTATACATTAAACATACCACCCTGGGTTTTAATCCCCAGTTTCCACCAAATATTCTCCTTTGCGTATAGAATGCCACACTGGCCTCCTTCATGCATTCTTCTAGATTAACTTTCCAACTCAACTTGGAATCGTTGATGATTTCCAGATACTTTTTTGCTTCGATGGAAAGTAAGATCTACTCCACTCAGCATTGGAAGTCTGAAACTTTGCACCCAACTCTTTCTTGTAAAAAGGACCAGATTCCTCTTGGAGGGGTTTACCCGCAGTCTACTATTATTGCCCCAGTTATCCAGCTTAAGTAGTGCATACTCGAGATTTTCATGAATAGTTGAAAGAAATCTGCCAGTTACCAGGATGCATATGTCATCCGCGTAGGCAACTGCCTTAAAGCCTTTTCTCTCTGTAACTTGATGAGGATTTCCTCTATTACCAGTAGCCACAGGAGTGGAGATAGGACTTCCCCGGTATACCTCTATGTGGTACAATAAGTTGATTAAAAACCACACGAAATTTAAGTGTTTATCTCTCGCTCTCGCTTTTAGCTCTCTGTTTTTCTCTTTCTATCTCCCACATACACGGATTACTTGTTTTTAGCTGTACAGGGTGTCCTGTAAGTGATATGGAACCAGACGGCCATAGATAGGTCATGCTTATGTGAGCAAAAGAACGGATGAGTCGGGGTGGAGAGCCCCAACGGTTTCCGAGATAATGGGACTGATGCCGGTGTTGATGAAGAGTTTTTTGATAAAAATAGTAGTTAAATAAAAAATCTCGAGGTAACATTCCGAAATTTTGATTTTGCGAAGCCATAACTTCAAAACGGAAAGGAGTAGACAGTTGGAAAGGTCCAAGGATTATCTATCTAACAAATTAACAAATTTTAAATAAGCATCGTCGAATGTAAAGTTCAGAAGTTACAGAGTGATCTAAAAACACATACCCAAATATATTTAAGTCCCTTTATATCGGGAGGTTTCAATAGTAAACAGTACTATTTATTTAAAAATAAAGTGCTATTAATAATAAAAACAATATCGTTGGATACTGCTGTATTTTTTGTATGAAAAATATTAAGCATTAGGCTTCATTTGGATTTTGAAACAGAAAAATCGGTTGGTCCGTTCTCGAGATACGATTTTTTCAAAATGAGGTTTTTTCGTAAAATCCTAGTCAGTCGATGGGAGTGATAGAGCAAAAAAAAATAGTAATAAAATACGATTGAGCTATTTTCGAACTCCATAAAAACACAACAGCAAGTTTCATCCAAATCGGAAATGGTCGTGTCCAAAACAAGTCCAATTTGATCGGATTTGTTTCATGTGGTTCGTACGTTCTCTCAAAGAAGAATTAATTTCACGAATTATATTATTTAAATTAAGATCAGATTTGCTCACAATTAAAGAAACAAAGTCAATGTTTTTCAATTCAGTAGGTACCTGCTTACATACAATAATTTACTCCATTGCGTCGTTCACACGTCCGTAGAGTAGTCCTAAATATAAGCCACTTATTAATTAAATTACTTAAAACCCTGCATCTCCATATAAGTACCAAATTTATCTTATACCCACCGAAATCTTGAGCTTCCTTCATCGTTATCGACGGAAACGCTTTATGGATCACTTTACTTTGATTAAGTCATTAACACTATCAAAATAAATTTATATGCTGGATAGAATGAATTCTCAGGAAATATCCAGTTTTGATAGTAAATACATATAGTGAAATTAACACACTCAGATGGGGTTTTTTATTGCCATATACTCATCCCAAAAAATCAGATAACAACGCTGCAAAAATAAAATCATGAGAACGAATTGCCACCACTTTTAAAAGTGCGCAATGTTTCTGAAGAAAACCGACGACATCGACCAGAAATTTTGTCGACAGTAAACGGCACTTTGTACCTAATTGCGTCGATTTTTATTGCGCGGTGGATCTCCCTTTCATCTCGTATTCAGCGTCTCCAAACAGTCTTAAGTAACAAATTAATAATGGACTCTATACGGTGAGATCTCTTGTTAACCTTCTTTTCATTTTGATTGTGGTACATAACTTTGCTCTATATACACACATTAACTACATACCTCGTATATACATATTTATTTATGTACAGCACATGCGTACATATGTACGAAATGTCAAGGTATAAGATTTTATGCTGGAAATATCCATGGAAATAGGTCATGTCGTCGACGCCAGAATCCTTAATAATATACTAAATCAAATGTTATGCTACAGATGGAATATTGTATAAAACTTTGAATAAAAGGAAAAGTAGCTGAGTCCCATAGAAGGATGATAGAGAAATAATGACTTTATTACGGTCAATTTTTCGATTGCGTGTAGTTCCAAAACAAGATATAAAATCCAAAAATGTTACCAACTTTTTTTCTTCTTCTTCTGTAACTCGATAATTTATCGGTCAGAGATAATTTTCACATAATTGCATGATGTACCATGCCCATTGGGCCCACAATTAAAACCGGAATCCTGACTTTATTGCGCTTATGATATGCTTCTGGAGCAGGTCAGACGTTGTTACATAAAGAAATTACTTTTTGCTGTACAGATACGAGAGGTGTTGGAATCGAACCTTTAACTTCAGTTAAACTGCAGTAAGAGCCGCGAAAGATGAAGCTATAAAAACTAAACAAAAAGCCCGTATTACGCCTCTGTAAATATTTCATGAAATCGAAGAAATCATGCATCTTCCGCAGTTTCATGCCTCAATAATGATTACCAGATGCGGCGGCTAATTTCCCTTATTATTCAGAATTACTTAAATTAATTAAAAAGTTCAGGTATGGAAACAAGGTCACAGCTCACAAATGCACCAAGCGATCAAGTTAATTTGGGGTTCCTGTCGGACTTCAAGCAAATATTTATACGCGGCATAAGTTCGGTATTATTTGCCCAACTATATATTATCCAATTATTATTGATTTTATTTTGTGCGAATAAGTCATTTTACTTAAACGTTTGCATTACCAGCAACAATGGTCGAAAAAATGTTACATGATTGAAGATTTCGGTCTCCCTTTATAAAAAAATTTCCATTTTTCAATAAGTAGTATTTGAGGACTTGACAGAGAGATACATAATGTTGCAAATTTTAGGTGTCACTCATTAACTTTCCAGTATTACAAAAAAAAATCTGTTTGGCTTGGACAAACATAGAGCAATGCATTCATACTCATTGCCGGCATTAAGATTTCTAAATGTCTATACGCAAGGATAGTTTAAATGGTAATTTATATATTTATATCCTAAAATATCTAACATACCTATTCATAATAGTATAACAGTGCAAATGGCAATCAATAGCTGTGACACTTGAATTGTTTGGGTGCTTTTAGAATAATGAAACTTGGAAAATTCATAGTTGGGACTCTAATATGGGTGTACAAGTTGCTTCAACTTGAAATGTTTTTTTTTTTTTGCACTTAAAGACATAAGAATCCTAAAAAATATAATATAGTAAATAATAAATATTAATTGATTTTGATAAAAATAAAAAACAGATAGTAAACATATGTACCTAGGTTTATATGATATTTTGATCTCTACTTGAAGTATACTTCAAGTATTCATGTAAACGTACTGAATGTCTCGCAAAGTTTAGTTGAATCCGTTTTGCATGGTTGGAGTTCACGTAAGGGAGATGGTTGAAAACAAGTTCGATGCACACTTCCATGCCAAATTTTAATTTCAAAATTGAGTTCGATTATTCCCATCACATGTCCGATCGGTCTTTGGAAACTTCGGGGAATTTGAATGATATTGCAAACCAATAAAGCTACCTAGAGCACTAATGATTAATCTGGAAGCTTAGCTAAGTGCATAAACCTGACAGATCCCTACACCTAGTTGAGGCTTAAGTTCCATATGCTTCTGATGTCCACTCTGCAGAAATGGTGAAAACACCCTAATTTCGAAATATGGTAGGGCACCATATTATATAATATTTATTTCTGCTTAAAATGTCTGCAGAGGATTGGTGATAAAAATATAGCAGGAAGACAATACAAACTGTTGTTTGAATTCCTCACAATAAGTACCTATATCAGATGGGGCGAGCTATTGATACATCAGTTCTGTAGTCATAGTTATTCAAAGGTCTTTTGAAAGCACTACACCAACACCAGTTTCCTCGTGAATTTATTTTACCTGTATGGACCTATCTAGTTGATGAAACAGATGAGATATACTAATGCGTTGCGTTGCGGTCATTAAGACGGTGTATATCAATAAACCTCCAATTTTCTTAAAGTAAGACAGTCTGTCTGAACAGGATCAGCAACTTTCAAATTAGTTCATACACCAAACTCAAGAAGATCGAGCCATGATTACCAAAGATTGATGACCCTGTAGCTAGGTATAAGACACTTCCTGAAAGGGTAGAATAGCTAATAGTCTAAAGACCCTGTCCTCGTTTTGGGTCCACTCATTTATCATACGAGCCTAAAATTACTATTTTGCTCGCTCGGTTATGGCTATGAAAAGTTTTGTTAACTTCGTGTTACCAAGTAAGTGTAGCTCTAGAATGTATTTTTTTAATTTTTATTAATAATGCAGTGCGGCATCGTTCCAACCTGCGGTGGATTCCTGGAAGGTTTAGCTGTACTGAAGATTATTTAACTTTTTTACAGACTTTTTTTTTAAGATAGTTTCTGGTTTATTACTACTAAATCTCAATTCAGTTGCATTTAATATTTTATACTAATTCGTTTTACTTTAACTTACTTCTTAGTTTTATTTTTCTCTGTATTTTCAGTTTTACTTTGTAAAATTTTTATATGATCTTACCTCCGACGTTCCATGAACTACGATAATACCTTTTATCTTCAATACCAAAATATTAAAAAATAAATGTTTTATATGACGCTAATTATAAAACCATTGGAACACATTGTGTAATATTTCAGGATAGTCTAATGTCTCACGAAAAATTTTAAGAGAGTTTATGCATCCTAATATGGTTTAGGTCATATTTATTCGGAACGATGAAATCTTGAATCAAGGTACTCAAGCTACCCAATAGAGATTTAAAAATTTATATGTATTTAGAAAAAAAAAAAAGCCTTATCACCGTTAGTGCATAGCAAAGTCTGCAATTCAACTCTGTAACTGGACTACATCCTCGATTTACAATCCTTTACTTAGTAACAATAAAATTAGTGTAAATCTATAACATTATAGAAAAACAAAATATTTTCTATGCAATCATGCTTCAAAAATTCTCCGAGATGTAATAAAATGCTCAAGGCGAAATCAGTTCATGTCTCATTTTTTTGTTGCCTAAGCGGATTGTGGATAATATAATATTAACTGTACTAGTACAGGTGAATCGCTTTTATTCCATTTAAGTAATAGAGTTCCATCATTGGAGAGTCTCCGTATCTTTAATCTCCACCGAGAAACTTTCATTTTCGTGTCTAGAGGTGCTAAGTCTTCGCTTTTCTTAACTCAAACCTCGATCAGATTTGTTTCTTATGCAAATGTCTTTCACTCGCACGGGCTCGGGCTGGACAAAGGTAAAATGTCTTCATTACAAAAACTGTCATACCCCAGGAGACGATCATAACGAAACTTTCATCGGCAGAGTAAACAATTAAAATCGGGAACTTCTCTGATCTTCCATAGTTGCAACATGATAAAATAATGAGATCAGGCCTTAAACTTGCGTGCTTCCATCTAATATATCACGTCGTGAAGACAATCATTGAATGGAATTTTATCGTACTGATAGGATCAATAATATAAAAAGGGTCTACTGGGATTTGAATCATTTTACATCCGCCTTCCACGCGCGCTGATGCGATGCTCTGCGGTGGCTTATAAAATTCATACACTTTCCAAACTATGTACGCGCGCGCTTATACCGTAAAATCTTGAACTCTAGGGTCAAACCGATCTTGTCATGGTGTGCTCTTACTTATAAGTGCAGCTTCAGCATCTGGCCGCAGCTTGTACATGAAGGTCGAATAATTTATGGCCTTTCTTATACGTAATTGTTTTGATCTGATATTTCTGATAATATTTTTTCTTGTTGAAATGTCGACAGATATTGGAAATGCTTTACAATTGGTCACTGTCTTCATGACTAAGACGAGTAAAATGGAGCTGTAATTACCCAAAAGCCTAATTAACCATTAATTCGCTCCTCTACTGAGTAAATATGCATTTCATGGTTTTTTAATGGCAGAACAATAAGCCAACGTTGACATTTGCCAAGTATAATTTGTGCAAGAGGAATATGTTATAAAATGAATATGGATTTAGGGCCTGTTTAAATACAGGTATACTTTGATTCAATTTGTCCTGTTCCAGTTCGTTACCTTTGCCCGATATTTTATCTCAGATGAAATTTGACCTCAACACAATATAATATGTATCATGAAATCAAGTCAACGATTGACTAGGTTAATCAGCAATCCAAAAAGTTTGACTGTTATCCCAGATTAGAGTTGAGTTGCTTTTAGTATCATTTGCTAACTTTCGTGGCTATCGCTTGGTGCAAATTAGAAGCAAATTAGAGATCTTATTTATATGCCTGTTCACAGACTACGTACTAAATTGTATAATTTGTTAATAAACTTTAAAAGAAAATGTTTTGGTATTGGCATTAGATTGAATGCATCGAAGGTTCTTAAATGTAAACGACGTTCAAAAAGGAAGAAATTGCATCATCATGCTAATTGACTCAGAAGCATATAAAACAGCGAAAACAGTCTTGGCTCCAGTAAAACTTACATAAAAATCTTACAAAAATGGTTTGCAGGAAAAAACACAATCTAAGAGGTGTTTCAATTTACAAAGAAAAGAAAATATCATAAAACACAGGGTTTTCCAGATCATAGTGCACTGCTAGTCACCGCGTTATTTCTAGGCGTGTACAAATTTAATATTTTTGCACTTGAACTTGACGTCATTTACAAATTGCCCAAATCTTTTGAACTACTCTACCGATAGGTATTGAATGTTTTCACGTGTACTATCGCTTGTGGCATTTTATACTACCTGCATATTTATTAGAAGTCATATTTTAAGTTTATATTTTTTCAGGACAAAATAAAGCAAATAGATCGATCTGTAACAGCACTTACATTGCAATATAATAATTAAAAACAAAAGTATTTAGATAAATATAAGCCTGGCAACGGCGTGTTATAAGCAGAAATGGTGTACTAAATCACGCTGTGTACAATAAATTGAAACTCTGTATTTTTATATGAGAACCCGCTACTTATAATTGATTCCACACCAGTTGATCCCTGTCCGCAGTAGTCGTCGCTCGATCAATAGAACATAAGAGCAACTGGACTCATTTTTTTTAATTTAAGAAGCTTGTTAGTTTACCACTCTCCTTATATCCCTTAATCCTTTCCCTATCTCCTTCCTGCCACGCTGTGCTTTGCATCATAGGGTATCCCCTGAGCTTGGCTTAATAATATAAAAAAAAATAAATAAATAAATAAATAGTATAAGGATTTAATGACGAAGTTTTTTATTAATTTAATTATAAAATATGTAGGCGTAACCCTACAATTAGTAAAAAAAATTAGAGAAGCAAAATAATGGGAAAATTTATTAATTTTCTTGTGAAAAAGTAGCTTTTTTTCGTAATCACCCTGTAACTTCGAAACACGGTTGATATGCTCCAAGCCAACTTGTTGTTTATATAGCCTTTGCTAGCACACGATACCAATCATCGAATTTCAAAGGCGCATGGTAACAAAAAGTGTCATAGCAACAGTGGTCTTACGGTACCAGAAGCAAAGTTTGAATAGCAATGACAAAGCTGAATAGCAACAGTAAGTTTACGGAAACACATGCTGACGTATTAAATAGAATCCTTAGTGCTGCTAGCAATAAAGGTGATATATTTATTTCAAATTGGTCTGCTCATTTAGTTGTGCTTGTTCAATGTGTTGCATGTTAGATGACAAGCACAGAGTTTTACTGGGTGGCGTACCTATTTCTGGGCGAACAAAAATTAATAAAATTTGAATATTCTACTATTCGACATGGTTTGAACAACACATCTTTGTAGTTTGAAAAAAAAAACCTTCACATTCGAAAATCTCACTGTGGGAACAGTACAATGACCGCCAAATTTTTGGTCGATAGAAAGATTATCGATTGTAGATTACGGTATAGTAGAAAAAATTGGGGTTCCAGCTCTGAATCTCCGTTTTAAAAAGTTAATAGAAAAAAAATTTCACTGACTATATAAGCCTATAACTAAGCTCCTTTAAACTGAGCAAAATTTTGGAAAAATATTGTAAAATTAAAAAGTTAGGAAAGAAAATGTTGAAGCATATTTTTCTAAAAAACCAAAATGGCCAAAAAATCACTATTTTCGATTTGAGTGCCTTGTTTTTCTTACTTTGTTTTTGTTTTTAGGTTTCCGTACCCAACGGGTAACAACGGGAGCCCTATTACTAGGATTTCGCTGTCCGTTCGTCCGTCACCAGATTGTATCTCATGAACCGTAACAGGTAGACAGTTGAAATTTTCACAGAGTGTGTATTTCTATTGCCGCTATAACAACAAATAATAAAAATAATATAAAATTAATAATTAAAGGAGGGCCCCATACAATAAACGTGATTTTTTCGGCATTTTGTTCCTCGCTTTATTATCATTCATTATTATTATCATATGATTTTAAAATGACAGCATTATTATTACTTTTTCAAATAATAGCATTATTTTTTCACATGACGCCTACTCTCGTAAAAATAAATAAGAATTACATAGTGTTAAATTTTTCTACGATGGTACGGAACCCTTCGTGCGCGAGTCCGACTCGCACTTGGCCGGTTATTTTAATTTGAACTCGTTTTTTTTTACTAAAAGCTTATTGATATAATTTTCTTTTATAAATACTGTAAACTGTGGACTTTCGTCTTTAATTTGACCTTATACACATATTATGTGCTAACTATAACCATTAAAGGGTTATTAGCTTTTAACCTATGGACGCCTGTATAAGCAAAATTATTGGTTTTAAAATTGTTTTTTAGATACCCCATGTCATAAAATAAATATGAACTAATATTACAAACTTTTGATATTTCCCTAAATACACTGACAAAAAAGGAATTATGAACGGAAAGCTGAACAGGGAGTAAAAAGTTTGATTCACATCAATGAAGACTTTGTAATTTTCTTACTTGTTTATCTTCGCAAGGTTCTACAGCATCAGTTGCTAGGTTTTTGTAATCAGGATTATTACTCTCAAATCCTGGGAGAATCTTGAATACATGGCTTTTTTCCGACCATATGTGATTCCAATAATTTTGTTCATTATTGAGAACATACTCACTAGCAACAGCAGGTTCTACCATCGTTCCCCATTTCAATCCATTCAATGCGACTGCAAGTAACAAATATCTGACCGCAGAATGGGAATGCCCGAAAGTTGAAGACCACCGAAATTTTGCCATTCTCTATAGATGTATTGAACTTACGTTGGCCTTGTGAATACATAACCATCCTCTCACTTGATGTCAGATTGATGACTCAAAAAGGGCAAAATGACAACCGGCAAAAGTAAATAAAACTGCCAAATGATGGGAGGAAGGCAAACATGGGAATTAAAGAGCATCCATAAGTGAAATTTATGCTGCCCTGCATTTTGAGTGACGGTCTTTCCAAATATTTCTATACCTATACTACCTATATATGTATATAAATATATATGAGAACACGGTCATCTACCTGGAACGCTAAAGATGTAGCGGATGAGCGCCACGAGATGAATTAGTGCAAGAAAAAACAAAGATTTTCAACAAAAACACAAAAAACTGACAAAATAACTGCAATTCGTGCAGAGAGAAAGGTCCAAAGTGCAAGGTGAACTGTCTTTAAGTTGTCTTCGTCGGGCAGAGCGAATTATCTTTTCATTGTCTCTGAAAGGAAGCCCCGGGCTAGCAGCAATAAATTACGCTCATCTGCACCAAGTGGAAATCATAACTCTCGTAGTGCGCATCATTGAAAAATATCTTAAAGGAGATGTTTTGGTTATCATTGTTGTATCTCCGACGCCATTTATTACTTGCGCCTTCATTTGTGGAATTACGTTCCTTTGAGGAAGTCTTGCATTTCATTTAAATTTTAATTGTGCGAAGATCCCTTTTTTGGATAATGCTCCAAATTTAACATTTTTTTTTGTTTCTGGACTAAAACGAATTTAAATTGCAGAGAACATGTGAAATGTTGTATCGAAATTGGGCAGATCGTTATTGCTTAACATAACTCACTAAGCTGCTGAGCTTAAATATAGAAGAACTATATAGTTCCCAATAATTAGTTGCATTCATTAGTCTGTAAAAAAAAAATTATTGAATATATCTTTACAGAATAGAGTACCTAGTTGTCTAAAGGAATTCAGGATTTTCTTAAAACTTAAATATTTAGCAAGAATTGTTACGTTCACGCAATGCAGAGCGAAAATCAATTAATTAGAGTGAATTTTAAAGTCGTCGTTGTATTTTCCAAAGAAAGTTGTACTAACTTTCTTATACTGCACTTATATGAGATATTCAGGCATACAAAACTGAATACTAATACTATGAAAAATATTATCGGAGCACAACATATATGACTTATATCTATCAAATAATTAGATTAAAACCTTCGTTGACCTTTATAAAAATCCCAGAAAGTAGCATTAATTATTGGTTTCCTCGCCTTTGAAACATCTTGCGTCCAATAAAGGATACAAGGAATACAAAACTGTTTCAGGATACTTAAAAATTTAAAAATGAAATTATTAATAAAAATGAGTCAATTGGAAATAGTTGCGATAAAGAAAACTTCTAATATTGAACAAGAGAGTGTTCCATTTCCTTTCTTACTTTGCTCAGAACAGTCGCATATATAAGGCAAAAACCTAGCTTTCCACGGCCTTAGCACTTGATTTTGCGAGAATACAATTCCCTACAAGATCTTGAAATTCTTATGAATTAAGGCCCTACACCACGGTTCGTGCTCGGTACGGGGGTATACTTTTCATAATTATTTTCAAGCAAACTATTTATGAATGAACTGTATACGATTAAGCCATACAGTTCATCAGAAAAATAAAATAAAAATATATTTAGAAACTAGACATATAGGTTATAGCACCATGTAGGGGAATTTCGATATAAAAAAAAAAATGGCGGACCAGCGAGTTTTATTTTCGATTATCATGGAAAATTTTCATCGTTTATAAAAAGAATAGAAGGCGGCTCTTTATAAAAAAAGTCGCTACGTCCCACAGAGATTGGATTTTCGAACAGTTGAAGACTTGGCACATGCAAGTCGGATGTATAGTTTTTTAATATGTTGTCAATCAGGTTGAAAAACGTAGTTTCGAGAAAAACGCGTTAAACCAATTTGTTTTGTTTCTCACCATTAGTTACAAATTTTTTTATTTCTTTAAAACATTTGGTGAGAACATTCTTACCAAATGCATCTTTCAGAAAATGGAAAAAAAAGACCATGGTGTGGGGTTTTAATTGGATTAGAAATAAATTTTGCCTACCATTTTCCTTTATAACATTGATTAATAAAATTATGATTTAAGATCGATTCCAAGATGAGCAGGTAAACAATAAATTTTCTGGAAGTATTAAGCTTCTATTCGGCGTTCCTCAAATGTCTATCTTGGATCCGCTCTTATTTCCAATGTATATATATGACCTTTAAATATAGTATTGAACAAAGACTCAATATAGTATTGAACAGACCCAAAAGCCTCACTTTAAAATAATTATGCACACTGTGCACTCAAAATCTAACCTCTTTGCACTTTGAACAAAATTGCAATTTCGTTAAATATATCCAACGAAAACTCCGTTCGAAACTGCTAAAAAGCCTACTTTTTTAATACAATTTACTGTAGTAAAACTAAAATCTCAATTTGCATGACAAAAATTTAGTTGAAATTCTAAAAATTTAAAATTGTTGAGCCATAAAATCGAAATATATTGTTATATTGTGATTCATAAAATAATAAAATTTGAAGAAACAATTTTTTTAATCCTTCATTAGTGAAGAATTGATGCTGCAAAACCTTGTATACTATAATGCAACCGCATCTCATTTTCAGCTTTCTCAGTAAAATATCTCTGTTTACGCAATGTATATATATACTTGGCAATAATTTCGAGTAGGATGTACCAAGTATTCCCAGCATGATGAAGTAATTTCGTAAAATCTTTTTCATCTAAGTAATTATTCCATCATTTGCGAAAGATTGAAAGCAGGTCCCCAGCTAATGGCTCCCCTTTATCATAATTATCAAATAACAGCCTCTCATGAGAGAACCTGCAATTAAGTCCTATACAGAGGGTCTTGAGATCGAAAAAAGCCGCAATGTTTTCATTAAGGAAAATTTGGGGCATTGCGAATTCTGGTCAGGAATTCTGAAGTAATTCGTGTTGGTATCTCCGTGCTGTAAGTCATCTTACTCAGGACCGTGTTGATAGTTTTCAATATTTTGAAGCATCACATTTTATTTTTTAATTTAAGGCACTTTATATCACCTTTTTACTGCACATAGGATATTGAAGTTTCCTGGAAATTCACTGAACATGCAATTACACCAACGAACCTCAAGGTAACATGATCACCTTACAGTTCAGTACGGGAAAGGCTGAAAAAAGTGTCACATGAACCATCAATAAATTGTAAATCGATTAATTTCCTGACATGCTGATGATTAATTGATCCTCCCAAAGTGTACTTTTCCTCTCATGCGACAAAAATTAAAGTAACGTACCTGTCCAAGCGATAAATCATTATTGATGGTGTGTCGCTTGCATTTTGTAGGGGTGTTATCAAAATAAATTTCAAGATCGACTACATTTTTTTCTTTAGTGTGCAATTAAGCAATTAGCGCGTAAATACACGAAAATGTAAGATTAGTGACGTGTGGTGTCATTATTTTATAATATCCTGTTGTGGCAGATTTTGCACAAGAATTGTAGTAATTTTTTGACAGGAACAGGACAGAATTAGTATTAGTTTAACATTCGGTTTTAAAATTCAGTTATATTCGGACGAATACTGTAATTATTAACAGGTAGTTTCCAGTAGGTTCGGAATCGGAATCCTTGATCATATAATTGGCTTTAAAGGTAGTAGTTTATCAGAGAATATCGACCATTTGTAAATGAGCGATGCCCATCCTATGGCTCATAGAATTGTGTGCCAATGTGTTATCCATTACTTCAAAGACACCTTAAAATGCTCCTTGAATAGGCTTACAAGTGTATTTCTATTTCAGATAATGTACCTAATCAATTGAAAATAAAGAAATTAATTATTGTAAATTTAACGATGCAAATCGTGTTAAGTCTCCACTATTAAAGCCTTTTACCGGCGCGGCGCATGCTAAGAAATCATAAGTTCTCCAATTAATACACCTTTTGCTAACATTTCTCCATAAGTATGCAAAGAATGCAGAAAAAACTGAAAGTGATTTTCTGAGAGTTTTTATTTCTCAGTAGATTTCACCTGTAATATTGTAAAAGTCTATTGAATCTGATCTTGGCTTGAGTAAAAATTAAGCATTTCACCAAGTGCTTTCATTATAGTCTGCCTTAAAATGTTGTGAAATATATTATGGTGACTCAGATACGTGATTGAATCTGTTTCCAAAAAGATTACAAATCAATGACAGAATTTCAACAGAACTAGCTACGCCGTTTGTTGCAAAACTATAACCCGACAGACAACTCCAAATAGGTCCACCGCAAACTGTTAACAATTAGTTGAGTTGAAAATGAAAATAAAAACCAAATTCCATCGAAAGTAATTGCCAATAAATTATAACTGGTGAGAAAAATTCCTCATCTTAGGACTTAATTGGAAATGAAACAAGAGGCTTAAGACGAAAATGTATGAAAAATAAAAAAAACGTTAAAATCGGAAAATGAACAGGCAGCGCAGGTGAGGTTATATAACTGTCAAGATCGTCGCCGGCCGGAGAGAAGTCCTCACGCACATCTTGTGGTGCCTTTAAATGTCACAACGACATAATTAAAATGTTTTCCACTTAGATCGACCAGCTCTAGATACTTAGTGACCACAGGTATTCCCTTGAGTCTATGGGCAAGTTGTCTTACCTACAGTATGAGATGACAATGATTGCGTAAAGTTGAATGAGATGAGATCTGGTATGAAAGTGCAAACTGATATAGTTTCTGCGTTGTTATTTCTTACTTGTAACATTCGCCGTTAATTAAATTTTCTACGGAAGAGAATGCGATTATGAAAAATTTATAAGTGCCGCTTAATGATTTATTCATTTCGAAAAGAGTTCTCTTCTGAGGCGGCGGCTGAAGGGGAAACGGAAAATGTAACGAATCTCTAGTAAGAGCAAACTTTTTATCGTCGCTCTAGATTAGGACTATACGCAACAGAGTCTGTTAGGATACTGACTGAACTAAGTTTCCCATGTTGGATTCATCGTATTCCACTTTTTATTCAACAATGCTGCTAAGAGATAAACGTAATGAAGTTAATTTTTGGGAGATTCTTAAATCAATAGTTGAAATTCATTTCAATTATCAGCTTTATTGGTAGAGTGGTCATTGTTTTGCGTTCTGTTATGAGTCCCATATGTAAATAATAATTACTCCTTAAGAGGCGTCAGTACCAAGATTTGTAAGTTTCCTACATTTTTCAATGCAAATTTCTGGCAAACTATTTGTATCAGAGTAATGCTTTATTTCTTACATTAAAAGGAATGAAGAAGTCTAGTAAATAACGTCGGCAAAAATTAAAAAAAGTGTTTTGAAATGGAGATATTAGCTCGGAAACTTGTAAAAAATGGTAAAAATTGAAGTTTTTTAAATCAAATTCCTGTGAGTATTCTCATTTCTTTAAATTGTGACTATTTTACAAAACTAAAGCCTCGATCTAGCAAATAACGTCGAGTTTTTTCATTTTTAGTGGTGCTTTGTATAATTATTTAACTCTAATAGTACTTGTTTTTTATCCCGATATTTCACCGACGAGAAATTGTAATATTTCATTGAAAGTTATTGCAATACAAAGCTAAATAGCATATTTAATAATTTTGGGCAAAATAAAATTTAGGAGAGTTAATTCTCGTTAAAAATTTTCGATTTATGAGGACTGCTAATTTTCATTTTTCTTCTTAAACTGTATGATTTTGTCGGATGTTGGGTTTCTGTCTTTTGCGGTACATGTCTCTAATGTGCTCCGTGGTCTAGGTCTAGGCTAATTTTATATGAATTTTCTCACTTTCAGGACACAAACCTTCGCATAGTAAATTTTATTGCCCACAGGTTCGCTGGTATCTAAATTGAAACTTTTGCTGAGAGATTTATCAAGTAATGGTATATCTATAAAGAGATAAAAATGGATTCAGAAGAATGCGATGAGTTAGGAAGAGATGCATTTTCTATCTCAATTCATTCCATAATAATATATATTCATCAGTCATGAGTATCTAAATTATAGTAATATATGCTGCTTCAAATTAATTAATATACCTTAAACCATAACTACATGAACATAGTTTTTCGATGGTAGTATCTCATCTCCAGATTTGTCGTTCGCATAGAAAACTTTCACCAAAAGACAATTTCCTTCATTTTGTTTGAATTAATATTTTCTCGGAAGTTCTAAGTAAGGTACGAGTGCTTCTTTTTGTGAGATATGAAGATTGCAACTAGAGGCAAAGTAATACATGTGATGGCACGTGCATTAAATATGTGCACGTCTTCCTATTCGAAATACGGAGTCTGTTTCAACACTATATTTCAGAGGTATTTGATAGTTTTCACATGGTCATCAGTACGTACGGTTAGGTTTAGGATCCTCGATAATAATAACAATTATTTTTTCATGGGTGTGTAAATAAGATTAAAATATTAAAAAATTGAATTACGGAAAGGAAGATTTAAAATATATATATATATAAATAAAGGTAAGAAGGATAATGTAAAACACTAAATCGGTGTAAGCCAAGAATTCTTACAGACAAATAAAATAACATAAATTCACTCAAAATCATACATACGTCTTCTAACATTTATAAAAAAATATAACCTTTATTAACATTTACGTATTTTCTTAGTGACTTTATTATTGCTTGACACGCTTCTGAAATGATTAACGATATCGCCGAATCCACAATATCTTAGGCGTAAGCTTTAAATTTTAAATCACCTGTAACTAAAAATGTTTTTCGCAGCCGTGCTATATTGACTCAACCAAACATGATTTTTGGATTTTGAGTAATGTTTTGGAACACCTGACGGATGAGTTTTGTCTTTGATTTTGTGAACTGGGAAAAATCGACGGGAAATGTAATGCAACTAGTCAAAATGCCAACAAGATTTCGTCATTGCCAATGCCCAGTAATTGTCTTGAAAACACTTCTCCAGATTGGCTGTTCTGCAACTCGACACGAAGGTTGATGCTTATTTTGAGTATCTTGATGTATTTCCATAAAACGGACGACTTCAAACATCCGCGAAGTTCATCGTCTGGCGTTCACTGTGGAATCACTGGCAAATTTTTGCTCCTGCAAGCTTTTCCAAGACCATAACGAACAAAACAAAAAAAAAGAATTACGCATATAGTGAAAAATCAAAGTCTTGTATGGCAACAGCAAAAAAGCGTAGCCCGATTTAGTCTATTTGTGAACTTGTATTTGCAATTTTTATGAAAACACCGATTTCAAAAAGTTGAGCAAATATATAGTGAAAAAAAAATAATATTTTATATGGGAACGCCAGGAAAGGGTTGCCCGATTCAGTCCATTTTTGAACTTGTTTTTGCAATTTTATGGTAACGCCGTGTAAAAAATTTGAACTTTTCATGTCGTCGTGTTCTCAGGCAGTGTTCAAATATATGGTGAAAACCCTAAATTTTGTATGGCAACATCAAAAGGGATTGCCGATTTCAATTTCTCTTTCCCTAAAATCCCTATTCGGACTATTACAAACAGCATTTTCAAGTGATGCGAGCAACAGTGATAAAATCGTGTAATCGTTGGCATGTTGTTCAGTTGTAGTGTTTTCATCTTCCAGAATCGACACTGCTGAAATAACGTCATCAATCAAAGATTATTCAGCTGGGATGGTATCATCAAGACGCCGTATTAGAGAAATTGTGACAGCGTTGGCAGGGTCTTTAGCTTGAGTATTATTATCGGCAAGCAACACTGTTGGATTTCTGCTGTCACTTACAGGCTCCTCAGCTGGAATGGGATATTCTTCCATCTCGATTTGGATTCCCTTCCATAGAATAAATAAAAATGTATCTTGCGGATTCCCAGTCCACTTTTCTGATGAGCTTCGAAATACAGTTGAAACTCGATTATCCGGGATGTCCGATTTCGAGACTCCCCCGCGAAATCGGAAATCCCCGTTAATAGAATAAGCTCATAATATAAAGGAAAACTTGTTTTGTTTTATAACAAGCTCAAGTTTTTTTTAATACATAAACAAATACAAAATTTAAATAAAATGTCTATACGGAGTTGTAAAACTAAAGCAAAAATTTAATATTTTGATGTTACAATAAGTAAAATAATTTTAAATAACAAGTATATGTATATTTATATATATATCTATGACTAAATACCTTTTAACCCTGATAATATAAAACTTTTAACTTTAGAAAGCTAGAAGATCAGGGAAGATCTGTATTTTTCGCACATTTTGGGCTAAAATCATTACAACCAATTCACACAAAAACAAATTTTTTTTAATTCTCGAAATTTGTTTTAAGGAGGCCCAACCCGTTCTCATTAAAAATTTAAATAAAGTATTTCATAATCTTTGACTATCGAAATATGTGCGCGTCACGAAGACCTAACATTCTGTCAAATTTTAAATTCCTACGTCATGTCGTTTTCGAGGAAAACTTTTCTTCTGTTTGTTGTACGAAACCCGAGCCCCTCCTCAAGCCTTTCGTCCTTTTTTTACGGACTTACTAAAATCACTGCTAGTTCTGTCAAGGACATCGCGCAGCTTCACATGTATTAGGATTCATTTGAAAGTAAACACAGTTGGCATTCCAACGGTATATTAATTTTTACATCTGTTAATAAGTGTTGGAATTATTAGTTATTATTACTTCCTTAAATGGGCAAAAATGTGCCTTCTGTACATGGGGACGATCAATTTATATCCAAGCATACCAACTCTTCGTATTTTTGGATATTACCAGATCCTTCATCCCGGATAATGGGAAGAAACCAATATATTGTCGGAAATATTATTCATCCCCGATAATAGAGTTTTCGGTTAATCGAATCACGGATAATCAAGTTTCGATTGTTAAGTTTTCCAGGTTCGATATTTTGATGTAGAAATCGAAGGCATTGTTTCCAATACTCCATCCGTGACAAATATGTTTCCGTAATTCCGGTTTGAACTTTTTGTTCTTGTCCCGGTATGTTCACTGCTGATGGATTCCAATTGATATTAACAACATTTCCCAAATCCATTGGATAGAATAGTTGCAGTTACATTTTGCACAATCCCTTCTTGGAGCAACTTCGGAAAATATTACTTTGTTAAAACTGCGGCATCACGTTTGTTAATTCCATTCATGTACTTTCTTTTCAAAGCTTTCTTTGAGTGTTCTAAAACAGCAATATCGATGTGCTGAGTAGGGTAAATTAAAGTGCCACCAAAATAATACCGTGATTATGGCGAAAATGGCTTGTTTGGAAGCTTAAATGTGAGGCATGTCCATCAATAACAACAATGACAGGTAACGTAGCTTTTATTGCTACCAACCATGGGTGAAATATATCGATTGAACTCAAAGAATACTATACTTCACATGTCACCCAACTTGAGTCACTTTTACCTAGGCCCTATTTTTGGGGAAAATTGTCAGTAATTTCTTGGGTATACGTTTGTATTTGAATAAATCTGCTGTAAGAGCAACTACACGTTGTTGTCTTTGGGGTTTAAAAAGACAGTTTCATGACAATTGAAAATCGGCGAAAGGTCATTGAAGATCATCTCAAAATTGTTCTCCTTTAAGTAGTTATATACTTCGGAAAACCAGTAGATCTGGTGACTGCTGCTTGTGATGCTGTTAGATTTAGTGCAACGTTTGTTTTGTTTTTATATTGTAGGATTTCTACTTACAAATCCTTTACCCAGGTCCTACCAGGACGATCATATTTATTAAATGGGTTTTGACCTTTCACTACTTTGATAATACATTCCATACTAGTTACAACTTCGATCGTAATTGAAAAACCAGCTGCAGCCATTTTTCAATCCACTGACGGATCTCATTTTCTTCAGCTTGATTTAAAATCGGAGGAGGTCCCATTTTTCACTCCACAGGCAATTTACGTTCCACTTTGTATTTAAGGGTTATCCTTGATACGCCAAATTTACCTACTGCTCTCCTTACTGGCGTTTTGTGCAACCGAACATCTTCAATGGCCACCTTCATTGTCTCTTCAGAATAATTTCGAAAGGAGCCCTTGATATAAGGCATCTCTCGATTAGTAATGAAGTAAATTATTAAAAAAATGTATTTTCATTTTACGTTGGTATTTATAATACCACGTACATGGCTGTTTTAAAAAAGTGAATACTGGTCAATATTTGATCGTAATTGCAATTAATAGTTGACAATGTGGTCATCGTCTAAAGCACAGCATGCTACAAAATTTAGAATTATATTTTATACTCCTAACAATCTTAGTTGTAAAATTGTTGTAAACAAATTTAAATAAGTCATGTCAGTAACTCTGGTCATGCCTGTTGTTATTTAATAACATTATTCAGTATTTGACCAGTATTTGAATAACAAAAACGATGCACTTATCAGTTATAAAACTCTGTGAGAATTTAAAAAGAAAATAATTCAGTCTCGAGGAGCTCACAACGTATGGATTTTTTTACCTGAACCGAACAGCTGTTCTTAACAGAAACCTTAAGGAAATAGAAATATAGCGGAATATTACTAACCGTAAACAATTCAGATTTTCATTGTTACTGTTCATACTTAACTTCGCATGTACCTAATTGTTTTTAAATTTAACCAACAGATGGTATGGCATCAAACCTATTTTTTTATGTTTCACTATAAAATGGTCAACTACTGGTACCTTCACTTATTTTTCTTCTTTTTTTTTTTTTTTTATCTGAAAAATTATTACTGGTCACCGCATGAGATTCCAGCATAACTGGAACAAACACCCTGAATTTGATTATTGCAGAAGTGGAGCAGGTGATGCGTTCAGTTCATTGAACGAGAACGCCCGTTGTATTTGTAAATTCAATTTTTATTTATTAATCCATCTAAGTTCAATTTTAGTTATTTAGACATTAGGATCTTTCAGCGAAAGTTAATGGTACGGGTGCCATTTAATTTTGTTTGTTTGAATATTATGAAGAGAAAAACTCACGAACTGATTATTCCAAAACGAAAGCTGATTTATATTTCGGGTATGAAGTCCGGATCGTACTACAAAATTTTATTCGACCGAGTCACCAATATAAATTGTAAGTATTACAATAAATTACAAAAAAAAAAAAAAGGTATAGAAAATGTAAAAATCCTTTTGACCTCACTCAAATTGACAGATAAATATTATTAATGTTAATTCACGATGAGTTTCTTTTTATTCCAGATTTCTGTTTTTTAACTCTTTTCATGTTGATTTAGAGCTGACTTCTCGTCTAGGCTTGATCTGATCTTCCTCATCGTTGTTGCTTGTCCTGATATCTATGTTTGATTTTGATTTCTCAATCTAATGAACTTTTTGTACTCGCGGTAGCCTACAACAGCTAAATATAAGAAATTTGAGTATACAATTTTAATCAAAATTCGTAAATTCTAGTTTCATCTATCATTTTGGCATTCCCAGGAAATTTTGATGCATTGATATTCCGCAATTCATCATACTGGCTAATCTCTAACCAAACCTAATTTCGCATTCACGGAGCTTCAGATCGACCTTGATTTTTCCGAAATCTGGAAAATAACGCCGAGAGCACTAAATTTACCTTATTAATCGCTTTTATAGAATGCACAAGGTACTGTACAACAGAGAATATATTTTTGACGTTATATATCTTTACTTCTATAATCTTTGGTGCGTCTGTTAGCGATCACGTAACTTCTGACCGATTGAGGTGACATTCGCAGAATAATTTTGCTTTGCCGAGACGATGGTTCATAGATATTATAGGAACCGATAGATGGCGCTTAAACAATAGAAATATTTAAGGTCAATTTTTTTTAATTTATTCTTTAGTTCCAACATAGTTGAAACCAAGCAAACGAGGTGTTGCTGTTACTGCTTATGGAGGAGTATTTCCAGCATATACGTTAGATCGATTATACAAAATTCATCCAAAATAACATGAGTCATTTAATTTACGATTTCTATTAAAAACAGCAACGTGGACCAACGTCATACGAATATTTGAGAATAGTTAACGATCAACTATACGCAACAAATTATGACGTTTGCGGAGAACTGCAATTGCTTTAAGGTGACAATCATTGGGATACAACACTTGCAGATGCAGTTGGTTTTCCTCCACATCAAATTCTTCAGCTATTCGCCATGTTGTTGAAAACATGTTTTTGAACAATTTCAACTGAATTATGGATAAAATATGAAAATACAATGAGTGACAAACTTCGAACAAAAAATCAAGACGCAAATCTTCAATTCACACCAAAAATGAGTAATAAAGCATTGGTTATGATCGAAAACATGTGTATACTCAACTATTACCATTTCTACTCATGTCCGTACAACAAATTGACGATATTTACAGAACTTTTAGAATACATTGTATGACTTCTTTTACGACTAAACGAATATTAGTGAATAGTGCTTCAGAACAGAGCTGGTGGACATTCTTTCGGTTAGGGCCAAATCTATAGATTCTTGGAGGGTCTGCTATCCCTTCTCTGAAAAGAAAATACTATTACTTTGACCTCCCTATACGCTATTAAAATTTCGCAGGATTCGTGATGAAGAGTAATTTCAACAATCCTGCATTACCTCCTACTGGAAAACCTGCTCAGCAACATTCCTTTCGCATCTACCACCATTTTCAGGTTTGGTGTTATTTAAAATTGGGCTTACTCCAGTGGAAACAACATAAGATCCGGCACCAGAAGCACTCCCGAAATTCACTGCGTGCAAGTGTATAAGAAAGGGTGTGGTCGAGCTTGTGATTATAGGAAGACAGGCTTGAAGGTTCTGTCATCCGCACAACCTGCAATGGAGATGAGTGTGAAAACAGCGCAGAGGCCTTTTGTGAGCTGTGTAGAAAAAGAAGATGAAGACGAAATCGAAGACTTGAATGTTGCGAAATTATTGGCATACGAGGTTGGAGAAGACAACGAACATAATTTGAATGAAAAGGAAAGGAATTTACAAGAAGATATTGATATCAGTTAGCATGGACCATTTAGCCAGTGAAATGAAAGAAAAGACTGTAAAATAGAAGAGTAAAAAGCGAATCGCGGATCAGGCCTACTGGGGATGCCACATGAGAAAACACGCCTCTCACTCCACCTGATGATGGTACGGAAATGAGTAAGAAACGGTAGAACGTATTAAATAATCGATATTTACAGAAATGTAGCGATTTTGCGAATTGTAGAAATTTGCAGAACTTGACTTCGCTGTAACTCGTGAACTACTCATCTGATTGAACAATTTTACCAAATTTTATTCTATGTAGTGCTGGGGAGTAGCTATTCTCGAAAACTGGTTTTGTGTTCATTTTTTCCAATATGGCGGTACGAGCGGCGGTCGCTCAAGCTCGCAAACTCGAAATATTAATGAGGACACCAACTATAGAGCTCTAATTGAGCTTTTGTAAGTCAGAGCCTACCCATTGCCTGGCCTAATACTACTATTTAAGAAAATTTTCCAGATTTCGAAACTTTATTCATGGCCTAAATGTAGACAGTGTTCTAATAAAAGTGGAATATATGAGAGACCATTGGAAAGAGCAAAATTTGATATTTATGAATATGGAAGCGTTTTCCCTCTGCCTCTTATTTTAGGAGAGTAATTCTTAACATTGCAGAAGTGTTAGCGATAGAGGCGGGTATATTATCAGAATTTGTTGAATGGCATAATGTAAAACGTCTTTAATTATTACGAACATCTAATTTACTAATTTTGAATTTTTCGAATGTAAAAAAATGTCGTTTGTGCCATAAAAAGGAGTACAATAAACTATAAATTTATCAAAAATTATATAACACCTTCTTGGTTATATAAGGCGGCTTGTTAGGGTTGATCGGTGAATAGAAGTTCTCCCTTTGAATTCGTAATTTGAATAGCTCTAGCGGCATGATAGGAGCTTGGATCGAACTGTGAATTGGGTGGGGGTTTTTTGAATAGCACGTTGCTACGCTCACCTTATATAATATGTGGGACCTCCGAGCTCCAGCAAATGGTATTTTTCATTTTGCAACCCATCAGACTTTGTAGGACATTATTTCCTTCAAAAGCTTCACAAAAATTTACCTGAAAACCACTATTTCACACTATTTATCCTATATCTTATCTTTATGGTTTATTTCAGCACGAAACTTTTAGTGTGAAAATCCGGTAACGCTTTTGCGGGGTTGTGATACAAAAATTGTTGTTTTCACTACAATATTTGAACACTCCCTGCTAAAGGGTCAACGTAGAGAACTGAGAATTTGTACACGGGTTTTCATAGAAATTCTAAATATAATTTCAAAATGCGCTAAATCGGGCAACCCCTACTTGGTGTTGTAATATAAAAATTTGGGATCTTTACGTATACTGTGAGAATGATCAGTGCTACAAGTTTTTATTTTACTGAAAATTTCTTCAGAAATTGGTTATAATCATTTTTACTGTCCGACCAGACGTTCTAGAAATAGTTGCCAAAAACAACTTTAACAATCAAACTTGTACAGAGAGAGGAGTGACCATAAGAAATTACATACGGAGATTCTACTAGGGTATCGTAAGAATTGGTCTTAGACCAATTCTAGAATTTTTCCTTGTTTAAGTTACGATAGTCTTCCCTGCATCTGTCGATGTTATTACATATTCGTTTTTGCAAATGGTAGGTTGTAACGGTAGAGTTAGTAGAGCTTCTATTTGCAAAATTGATATTCACATTTTGAAACTCATCAATTTCAAAAACGTGATTTTGATAATTCAGTGCCATAAATTGTCTACAAAATCGACGGACCCGTGCTGGTCGCGAGCTCGCAATCATTGTATGTACAGGAAACACTTTTAACAGAACTGCAATTGCCTCCATATATTTGTAATCTGTTTGTAGATACATTTTCGTCTGACGCTTTTATTTACCAAAATTGTTACAACTTCACAGGTAGCGATAAGATACATAATTCTTAAATTAAAATATCCAGGCATGTCAGATAGAACCGTTGCCTTGTACAACACTGAAGACGATACAAGTTTACGTGAAGCTTCTCTACGGTCTCTTCCTCTTGAATCTTCGCAATTCCAAATCACTTCTTTTATCTAAGTCTTTTTGGAATGGAAAAGAAGTGTCCACTTTCTTTTCCAATTATGTATATATATGTACATATCGCTGTATGTAGATTTATGCGGAATATCTATATATTTCGTTTCTACTGCCTACGGCATTGGGCCTCCCGATTCGGTATGTCAGAAGTAATGGGATCAAAAATGTGCACTCTTCTGCATTTTCCGTCTCGAATGATATGCAGATGAGCTGCTAAAAGAAACATCCATATCGGACCTTTATTAGGTCGCTGTCACTTTGATTGCACTTTATGATACCTTGCGCCTCTTCATGCTACTCACACATTTCGCAGTAGTTTTGCCTGCATAGCAAAGTTGCTGCTGTTGAAGTGTTTATCACCCCCATCTAACCTAGCGTTAAAATTTACATTTGTTCAGGTATCTAGGATGGTGTTTCTCTCACATCTAGGAGACTTTTAATGAACCTGATGAATAGTGACAATTGTATAGAAGAAATTCCACTAGAGAATTGCAACACAATTTGATTGTAAATTAACAGATTTTACTGCTGCCAGTGACATTAAGGCGTTGAAATACTCCAAACAGTGATGAACCGTATTCACAGAGGTACCACAAATTACTTGCGTACTGCTTCTTGAGACCTTGCGTATATTTTAAACATTTTAATTTCAGTAAGTAAAAGTAGTAAATTATCTTACCTTAAGAAAAGCTGAGACCCTGTTTGCTTGTCTGTAAGGTGTTCGAATCTGAGTATGGTGTTTTTTGTTTTTGTTTTTTATAAAGAGAGAATGCCATACTGACAAAAACTGACAACTTTACAGTAATTAATGTTAGTGATTGTACTGTCATGTCAGACTTCGAAACCAAAAGAAATTTTGAGCTTAAGGACAGAGATCGCATATTTTTTTATTGCTTCTTACAAAATTTTCTTTTATAATATCTGTGGGCCACCCATATTATATGCAAAAGAAATTCTGACCAAAATCTAATGGAAATCGTAAATCTACTCCCGATATGCTCTGTGTCACATCTATGACTGCTATATACATATATCAAACTCAACCCATATGACTTTTCATGTGTCCAGCACCGTCTTGCCACTTGCCTACAAAGGAAGGAAATAGCTACTTTGTTAAGAACAATGTCGACCTTGGATTTTTCAATGCTTTGGCTTCAAATTTATTAGCTTAGCAGTGTAGGTGCTGAAGGATTTTTTTTTATAGAAAAATGAAAAAATCAACCGATTAAGCTATGATGTGATTAATAATTCTATTCTAATTTAACAGTATATCAAAGGAAATAAACTTAAACTGTAAAAATTTCGAACCCACTGGAATATTTATAAACTAATTTTATACATATGTATGTACATTATTAAAAAAAAAAGTTTTTTAAGACAAAGTTTCACTTAATTACTCTTTAGGGTTATATTTATGTAAATTCTGTGATACAGTACTAATGAATAACTAACTAATTACTCTTTAGACGATAATAATTCGCCGAGGAACTGCAGGCAGACAGCATTTTTTTTTAATTGAATTGTACTGTCATAGGATAAACTTAGTTTTTATTTGTTTTACAATATAAACAATGGTAAACAAAAGTGCCTCATATATTATAAGAAAAGTAACTTTATTTAGAAATATCTAAATATAAAGATGCATATAAGAAATTACTCATGTTTCATTTATAGTTTAAAATGAACAATTACTACAAAAGATCATTTCATTTCATTAATTATATACATACTAAATAATAATTTAGAAGAGTGAGACAACTCGACCAGTGGATCTGGTCTGGCGGTGGACTACTGGATACGAAATTGAAAGAATCGGCGGATTATAGAGTTTCCAATTGGTGCTTCCAGCAGGAGCATTAACGAGATAGTACTGAAAGTTGGTCATTCCAAAACAAATCGGCCAAAAATCACAAAAGTGTGACATGACCATCACCAACTTTTTTGAAATTTTGAAAACAAAAATATGAATTAATTTTTTTTTTGTACATATCGCATATTTTGCGAATTATAGCATTTGTAAAATTTCAAAAATTCATAATTTATGCGAAGACAGTGCAATATCGCTAATTTGAAAGATAGGACTTGCAGCCATCTAAAAAAAATAGCATTTGAAAATTAAATGGGAAAAATGACACAAAGAATAAGGACATCCTGGAATATCCACGTAGACGTCATTTTAAATTTATTAATTTTTTTTTTATTTTCTACCTTATATTATCCTCTAAACCATATCAAAATTTTAACTTGAGATACTAACGGGATCAGGGATGAAAAATCATGAAATTTTCACCAATCATGCATTTAGTCAGAATTTTGTGAAAGTCTTTTGCACACTACCGTAGTAGTAGAGCTCATGGCACGTTTTATTTTCCATGCTGTACCTTGTACCTTAAGGGTATTTAATGACTGGTAATAAATGTATATCGAAGTAAGGATGGCAGCCGCTCGAAAAGGTTATCAAGAAATTCTTCTGCAAATTCTAATTTTCTTTCCAATTTTGACCGATCTATAGATGTGCATATGGGCGCCGCCAAGATTTTGTGTACGATTTTTTTTTGTTTTTTTTCAAAATCATCCAACTGACAAATCTCATATGACTCATATGGCAGCATTTATTTCCAGATCTTCTCTTATCTGTTTATCGTGGACATTGGATTATTGACCTAAAAACATTTTAAACTCATAAAATTAGCCGCTGAACATGCTTTCTACTACAATTGACTATTAAATCTTCTAATGCGAAGATAAACTTGATTTCCAAACCTTAAATATTTCTGTATGTATGTATATGTAAAACTGCAAACAATTAGTCACATATATTATTAAGTATCAGTAGAAACATTTGGAAATATTACAATAGATATTTTTAAAAAAATATTCCACAAGAAACTATTGTACATTTTGTGTGTTAACCAATCGTGTAACCAATTTAACCTGAGTGAAAATTTTGTAATTTTTCCATTCAAATTAAATTGTTTTATTGATTTTCTACAAGGTCAGATAAAATTAATCCTCGCAAACATGTTTCATGTCATGTTACTTAAGTAAAAGAGTTTCATTATAAATAAGTTTGCTTATTTTAATCAGTTATATGCCTATATTCTTATTACACAGCTGGAAATATGTTACAGATATTCGTTGGTCTGGTCTTTGATTAGAAAAAATCCCTGATTAAACTTTATCTCTTGTCCTATGCAAAAATTTTGTTTTTGACAAAATCATACAGACTTCCGTTAAAGATATCTCTCTAGATCTTTAAGCAAATCCACAAATTGTCCACAAGTATAAATTTCTAAACAAGACAAAAGGGGCACCATTTTTACGTTGCAACAACTAGTAGTAATTATGTTGTAGCTCTGCGCATAATTGCTATCTATTCATAATACTAGAACCCGTCACTAAACTGTTGCAGGGAAGTTAACTTAACCTGCAATCTCTAACTGAAGAAATTGGAAACTTATTAAAAATTTTAAATTTCTATTGAGAAAAGTCAGCAAATTTCGACTTGTTGTGACTTATTGAATATTGACTTGGTATTGCCCTGCTTAGTGAAGCGAATGACGCACAAGTTAAAGTATATTCTGTGGAAGAATATTATTGAAGATCAATATTCATTCCTTATTTATTTTCTAACTATTATTACATTGTGTTCAAACCAACATTAAATAGCCACCTGAAATTAACATCGTTTAAAAGATTCTAATTCCAAGTATTTATAATTACTGAAAATAGGGTGGGAACGAAACTATGTATACCTAACTACAAGCACATCGATAAGGCAGTTTTTAGTGGAGATGACAATCGACACATCATGGCTACATTCCAAATAAACAAATCCGGGATCGAATGAGAGGAAAGTAACTTGTTTTCGATAACATTACGCAAATCAAATGGAATTAGATTAAGTCATATGTACAGCTAAATATATATCTTATAAAGTAGCGAATTAACAATATTTTAATAGGTATAATATTGTATCATTTATAATCATAATAACCTTACCAAGGCAAAATCAGGAACGACAACAAAAATACTCAAAATTCCAGTTGCTTTGCACAACTGCTAGGTTCAATGTATTCTTCTGACCTATACACAGCTGCTAAGGTCAACGGATTTTTCTGTTGCTACCTACGCACAGCTACTAAGGTCAACGTACTTTGGTTGCATTACGCAATGAAAAATAATTTGTTGATATCGTGCGCAATTCAGAGGCAATATAAGTCGCAGGCCAACTTGAATCTCTCTCTTTTAAATTAGGTGTCTGTCGACAATCATTGACGTGCAAACCCGTAACTTCGTCGATGAACAATTTCGCGAGAGGTTGAAAGCTATTAAGCCGGGTCCGCGAGCTTTTAGCGAAATCAACAAAATATGTAGCAGGAAAGCCCAAGAACCTGAAAAACTACTTGATGGCAACAACTGCTTAAATTCTCCTGAAGAGAAAAGCAGAGCCTTCGCCAACTATTTTGAATCAACCTTCAAAAGCTCGCCTCCAGCTAATCTCCATAACTTTCATAGACAAGTCCTAACAGAAGTGGAAAATTTTGAGACAAAAAATACATCACCAATTGCAGAATTCAGCCTTGAAAACCCAGCTGGAAATCCAAATGACCAGCGAATATACACAAGCCCGCTTCATCTAGCCGCCCTTATTCGGTCACTCAACAATAAAAAGTCGAGTGGCCCAGATGCTATACCGAACTTCATTATCCGGAAGTTAACACCGTTGGCAATCGAAATGCTAACAATAATCTTCAACAATTGAATAAACAATTGTTATTTCCCCATCAGCTGGAAAGTGCCAATTCCGAAGAAGGCATCTTCTAAAAGAATCTCGGAATTCAGACCGATTTCACTAGCCTCTAACTTGGGAAAACTTCTGGAGAGATTAGTGAAAGAACAACACATCGATGACACTTGCGTGGAGAAGCAGATGGAGCAGCATCAGCAATTTTGATTCAAGGCTTTGCACTCCACTCTGCACCCACTATTAAAAATTTCACACTGTTGTGACCCAAGCTCTTAATAAAAAGACTCATACTGTGGCCTGTTTTCTTGATGTTGAGAAGGCCTTCGACTCCATCTGGAGAGAAGGTCTTATCTCCAAACTGATTGGATTTCAGTTCCCGCCTACCTCGTTCGGATGATAAATAGCTTCATATCTCAGAGAAAATTCTTTGTGGAAATAAAAGAATTGCATATATGCGCATAAGAACATAACAGCGGGCGTCCCGCAAGGCTCAGTACTCGGGCCATTCCTCTTCAATCTGTTCACGTTTGACCAACCGCAGACTAATGGAGGAGTCACGACCCTTCTCTACGCGGATAACTCATTAACGTATGCGCACTCTAAGTCCCCCCAAATTGGCGACAAGGAAAGTGGGTGATCATATAGCCAAGCTTTACGAGTACTATCGTAAATGTGGCATAAGATCAACGTCGCTAAATCGAGTTTACTCTGCATTAGAACTGCACGTTCACGCAGAGGCGTATGTCAAAACGCAAGAAACATCGAAATCACTATCAATAATGAAGTGATAAAACCCACTAAGAGCGTCAAATACCTAGGTATAAATTTCGATGAACGTTTCAAGTTCAACCCTCACGCAAAAGCAGTTGCTAGGAAAGCAAACTTTGCACTCAGCATGGTCAGTCCTATAATGAGATATAGGAATGGGACTCACTCTAAGCACGAAACTGCTGATGTACAAGCAGCTCATTAGGCCCACCTTAACGTACTCGTTTCCCATATGGCACACTATTTCGTCAACCTATATGGATATCCTTGCGAGATTCGAGAGGAAAACGCTCCGAATCTGCACTGGACTCTACCGAAGTCCCTGTGGAAAGCATTATCGCAGTCAGGTCCTGTACGAGAAAGCTGGTATTTCTCCGATACAGGACTATCTGGTTGAGGTAATGAAGAAGCAGGTAGCCAAAATCCCCAATCATCCAAACCCAATTGTACAGGAACCAACAAATTTTCCCCACTTACCCACTAACAAATATTTATCGCCTTTTTGTATATTAAACTGTCATAGAAAAGAGAGATGCCGGAAAATGTCATACTCATAGGTTACTATTATGCTACTATAATATATGAACTCCAAGTCGGATTAGTAGGAGGCGCAAAGCGAGTAGTGTCACCGAAAATTGTTTTTTTAAGACGTCGTCCTAATATTTACGAGGTAAGTATTAAAAAGTCAGTAAAAAACGTGTTATTGTCTTGCAATGTCTTTTATTCAATACATCGGTATTGAAGCTTAGATTGTGGAAAAAGATTTGCAGTAAAACATTAGATAAAAACAAAGCCTTACTTAATTTTTACTTCATGTGCAGCAATACGCCCACCATGCGGAATTGGCAATAGCCCATGGGCATATTGCTAATACGTAATGCTATTTGTCAGCATGTAAACTCTTGACTTTCTTATTCTTAACTAATGTACTACTTACATATATTCAAAAAAAAATATTTCACTTGCAAGAAATCATTTTTTATAATTTCAGACCTGTTTATATTATGGCCATATTACCAATACCGTGTTGGCAATATGGCCATTTACACATTTTTTTCAAAATTATGTAAAAAACATTTCAAAATAATTTTCCGTGACAATTATTATTTTTTTGGTTCTAAACCTATTGTACTTTCTTATGATATATAATTGCCGTTTCTTATATCTTTATTATCTTGTTAAAAAAAATCCCTTAGGGTGGGCATATTGTATTTACTTACATTATTTAACTCGACGAACCTGAAAGAAAAGAAAGAAAAAGTTTTATAATAAAACAAAATAAATTAATCAAATAAATCTATTAATCAATTAAACAAATACATAAAATAAATTAATAGATTGCGAAATTCTGAAATCAAAAGTAAATTGTCAAAAATTAACAAAAGTGGAGAATAAAATCAGGAAAAATAAAACAAAAGACCAGCGACAACGACTAATGAACAACAACAGGCCCTTGCCACCAGTGGAGAATTCACAGGACCAAGTAAAATCAGACGACAGCTGCAATATCATCAACGATAATCAGCAACAACCAAGAATTAATTCCCAAATCAAAAGCAACCTACTAAAAACCGGACAAATAACTCTCAAGGTACCCGAAGGAGGAATCAACACCATAAACACGATGACACAAGTAAGACTAGATCCAATAAAATATTTGAGTCAATTACCTAATTTCATTGGTGATAGAGATGGCCTTCATAATTTTACAAGTTTAGTGGATAGAGTTTTTCCTGTATTGGCCAAAAAATATTTTTTGTTATAATTAAAAGTAGATTTACTGGAAAAGCTCGCGAAGTGATTGAAATAAATAATGGTATTACAAAGTGGCAAGAGGTGAAAACTCTTTCTGTTCAACATTTCGGTGATAGGTTAAGCGTTGATCAACTTTTCGATGAACTTAGATTCATAACATTCAAAACGAATTGTGTAGATTTTTATAATGAAATAAGTGCTATGCTACGAAGGCTAAATAATAAAACAAAATTTGAAAATAGTGCGGAAACTGAAACAAAAAATAATTGCAAAACAGCTCTTAGAATTTTTCAAAACAAGCTACCAGAGCCAATGAGGGGTTTGTTATATTGCAGGCAACCAGATAGTTTAGAAGCCGCTATGCAAATTTTATACGAAACTGGCTATGCTTTCACTAGAGTTAATGTAGGTCGAAATAGTAACTTCAATAAAAATAAAAATAATAAAAATAATCGAAATAACTATAATAACAATCGAAATGATAACTCAAATTACGACAGAAATAAAAAGAATTCGAATACAAATAATAACAATAGTTACTGAAGGTATCAGAATCAATCAAATCAAACATTTGAACTTCCTAGATCCGACAGGTACAGACAAAATTATCAAAGTCAAACCAACAACAATACGACTATTAGGTAACAGAAACGACACCGTAATTATAATTTCGAAGAACATCAACACGATAGAAACGAAAATTTTCAATATTCAATATCCGGTCCTATCCTATATAATAATTGACACAGCTATTCAAAAGTTAAGATTTTAATAGACACCGGCGCTACATCTAGCATCGTGAACCCAGGAGTATGCAATCCTAAATGGCAAATCCCCATGCAAAAACCCATTGAGCTAAAAACGATAAATCAAAATGTAAAAATATTTAATAAAGTTAAAAAACCATTATTCAAAGAGTTCAATAGAACTAACGAAATGGCAGAATTTTTAGAATATAATTTTCACTGTGAATACGACGGTCTAATAGGAAACAATATTTTAAAACCCTTGAGTATTAATTTAAGTGATAAAAATAGGACCTTAGAAATAGAAGACCTTAAAATAAAAATATATTTTGAAAAATCTGAAGAGGATTATGAAACTTTGATAAACTCTTTAGATACAGAAATAATTTATAATTTTGATCTTCAGAAAAATATTTGCCCACTTGATCAAATTAGAATTGAGCATTTGAATAGCGAAGAGAAACAGGCTATTACAAAACTAGTAAAGGAATTTACATCCATATTTTTCCAAGAAGGAACTGATTTGTCTTTCACTCATGTGATAAAACATTCCATTAAGACGCGAAACGAAGTTCCAATCTATAACAAAAGTTACAGGTACACTGAGGTACATAAAACAGAAGTACGGGAACAAATAAAACAAATGCAAAAACAAAACATTACACGTCCTAGTAATTCACCATATTCGGCTCCAATATGGGTGGTACCCAAAAAACCGGAAGCATCGAGCAAGCAAAAATGGCGTATAGTGATTGATTATAGAAAATTAAATGAAGTCACGATAGATGACAAATTCCCGATACCGAACATAGATGATATTTTCGACAAATTAGGGAGGGCACAATATTTTACGACCCTCGATCTAGCAAAGGGATTCCACCAAGTCGAGATAGAAGAAGAAGATATCAAGAAGACTGCTTTTTCTACTAATGAAGGGCATTTTGATTTCACGCGTATGTCTTTCGGCTTTAAAAATGCGCCAGCCACCTTCCAACGGCTGATGAATTCAGTACTTTCAGAATACTTAGGAAAAATATGTCTAGTCTACTTAGACGACATTATCATATTTTCCACTAGACTAGAAGAACATTTTGATTCTATAAGGAAAATATTTTCAAAATTAAAAGAAGTCAATTTAAAAGTACAACTAGATAAAAGTGAATTTTTAAGAAAAGAAACGGAAATTTTAGGTCATGTAATATCCAATGAAGGTATAAAGCCAAATCCCAAAAAGATAGAAGCAATAATAAAATACAATATCCCAAAAACCACCAAGCAAATAAAATAAAATTTAGAAATTATGGGCTATTACCGAAAATTTATAAAAGATTATTCCAAGATGACAAAACCCATGACGATTTATTTAATAAAGGGTAAGAAAATTAATATCAACGATCCAGAATATGTTAGAGGTTTCGAAACTTTAAAAACTCTAATTACATCTGAACAAATACTTAGGTTCCCGGATTTTAATAAAAAAAATTCACCTTAACAACAGATGCGTCAAACTACGCGTTAGGGCAGTACTGTCACAAGAAGGGCATCCCATTAGCTACGCAAGTAGGACGCATAATGACCACGAAATCAACTATTCGACAATAGAAAAAGAATTATTTCCCACCACCGTACCTTTACGGCAGGAAGTTTTCTATTCAAACTGACCACAGACCTTTGGTATGGTTAAGCTCGCTCAAAACGACAGGAGCAAAAATTCACAGTGAGAGGATAGTTCAAATCATATCCCAATCGTTTATAGTCCCGTGAATATCTTCAAAACCCAAATTATATTAAACAAAACCGACAGAATTAGCTGTCACAAATTGCGTAAACCATTCGGTAAAAGAATACTTCTCATCGCATTAAAAATATTCAATGAAGAAAGTGTAACTGATCTCTTGAAAAAATACTTGCCATCCAAGGGTATCGTCGTAGTATACTCAAACAATGACCATTTATTTGCACAATTTCAAGATACTTTTTTGAAATATTTCGGCAATAATAAGCTGCTAAAATTCGTCAAGAGTAGCAAACTCTTAGATGATAATGAAGATGAAGAAAGGGCATTAGAAATAATATCCAATACGCATGAAGAATTTATTCACAGGGGAATAAATGAAACATATGAAGAAATCAAGGACACTTGCTACATTCCCAAATTAAAAGAAAAGATAGATAGAGTTTTAAATAATTGCGAAATTTGTAACATTTCAAAATTTGAAAGAAATCCGTATAAACCATTGTATAAAGTAATTGAGACACCAATGAAATTTTACATATTGACGTCTGGATTGCAAATCGACAAACATTGTACTTAACAGTAATTGATAAATTAAGAAGTAGGTCCTGGGTAGATTTATTAGAAGCAATGAAATCGAGAATAGCAATGATGGGAGTACCGAGAAAAATCGTAATAGATGGAGAACCTGGTTTCACAGTACAAAAAATTAAAACAATATTTCGCGGAAAATAAAATAGAAGTTCACACCACAACCGCACAAAGGCACACAGGTAATTCAGACATAGAACGATATCATTTGACTGTAAATGAACATATTAGAATATTAAAAACTAGCACCGAAAATATCAGACAATAAAAATTTAGATAACTTAGTTTTAAAAGCATTAGAAAATTATAATAAAACCATTCATTCTACTACGCAAAAGAAACCTTTAGATTTTATTTACGGAAAAATTACAGCAGAAGAGTATTAGGAAATAGCTAATAAAATCCAGAAAAATAAAGAAAGGTACATTGATAAAATAAATAAGAATAGGGAAACGTAATATCAAAGACATTTAAATTGCAGCCAAAATACAAAAAGATAAAACAAAAAATGTTGACTATTACAAGGACACTAACGGAATTAAATATTATAAGAACCAAGTTAAACGTAAATACAAATAAGAAACTATTACTATTCCAGGTGATAGTGTTGACAATAATAATAATACTGACGGCGACAAGAGTACAGCCGCAAAAAAATTGAAGTACTTAACTTAAACGAAGGGCAAGGATACGTGATGATTAAGATCAAGAAGTACAGGTTGTAACAGGTTATAAGAAAATATTACATAGCATTAACTTAAACTCATGGTCAAAAATGTTAGTTATTATTGAGAATATTATAGAAAAATTAAGAAACGGAAGCGGATATTTAGCGATGAATCATAATTTTATGTCTCTAGCTGAAGAAATAGAAAATTTAGTACCACATAATAAGAATCAAAAAGGTCTAATAATATAGTAGGTAAAGGATTAAAATACATAGCAGGAGTAATGGACACAGACGACGAAAAGATAGATAAAGATAACGACGAACTCATACAAAACTTAAATAATCAAGTCCACATCAACGAAGCCATAACAAACATAACGAAACATATTAACACACAGCAATCGCAAATAAATTACCAATTATCATACTTAGCTAATAAAATAAATAAAGAAACAATACAAATAGAAAATATGCAACACGCATTCCAAATTCAATATGATATTCAATTGTTAAGAGAGAAAGTCAGGAAAGTCAAAGAAAATCTAATTTTAAGCATGCTACGAGTTATAGGCAGAGATATTTTGACTACAGAGGAAGTTAAAAGATACAAGATTACAATTAAAGATATGATGTACGTAAAAACTTTAGTAATCTTGTATAACGACCATATTGTATTCATATTAATGCTACCAATTCATTCTGATAGTAAGTTTCATAGAGTTTTCATTGAACCAATATCAAATAAATATAATCTTGAAGTAGACTTAGAAAACAAAGTATTTTTAATGAATGAAAAGGAATTGTATGAAAATGAAGAAAATGTTATATTAAAGAAAAATCTAAAAATTGCAGAAAACTCATGTCAGATGCTCTTGGATAATGCTAAATGTAATTTCAAAATGAATAACAAAATCGAAATAAAACAGATAAGTAGTTACAAAAAATATGCCAAATACAAGGATAATTCATAACTGTAATACATTTGATATAAACATATCAAAAAACAATTAAATTAAATTCGAAAACTGCGAACTTCAAAACAACAATGTATCATACGAAAATTATGTATTTAACGAAAATTTCATAATACCAAATTTCAACAATTTAACTATCAAAAATGTTGTAATGAACTTTTCAATAGAAGATTTACACATTAAACATTAATAATAGAAAAGTAATCGAAATCTTAAAACACAGAGGCGTCTTTCATGAACGAATTACATTCCCGTAATAATAATAATTTCAATCATAATGATTGTAATCTTCCTAATTAAACAATATCGTAAAAAGGGATCAAATGTTAAAATCGCATTAAATTAAGGAAGGGCGGGTCACGTCCCCACAAGATTCACTCTTTTTTTTTTTCATATAATCAAAAGCACGCAGACTCAGCTAAATTATTCATTCCTCCACCGGAAAATACTTTTCTAAAAAACAAAAGTATCAAATAACAATTTTAATCATAATCATTCTCGCACGCGCGTTTTGCAGAAGTAAGCATTTTTACTTACTCCAAGATAAAAAATCTAATCCTAATGAAAAGTTCAAAATAATAAGAAAGTCAGCCTGTTTTAAATTTACATATGAGTCGGTCGTAGTCGTAAAAGTTTTATTTTTATTAAACGTTTAAAATCGAAGTTGTGTTTTTTTTCTCTTTTTTCTTTATTTATCTCAAGTTCATATTCATGAATGTGTAATCTCGGAACTATATTTCCTTTTGAATTTAGAATAGTGCATTAACTGTAACGTATTGTGAAATAAACCACTAACTTTAAGTATTCATTGGCGTTATTAATTACAGTCCTCATCCTTATTTATATTTTTCTTGAGTGTTCTCATTGGGCAGAGCACGTTGGATGAACGTTTTGCTGAAAATCATAATATGCCTTTTTCGCTCCTGCAGCTTCACCCCATCAGCGAAATGAAATTGTTAACAAGGCAAGAATTCATAAATTTGTTTTCCAAAATTAAAGGACTTGTATGAGACATATTTGTTGGAAAAGTTTATTATTCAAGCCACAACATGGTATGAAATTTGGGCGTAAACAAATTCAGATACATCAAAAATTTAATACATTAATAGTATTTGTTCTATGGGAGTTCTGGCGAACTTTTGTTCTAGAAATCAACCAAATTTCATGAGAGTTCTGGAGCAATTTTTGTCATAAAAATCGGTCAATTCTAGTGCACTTTTTATACCTGTGTCTGGTCTTGGAGGCAACAATTTGACCTTGATTCCATCGACTACGACACAAGAAACTCCTCTCTGGTTAAAGGTAAGGTTTACCTGTCAGATATTTTCGAAAAGTGTTAAGCTGCTATTAGATCTGTTGCACAAACTGTATGACGTCCCCTGTGACGTAGTCGATAGAATCAAGGTCAAAGCGATTGTAGCCTCCAAGACAGGCACAAAAGGTGCGCCAGAACTGGTCGATTTCTATAACAAAAAGGTCGCCAGAACTCTAATCAAATTTCATCGATTTCTAGTACAGAAAGAGCGCCAGACTAATACTAAACAATTAATTTATTGGAAAATGACTAAGGTTTTTATCCATTCGCTTTGCAAGCTATTAAAATTGGCCTCACACTTCCCATAACAACATGTACAGTGGAACGCTCGTTTAGCACATTGAGAAAACTGAAGACTTGGACAAGATAAACTATGTGCGAACAACGATTCTCGGACTTATGTATGATGAGTCTCTGATGAAGTCACGCGGTTACAATTATTATTCAATAAGAATTAAGAAAAATAATATCAAAAAATGTATTGTTTTAATTTTGAATGTTTTACTAAATAAATAGATGAACATTTTTATCAAAAAAAGGTGGTGCAATTGCACCACCTTGCACAATACTGCCGGCACTCCTGGATGTGCATTATCTAAATGTAATGCTTTCAATTCCGTTTTTTTTTTGCAAAATTTCCTTAAAAAATCCTGGACAGTCAATGCAATCTTAAAAAAAGCAAGGGACATTTAGGGTTATATATCCAAAAACCAAGACATGATCAATAGTTGAGAATTTGAATGTTTTCATTACTTGTTAAATATTTTATCCTACAGCCCTCTATCATAAGTTTGATATTCTGGTGTATTATACATACGCATACTGAATGTGTTCTAGAAGGTCCTTCTAACACACAATATTTCGGATAAAGTGAAGGAAATTTTGAAAATACTATTTTAATTTGAGGTATCTTTTTGAAAATAACGATAAACATTTTTTAAATTTCCCAAAATTAAACGCTTTTGCACGTTTTCATTTTTTTCCTTCAATCTAGGAATAAAAAAAAAATGATTTTTTTGCCAATTTAATATGATATTATAATACCAACCATAACTGATATCAAACTATTAATTTCGGCAAGTCCACTTACCTGATCCTTACAGTAAAAGTATTATACTGCTTCAATGAAGTCAGTATCAAGACTTTTTTCCTATACTTGAAATGAGTTTATCCGACTTGAACATTTTCAAAAAATCTCCCGAATTTCTGCTCCCGCCACTGACAATTCAGTAAAAATCTTAAAAGTCGAAAAATGTGACAGCATTCATAAATCTCACAGCTTTACCAAAATTAGTAAACTGAAAAAATTTGGTAAATTGAAAACTGAAAAATCGGAAACACTCTATGAATGTTTTCAGCTAAATTGAATTTCAGAAAACTGTGAATGATCCATTTGATTGCGTGCATTTTGGTTTTCTTAAATTCGGTAAACTGAATTTCTGAAATTCAGTGTACTGAAATTATGGAAAATATGACATCTGCCAAGATTTCAAGCTTTCTACTCAAACCTCTAGTGGGCTGAACCAAAAATGTACGCTGAAAAAATTGCGAGTTGCAGTACACCATGATGAACAAATTCGAAAGATAACAAATGTGATTTAAGTCACCATTGGTATATTCTGAGCTATGATTCACATTTAAGATGAAATAATACATCTAAGAAGTTTTTAGTTATATAAAAACAGAATGACAGATGCCGTTAAAGTTTGATTATTATGTTACAAACTTAAAACAAATTGAAAGAGCATGAACAATTGCTTGGATCTAATGAGTAGAATTTTAACTGCTCTAGCTGATAGATCATTCTATAAATGTAAAAATGCTAGAAGGATGTACCCGCCGTACTATAATACCCTAAATCGGCGAAGTTGAATGATTTATCATGCGAACCAAATAAAACTTTCCATTCTATACATAAAGGAATCAATATGTCTAATTCTTCGACATTTAGCACATCTACAGGAGTGTTTCCCACTCATTGCCTCTATGAGACATATCTAATACTTCATTAAGTCAACAATAGGTCCGGCATTGAGATACCTATGTGTGGAAATGTATCCGCTCTATGTTTATCCTTCAACCCCCATCCTAATAATTAACTAACGACTTATTAGATCATAATGATTCATTAAGCAACTGCAGACATACAGCCGTTTCTATAATTAAGTTGTACCGTCAAACTGGTCTTGACATACTTATTTCTATTTAATTTTTATTTATTTTTTATTTTCAATTTAACGTTTTGGAAATGAAAAAACATCATATTAAAAAGTAAATTGATAATATACTTTTTGCTTTGCATTTCTTCTTCTTATTTTTCAAATGGGCAGATGCACAGCGAGCTTCAGATTTATATTGTATGCCAAAATACATTCAGTTCTAGTACATTTTCCTAATTTTAGAGCTCTAATGAAGGGAAAAATACTTCATTAGCGTATTTAATTATGATCTGATTTTCGAGCCATAATTATGAATACTAAATATGTGATACACGGAATTTTAATGAATAATTAGCACTAATGATTCATTAGGTCGTGTTGTGTTTCTAGTCTAGGGTATAAAAAAACTTTTAAACGGTCATATAATATCATTTTGTTGTATTTCAGGGAAATTGTACGGTCTACGTTTGTATTGTTGGAAAGCACATCCGAGAGAAAGTAGTATCTCAGTTTAGATTTAAGTGAAATTTTTCACAAAGTGTCACGTGTAATGAAATGCCATGTTGGAGAATTTCAGTTTTATCAAATCAACTATCCTAGCAGAAAATTTAAAGCTTAAGCTCGTGGTGTATGAATGCATCCAGAGCAATCTCTTATCAGTTCAAATGATCTTCAGTACTTTAGACACTCATGAGTCTAAATTTTTATTCTATTTGCAAATTTCCACATATACCATAGGTTTAGGTTATTGCAGTACTAACACAGACCGGCAGACATCTAATCCTATAGTGGAAGCGATGAACATAAAATGCTCGCGTGGGTTAGAGTTATACCGGCATGTCTTCATAATGTACCGTCGTCGTCGCAGCGCAACATTTAAAGCGAACTTAAAACTTTGGACGCTAAGTAAAAAGCGTGCGCCAACAAATTTTCCAATGAAAGATCACTTCTTGGCAGAGATATAGCAATCAAGTTGAGATTGCCGTGCATAACTACGTGTTTTTGTTGCATTTAAATGCAGAGAGCAGGCCGCCTGCCTTCACTCTTCGTCGCCAAAGTGTTTACAGATCATAGTTTATTTGCGTTTAATAGTTTTATTTTTTCGTACAGTTTTCTTTTTTGTTTTGTGCAAAATTTATTATGTTGCGTCGCAGATATTTTGCGATGTACCTTACCTATATGTACTAGTCGGCTGCACCGGCGCGTCTGGCTTCATATAACATCTGCATATTATGTATACATACATAGGTGTGTGAAACGAGCACCTATCATATCTAATCTAGTCAAAAGCTTGATGTTGTTTTGTTAGATATCACATCCAGTTGGCTGTTATTACTGCCGGATTAGATGAGGCTTAATGCCATAAATCATTTAAGGCCGATGGCAGATCATGTGTTCTGCGTTTTCTGTATTAATTTTATAACTATGTAGAGACTTTAAGTTAATGATACTATGTAGTCGTAAAAGGGGCGGTTGTATAACTTTATTGTCAGATTTATATTTGCAATCGTATTTTATTGAATCAGATTTATTACCTCGAAAGGCCCATTTTTTACCCATTTCTATGTCTTCCTAGAGCAGCAATTTTCAAATGCGGCGGGCATCACACTCGACACATTTAGGTTACTCAAGCTATTACGAAGTACATTTCGCGTTACTTTGCATTAGACTAAAAGAGCGCAGCTTATGTATCAGCACTTTAAGCCTCTTTGCGCACTGGTTTTAGAAAATTGCATTCCACAATCGGATGCTGTTATACTGCGATTCGAAAACCACAGTACACGTACACTTTTTGTGATGATATCGGCAGCGAGGTCCACTATAGTGGCCCGACTAGAATATACTATAAAGACCCTCTAACGTTGGCTGTTATTTGCATCAATTGTTCCAATTTAGATAACATCCGCCTGGCGCAAAATGTTAAAAGCTGTTGTGTTTCTTCGGTGAAACTTGAAATCTTTAAATTTATTCGTACCCAAGGGACATCACGCGTGCCTCATTGATCCATGAAGACCTAAAGTCAAAGAAGAGTGGATGTCAGATGCAGTGATTTGGATGGTTTTGTAACTGCTGTTACTGCTGCTGCTGCTGCTGCTGATGCTGATGTTGATGCTGTTATGTACATGTACATCTCAGGATGCTTTATGGTCGGGATAACTTATATCTCTACGATGGTGTTCCAACTCAATTTTCTGTTAAACACCTTCGAGGCTTTTCGATTGGTACACAAACACAATCATGTTTGATCTCGTAAATTGTAATATTTCTGTCAATTTCCATTGTAGAGTTGAAAGAACATGGCTATTTTTATAAAAAATCATTGGACACGTACAATTTAATTTTGTAAAATAAATTTTAATGCCAACATTTTAATTTATTTAAAAGATAACTAATTCCGGATGACATGGATGATACTACAAGTTGGCAATTAAGTATGAAAATTAGCTAATAAAAATTATTCAATAACATTCATGTCAAGGAGAATTTCCGCTTGATAATGACATAAGTATACATGTTTGCTGAAAGTACGAATATTTTTCCTTTGCAGGTTGCCTTCAAAATCCATTTTCATTCTAATACCATAGACAATTTATCTCCATAATTGAATGAAATGGACAAAAATATCCAATATGTTATAAAGATGATGTCCATCAGCGACCTATTTCCTTTATTTAAATTGAAGTGATACAATTTTCCAGAATTAAGGGAAAACTTATCAACAGCGTCATCTATGTTTTCGATATAATATATTCGATATGCTGGAAAATGGACGATTTTTACGATTTTTCATGAGAACAGTTTACTAAATTTTTAAACTTTGACATGATGTTAGATTAGATTAGATTCGTAGAGGGGTGTGTAGGCGTCAGCCTCGCAATCACCGCGACCTAAAAGATCTATTGTGAGTCCCCGTTGAATTTATTCCCTTTCTAGGTTCAGACTGTTAATAAAGTCTAGGATCTTTCTGGGATTGAGGTTCCGTACGTAGTTAGGTGTAGGAAAAGCATGTTCGAGATGGAGTCGTCTCCGCCTGGTCAATGCTTCGCAGTTGCAGAGCAGGTGCTCCGAGGTTTCATGAGCATCCTGGCAAAAGCGGCAGGATGAAGTCTCAGCCAAGCCCATCTTGTTAAGGTGATACCTCAAGGGGCAATGGCCTGAGAAGAGTTCTGTAATTATTTTGAGCTCTGTTTTCTTGGGGAGTAATAGTTCTTTTGTTTTTCCTCCAGAGGTGTCGATAAACTTTTTTGCCTGACGAAGTCCTTGTAGCCTTTCCCAGTATAGGGATTTTTGTTTGTTCTCCCAGTTATTTAGGGCAGCTTTGAGGTAACACTTTAAGGTGCCACAGAATGGCTCCGGTCCGACAAAGGGAGTTTCCGCTCCTCTTTTGGCTAGGCCAGCAGCAATTTCGTTGCCTTTATGGCCCTCATGTTCAGGTACCCACATGAGGATAACTTTGTTTCCTCTTGATAAATCTTTTAGGGTTTGTAGACACTCCCAGACTATCCCTGACTTGATGGTACCTGAGCGGGCAATTTGCAGTAAGAAGGCTTGCTATAAGCTTTAATTCTTTACTGCTGGTGGAAATACGTAATGAATTGCTGCACTTGTCTCATCCCTAGGCTCTTTTTTTTTCTAGTATACCAATTCAATTCTGTCCTCTTGAAGCCTGACTGCTACCGAAAGGTAACGTTTTAGGTGGCCAAAGTAATGCTTAACGACAATAATTAGAGATCTGGCTCCTTCCCTTGCAATATGGTTCGTAATCTTTGCCCTTAATGCCTTCATGTCGTATCTTACCTGTTACGATCAACGAAATAATTTTCGCAATAAGTGCTTCAGTATTTTTTTACCAAAAAATTATTACCTACAGTATACTGTAGTTATAAGACCTATTACCTTCGGATATAGCCTATAACCGCTTGTTATATGTTGTAGGACTGACAGGAATGAAAACTTAAATTGGAGCAATGAGACATGCTGCCTTATGGGTATCGTCACTACCCACACGTTATATATTAGTAGCCACAGTAACACCAGAATGAACTATCAAGGGTCCGATAGTAGATTGATAGGTCTTGACTACACCTTCTCGGCTTTATCTCTTATAGATACTGCCTGAAGTGCTTCTGAATTACGAGAGTTAACTGACCTAGGTGCTGTTCGGGTAGAATAATTATTTAAAATATTAAAGCTCGTTTGAGGATGAAGCCCAATGCTAGACGCAAGTTGTAGTCATAAATATTTATTTGCTTCGAATCCAGAAACGAGAACAGCTTTTATCAGGTGTGGGCAATTATTTTACTTGTTGATTAATATCTAACTGGATTCCTCTACGAAAAATGAATACAGACTGATTAACAAACTAACATTATTTCAATTTTCACATTATTTTCATACCTACTTACTAATGCTTTCAAATAATATGCTTACGATGCACGAAGTAGAAATTTCAGAATAGTAGCATTTGGAGACGTCCCTAATATTCAGGTCAATATTTCGGCAAAATATATAACCTATAGTTCCTAAAAACGTGCACTCACGTCGCCACATATACACATGCCATACTTGTTCAGCAATTAATTATCCACCTGAGATGTGGTAAGATGAGGTAAGATCAAACCAAAAAATAAGTTATTAGAAACAAATGGAAGAAGCTTAAGTCACAAAAATAGAATTTATGCTTGGGATCGGCAAAAATAATCTGGTGCACAGTTCTGTGCCTTACTATTTTTAATATAATTCGCATAGTCCTGCAAAAAGGATTGCATTCCGGCAGCCTCTTGACTGCGCGAGAGTTTTTAGATCCTCAGCAAAGTTACTTAACAATAAGTTAGGAAGAAGGAGAGATTTCCGACTGTTTTCCATTTAAATGCACACAGCTAGAAAAGGAAAGAAAGAAGAAGGAAAACTAACAAAACAATCAAATTCTCTTCAAAAGTTTTACGAATAAGGACAAAAAATGTGAAATTGTAGATTACATGTAACGAAGCAGAATGGTAAATGATTCATTTTCGTAAAGGGGCGCTTTAATAGAAAACAATTTTTGACTGAAAAATTGAGATAGTTGTTCCCATGTTGTTGCTGTAATGCTAAAACATTTAAACAGCACGTGCTTCTGTCTCATTATTATGAATAGTTTGAAATGATTTTGATGATATCCAAGAAGATTTTATTATTCGGTTAATCCAACTTTCTCTCAATTTTCGTTTTTAACTCCTTGTCTCAGTCGGACTACAATAGCATAGCGACGTTCTTTTCCCCCATTCATGCAAAAGACTAAATAAAGTATATGACATATATCTCTTGAAAACAAGAAAACTTTAAAATCTTGTTCCACTTCTTCTTAATGTCTTGTTACGTTAGCTTTGCCTCAAGGATCCCCTGTAATTTTTATTTGTATTAACAAAATTCTTCTCCCTATGGTACTTGGTTTCAGGATTAGTGGCGTATTTATTAGTTTAAGGGGCCAAGCAGAGCCCTCTCCCCTGCTTTTAAATGCTAAGATCATAACATAAGAACCAGAGCTCGGCTGAAAACTTTGCTTCCATTTTAAATACATATACAGGGTGTTTCCATCTAGGTGGTCCATAGATAAAACCCTCGGGAATACTTCCCAAACCATGAAACAGAAATCTATATGTATGGGTTGGGAGTCCGTTCTCTAAAATGTTCTATATTGATATTTATGCAAAAGTACCACACATTGACTTTATATAATGCTATGGAGCCTAAACTACTATCCTTACAGGAAAATAGTCTTCCAGTAATTTAAAACTTGGTTTCTTACCTTCCCAAATGCTACTCTACTCTTACTTAACAAAATAATTATAGTTTTGATTACAAAGTAACCTTACCATTTTACGCTCTTAACTCTCAGCTGAGTAATTGAGTGTGTGTATGTCCAGCCGGAGTCCGAAATCTGTAGGCTACATTCGATTTCATCAGCAACGGCGTCCCACGAAGTCACAGGGGCTTTACAATTAATCAGCTGAGAGTTTTTGTTTGAGGAATCGTAGTTATTTGGTTCAGATAAATTTTTTTTACATAATTTTGTTAGGAAAGGTATAACAATTTTATTTCGGCTCGAAAGATAAGAAAAAACTTAAGATTGTCAGAACACCATTTTTCTGAATGAATAGTAGTTTAGGGCGGAGGAGCTATTTAAATCAAACTATTTTCAGTTTTAGATAAGAACACTGCAAATACTTTCGAATGTTAGGACTCCGTTAGGGGTCTGATGTCGTAGTGAAGGAGTCTGTTTCATGCCTTGTAAAGTATTCTCGAGGATTTTTCCGTAGAGCAAGAGGTGATAGTACTCACCTAGACGAACAAAAAATTATACGGCAAGGGGGGTCCACATCAAGCTTTTGGGAGGTACAGGATGATTGAGAAATTACGCTAGTCTTTCACAAAACACCCTGTATCTTGGTATGCCGCCTGATCAACCAGCGCCGTACTCTTCTCCTCTCAGGAGTTCTGGTGGTCTAAAGTAATAATTTCGGATTTCGTACCATTTTTTTAGCTTTGACATCTTTTTTTCAAAAAGTTGGTCAACATAAATTTTTTTTATAAAAACTGTAAACTGTGGGAGCAAAGGGAATAAAGGGAACTAAGGAACAAATTATCTTTGAAAATGGGTTTGAGGCTAGCTTTGAAAATTAGTTACGAGCTAATTACTGTTTAACGACTTCAAATAGTACATATGTAAGGTGTAATAGGTTATATTAAAGAAAAGAGTGTACAGTTTAAAGCTATTATAAAAAAACTTTATGTTGATCACCTTTTTGTAAAAAAAACATGTCAAAGTAAAAAAAATGGTACGAAAATCCGAAATTCTTACTTTAGTCCACCAGAACTCCTGAGAGCAAAAGAGTGTGGAGCTGGTTGAAGAGTCGTTGGAAATGCCTCGAAGCCGCCTCGAGCTCTTGACTGCGACCGTAAGCCCTGGGCTTTTTTTTAAGATACTACCCTAATTTCTTAATCACCCTGTATCTCCCAAACGGTTGATGTGGAACATATTATAATAAACAGAAATACGGGAATCGTACAAAATTCGTGTACATGAGTGAAGCCGAGAACCGCTAATAATATCTCAAAGGGGTAGTTCATAAAGACAGACAGAAAATACCGAAGAAAATCAGAGGAAGTATAAAAACAAATCTAAAAACCAAAAAAAGAGTCACTGGAAGCTATGATGACAGATAAGTGAATGGCAGCGTGTAGAAATGTCATGAAATTTACACTCCTATTAGACTCAATTGCCTGTTACCTTCCTGGGTTCTGCTAGCTTTTCATAATTGCACTGCGCTCCCACACTGAAAAAGTTCCACCCAACACAAAATCGGCCGGCTTCACTTCATTTAGCTTATCAGTATTACTGTTCTTTCCTTAGAATATAAAACCAACAGGAACTACTGGATTGCATAAAATACATGTAACTGAGCAAGCTACCTCCGAGGCAAAAATCTGTTGGTGTATTAGGTATTTCACTCTCTCTATCTACATACTTTAAACGACAGTGGAATAGTGAGAATTTGAATTAGAATTATGGATTTATTTTAATTTATCGCTATTTATTATTTTTCTATTTTTATTTGTAAGGTTCTATTGCATGACCGTACGTAATCGACATTTGTTCCCCCTTATTGGGTCTGTACTTTCACCTTTATTACCATAGTGAAATTCATATATGCACATCCATCATGCAAAGGTACACAAAACACGGGCGAGGCTGGGTCTAACTCTTATACGAGCCACCCGTAATAATTTAATTTTGGAAATAAATAAAAGAGCGAAAAGCTATTCCGACCTATTAGATACGTTTGAAATTTTTTTTTCGAAAAACATATAAATCAATACAAGTACAAGGCTAGTATTAAGAAAATTTTACAAACTTATGGCCCTGATATTGACTCAGAAAAATGTATTGATAAAACTAAGCAATTTTTAATACTGATTAAGGAAGAAAGTGTTTTAATTAAAAATGTGTATAAATTTATAAACTTTGGGTTAAAGTCTACTTTCCCGAACGCAGAAATAATTTAAAAAATATTTTTAACAATGCAAGTGCTGAACGCTCATTTTCGGTGTTTAAAGGAATAAAAAACTATTTACGAAGTTACTTACATCAAAATAAAGCATTATTCTGCACTGAATCTGGTGTAATGGACTCGATTAATAATGACGACATTACAGACTTATTTGCTAAAACAAAGTCCAGAAAAAAATGTTGAATTATTACTTTATTTTTAACTTAAAAGTGAACTGATTTCTTTTTATACTCTTTTTAAATATCAATGTCGTGATATTTTTATGTTATTAAAATCGTTATTATGGAAATTTCGACTTTTGTTTCCAATAAACTAATAAAACAAAAGTGCTTACGTACCTACCTATATACGAGTATATGTTATTAACTGAAATAGACTTTTTTTGGCCTCATAATGATTTTGCACCTTGAACCTCCAGAAGTATAAATGCGGCTCTGGCTTTAATGTGCTCAGCCTAAAAATAATGTTTACATTGATGAAGTTTATTAAGGTACTCAACCTCACTATGTTATTGATGATGAATTTAAAAAAAAAGCCTAGACTGCTGACCAACAACTCTATTTTCATTCCATAAGGTTATCTTTTTGTATAATTAATCACTTAACTATACTTAAATAATCACATAACCGCAAAATTATAAATTATTCTTTTCCCATGAATTTTCCATCTATTTGTTTGAATTCGCTGTACCTAACTACAGAATAATTTTGTCACTTCGCCTTCTGTTATCACAATTTTCATGCAATATGATCTTGTTTACCTGGTTAGTGCAGACAATTTCGTGAGAATTATGATGGAAAAGGGATAATAAATTATTAGCAAGTAAACTTACAATGAATTTCATTTTCGCATATCTAACGATTAAGAAATGTAATTCTATGATTATGGTTATTAGGTTACAATACAGGAGTATTTGTTATTTGAGGACTGAATAAATTTAATTATATTGAGTTGGCCTTTTTTTAAAACTCGACACCTTCCCCGTTTTCTGCGAGCATATCGCACACTTAGATTATATAGCAAAAAGTATAGGCTATCAGAAAGAAAGACTTAAGCATTTTTCTTCCTGAAGTAGAACCGCATTGATGTGTTCGTTTTAGTCATGGAAGTAGTAAACTACGACATTTTCAGAGCGGGCATATAATTTAGTGGTTAAAACTTTATTAAGTATTGAATAAATTTAATAGAAGAGGTCCCATTATATCGTAAATTTTTTAAATTATAATTCATAATTTTTGGAATTTTTAAAAAATTTCCTAGTGCCCCATTTATTTGCTGATAATATTTCTTGTCGTTTCCTTTCTATGGCTGACATCATAGAAATAACCCTAAACCTTTCTTCAACTAACAATGACAATTCAATTGTAAACAAACAATGCGGCATTGGAAAATGTTCAATTTTATTGCCACGGCTATTTATTTTTAAAACTATTTCACTTCTAGTTTATTTGAAACGCTATAATTTATTATTAAAACAATTAAACTTGCCTGAAATTATTTCCTTGGACAATAACTCCGGTTCTTTCTGCAGCACAACACAGCGCACTTATTCACCATAATTTAAGCCTCCGGAGTCTCGATTATATAAAATCTCTGACACAAATACTTCACTATTGTTTCTCAATTTAGTAAGTATATCTAAGTCACTTTGTATGCCTTTTTTTAAGGAGAAATCACTACGAAAACACCGGATAATTTTTCATAAATTCAAAGAACTTCAGAAATGTCAATTTTTCAATTCATTTATTTCGACTTCAAAGTTACATTTGTTTTTAATTTATAAGATTTATAACTATTTTTACTTGTTATGAGCTGCAATGTATTGCTCAATAGATTTTTATTATATGTTTTACATTATTTTCATACAGCCGAGCGAGAGGCGTATTGCTACTATAGAACCGAGTTACTAGACAATGTCAAAAAATTTTACAACGCACACTTGCGACCGGTGTGACCAATACAATATCCCGACCTGTTGGTTCTTCAGAAATGTCAGAAATTTTGAACTAAGAAGAAATAAATAACTCAGCCACGTACACAAATTTTACACAGTATTGCCTATCCTAGGCTACAAAGCTCGTTCCACTCATTCAATTTCAGTAGTGAGCGGAGCGCCAACAGGTGGCTGGTGTCATGGAAATGTCAAGTTGCTGACATTTTATCAAACTTGCTGCGTACGACTGCGACTTCCTCCGTCCACTGCGCGCAACTACATTTGACAAGCATACAAGAAAAACCATTTTGACATTTTTCTCCGTTCCGTTGCGTTGTGTTGCGTCCATTGTAATTCAGCCATAAGAAACATACCGATGTAGGTACGTATGTTTTTGGTGGTAAGTTTGCTATTAATTTCATATTTTTAATGGAAATAATTATATTTTTGCATATTTCAGGTGATGAATATAGTTGAAAAGATATTGGTACATTGCTGGAGGAGAAGGCGGAAGTTTTCGAACATCAAATAAATGCTTTTTTATAGTTTGATTTGGTTTAAATTTGTTTTTTGGTTTTTTCTTTTTCTTTTATTTTCAGGAATGGACCAGCTTCTGGAGTATAATAGATTTGAAAAAATGGGTTAGAGAAGAGAACTTAAGAGCTATGTTCAAACAGGATGTTCACATCATTTTTACTGGATATTTCGGATCATAGTCAATAATACACAGCATAACCGAGAGGGAGAGTTCTTAATAAATATCAAATTAAGGAAATATGAGCAATGACTCATTTGATTTCACAATTGAAAGCTGCCTACTAAGTCTGTCCCTCATGAGATAATATCGCTCAGTTGATGGTATACGTAAATGCTGGTGGTACATAGATTGTTCGGCAGCTTCTTTTTTTCATAATCAGGTAGTTAAGTTACTCTTCTGAAGTAGTTGAAATGCGTAAATTTATTCTAAAATTAATGGAATAAATAAAATTTATTGTACAACGTGACAAGTGCTTTTATCAATTAAAATATTGAGAGAATAGTTTCACCAAGTGCCTATGGTATATATAGGTACTGTTAACTGCATATTACTTATATAAATACTTATTATCGTAATTAGCACTTAACAAATATTTGCCAACAATTAACTTAGATCATGTGTCGTCGTTGGATAATTGAATCATGGAAAATATGTATTCACAGAGCTTATTTTATGCAGAACTTCATGTGCTTTTCAACGACTGCTCGACCAGCCCCATACTCCTCTCCCCTTAAGAGTTATTGCGGTCCTAACTATAGATAATTTGTTCCCTTAGTGACTGAAAGCACGTCATTAAAAACCTGAATAGGCTATGGGCTAATAATTGTTTAACAGTGAGCACATAGGTATAATAGGGAAAGTCGACCGTTTACAGGTTTTATAAAAAAAAGTTATGTTAACACCTTTTTTGTAAAAAAAAAGAAGAGGTCAAAGTCAAGAAAAATGTAAGTATAAATCCAAAATTCTTAATTTGGGCCGCCATAATTCTTGAGTGGAGAGGAGTACATGGCCAGGAGGTTTTGCATACAATAAGCGCTGCAAGTGACCGTACACCTTGCACTTTTTAAGATACAGGGTATTTTGTGAAAGACTAGTAAATTTTCTTAACCACCTTGTAACTCTGAAACGGTTGAGATGCCGGCATAATCTTTTTTGTTTGACTAGGTAACTAATATCACCGCCTGTCCTATGGACCATCATGGACGAACTCGTAACTCGTTACATATCAAACCTCTAAAAAAAAGTATTTATACAAAAAATGTAGGGAATTTAGTCTTCTTTAAATTTGTATCAGCCATCTTTTTCGTTGTTGAGGAATAATTTTGAAAAAAAAAAACAATTTTTTATACCTTTAATCCAAGATGGCAGACCGCGCAAAATCCAAGGCCGTATATATAGATCACGAATGGGGGGGGTTTAACCAAATAGGCTAACACCCTCTAGAGACGAAATAACAAATGTAATTTAATGTGAACTCAATGAGCTCCGTGGTCTGCGGTATAAAGCTTCCGAAATTTAAAAAGTTATCTTTGAACACATGTTATTGAACCCTATTTTGATTACATATATTTACATTCGAAGAAGAAAAAATAGGTCCACTTTCTATACAAAAAACAAAAAATTACAGAATTAAATTTAGTCTTTTCTTTCTTGCTATGAAGTTAGAAATTATCCGTCTGTGGAATGATCTCATTTTTTTTTTACTCTTTGATTTGCGTTGTATATGATTCTAGCTCCACTACAATATTTGTACTCAATAAGATTTCAATCTTGTGTACGTTACCTAAATAAAGTTTATTCCGTTCTATTCTACACTCCATTTATTTCAATTCCTGTTTTCAACCTCGTCAATGTGGAAAACATTCTCTCAGCCATCTCGGTTGAAACTGGCTGAGTAACTAGGAAACAAATTCGAGTAAAGACTAAAGATAGCTAATTTCAATAAAAAACAACTGCCTATTTGTCATGTGGAGGAAACTTGGTAGACTTTTTTGCGGGGCTAAAAATGCAATTTAAATAAAGTTATAAGTTACATAAGTTATATTTAAAGTAATACATCTAAAATGCATAAAAAGTAAAAAAATAATTTTTTAAACTATTAAGCTATATAAGCTCAGGGAAAATATTAGTTGCCATATTATAATTAGTTACAATAAAAGTTGTTGTTTTAACGTCAAAAAACAAATTAGACTTAGATATTCCCTCAATGCGAACAAAATTTTATACCACTGCGGTTAAGCTACGGTGTACCGTCTGCTGATGTACATACATACATAATGGACTGCTTATTGTAAGTATAGGCTACAACGATGGGCTAGGCTTGAACCCCTAAAACTGAACCCATATATACGGCCTTGCACAGACCCCATCCAACGGTGAAAAATAGGACTTTTCATCGGAGCCTGGAGCTAAGTAAAATATATAAAAATCACAACTACCCCACGCTTTGTAGGGCAAAGGCCTTATTTAGTCCCTATTGACTGGACTATAAGGATTATTCACGATTTCTCTCACGCGGTTACACACCAGGATGACCATAATCCAAGTAGCAGTTCAGAGGCCAAAATAAGGTGAATCGGATTTGAACATGACTGAATGTGCATCCATTAGCGCATAGGTTCCCAACCTTTTTCGAGTGGCATCCCATTTATATAAAAGCATTTTTAATAAGGTATTTAAAAAAAAAAAAAAATAGCTTTTTTAGTATAATTTTATTTTAAATTACGTTTAATAATTAATTTAATGTGATGGTTGAAATTGCATGTTATTAACCAGCCTCAAAATTCGCCAACCTCATGTCATTCCCAACATTTAATTTATTTCTTTCTTTTGTTTTTAAACGAAGAAGAGTTGAAAATCCACTTTCGCTGAGATATGTTCGTACAAATGGAACTAAAACTCGAAAGGCAAGCATCGTCACACTTGGGTATGAATTATATATACCACACCAGAATTGTGTGAGTAATTTTTAATTAAACAAAATACGTGCCGAGAAATCATTCCGCAAATCCAAGATTTCATCTTGTAATTCATCTGAAATGCTGGCTGCATCAAGGAAAGCAGAGAATGGATTTCGTGTCAACGTAGTTTCTTCTTTTTTTCAAATCAGGGAAATAAGGATGAACTTTGTTATCAAGAGATTCGAGATGCCCAGTAATATCTTCCCTTAAATTTTCATTTATTTCACTTTCAGATTCATCTATCACACTGAAGAGTTTATCAAACATGGCAATGTTTCCAAGATTTATTTTTCTTTGCCATTTTTGCAGCTTGGATAAAAATGCCACGAGATTATCTTCAAATGCGATAATTTTCGTTTCCTTTCCCTGAAGCTGTTTTCTCTTTGAAACAAATATACATACTTATTTCCATTCCATTTCAATAAAATGGACATATCCTTATACCCTAGACAGACTGTCTTCATAATGACTTAATTTTTAATTCAATGGAGTCAAATATGCAGTGTGTCACACAAATGAAATCCATCAAGGACCTATTTTTCAACATTTCGCTTCATTTTCAAATGGACCAAGTTCTACTCTATTTTGTAAAATTGCAGTAAAAGTGGCACCTCATATCATTAAAATCAGTCGAATTTATTGAAAAGTGGAAAGTTTTAACAATAAAGTTAACAGTAACAGCCATCAGCTGATCATGTAAGAAATTTCTTTGCTGATGCTTTCTTCTCTTTTTGGTGTTTTTCAACAACAAGAAGTGTCTTCTATACTAAATGATTTGCAACTTCAGTAAATACTTGTAAATTTTATTGAAAGCATTTAATTAAATTATTGAACTCTGCCATGATCTTTGCTCACATTCAGGAACTGTCAATGCCATTCCAAATGAAATAATTTTCGTCCATAGACTGTCACCTCTTCATTTCCTTGAAATGACTGAATTTCAAATTAAATCATTATGGACACAGTCTGTCTAGGGTGTTATGGTGAGCAAAACCTATCAACATTATATTCACAATTAGTTGACTTTGACTAACTGTAGTTACATTGCTTATGTTTTCAAATATATAAAAATGTTAAAACACTCGTCAAGATGAAGGAAGGTAAGTAATCAAACATTTTTAAAAATGTGAGATGGAAAATGTTAGTTTTTTGGAAATAATAGCTCTATTTAATTAAATTGAAACAATTTATAGCAAAGCAGAACAGTTGACCATATATTAATTGTCTTATTTAAAGTGAAGTAGAATAGCAGAAAGCTTATGAAACATACTTTTGTGAAATTTTGAAACAATATTAAAAGTAGGAAATTTCTTTTCAACACAGCTTAAATAAAATAAAAAATATCCAAAATTTTTGAATGATTCCCAAAAAGGTGAAGGTTTGCATATTTGACTGATTTGTATAATTCCTTTTTCATTGTAAATAATAGAAAATCATGATAAAAATTTTACGAGGTTTCAGTTTTGATTGCGGTTTGTAATACCCTGGAGGGCAGTTTACGCATAGGGTGGGTGTTTCGTATCAAATGAAAGTCTTTGAAAAATGGTACCGACTTGCATTTTTATTATAACGATTACAAAAACTTCGTAAAAGAATTCATGCTTCCTTAGTGAGGAATTTTTCATGGAAGTGGAACATTAACATAAAACAGCTGATTGCACTACTAGAAGCACCTAATTCAGATCTTCGATTTATCCATTTTCGTAACCAAACACGTTTGTTTTATCTTTCGTTTAATGTGTCCTCAATTTCATTTACATCGCTTCAATATTTCCATAATACCTTTTTGGATCAACCTTTTTTTATTAATTTTGAGGAAAATAAACGTTGAATATATGTTTTTTTTAAATATAATGCAAGGTTGATAGCTTCCACAAATCTAGTTCATGTAAAAATTTACACAATCCACCATGTTTAAAATGCACATAAAATTGAAGTTAAAAGTGCGGAGAAAAAATTAGACCAAGATTTTTAACTTGTCGCAAGTTAGCATTAAGACTTACGAGGGGCATAGGGAAGGGAAGAGAGTCTGTACTTTAGCAAGTAACTTGCCGAGACTGAATGGACCTATGGTTGTCCTATTTCTTTACAAATAGACCAAGCTTATAAATATTGAAACAACTGAATACTAAAAACATATAGCAACAACTTGTTACTGAAACAAAAAATATATGAATTCATAAGGATACTGCTTCAATTGACCGAACTATGGTTACAAATTTCCTTTACGTATACATGTATGAATCAGCCGCGATAAAGAATGTATTACAATACTTACTTTTACGATTTGTATGCATTATCTTTCTTCAATTGAATAAACAGGATGTCTCAAAAGTAGCTTACCACATTCAAATGGATAAATCCACAAGTTATTTCCCTGCAAATATCATGATTCGAAATTTGGAATTTAGTCTTCTTCAAATTTATATTTTTACATTTTTGTCGTAGGTTCAACCGTTGAGTAATTATTTTGAAAAAACAAATTTTTGGAACCTTTAATCCAAGATGGCGGGGGGATTAATAAATAAAAAAGCACGAAATTCACTAAACTAATTTAAATGTATAGTTACGTTAGAGGAGAAACGACCATAACTTAGATTCGAGAAAGACTGGCCATCGATGCACCGAAGAAGATCCCGCAAGTTCAAAACTGCTAGTCCAAACGTAATTATACTCTGGAACGTGTGCGCCTGTACATCAGCATAATACGTAGGGCACGTTTAATGCAACGTGACTTAAAAGTAAAACAAAGCGATCAAATAATAATTAGCACGGTGGCAATGTGGCATATATACAATATACGAAATGATGCATGTACGGAATGCACTCCCAAACCCCCCCCCCCCCCCCCCCCCCGCCTGTATATAAACTTGGATTTTTCATCGGAGTCCGGAACTGAATAACATATATAAAAATCACACCTACGACACCTTTTGTAGGGCAAAAACCCCTACTGACTGGACTAAAAGCGATTCTCGCAAATTGAGGGTTTTGGACATTTAAATCCTTTTGAATAGGAAAAAACTCTAGGAAGAAATTTCAATAGTATTGGATATATCACTTTTTTACCTAACATGTTCTAGATAAATACTACAAAAGTTAGCACAAGTCTTATTTTGAGTACACAGATAAGAGCTGAACCCCTCTAAATGGTGATTAGTCATAAATCTAAATCAGAGAAACCAAGTAATTTCGCAGAAAATTCGAAGCTTAGAATGCATGTTGTCTCATTTAAATGTAGTCTCGAAATCAGAAAAATGTAGAAATCACGAGAATGTTGAGTCGTGTCGAGTAGCGCAAATATACAGATACAACTATCATTCAGATGTGAAATCCTACCCGTTGAAACCATGGACTCTCAAAGAAGCATAATTTAAGTACTTCCTTACACATTATTTGGAAACTTTTTAGAAAAATGTTCACTGATCTATCAAGAAAAATTAGCAAAGGCGCAAGTAATTAGCTGAAAAGTTTGTATAGCCTTCATTTGCAAGCTTTATAAAAGAACGAGCTGCAGCAGAAGTAACAAAGGCTGATTTCATCTAATTTTCCATTAATTTCTGGATTTTTCCACTATTGTGCGAAGTAACGCATTTCTCATTTTTAATATGAAGTTCGAGTGATTAGAATTAATCTGAAGTTTTGGTTAATATAAGGGAAAATAAAATGGAGAAATCATAACAGGGGAATGCCCGACATCAACAAACATGAGAGATGCCTTAAGCTTAAACGATGCATTATGACACTCTGAACATATTTTATTATTTATTTCAATTAAGCGGGAGGGTCAATGTTTGATCTAATACATTTCGAAAAATCTCGTACAGAATCGAATTCCTTATCCGAACTGAGGTACTACATTTTTCATACTTTAGATCTTCTCTAACTCCGTAAGTTTATGTCCGATACGAAAACAGATCTAATTTTTCGCCTCAGTTCATTACCAGCTACAATTTATGGAAGAAAATTATTCTCTGCATACTTACAGGGTACGGGTAGGGGAACCCCGGTGGGAAGGGGGATGGTTCCCATGTGACATGTGTCATATCAAATTAAAGGTCTCGCCGAGCACTATCGGATGCTGTACTTTAACCCGATTCAGAAAACTTTCTTCGGACGTTTTTGTCACCGGAAAACCATTTTCAAGCACTTGGGTCACCTACACCCCAGTTAGTGCACAGTTACAATTTCGCGCAATCACGAGCAGTAGAAAAGTCTACTTTTTCACCTAAGAAAGTCGTTCAAGCTACATCCGATCGCCAAAGGTTTTTCCCGCTTAATTGAAATAAACATTGTTAATAAAGTATGTTCAGAATATCATAATGCATGGTTTAAGACATCTTATTACCACATAGGAAGCAGTCTTGGAGACTTCTTGAGATTATTCAAAACGCTCAATAAAGCTTTTGGAAAGACACCTGCAAAAAATTTGTTTGCCAATCATTTAGCACATCTTCAACAGCGCTTCTTAAGAAGAGCTGTGGAGGGCTTGCAAGCAAGGATAGAGAGAAGAAGCGCAGAGGGATTTTCGGGAAGTGTTTCAGAAAGTTTCTTATAGCGCTCTTTTCCCCAATGAGGATCATCAATTATATTAAAATTATAAGTTAAAAGCATTGATTTTTAGGAATAGAATCAGCAAACGCATACTGAACCTTAGCCACACTGAGTCTAATGTCCTTAATGATAGATATAACTGGTCCAGGAAAAGTTCCATGAACAACATGAAAATCGCAGCCAGTCAGCAATTTAAGGAAATATGAATCAAATCACGATCAGAAAAAATATAACAAGCGAGAATAATTACAATAAAAAAAAAAATTAGCTATCTTAAATATCTACATATATATACTTACATACCTACATAAACATGACGACGACGTAATGAGCTTAAGTGTAACGTGTACTGTGAAATAAATCTTCGATCAATATTGACCAAACCATTAAAAACAATGGAATTTGATCTCGAGGGTAAAATAAAGACACGAACGAAGGAGAAGAATCGCTGCGAGATAAAGCCATAAGATTTATGGTCTAACCAGCGTTGAACCTCACCCGAGTAGTTCCTCTGAAATACATAAATATTGACGCCTTCAGATTGTACTTGTTGAAACCTACGATTGTGTTCTCTACAAGAGATTTGATCTTTATCACCTGATTTTCAGTGAACTAAGGATTTCATCGTTGTTGTCATTGTTTTACATGGGTAAGAAAACGTAAAGACGAATTAAGAATAATTGTCACTTCCATAGATTGAAAAGGAAGTCGACGTGTTACATAGAAATTTTTCCGCTAGTAGGCTGCAGCAGCTTAAAATTTATATTCATGTGCATAGAGATTTTCGCCGGGCAGAGGTGCAGTGAAAGAAATCCTGTGTGCAAACATATACATATATGTAGTACATACTGCCCACTCACTATTAATTTCAACAATTATTTTTAAGAATATTCCCGTTATAGGCAAACGTTATCAGCATTGGTATCATTTTTGATAGAGGTTATAATGTTAGCATTATTGTACCATTAATTTCAATTCAATAAGACGGTTGGTTTGGAATTTCTAATGCATTTGCGAAAAAATAAAGAATAAATGGCCTGCCTTAGGGAAGGGAAGAAATATCCACCATCACAAAACGCCAAAACATGCGTCGTTATTAGGTTAAGAATCTCCTACAAAAGACAACATAACACTTAATTGGCATAACTATTGCAAGACTGTAAATGCCACTACACCTGTAGAAATTATGAATGAATTATGAACTCTTTTAATAGAATATGTACAGCCAAAAGCTCCCAGGGGTACACTTTCCAATTCATGAGACCGGCTATTTTATATCTAATATTTCAAGTTATCTGAAGAAAAATATATACGTAAAGTATATACATAATTTTAATATTGATTCTGTAGTTTCTCAAAGAAGGTTTAATTCATACTCATGCCTTAGTTAACACAAAAACAAAAAAAAAAATAAGGGCATTAAGTCTAAACTCAAAAATAAGATAGGTCAAAATCCAGACATTAAGTCTTAACTGAGAAATAGCAGAGGTCAGAGTCATAAAGTAATATGCGGCCGCTGTATTTTTGGGTTTGACAAATTTTTTCATAATCATCTCTTCAATAACATTAACAATACAGCTTTGATGGCCGAATGCACATGAGAGGAAGTGCTTTTGGTAGCTAATGAATTAAGTCAAAGTCGTTTCCAAAAAGTTAAGTTTTCTGTTTGACAAATATTTTCCACCGAAAAGTCGCATAAGAAAAATGGTTTTACCATTTGATAACATATAATTTGTTTGGATCCCTACATTAATTTTGACAGAAAGTTAAAACTCCAAATATCAAGAAAAATGAATGCTCGTAAAACTAATAAAATAACAATTTTCAAGAACTGAAAACAATAAAATAAATTTTAATATTAATGATTTTAAAGAAAAATAGGTCTACTATACATATTAGAAAAGAAAAGCAAATTATTCCAGCTATAAAATATCAGAATTAATATGATTGAAAATAAAAGCATTAATGTAAAATTTGGAAAAATAGTTAGAAAACGTCAAAGAGGTCCATAAAGGAAAATATTCCTTTTTCTATTTTAGATTTGAATTGACAAATATTATGTTACATTTTAAATTAAGCTTTTATTTTTAGTTATATTAATTTTGGAATACCTACTCTAAAATCTGGAAAATACTGTGAATAGCTGGAAGAATTATTGTTTATTTTTTAGGGTACATATTTCATTTAGAAATAATAAATAAAATAATGTACTAAAAAAAGTAGTATTATTTATCATATCTGTGCTTGTTTGGCATGCCATCGAATTCACTGCACACAAGAACACGTCAGACAATCAACGAACTTTAATCTTAAAAGTTGGTAGCTTCCACACACATATGTGAAAATTTTTATTTGGGCACTATGGAAGATGGAGGATAAATGTATACTAAAACGTTAATTAAAACAAAAAAAAAACTATAATTTGAGTAAGTTTCAAAAAAAAAAAGAGGAAAGCATAGAATTATTATAAGCAGTGCAGTGTAGACAGTGTAGATGTATGATTATACCAGTGCACGAGACACAAAAGAATACACCTATTATACCCTAATGTAAAGGTTTTTTAACGCTTGAATTCCATACAAAATGAAACGGATATAACAACTATCATATCTTAAATACTTGATATGTTGCCCAACTATGCATTAACCAGCATCACCAGCATTATTATTAGGATTACAATTTAACAAAGGCTTAATTAACTGCGGACTTTTATAAAGGGTCAAGTTATTATGCTAATTGGTTGTGTTGTACACATACTAACGTAATTTTTTTTTTAATGGTATAACTTTCAGAGACCGAAAATAACTGGTATTTTGAAAATTTTAAACAAAAAAAGCTGGGATAAATCATGATCGTGAAATTTAGTGGAATATACCAAAAGATTTCTCGTGAAACCCGTTTCGATTTTTGCAAAGCTTTTGAGAACTTAACTTTTATTTTTTCTGGTAAAAATAGAAAGCCAACTTGGCTTTTTATTTTTTCAAGCTGGAAGTAACAGGTTTTGAAGCCGGAAGTATAAAAAGCCAGGCTGGCTTCTTATTTTCAAGGATCGAATCAGTTATGAATTTTTACGAAAAAAGCTTAATTTACTTATTATTCCTGGTCGGTAATAGTTTTGAAGCTAGAAAAGCAAGTGCAACTGCTTGATACTTTTTTTTCGGTAAAAATATATAAAGCTAGCCCGGATTTTTATTTTTTCTAGCCAATCTGGCTTTTTATTTTTACAAGACAAAATAAAAACCCTCTCCAGCTTAGTTTATTTAACTTGAAATTATTAGCGGTCAGGAATAACAAGTAAAGTAGCCGTTTTTCGTAAAAAGACGTCATAACTGGTTCGGTCCCTGATAACTTTACAAACCCTATCTGCCAGCATAGTAGACGTTTACGAGAGAATATAGCCGCAGTTTAAGAGAGTGCCGCATCAACAATCAAAATTTATGAATTAAAGACGTTGGCAATAAATATGCATTCCAATGCTCACCATGTATCGAATTTCGCCTAGAGCTATTTTTGTCTACGTACATATAATAGTGGGCATTTAAATTTCGTGAATTGATTCATGAAAACTCTAGCAGTTAATGACGATTTCTTTAAGAAAATATATGCTTCCACAGCATATGACAATTTAGTTCAAGTTTTAAGATGGCGGTGTCAACTCGATTTCATATTCTTCGGAGATGATACTACCAAAGCAGTTACAGTAAGTAGAGAAGGTTATTAGAGCCGTGATACGCGACGCTGTATGATCTCAGTTGAATGACATTTACTTGGACGACTTTTATATCCAACAGGATAGCACTTAAAAATTCTTAATCGCCTTGTTTTTCGAAATTCATAATTCGACTTGTTATTGATAAAATTTAACCACATTCGTACGAAAAACTGAAGGAATTTTGCATAAGGATAACTATTTGCCATTACACCAATTGGATTGACTTTTGAGTGGAGTGTTATTAAGTAAAACTGTATTTTTAAAAAAATCGCTTATACCTATATGTGTATTTCTTCAACTATGCCTTAAATCTCTCCACATATTTCACTGAATTTTCTACAAGCACTAATGACTTTTTTGAGATTTATATGTAAAAGTCCGTGGGCTATATATACCTATATCGTATTCCTGATGATAAACAGTTTCATAGATAGCATAATGGATAGTTTATATACTCTCCAACTTAAGTTGATTATAGCAAACCATGAGTGCCTTTAGGTGCTGGATTGGTAATTAGTAAATTTGTGTTATTCGATTTTTCAGAATATTTTATATAAATTGATAGAAGTAGGTATGTATGTCTTTCTCGCTAAAATTATGTGAACCTTATAATGTGTTTAGCCGCGACAAAAGGTCCAAACTAAAAATATAAAAACTCACCATAATAGGTGTCTGCTACAAGCCTCCAATATTTACATTTGTTATCAGACATGATGAGAACCCTTCTTTCTTTCTACATAGAAATGATAGGCACCGTCAGAGCTCCTGCGAGAATCATTTTTCAACTATTTTTCGCTCTATTTATACTGTGCATTTGCCGCGGTGTAAATAGAGTGCTAGAATTGAAAATCTCTTTTGCATTTTGAGCAGTCAAGTCAGCAATATCAACCGTAGTGAAGCCAGTTGAATCTTAGAGACTTATACTACAAGATATGAACCGAACTAAAATCAGTATTGAACTAGGTTCAATACCTGAGCCTATTTTATTTTATATTAGGTACATTGAAACTAAAATATCTCATTAAATACTAAACACTGGTTTTATTTAATATCAGTACTAGGAGTAGTGAACCCACTATTCATTCGAATATTTTGCAAATTTACATGATGCCCCTCGGCACATCTTCAATCTTCAGTGGGACAGCATTGAACTCACACAGGTGTAAAACCTAAGCATGAAAAATAGGTAATCAGATTACCAACATCATTGCGTATTGAGCAACCAATACAGACGGATCGGATTTTGAAGTCTCTGGTATCTAGTCTACTAGCATATTGTTGTTTATTTCAGGATTCAAACTTGCTGGAGTGGAAAGTGTTGATTCCTGGCAGTTTCCTATAGGCAGAATAGACGCCTATTGAAACTTTAGAAATATTAATTAACTACCACACTAAAATCTCTTTTTCGCTTTACGGACTTACGTGAAAAATTGGAACAATTTTATTTTGATTTTCTTTTTGAATTTTACAATTTCATTTGGATTTTTATTTTTTCATTTTCATTTTATTATTAGTTTTAATTTTTAATTTGGATTTGTATATTTGAGGTATTTATGATTATTATAATATATTATATTAGAAGTTAAGTAAAGACTAATTGTCACTAAAGTGACTTCGTTTTTTTTTTTTTTTTTTTAATACACCAACTCCTTTTTCTATCACCTTTCTTGGTCAGGTATCTTTAAAAATTGTATTCCTAAACCTTAATCGGCGTAGACACATGGATATTTTAATGTTTGATTTCAAAATGGCGGAAGTTAATTGTAATTGTATTCATATGAAAATATACAGGGATATGTGTATACGGGTATAATATAAGATGGCGAAAAGCCTTACTGCCACTAGTTACAGGCAAGGAAAAGAAGACTCTGATGCGCAGGGTTGCCAAGGTGAAAGGTGTACAAGGTTTACCAAGGTCAAAGGCATATAAGAGTGAATTTTTCAGGCTAATGGAATAAATTTGTTGAGTTGTTGTTTTGTTGGTATAAAAGCTTTGGATCTCCCATCGTGGGTACTGTAAATGGCTATGGTTGGGCGAAAGATACCAAGGTACCTAGTAAGTGCTTACATGCGCGATTTCACTGCAAGATAATAAATATTTTTATGGGTACTGTAGTAATGTACAATAACGATCCCGCCCTAAGTCATGTATACACAGAAGTTATGTACATATGTAAAGACAATAGTAAAAACATCTCAAGCATAGTTCTAGGCCGGGGATGAAAATTTTGATTATAGTAAAGAAGATAATTTTGGAAATTAGGATGTACGATGGTAGCTCTTATATGACGAGTATTCATGGTAAACGTTGTATAGGGAGTATGCATGGTATACTATAGAGCCTCTCCAAGCGTATTTTAACCTTCTCGTGTTCCGTGCTGACAGCGCCTATTAAAAGTTGTTCTTGCCTGTATAGGAGAGGTGCAATCTTTTTCAGACATTGCGAATAAAACGTTAGGCCCAGATGGAGCAACCAGTCCCATAACTACAAGGATCTCTTGCATGAAGATAGCCACTGGGAGTATTCATGGTCTGTTGATCATGATTTACGAAAGTCATACCAAATGGGTAGCCCGACATTGGCTAACTTGGTACCACTAGGTTGAGGAGCCCTGAGTAATTGGAATTCTTCACCTCAACTTGGGATGGCCCCTTTATGGGAGCATCGTGGTGGCTGTAGTGAAGGGTACCGTGCACCCTAGATCGACAGAGATTGGATAGGTCTCGCTGCGACCAGTAAGTTGATGTCATGTCATGCTCTATTGGCATACTGGTACTCGTTGTTACGCACATGAGGACGTTGATTGTCGATATCGGATCAAGCATGAAGAATGCCGTGAGATTAAGCCATACTTGGCAGGTACTCACGTAAAACCACAAGGACCTTTTGCTACTAGTTACAGATAACTATACTGTCCTCCAAAACATTTTATTATACAAATTACGGATAATCTTGAAACCAATAGTAAGGAAGTGGTTGAATAAGAGAAATTAAATTAAAAATTCGATCATTTGAATACACTTTGAAGTGTTCTCCATTTTGTCCAAAAATAAGACTAAAAAGATGAGGATCAGGGAAGGAGCTATAATGAATACCAACTAAATCATTTAATTTAAAAGCATACTAACTCTTTTCTACAGGGTGATCGCTATTTTGTTTACAATATTTTTACTACTCACCTTCTCTGAACAGCATTAGAATAATTTTATTAGTTAATAAAAACTAAGCTAATTTATTAGAGAATAAAACAGTAGCAAACTCAAATTATTTTCCAATAAATTCCAGCACATCCGGAATCATAAAATGCTTAGCTAGGCAATAAAAATGCTTGTTGAACATAACAATAACAACCTGGGTTTTAGCCACACCTCAAAAGGAGTAATACATCTTAAGATTATAATCCTATAAAATAAAAAAATGAGAATTTTCCCAAAACTTCCGGCTGACTCTAATGAAATAATTTATGCAAAACCTACACAATATCTGAAGAATTCCTTTTATTCGAACAAATAACCTCGGCGCAACTTGGAATTGTTCTGATCGCGCGAGGCGCATATCTATCATACACAGGTCTAATAGTAAATGCTGTTCGCCATGGCTACACAGACATATCATGAATATGTGCGGCAATTAGATGCGGTAATTGATATGTCACTGATTATTCAACACCTGTCGTCAAATTTTGTCTGGATTTGAATACACTGTCATCGATTAGAGGGGCGAGAATACAAAACGTGTGACAAATGTTGATCACTAACATTTAATTGCAACTTTCGAACACTTGACGCACCTGATAGGCTGTCAGAAAGCAACTGGACAGTTCTAAACCAGTTCTAATTCTTTGGCAACTTTTCCGCGCACAATTAATTTTTCTTTTGCAAATCAGTTACGGAGGTTACGGCCAAGATGTGAGTAGTCTCAAAGTCAAGTAACATTGACCTAGTTTCGAAGCTTTAAACACAGATGAATTAACACCGAATCAGATCTGCTCTATAGTAAAGATCCGCAACAGTACTTTACGATTTTCAAGACAATTCTGCCACAATTTAATGTCCTCTTAATTACTCAAAGTAGCTGACGCAAATTAAAAACAAGATTTATGACCTGTGACCAATCATTGGGGGAAACTCGATGTAAGAAATCACCGATGCGAGCGGACCAATCAAGCTCGGGCGGATGAATAAGAAACAAAGTCTTTCTAATCTGAAACCTCGATTATTTCAAGTTTTTAGCGTTTTGTACGGGCACTCACAATGAAACTCTGAAAAGATCGCGTTCTTCAGAATATTTCTTCTTCACATCTGGATTATATAGGTATATGCTATGCAGGCCTAAGTATGTATGTAAGAGTCGTTAATCAGCCCGTCAACATTGAATTCGCTTCACTCTTCACTTTAAATCTTCCATCGTGTTGTGGTTTTTTTTTGCTCTTGATATTCATTAGGCAACCTCAAGCCTAGTATTATTCATCAGTTCTTGGATTTAATTTCCCAAGTCTCGTCTTATTCTGAGCATCACATCTTTTCTTCAAATTACAATTTACCGTTTTTACCATGAAATGCAATCACCTTGATGCCCTCTCGATCATGCAAAAATAATTTAATATACTCTTGCCGCGAGATAATCCTGTTTGGGCGATATTAAGGCTAATGACCGTTCTCATCATCTCGCCTTTAAAACTTTCGATTTTGTCATGTATGTAACATAACGAATTAGGGATTTCCATTTCGGACTTATTTTAAATAATTCTTGAGGTAGTAATATGTGTGAGAAATCTCCCAGTTTAAACGTTTGTGTGGTTAAAGTGAAATTGATATCTTCACTCGAATAAGTACAAACTCTAATATCCTAGGCATATGAAGTGAAAGAATAATGATTCAAGGTGGATTGATCATTGTATAGTCAATTTGTCAAACTATTGCACGAATTATATCCCACAAGCTTTTTCGAAATATCAATATCAATGACATTTGCCGATTAAAGCATTTGCAATGGTGTGAAAGTGCCACTTCATGGAGTAATTGAAAAAGTCTTCTGACTTATTATTAAACAATTTTTTAAGACAAGCCTTGCATGTTTGTAAATACATTGGTTTATGAACAAATCCGTTATTTTCTTTTGTCCTTTATTTGGCAAAGGAGCAACAAGGTGCAATCGCTATCATTGTTCGGAGCTATTGCATTTCTTTTGCTGAATTATGCATTTTTCAAATTATACAGCTGGTTTCAAAACGTGGTTTACAGAAGGTAGGGGGTGTTACATACTGCCGCTAATTAAGACCATTACCATATGAAGACAAATTACTAAATAATAAAAGTTATTATACGCATTGGGCCCAAATATCGACAAAAACAACAACAGTAACAATATGGCGGAAAGACTTTTAAGAGATCTCTTAACCTCTTAAATTTAGCAAATAAGAAATTTTAGCAGAATTAGTATTTTACATAATTTTTTTTTGAGAAACTTGAATTTTAAGAGATTAAGAGGCTTTGGAGAATCTGAACACTCCCTTTTCAGTCAGCCCAGCTGTTAAAGATAATTCAATTTGCAAAAAGGAAGAAAAACAAGAAACACAAGCATTTTGTTACACTTGTGCCCAGACATGTCATCACAATAATTTTGCTACGTTGTAGTTACTTATATGGTTATCGAGGTTAATTGTATGCGACTTTAATCATGTTACAATTATTGATTATTATATGATAAATTCACAGCACGTAATGATAATTGAATTATTATTTTATCACCTAAATTGCAGATAAAGAATTCCACAGCCGTTATTACTTCCAATACTATTTTCGTATGAACATGTAGCAAAAAAGTTAATCGTTGCCAAAACTTTGATAATTGTATAATTATTTTATATTTCACAAACTTGTGAATTATTACATAAATGTGTACATATACAGGGTGGCCCGGACTAATACTGCAACATTTTGCCAAATGATTCCTCTCGTCCAGACAAGCAAAAAATTGTATGGCAGGGGGAGGGGCAAAATGTCACCCTACCGACTTACAGGGTGATTAGTAAAATATCCTCTTTTTTCACTAAACACCCTATATCTTAAAAAGTACAGGGTGTACGGTCTACTTGAAGACGGCATTGTATGTCTTTCCTGTGAATGTTAAACCACCCCCAAACCCCTCCCCACTCCAGAGTTATGACGCTTCAAAGTCAAAAATTCGTTTTTTTTTTTTAATTTTCCGTTATTATTTTAAAAATACCCCCACTAACATACCTTTTTGTTACAAAATTTCGAAAGCCCAGACCCTCCTCTTTAATTTAACCCATTACACTTATCTTCTATCTGTAACGGTTAAGGAGTTATCAGCGCTTAATCTCGCACCTATTTACCGCCTAAAAACATGGAATTTCTTGCCTTAGTAACTGAAAACAAGTCATTTTAATACACCTTTGCGTAGTTTTGTCTGAGAAGATCATAGCGGATTTGTATACCTGATTACATCACAGAATGGTTACAGAAAGAGAGTAATAACCTTTATAACAATCGAGAACTTCGTACAACAGCCTTTATTTTCACGTCTTTATCTAACTGACTTAATCCCTTTACTTCGTCAAAATACTTACCTGGTAACACATGCCATATTATTATGTAGTAATTAAAGCACTTAAAGGGCTGCTTACATCGCACACAAACAAGAGGCAATGAAAGAAAAAGACGCTTTACTGCAGTACCATTGCAACTTGCCTTCTGCACTTGCCGCAGGTAGTTACATTTAACCAATTACATTAATGTCAACCTATCTATTGATTAACCGTTACAGATAGAACATAAGTGTAATGGGTTAAATTAAAGAGGAGGCTCTGGGCCTTCGAAATTTTGTAACAAAAAGGTATGTTAGTGGGGGTATTTTTAAAATAATAACGGAAAATTAAAAAAAAAAAAAAAACGAATTTTTGATTTTGAAGCGTCATAACTCTGGAGTGGGGAGGCGTGTGGGGTGGTTTAACATTCACAGGAAAGACCCTAAGGTTCTGCATACAATGCCGTCTTCAAGTAGACCGTACACCCTGTACTTTTTAAGATATAGGGTGTTTAGTGAAAAAAGAGCATATTTTACTAATCACCCTGTAAGTCGGTAGGGTGACATTTTGCCCCCCCCCCCTGCCATACAAGTTTTTGCTTGTCTGGACGAGAGAAATCATTTGGCAAAATGTTGTAGTATTAGTCCGGGACACCCTGTATATCTTATATCCAAAATTAAATATGTAAGTATATGTCCAAAATTTCGGTATTAGAAACAAAAAATTTTTGCGACTATCGCGATAAGAGATTTAAGCGTACCTCGGTGAGGAGCTCTTCTGTTTAGAAATATTTGACAGCTATTTTTGTTTGCCAGTAAACTAAATCTCTTACAAAAAATCTCCACAGAAGTGTCCTTAAGAAATATTTTTCTTCGTTCATTTGATAATAAAGCCACCTTCAATCTCTACATGTGTTAGAATGTTCTTCGAACTCTTGGCTGCCAGGCATTGTAATAAAAAATAAACCTCGTGCCAACTTACTTTTTTATTTTATGCGAATTTTAACCACAGCAAATTTTGTACAAATATTTTTATTTTCAAGCTATTTGATAATTTTTTTATTGTCATTCATAAATAACTCCTAAATAATAAAATAAATTGGAAAACGGGTATCGTATAAAATGAAGCCGAAAATCCATCACAATATCTCGAATGGGTAAAACGTTACGAAGGGCGAAAACTTAGAGCGAGTGAGACAAAGAAAAAAAAAACAAAGCAAGTAACAACTGGGACCACTGAAGAGTAAGCAGAAATTTCAACAAATTTGCACTCTTATTAAAATAACAACTGCTTCTTCATGAATTCTACTAGTAGCTTAAACTTTCACTATGCTCTTACACTACAAAACTTTCGCCAATACAAACATTGCTGGAGCGTCATTTAATTTGGCTAATAAGCATTCCTGTTTGTTATTGATCTTTATAAAGAATACGGCCCTCAAGAATGTGTGGAGCTACGTCACTCAAATATGCATGACACATATTTTGGAAATGTTGCTACTTGATATCAAATAGTACAGCTGAAAAAAAAACATTCTACGATTGACAAAGTAGACAGTTAGATTAATGGACAACTCGAAGCATTTACCAGTTAAATATTCCACGCTCAATTGGAATAGATTGTCAAGAAATGGATATCAGTTACAGCTAAGTACGTACCACTTTCGGCACAATGAAGAGGAGATCGTCTTGGGTATATTAAGCCTGTAGTTGATATCTTACAAAGATAATACCAAGAATTATTTTGCCCCAGCAAAGGTATTGGAGAGGATGTCTGATATTCAGGCAACAATTCCATTGGTCACCTTTAAAATATGTTCTGGAAAATCTGCTGTTACAGACAATATGAAGCCAGTTTGGCTAGAAATCTTTGTCATGAACTGTGTGGCGAGCTTCTGAATGAGGGAGAACCTCATAAGTAGACAATTTCTAATTTACTACGAACTAGCCAAGTTTATGATTGATAAAAAAAGCAATCTGGCTGGAGCACTCAGCACAAATAAGAAGAATATATCCAAAGAAGTCCTTCAAGCAAATACTAAAAGGTGCAAAAAGATATCACGTGAGGATCAAAATTGTACCATAAAGAAAGGTACGTTGATGTTAGGCTACATTCAACAAAACATGCGACTATTATTGTACCACTACTTCCTCATATCAAGGACAATCTTGTCTTAATCATGATCTTCTACCAACCGCCAAACTGAGCTAACAAGAAAACGTAGATCTTGAAAGGCTTCAGAAACCCTTAGCGATATTATTTTCCAACAAAGGATAGACTTGCCTAATCAAATGGCTTCCTATGCCACGACTATTCGAAAAATAGTAGGTACATTAGCTTCATTAGTTATTGTCCAGAGAGAGCGATATGGCAACTACTTGTCATATCGACTCGCTCTAATACCGCCGCAAGGTTGGGTGGCTTTCACTCCTTTATCGCTACTTGCATCGTAAATGTTCTGATGAAATATTTACTTTGATCCCTTGCAGAATAACTAATGCAGGCAATACTCTCTCTGAAAACCGCGTACATCCTTTCACTCTTCACATTTGGGAGTATTTTTTTATTATTTATTATGGATATTTTTTTATGTCTCTCTATTTATATGCAGAGAGTGGCCTAATTGCATGAGTAAATTTGAGTTTTTTTCAAAACATTCACTTGTTTCCCTTTAAAGCATACAAAACCTTCTGATGAAAAACCTTAAATTTTCAGTTATCGAGTTTTTTTCAAAAACGCTCCTCAACTACTTTCGGCCGTACAGTAAAACTACGCGATGCTTTTTTTATCTTTTATCCCGAACTGTGCGAATATGAAACAGTCTACCATCAGAAGATGGTAGACAGAAGTCTTTCCTCTAGCAGACAATCTGTGAAGGTTTAAGGGCGACATATATTGGTACCTCCACCACTTTGCATCATGCGGTATCTCCTGAGCTTGTCTTAATACTATAAAAAAAATGGGTGAAGATGGTTTATACACAGCATTGGAGCCATAATCCAAATTCCCCATAGTAACACTAATAATTCCCATTCAAAACTAAGCTTTGCCACATTAAGATACATGTGTATAAAATATAGATAACATATTTTATTTCAGATAACAAACATTTATAAACGTAATGGACTACCGACATTATTAAACAACGGTAAATGTTTGTCATTTATTGCAAGATTATTGCAATTAAAATCACCAGAATGCATTGCGGATCTTATAACAAATACAGAAATTATACACTCATCTCCAATTCTATTTCGTTTCTTAACCTTAATACATAAATCATCCAAAATATTCTTTCAGCATTCGAGTATGGAAAAATTAAGCATATATGGCTAAAAAAAACAAATTTGGGAACATATGGCTATTATTAAAATTGTTAACACTTTCAATTTTACACCAAAATTTTTCCGGTGCAAATGACTCTAGAAAATCTTTCTCATTTACCGCAGAACTCGGTAAATTTCTCCATTCAATTGATAAAAGTATTTTGTCGATATTCATATTAAATATTCCCGGTTTTAACTATAACTCTTTTGAATACTTCCTTCTTGAAACATCCGGAGCAATTTAAATATTTTAAATTTCAAGCTAATTAATGAAATTATCATCTACAGGAAAGTGATTGATAATTTCATCTTTGGCTATTTTGAAACAGTTAAAACAAATACTTCGGATTTCTGTGCATTCAGTATCGTTTTCAATCTCTTTGATAATTTCTTCAAATTCACAAGTACCTGCATTTCATGAATTTGGGGTGGCGGCTTTGAGATAGAAAACTTAAATACTTTAGTTACTAACATGGTGGTAATGCTTAATCAGAAGTTTGTACGAAGATTATGTTGAATACATGTAGAAACTCTTTTCTTAACTGTTTTAATGAATTGATACACTAAAGTACAGAAAAATCATCATTACGAATTGCCCATCCCATAGTTGTGGTCAAAAGTAACAATACCATACTTTTCAAAAGTTTTTGGACATTTGGGGATGTGTTCTTGTTGCAGATATCAAGAGCCTACAGAGAATTGTTATAGTTGTTTTATCTGCAATTCCACACCGCCAGATCTTGAATACATTGATCCACACTTCAAATAAATTGTCGTGTAAAATTATGTGTAAGTTTTGAAGAATTGTCCACACGCTGTCTCATTTACAGTTTGTTAAGTTTGATAAAACGTTGCGCCGTTTCAAATCCCAGCCCCCTCCTTCCCTAAGGGATAGATGGTCTGATATCTGATAACTGGTCAAGGGCTTTATTTGCTGCGGATGCAAAGCAAATACACTTGCACTATGTGTCACATCATTTTTCAATCGGGGGACACATGAATTGCGTTTCGTACAATAACAGAATCACAAGTTATTCCCGCACTACATTTTGCAGCTAAATATCCTTTCAGGGAAGTATTCCTTAAAATTATCATATATTTTTGCTTATGTAGGTATAGCAGTTAAACTTTCTTGTTCTACTTTGCACAAAATCTTCTTTATAATTTCTGTAAGTTTTCTCCTTGACAGCGATAAATCTTGGATTATTTTTGAATCCGGAAATGGGCTTTTGAATAAATGAGATATATGATCCGCATTGCTTAAAACTACACTGACGGTCAGTTGGCACACCCTTTTGCATTACTTACATGCTTTGCACTATGTATATGTTTTTCTATTTCACTTTTTCCGCAAGAAATTGTTTAATTGCATGATTGACAGTATTCTGTGGCCTTCAATCGTTTTAATCATCTTTTAAAACGAGAATCACTCAACTAAGCTTCTTGGATTTTGAGAAAGTTTTTTTCCAAAGAGTTATTTTTGTCTGCCTTTTTCAGTACAAACAACCACAACTTAATTAAAACTTCCTTTAATTCCAAAAGGTCATACCTTTAACACTGATTTTATTATAGATTATGTATTAAGAAAACACAATCTAACTGAAATACGCAAGTCTACACAAAATCAGGAATACCGAATGACTGACTAAGGAATAAATTATTCAAAATTTAAGTCAGTTATTACCCCATATCTGGATGCGTTCAAAAAACGCACATACAATATTTCCGGAAAGTGTTAGTTTTTTTAACGGAACACATTGCTAAGTTGTATAAATTAAACATCCTCAAAATGAGCTGATTTCCCTTTTTTCTTGTCCACCTCTAAATTCCCGTTAAATGGAATTTCTGCCGCAATCCCATAATACTGTTTATATACACATATTGCAGTATGTGCCCCCGATTGAAACAACTTTGTTTAAAATGTTTTAATATGAAACATAAATAAGTTGCGTTTATTACGTAATTAGGTATGTCAGAAAAATATTTCTGTATTTTGACAAATAAATATTATTTTTGATTGGCTCCGGGAAATAACGACCAAAAGCAATAGGTGAAATAAGACCCAAAAAGTTTGGGTGTTATTTCCAAATGAAATAAGGCCCGAAAACAAATGTGAAATAAAACCCAAAATAGGTGAAAAAAGAGCCAACAAAAAAGGGAACCAAGGCCCAAAATTTGGATCAAGAGAACAAGCAATAGAAATAAAGCTCAAAATATTGGTAATGATGTGTGCAAAGTAAGAACGCGTCGCGCGGGTGAGGAAGAAGCCTTGGAGAGGCGCGTTTTCACATTAATATTAGATTTAAAGTAAGAAAGCGTCGCGCGATGTTGGTGGGGGAGGGGGCTGACGTCAAGAGATGCCTTTTACCGTCAACCCCCCGCCTACCTCACTCGACGCGTTCCTACTTTAAATCGAATATTAGTGCGAAAACGCGCCACCCCAACGCGATAAAGCCCCGCTCCAACGCTCCTCCCCAACCCATGGGACGCGTTCTTACTTTACACACATCATTGGGAAATATTTCCTTCATTTTCTGAAATGTTTTTTGGACATTATTTTATCAGGATCAATTTTGTTTCTTGGCCTCTATTTCATTTAAGAATTTTGGATCTTATATCATTATGAAATAACGCCCGAAACCGATAAATGAAATAAAACCCAAAAGTGTGAAATAACACCCAAAAATTTTGGACATTATTCCAAATTTGACACGTTAAAATTTATATGGAATTTTCGGGTTGATTACGTTGTCTAAAATTTGTATTTTTCGATTTTCCCCAAGGCAACTATTCTAAAACTTTCCTAACAGACCACACTTTCAGATCTCTACTTATATTATTATTGATAATATAACCATTATTGGTAATATTACAGTCATTTATAAATGACGTTGCGGCTAATTAATGCGTAAGTCTACTTAACTATTTAGGTTTTTTTTTTTTTTTTATATAGGCAGATTTGTAAATTTAATATTCAAATTATGCAATATCAAGCGTATTTCATTTTTATTACACTGGTTGTGTATTCTAGTTTACATTATCGAGCGAGTTATCGTTGGCTTGTTTTTTTTTAAATATTGAATATCATTAGGCCAATCAATGCACTCAATGATCTTTTCTTAGTATCGTATCGGTAGTGAATAGAGCACTTCAATGATAAAATTACACATGCATGTTTCTGAAATATTTTTGTATGTGTATTACCTCGACTCTGGGTCTAACGGTATTTCATGATATAACCAGCGAGGATTATCTAACTCATTCCAAAAATGTCTAAACAGATTCAAAAAAGTAATTGCTGACTGTGACGTTTCTGATTCCAGAACTTTGATTCGATTTTCTATATAGTTCGTTCCTGCAGCATGATTAGGTGAAGAAGCATAAATGTTAATATGTGTCATGGATAGATCTCTCTGAAACACCTTGAAGGATTATAATTTTTATTTGGACTGTATACAGTCCTATCTACTTGCATTGAATCAATCAATCAAGGTGATTAGAAATTAGCAGCGTGAAAAGGAAGTGAGACTTTTGGATAGTAATGAGGCAATTCCAGTTAGAGCCATTTTCTTAATTAATCAGAATTCCTGGGCTCAACTTGACGGTCCTTAGATTTAGCTGGAACAGTTCAAAGGTCAGTAAACCAAGTCAAATTAAAACACTTTTTACTTACCGGTTGAAAGAATTTTTGTCAAATCCGATAGACGGGATCTCGGATGATCACACTAGTCAGACATAACAAATTTTGGATAAGACTTTTATTTTTGGTAATTTTAAGAATTTCTGAATAAAAGACATAATTTTATGAACTTTCATTTTTAATGCTACTCTTCAAAAATTACTAAATATTTTTCCACCTCCTATTGATGTTTGCGATACGTTCAAATTTTGAGACTACCAAACACACTCTGATTATATTAGTATAGGTATATGTATACATAAGAACAGTATATAGTTTGCTCTGATTTCAGGAGTACATAAGCTAAGGGTTAAGTTAATAAGACTGAATCTAATTATAATATAACAAAGATGCCACCGAACTGCGGTTGTTTCAAAAACATATTGGGATTATTTCAACAGTTCAAGCAAAATACGAAAAATAGTTTATAAAGATCCGCGATTCGATTATTGCACACATGAATCAAGACATAGTCATTGTATACTGCGATCGCGCAATAGTACTTGAAGGTCAACGAGATAGTATTAAGCGTAAGTTAATATATAGAAAGACATCCTTTCTTACATGCACCTATTTTACTAAGTGCGTCACACTGTCATTCGGAACAACAATACGCTCACTTGAAACAATACGTGGTACGAAGATTCGCCTGATTCTAGCATGCACTGAAGGTTAAAAATATATGGTTGTTAAGCGAATCTCCCCGAAGTATTTTATATGTGTTGGAAGAGTATACAGATTACGTATGCCTAAAACGAGCCACGGTATATACAAAGCTATAGACATAAATATATCACCCCGCGGGCTAATTACGTATTTTTTTGCGTTACGCATTAAAAAATTTCATAACCTATGCGATATCATCTGGGGTCTAAAAATAACAGATTTACGAAGATAGCCACTATAAATTTTGATCTCATCAAGGAGCTGAGGAACTAACTCACAAGACAAAGGCACTGCAGAGGAATAAACAACTATGAACCTTGTCGGGGTTCGGGAAACGAATAGTAAGTTTGTGAAGCCAATGCTCTCAATGGAAGCATTATAAGGAAATGGTTGATTATCTACTTCTTGATTATTATTATTGCTATCATATTTAAGTTTATTTATGTACACGCCATCATAGGCGGAGCCATCAAGGTCAGCGAAATTTCAGTTTGCAGTTAACGCTTTACCAATTTAACCTAAGCAATTTTGTAATTAATTTTTCCATTTAATTGAAGTTATTTTATTGATTTTCTACAAGGTTAGCTATATTTCACCCTCGCAAACATATTTTATGTTGTGTTATTTAAGTTAGAGAGTTTATTTACAAATAAATTTGCTTATTCTAATCAGTTATATGCCGACATTCTTCCTGTAGATGTGGAAATACGCTACAGATATTGTTTGGTGTAGTCTTTGATTACAGCGATGATTAAACTTCATATTCTATTCTATGCCAAAACCTCTTGGGATTTTACTAAGCAACTTCACAAATGAGAGTTGTATTTAATAATAATATATAATATATATATAATGTGCTATGAAATCATAAATATTTATTAAAATTACAAAAAAAAAAAATACAATAATAATTCAATAATATCAAAATTTAATTTTTTTTTTTTCATTAAAATTCCGTTTGAAAGCTGTTTGACCACTTGGAATATACGAACTAGAGTTTCAGGTGTTACATTTTTGTCATTTTAACTCTCCATAATATTAATGAACTTCGTAATAGTCTAATATATGTATATCCTACATATCTATATAATTAGTACATATAATTTTATATCGCGGGCTTAGTTGCAACCGACATGAATTCATATCCTGAATGGTTAAGTCTACAAACCTCCTAATTATTCCACTATTGAATCAATTAAAGATAATTTCTGAAAGAATCGCAATATAAATATTTATTTATCCAGACATGCTGTAAGGTTTTGGTTTTCAGAAACCATTTCAAAGTTTAGCTGGGTGCTTTAAATTTACATAGTGTAGACCAGATAGCCACGAATTTTATTTGCAGAAGATAATCACGTCTTGATTTAACCGTGGAAGATGAATTACTGCTTGATTCTTTGTCTAGATATTTAGTTATGCAAACTAGAAAAAAAAATATAATACCTTAACTGTACATTACAATTGCTTACGTAAAAACAAATTTCATTGGAACATACATCAGAATTGGACATGTTACTGCAAGTTAAAAAACATATGCATCAATTCGCACTTTGAATGTGAAAGATCACACGCATTATATTGGTTTTTTTTTTTTTTGTATTCTTAGTCAACGTGTTTTTCCTTTAATTTGAGTTTCCCAACATTGAAATCAACAGGTGGTAAATCTACCTACCCGTCATCGAAGATATTACTAAAACACTACTGTTACGAAGGTAGTCCAATCGTGCTGCTCTACAGTATTTGTACATAATTTCCTTGCGTTATTCTGATGTTCTCCTCGTTCATCTTTCAAACTGTTTACTGCTTGTTCATTTTTCTTACTTCCAGATAAGGTAACTCCACGCTATTAAAATTCCGCCGCTGTAGTACCTATGCCAGTAACCAAACTAACCTTTGAGGTGATGATTTCCTACCACTTATTCTTAGACATAAATAAAATAAATTTAGCCGATCAACATGGTGCAAAAATTTGTAACTTATAGACCTCGGATAAAATCGTAATATCGCCCTTTGAGCAGTTATATTTTCGCATTCGCATAGTTGGTAAATGAATTTCCAATCATATAGTGGCATGAATTCATTAATATAAATATGATTATTTTAGTACTTCGTGCATTTTGCAAGCAACAATATGGATGCAAGAAGATGTAAATTTAAATCATTATTTTCGCTGTTTAAATCTATGGTAGTAAAGTTTTATGCACCAGTCAACATACAAATCTCACTTTTGATATTATTAACTTATTTTTAACCTAGAAGATTTTAAGGGCCACTTTGGACATCTTATCCTTTGTCATCACGTGCTTACTTATGTTCCCCCTAGAGCAAAGAAAGTCGAGGTAAAAAATAAATCAAATAGTTGAGAAAATTAACTAAATAAAACAAGTCAGTGAATAAGGAAATTGCAGCATAGAAAGTTAAAAGTTTCTAACTTTTGCATAACATAAAAATATTGATAACTTTTGAATGGAAGTAGATACTGATCTCCTAATTCCTCTTTTTGTTTGGAGGAACTGCTAACGAGTTAGAAGAAAAACCATTATGCGCTTGCTGTAACAATTTTATGGAATTATAGGTATAACACAGAAAATTTGTATGATTTTTTTTTTTTTCAAGAATTAAATTTTGAGGCTTGATAACTAAAACATTTGACCAAAAGTCATAGCGTATCGGATATAGGTAAAAAGCACGTATAGTAATGTTTTCCTTTCAAAAACGTGCTTAAATATGATCCTGTGATATCTTTGAAAGAACTGAGCATCTAAGTGATTGCACTCCTTTTGAAGCAACGTAAATTTCAGGGGTAAGAAGTAATTTTTGAATACGGTGGGGACGGAGGGGCGATTAGAATAAAAATGTGATCAGAGCACTCCAAAGAATCTATTCGCTTTTTTTATCCTACTTATTTACCGAACACCCTGAATTTAAAAATTTTATTCAAATTCGGTTTCAGTGAAAACTTTCTGAATTTTCATTTTCATAGAAGTTTTCAAAAGCTAAAATATTGATAATATTAGCGATATTTTGATTTTTATTTCCAACCGAAATTTGCCTTCGATTGCTAACAGCATGACTTCTATGTTCTTATATTCAGATAGGTATATATAATGTTTCAACTACGAAATTCAGTATTATACTTATTAGTATTTACGAAATTGTTTGTACCTTATCTAGAAATGCATTCAAAATAAGCAGCGATATTCCAAAAACTCAAATCGCTCTCCCTTTACTATCAAAACGTAAGGGGGATTTGTACAAAAACTACACAAATCTTCAAAGCCTCTGCTGCGACTTGTTACGATATAGTTGCTTTCACTGAATCTTGGCTGTGTCACGGTTTTCGAAAAGTGGTTTCAAAAGAGCTCTAGAATGGAAAATGTGATCATGATTCATGATTTCGAAAATTGTTCTTTTATATTCAAATGGGCCAAATGACTAGTGAACTGGTGGAGATGATAAATATATAGGTATCGTGTGACATAGGAAAAACTGATCTACACATTGTAGCTAGTGATATTTTACATGCTCTTTGTAAATTGCTCATAGTTAAAAATTCAGAGTCCGTTAAGTATTTATTGAAAGTTAAGTTCAAACAATAGAGTTTATACGCGAGTTGGCATTTCTCCTTAAGCCAAGTTAATTGCAATATACTAAGTAACAAAATGAAAATTATTACTGAAGCCGGCTTAATATATGGGAATGCATTAATGACTTGTAAAACATATATTTTTAATATCACCGTTGATTTATATATAAGATATAGGTGAATGTGTTCCTTGAGTAAAACATAACCAAAGGTCTGATGAAAATACTGCTCCTAGAATGGATAAACCCATTAACTTTCTAATGGAAAAGTAGATCTCTATATATATATAGGTATGCTAGATACAATATTATCCGTCTCTCTGCTAAAATCTTCGGGCAATAATTTTTCTGACTAATAGTTGGTAATGCGATAAAATTCTCGTAACTATAGATTTCACTATTCTTCAACAATTACAGAAATCCATGCCTTCAAGGTAAATAACGTTCTCTAAATGACCGGCATACAAACGAACAAACATCAATACGCCCAGATAAACCCAATATGTATTAACAAGACGTCAAATACTTAATGACAATTCATCAAAATTACAAACTCGAAACCCCTGTTCCGGAGATTAATACACTTTCCGAAGCAATAACAATTAAAATGTCTCTTCAGTCGGCAACTCCTTTACACTGCTGTAATTAAGATAACTTCCCTGTTAATCTATCTGCCTACTTTGAGCTACAGAGACCTTATACATATTTACGTGTGTGTACACATGGATGCTGCACGGTAATTGCATTATTGGAGAGAGTATATACCTGTGCGATCATAAAATAAAGTTTATGTGGAAATTAAATTCAATTTTACGACAACCAAGGTGCAATCGTGTAATACGCTGCAGTATATGAAAATTATTGACGTAAATGCGTCTCTGAGCTCCCCAGTGATGTCTCAATTCTATGTCTCTATAAATTTTTCTTTGATTAGCTAAATTACCTTGGATATTTATTATTAAAGCACGTGGACTGATTGTTATTATAGTAAAATAACTAATTACCCAAAGTATATCAAGTCTCGCTGTAGATACAGGTATTGACTTCAACATTTGGCATTTTATATATTCGTATAGCCTTCCGTATATTGAACTAACTTTTGAACTTGAATAAATTAAGGTTGGTGCAAACTAATAAGATTTGTTAAGTTTTTTCATACCAGAATTTATATATGCTTTGAAGTCGAATTTGTAATAACTTCCGAAAGCAGATTAATCCTCGTCCCATAAGGCTAGAGAATTATAACTATTTTGATCCAAATCTCATGCCTTTCCTTTGTATCTTGAATTTTTTTTTTCTTGTGTTATTTTTTACTCCAAAGAAGTACGTCATAATTAGGAAGGATATGTTGGACAACAACAATTTCGTTTATGTGAACAGTATAACAATTAGTCCAGACTGGATAGGCGCACTCTAAAATTAGCATAACCAGGTCTCGTTGAGGGATTTATGAACATCCGAAAATGCACCATATCTTTATAAAACTACGAAGATGTGAAGTTGCTTTGTATGTCGTAAACTCTCACTATTGACAAACTGTTGCTCTTTGTGGCATCTGTAGCAACTACTTCTCTTTTCCTACATCATTTAGTGCATAGATATGCATTTTTTGTCGTCTTATTATTTGTAATGTTTTATAAATGCCGAAGAACGAGATGGACTACATCTGCAACTTCTGAAGTGTTTCCATGGATCTTTAAACTTTTCACTATGTACAAAGGCAGGCTGAAGAAGATCTGCGATGAGCATGGGACATCTTGTGGTTACTTCAATGAGTAAATTGGAGCATTCAGTCCTGTAGATGAAGAATGATTTTGAGGAACACATAATTCTCTAGAATCCCGTTTAGATGAGCAGAAGAAATCTATGGAAACCCGTTTTGACGAGCAGAAGAATGCTAATGAGGACCAAAATAATTCTCTGCAAGCATGTTTGAAAGAACAAAATAATTTTCTGGAAGCCCGTTTGGATGAGCAAAATTGTCTGGAAGCATGTTTGGAGGAACAGAAGAATTTTGTGAAAAATTCATTACACGAACAAATCTTGAGAATTGAAGGAATCGAGCACGAAGTGTCGGAAGCTCAGCAAAAGGTGTCGGTAGTAGAGAAAAATATTACGGAGCAACTTTAAAGCAGATTTGCAGAGGATAAAGTATCGACAACCTTGGCAGCAACCTGCTGCAGACAAAGCTCTCTGGTATTAGCACTTCTAGGTCCTGCGTCAGAGCTATTACAAACTATACTGATTGGAAAACAACGTGATTACACTCCATTACAGTTACGCAACAGAATTCACTACACAACTTCAGGTTGATGTGGAAATATTAGCCGATCTTTCATACTCTACGTAAATGCCGATTTCCTTAATGCAGTGGCGACGGAGGTATTTGTGAACGCTATTGCAGATCAAAATTTACAACAAACGTTAAGGCTAGCAGGAAAGAAATCAACAGCAGATGCACTAGCCCATGCATTAGCATATGAATCCGCCCTACAGCTTCTCGGAGTGAATACGTGTAAGAGAAATTTCAGTAGAGGTTTAGCTTTTGTGGAGGTATGATATGTCAAGCGATACTGTAGAGAAACCTTCTTACAATAGTGTTCTTGATGTGGGAAATTCCCAAGGACTAGATAGATTTTCACTGACACACCACCCAAACGGTGTAAAAGTGCAGACTTTCTAGACTAGTAGGAGTCTTCAGCATGGGCAGACACGTCTCTCTTAAAAGGTGTCTTAGGATAGGAGAATGTACATAAACATATTGTATGGACAGTAACAGGACACCAGTTTTTTTGAATGAGTATCTTCTATCTAAGAGGAACGTCAGTATACATACGGTAAGAACATCAACAGTCTTCTGTGTGAGTAGCTTCAGTTGAGAAGAATGTCTTCGTTCGAGAGACGGTATGTGTGCATAGGACGAATGTTGACTGAGAATAATATAGCCTGGAGGGTATGTAGAGCACAGATAACCTCCTAGTAGGGAAAAAATGCTTTTAGAATCCTTCGAAGCGCCTTTGCGAAGCACTAAAATATATATATATTTATTCATTTTCTTGTGCATTTAACTAAATAATAATAAATATTAATAACTGGAAATTGCATACTTTACACTGCGCAATTTAAAAGAACCACATCCACTTCATTCAACAACAGGAGGAAGGAAGATGATTGGTGACTCTGCGACTCGGAAAGATTAAAAAGGTTACAGTATTTTTGGTGTGGTGAGAACAGGCTTTGTTGTCGATTCTTACGAAGCACTTGCAACTATTCACTGCTTCATATGTGCTCTTTTTCGAAGCGCCTTAAATATTTCCTACTGAAGTTAATTTTGGTGTAGTGGCTTCATATGAGAATATGATTTTCTCTCTGAGTTTTTCCAAGATTCTCCGAGAATATGAAAAAGAACGTATTTTTGAATAATGAATAAAATTTTTCCGATATTAATGTAAACAAAAAAATAGAGGTTAGGCTCCCATGAAAACATTTATTTATTCTGGAATATTTCCTAACAACTTGTAACGAAAATGTTTTCAGAACACGTTATAAACTTCGGCAGATATTAATCTTTTTGTTAAGTAACAGGAGGTTAAATTCTTGTAGAGCACTCATTTTAATTGTTGTTGATAACGATTTACGGTTATTGGACTGAATACCAATTCTTAATATTTTAAATATTCTTTTTTTAAACAAATGGAACTTATGCAATGTATTTTTATCAAGTCAGAACTTGAAGTTTTTGTATTTATTCATGTTTTTTTTTTTTTTTTTTTTTTAAATCTTAGCCTGCAAAACCTTCCAGTACTTTTGTTAATTTCGAAATTAAAACTTACAAATGTCAGGTACAGTCACAGCACGAAGTTCAATTTTACAGAGCACTCCTTCACGTGATCTGCTTCGATGCTGCAACTGCAATAGACCGGATCACATTCAAAAGGCTTGCAAAAAAGGCCGACGAATGGAATCACCAAAAAAGGGGAGAGCAGAGAAGAATGCGAAAGATACCGAGCCAGGGAGCAAGCTATTCGTGGAGAGACTAGAAATCAAACAACAGCTAGTCGCATCACCTCTCCTGATAAGCTGTTGGAAAACATGTAAAAATCAACTTTGTGGGGCAGAAGTTGGTTGGTGGGGTCGATATTCCCGAAGATGGATGGAGACGGATTGAAGGTGGATGAAGATGGAATGAAGATGGATTGAAGATGGATTGAACATGGATTGAAAATGGATTAAGGATGAATTTACGATAGATTAACGATGGATTGAAGGTGAAATATGAAAATTGATGAACAGGAAAGTGGATGAAGTCAGATGAAGACCCGCTATGATTTACGTACTAATTCCTCAGAATTTAATGAATGTGATTTTGTTTGACTGTAAAACCTGAAACTACATAAGCGACGCTTTTGAAAATTACGATAACACTGGAAGGGACCGTATTCAATGGTAACTAGAATAAATTACGTAGTATACAGGATTCAGTGTGGTACAAGAGGCAATCGAAAAAACCTTCATCTAGAGCGCTTGTGTTCATACTGCGGGTATCAGAGCTGTAAATCAGTGGGGCAGTGCGACATCTATTAGAAATGGATACTTCGCGTGAAATGACTAATAAATTACGGACATAAACAAATTTAGGTTCGGAGAATCGATGTTTCTAGAATGGAATCTTCAGGAATTTTCTGGACAATTTATACAGTTTAAATACAGCACCTTTCAGCGCTAGGGGCGAGTTTTTTCTCAGACAGTGAAACATCATATGGAGTACGTAGCACCTTGCAACATGTGCGCTGTTCACCTGTTCTGCCCCCTCCCATGTTTAGTTGGATTTGGAAGCAAATAATAATTGTTATTGCATTTGCCATTTATAGGTTTGTTAGAATTTAGAATACTTTAGCTTTGTCTCTATATGTTACCAATACCAATTACTGCCGTGAATACTGTTGACAATCAGTCAGCTTCATTTCGACGTTGGACATTTGCTTGTACTACATGAGAGATGTTTATGGCAATCAGAGCCCTATTACATCAGCAATTAGTAGCGGACTGAAGCTTCTTATCGTTATCAGAATATACATATGATTCGAATATCAGGCAACTAATTAAAAACCATATAATTGCACGTGGCAGCTTTAGAATTGCTACAAGCGCTATATGTATGCTTGCTGGCTGCCCTCGCGGTACCCTAACGGTAATTCGTAAAATTTTATTCTCATTCAATGTATACTTTTAATTTCATATTTAATTTTTGTTAAACTTTTTTAATTTATATTTAGTTTTTCTAAAAATCTAAAAGTTACTAGGTAAAAATTCGATTTCTTCATCGTTCGGTTCGCACCCTGTAGTCTATTTAGCTAAATACTATGACTCTTTTGATATCTTGTAACAATTGTTGTAATTTTCTTTTTGCTCTTTTTTAGTTTTCCTTTCGTTACATTTTCGTCTTTTATTATATTGTTACGCGCAATAGCAATGGACAAGCAACTTCTTTTGTAAATGGATACTTCGCGTGAAATGCCTAATTAATTACGGACAGAAATAACTTTGGGAGAATGGTATTACGTGCAATAAAAAAAAAACCAAGCGATATATACAAAAATAAACATAAATCACTTCATATTCGGAGGATCGATGTTTCTAGAATCGAATCTTCGGGAAGATTCTGGACAATTTGTAGATTAAAAATACAGCGCTTGTTACCGCTAGAAGGAAGTCTTTCTCAGACAGTGAAGTGAAAATAGTAAATAGGCGAAATTGGATTGCAATAATTTGAAGTACAGTAAGTAGTGATAAATAAAAGTAGAGTTGATTTGTGACTGTTGGCAAATTTGATAAAAGTAAACAGTGGAGTGCAATAAAGAGAACTTGGGAATTATATTTGAAGTATTGTATCTTAAATAATGAATTAGGTCACGCTCGTATGGTAGCTTGTTAATTTTTTTTTTGTTTGGCTTGTTTTTATAACAATATTAAAACCCCGCATACACATAAAATAAAATATTCCAAAATATTCCCCATATTGCACCCCAATGAAAATTCAAGGTCCGCCGCCCTTCTTTAGATGACTTAAGAATCCGTAAAATTTGGTCTTGAATTTGGTTATTTTCTTTTCAAAATTGCAATCAGCAAACAAACCTTTTAATAACGACTAATCGATTGATTATCCAAGCAAAGCGATCTATTCAAAGAAGACAGGAACAGGAATACAATTCAAAAAATTCATGCACGCGCCACTAGGAATTTCATATATTCGTAATCGCAACAGGGGTTAAAATCATCGAAATATTTCGATAAGCGCTTCAAGGGCATTTCTAAATTGAGCCATCACGACCGATCAATTAGATTGTCAGCTACATCTTGATTAAAATGCTCAGATATCGTGCAACTAAGTTGCAATGCTCTTCAGTGTTTCTCCGGAATGAAGGCGATCACTGTATACGAGTAGTATCCGTGACTGGTCATATATTCATATACTGCGGTGTTATGCATATCACATGGAACTACTAGCCAAACGCCGCAAATAGTCCAAACAATGATCAGCATAACAAGAAATCACTTTTACTTTCATTCGGGGCACAGCTAAATGCTCCACGTCTATCTATGTATATATACCTACAACATTACATATACCTAGCAGTCAGTTGATTTACTGATCTGATCTCGAGACCAGAAGACCAGTCAGCATCCAGTATGACCAGGTAGTGCAGTTCTGCTGATCTTTCGAAGGATAAACACGACCATGCGCGCACCACCTTTCTGATATTTTATTATTTTGCAGCTATAAAAATGTACAGTGGCCATCAAAAGACGTGTCTAACTCGACTTTCCGCGCATTTTTTATCGACTTTTGTATACACGGGGATCTGAATAACTGCTACTTTACCAACCAAGTACTACACAAGTAAGTAGCTGGCGAGTAATCGATGTTATAAGACTAGGTGTGGTCGGCCACTGATGTCCAAGGTTGTATTTCTGAATCGCTTTATTGAAGAGAATTTATCAAATATTCAGATGTAGCATTTACTGGAGTAATTAAATTGGTTTTCAATCATGGCCAGGATTTATAGCGCTATTGATTCTGTACGGATTCCATCATAGCCTGAATTCTATGCAGGTATGTAAGTAGTCTCGCGATCTCAGTATTTATTGGAACTGTCATTATACCGTCCTGATAATACCAATTTACTGTTTTTATATCTCGATGTCTGAAAAACACTAGCACAGTGAAATTCCCGACCAAACCACTCCCTGTTTATACTGTACACTGTCTTGTAATCAGTTGCATAACTTAATTAGTTTCCACTTTCGTCGAGTATCACCCAAAAAGCCTTGAATTACTCGAGCTGGACGTACTCCCTCATGTCGGATATAAGCGATTAAAACGCAGATTATCTTTGCGATGTTGAGTATAGATATGTATCTACAATGAAAACGAATTGATCGATTTGGCCAAAGAATGAGGGGTCATGAACTCGACCGTGATCCTCGATAACTCATTAACTGCTTTTTGGGTCAGAATGGTTTGATGTGTTTAATTACTGAGAGCCAAAGAGAAAATATTTCACGCCTTGGAATCTATTGCTGTTTTTGGCTTCTGGGTAACCCAGAGGTTAAACTTTTATTGAGACTTCTTCTCTTCGATAATGGAAATATTTTGATGCGATTAATTGCATATAAACATAAAAGGTCTGCTACTGAAATAAGCAAATCATAATCAAAATGTGTTGAAATTTTTAGCAGACACCTCAACAGATATTGCGAAATCAAACTTAATAATTGCAGTGGTCGGCTGGCTGCGATGAAGAATTGGGGTAACAATTGTAGTAAGTAAAGTATTGACGGTAATTTGATGCAACTAGTAAGAATGTACATTTGCACTATGATCTAGGACTTTCTGTGCCTAAACTATGTACTTCTGTAGGGATATGGAAGGAATCAATAGTCTTTGGATCGTACTATCTTCGCAGTTTTAAATTAAGTGTTCAATGTATCCGAGCGGTATAAGTTATTTTGCGTTTATAAATTTTATTGAATGATAAGGGTGGAGACCAAAGGTTCGAACTGTGAGAACTGTTATCTAAAAGGTAATTTTTGTTATAAACCTACGTTCTTATTTCACGTCTATATTGACCTTTTTTAGGAACATCGGCACTTATAGGCGTTGTTAATTACATCTAATTTACTTTTGCTTTCAAAAATTTTCTATTGCCTATGTCGTATTTTTTGCACTTAAAGTTTCAAAGTTTCACTTATTATACCTACAGACAATCTTATTCACAACTAATACTTTTATTACCGTTATAATGTATGCATATTACATAATTAGTAAACGTTTTCTATTCTTAATATTCAGGTTAAGTTTTGTTCATTTAACACTAAGAACAAAATGCTCAGCCAAATTATTAACAGTAATGCACATGCGATTAATAGGTTCATACATGCTAAAGCTAGACCTTGAGGAGTTAACATGCAGCAGAGGAAGCCTTCTCAAATTGTGCCTACTATTAGGCAAGAGAAATAACGGAGAATCAATATTCGCGGTTGAGAGTTGATGCACAAATCGGAAACCATGCGACGTTTCTCAAACGAATGCATATTTAAAAGCTTCAAGCGATCCCAAAGAATGGACGAATTAATGAATTATTCCAGGGTAGGAGCCTGAGAGAAAAGCGTAAGAACTTTGTCTGAACAGACCCGATCGATGTGTATAGCGTAAAATGGAGACCAGATATGGCTAGCGTATTCAAGAAATGGTCTCACAAGGCACACACACACGCAATATTATGGCAGGATTCGAAAGCATTCGGGACCAACGTTTTATAAAACCCAACATAGAGCTACTCTTTGATACCATGTTGTTTATATGTCAAATCACAGACAGAGCCTACACAACGAATCCAGGAATCCGAGAGCTCATGGTCATTTGATTCCTATGGAAAGTCATAACCTATTGCTCTTGAACCAGTTTTAGAATATTTCAAGGTCACCATGTACCTGTTCACCATATTTAACAGATTTAATCTGAGCGAAAGGCTTAACATCTTCAGGACATTACAATACCGCACAACAGAAACAATGTCGTCAATATATAGAATAAGGTACAACGGACCCTAGTGCCTCCCCTGAGGTACACCAGATGAAGCCTTGAAGACGGCGGAATAAGATTTGGTATGTTCTGTTATCTAAATAAGACTCTGTTCATTTTAGCAATGTTGGGGGAAACCAATACTTTTCCCTATTTAATGAGTATCAGTCTATATAAATACAATCCGTTTGCCCTTTGCAAACCCTCTAATGGTATCCGAGACAATTTCCAACAAGTTAGTGGATGTAGACCTGCCAGAAATCAACCCATGTTTTTTTTTTTTTTTAAGAAGCTGATATTTGATATTAAATAATAGATTCGCATAATTTGGATATGCAAGATAATTTTGCAATAGCCCTATAGTTAGAAATTTCATTCTTACTATATCTTTTGTGGATACTAAATGTTCAACATGATATGTACATATAGTAGAATACCTAAAATTGCGCCCTGCAGTACACCGATCTTTACTTGATGAGATATCTTTCGCAACACTTAAAGATTTTCACCACCTTGAGGCTTTCAAATAGTCTAAATTTATTTTGCGCTATCTCAATTCTTTATACTTTTAAGAATATTTTAAGCGTTTAACCATTTCAAAATTCATATTACTTCCGAAGTTAGAGCAATTAGAAATGAACGCAGCATGGAAGAGTGGTTTTTTCTCTTGCGCTTTTTCTCGAAAGATCTACTCAACCAATTTCGATTTCGCTCGGCTTTTGATTTCCTCAAATATACTGGATTTGTCATTCACATCCAAGTTGATTTTGAGCTTTTTATTATATTTAATACAATTTCCACGCTTGTTTTCCATTTTCTTTTCTTTCTAGAATTGCTGAAATCGTGACTGATTTACTAAAACAAATTTAATAGTTGGGTAGGATCCGAGTATGCCAAAGTGCAAACATTTATATCTTCCCTACCATACAATACTTTGTTTGTCTCATAGAATCATAATATCCATAGCAGGTTAGTTGTCAACTATGTATGTGTAGAAAATCTTTATCAAACTCAATTGAAAATGAAAACTTGTAACAATTTTCCCAAGTAGTCAAAATATGTCATGATAAGGATACGCAGTGTTACATAAAAAGTGCTATGAAGATATAAATTTTTAAATTATTTTCGATAAGTATTTTCTGTCAACATTGCTCTTATATACCCATTTGCTGATGTTAACTGTGTATAAAGAATTGGTGCAGGCCTTATTTCTGCTATTTGATACTGATATTTTTATTTTGTAATCCTTTCTCTGCTCTGCTTGTGCACCTAACTTTGTATACAAATAAAATTACCACATTGACATAATTTTGGTTATTACAACTAAATTTGTCAAAAATGTACCACCTACGTTCATGGAAATTTTTTAAAAAGTAGGTAACTGCATGATGAATTACGTAAGCCCCAGACACATGTGCGGTTGTATTGTGAATCAGATACGTACATACTTCTTGACTGGACTTGCATATTTGTCGAAAGAAGCAAAAACAGGGAAATTTGGAGAGTTGGGAAAGGCGGTAGTTGGAACGATGGAATATTTAAATAAACCATAATTTTCCAAAAAAACGTTTTCTTCCTTATATCATTCATACATAAATTATTATAATTTTTTGCATGCAATACCTATTTATTATAAAAATAAATGCAAGTTGTAACCAGAATGAATGTAGTTTCCATAGCCCCTTATAATCAATAAAGAATTCTACATATTTAATACAAATTTTCAAGCACACTTGTTGACAAGATTTGACGAGTCATCAAATTGCGACACATCCGATCTGATCATTCTGCAAAACCCAATGGTAAAAACTCAAAAGATAACTGACATAAAATGCATAAGGAAAATATTTCAAAAATTCATCCTTTGTGGACCGAACTTCGATTGTTATAAATTTCTCTTTAATCGTTTTGTCGGAATTGGATAATATACTACTTAACTCAATCGCTTTTTTATAGTTGGAGCTATGAGGTAAAATAAAAGATATATTTCCGATTCAGTTTTGCTAAGCATTGTTTAGATTTACAAAAACCTGGATATTAGGCTTATATGTACCAAAGGCTTCCATAGCTTTAGTATATATTAGACTTTCAACATTTGATGTTTAATATTGTCGATAGATCTGACCGTCAGTACTGACTTCGTCTGTCACTTTTACTGACTACATATATACGCGTATACGCGTTGTGTTCGTTCAACTGAATAATCAGTTAGTTTATTTTACAAATGTCATCAAACGATGCAGGATTTTATGCATTGTTAATATTTCTTTCTAAATACAAATTTCTACTTCTATTGACGTGTGTAACGCCCTAGTTAGAAAGAGCTGTTGACCCCGTTAATATTCAAATTAATCCAATTTGGATTCATATACGACCTAAATAGTATACTGTCCAATTCCTTAATTTAGGGAAGCTTCGCGTAGAAATTCAATAACATAAATCACCTGCCTGAAAAGTCTATAATTATTGTCTTCGAATGGGCCACTATATAAGTTATTCCAAATCACTTTAATCGAGCAACAGAATAGATTAATCTTCTTAATCTTGACTCCTAAGTAGGTACTAGTTAAAAGCAAATATAGAATTTAAATAAATATCCCGAAATTCGAACTCATTTAGGTACGGAACCACGCTATAGGAAAAAAGCCGCCGAAGTCATAAAGATAGAGGTCGACTTAAATGGTGGTTAGATTAAACCCATACCAGAAAGCCAAATAATTTGGTGTCAACTTCAATAATCTCTTTAGTTTGAACCCATGTGTGAAGGTCAATAAGTAAATAACGCATATAGTCATCACAGTCGAATTATTAATTATCGAAAAGGACTCTCAATGAACACCAACATATTAATTTAAATGGAATTCATTAAATCTTTAATAATGTAATGATTCCAAATTAATACACAATGATTCCCATTCAAAATAACTTTTTCAACAAAGTTGTGAAAAATTCTAGGCCCTCTCAATGTCGTCATTAATAAATTTGCACCTAAGACAATACAAGGTGAAATTTTAAAGAATAACATGACAAGAATCAAATAGGGAAATAAGAGCGACAAAAAGAAGCTGAAGTACAAAGAAAAATCTCAAGAATCAAACTTCACTACAACAATATTTCAACCCAAGGAGAAAAGCCATATAAAACCGGGAGAGAAAGGTAATCAACCATAGGCACTTCGATATAAATTTGAAAAGTGATCTTATTGAGCTAAGAAGAAGGTAATTTTATGATGATTCGATCTCCTTAACTGACATACCTCATTCTGGGTGCCGAATTGAATTAAATTCAGTAATATAATTGACAAGTAATTATTCTTTTGGACAGAACATGCGCAATTACTTTAATTCTTCCCTTTTGCTTTCTCCTCTCATGGCGTCTCCATTTTTCAGTGAATTAGGTCGTTCATCTTTCTGACCTCATCCACACGTCATGCCATTTGATGAAATTAATCAGAGTAAATTAACAAGTAGGACCCAAAAAGTAGGACCCCAAAAGAAGATCTTCATAAATTTTCTGTTGGCAAGTTATATGTATGAATGTATGTATGCACATGATTTCATTTCTTAATTTCCTGCAAACCACTGACATATATAACATAGACTGCTTCGTTTTCTAATTCATATGGGTCAAGTTTCTGATAGGGGAGGTGACATTTATCTTAAGCCTAGTACTAAGGTCCGCGCTAAGCTAAATTTTGTATGAAAATTTAGCAAGCTAAAAGATATTGGCGAAAATTTATCTTGAATTTTAGCGAAAGCGGTACTAAGGTCAACGCGCTAAATTTGCTTTTGGGTTTTGATTATAGATGGCACCACCGGTAAGTCTCCAAAAAATTTAGCTTGAATTTATCCGCCCGGGCCGTTCTTTAGCACGCTAAAAATATTTATTTTCAGAGTTCTGATATTTAATAAATTTATTGACCGGATTTTTGTAGTTAACGTAGTTTTGTACATCTTTGCTGTAAGTACGGATGAATTAGATTTCTTTTGGTGGCCGTATTTTCAATATCAATTGTTAATTTTTTTTTATTGTATACATAATGCATATTATATTTATATTTTTAATAGGTATTTCCAAATAATTTTACCTACCTGTTTTTAGAAATATTATCACCGCGCGTTGTATTTCCGTAAACAAATTGCAAAATTCTTCTTCTTCTTGTTTTTAATATATCTTTTCTGTGAGTCTCCGCTGTCATAATTTAGCTGCTAAAGAACGGCCCGATATTGGAGACCCGCTAAAATTTAGCTTAGCGCGGACCTTAGTACTAGGCTTTAATTTCAAGTTTCATTTTCACTTGAATATTCATATTACAAGTTCAACAAATTCTAAATACATTCGAACCAACATCAAATATAGTATTCCTTAAATTTGATTTTTAAGGAAATAAAATTAAGCAATTTTTATCTGCTCATTCCTGGATTATGGTAGATTCATATAGATTTTATTATTTGAAAGTCATAAGAATAAAGTAGTTAAATCGGGAAAATTACAGAAAAGTGACCCCATATTAAAGTAAGCAATATTAATCATGTCAATGCTACAAATATAGGGAAATTATAAAATATTAAATAAAATTGCCTAAAACTTTCGTTATCATAATTTTTTTCCAGAATCTAGATAAATCATGTTTCAATTTAACAGTGTACTCTCATTTCCAGCCCCACCCGATTAATTGGATCAAAAAAAGAAGTAAAAGCTACAAGTCGTTTGTTATCAGCGTCAACTTTCGCTTTCATTGAAAATCTCTTAAAGGAAGTAAATAATTTAAAAGAGAATTTGTATATAGTCGTACTTCTCTCTTTCCATAAAAAGATCCCATTGTATCTCTTTGTTATTTCTCTTCATTGAAACCTGCTTATATACAACTCAAAGATGCAGCAGAAAAGAATCACATACACGGCAGAGATGATCGCACCATACAAGATACAACTGAGCTGAACAGAATTATGAGAGAGCAGCTGAAGAAACTAAGCGTAACCAAACAACTTTAACAGGGAGCACCAGCAGAACAGAATAATAACCGCCACTAAAAAGTTTATCTTCCCACTATATCACGACTAGAAGCAAGCACACGCTTCGCTCCACAGCGGCTACAGTTTGGTTGAGTATAGTGGCGTCTCGCAAGGCAGCGCCGTGCAAAGTTAGTGAACGTATCGTCTCCTACCACACCCATAAGTGGATTGCGCTTGCGCATTTTTCCAATTGCACTAAATTTTAGTATCTAAAATTGCGACAAGGTTTATCGCGTTGCTCTTGTTGGCGGTAGACTCGCAGAGTTTCCCCTTTACAGATTAGTCGCGTCTTTCTTTTGCTTTTATGTCTTTTGAGTTTTCAACTATATTTTCAACGGGTGTTCACTTTGATTTTATTGTCGCGCGCAGAGTTTCTTGCAGCAGCAGCAGCAGCAGCCCATTATTGCTGCTTTTAGGTGATCTCGTTTCGCGGTAATAAATAATCCTATTGCGAACAAGTAAAAACAACAGCGACAACGCGCGATACAATGCGACCAAAACGAAAACTACTCCTTGTATAAGAATAACAACAAGAACGAAAAAGTTGTCCGCAGGTAGTAATAAGTAAGTGCCGGGTGGTGTAATTTGCTGTTAGGTAAGAACGGGTTCACGTCCGCCGTCCATCCATCCACTATATGTATAACAAACGAGATCGTTGTGCAGCGTTCCTGCATCACCACAGCCCAGTCTTTGGGGCTAATCAAAGTTAAACTAGGTTGGCGTTGTTACTTGAACTTTTTGTTTTAAATTTTTTTTTTTTAATTTTTTTTTATCCTGGTTTCACTGATGACGGCAATCTCGTCAGCAAAGACTGGATGGAAGAGGACTGGTTCAGTAGGTCTCAGCTGATCTGGGTTCTGGGCTAATAAACAAATGTTTTAGTCTTTTTTAAGTTGGCAGAAACTGTAGCGCAAATTGTCGTGGATGTTGGATGACTAGCAGATCAGGCAGCAGTATGAATGTAATCGCGATGTGGTTTTTATGACTCATTCAGGTTTCCTGCTCAACACAAAAATTTCCTTTTAGCAATTCTTAATAGGAAACATGCTGACATGTTGGACTGAGTATTTTTTACATTGTAAGAAAATTGAAATTATTATGTATTTTATAGTATTTTATAGTTTTTATATAAATGTATTTTTATATAGATATATCATTTCGGGGATCTTGTTATAGGTGGAGGATTTGGAGGATTGATGTTACAATATTGAATACCCTAGGTCGCCATAATCACTTAATGTTTAGTAAATGGAGTCAAATATGTAGGGTGCCACACAAATGAAGTCCATCCCATTTGCAACGCTTCTGTTCATTTTCAAATTACTATCGATAAAATTAACTGAATTTATTGAAAATCGGAAAGATTTTCCAATAAAGTCTACAGTATAATGAATGAAAACTCTTTCCAGCTTTCCTTCCATTTTTGGCTTCTTTCAACAGCAAAATTTTCTTCTCTCGAAATTTATCACAACAACAGATAATTTGCTTGCAAAACTTTATGATAGCATCCATATAAACTATTGAGCTCTGCCACGATCTTGACTCACCGCAAGGAACCATATATGACATTTTAAATGAACTAATTTTCGTTCACAGTCTTTCATAGTCTTTCATATCTTCTTTCCTTGAAATGACTAAATTTAAAATTAAGTCAGTATGGAGACATACTGTGTAGGGTATTAGCTTTAATGTTTCATATCTCAATAAAGATTAATGAGAATTTTTAGTGACAAAATACTACTACTAAGTACTACTACTGTCAAATTTCAATTTATAGGTGTAAAAATTACAGACTCTGATCATTTATTGTCTCATATTCAACAAAATCCTTTTTATTAAACGTTACTATGTAGGCAGACGACAAAATTTTATGTGTATATACTGAAACTAAAACGATTGAACTTTAACGTGATAATAGTGTGGATGTTATTATTGCTAATAACTAAGTACACATAGGTAAGTACAACGACATCCTGTACCGATATACTTTCCTTTATGTGACAAACCATATTTTTATTTCTTAAAACAAAAGACTTAAGCGACGAACCTTATCCCATATATAATTGTAATTTAGAGTTACACCTGATGGACTTGCAGGAAAAGCAAAAAAAAATATTGTAAGACGAATGAGACGAAGTGTTATCATTTGATTTATGAAATATCTAATCTTATTTCCGCGACGTTGATTTCTCATTTTTCACATGTAAAGCTCTGCATCTTTCCAACTGGTGTTTAAGCACTCCAGCAAGTCTGCCCGCTTTACAGTTGCAGATACCTCAAGTTAAAATTATGGAATTTTAACACAAATTATCTTTTTTAATTTAAAAACTTTATCTACTGTCATCAGAAACTAATTTAACGCGTAAATGCGCGATCTTGAACTGTAAAAATCCCACTCACTTGAATATAAGGGAAGTTTTGTTTATCTAAAACGAACCTAAGTGTCGCAGTTGATGTTTCTTTCGATTCACTGAGCAGAAAAAGACTGTAATTCCCAATTAGAAATTTTATAGGTACAGTCATGATACTGCAAATATAAATTCCAGTAGTGCCTATACAAATATACTACCAGCAAGCATTTGGTATACTGCGTTAATTTTGTGAAATTTTAATTTTAAATTTATTTCATAAGCTTTAAGAATTTTAATTTTTAAGATTGATTTTCTTTGGTATTTCTGGTTAGGATGGTCGCTCTGTAATTTTTCTCACAATGCTAATGGTGGACTTATTTTCATCTTATTAATAATCATTATCAAAGATTCTTCTCACCAAAAGTAAAGAAAATGAAGGTAGCTCAAATTTAAGGAGAGTAAGTTGCTCAGTTTGGAAAAAGTGCTATCAAAACGAGTACCGGAAGAGATTTGTGCAATTTCCCATGAATGCATGACAATTCTTTAAATAAAGGATCACACCTATAAACTACAAGACATGAAATCTCATTCCACTTTAGATATAATTCTTGGTCGTAGTCTCCTCCAATTGGTATGAAATATATTTAAAAACCAAATACAGGGTACATTATTTGAGTGAATTTCCTTTTTATATAAACTCCTTTTGCTTTCCACTAGGTTAAGTGCTAATATATACTTTACAAAAAAAATAAAAAAAATAAATATATATAAAACAAAAAGTAGCAGTCTAGATAAAGTTTCAGCAGTAAGCCCCACATGGAAGTATAAACTATTTTATTGTAAAATTTGTTTTGATTTTATTCAATTACATTCATGCATGTATACCAATAATTAGTGTTCTATTGCTCCAGGAACATCTTGCATGCTAGCAAAAATGAATTTTTGGAAGAAAAAACAAAACAACAAATGGACATAAAAAACATTGATTCTCCCCACACTATCGTTGAAGCCTTATTCCCTCGATCCTTGGATTTGCTTTGCTTATACTTTCAACACGGACATGCAGATAAGCTGGCCCAATATATCAAGGGACATAAAAGTGGACCACTATCAGGCCCAACAATCTCTCACTTATTCCTCATCCTAACCTTAAATAGCATGACTTTTTATGACACGTATTGCAGGAAACAGGACTTATTACAATCGTCTACAAATACCACAATACTAGCTGTCAAGCATAATGGCCTACTAATAATTGCTGCATGATGATCATATGTACAAACACACTCTTCACTCCGCTGCGATTCCATAACTTATGATTATCTGAAGTACTTTTATGTGAAATTACAAAATCAGATGACTTTGCTGAATCAAACTTTGCCTTCGCTGGCTCCACCTTTATTATATAACGGTATAAATCAAACGCAGCATCTACTATTTCTGATAAAATTAACCAGATGAAGAATATCGGTAGGAAATTGATTTCGAAAATTAATGTTCTTGTCTCCGTGATGTTAATCTCTTTTGAAACACTTAATATGAAGGTCGCAATATTAAATCCCTCTAATAATATGCTACTTTTTGGTTTCATGTATAAATGGAATCAACTGCTATTCTAATTCTACATCCAGGAAAACAAAATAATATATGATGATTTAACATTGCAATGACTGTGTACTCAGCCTCGTGTAATTTCCCTGTTATGCTTTTTATTATTCAGCCATAGTTATAGAATAACGGTTATTTCCGTTTACTCATGAATACTAAGACTTGCATGTTATTAGAAGGATGGAATATTCCATCTAACTACATATATGATATCCATAGCTAATTTTCATCTTATAAAAAGAACAGTTAACCACAAGCATCAAAATAGCTATCAAGATAGCGTTACTTGGATTGTTGATGCTTATTATTTATATAAGCTATGGGTCCTATATTAACTTATATTTCATTTAATTTTTTTTGTCACTTTTTTAATTTGGCTTTCACTAAATATTTCTTTGACAAAGACTTCCATTCGCGCTTTAAAATTCTTCCAAAGTTTTCTTAAATACTCTTAACTTTCTTTATGTTTACTTAAGTTGTATTATCTTAGTTTTCCTCGCATACTTCAAGTCGATTCTATACACAATACAATATAATTAATGCATATAAATGTATAGTATTTTAATTAATTACTGTCTTCCAAATGCGTTCTGCAAGAATAAGGAACAGCCTTTATTAGACAGATAGTGGTCGTTATTATCTAAGTTAACACTAGGCATATATCGCACATTCGAAATAATAGTGAGACAACTCAAAACTTGCCTTTTTACGTTTAAAAGCCTAAATTGATACAGAAAAATTTCTCAAAATTTCGAGTTATGTCACTATTGCTTGGAACGAGCGCAGTACGGGTACATAAATTATTCTTGGTGAAATACCTCAAACTAGGACTAACATTAAATTTAATCTACATATATTTTCCAAGTATCCTTGTACTATTCTTGTGTTCAAAATAGTACTTAAATATGCTTTACTGGCCAATTAAAACAGAGGTTGTCCATCATTTGTAGATTCGTGCAGAGAAAACTACCTGCAGTTTTACAAAGTAGAGGAAAGTGCTGTACGTTGGTACCATTTTTAAAATAGTCTTTATTTTGACAGAACTAATGAGACAAATCTTAAGTAAGCGATAATTTTATAGATTATATAACCAACAATCCTTCCAATAATAGTCAATAATAATCGAATATGCAGTTAAAAATTTATATTTCAGGATATGTGAAAAGAAATGCAGCTGTACCATGGACAGTGGGGTATTGTACCTTAGATATTTGTAATTTACTTAGAAGAAGTGATGGTTTATCAGCACAGTTAAATTGAATAACACTCTTTATTTAACCAAGAATAAAAATATTCGCAAAGCAGGTTACTAAACAAAAACTTATTACAGCTATACATATTTAATTTATTATTTATGTATAAAGACTTAGATATGGCTTTTTTGGACATGTCCGTGGTACAAATGTTTGAAGAGTCCAAGGTATATACCCCTTGCAGAAGAAACAAAACCGCCTGTGAAATATTTTAAAACGCAAAGTTTACCACATGATGCACGATTTATAACATCAAATATACACAAGTTTTACCTGAGCTGAAATCCAACGATATAGGATGAATAGAACTACAATGTTTTCAATTCATTATCACTGGAAAATATTTACTGTTGTCACTACTTTTCTTTAAAGCGCATTAACTTAACATTTTTTCGATAAACAAATTCCCAGATTAACTTAAGTGTCATCTGCTGATTGGTAAAATCGGATAAAAATGCGTTTATTTAGGTGGCACCTTCAGTTCGTGTGGAAAATGAAATGTTGAAGGTACACACATATCAAATATACGGTATCTTCCAATACTCCTCTTTATTAAAATTTATTAAAATTTATTAAAATTAATTAATTAAATAGTGTAATCTGGTAACAGAAGATTTAAATTGTGCAGAATATTATGTTTTGGATGTCAACGCAACTGTCTGTGATTACTGACAAAGCACAACTGTATTAAAACCTATAGAAAAATTATAAGGATAAAATAAAAAATACAAAAAATCTTTTTAAAATCATGATGTTATTTAATAATGATCCACTAAAAAAGAAAAAAGAAATATTTCTGAAGATAACATCACAATATTCTTGAACCCTTTTCATTCAAAATAACAGGATCAATGCCTTCGTATTTCTTTGAGAGAAATATCAAATATTGATTCATATAGATGAATCCTGTTCCGCAGGTCCTACTGCGAGCCGATATTAAACACTATGGATGATGTTCGAAATAAAGCACACCTTTCTATATTATTTCTTGCAGCACCATTCTACTGTCGAACAATTCGTTGACAATTTCTCGCATTGGACGCCCTGCCCCCACATACCAGGTGTCAAGTTATAAATTATCATCCTTAAAGCATTCCCTACTTCCAAACTATACAATCGTTTTCACTTCCATATCCGATTCTCTCATGAAGATCTCATAACAGGATTTATTTTTCCTATGTACGGTTCTTAACTGCACAGTCATTCCCCAACTTGAAGGACCATCTCTCCATATATATGTCCTGCAGAGTCAAGGTGATTCGGCCATGCCCCCAGGCAATAGATCTAATATCTGCAATATAAATAGCCACCCAGCATGCTACTTATTGAATTCTTGAAGATCTTCCCGAAATTGTCTTAGATGCTAATATTGTTCTTATAAATATCCGTATGGAGTGAAATTCATCACTTTTCGCTAGACTAAGTATTGCAACTTGTTGGTATTAGAGACTCTTTTGACATTTCCCAAACTAAGACATCGTGCTTAAATAAAATTAGCGGCGACTTTTCCAGTTTTCATGGAAAAATTTCAAAATCTCATAATTAAGCATAGCGAATCACCGACGAAAGTGAAAATCATATCTCTAATTGTAAGTCAGTAGGTATCAAGTAATTAAACATTTCATGTTATCTCGGGCGGTTAACAAAACATGAAAATATAAACTTAATGCCATTAATATTAACCGTCAGCGTCATGAGAAAATTCTTCGGAATCTTAAAGACACGCATCTCTTGGTGCAAGATGTCTCGAACACATTCTCGACAACTTTTTATCCTTTTTAACTTACAGTAACGGCATCATGTGTAAATCAAGCTTACAAGCTCCATAAATGTTAACATCAATTAAAAAATGAAAGCGAACTGGAATCCATCCTTAAGAAGCGTAAAGCGAGCAGAGCGGTTACGAAAAACTTTCCGATTCATCACTTCAACCACTGCGCAAATGAACGTGAAAAACTGGAGTAACCGAAACAAAACCGCCGATCGACATATTTGCAAGAAGAGAAGTTAACCTGACCAAACGTAGAGATGGGCTCGAGTTAGTTAAGACAATTATTTGCGGCTAGGAGTTGAGCAACCAGTTAGACTCTGTCCAAGTGTCCGCTATATTTTGCGACTAAGATGCTGCCGTAGGTACATCCGCCGGAGCTGTTGCATTAGTTGAGGAATCGCGGGCACAAGTTGCTGCTGCGTTCCTTGTGGATGTTGGCTGGATGCTTCATTCAGATGTAGCCAAGCTAGAGAAATATTCACAAATAGTTATAGTTTCGACCTGCTGTCCGATCAGATGCACAAAATTAGCACCGTTGTGGAGCAAATGGACGTATGCCGTCGACGGGTCTTATAATATGTTTGGATGGATAAAATGTTACCGCTAGAAGAGCGCCTTGATCGTTCGTGTATCGTACGGACGGACAAACGGACGGGCAAAATTATCATGAACCATAAGAGTAACAAAAGTCTTAAGAAAATCGTCGGATATGTTCAAAGTACTTAGTGTCAGCAGCGCCATGGAGAGGCATCGGTATTATAATTCTCCAATGCGGGATTGTGCAAAACTGGAGCAGTTTAGTAGAAAGTTTCGTAATTTTTTATGATTCCTTTTCTGCAGTTTATTATAATAGTACAGGTGCATATGTAGGTAATGCTGATGAAAGTTGCAAATTGATTCGGCCAGTGGGTGGTTCTTTAATCGCCAGACGAATATAGTAAACTTGATAGTCTTATATTTTCCTTACGTAAAGGAACATCTATACGACTTAATCGTTCAATCAAAACAAATAAAATAAATTCAACTTTCATTTTGTTTATCTCGTAAGTCTATGTAAATTTTGCTAATACTAAACTAAAAATTTCGAATAACAAAATTTCTTTCATCTTTTAAGGGAAATGAATGTAATACAAATAACTTTTTTGTTGAATTTCGCAACCTGTGGTGCCTGACTGATGCTCAGATGGATTCTTTTAAAGCTAATATATAATGAACGATGAGCGACAAAGCCTTCAGTCAAATATTCAGCTGATTCAGCTGCTGATTAACACAATTAAAAAGAAAAAAATGACTATCTATTAAAAAACTATAGGAATATCTTCATTTCGGTAGAGTAATATAAGAAATTAATTTTATTCATTACAGCCAACCAATTTCTCAAGTGTCTAGCTATAAATTTCCACACACCTTAAAAGGATTCTTAACACTGTGGACAAATGAAAATGGCCAAACTCTATTTGACAACCCTTGATACAGTAAATAATCTCCCAGATGAATACCTGTGTAAAGAAGATCACTACTTACGAATTCTGGATTATTTTCTATAAGTGATATTATAGTGGAAGAACATTACATTATACACTAGAAGGTACTATAGGCGCTAGTTTCTCCAGGGAAAAAAGACGATAGAGCAGTAGGTATTCAAAAACTATCCACGAATCTCGTTAATGATTGTGTCAAGGAATTAGTAATGTTCCAGGTATCATCACCACAACCTTGGTATAATTAATTGTCATTGTATGCAATATAGGTTGATATCGATTGTATTCATATGGATATTATTAGCGAACATAAAAAAAAGAATTGTTCAGCAGAAGTTCACATCTATGGCCATTCTAGGTATTACTAATAAAAGTCAGGCTTAGAAGGGGCCTTTATACTATGCTTTGTTCCACAATGATCCGAAAAGAACCAACTTTCAAGAACCCTCCTTCTTGTCCTTCTGATTGTTTGATCGATTCCCATCTTAATTCGTAATGGAATGCTATACTGGTGCCGTTGCCACCATGTGTACAATCGGCTGATTTGTGTCTACATGTTTATGCGCACCGCCGTTGTGTGTGCAAACAGCTTTTCCCCCGATCGTAGTGCTCCATCTGAAGCCATTTCGTGTGACAGCTTTTAGCACATAGCATGATCTCTTCGTTTATACAGCTTTTGGCAATATGTATTCTGGGTATCTTTATCTTTGTTGGACGTACTTCCTGTCAGTTATGCTACCGAAATAGTAGCAACTATCCACTTCCTACCCTTCTTGTTAAATAGTATTGTTTAAATTAATCTGCATTCCAATTTTTCTTTTTTGCTGGATTATTTTCGCCTGTGAGATTTTCTAACATCGCGGTAAGGTCCTGGTGTTGTTGTACCGAACATTTCACAACTTCAGTATAATGCAAATTAAGTGACTATAACATTCCCTTGGTGGTGATGCTCACATCTTCGGGGAGATGTAACTAATCTATGTTTTTGAGGAGCTTCAAAATAAATAATTATCTGCCCTTCAACAATTTCCTGGATTCCTGGATTCCACCTTTTTTAGACTGATTCCTTATCTAGACTATTTGTCGCACTAGTTTGTGATTACAAGTACCATCCAAATCGGGGTGATTAAAGTCTTAAAATTCTGCGAAAAAATAACGGCTTTTATTGGTGATTTGATGATAATATTGAATGTTAGTGTTTTTGGGTTAGATTTGAGCATTCTTTTATCCTGCAAGGTGAACAATAAGTCAATAAATATCTGCATTGAAGCGTCCTTTCGTTCTGGTTAATTAATCCAAATATAAAATCCTATAGAGTCGTGAAACACGCAGCATTGCACTATTTTAAGTTTATTAATGTGGTACGCAGTCGTATTTTAATAATGATGAGGGACTTTACATTATATATCTACTAATTTTTTTAGAGGTCTGGTTTTCTTCGTGTCAATTCACTTTATTATTTTGGGCAAAGTACAAAAGATCTTATGATCATAACCCAGTACATTATATAAGTGGAAGCTAAGAGTAACACAGGAATAGAGACTACAAAGAACTAAAGCTAACTTATTTGAAACTAAAAATATTAAAGATAGGAGTAATTTAACAAATTTTTATTTACCAGGGCAATATTTCAATTTATGTGCAGAGAGTCCGCACGACACATCTACATATACGCTGATAGACGGTGGAGCCCTAAAAGAGGAGATCATCAGGGGCGGCTATCAAAATGCAAGACTCCGGTAGATCAGCAGGGAAACCTGGCATATTTCGAGGCAAATGACATATGACAGAAAGAGGACAAGAGAACTTCTCAATGGCAGTAAAATATACGCCAGGTATCTACTATGGGTCATTACGGGTTATTGGGTAATAGGAGAAAACTGGGTGTAGCGGCGAACGATTTCTGCGGGAGCTGTAAGGGTCCGGAGGTAATCGAATCCGTTCATCACATACATGTGAGTGCCCCGCTCTGATGAAAAAAAGAGGTAGACCATTGGGTAGCTACTTTTATTTTGTTCTAAAGGAGCTATAAAGAAAAGAGCTCAGATGCATTCCAAGTTTTATAAGGGAAGCAAAATGGATCTAGGATGATTTTTCAAGATTATCCTATGAGGACAAGGGCACAATGGACCCACTGGTGGTCTAAGTGGAGCATGCTAAATACTTCTAGCGGCACCCCTCTTATCTAACCATACCTAACCTAATTTAACAATTTGAAAAAAACAACAACAGAAAGCACAGAAAAAAATACCAAATAGACAAAAAACTAGCCAAAGATATACAAAATTATTGACCTCAATCAATCTCTAATAGCTTGGCTCTTGTATTTGAAAACTTGTCTAAATATAATCAAATCTTACCTCAAACCCTTTCCAGCTTGAGCTCTAAACAGCATGGACTTCTTCCGGGAAGATCACGAACCTGACACTATACACCGACAAAATTGCAGTAGCGCTCGATGAAGGGAAACAAGTTGATTCTATCGAAAGTGATTTCGCTAAAGCTTTCGACAAAGTTTCACATTCTCATATACTCCAAAAATTATCCATTATAGGTTTTTGTGATAATTTAGTTGCATGGTTCGCATCATATGTATATCCGCGAACGACTTCAAACAGTAGTCCTTACGATCACTAGTCCTGCCTTTTCTTTCAAACCTCCGATGTTCCACAAGGCACCATACTTGGTCCTTATATTTTTCTCCTCTACATCAACGACTTATCACACCAATTATACACCGATTGTCTATTATATGCAGATGATGCTATAATTTTTAACGTCATTCACATAGAAGAAGACTGCAAATTACTTCAAAGAGATATTCTCGCCTTAGTAAATTGGAGCAAGCATAACGTTTTGCCGTTGAATATTTCCAAATGTAAAGTCATAACTTTTTCTAAAAATGTCAATACTATTTTTAATGACTACACAATGGGTGATTCATCTCTTAATCGCGTTACCGAAATGAAAGATTTAATAGTAATTTTCGACCAGAAACTATTATTTCAAACATTATGTGCTGTCTTAAATAGGTTGCGGGAAAAATTGTTGCATGTTCGCTTATAATTCCGATACAAGTATTCCCGTTCGGCTATAAGAAAATTTATGTAGAGGGTAAGTCAAGGAGAAGTGGTAGGACTTACAAGCTTTGTACGAAGAGGCAAAAATTTATCGAATACATAATTTATTAGGCAATACAATTTGCACACTCTACAATCAACAGATACATAATTATAGCAATCAGCCCAGAGTAATGATGTGCATTTATGAAATAAATTATCAAAGTTAATATTTTTAAAGTCACGAAAGCAAAAGCTGGTAATAGAAGGAATTTCAAGGGGAATATTGCAATAGAAAAAAAAATAAGGTCATGGTCAAGTATGCTGGGAGGAGTAATCTGATTATGAAAATAAATTTTTTTAAAAAGCCCGCCGGCGTTTCCCGGCTATAATATATATGCCTGTATAGGTGGGGGGTGGCAGTTGAAAAGAGTGGGGTGGTTTCACTTAGTATGTGTGTGTGTGTACGCTCCTATGTGTAGGAGAGTGTAGCGCTCTACATTAATGCCTTCTCAGACCGAGAAGTTGCCCGAGTGGTCCAATTTTCTAACTTAAATTCCCCCTTTTTTTAAAGTAGATCCGTGTCCAAATTTCAGCTCTCTATGTCGACGCGTGAGACAATATCCAAATATATATTGAAAAAATAAAGTATTGTATGGCAACACCAAGAAAAAATTGCCCGATTTGCTCCACTTTTGGACCTGTATTTTCAATAAGGCATGCGGAGCACTACTTTTCAAGATGGAAAAGTAGACGGCGTGACCACTGCGTTTATGAATTGCAGTGACTTTTATATCTGATACGTTTGCCTTGAAAGACATTTGTTAGATTGTGCTCCCAATTCAATTAGAAAATAAAATTTAAAAATGGTCATGAATTGTTGCGTACCCTAGTGCTCTAGCAATTTTGATAAAATAAGGGGGTCAAAATCCATGTGTTTCCTAAGGATGAAAAACTTAAATCTGTATTTCTTAATTAAATTTGGGAAAGAAACCGTCGAAGATATGTCGTGTTTGCAATGAGCACTTTACAGAGAACGACTATACTATAACATCCTCGGGTAAGCATAGTATATTTTTATGGATAAAGTAATCAAAGGTAATACAATTTTCATTACATAAGAGAGTTCAAAATCTTATCGAGGTTGGCTGTACCTTCAAAAAACTTGCAATATCTTTGCAACAAGAACGGTAGAAAAGCAGCAAAAGAGTAGCGGTTTAAGCGACTTCAGTAGAGAGCAATACTTTTTAAGTATTGGCACATTTGCAACTTTCTGTTTATACAACTTTTTTTTTTTTTTTGTATAGATAGAAATACAACTTCACATTTATTTAAGAAAAATACTGAGAGAATTTTTGTAACGCTTAAATGTATTAACTATAATAAACTGCACAGAGTTCACTGTAGAGAAATCCGAAAATCCGAACTTTTATCAGCTAAACTTCTCTTCATATAAAAATAGAGCAACATTCAAGGTCTTAGTTGCTGTTGATGAGAACGGTTTGGTATTATTTGTATCCGATACATTTGTTGGCTCCATCAGTAATCGCGAAATATTCGTGAAAAGTAATATTATTGAACACTATAAGAAGGGCGATATTGTTATGACTGATTGCGGTTTTAACATTTCAGATGGACTTGAGAAGAAAGAGATAGCTTTAAAAATTCCGCCTTTTTTAAGAGGTAAAAAACAATTAAATGAAACTGAAGTTATGGATATTATATATATTGCTAATTAGTGAATAATTGTTTAAATTGGTCTTGTGAAAATAAACAAAATTATTTGTGAAACTATGCCAACATCTCTATGGCCTGTCGCAAACATAGTTATATCAAATTGCTTTCTACTCTACAATTTGAAAAAATTAATTGCCTTGTGGCTTCCTAATTTTCAAATTCACATTAATAGTAAGTATTCTGTAAGTCAATAGTTGCTATAAATCTTTTATAAAAAATCGTATTAAATAACATTTAAAAAAAAAAACATTGTAAACATAAAATAAATTTTCAGAAAATAAACTCAAATTGTAATCGATTTAATTATTTTACTCCTAGTCAACAATAAGCATTTTTTATATAAAAATCATAAGTATAACAAAATAAACATTTCCAATAAATAAATAAATAATTTCAATAATAACAATAGTTTTCTATAATAATGAACTATAATAAAATGTACAGAAAATGAATTCGAAATACTTCCTAAGCAATGGTAAATGTTCATCTATAAATGCATTATTGTAACGTATCGAAATCACACATGTGAGCAGCAGTAACATGTAGCTGAATTTGTATTTGTGTATAGTACTGATGCCTTCTTTTCAGTCTTCCGGATTTTAAAAATATTGCTTTAGATGAATGATTTTCACGTAATGAATATGGACAATTTATTTCCAATATTGTTGTTCCATCTTCAATTACTCCATTACGCGTAGCACCTAGAAAGCTATCTTCCCCATCAATAATAATACTGCATTTAAAAAAAGCTTCCCCAACATATAAGCTATACTTATCGCTAACAAAATCCTCGTTCCGCTGACCCCAAAGCACCGGCTGTGTCAACCCTTTATATGTTGTCTAAGAAAACCAACACAATTTCTTCCAGTCTTTACAGTCCTGATGACATTATGGGCTATTGAAGCAGTTGAAGCAGTCAACCTAAGAGGCTTTCGGCAAGCACTGTCTAAGTGAGATAACTGAGACAAAACCTTGAGCAACCGTTTCAGTTGTCTCAGTTCAAACCAATCAGCTGATTTGCCAATTTTGACATTTAAATAATTTTGACCACATAAAATGAATAGCAAACACTTTTTGTGAACTGTGTTAGTTCCGTATTGAACTACAGAAATCGAACGCAACCACTGAGCAACTGAGACAAGTGAAACTGAATTTTCTTGTCTCTGTTGACTCAGTTTTGTTATTTTGTGATTTTAATTACTAATTAAAGTTTAGTGAGCTATTTTAATAAACTAACAATACTTTCCTTTTCTGTGGTCAAATATATTTAAATGTCAAAATTTGCAAATCAGCTGATTGGTTTGAACTGAGAACTGAGATTGTTGCTCTCAGTTGCTCAGTGGTTGCGTTCGAATTTTGTAGCTCAATACGGAAGTAGGAGAGTTCATCGAAAGTGCAGTCTCCGTGAGCCAACTGAGAATATCTCTCACTTGTCTCACTGAGAATGTGCTTGCCGAAATCGCCTCTAGGCTCCCGGATATTTTGCCATTTTTTGCCTTGCGATTGCGTTTCTTTTTCTATACTAGCAGCAAATACTTCAAGCTTTTTTCACAGTACTGGTGATCCAAGAATACACGTGCATATTACCGTTCCGTGAGTTTAATGCTGGAGAAGACAAGCTTGAGTTTATACAACTATTTATAAATAGGTCTATTTTCTTCCCACTTATTGCAACGGCTGGTGTTGAAATTTCTAGCATCTCATCCACTGTTACTTTTTCCAAGTTTCTTCCTGGTTTTGGATGATGCCAGACCTGATGGTCTTCTGTGCAAGTATTTAGTTTTGCTATGTTTACTTTAAATTTTTCAAAAATAAACACTTTGTTGCTTATTTCATTTAAATAACCTAACCTTAGCGCTCTATAAAATAAGCACAAGCACTTATATGCTTACATGCAGCACTAAAACCAGCACCTGCAGGACAATTACAATTGGCTTGCAAGATAAGTCTTTGCTTTGTTCCTAAGCAAATATTTAGTAGTCCACCGTTTTTTTGCACCATTGAAACGAAGTTTTCCTTTGAGTTGCTCCATAGTCAGTAATAAATAAATAAAGAATTTGAATATTATATTATTCCTTAAATTCCAAATATTGCACCTAATTGACAGCTATAAAGATCGGACTGTCCATAAACCCGACGGTGGTGCCTAGAATCCAGTTGTCAGTTTTACAAGTATTTGCATGACCCATTCTTATGAAAACGCCGCGTACAAAATATGCGCTTTTTATGTCGACATCTTCTCAGACAGTTTTCAATTATAAAACCGAAGGTTTTGTATGGCAACACCAAGAAAGGGTAAACCGATTTAGTCCGTTTTCAAAATTTGAGCTCTCCACGTTGATGCGTATTGTGAAAAACCATGGTTCTGTATGGCAACACCGAAAAGGGATCTCCGATTCCAATTTTTCTTTCCCTAAGATCATTATTCGGACTATTACGAACATTAAACAATAAATTAACCAAATCGGTCCATCCGTTCTCAAATGATGCGATTACCAACGAACAGCACTTCATTTTTGTTTATATAGATTTAAAATAGAGGTCCTGACTCTTTTAACCGCCTAGGTCGCATGGATCTTGATGGCCGAGGTATAGGATGTCATTCAGTATATGATTTTGGTGGTTTTGAATTATGGTCAATCAGTCTCGTATTATCTTGCTTAGACCAGTGAAAGTAGTACCGCTATTATTGTGAATTTTTCTGTAATGGGTGTGTCGAGAACAACAGATAATTTTATTATTTATTAAGAATATTTGAATTATTAGACGCATTGGGTAGATCAAATTCTTATGATTCCTTATTTTGATCACAAATTTGACTTTCACAAGGCTTGTGCCAAAAAGTGGAGGAAGTGATTAATATAAATCGTCCTTGATTTTTCTATTCAAAATATTAATATTCTTAATAAATTCTGGGGCTTAATAGAAACACCATAGAAACTTATTAAGGGATAAGTATTTGAATGTCTTCGATTAATACGCCATATTTGGATTTGGCTTCTTTTCTAGCTCCATCTTAAATATTCAAGATCCTAGGAAACGTGTTTTCAGCTAGATAGTTGATGAGTTATCAAGATCATTTTCACCACGAGCGATGCCTTGCTAAATAAATTTCATAACCCCCTCTTTATGTATAGTTTTTAATATATAGGTACGTGTTGTCCTTTCATATTAGGAATTAAATGTGAATTTGATATAATATTTTATAATACGAAGAAGTTTTTCATTAGTCAGAATGAGCGGAGAGCCTATACAAACACACTTTGCAGTACATTAGAGTCCTTAGAACTATTGATGGTCGAGTTATATCTTGTAATTTTAGGTAGTACAGGTGTAGTTGTGTTTATGATCCCTCTTAGGATTCGTAGTCATAGGCATATGTAAGATCGAATCGTAAATACCGCCAAAATAATGAACCACCCTCGATAAGCTGATGAAAGCTGCAGAAGTATATGAAGATATTACTGCTGTCATTGGTATTGGTTTAGTGCCTTCTTTGCAGTGATTTATTATAGGTTAGTTTTTTTAAGTACATCGGTACCTATCTAATCTTCGATATTCTTAATCATTATTATATCCAATTTAAATCTGGCTTTAGGTAACACTACTACGGAAGCTGGTCTTGAAATCTTTTGCTAAACTGCAGCATATTATGTTTACCTGCGTGCTGAGCTAGTGAAGTTCTTTTGTAGATATTTAGTAATCAAACAAAGACTTGACCATAGGCAGTCAAATGGAAACTATCTTATTTCCTTTACATTCATTTCCCTTCAATTTGCACCATACAGGATATGTGAGTATAGGAAAGACAAAAAACTATATATAAACAAAACTATACTATAAAAATATAATATCAATCAATAAGAGAAAATAAAAGAAAACTAACGAAACGAAATATGCTCGTCAAGGAATCTAGGATCTCAGTTTTTCAAGAGGTCTTGCGACAATGTTTAAACTGCTGAAATTCCATCGGTCACAGAACGAGAGTTAAGATAACTTGAATACGCAACAAATGTAGCGGGCGGCAGCGTTGTCATCGTCGTCGTCTATAACGGTATATTCTGGGGACCACTGAATCATAGGGTATACCCGCTTGACTCCTCTTGTACCTATGCAATTCGATCTTTTCTTACGCTGGAGCATGGAACTGTTCGCCACTCCCAAGTAATGTCGTAATTGAAGCCAGGTGGCGAACGAGCTGGACAATCAACAATGTCTATCGAATCTTGGTCCATTTATTATATCAAATGTCCATTCTCCTCTGCAGTAGATACTCAGTTTTTAGTCAAAAATAAGAATCAGTTTGGCCGCAATTTGCAATGTAATTTGCCTATCTGGTCTCCTCGTTCCACTCATGTTAAAGTGAAGATCGAAAATGACCTGGATGACGACGACGACGGCGACGACTATGGGAGAAGTCGGTTGGTCGGGCGAGCATCTTACCGATTGATATCTGATAGTCACGGAGCCGCCTAGTTACTTCGAAAATAAATTTCAGAAATTCTAACCGTTGTAGTCTATGGCGCTCATTTATTTGTTGTATACATTGATAGTGTGTCCAGTGATATACGCCAACATTCAGTGCATATCCTAGGACCCCGAGCGCTCACTGAAATTAATTGAAAAATGCCAATTACCCGGCATGAAATATTATTTGCGCGCGCCTATGTCAGTTCGGGCGACCCATGGCGGTAAATTTGCTCTCGCATGCAGGTGCTTTGATAGAATTATTTCACCTCAGTTCAAAGTGCTTTCAAATCAGGGTCTTTTGAATATATCCACCATATTCCAGCCAGAGTTGGGTGATACTTGGGGCGGGGTAAAGTGATACTAATGACAAGCGGAAGATTTATTTATCGATTAACGGCTTTTATTGGTCGTTCAAATTGTCGATTCTTTTGATATATGCATCGATTTACTTCTTACAAAGTGCTAGTGATTTTTATGCCTTATGCCTTACTGGTTATAGTATACAGATACATTTCAAGTTTTTGTTTTCACTAAACTGCTATTATTTAGTGCAGGAATACTTGGTAAAGTGGTAGCCTAGAAGAGGACTTTAGGTCGGAGTTGATTTATTGCAGCGAAAACATCACTTGATCTGACGGCTGTACCGATACCTCCACTCTCTTGGTTACTTGCTCCTATTTAATACAATCGTCTTCATATTTGCAGATAATCTTGTACCCGTGGGTTTGGTATATTGCACAGTACCTATATACCTATCAATGCATATCTATATGAAATGATGACACTGACTACATTGGAAATTTCAAATCCAAAAATAGCAATGAACCAAACACCAAATCTAAATCACCAGACCAATGACAAAGACACCTTGTTCAGGTGATCAACCAGTGGAAAGAAACGAGTTTGACAGTCAAGTGGAAGACGTCGTGGTCCACTCACATTGTCTTGCCACATTCTGTTGACATTCAGACCTGAAACTCAATAATCCATCAACTTGTCATATAATCTTCTTCGGGATCAAGAGTACATCAAGAGCTGATGCTGACTAATGCAAGGGAATAAGAAAAAAATAAATACAAAGAGTAAAAAATAAATAAATAAATGAAAGCGATACGTAAATTAGCACAAGTGTGAAGAGGCTGAAGAAGAAGCCTACGGTGACATCCGAAAACGTGTCCAGGCTCAATCCGATTCGGGTAATCGTATTAAATTGGTTGGTGTTGTACCTGCCGAATAGATTGACTTTTCTAATCTTATGCCTTGGGATAAGTGATTTTTGCGGTCATTGTGCTGTCGTGTAGGTGGATAGGTGTATACTCAGGTCTAAAAAAGTGTACACTTGACTAATTGGAGATATTGTCAGAGCCAATTTGCGGTGAATATGTTCAGCTTCTGAGGAATGAAACATAATGACGCGTAGGTTTATATATGTCTTAAGATCTTCTCTAGTGACAGAAGCGGATTAATTTCTGTAATGAATGATTTTCTTTTTGTGAAATACCTAGTTCGTACTGGGTAATAGAAATTGGGCGTAAATTGAATTTTTCCTGTTACACAGGTGTTAGGAAAGTTCATTGTACAGCTTTATTTGCTGACTCTACATCAAAATGCGGTTAAAATTGGGACAATTCGTCCACTCAGCAAATGGGCAGTGTTCTAATGTTGATCATAGCTGTACAGATTGTTTGGGGATTAATAATTTTTTAATAATCTACTCTTGCCCCTCGTTAAGCAATAGGGAGAGCTCCTTAATCACTGGTGGACAAAATAATATGTGTAGAAAATATTTTTGAGATATTTTTTTTATTAAACTCAAAACAATACTTTCTCTAGTGTGTTTGTTTTAACAATAGGTCAAAGAGTGCAATGCATCACAAAATCTTCAGTCTTATATTCAGATTCATCGTGGACAAAATAATAGAAGCATTAATTTTATATTTAAGTCTTAGTCAAAAATTTATAATCATACATTTTAATAACCTGTGTAGCCACCATTTTTTTTTATAAGTGCTTCAATCCTCCTAGGTATTGAAGAGATTGACAGGTCCTTTTAGGTATTCTGTACCTCTGTGCCTTCTCTTAAGTTCAGTCCATAAACTCTCAATTGGATTGAGATTGGGGGACTCATTTGTCCAACTTAACGTGGTGATATTTTGATCCTTCAGCCGAAAATTGGTTTGTAGTCAAATTTTGTCATGGTGTCTTTTATCCGAAATATTGGGCCTACACCGTTCTAGGAGAAACCTCCCAACACCATAATGTTACCTCCGCCATGCTTGATTGTTTTTTGGGTGTAGTTAACATGGTATTCTTTTCCTTTTGGTCAACGTACGTTTCTTCCCGAATTAGACGAAAACAAATTTATGGTTGTTTCGTCGGTCTATAGGATATTGCGCCACTTTTTCTTCCCATTTACAGCCACACCATGTTCGATGACTCTCGGCAAAAATTTTCCTCACATTTAAATTTGAATTTTTTTATTTTTTTTTTTTTCGGAGTAAAGGAGCTTTACGGGCTTTCTGCCGGGAAGCTGAGCATCTATCAATCTACGATGAATTGTTCGGCATGATACACCGATGCCCATTTCAACAGCAAGAGACTTAAAAGGCTCTTTTTTTCCTGTATTACTATATTTCAATCCTCCATTTTCTTCGTCGATCTAGGCCTACCTCATGTTTTAGGAGATTTTTTATATTTAAAGGCATTTGCCACAAAGTTTTCAGATCATCCCAGAGATTGCGCAATAAATTTATTAGCTTTTCCTTGACCTCTTAGGCGCTGTCGTATACGCCTTTCTTCTAGAGTGCAGTGACCTTTTCGTCCCATCTAAAATGTGAGCTGTTATGTTAACTTTTTTTTTTGTAATTCGCAGCATTTAACACACCTTTTAAGATTTTCACCAACAAATGAGCTTAATTATAGTATATTACACTTTAGTTTTTCTCAAATTACTTGTACATCTATTTTATTGTCCAAATAAAATTTTACAAGGTCTTGCATATGTCGCAGTAATTCAATCCTGTTGAGCGCAATATTGAAACTGAGGCTGAAAATGACTTGACAACTCTAGCAGCTGCAAGCACATAACAGTTCATTTGTTGTGTAAACAAATAGTATGTGATAACTGCGCAGTATGGAAAAGTTACAGGCATACACCTATTGTTTTGACCACCAGTGACATATTTGCTATTGATGATTGGGATACGTTGATCTAATTCGATTGATTTACATACAGTACAGGAAGAGGATCGAAGTTTCTGACGACTTCAAATCTCTTCCAAGTGTACTTAATGAAAGAAGGTAGCATTGATCTCAAATTAATATTCATTTTCGACGTTATTGGCTATATGCTGCATAGGTGGCTACTGGTTAATGACAGTTACCTCACTGTCTAAATATGTAAACATTTAAAGCCGCAACGCATATATCCTTTCGTGTCTCTTTATAACAAATGCATCAACACTAGCTTCATGTTGCGACATAATTATTAGACGACGTATATGTGCCCGGCAATGAAATGGGGAAATTTGCCTTCATTTCGAAGACTGGCTGGGCATCAAACATAGACCCAAAGAGTTTCCGTATCACAAAGCTTATCTCATATTGTTTGAAATGGTTGAAGAATTTTGAGAATTTATAAAATACCATGACATAAACCATACATGTGGGGTGGTACAGCAAAATGATATCACGAGAAATACTAACAATGCAGATATTTAGTTGGTCACTACCAGCTAAATTTCATGGTATAGAGGGACTGCTATACACCAATCTAAACTATCAGTTTTCAGATATCGATATCCTATTCTGTATGAAATTCTGAAAGAGTGTTAAAATAATTGAACACTTTTTCCAGTAGAATCAATAATTGACAGGACAGTATTTTTTTAGGTACATACATAAATTAAGAATTCACACGAGAGACACATTCTTAATCTATTTATTCAATGGGATATCCCCAGCTGTCATAAATTAATCTGAGAAAATGTTTAGCATCTTCTCAGATCTTGTTCCGGAGCAATTATTTGTGCTCGCATTAAATCAATGCGGAACTGGTTGTGTCAATGTCGCCACAATAATATTTTCCCAATGAATAATTTGAAACATTTATTGGAACTATTATAAATGCAAGTAAATTCGCACATTAACAGATTACCTCGTCTCATTTAAATTTATGATTGTACCAAATGCGCTGTAATGAAGACTGGAGGCAGCACAGTGCTATTTTTGCGTGTAGCAATTGTCACACATTGTCGGCCGCAATCACTAAAAACGGATCCAGTCACCGTTCACTGTTGCTGAAAGAATTCTCTTTAAAAAGACTTCAACAAAAAATCCCACGTGCTTACATGTGGTGGCTTTTAACATCAGATAACTAACTACACACCAAGTCGCATTCCATTTGAATTGCTTCAGATTCATACATACACCGCGCCGGTTTGGAATAAAATCATCAAATCGCGGATGCTGCGATGCCGGAAAATTCTTTTGGGAATTTCTTTTTGTATCCGTGGTGATTTCTTGTTATAAATAATGACTTTTTCGATAACGATGTTAAAAAAATTCTACAATTTTACTGACTTATAAAACACAAATGAAATATGTTGATAATGATCAATATTTTGCAGAGAATTGTATACAAAACAGAAAGATCTTACAGTTTGAAAAGTACACAAAGTTTTAATAATATAAAAGGAGCTTACAGTTCTGTGTATTTGGGGCGAATCTACCCTTGCTTGCTAATGGCTGTGTTACCAGAACTGTAAAATTTGTACTTTTATACAAGAAAAAATTTCAAGTGCGCAGTCGTAGCTTACATATAGAATAGAACTTATAGTTCAATTTAATAGATAAATGAAAATTCTAATAAATCAGAATGTGGTCTTCACAAATTTCAGTTGCAACAAAACCAAATTTCAACTCTAAGTGAATTTTGGTATTTTTTCTATTTTATTCCAGAGACAATTTCGTTAAAGCGAAGTTTGATTTCGATATCGAATCTGTTCATGAATTAAGTGTGAGCCATTTCTGATAAATGGAACTTTATCGAAATGTAATAAAGATACGTTAGCACTTTTCTGAAGAAGTCTAGGGCTTTTGGCGAGAGTTGTTATCGAATAATAGTAAAAAGAAGCGTTTCTATACGATCCCCTCCACTTCTATCTAACTCGAAATTGAATTTAGCGCTTAACTATAAAATGTTCGATTAAAACTAAAACCGCAGCGGCCTGAAACAACCGTACACTTTCTGTACGCTTTTCCGACTTTGCCTTGCGCGCAGGCTGGATACTTGCGTCTACCCTCCAATCTGCGAATGAGCCTGGATCTGATGCACTTCATTAGGAGAACAGAAGATTTTGGTGAGAGAGTTTTTTCTTTGAGTTATCGCACTAACAGCATTCTCAAGGTAAAATTATTTATACGCTTGGTAAACGTGGTAATTGATATAAAGACGAAGGGAAAGAAATTTTAACATCCTGATAGACCCATCAGCGATTTTTCGAACAGTTTTCATAGAGGTAAAGATATCGGGATTATTTGGTCCATATCTAGCTAGAGTGTAATCACTTCAAAGTTAGTATACTCCCTACTTCCTAGCTCTACAATTTAAGTGCCTTGGGGTTTGTATGAACGAACCCCAGGTAGGAAGCAGTCTATTATTTTAAACACCAGGGTTTCTATGATTGATACGTCATCCAGTAATCCCATTCAATATGAAATAGGCAGTCTGTCAGATTGTCACCAATACTTCTATGAATCGAACACTATACCTCATCCGGTCCCCATGCTATATGAAATGGGCAGCAACGATACACTTTTAAAGGTAGTTTCAAATCCACTATTTATATAATCAAATAAAAAATATTCAGAGCAGAAGATAATCTGGCATGGGCATTCCTCCGCATATGCATATATTTTGACAATCCTAAGATCTCTCCGCAGCGGTCTGTGTTAACGCACACAAGTTTAGTCCTTTCTTTGGCTACAAATAATCGCAGATATAGCTTCTTTCATTCTCGATGATTGACAATATAAGCTCCTCCACGAGGACCTAATTCACGACTTAGGTGAACTAAGGTCTATGTCGAGCAGCCGAAACTGCCTTTCATGTTAGACCACCTGATCTTGGTAGTTTCAGCTTGTCTTGTCTGATGTCTTAATAGCATTTCAAGAACTTCCGTTGTGATTCCACAACGCACGACATCGTACAGTATGGGCATGTTATCTCATTTCTGGCACGTATTACACATATTACAACAGTTTATCATATTTTTCTATGACAACTTATTTAAGTGTTCTGTTTGGTTATATCAGGACCACTAAAGATTTTTTCTTACTTACCTCTTACTTAGTAAATTTATAGAGCAACATAAGAAAGAACTATAAAATAAGATTGTAGTCTCTTCAATATTTCTGCTCGAAAAACAAGTTAAGCCGACGATAATTTGGCTACTGATTACAATCCTTGAGTCGTTTTTAGGTCATATTATGGGTAAGATTCGCCCATTCGTAAATATAATTGCATTTAAAACGAACCTAAAACTGATAATTAAAATTTCATAAAAGTCAAAGGAGTAAAAAAACAAAAGTAATACGGTGAGTGAATAAATAGAAATAAAAACAGGTTTTGTGCAGACATCCGAATACCGTTCCTTTAGATTTGACGAAATTCTATTCTATGCATATTGTTTCAGCGACTACAACTCTGGTCTTCATGCCTGTTCTTTCGTAAGCACGGTAGGTGATGGAACTAAGGTACTTTAGTTCCTTATTAGTAGAAGTTTCTATACATTCTGGTCCATTTTGTGCCGTCACAAAATGGTTAATATTGCCTGAATTTGGCAATCTAATCTTGTCACTATCACCGATTTGTAAAAAGTTTTCTTTCGTCAAATGCTTCACATTGGTTATTATTCATGGTGTCCCTTTAACATTCTACCTGTATTTCCAACATTGCACTAAATAACTTCAACAACTCACTCCTAGCACGCAAGGCGAGCGTAAGAATTTCTGAAAATCCCGCTAACTGCGGTGTCGTCAATTACAACTATAAAGACTTTGTGTGTTTTTTCAATCTGCTTGATGGTCAACCTAAATATAATTAGTAAACACAGAAAAAGTACATACCGTGGAGACATTAATATTATCATGATATGAAATAATGCTATTAATAGGACACGAGTATTATGCCTTTCCACTCATGATAGTAAAGGAGGTTCGAGTCCAAGGTCTCTTAGTTAGGCTAAATTAGCGAAATCTTCCCACTATTTTCATAGAGGATCGATTTGTGATTCACTAAAATTATGGAAATAATGGTTCCATCATTTCAAAATATACATTATCTCGCTGGCTAATCGACCAGAAACGGAACCAAAAATTGTGGCAGCTACCATTGAAGTCATGATATAATCGGTAACCGTAGTTTCAATCGTGATCTAGATCCTTTGGATTACGCTTTCTAGTCATATACAAATCAACAAAAAACACAAGCCTCTACTCTTCATGATTCCATTTTCAATTGCTAAATGCAGTAACACATTACATTCTGCTTATAAAATTGCATCACAGCAAGCAGCACTCTACATTTGCATGTATCCCAGTCTAAATGGAAGAATCGGCCGCAATCCTTTAATCTCGATGCATGCCGTAAACTATTTCATGTTGTATTGACCTCTTCGGACCTTGTTGCATCTGCTCTAATGGAAGTGGATGACCACTTTCATGTTGTGTAGATACCATTTATAGGAAACATGTAACCATAGGGTATACCGCTGACATACTCACTCCATGAATTGTGATCATCTCCATTTGCTGTTATGTCTTGAGCGATCTTGTTCACTTATATCGTTGTATGGTTAACATACATATCTAAAATGCAGCAAAGGAGCGCTCAGCGAATTGCGTACTGACATCCGCGTTCGGAACTTTTGAACTAGTTTTTGAGATCGTTGATTTGATTGATAACATGATCGCATAAGGATTAACTGTGTGAGATAATATGTGCTGCTTTCAATCTTTTTGCGAAATGATAAACTTTGAAATTAATGGACTTTGATAGAGGAATTGATACTTGATGTTTTGATATTATTTTCATCACCTCTGTATTGTGCTCCATAGAGATCAATGACACCCGCACATCTTATATATTCTGATAGATCGCTTGAGCCTTTGACTTTAATCTGATCAGACATGTAAGAAACCACAAAATTAATTCGGGATCATCTGCCCAGAATATCCACGGGAATGAGCAATATTCAACATTATGAGACCGTTCTCAGGACGGACAGCATTAATGAATGGATGGAACAGATTGATCCAGGTAAAGATCAATCTAAAGCATTTCACATCTCAAGTTGCACTGACTGGATTAATTGCCTTATGATTGGGAACTCACATAGTCAACAACATACCATTAATATTTGAAAGCCATTAAAAATATCTAAATAATAGTCAACCCGGATATATGTATGAAGGTAAAAGTTGAACAAGAAAGTTTTGGGGTTTTGTAATTATTTAGTGTACACGAACGGATTCGAGCATAGTTTTCTCAATATTGACGCCTAATTCTACATGGATACAAACTGAAACTCGACCTTGCATTGTATTTTATAATACCAGTGTAAAATTCTAATACAAGGAAAATATTTATAATCTTTTTATCTCGGAACGTGATCTTGGAAGTAATATAACAAATAGAAATTGTGTAAAAATCTTTAAGCTTCTAAATGCAATCCAACGTATACTCTAGGAAGATTCTTGTACGGTTGCAATTAAATAATTAAGTTAATTATGATGAATATGTACGAAGTTGTTCGATAACTAAACTACTAAGTAAAAATGAAAAGGTGATTTTCTGATTATTGTAGTTTTGTGAATGGTTTCTCTTTTATAATTTTTTAAAAGTCTATTATAGCTAGTATTTTCTATAGTTGTAACTGTACATTGCGCCAGGAGAAACTCCTTCATTTTATTTAAGCCTTAAATTTAAGTTTTTCATTATATGAATCTCTTTTATTTATTTATGTATATATACACCCATCATAGGACAATATTTATTTTTATTTCTTCGATAAGGCCATAATGGGTGTTTTTCATCTGCTTTATACGACAGTTTTTCGTTTATCTTATAATTAATGCAGTTTATTCTAAAATGACTCTTGGTCGGATGATATTTTATTTGCAATTTCTGGCAATTTTGAATGTTATGATTTCTTCAAATTACTTGCAAAATCAAATTATGTTTTTTCTATTTTTACGTAATTTTCTGGTGCCTAAAATTCTCCATTTGAGACGCGCCGAGTGTAGGAGTGAAAAGGATTGCACTACAAAAGAAAGCTTACCTAGAATTTAAGTGGTTGTGAAATCTTGATGATCGCTTAAACTATTTTTCCATGATTTTGAACATTTCTTATTAGTATTGCAAATATACAGGTGTGTGATTCCCCCATCTAAAATCACTCCTTCCACCTCATATTGACGCTTGGAAATTATTCCTTTCTCAAAAGGAGTGTAGTCACTTAAATGTTAATAAGTTCTCTTAAGGATATCGCAAGAACAAGTTTGATCACTTGTTCCAAAGAAGGCATTTCATTACTTTTAATGATATTCAACATCCCATTTTTTATGGTCAAATATCTAAATCAGCTATCGATCCCTTAAGTTGAAATCTTGAAAAAAATACACACAACTTCGTAGTGTTATCGTTTTACATAATGACTTCTTTTTATTTGTCGAACACCCTGTATGTACCCAAGATAAGAAAATTTCGCTCAAGAACAGCCGAAAGTGTTGAAGAAAACCCAGGTTTGTCCATTCCTCGTCGTTCTTTGGAATTAGGCATTCCACAAACGTCATTACACCGTATTTTGCATAAAGATTTGGGTCTTAAGGCTTATAAAGTTCAGTTAACACAAGAACTCAAGCCGGCCGATCATCAACAACGTCGAGTCTTTGCTGATTGGGTCCTTGAAATGCATGAAAATGATCCGGAATTCCATCGAAAGCTCATCTTGAGTGATGAGGCCCATTTCCACCTCGATGGCTTCGTCAACAAGCAAAATTGTCGCATCTGGGGCTCGGAAAACCCAAGAATTATTGTTGAAAAGCCTCTCTATGCTCAACGTGTGACTGTTTGGTGCGGTTTATGGTTCCGCGGGGTCATTGGACCTTACTTTTTCGAAAATGAGGCTGGAGCAACAGTTACGGTGAATGGATTGCGCTATCGACAGATGATTAATGATTTTTTATGGCCGGAGTTGGATGGTATTGATCTGGACAACGTTTACTTTCAACAAGACGGCGCTACGTGCCATACAAGCAACGAAACCATTGATCTTTTACGGGAAAAGTTTCCGGACCGTGTTATCTCTCGAAGAGGTGATCACAATTGGCCACCGAAATCTTGTGACTTAACACCTTGCGACTTCTTCCTTTGGGGCCACGTGAAAGAGAAGGTCTACGCCAAAAGACCAGCGTCGATTCAAGACCTCAAAGATGGAATTCGTGAGGCTATCGAGGACATAGGGCAGCCACTTTGCGATTTGGTTATGGAAAATTTCATGAAAAGGATATGGTCCTGTAGGCGTGGTCGTGGTGGTCATTTGGCTGATGTTATATTCCATTATTAACGGCATACCTTCCTCTTTATAATGAAATAAAGATCCGATCATTTATCTCAAAAAATTGCATTTTTCTTTGAATATCAAAATAACACCTCTTATTGGAAAACCCTTTACATTCATCTTTACTCGCTGAAGATTGTGAATTTCTGTCTTAGAAAGGGCTCGCATTTCAGTGAATGATAAACGATTTGCATAATCGTCATGCCCCGATTTGTTTTCGCAGAATTAAATATGGTGGCTGCCCTTGGTTTACGAAGCAGATAAGATCTCTTATTGTTGAACGGGAATTTTTATATAGGAGGTATCTGCAGTTAAAATCTGCTGATAACCATACTCATTACAAGATGATTTGCAATAGAGTTAATACCAAAATCCGCTGAGCAAAAAAACTGTTTCAATGCAGTCAAGCTTGCTCCCAACCTATTCTCGAAAAATTTATAGGCTAATATGAAGAGGTCGGGTGTTTTTGGCAGAGATGAGCCTGAATGTGACCAAATCCTGACTTATTAAACTCTCATTTTACATCAGTGAACTCTGCTATTGTATTTAGAACCGATTTTCGCTCTTCATCTGGCTTTGACCACCAGATATCTGATAATCTGCCTTTTAGTTTCAGATGCGTTAATGAGTTTGAGCTAATTTTTGCGATAAACTGTATTAAATCGGAGGCTACTGGAACTGATGGGATTTCCCCACAGTTTATTAAGATTTTGTTACCTTGGATAACCAAACCACTCTTACATGTTTATAATAGTTGTCTCACGTTTTCACAATTTCCGTCGCAGTGGAAGGTGGCAGTGGTTTGGATTTGACAGTGTCGAAAGTGAATAAGGCGAAAGATCCTGGCGACTATCGGTAAATTAGTTTGTTGTGTTAGTTAGGGAAAGGATTCGAAAAATTAATGTCACGGCAAGTAACATATTACTTGAATGAACATAGTCTATTGAAACCTTTTCAGTCTGGCTTCCAGGAGCTCCATAGTTGTGAGACTGATGTTATTGACGTTACGTCACATATTCGGAAATCCCTCGATATGAATCACGTACTATTTGACTTTTCAAAAGCGTTCGACTCAGTTAATCATTTTAATTTGCTCTCGAAGCTGGGATCACAATTTAACTTCCTATCTTCTTCTATAGCACTTATTAATAGCTTCTTATCAGCTCGTTTTTAAGACGTCAAAATAGGTAATACTAAATCTGATATTTTGCAACTTGACTGTGGTGTGCCCCAGGCCTCAATCCTTGGTCCACTGCTATTCAACTTGTACATCAATGATTTGACCGATATTGTTGAGAATTCTAATGTACACCTATATGCTGATGATGTGCAGTTCTATTTTAGTCGAGCTATTGGCCTGTCTGAAGACTGCATCGATGGTATGAATACAGACTTAGAGAGGGTCTCATTATGGGCTAATTTGAACTGTTTGAGTTTGAAACCTCACAAATCTCAGTGTATTCGTTTTTATCAAAATGATCTTACTGGCCTGGATCTCCCTCCCATTACACTTCTTGGTGTTCCAACCTCTTCTTGTGAGCGTGAGCAAAACTTGGGTGTATATATGAATACTAAGATGAAGTTCTATGATCATATAGGATACATAATTGGTAAAATATATGCTAGCTTACGTTTCCTTTGGCTTTCTGCTAATCTCCTGTCAACAAACACCCGAATTCTTTTGGTTCGATTACTTTTTCTTCCACATTTCATTAATGGTAGATTATTTTTCCCTTATTTGGACTCTGTTTGCACAGGAAGGCTAAATGTGGCATTCAATGACTGTGTTAGATTTATCTACGGACTTAGACGATATGATCACATTTGTATGTAACTTGCATTTTCTGTCATTCTGAAATTTTCCTTGCTTACCATTATTAATATTTGATTCTCTGTTTAAGTAATTGAATATTAACCGATGTTTTTAAGTACTACAAAAGAATTCATATTGATTGATTCTTGTGTACAATTTATTTAAATAAAATTGAATTGAATTGAATATAGCTGGTTTTGGGTGATTTTAGTTCCAAGAAGTTATTTTTAACTAAGTATATTGTGTGATCTCAGCCGCTGTTTAGGTCTTTCAGTAACTGGATTAACTTAACTGGTCACCATTTGCATAAAGGTGGATACGTCAGTAAGGCACAATAAAGATAGATCGTTGAAATAAGTGTCTCCAAAATTCTAGGGTGTTTAGTCAAACGTATGTACATATACAAAACTGTTTGAAATGAAATCTCTGTCACTTTTACTGCACATCTTTTTAAAACTATTAAAATGATGGGTCCAAAATGCATAACTTCAAAAAAAAAAAAACTGAGTATTATTTCGATTAAAATCGCACAATCTCGTAAATAACGCAACGTAAATTCTTGAACATATGTATGTACTTTTGACTAAACACCATAGAATTAAGTTCTGAGGAACCTGGCGCGTATTTCAAAATCTGTTTGGCTGTGTTGTCCCAAAGCGAAATTTGAATTACAGTATATAGATTCGATTCACTAATACGATGATGAAATTTAGTAGTTAATTTCTTAACTTAGATTTTATGATCAATACTAGGGAAATCGAAGACAACTAGGTAGTCAATCTCGCTGTTGACCAACGTAAATTTCAAATCTCCATAAACTCCAACGGGGCACTCTGGCATGAAAGATTATGACGAAAACCACTCAGCAGCATAATTTTATCTATTCAGATAACTAATTAATTATCTAGAGATAGTTAGCTGTTCACTCACTATCATTGCAGGGGCAAGTGAAATATATTATACTATACATACTGGGTACAAGTCGTAGGATAAGGACGAGACATAAAACCTTTGTGGACATAAGGACATGAACGCGTGCAGAATATGATTGAATAAGACAACAATGATGGTGACAATTGATGTTGTCGACCTGCTTTAAAAAAAAACAAAAATTATTAGCTAAATGAATAAAACTAAGTCACAATTCCCAAATCTTGAATTTTTGAGTAATACATTTTAAACTTACGATAGTTGAAGAAGAACTGTTGAGCAGTTTCACAGCTGCACAGATTATCAATATGAAGTAATTTGAATCATCATCATAGGGTGTATTGTTTAGTATTGAAATATTAATTCATAATAATTAAGGATACTCTTAAACCTCTCCTTCCTACTTACAAACAATTTCTTTTATTCTCGACCGCAGTTATTACCTCTTGTAGATTAGCTTCGCTGTCGGAAACATCCTGTATATGTCAGCGGAGCGTTCCAAATAATGTAAAATCTGTTTCTTTCAATGATAAAATTATTTCCAATAGTTATTTACTCTCTTACCCTTAAGTCCATTTTCCCAAATTCTGTGGAAATGTTTATTATAATATTCGATGCAATAAGACTTATGAAATGTTACGAATGTGATGTGCGTAGAGTCGTCTAAAGCTTTTACGTTTTATTAAATAATTTATTTCTTTACTTGATAGGAATTAATTCCACGTTAAAATCACTACAATGACGGAAAGCTGCGAGGTCCTATACATTTGTCGGGAACGAATTTATAACAATATAATCATTGTCAAATACGGTAGAAGGTCTGACATAATTTTGGTAAAGAATATATCTTGATGTTATGGGTAGAACTAAATATAGTAAAGATGGTGAGATAATAGATTAGCATGAAATTAACAACATGCAAGTCGGATCATTAGATGAAATAATTAAAAAAACATTATCATATCATAGAGTCATGTTTGGAAACTAATCCAACGCCTTTTAAATTTTGTATTGATTACATAAAAAAGTTATGGCAAACGTTTTAACAAGGTAGAATCAAATAGCCTCGGAGAAGTCTCGAAAATAACTGCAATAAATAAATTCCGTAGAAAAAATTCCGAAAAATCAACAAATTAAAAGGCAAAAATCAGGATCATTTACCAAGCTGGAAATACAAAATTCCAAGGATGGGAAAATTACAGAAACCCGAAGAGTAAAAATTTTAAAAATCCAGCAATTTCATATATGTAGTTGCGAGATCATAATCCCGAAAAACTAAAATATCAAGCTGAAAACAAAAGCTTGGAATTATCTAAGAGTCCTATGATAGGTTCAGATGAGCTGAGCAAAAATATATGTGGGAAGGGGTAAAGAAATAAATACTTACGGTTTCGGAAGTGCGGTTGAAGATTTTTTTCAACCATTTGTTACTATGGACCCAAATGAAGGAAAGCGCGGATATGATGGACACCATCTTGCTATCTGTTCTGATTTATTTTTGTAAAATTATACTTGAGCTATTCGCAAAACTTTGAGCGATACTTGATGATGAATTAAAATTCTACTTGTCTACATATGTTATACCGCACTCATATTTATTTCATTATATATATAATTTAATTATAAAGGTAACTACATACATATATTGCCTTTTAAAACAAAAAGAGACAAAATAAAAAATTAGAACGATAGCAAAAGTATAACCCAATTTCCAAAAAGATCTCGAGTAATCAAAACACAATTTCTCCTCCACACCAGGTTTCCACTTTTTGTGGCGTCATGTAAAATTCTTGCGCAACTCCTTCTCTAACCTCGATGCAACTTGAAACATTCGATTACGCCAAGATAGTCGTCCGCTATTTCAGTGTTTTTCAAAAAACAAAAAACAAAAACAAAAAATTTCCAACGTTTTTTTTACTTTTTTTAATTTTTTGCTCAATTTCTCGATCGACAATTTTCAAATGACGACAACAGTATCAAGGAAAAACCACTGGAAAGAGCTGGATAAAGCACGAGTGGAAAAACTTCAACACTATAGGGTACCTCGTAATGTGCAGCACGCGCGAAATTCGTGACAGGGCGTAAGTCTGCCAATAAATCTTCGCTGAGATATTTAAATGTGGTGCAGTATGTCTAGGCGTTCGTTCGGTTTTATAAGAAGACTCAAGTAATATACCGTTTCGATGCAAATGTGCACAAAAATGAATGGCTCTCGACATTATTAAGGTGCACTTTTCAGGTAAATTAATCACACCGCAAGCGAGTTGGACTTAGACTTAACTTGAGCTCGAGTGTTAATTAGGAACGATGCCGTGTTAGGCAATCGATAAGTAACATAAATTCAAGGAGCGTCATCTCAGTACTTCTGATCGAAACATCTGAGTCTGACCAATTACCACAGCAGCAATAGTGTGACATGCGTAGTTTTGAAATTGGAAATCTTCTTAACTTGATTCCTCTCTATTTCCTAGCTAATCACTAATTCTGTAGTTTACAACGACTGATACCTACTTAATTCTTTTCTAATCAAGTTAACTTTTTCTGTATATAAAATATGAAGGCGGCACTAGGCCCAACAAAAACTTGTAACACGTTCTGATCGTCATTAAATGTGATTCGCAAATAAGTAATTTTCACTTATATCTCAATTTCAAGCCATTTGGATTGTGATGATACTGCTCTAAATATGATCTCGTTCAAGTACGCTATTTCGATATTTCAAGGTGGAGGATGTCTAGACAGGGATATTGCGCGCGCATGATCAGTATCCAGAATATATCTATGAGCTACCTTCCGCCCACTTCAATTAATTCTTCAATGTTGGGTAATCCAAGACTTTTTACTGTAGAAAATATTGGAAACAAAGTCAACAGAAACCAAAACATTCCATTACGCTATTTTCAGAATTGATTGATAGATCTCATAGCGCTCAGGGCGACTCACCAGTCACCCATGGCGTCAATATCTACTGCACCAATTGCGCCACTCACTGAAGTTATATTTTCTGCAAAGTCAATAAGTTTTTTTTTCTCTTCCGGAGGGCTGCTAGTAATTCTTGTTTACAGTCCTTCATTTCATTGATGCGGCTTCAATCTCTTCACGCTAGCAATAACTCGCGGGTATGGAATTATTCGAGAGTTCATTAATCATATCATCCCGCAACCGAAAAGCAAACAAATCGATTCACGAAAATCGGAAAGATCTGAGATTGATTTATTTCGTGGGAGTGGCTTATGGTAGTCATCAATAAGCGAATGGATTAAAACTAGCACGATGCTCGGCATTCGACATTCAACCCGGTGTCAGTGTCAGAGAAATAACACAAAAGAAAAGAAAATTTCGGGTTTTATTTCGCTAATTTTTATTGAATAGACAGTCAAATTGATGCAACAACTGAAGTGTAATCATCGAAACTTATGTACCACATTACTTAAAAGTAAAGCATTTACAGTATCTATAAGTAACGTACTACCTATGACTTCACAGGTACGCATCATCTTTGATTTGAACGGTCGGTTATCGTTTCCGAAGTATGTATGACATATTATTATTATTATGTGACAATTTATACTTGAGAGCCAAGCCTAATTCTCAACTATTTTCTAGCTTAATAACAGCTTAATCGAATACTCCCAAACCACTTATGAGCTCTTATCAAGGAAAAGAAATTGCTTAGGTTTATGAGAGTAAATTTCCAGAAAATTCTCACTTCATTTAGCCCTTTTCATTTCACGATATTTAGAGTATCGAATATAAATCCAAAAATCTCGCTAGGAAATATTAGATACTCTTGCAGATAATAAGCCATAAATTATTAAAAGTTTCGTGTAAGAACTCCCACAACAACGTTAAAGACTTCTTAAGGAATGGAAGTGATCACTGTTCCCCGCTAATTACTGCATTTGGTCATTACATTGCTTTTTGTTTGTCTCGGTACATGAAAGCCAACACTGCTGCTAACTTATAGCGCTAATAATCTACATGCCTGCATGAATTATGAGACTAATTAAAATATTGAAAATATTATTTCGTGAAATGTACAACAGTATTGAAGGGGAAACATCGTCGATGAGGGTAACGAATTAATAGCCAACCATTAAGAAATACCACAACACCTGCTTGGATTATGAGCAATGATTCAATAGGTTTATCTGTGTGCAGCCACATAGTCACGTCAATTTCTTTATGAATGACTCAATTTCTTGGCTCTTGAGATCAATGATAACGTACAATAGCATAGCACTAGCCAAAGGCTAGGTACACTCAGTAAAATTTCACAATGTAATAAAATCCACAAGAACTGGCGACCTTCACCTAAATCAATTTGTCTGCAAAATCAAATGAAAAACCAACAATAGCTGGGCATCCCGGTATTCTGCAAAACTCAGGCAACCAAGGTAGCTAGAAAAAATATTTTTTTTTTAGAAGTATTTATTGAAATTACTGCTCGTGCCGCCCAGGAAATTTTGCAATCCGTAACAGTTCAGGCCAAATTGCTTCCTTCTGGTTCTTTGGAATCGTGTTTCGTGAGACCTCAACAGAATCCAAGATGGACAGAGATATGATTGTTAGGAAATTTCATATCGATCACAAGTCAAAATCTTTTCTCTTTAGAAAAATGTCGGTATCACGTCTCTTGATATCGCCGGAAGTATCTTTATTGTCCATTGCCTAGCTATGTATGTATGTACAAACATACTAACTTATATCTACTACAATGCTGCAAAATACTCTTGCTTGACAGGGCATCGCGTGGTCGAAGAAGCCAAATCGGCTGACCGCAGGTCCTTTTGGACAAACTTAACCGCAGATGGTCTGATCTACAAACGATAGCCAATTTCAGTAATAACAATGATTGGACTACTGTGTCGAGGCTCCTCGTGTGCCAAAGGTCTCAATTTGATGTTGTGAAACCACGAAAAGATCTGGCACTGCGCTCTCGCCTCCTTCTGACTTACTGGGTTTGATTTATGGGCATCCAGAGATATACCTACGATATGTGCCTGCTGCCCATAATTATGCTAGGAGGAATTTAGATCGCTCCATTGATGTATTTATTAACAAATATGTGATCCATTGATGACGGTTATTGATCACGACTCTTGGTTTAGTTGGTGGGCCACAGCGCTAGTTTTCTAATGTTGTGCAGTTCGGCTCACGCTGGTACTATGCTCATTGTTCCGTAGTAGCGAACGTATATTGAGAGTTTCTTTACACCTAACAGCGCACGGCTTGCTAGCTTTATAGTGTGGTGCACGAGATGATCAATATAGCTTGGAGGATTTAGCCGACAAATTTACGACTATATGGGCAGAACCAGTTTTTTGGTCAGAGGTTCATAAGATCCCTCGATGGCATATATGATCATTGAACATTAAATGAAAATAAAAAACACTTTGCCGATTATTGGCAAATTATTGCATGGCACGAGAGGTTTTTTTTGTTATCAGCAAAATTGTCTCTAATTGGTTGCAACATGTTTTGTATCTGTTCTGAACTTTTACGGTCATACTTTCAAGTTTTAAGGAAGTACATACACAATCGCCGGCTTTTGATACCATAGATTGACGATGAATATTAAATTAGTTTGTATCATCTACATTGTTAGGATCAAACGGTCCATTACACGAAATTACAATCGCTTGTACTACAGATGGTTTTCAATAAGTGTAGATAAATTTTGGTGTAAAAAAGTCCATTTATAAATCACTCTAGATTTACAAGCAAATGTTAATTTGCTTTGTTGTTTCTATTGCACGAAACTACAACCGTAACTTCAATAAGGGCTAGATTCATAGAAAATTCTACAGGCAATTGAAATTGTATTTGATACATGGGTTTTTTTTATTTGATTAGACATTTCCTAGCGATATATTATATCTTTATCAATTTAAATTTACACTTTATCTATCTAAGAATCGGTGAAATTCCTCTAACAATCAGACCTAGTTTGGCTATAAACGTAACAATCTCTAATTGAGTTTAAAAATTTTGTATTTTGGCAATAATGCTGAAAAAGTTTCATAACAGAAAGCTAATGCAAAAAATCAAAAGAAGAGGGATTTCAACACCAAAATTTAGAACTTTTAAAGTAAATAATCAATTATGAAGTTTTTAGGATCGAAAAGATAATTCCACAGATTGTATTCTTAAAGATTTTCCTTTGATACTATAAATATTTCTGATTGAACTCATCGCTCGCGAGATGTTGCAACTCCTACCTCGAAACTACCATTAATATCAAAAATTTCTTTTGAAAATCATAACGGCTAATGTCTGATTGTGTTTTTTCAAAAAATTGTAAAATTTCTAAGACGATCACGAGAAGTGGCCAAATTCAATCTACAAAAGCAAATCGCGCTTATCCCAGCATCAGGAGAAATCAAAAAATCGTCATATCTTCTTCATTTTGTAATCTAGTATTTTAGTCTAGTCGAGCTCTAGTAATATTTAACAAAAACTGGTGGACATTTTTACTTGTGGTTTCGGGCAATAGTCCCCAGATATAGAACTTTATATTTCATGTCCATTATTTATGCTAACCCGGGGGTTACACGTAATAGTACAGCTTGCATTCAAACTGCACTGCCATACTTCTTGCAAGTGTAACCTCTACTGCCATTCAGGCAGCTCAACTTTCAGCGAACTTGCACGATGGAAAATCATGCCAGCTGAGGTGATAGTAATTTGAAATTATACAGTTTTCAAGATGGCGGAAAAGGAAAGCTTGAGAGAATTTCATAAATTTATTCTAGGAAAATGAGATTTTATGGGATCATTTGCATTACATCATTTACCAACACCTTCCTCTTCATTTTTTCTTGGGTTTTTATCATTCTGCTACTTCCTTTATTGCTATAATTTTCGAATATACGCAAAACTTTACGCCTCAATGGCATTTTTAAATGAACTTGCATGCAAAATGATAAGACATCAACCAAATTGCCTTCTGCTATCACGTTAAAAATTGCGTTGGAAGGGAGGCTTGCATGTAAGCTGTACTATCTCGTGTAATCCCTGGGTAAAGTTTTTGTCATTAATATGAGATTTATAGTGAATGTCATGACAGCTAGACATGTAAACGTAGTGATTGAAATTTTCCAAAAATTTACATATTGTTAGTTGTTTGCCACATCTTTATGACTTAATCTACCTTCATCTTCAAGTTTCATTTATAAAATAAATGAACAAAAACTACGTACCTACTCGATGAAATTATAGAGAGAAATTATATTTCGGGCATTAACCTAATAGATGAGCGCAGTAATGAGTCCCTGGTTGCCACGGGTGAATTAAGGTTATTTGTATAGATTTTACCGCGCCCTAAATATTATTCTTCAAAATAAATTATCCACATCAAGAGAGGATTGTCGAGGGCGTCATTTTTCTACCAATTCGGTCAATCGTAGCAATTTTGACAAAACAAAAAATATTTGAAAAAATAAAATATTTGGAATTTAAATACGAAACTTGGTAGGATGGTAAATTACAAAACCAAGATCAGTCATTTTGTTATTGTGAATTTTTGAATATATAATAGAAAAAATTACGATATGTGATATATGTAGGTAAATGGCAGAAAATTGTGCCGCTGTTTCGTGGAGTCCTTAACTTATTGAAAACCAATTTTCTGTCCAATTGGTAAATAATTTTTTGAAATTATATTAAATATTTCTAACAATTGTTTCAAACTCTCAATTTTTTGACTATTATTTACTATGACCGTATAGTTATAATATCGAAAGATCAAACTTTTTTTAGATTTTCCATCACTGATTTTCTGAAATGTATCTTAAAAATATCATATATAGGGTGTTTCTAGCTCAGAGGTCCATAGGGAACGAGGTTAAAGGCTTCACCTAGTCAAACAAAAAATGACAGGGGCGGACATCTCAGCGAAGCAGTTGTTGACTCAGATTTCTTCATAACTGTATGTACATTGGATTGGAAGCATACAGTCAGGTAGTTTCAACGATGAAATCAAGTTCACCGACCGTACATCTACTGTCTTGAATCTGTGCCTTAAATCAACATTTACTAATGAGTTTTTAATATACAACAATAATGCTTTTATGTTAAAGTTACAGACTTACTTACTACTAAAATTCGCCAATTGATTTAATTGTATACTGTCCAACGTATCACAGTAATACGTTACGTAGTTATTTCGTCAAAACTACACTAAGGAATTGAATAAGTGCTTTTGCGATCATCTCAAATTATACATTGTGATAGTATTTCTATGTATACTTATAAAGGTATGAGAAGAAGGCCACCTACCCCTCACCTGCATACCTTTAAATTTACTTTATCACAGTTTTATATTTAACCGGGAAGTTCTTTGAACATAAATGCCACTAGCACTACATTTTATTACGACTGCCATGAAATGAGTCGAAATCTAAGATGAGATTTGTCGACATGCTATGCTATCGGTTTAATATATATTTCAATTAATTGTTAATCACAGCTACATAATCTTGGGTTTTTAACAATCATTTATTGGTAATTGGTTAGTGAAAGATAAGGGAACGACAATAGCAAAAGGACTATGTATATGTATTGAGAATACACTAGAAGCAATAATTTATTGTTTGAAAATAGTTGTTTCCAAAATACCGAACAACTACAATAATTAAATTCACTGTGTTAAAAAGATAGCATAGGCATAGGTACGCAAAACGTAAATTACAAAAAAAAAAAAAAAAAAAAAAAACCATATCTCTTCTCACACTAAGAGATCAAGAAGAGAGGTCACTTTAACAGTTTCTTCCACAATTCTTATCTCAAATTATAGCGAAGACAGAGAGATAAACATGTTTTGCCACTTTCTACGAATTTATTATTATTGCTCCTTCATAATTGCAAACTTGAATCCAACAACAGCAGCACGCCAACCTTGACATTAGTCCGCGCATTTTCAGTGGAGCAAACCGTACCTTTGCAGTGGTCTATTTTACGATGAGCTACAAAGTAATAATTGCTCGCGCACAATAGATTGCTGCAGGCCATGTCATAATTTCTGGCTGATTGCAGAAGACGAGGACGGCATTCAAAAAATATGTTAAGAATCAGTTGCAGTAGTAGTTTCAGTTCGACCCGGAGCCATCCACTCCGCCCAGGTTGTTTATAACGCGATAATTTGGCTGAACAATGAAGCACTTTCAAGAAGAAACTCTTCTCCTTCGCGAATGATGCTCTGCATCTTCAACTCTATTCGCAGAGCATCAAGGCCAGAGCAGAAGCTCATTTGTAGATTTCGGCCGACGATTTACTCACTTTGCTACCATACAAACCATCATAGTAATAGGCCTGTGCGAAATTGCCCAACTAAATTAGATTTTGATTTTGTCTTATTGTTGCTGCTTGGTTGTTATTGTTGCTGTGATATTACCACCCGGGCCTCTATGGTTATTGCGGCTGGCTCAAGCTGTATAATAACTAACGCCGATAACCGTAACAATAACAATAATAAACACTTTGAAATATTTAATGCCCTCATCGTGGCTAGAAATTAGACTTGTGATACCAGAGAGGAATGTCATAAGAGTTGCATCACACCTAGCAAATACGTCTTGTGGCACTCTTGGGATTTGATAGATGAACTCAGGGAAGCGAAGTCCGCATGTGGGTAGGACTTTTATGCAAATTGACGTGGAGAATTTAATGTCACGCCAATTTGTGAAGTTTTGAAATTAATTGAAACGTGCACTTTCGGTTGGTATCATGTAAAACTCAAAGTTTGTAAACGGTACAGCGTACAAGTAAATTAATTCTTGAAACTCTGGGGGTCTTTGAAGTTATATTTGGACAACTTAAAGTTACGGACTATTTACAAGCGCAAATATTTACACAGATGTAAGAATACATCGGGTTTCGACTGATTTATTTACCACGATTCAATTTCTCAGGTTATAATGTTACCTGAAAAGCAAATCATGAAAATGTTAGCATTATCTCCATAAGAATTCCAACTAAGTAAGTAGAAGGTGGACAGTGACAATTTTTTTTTTTAATTTTAATTAAATTGTGCCATTTTTTGTTCCCATCGTAATTTTAATTGACGTAAATTGAATACTTTTTCTTGAAGGAAAGAATAGGCAAAACAAAATACGTACCTACTATTTTTTGTGTTATTTGAACAGCTCATCGCAGGCATCGGCAGCAGGAAAACCTTTATAGTTCATTGCGAAGATTACGGGGCAGGTTTTAAATTAAACCACCTGCTACCATACCATGCAAATAGAATTATAGACAAGGAAACGAAAAAGGGCAATAAAGGACAAAAAGGAAGGATAGCGGCCCAGTGTTTGTTTTGGTTATGTCGGTGCTTATCCATCCTACAACAAAGTGCTGATATAGGGTTAGATGTGCTCTAATATAAAATCAAAAGGAACTTATTGCAATGACCAGTGAAAAAAGCCCCAAGACAGAAAAGTTTAAATTATAAAATAAACCGAAATTCATCCCCTTTGCGCTTTAAGCTAGGAGCGTCGTACCGTGGCTTATTCGCATCACCATGAGAGGTTGATGGCCCGATCTCTTCAAGACGAGCCGGAGAAGTCCACGCCAGAATGACATAACATTCGTACCACAGCAAGTTCGTAGGCCACAGTACTTTTAGAACAAAAAAGCAATACAAATAAATAATAGAAAGAACTAAATAAAAATATTTGTCAATTGCGTTAAAAGGAAACTGTGGAACGGTCAAAGATCAATAAAATTGGGAAACCAAAACAACACAAAAAAACTAAATGATATCAAATAAAAAAGCGAAAACAATACAAAATAAATTTTCGAAAAAGAACAGAATTAAATTGAGCACTTATTGATTTAGCTGAATATAAAAAAAACAACGCGAAAGAATTTTAAAGAATGGTAATTTATGTACGCTTGTCGATTTCGTCCTTTTGATGATGAACGTTTGAAGGGTAATTAGGTATACAGAGTTTGTCATTTCATTTGTAACGCATAGAAACAATGCTGGTAGGGCAAAATGGATTGGACACCCACACATAGATTAGAGTAGATTTGTGGAGGGGTGTGCAGGCGTTGGCCTCGTATCACTGACATGTATATAAATAGATTGACTGATCTGCTATTTTATGGAGCACCAGTTTTGATTTCAGAAAGTATGCTCTCACTGTAAATGCTACCAACTATCATAATCTGACATAATATTTAAATTATTTGTTGATTTACTTATATACATGTCAGTGGAATTTACCGAAGTTACCTTAAAAGTATTTGGGACTATTTTTGTTTTTCAATTTTAATTAAGAGTGGAAAGAAGTGTTTTTTACAGGGTATTTTATAAAAAAAGTTTGATTACCTTCTACAATTACTGCTGAATATTAAGCAATTTCTCGTTACCAATCGTTACAGTTCAGTGGGAAATAATGCTCTTACGGAAAGAGAGAAAGATATAAAAGTGGTGACATTTGCTTGCATGCATTTTTGGTTCAACAAGCAATCCATTTATATACGTCGTAGACACTTGATGTAACTCAGCACTTCACAAAAAATCTAGGCACTTAAGGCAGATAGTGTAACAGTTTGCGCTTAATGACTTTTTACATGACGAGTCTACAATTTTTAGCCACTTCATGAAATGCCACAAGCCTTTACGCCGATAGTGTAATACCAACCGAACTAACCGAATTCTAGGAAAGGTAGATGAGGTGTGAAGGCAGAGGTCGCGCGATCTACGAGTCAGCCACACATACATATACAAACAATCCCAATAAAGGTATGTTTATTTGTGCTCCCACCTATTTAGGGTAGCTCTGAAGTATCAGTTTGAAGTGCCACAAATTGGCTCTGGTCCGATAAAGGGAGTTTCAGATCCTCTTTTGGCTAGGCCGTCAACAAAGGTTTGTTTCTAATTGATAGATTTTCAAGGATTTCCAGACACTCCCAGACTATCCTTGATTTGATAGTGTAGGACTTTAATGCGTTGAGAGCGGCTTGACTGTCCGTGAGGATATTAGTGGTTGAAACATTTATGGCTATTTTAATGCAGATATTGATGCATTCTTCTGTGGCTTGATATACGGTAAAGGTACCGCCCAGGGCTTTTGATATATGGCATCTGGGGCCGTATAGACCCAGTCCGGCTCCACTGTTCATTTTGGAACCATCTGCACGGATAAAAATAGCAATGATGAAATCAACAATTAAAACCATATATGTTGGAACTAAAATTATGTTAGCACGACTTAAACATTTTGTTAATTCAATTATAGTTGATTTCTGATATATTTAACCCAACGAAAACGACCATACTGTTTTGTCCAATTATTTTAAGTTAAAAATAATGAAGGACTTTGTAAATTCTACTATGTTGCGAGAACTCATCTTAAAACTTGATTAAAACGTTCTCTAATCAGGACAAACTAATTAATTTTGTTAATATAACCTCTGAAGTTTGGTCAAAGACCAAAGTAACAAATATGACTGATTAAATTACCTTGGTTAATTTGAACTAAGATTGCTTTTAATAACCAAGCTTTAGTTAATTTCTTTCTTAGCCTTGGTTAATGTGTAGCTACCTTTCTTCCAATTTCACTTTAGGAAGATCTGTGAAGCAGTGTAAGTCGATGTACAGAAAATATTGAATTCTTATTATAACTGCTGTGAAAGTTCAAATGTATTCCAGTTCCATGGTGAAAAATAAAACCAATCAGTGCACGTATGAGGACCTCAAGGTCCGAAGAAGTAAATTATATAGCATAAAGTTATTTTTAGAGTCACGAAATCTATTACTTATTACAAAAGTGTTGGAGTAAGTACCACTTTTCATTACAACTACATAGGTACATACAAGAAAAAAATATTAGTTGGTGAAATCGACTTTCAGCTAACATGTTTTAGTGTTGCATAAGTATATCTTTATTTCGCACTAACCAACGCAACGTAAGATGGAAGGTAATTTTTTTCAAAACTGCACTGCGATACCAATTCTCATAAGCTAAACATCTAAGCCTTTCAACAAAGTCATCGCTATTTAGCATTTCTCACAAGACAATAAGTAAGTTGAGTTCTCGACCCATTCATCATGTAAAGGAGAAAAGCATTGCATTTTAGTCCTATATGATTTCACTTTGTTTCCTTTGTACAAGCTGAGTATTTAGAGGTAACAAATACGCTAATAGGAACCTTGGACTCTTATTAAGGAAAAATGGTTGGCAACAAGCTCTAGAATACATGAAATCCTGGAATGTATTGATTCCTGGATTAATACCGTTTTAGAGAAATGGCCATTACATACTAATGTCAAATCACTAGAATTGGTGAGAAAATTATACTTAACAATTACTTAATACTTTTAATATTTAAAACATATATAATTCTTTAGATTGGAATGGATTTTGATTATATGTACCCGTAAAGGTCATTGTACAAGAGTTGAGAAATATTTAATGGACTTATTCTTCCAATCTACAAGAAATATATTAAGGATACAGGAAGTAAGATGCTAATTAGTAACGTCCTTGAGAGCGTAACTGTAGATAATGTTGTTCAGTTCCATTGTTATACCAAGAACAAATAACGTATAACAAATCCTTAATACCTAAATTAATTAGTTTTTCATTGCAGATTTCAGAAACGTTTGTCTTGAAACTTCTTCATGCTCTTCATAAACCATCACAAGTAATAAGAGCAAGAAAAATTCGAGTAAAATATAATAGTGTAAAGACACACAAAATAACTTAATGGAAACCGTGGAGATAAGAGGAGGTGATTTCAGAGCAGTTACAGCCTGTTATATTTAGTATCTTCGGTGAAGACAAGCACTACAACTACCGCAACTACAAGCACTATACTAGAGAACTTCGTTCTTTGTGATAATATAAATTATAAGTTCAAACATTTTTAAGCGCATTAGATGTTTATTTTAAAATTGTTCAAGTGTTGCATTTATCATACCCTGCAAAAAGCACTTTAGTATCGAATTTTATTCAAAGATTTCTGAAGTTGAGAGAAAATACGATGATGACATTCCAGTTATTTCTACTTTAATAAAAGATATTAGTAATTCTATTGACCAAAATAAAGGCTAGGTTAGGTATTCGAAATAACTATTAATGGATCATTCCATCACCGTTTGTATTTAGCTTACACACAGCATTATATTGAATATTTATGTGCACTATATATATATCGGTATTATACAAAAAATATATTATAATATACTTTTGCCTTTTAAATGTATTTTTCATTTGATACGTAATATAAAATTGATTTTTTGTTCGCTGAAATGTTTTCATTTGGCGCCTGTTGCTAACAATAGAAAAACTAGCTAGGCTTACCTTCATTTCATGTTATAGGGCTGAATTAGGTTCCTTTTCTTTAAACACATAACATTTAAGTATAAAAAGGTTGTAAGAAATTACTGAACTAGAATATCTTAATATCACAATTAAGCAAATACTTAAGGGATTGTGTAAGACATAATTATTAGTTTTTGTTTTTTATATGCATGTAAGTACACACTTCGGCTTTTAAAGACAATTTTAAGTAGAATTACTTATTCCTAAATGGGAAACTTTTTTCACCCAGATACATAAGTTCTACTAACAAATTTATTTTACACCATCTGTTCGATTTTGTTAATATATATATTCAAACATCTAACATTGCGTTATACAATTCTGAATAAAGTCTGTAGCAACTGTTAAATCAACTGTTATTATGGATATAACAGCCCAAAATTAATATAATCAGTTCACAAAATATTGGTTGAATTAATCAAGACCTGGTAAAGCACCATATTAAATTAACTGAACTTTTAGTTAAACCAATTTTTGATTTAACCATATATTCGGTAAAATTTTAGCCAAAGCTTTTTACTAACGTTTTTTTCTCAATGATATAAAGCACAGTATCGATCCTTGTTGTAAAGACGGTTTAGTGTAATGCCATTGTTGTCGGTCTACTAAAACCACGTCGAATGGTTTTATAAAGTTCTCCAACCTGGATGTGATTACATCAGATATTTTCGTCATTTGCTCGAAGCATATCTGTTTTAATATACGTAAATGACCAACCAGATCACTTGGCTTTAACTATTTCTTCTATTGCAATCTGATAGCAGTGGATATCGCGTCCTTTTTCACCTAAAGGTGCATGGGTGGAAAGTTTAATAAGGCTTGTTGAATAGTTTTCTGACTTCAAACTCAGTTCTCTATACCACCAAGTTACCTGCTGGTTGCAGGTCCTTTGTATCAGAGGGCAACTGTTTCCGAACGAAGTCAGTATAGTCGTTTGAAGCTGTGTGGCGGGTGCGTCTAGCTCTTGCGATGTGCTAATGCTAATGTCCTGACATATGTTAAGTGTGTCGTCTATATCGAACCTAATATGTCTATGTCTATGATCAGACATTTAGATCTCGCTCGATAAGTGCCACGTGCTTATTTTTGTGCTTAGGAACGTGTTTACAAGTGTAAGGTCCAGGACCTCTTGTCTAATAATGTTCATAAAGGTTGGTTATTAGAAAATATGAAGTCATAAAGAAACTAGTCCCTGACGTTGGTCTTCGTGCTGTCCCATTGCATGTGATATGCATTTGCGTCGCATCCAACTACGAACTGTTCTCTTCTACGCTTGCAGTAGCTGAAGAGCAGCTTTAACTCAGAAGAAGGTAGTAAATCCGCTTCACGTAGAAAATAGGCCGAGGTAACTACTAACTCGTGGCTACCTGCCGAAGTTGGTACCGAGGCAACTACTTCAACTACGTCCCTCAAGATGGATTGTGAAAGAGGAATAACGTTTAGATAATAATATAAAAAGTTATTTTGATTTTTGCATGGCTATCAGTCAGTATGTCCGTCTGTTCATCATTTCTAAAAAACAAAAATAGATTTAAGTTTGCAAGTGGTGCAAATCAGGTAACTCATTCGTAGGGTTGCAATACAAAAATTTCGTTTTTCACTACATATTTGAGCACTGCCTGAGAAGGCGTAGACTTAAAGCGCTGTAATTTTTGTTCAAGGCGTTTTCATAAAATTAGTAAATATAACTTTGCCATACAAAACTTGAGGTTTTCACCGCATTTCATTTTTATTTTTATCTATGGCATTAGACCAATTATAAATTTTCTTGCTATAGCCCTCAGTATATAATAATCTATCATTTTGTTTCTTTAATTTACACTTATTTAACGTGTCAAATAATTTCTACTTTGTTCTTTTATGTTAAGTTTATTTTTTAAATGGGCTTTTTGAGATTATTTCAATTAACTGTGGATCCACTTCTGTCTGCAACTTGTTATTTTTATTGTTTTGTTTACTCTTTAATACATAACTTGGTTTCTGTGTAAGGAGAGCTTTTGCTTTAGATTATTTGCCTGTTCGTTCATATTTTCACAACTTATCCCGATTATTTCAAGGAATTCAATTAATCACATCATTTATTTCCAATTAAAATTAATTGTTATCTCCAGCAGCACCTAATTCTTTTTTAAAACAGCACACTCATCTAGAGGGGAGCAACGAAATTATAATAAGAAAAGGAAGGCAAATTGACTTACGGATTTTCTGTTGCTCAAGAAGTGCTCCTTGTATTGCTGTTTTCCCTGAAAACAAGTCATTAGATTGAAATGCAACTCCATTGGGTTCGACCTCGCAAATTTGTAGGCCTACCTTTGGTCGAGACATATTTATATTTGTTTGGGTACTTAGAAGCAACAAGAAATGCAGGTAAAAACAATCAACACTAAATTAAGAGATTCTAAAATATACGCTAACATTCAGAAAATGTTGCTAAAAGAACAGGCGGAAGACTTCTATGACGTCTAAACAAAAATCACGTACGCAAGCCTTTCAAATGCATTTATTTAGGTCTTTGGTGAGTATGTTAAAATATAAATAAGTTTCATTTATAGATTCATTGTAAAATTGTTCGGGCTTTGTTTCTTTAATTGACCCCCCCCCCTCCCCCCTCCCTAGTAGGGCGATTAGAAATTTCATGATTTTACGATAAAACGTCATTTTCAAAAAACGGTATCTCGAGAGCCCAGCAATCGATTTTTCTAATTCAAATGCCATATGAAGCTCAATGCTTCAAATTTTTCATAAATATAAATAGCAGCTCACAAAATAACATTTTGTTAATAATAGTATTATTTTTAAAACTGGTATTATTTACTATTATGGACTTCTGGTACTGCGTTTTTATATTTTTATTTTGAAGCTAGAAGCCTTGTCTATCTATATATAAAAAATTACGATGGTGTTGGGGTTGCTTTTCGAAATATGAGTTTTTAACATTACGTACATATTGTATAAGAATATCAAATTTTTTTAAACGATTTTTTACTTTATTATATTAAAACCTAAGGCTTTGTTAAAAAATGAATAATGCCTCACGGAAATATGATAATTTCTCACAGGTATAAAATATGGCTACTTTTGTGTTCCTCGTATTTGCTCCTTATTATTGTATCTACTCTTCAATTTTAGATCCATTCCATCCTGATCTTCCTGTTTATAAAGGGTAAAATTCATTTTGGATTAAATGCTGATTGCCTGCCCAATCTGACAGCTCCTTTGCGCTGGTAATAAGGATGCCGGTCTAGTGGTCGTTTAATATTGGCTAATGTGGCGTTCCTTTTTAATACACCTCTTATAGCGTTGCATGACCCCTTCCCTTGAACAGTAGAAAACGAAGCTGAGCAGCATCGCAAATTTAAGGCGTGAGGCTTCTAGCATCAAAATAAAAGTACAAAAAAAAGTTCTAGAGGTCCCAAGTAGAAAAAAACAACACAGTTCCCTCAGTGCAGTGCTCCAATACAGTTTATTTTGGGAATATGGTGATTTTAAAAAATCATATCTCTTAATGTCGTTGTTTGTATGGTCGGGTTGTTTGCTCCGGAGCCAATAGTCCGGTCGGTAGCAAAACGTTGAAACTTGGATCTGGGTAGCTATAGTGAGTAAGAGGTCCCAAATTACAGCACCTGATTTGAATTCAATACTAGCTGGTATATTCCATTGTTCACGTACTACCACTAGTTCCGTTGTGCACCCACTGGTGACAGAATAGTCTGCTGTTGCACACGTACTGATTAATGGATTCCGATTTTACGTACTACCACTAGTCCTCCGTTGTTCACGTACTGGTGATAGAATAGCTTTCCGTTGTACATGCACTAACTATGGGGTTCCTTTGTGCAAGTACAGGCCTGCAGGCGGGATATGAAGGCAGAGATGGACAGGCCAGTTAAACTTTTTAGACATTTGGATAGGATAATCGAGTGGGAAGTTGAAGGTGCCTAGTGAATCTCCATCGCCCTGCTTATAATGTCGATTCACAAAGTAACTAAGAATTATAAGTGAAGGAAAATTTCATATGAAACCCTTCACAGCTAGTTATATAAATATCTTGCTATATACAGGTTTGTTACAATCGAAGACGAGCACCATGGCAATTTTGTGTACATAGGCTTCTAGCTTCAAAACAAAAATACAAAAAAAAAAGTGTTAGAAGTGCGAAATAGCAAATAATTCAATTTTTTTTAAATACTATTATAACAATTTTTTTTTCGTTCGATTCTGATATATTTTATTATAATTATATAAAGTATTAACCTATATTTGACATTTGAATCAGAAAAATCGGTTGTTCCGTTCTTAAGATATGATTTTTTGAATATGACGTTTCACGTAAAATCATGCAATTTCTAACTCTTTAGCGGGGTGGACCGTGATTGGGAAAATCAAAAGAGTTGGTGACCTATTTTGGTATTCCATACAAAGTCTGAAAGTTCCATTTAGGTAGAATGGCTGTACATATATCGTAGGCACTTGAAGTAAATTTGCTTTTCATAAAAAGTCTTAGTTATTTCGTGGAATGCAGACGGATAAAGTATCAACTTCCGCTCCATCATTTACTACTAAGCGACTCATATCTTTGTTCCATTCATGAAATGCAACGAGCTTTTAGGCTTATCCTATAATACCAACCAATTAATCCATCGATCCAATCTAGACACTGCGTGAATTGCCCATAAATATTTATGCTGATTGCGAAATATATCGCTTCAAAAGACAGCGTTATAAGATAAATTAATTATTTAAATAACTTTAGTTAATGCATTATTATTATATGTCGTCATTTTAAAATCATGTAGATTATATTAAAGAAACATTAACTACATAATGTTATGAAAATTGAATGCCTTAAAAACTCAGCATTCGAAAGGAGTTTTTATTTATTGACACAAGGCAAACTGTTATGGCACCTACTGTAGCATAAAACCTTAATTTTCTTACAAACAGGCCATTTGGTAGTGCATTGTACGGCAGAAGTTTTGCACAAACATATCGAATATCCCTGCCGTCCAACTAAATTTTACAGCTTCACTCAAAGACAAACTTTTATCATAATTAATATTCTCCCTAATCAGAAACGCTGAGCCAATATCTTCTCTAGTAAACAAACCCTTTATGATACCTCCCTTGCATCCTAGTTGATTAACATAATTTTTCTGATCAGTTATTATGCAAGTAATATTTTGTGGATACAGAAATATTCATCCCTAGCTGTATAAACGAAGAAACCAGCTTATAGAAGTACGTTAAAATCGACATTGTCTGGACGAGTTTTTCTCATTTAGTACAAAATCAAAATGCTATCGGCTCCAAGTCTGTTATACTGGGTGACGCAAAAGTAATGACCCTAGTTGGTTCAGCTACAGCTTCTTTTCTAAATTAGAAAACTAGAATTAGTATTTTATATATGTATGTGCCATGAAATTTAGTCGCATCAGGATTTGAAGAAGATGTCTCTTAAATGGTGACCTCCAGAGTTGATGCACATTTCAGCCCTATTTATGACATTTTCCATAACTTGCCGTAATACTTCCTGCGATATGTTCCTTATTTCTTGATGAATGTTTTCTTTTAGGACTGCGAGAGTCTGTGGATTGTTCACATACACCAGTGATTTCAAATAACCCCAAAGAAAGAAGTCTGGACAGGTCAGATTGGGTGATCTTGCAGGCGAAGGCAAATCGCCAAAACGAGAAATAACACGGCCTGGAAAAGCGTACATACTGTCGCGCGCTGTGTGTGTGGTAGCGCAGTCTTGCTCGAACCAGATGTGCTTCAGACCCAATTAATCGAAACTGGGTATCGACAACTCACGTAACAACTATATCCATTTGGTGTCTGACTTAATCCTTGAAGACACCATGTGGTAGCCAAACTACTCGACTTCCATCGAGTCGACATAGCTACGATTTGAATTACATTGGTGCTGTACAAGTCAACTATACCGATACGAAATAGCTCTCCGACGGTTTGTCATAGGGACAGGCCATTTCAGTAAACATAAGTAATTCTCGAACATTCTGTCATAGGGACGGACCAATCACCGGAAGGCAAATAATTCTTCAGTTCTCTGCTGAAGATATTCGTTCCAGGAAGATAAATGATCCCACAAGGCTCTGTCGAAATCATTAGCTGTGCTCTAGTTTCAACCAGAACTACCAACTCAAAAACATTTCTCCAGTTCTCTGCCGAAGTCATCATCTGTGCTCTAATTTCGACTAGAGTTATTAACTCTAAAACGATCCTTCAGTTCTCTGCCGAAGATATTAACTGCGCTCCGGATTCAGCCCGAGTTACTACTGCAAGAACAATTCCCCGCTGAAACCACCAATTCCAAGGCTATACTTTTTTGCATCAGAAGACGCTACTCTTATATTCTCTCTGCCGCTTGGGGAGTTCGGCATATATAACAAATACTCCCCAAAATCCCATGCCTTTTTGTAAAATTAAAAAAGGAAGATAATTTTGGTGATAATTTATTGGCAGCATAATCACATTTTTGTCGGTGAACTTTCACTGTATACGTAAAAACCTTAAATTTTTATATGACAACATCAAGAAGAAGTTGCCCGATTTTACTCATTTTTTTAAACTTTATTTACTATTTCCATGAAATTACTAAATTTAAAAAAAAAAAAAATCTCAGAAAGTTTTCATAATACCTAACCTGACCTAATATTTCTCTTAGAATATTAATATTTGGTTATCTCTCCGTAAAGCCTACATGCTATCATAAACCTTATCTTTAACCTTTATAAAATTGTATTTCAATAAACTTATATTTCTATAACTTCCTCAAAGTTATTTCTAATTTTCTTTTTACTACTTTCGGTCTGAACCGAGCAGTCTAATACCGATTTTGTAAAAGTGTAGAGTTGGCTCCATTGATCTACATACATACATTAAAAGGAATTCGAATTTTGAAAAATTCTTCAACAAAACTTGAAATTTTCTCCTACCGAATTAAAAAATGAACTGCTTCTTTACTACCTGAAGAAACATTTTAACTCAGGAAAAATGTTGTATCCTTTTCTGGAACAAAACAGAGGAATATAGTATATACCACCTCCTACTTTCTGAAGTCGGTACTAAGGCAATTCTGCAGTCGCATCTCTTGAGATAAAGTCTTTAAAAGGATTAAAATTAAAGTAAGTGCAGAGAGCAAAGCTGCCGTTAAGCTCAATACAATATATTACAACGTACTTAATTTCGTGGATGTCTCACGTCCATTATGTACCTAGGGTTTTCACAAGAGAACCGAGTCGTTCTAAGCGTTTTCCACATAAAACTCGGTTTTGGCACGCTAGAGAGGCATGTGAGCCTGTGAGAATCAGAGTGGCGTAAGTCAAAATTTGATAAATTAGAGTAAATTGATTTCTCTCCTCGGCCCATGAAAAGTATGGACATCTTTTATTGAAAATGACAATGAAACACTCCCATCAGTAGCTATAACTGTAAAATTTGATTTACTTCATGATGGTGCTTAGCGGATCATGGTTAAAAAGTAAAAATTCGGTCCTGAAAATTATTGACTTACGCCACAATGGTTCTCACCGGCTCATGTGTGCAACCAGAATCCTTTGATTTATCCAGCAATTCCTTTTTGCAGTGAAACAAATGCATAGAGAGCTTCGTTATAATGAATAGTTTGCAAACATTTTTATCGCCTTCATCCCAATCCTCTTGCATATTTTCGAGTTCCTGTCAGTGTTTCAAAAAAGGTTTTACCTTGATTTGCTTCAAATTTTTAAAATGAATTTTGGTAAGTTTAACTAACTAACTCAATCAATAACATATACTTGCAATTTTAAAAGCTGTCTAAATAAGTAATTTTACCTTGTTATAGTTTATCACTAGTAAATATATCTCATGCCACGATTATACTAAGGCGATAATATAGCACTTACTCAGTCAGGCACTTAACCGTTTGCATAAATAAATAATTACTTCCCCGTCAACTTCATAAAAGTTTTGTGCATCAGAATTTTTTGTAACGTTCATATGTGGGTATATGAGAGTATTCGGATTCCTCAAATGATTTCTTCTATGCTAATTACTAATATTTAGATGTGCCAACATCAAAGAATTAAAAAGGAGCATAAGTTTGTAAGAAAGTTCTCAGATAACGCTGAATACAGGAGGCCGGTAGTAGCGTAATACTCTTTATCAATCGTTCCATCAACATGATCGTTTTATCTAGATAATTATGACATCTAATCAGCTTATTGCTCATAACAATGAAACCGATCAACAAATCCAAATATTTTGCAATACATATTTTGCTGGAACGAATCGAACGCATTTTCGAGGCATTGCTGTTTATGCAATATGGCACATTTCCAAGGCCAATCAATTAAAAAACTACAACCGTTTTATGCCCAGAAGTAAAATATGCTATATATCCGTCCAGCTGTTATTGCCAAGGCTTCACTCACCTACGCCCAGGAATGGAAGGCGCTGTGCTAAATCAAAGTAAAAGCCCTCAAGACAAAATATTAAAAGCTGTTAATTGACTTTTATAATTATACCGTTTCGATCATTGCGATCACTTTTATTAGTCTAACCTTTGCATTGTAGCTGCTGTTGCTTCTCCAAGTCCAGCGATACACAAAGAAAAATTTTAAAGTATTTGTTGTGGAAGAGTGTGAATCACTTTTTTTTTTGTGATGATCGAACGGAATGAAATTTTCGAATAGCCCAAGGCAGTCAATCAGATCCACCCTGATTATTATAGATGCAAGATAGCTAAATCAGTATTAGGCCTCTTAAGGATTTTCTTTTTATAACTGGCTTTGACATGAGATTACGCCAACGAATAATTGTATGACATTGATTTCGTTCGCCCCCGAAGATCGGCGTGGCCTTAAGTAGCTGTGCCTCGTAATTAGAGCAGACGGAGGTATGTCTCAAGGTCAGAACGGGTAAAAAAAATTAAGATTGTATTGTAAACTCTGCATTTATCCAAATATGCATGATCATCTTTAAGCCTTGATTTACAAAATTTATCAAGGAGAATCGCATCAAAATAAATACAATCACATATATATTTAGGTATACTCGTGCGTGTTTTTTTAATTAAATTATGGAGATGACATTTTTTACATGTTCTAATTCAAATGCAATTTTTTATGGACAATGTACATAAGATTTAAATTATTTTTTTGTACATAAGAAAAAACTGTATAAGTAACATTTGGACCCAAAGAAAAAAGGTGTAACAAATATTGCATGACACAGGAAAGAAAATTAATAGTTAAGCTGCATTTAAGGTCATATAATATCAGAAATTTTGTTATGGAGCTCAAATACGATTAAATGGGTTTCAAGCTAGTTTTTCAAAAGCTCGATTAAAGTACTTCAAACAGAGTAAGTAGAACTTTCATTTTACACCACTGGAATGCATCTTACTTTCGTGAAAATTATGTAAAATGAACCAAGTATTACTGCACAACTAACATTTCACATTGAAAGCGTTTCTTTTTTTATTATTTATAATTTATAATTTTGTTTATAATTTTCGAATTAATTTATATTATAGAGACAATTTAAATAGTCTTCCTCTGGCTTTGAATGTCTACTGGGTACCTTTTTCTGATGACAGCTCGTTACTGGCCTCATTTTCGACTACATTTCGACATCCAAATTATTTTCTCATGACTAACGTAATTTGGTAGCAATATTAACAACTACGGAAAATTTCTGGAACTGTTGTTTTTATCGAATCCTGCTGGAACTCTTCTGAATCATTACTAGGCTCGTCTTTTTCCCGAAACTGGTAATCATCCACCACGTCATGTCATTATGTTTTGAGGAAGTGAGTACGTGGTTTCTGATACCATAGTATTTCACAAGTACATAGTGCTTTCGGATGTTTTCAAAATAGAATACTCGTATAGTTAAAGATCTAATCCCAAATTCCTTCGTTAATGAATTTTAAACCCAATGTACTCGCATAACGCTCGCATAAAGTCTTATCTTTAATAGCAGGAACTGAAAATAACTGGTACCTATTTTAAAAATTTTAAACAATAAAAGCTGGGCTCCTGCAATTTAGAAGAATGTACCAAATTATTTCTTGTGAGACCCAGGAACTTAGAAATAACCAGTAAAGTAGGCTTTTTTCGTAAAGTCATAACTAATTCAGCTTCGGTCCCTACTTAATACTTGAACATAAGTACTTGCTTCTATTTACTTGTACTTAAGACTTAGTTTTGTACTTAAGTACCAATATTTTGAGTCTATTAAGTACCTACAAATATCCAACTCTTCGTAGAAAAGCAAACACAATCTCTAGCGCAACTCTATTTTTGTTGAGTTTTAAAGCACGCAAAGAACTGTTAAGGCATGTGCCGCACTCACGCGTCAAGGTAGAACCTTAGAAAAACTAATAACATAGCAAGTAAAACGAAAACCAGTAGTGTGCCGCTCGAATATAAAATCGACGATGCCTCCACTTGATAACATAACCACTGACATGTATAATATGGACTGACAACGTTCATAGAAATACACTGCAGAAAGTGGGCTCACTTCTATATTGCTGAATGTTTCGGCCTAAGCACCAAGTACCAACTGAGAGAGAAATAAAAACTACAAATAAGTTAGTGGATTCGTCGAAATACATGATTTGAAATTAATCATTTAGGGTTATTACTGATAAAAACTGTTTTACCAAAGACAATATACTCATTAGATACGCAGAAGAAATTCTAAATGTTTTATTAAAATCACTTTCCGAGCTGGATGCTGACTTTTCAACTTCCTGCCAACAAATTTTTTGAATATTGGCACCGACGTACGAACTCTTTTTGACACAAGCAATTGTGCCCACGTAAAATAGAAAAGTAAGCAGTCCATATTATATACGTCAGTGGACATAACCAAGGGTAAGCAAGCAATGCCTCGCTCCAATATAAAATCAACGATGCTTCGATTTTTTTTTTTTAGAAATTTTTTTCTTAAAATTGCTATGCATTATTGGAGGCGATAATGGGTGTACTTGGGCGGACCTCTAATAGCTTTTATGAGTGTAGCAATGAGAGGTGAAAGTTTTCCTCTACCTGAAGCGCCGGAAACTACAAAAAACTATAAATAGTAGCCATACTAGTTACTATACATATTATAGTTTTCAAAAGATATTTATTTATTAATATCTATTAACTGAACTCGACAAACTTCATTATATTACTGTCAACGTACAATGATTCTAAAAAAGTACTTTAAAAAGTACTCAGTACTTTTTATAGACTTAATACTTAGTTATAAGTACTTTTCATACATGCGATACTTGTACTTACGCTAAAGTACTCAGGCCTACGGTACTTGTACTTGTACTTAAGTACTTTTTCTTTGGTACTTGCCCAGCTCTGATTGTAATACTATGTTATATCCTTATTTGTATAAATATGATGCTTTTGTTAAATTAATATCATAAAATTGTTAAACTATGTCATATAGAAAATTATTCAAAAACCCACACAGTATATTTATAAAAAATAATTTTCATTTGATTCATTGATTTGTCTCGCTGCATTCAAGCCTCATCTATGATATTTTTGGAGGAGTTGGTATAAAACCTGAAGAAAATAACAATGATATGCTCGTTCTCTCTGAATAATGCTCAAAAATACAAGGCACTGATAGTGGATTATATAATGTGATATATGATGTATCTACTCTGTTAAATTCATACTTATACGTACCGGATACCCTATAATAATCCAGTTTAAAAATCTTATGAGGAAGAAATTTTTCTGAAAATAGTTAGCGGAAACTTAACGTGACTCGACTTGCTTCCATAACTTAGATCTAAAGGGTTTTCCAATAAGAGGTGTTATTTTGATATTCAAAGAAAAATGCCATTTTTTGAGATAAATGATCGGATCTTTATTTCATTATAAAGAGGAATGTATGCTGTTAATAATAGAAAATAACATCAGCTAAATGACCACCACGACCACGCCTACAGGACCATATCCTTTTCATGAAATTTTCCATAACCAAATCGCAAAATGGCTGCCCTATGTCCTCGATAGCCTCACGAATTCCATCTTTGAGGTCTTGAATCGACGCAGGGCTGTTGGCGTAGCCCTTCTCTTTCAATTGGCACCAAAGGAAGAAGTCGCAAGGTGTTAAGACACAAGATTTCGGTGGCCAATTGTGATCACCTCTTCGAGAGATAACACGGTCCGGAAACTTTTCCCGTAAAAGATCAATGGTTTCGTTGCTTGTATGGCACGTAGCGCCGTCTTGTTGAAAGTAAATGTTGTCCAGATCAATACCATCCAATTCCGGCCATAAAAAATCATTAATCATCTGTCGATAGCGCAATCCATTCACCGTAACTGTTGCTCCAGCCTCATTTTCGAAAAAGTAAGGTCCAATGACCCCGCGGGACCATAAACCGCACCAAACAGTCACACGTTGAGGATAGAGAGGCTTTTCAACAATAACTCTTGGGTTTTCCGAGCCCCAGATGCGACAATTTTGCTTGTTGACGAAGCCATCGAGGTGGAAATGGGCCTCATCACTCAAGATGAGTTTTCGATGGAATTCCGGATCATTTTCATGCATTTCAAGGACCCAATCAGCAAAGACTCGACGTTGTTGATGATCGGCCGGCTTGAGTTCTTGTGTTAACTGAACTTTATAAGCCTTAAAACCCAAATCTTTATGCAAAATACGGTGTAATGACGTTTGTGGAATGCCTAATTCCAAAGAACGACGAGGAATGGACAAACCTTGGTTTTCTTCAACACTTTCGGCTACAGCAGCAATATTCTCTGCTGTTCTTGAGCGACGTGCACGGGTTTTATTCTTCACATCACTAACTTGTCCCGACAGCTCGAATTTTTCTACCAATTTCTGTATTGCGGTCCGACAAGGTGCTTCACGACGACCCAAAAATGTTCGAGTTTTACGAATCGTCTCTGCCACATTTTCACCATTTTTATAGTGAATTTTAATAATTTCAATGCATTGTTGAATCACGTATCGTTCCATTTTTATTAGTGGCGTAGTTTCTACTTGTCAAATGTCATAAAATGACAGCTCCAAAAGTGACATCTACCGAAATAGTGGGCTAATTAAAATAACACCTCTTATTGGAAAACCCTTTATATAAAGAACAAAGAAAAAAAATGAATTTTCGTTTTCTTGTGACAATATTAGGCTTAACAATTTGAACTTTGTTATGAAATCGGCAAATCCCTTCAATCAACTGCAACGAATCCCGTCTTTTCAAATATAAAGGAAAGACATACTTAGTTGTCTACCTTAATTCTATTGCAATTGCTTCACTTAAAGTTCCCAACAGGAATTTTCTATCCCTAAAGAATTTCCGAGCAAGAACATTTCTTCCACTTTTAAGAAAAAAAAAAAGAAAAGAACCGCATCAACGCGTTATTATGCAACCCGTCAATTTTACTTTCGATTTATGGGAGCACTTTTTCTTATAAAATTCCGCCGAAGCAATTTGTGGCCGACGACGCGCTCTACACAGGTTTATATTGTAGCCGTATAGCCCCACAGCCGCGTAGCAGAAATCGGCAATGAGTTGAATTTCCAATCCATCGACCACTATAGCGGAGGAAAATGAAAAATAATAACAAAACAGAAAAAAGAGAAAAATACCAGCGACTCAGCCCGAGAGGCTAGAGATCCAGTTTATATTAGAATGGCCGTTAAGATGTTGTTGGGCTGGATGCTGGATGTTGGATGCTATGTAGCAAAGTTATTGGGCTCTAAGATTTCTTTGCTGCGATAATCCACTAACACACTAGGCTGGGGACGACGACGTTGACGACGCTATGTGGAATATCGAGCGTGCAGGTAATGGAGTGCGCGGGTGTGGTCGCTGCCACAAACTAGCGGTACTCAAGGTTGTGCTATGTGCACTGTGTAATAGCTCTGAGGCTATCTTAAAGATTATGAAATCGGTCTTCAGGAGGAATTTCTTTGTTGCTGGTTCTCTCCTTCGCCCAGTGATGTGGTGGATGTTGCAAAACGTTCCGAGTTATTAGACGCCAGCAAATTTATACTGACATCGTTTGATTGCGGTTAATGTTGGCTGCATTTATGGTATGAACCAAAAGACGAAAAGAAAAAAAAAAGGAAAAACAAAAAATCTGTAACAAAAACACCTAGCAGATGTTTGGTGTCTATAGTACAATCCCAAGACTTCATAAAAACCGCTATAAAGATTGAGTCGGTTTTGATCACCTCATCGTCTTCTTTTTTTCTTGAACGCTTCAGGAAATTCTTCATTATTTCTTCATCTTTAGTAGTGTTCATCCATGATCTTCAAAATTCAGTGCAAAACTTCCTGGTTCTTTAGACTTATTTTAAAATGCATATATGTAATATATAAACAGACGTACGTTCCAATAATGCAAAGGTGCAAATGATTCAAATTTAACAGGTTTTAACATAGCCTTGATTATAAATAATTTAAAGTGAATAAATTTAGCATTACATTCTCAGTACTTTTGCCTTAGCTGAGCTCTATTCCCTTAGCTAAACTGGATAAAATTAATGTAAAAAGGATCGGCCTGACTTTCCTCATTTATGCTAAAATTTCGTAATTCAAAAACTGTTTTCCTTAGTGTTATCCAATGACATATCTGATTTTTTAACAATAGTTCACTCATGCTAAAAAGAACCCCAACAACAATAAAATTTCAGGAATATGGCCAGTTTGCAGAAAGAAGCGAAAACTTAAGTTGAGGTGAGCTTGGATACTTTAACATAAAGAGACCAAAGAATTAATATCTAAATAGACACTGATTTATCGTAATTATTGGTTATATTATGAATCTGTTAAGGTAAATTGTTACGAACAACAAATCTATAGTAAACTAGAGCTATCTGGAACTACTCTTTTAATTACCCCCTTATCATTATCCATTACTAACTTATAATTACAAAAGAGTCATTGAAATCTTTAATTTCTTCCCCTACGTTCATTAATAAAATGTTACACTAGAAGTATAAATGCGTAACACGCAAACGTCTCTGTTGTGATAGAAAAACCTATAATTCCTATCAAAAGAAATCCAATGAATGATAACTTTCATACTAAAAAACAAACATTAAAGATGCAACAAAAAAAAAATAGAAATTTCAATTGAAAGTTTTAAATGAATTCCTTAGATACCTTAGCTGATCATTTTTTTTTTTTTTGTTTTTTTTCACCATAAAACATCATTATTGTGCTTATGATAGTTTTTGTAATAATCAAAAATTATGTGTTTTTGTGAACAGTTTCAAATTGATTAGCTTGCCTTAAAAATAGGGCTATCCTAACTAGCGAAAATAATTTTTTCTAGTGAAACACTACCATAATAAATGATAATAACTGTTGAGTTTTTCATATTTCTCCTAATTACATCTGAAAAAATGAAATAATTTAAGATGGAGAATCAAAGGAGGCATGCATTCATCATTTCATATTTTTTAGGGTTAATGTAAACAAAAAGATTTCATTTATTCAATATGTAGTGAATTCTTATCATTACATTGTCTATAAAGTTAAATACCCTATTTTATTAATATCATTAACTTAAGCATAAACTATCGAATTATTACTCTACATATTTACACAATTTTTAGTATAGAATTCTGTATAAAAGTTTTCGCAAGTTTTATGTTCACAAACATAATATGATGCATGAGGCGAAGACGATGGTGTCTTTTACCTTCACGAATGAGTTTTACAGTTTTGTTTTAACCATGCTATCCTTTGTTTTAAACTCAAGATTAAAAATAAGACAATTAATTTTGACAGTACTATGAATATTCTCAGCAAAAACAATTAATGATATAAAAAACACACATAATGGACTGAAAATATAAAGGAATCAGTGAAATGATTTTAATGTGATATGGCTTTGCATCTTATGCAAAATTTTATTTTAGTATGAACATTTTTTTCTTTACCAAATACTATCAGTTAAGTTCAATTAATTTGATGGTGCCACACTAATGGCCAGTTTCACAGTCTGAGTTTAAACCAAATATTTAGTTTAAACTTGACGAATGAGTTTCACAGTTTGGTTTAAACCCCGGTTTAAACTCAAGATAAAACTATTTGAAAAGTGTGACATTTTATTTTAACAGTAGCATTGTTTGTTTGTATCAAGAAAATAATTTTACCATAGATTTAGATTTAGACATTTCTAGCGATGGAGAAGATTTTTTGAGTTAAATTTACAACTCTGTCGATGACTGAGAGTAATTAGAAATCGGCCAAATCATTTTAATGAGTGGGACCACGTTGATTTTTATGCTAGGTCCCGTTTAAGTAAAGAACTTTGTCACTTTGTCTTCAAATCTATTCTTGTGCGTTTTCTTGCGCTCTATTATATATCTTTTTTTATGACTAGGGAAGGCGATGGCTCAACTTCACTTATGCTAAAATTTGCATCCTTTTTGAATGTTGGCATATTAAAAATTAGCAAATATAACTACATATTTTTTATTTTCTACGTTCTGATGTTTACTTTTTCCGATTGACAGATAGAAAAATTGCTTCACAATGGTGGCGATAACTAATTTAGTTCACAATTTAATCAGTACAACCAACGTTACTAAAAGAATGCACTGTGAAACACGATTTGGTTTAAACTACGTTTAAACTTGGAGGATGGTTTAAACTAAACCTTGGTTTAAACTCGACTGTGAAACCGGCCATAAATGTACATATTTTAACTTGATTCAAAATGGCAGCAATAACAAATTTAGTTTTCAATTAATCAATCAATATTATTTGAATATTATCGAATAAAGATTAAATATTTGCACTGAAAAACTTATTCGATTTAAGCTAAGTTTAAGGCTCAGTTTAAGTGGTTTAAACTAAACATTGCTTTAAGCTCGTAATATATAAACAAAATCTTAAAAATGCTACTGCATAGATTTTAGATCATCGTTTTCATTAATGTACTGTTAGACTACCGTCTTGAAAAAAATGTGTAGATATTGTGGCCCTTCCTTGTTTTCTAAAGTGAATTGTGGATGTTTTTCATAAAATATGATACAACTGATGCTTCGCGAGTCAGATTTTCTCACGCTATTTCCCTACTTTTGTATTTGGTGACGGCTTTGTACACCAAAAACTCATTTTCCATTGTATGTAACATAAACTGTATTGATACCTTATTATACTAATTAATTGCAACTTATACTATAGTATAGCTTATTTGATGTGACCATAGGCTTTGATCCAAACAAAAAATCAATATTCCAATGTGGAGTCCATACTATACTAATGCAGGAGGTAATGTTGAGATGCAAAAAGCATTGTTCGAGAGGGGTGGTAAAATACTGCGGTTCAGATTTTTGGCTTTTTAGCCCGCGATTCGTTGCTAGGTAAAATATCGCACTAGCAATCGAATAGAGAGCATTTATATTCAATTGATAGTATCATTAAATAATATTTATCTACTCACATACCCCTGACTAAATAACTTTGTGCCTGAGAGTGCCGTTTGTGACGAAAGAGTTTTAGGGTAGTAAACGTGGATGGATTGACATGGATTCTTTTATTTATAATGAGTGAAGTTGCAGTTAGACAATTGTTAAGGATGCCAAATATTTTAAGATTTAATCTGAGCTCTAGCATTTCTTATTTTGCAATAAAATTTTTCTTGTGTGTATCACAGCGAAATATTTTGATAAATCTCAAACTGCAGCCAGCATTTATACTCGATACCTCTTCTTCTACCTGCTACGAATACACTTTGCTTCCGGGTTTAACCAGTGAATTAAATATTTTCACCTACCTGAGTGTTATTAATATCCTTTCACTAGTTGGTACAGCTTTTCGCAAACTTATATCTTGTCTTTCAATTTTTTTACTCACTAATAGATAGCTCTAACAAATCGAAGATATCCCGAATATTTGCTTAAATTTGTCTGGCGTTGACTTTAAGTTGATGTAGCTTATCCTAACCTCATCTCATCAGTAGTCTGGTGTGGCACTTGCCTTAGAAGCAATTTAAATGCACTATATCGGTAAATCTTACAAATTTCTAATTTCTGAAATCATATCATCTGATGAATATTTTTATTTTTGCGCCGCGTAGTTATTTTTCAAGGTATCTATATAACACATATTTCCATTTCTCTGTAAAAAAAAAAATTCCTCAAAACTAAACAAACATATTTATTTAAATACTAATGTTTTACTATAAAGAACACAATCTTGTAATTTCACTACGTTTACCTTTCATAAAAAATATAAATCTCTCTTTTTTCGCGCGTTTATTAGATATGCTTTTGTAAATGTTTCGCTCTCGAACTGTAGTTGTTAAATAGTTCACATAACTAACTTCACTAAAGTGAGGAAAAAGTAATTGTGATAAGGTTATAAGTGTGAAGGCTTTTACTGGTGAGGTTTATTAAACGAGCTCCTTCAAAGACGTATATTAAATTGGGTTGGTTCCTATAAGAGTAAGTATAAGAATGATAAAAAAATGTTTTTAATTCAACATTTTAACAAACATAAGGAAGTATATTGAAATGTATACCACAGGTAGAAATAAAACAATAATAAAATCTCCCGGAAATAAATAATTTCATCTGCCATAAAACAGTCAATAATATGAAATTTTAAGGACTGTCGTTAAACTCCAAATTATTTTCCTGGTGAGTGGCATCTTTTCAGTGACAAGAAGAGAAGATTAACATGGATGAGGTAAGGTACCTAATAAAACATACCAAAAACCTCATAATAAACGGAAATAAAACCACATGAGATCCGACCAGAAATAATTTTCCAGAGATGTATAACCTTCATAAACAGCTGGACCGTGTAATTATTCTTAAAAAGAACATTGGAATGCTTGGAGAGCGAATTTAAGTATAAAAAAAAACATTATTTCAGGAAAAAAATCTCCGTTCAAGATCAGCATCAGAATTCAACGAATTTTTGCGTGAGCGAGTAAAACTAAGCGGTGCTTTCTTATACCAGATTATAATCATCCAATCTGAATCCGACCTAGCTATATGTATGTATGAATGTTTATATATTATCTGGGCGGAACAGAACAAATTTAATCAAAAAAAAAAAAAAAAAAAAACGTTTAAGAGCCTTTTGGCACTTGCCACTTACATGCCACCGGAGTTGCTTTAATTGTTCCGTAAATCATATCTTGATCGGCGTTGATGGGGTATTTTACTTATAAAACTGAGCAAATTTATCCTTCAAAAGGGCATGCATGACGCATCCAAATATGTAAAAGAGAAAGACGAATTGACTCATTTACGCCAGACTAATTAGTTTTAATTTATTACGGAAATAATTTAGTCAATAATTTTCAACTTGCCAAATTTAATTGGGACTTGAGGTTGCCTAATTTGTCAAGCATTTATGTGCCCCACAGGTGACCTGTCGTTGATGAAACAACTTACTTATTTTAAGCCTCACTTTGCTACACATACGGACGTGGACAGAGAATTCATACAAAAAAACAACTTGAGCTCCTTTTCAAAATGGTGGTGAAGTCGCCTAAATTAGATTATTTTCAACGGATTATGGTATGACACCAGCTGTTTTTGACTCGGTAGCTTGGCTGGAGGCCAGAAATGATCGTTGTTCAGTTTTTTTGGAATACAATTTTTACCAGTTTAATTTACCATGGCTACTTAGAAGATTTCCATGGTGAGTAATAAAACAAAAGTTTGGATACCTTATTCACCCTTCTGGACTTTTGTTTTAAAATTGATAATATTTTAACAATTCGTTAAAATTATTATCAGACTAAAAGACAACTAATATTGGATTACGATACACACAAAACCCAGTAATATTTTTACATTTTTCTCCATGATAGTTTAGGATTTCGAAATTAAAAAAAGTTTATTTGTATTCTAAAAATTCGAAAATCACAAAAATTTTATAAAAGTACATAAATCACGAATTGGTATGGATCATAGAGAAATTTTATACTCTTTAGAAGAAGAGGGCAATGAGATTTAGCCAATAATTCATATAGGTAAGTATTTTGTTTCGATCGGTCGTGAGAGAAGATTTTTACAGTGGGTTTAATTGTTATTTTATAAAAGTTTGCAAAAAACTCGTGCCAAATAAGTCTCCAGTCGAGTTCTAGAATGGGTTGAAAATACCGAGCTAATTATAGGGCTGTATTTTACATCACGGTCTTGGTAGAGACGGTAGCCCTTTTTAAAATTTTCTTGGCAATTAACAAAGTCGAATTCTGGCTAAACTTACTATTGAATTGAGAAAATCATATTCCTTTGAATTGATTGAAATTCAGACTCGTACTTAACTTGTTTATTACACTATAGAAAAAAACTCTTTTCTCACTTTGAAAAGTAAGAATTTCATAATTAATATTAGGCAAAAAGTTATTAATTATTGGCACTCCCGTAGATTGATGCCCGGAAATATAGCTGGTGGGCAGTCTGTTTTCAATATATGTAGGTTTGTCGGATAGTTGAAGGTATTTTTTCCCCAGAACTATTGTAGATGCTCAAAACTGTCGAACACAATTCTAATATCTGAAAAGTTATCCCAGCATAGGTGAAATGTCTCCATTTTTATTTTCAACCCTACAGCCTGGATTCCGGATTTATTTTTGAAAATATACCTCATGTATTAGAATTACTAAAAGTAAAATTTTACATCTCTTTGCCTTTGTGTTTTCAATCGATTTCTGAATAAATCTGAATTTTTATATGGGAACCCTATGATGGACTTGTCCAATTTGCCAACTTTTGAACCTTCGATATACAATTTTTATGGAAAAGCCATGGTCAATACCACTCTAAATGTAATTATAGTGAAAACAAAATTAGTTTGCAACTCTACAAAGAACTTGCCCAATTTAACCCATTTTCCAACTTAACCCACATTTATATATATAAAAAAAAAAAAACCGCTGTACAAAATTTTAGCTGGCGAAGTGACATTTACATTACAATTCTAAAGTGTTCTCTTTCATTGGAAATATTTTAAGTTTATTTTTGCTGAAAATAAACATATCTCAGGCTTTGATATCTTTTTTCATGGGTCTTAACCCTTAACCACAGACGCGCGGTCCCAGGGAATAAACATATCTCAGGCTTTCATATCGTTTTCCATGGGTCTTAACCTTTAACCGCAGACGCGCGGTCCCAGGGACCGCTAGTAGTCTAATTCACATTTTTAGTGAAATTCCGATCCTAATACCAGCCAATTCATGAAAAGAATAAAAGGAAGTGATAGCCTCATTATGGCATATCAGATTTTGAAATTTATAGAAATCTATAGAAATTTATGGAGGAAAAGCATTAAGAACACACCTTGCAGGTTTTCTGTAACCAACAATTTTTAATGTGATTTTCTGAATTTCAAGTGGCATGGATCCTAATTCAATGAAATTAATGGATTTTTCTTATATTTTTTTGTTTTTTTGTTTCCTTTATTTCTTCATATTTAAACCATTATAATTTTTATGAACTGTCGAAGTGGACTATTATTATGTGAAAACTTTCTAAATTAAAGCTTAAAAGTTAAATTAAGTTAAATTAATTATGACTTTTAGGTCCAATTTGGTGTTAGACTCATTAAAATTTCAATATTTGGTTTATATTAATCATTTTTAAGCCAATTTAAATAGCGGTTAAGGATTAACGAAACTCATAAAGGTCCCAGTCTAGAGTAATCAAATCTTTATGATCGAAGTATAATCACTGTCGATGGTATTGTATCGGTATGCTGAAAATGTCAATATTATCCGACTATTAAAAGAAAATTAAAAACTAAAAAAAGAGCAATAAATTTTTGTCGTTCATTGGTTATTATGTTTTCTACTTGTTGAATGTAATGTGCTTTGTGAAAATTGAATTCGTTTTTGTCTTATTGAAATGTAAGTCTACCTACATACATACATGATTGCGCATATGACATCTTACTCTCGATAATTATTATTATTTTTAGCTACAAACACTTAATTTATATTCTTACTTAAAAGGAAACTAGCTAGCGTTAAAAAAGGAGTCGCCTTCAGAATTTTGGATTAGTATTTAATTACTATAAAAAGTTAAACTTTGTGATGACGGTATTCTGCCACATTACATCGATCGTTATTATTCTTGCCACTTTGCTTTACTTTTATACATTGCCGATTTACCAAATTTAATTCAACCGGACGATAAAACATCTTCAGAAATTTATTAGATTTGTTGCAAATTATAAGAACAAAACCACGCAAGGGTGGTGGAGTTCTAATAATCATGAAAACTATTAGTAAAACCTTTCTGTATATGTTTGTCATGATGACTTATGTAACATAGCACTTTACTACTTTACTACTACTTGGTAAGTCACGTAAGCTATTGTAATTTAGAGATTAAGCTTATCACCAATAGTATGGCCGTTTTATCGGTAGAAGATAATGTATTCTCAATCTTCAATTGCCTTATGTAGATGGTGAAAAGAGTGACAACTGTGATAATGATGCGTTGGTCTTGTATCCCTTTTTATATCCTAGATGAAATCGTATTAGGTATAAAACGTCTCTCATTTCATTTGTGACTCATAGAAACAATTATAGTACGGCAAAATTGTTGGGTACCTACCCATAATATTACAGGGTATTTTGATTTTTGTATGTTCGTCCATCGACCTAGTAGATAGTACAGATTTTTTTTTTTTTTTTATCAGAATTGTAGAATTGGGGATGTAGGTTTAAAAATAGGAGAAATAGGGAAACTTCTTCGTAAGAATACCACTTCAAGATTTTTGCTATTTTGCAAATTTGGAGATTGCTTGGAAACGTGTTAACATACAGAATCGAAATTTTTTACACGATTTTTATATAGAAATTCTAAATTTCAGTTCAAATGGTCAGTTCCCAGATATTTTAAATGTGTCGAAGATGATTTCGGTATATGAAGGCATGTGAAAATGGTTATAACAGTTTTTTACCATCCGAGTATCTGATCTAAAAAATGCGTTAAACTATTTTTACGATATAATTAACACATTTTCCTTAGTACTAGTCTAAATTCATGCGACCTGCCAAGTCCCCTGACATGATTAGGAACGGTATTTCATAATCGAACTATAATATAGCTAGCAACGAAAAAAAGCGCTGTCTCACAATGTATGAAGCTCTAGGACTAAGGAGGATTTTATATCCATTAGTGTAAAAATTCAAAGTACATATTCTATCAGATAAGAAAGAAATCTTGCGTTAACTAGTTTATGTAAAAACACCAAAGCCCTTATATTCAAATAAGTGCCTAATGACCAGTCGAAGGCAGTACCTTCATTTCAAGCCATATATAAATCATTCACCATCACTCAGGTTTAGATTAGTGTAGCTTAGCGGATGAACATAGTTATCTAAGGCCACTATAAATCTTGCTAAAAGATTGATTTATATAGTCACAGCAACTCACCTTACACTTTATGGGTACTCTCAGGCTTTTAGCTTCTCTCGTATAGGGAAGAATTATTCTAGTAATGAACATACATGTATGGGAAGAAGATCAAAAAAGTTCAGATTCTAAAGGTGTAGCTATATTTATGGATATTCAGGCAGGATATCACCGATAAATTTGCAACAAGTAAATTCCGTTTTGTAATTTTTAAAAAAAAAAAAAAAAGCTACATCTTTTAATGATACCAGCTCTCATTCAATAGAAGAATTAAGACCGCATGTTAAAGTTATTGCTTAAATATTCTTTATACTTTTGCTATAAAAATACATAAAATCTATTTCGCTTATGATTTTATGGTGGATTAAATACTTAACTTTCTCCTATGATTGGAAAATTGCTGTGAGCTGAATAGTATTTTTTCAAGCTGGGCTGACCGCCAACACAGTCGCCGTTGGTTAGAAGATCCCACGGGTAGGACAACAAAGGAACTGTGGGGTACACCAAACTTAAATCATACGAATAAGCTCCTAAAACTCAACAAGGCAACCCTGAGAACTCTGGTGTCCATTCTTACTGGGCATTCCTCTCTCAGGGGCCACCTTCACAGGATGAGACTTGTTGATGATCCTATATGCAGGGGTTGCGGAGAGGAATCCGAAACAGTGACCAATTTTCTATGTCACTGCCCAGCACTCTCAGGAATACGCTACAGAATTCTTGGTTCACACCTCCTTGAAAAGTTGCATGATGCCGGCAAGGAGGGCTGGGAGCCAATCCTGAAATTTATAAGAGCGTCCGGTTGGGACCTATGAGCGATCGTTCATGGGTTTGGAGGGTGAACAATGGGCCTTGACTTGGCCTTCGTTCGGGGGACCTGAAAGGGGTCCCAAACCTCATAAATCAATCAATAAATCAATCAAGTTTGTGAAAATCATAGAGGACGGTAAAACACATTTGCGTTCTTAAAGGATCTCCAGAAGAGATCACGCAACATATTATCTGTAGAATATTTAAAACAACGTAACTCCTATGATTAAGCAAATATTCTTCATATATTTCTCAAAAAGTGTTTTGATATTTATTCTATTTTTTGAAATAAGAATTATGTGAATTTGTAAACTTTTTGGATTATCAGCCATTTTCATAATTTTTGTAAATAGTAAATTATATTTTATTTCATTTTCAATATCATTATTAAAAAATAAATAAATAAAATCCATGCGCAAGATATGGTCATAAATGCAAGTATGTATACCTACACATTTCAAATGCAAGAGAGAAAGTTAGTTAGTATTTAGACATCATACGATCAATATTATTGTTCGGTTCATTTAATTTTTGCGGAGTCTAGAATAAAAACAATTGAATAGTCGGCTATTATAAATCTGTGACCAAAAGTGTCAATATCAATTTTATCAGTCCCTGGAAAACTAAGATTAAATAATTACATGCACTTTACACACCTTATTATCGCATTTCATATTGCTTTTCGATCTTTAATTACAACAAAATTATACCAATATAATAATAACAATACTAGCATTGTTACCTGACACAATATTTAAATTATAATTCACAAGTTCTTTTTTTATATAACTATATTGTTTACTGTTTATTACACTTCCTCTCCATTTAAGTTTATATTTTATAGGATCTTTTAAGAGAGAAATGATAGTATCGACAACGAAACAAACGAGTTCTACTCACTAAGAAATCATAGACGTCAGAATAAAAATGGATAACTACAGACGATTCATTATAATTACGGCTCCTTTTATTTTTAATTGAGTGTCATAGTTACACTTAAGCGTGGGTTAATATCCCAATGTAAAACTGAAGATCTACCTGATATTCTACATTGACTGATGTTCTGATTTTCTCACCTTTTATTCTTTCTAGTTTTTTTTTTTTTATTAGGCAATACATATACCACTAATTATATCTGCTGGTAATTAATTCAAATGGAAATAAAATCTTTTAATTTTAATTAAAGTGAATTTAGATATTTTTTCATCTGTCTGTTTGAAAATATAAACAAAGAGAAAAAATGTGCCGCAACTAAGCTAATATATATATATATATATATAGGGTCCGCCAAATAACTTTTTTTTTTAAACAGGGCGCAAAACATCGAGTGTAGCTTCGGCTGTGTGGCACGTAGCGCCGTGCTGTTGAAACCAAATGTTGCCAATATCCTCCTCTTCAATTTTGCTGAACAAAAATTCGTTCAACATGGCCCGATAACGATTGCCATTGACTGTAACGGCCACTCCTTGCTCATTTTCGAAGAAAAATGGCCCAATTATGCCTCTGGACCCAAAACCGCACCAAACAGTGACTCGTTTTGGGTGTATCGGCTTTTCAATGTATGCGTGCGGGTTTTCTGTGCCCCAAATGCGACAATTTTGCTTGTTTACATACCCGCCAAGATCAAAATGAGCTTCATCCGAAAAGATGATTTTTTTGGCAAAATCGGCATCTTCTGTAAGTCGATCGCAGGCAATATTTCCCAGCTTTGTTCAAGCGTATACATAACAATATTCGTTCAGCGGAAGAATAAAACTAATTATCTGTCAAATCAGACATGAGCTAAGTGTTACCATTCACGAAATAAGCACTAGTTGAAAAAAAACGTTAAATGGCGGACCCTATATATATTTTTTTTTTTTTCGTTTTGATAGAAAGGAGATTGTAGACTTAGATTTGTTTCATTTTCTTTTCAACAAACGAATTGACTGATGTACATATGAAATAAAGTTACGATTTATGAAAATTGCAAATACAGTTCACAATTTCTTTTAATTATAAGAACAAAAAACAAACAACATTTTGTTCAACTCATTTCTTCACGATTCGTTTTGAAAAATGAAGTATTAAATAAAACATTTTAATAAATAGAGTAACTCGGAAAATGTCATCTTAATGAATTTCAAGTAGAAAAATTGTGTCGTATGAAGGGAAAAATTATCGAAAAATTCGAAGATCCTCTCGCTTTTTGGTCATAATGTTGAGTGATATAAGCAGTAAATATCCAGTAACCTCATATTTTGTAGAACTGGAAGTACCTGCAGTACCTGATAATCTTCAAAAAGGTTTTTTTTTGTATCATATATGTAAATATAATGCGTCTAGTAAGGATTATGGAGGCATTGCTGAAAGAATATGCTAAATGCCACAACTGTCACAAATCCTACAAAATATCTCAATATATAAAGTTTTCAAGAAGTCTTCATATTTGCACGCTTATCATAGATTACATATAAAGAGTACGCAAGTATGCGTCGTAAAATCAGCAGTATTATCTTTAAACTTGGGTAACCTTAGCAATATGAATTTAGAGAGGTGGTCTAGTATGATGAAAATATATCTTGATATTATTTATACAACAAGTTATTTTAGTTCACCCATAATATATGTATGTAAAAGGAAAATATTTTTAATTCGATATAAGTAGCAAATAAAGCCAAGAGGTAATCAATGAATCAGTTCTTCCGCTTTGTACTCAGTTTTGTTAGTATGTCGCATTTGAGTACTCGCATCGTAAACAGAATTATATTTTTGCAAGTTAAAATTGTAACTTACGGTCCAGTTCAATGTTTATTGTCTTATGGGAACCAACATAAATTCGATTCTAGTTTGATTTATTCCAATAACATTTTTCAATTATTGTTTCAATGAAGAAACATATCCCAGGCACTGTTATGTTAAGCCTACGATAGATAAAATATTCCCCGCTTGATTGGAGGTGTGACAGTAATTGAAAAAGAAATGGAAAATTAAAGCAATTCAGTTGAAAGGCGTAAACCAGTCCCGTTTTATCAAATGTAAACAAAAAAAAAAAAAAAAACTAATCAGTTCGAATAGGACACATGCAGCAGATACCCAAACTTGTGGAGTTCAATAATCCGTCAAAGCCTTTGAAGTCCATTAATTAGCAATGTCATCGCAATTGGTTATACCGCTGCAGGGAACCGTTCAAAAGACGTGTCGTCGATGTTAGAATAGAAAAAATTTTGATCAACTTTACCATATTCGCCAGAAACGCGGATACGTTATTTTTGTGGTCAACGTGGTTAGTAGAGCAGCAAATATAGAGCCTACCCAAAGATTAACCTGCCTACTATCACCATCCAGTTAGTTACCTCGATACTATAAGCTCAACAGTTCGGTTCCTGCATCTAATGCGCCACTGTCTTAACTGCTGCACTACTGTTGCTGCTGCTGTTGTTGGTGCTGATGGTGTTTGCATGCCCTCAGGCTTAGGTGTGGTCTCATTGGAACTACTTTCATATTTCTAAAGCATCCGATACGGTCCACTCGCTTCGGACTCTATATATAGAAATATCGATAGTGGATAGCACGTTGGCTATGGCTGATCTTTTTGGACCTTTTGGTGCAACGACTGCACGGCTTTGGCTCTGTACGATTGCGCTCTGGCTGCTGCAGTTGCGGCTACACGGTTACCACAACTGCGATGATTATAGGTTGCTGCGACAATCAACACAGTTTTTGTTCTCGACCGAAGTTAAATTGCTGACAGTAGAAATATTTCAGAGTTTCACGTTATTATCTTTTAATAAAACTGCGTTTTATGGTAATATCATACCGAAGTATGTGCAAACTTGACCTTTGCCAGAATACGGAAAATGTATTCGCTGTAAACTAATTGCATATCCATAATGGATAGCTAGTAGGTACTACCTGATACATTGTTGTTGTGTTTTGTATATGTGTTTTCTTCATGGAATTTCCTTAAATTTTGTATATTGAGCTTGTATGTATATGTATGTAGCGGATTTACTTGCGTGGGTAATATTAGCCGAGAAAGCTGGAGAGCAAGTGTTCAATTATAATTTCGTTTTAATTTTCTAATTTATTTACAACATGGATTAAGTTGGATCGAAGTATGTAACCATACACTATGCTGGTAGTATGTACATCTGGAATGTTGCGACCATCATACAAGCCTTCCGGTACCAAACTTTTATTACTTAACTTGTTAACGCCCAGCAGAGTAATTTCAATGGCCTAAACCAAGTCCTCATCATTATGTTAGAGGAGCTTAATACGTCACTTCTGCGCCAGTATATAACAATAAATCTTTCTACAGCTGTGCTAATGGATGGAAAAGGATATATTACTTCCAGTCTGTTTGCAGTCATATATAAAACTTACTAAATGAATTGCTGTAAAGTCACTAGCTTTATACCTGAGAAATCAGAAATATCGTCATAAGCCTCGTTCATATGTTACGAATTAGAGCGATTATACAATACAGTTTCCTCTTTACAAATTGCTATTAAAGATAATTACAATTTTCAAAATGCCTCCCCATATTACACATCCTTCCTACTTATAAGTGTTTCAAAGAACCAACTCAATTAGTAATCTACATACTATGCTACATCAGCATAAAAGAACAAAAGAGTTAGCTGGAGTATTTCCAAGCCGACATATGTATGTACGTAAGATATAAATACATAGAACATTGTAGCCTTATTATTAATCCTGGTAGTAATCCACAATAATTTATTTAACGGAGAAGGCTGTCTGCAAAAGAGTGTAATACAAAGCAATGAAAAGTATTTACTATTTTCTCTCTTCGTATTCATATATGTATAAGTATTATGTTTATACCCTAGATGAAAATACTAAGTTTGTCATTCCGTTTGTAACGCACAGAAATAATGATGGTAGAGCAAAATGGATTGGACACCCACGCATAATATTAAAAGTCCTTCCGTCTGTCGTCTGTCTGTTTGTCTGTCTGTCTGTCTGTCTGCCTGTGCGCATGATAACTCGAGAACGCGTATACTTAGAGAGCTGAAATTTTGTACACGGACTTTAAAAACAAACAGTAAAATCAATTTCGAAACTGAGACACATCAGGCAACTCCTACGTGGGGTTGCCATACAAAAATTTCCTTTTCCACTATATATATGTATGTACACTGCCTGAGAACGCGTCGATAGTAATAGCAAATAAAATTTCATAAACGAACTAAATCGGGCAACCCTTTCTTGGAGCAGCCATATGAAAATTTAGGTTTTCTAGGTCCTAGATCAATTCCTAGATCAGTTCTAGCTTTTTTACTTGTTATTTATATCACATACTTATTTATAAATTTTAAGTAAGTGGGTTCAGGTTTAGTTGTTCTTTGAAATGATTTAAATACTTAACTAGATACTAATTGGTCCAATAAAATCTATTGAAAATTTGCCCCTTATCCTCATTTGCATTACCTTCCAATGTTGGTATCTAAAGGAAGAATCCCTAAACAGTTTTCAAAACATCTTGGTAACGTATATTAATATAAAAAAAAATTGAAAATTTCTCTCAGGTGAATACGAACCATGATTCCTTTTAAACAGTTCTACGCCAGTGAAGTGCAGCTCTTTAAGGTTTTGTTCTTGCATTACAAAAACAGCAACACGTAAAACAGCACCTGTACTGGCGTGGAGCTCGTTGAATGGAGTTCTGTGTAATACCTCTCTAATTTTTAGAGCTCAAAGATCATAAAGAATCAGATGCCTTAATGAGCCTCTTTAAAAAGAAAATAATGAATTATTAAAAACAAAACTTCAATACAAAATTTCGAAATGTTGACTTAAATTATGTGGAGAGAAAAGCATTACTAAGTATGCTTTAGAAAATATTTCAAAAATATTTTGATCCCAGAAAACTTCATTTGATGGGAAAAGATTCTTTGCGATAGAAACCAGATACATATATGTATATACAATGCGATTTATAAAGGTAAGAATCACAATAATATTCAAGCAAAAGTATGTACCTGAGAGAGTCATATAAGACTTCATTCCTCCTTTTATCGCTATTAGTTACAAATAGCATTTCGAAAATGTCCTTCAGTATATTCGACTATTAAAGGAATTAATCTGGATTTCGTCATTTAAACTGATATTATCTGTCCATTTGTCGATTATTATGCTCCTTAATTTTTATCATCCCGAAAGGTAACAGAAGTTATACGCAGAAAGACCAATTATAATCTAAGATCCTTTGTGAAATTAAGTGCCTCAAGGCGCCGGGGACGGATTTGATAACTTGACTGCCCTAGTCCTATGGAAGATTGCTGACCCCTACACCCTGTAAAGCATGCCTGCGGGCGGGGGCCGTGATAATATGACGGATCCCGGGAACGAATGTTCCTCTTCTTCATCGTGTACGAAAACTAATACTAGTGACAGCGAAAATACCAAATAACCAAGTACTAATATATGTAGTCTGCAGTAGAGCAAAATGAAAATGATACACTTGAACTTGGAGTAAACTAGTAAGCAAATATACAGTTCGGTGATCCAAACTTTTAATAATCTTAATCTCCATACGTGTAAATTTTTTTTGAGGTGCTATGGACACATTTTTGTATTTTTAAACGTTGACATGTGGGTTCAAAGAGGGCGCGACTACTAAAAAGAAAAATCTCTCTCCCCTAAATTTGCCGCCCTAGGCCCGGGTCTACTCGGCCTATAAGGAAATCCGCCCCTGCAAGGCGCTCAGTTGACAAAATCTATGATATTCTCGGACGCAACCTCGTAACATCCTTTGGAGATGGGAATATATTTATTTCCTAAATATTTTAGCCTTAATCCACCAAGAGCGTCACAATTGCAGAGAACATAATTAGTAGTTTCGTCAGGCTCCATGTAGTCAACGCTTTCGACCTTATACATCTTTTAAAGATGGTATAAAAGTGGGAAATGACCGGTAAACGGGGCCGTTATGAGTTTTAGTTCTTTTCTGTTTAGCACGAGAAATATTGTTGTCCTCTGTTACGAGTTAGTTATGAATTTCTTTGCTTGTCTCAGCTCTTGGGTATTTTCGCAGTGTACCAATTTAATTCTGTCCCCTGTTCATACAAATCTAGTAATTTAACCCCAAGAATGATTTTTCTCAAAGTCGGCTTATATCTAAATAACTTTCGTAAACTTGAAAACAGCATGCACCCCATTTAGTCAAGATGTAGCGGATAAAATCCACCCAATATAGTTGATTATATAAATTAGTTACCACACTGTACTATACTGACAGTCAGGGTATCTATCGGCAAAAAATGGTCTTATCTCAGTTTTTACTCATACAGCTGAACGATCAGTTCTAATATAACACCCGGCATTGGGTTTATTATAGTATTAAATAAAATTGGATTATATGCTCATTTTCAAGATGAAATTTACAAATATACAAAAAAGTTCTTGTTTAATACTATTGCCCTTTTACGTTACAACCACCACCACCTACCCTCTTAACAATAGAAAGATAATCTAACTGGATTCAATGTACATGCCGCAGAAATATTTCTCTTTCTGTAAAACAAAAACAAGTTATGAATTGCTTTTCTGCGCCAACTATTTGCTACCCCAGAGCTTCCATCAGAGCAGTGTTTTTTTAAGGTAAGTCCTATAGATATGTACATAGATAGTTATTACGATATCTTACGTCAAAGTGCCGTATATGATTATCTCCTGTGTATCTTTAAACTTACTACTGCATGTAGTAATAGAAAAACGACATTATCGCTACCTAGTGGTGGTGGTGGGGGGGGAGGAGGAGATAGAAATATGTCTATTTTATAAAATGATAGAATTAAAGCTTGCGATTCTCATGGTGGAATTAAATCAAAAAAGAGAAATATTTAGTTGTGTCAGTTTTTTATGTGACGTGCGAAATGAGCATTCGATGTTTTAACAAAATTAAGTCAAGGTTAAATTGCAATTAAAAGCCTATCTTGGTTACTTATCCGGGGGTTACACGAAATAGTACAGCTTTCATGCAACTTACACTGCCATACTTCTTGCACGTGTAATCCCCACTGCCATGCAGGCAGCTCACATTTCAGCGAACTTGCATGATGAAAAATCATAGCAGCTGAGGTGATAGTAATTTGACATTATACAGTTTTCAAGATGGCGGAAAAGAATTCATAAATTTATACTGAGAAAATGAGATTTTCTGCGATCATTTGCATTACATCATTTACCAACACCTTCCTCTTCATTTTTTCTTGGGTTTTTATCATTCTGCTACTTCGTTTATTGGTAAAATTTTCTAATATATGCAAGACTTTACGTCTCAATGCCTTTTTTTAAATGAACTTGCATGTAAGATGATAAGACATAAACCGAACTGCCTTCTGGAGTCAAATTTAAAATCGCTTTGGAGGAGAGGATTACATGCAAGCTGTACTATCTTTACATCTTGTCCAGTAAAACTTATCAAATCATTGTAAACGTTACAGACGTACTACGCCATTGAACAGCATATCCTTAGTAAATGCATAAGCCTACACTTCCACTTTTCGATAAAAGTTCCGTTGTTTCTGTATTACTTTCCCTTTTAAGTTATACTCATCCTTTACTTTAATAATAATTTTGTTTTTTTTTTATTTTTATTTTTTTTTATTTTGATGAATACAGAAATTTCTTTTTGTAGCGTTAATCCTTTTCTCTCGTGATATATCATTTGGATTACTTCCCGTATTTGAACGCTGGTATTTGTAATTTTTTTACTTAGGTGAATTGACGCACTATAGTATCGAGACTATACATTGATTGCCCGGGTGAGCGGTACATAACACAATACATATAAGACTGGCTGAGACCATAAGAGGGACCCAGAGAACTGTGTTGCCACCGAGCATAATTAGTTTGTATTCAGATTTTGGGAAAATCCAACCCAGTGAACCAAAAATGCATCCACTTATGATATAGCTGCCAAAATCACAATGATAGCAATTAGTGATAGATAATAAGGATACTGATATAATTTGCCTCGTCTAAACTAACATTTTTTGCAAAAAAAAAAAAAAAAAAAAACTTTCCGCAGTTGACGATTTACGATTTTGATTTCACACTTGTAAAGCAAGGTATAAAATATAATCATATTATTGGAATAGAAAATGTACGTTCAACAAATGAGCGGTTTAATTTACATAAATATAGATGGCTCAGAATTAAATGAGAACAGCCTGAAGGTTACAGACTTGTAAGTCAACGATAATGAAATGGAATAAATTTGTTCTAAGGAAGAAATGTACAAAATGGGAAGAATGTATCCATTGCGAAAAAAAAGTATTCCTGTATCTAAAATGAAAATTCTTCAAGAAATGTATCCACATAGATTCATTTGGATCCAAGTGGTGACACTGCTATAGAGTCAAATCGGTCTGTCTGTCGATGTAATTAGGTACACCGTATAAGGTACAATACATACAAAAACTATAGTTCTGCTTAATTGATTTCCAAAATTGTAAAACCTTGATAGTATAGAAAACTCCGTCCGGACGCTCCGCAGACGCAGACGCCATCCAGATGAGGACAAATCCGTGGAAACCCGGGTGGATGGCAGCAGTGTTTTATTTATAAATCAATACTTAATTATTAAAAAACAAAATAACAACATATTTATACTACAAACACTAAACAATACATCTTATACACCATACGTCGGTTCGACGTATGATTATCTTTAACACGCGTACTTGAGTAAGGTACACATTGACGTTTGTACCTTATATTTTGACGTTTTTGAAAGCAATCATTTCAGAGACGAGAGTCCAGTGAAACTTTGTGTTATTTAATCATTTTAATAAATTTTAGAAATTTTAAATTGTGTTACTTCGGAAGATTGTAGTGTATAGTATTATTGATATCAGTGATTTCTGAAGTTAAGGCTGTTAAGATATTAATTTAACGTTATAAATTGTGCGGTACAATGTTGCAAAAACTATCGTCAAAATTCCGGTGGAAAATCGTTTTTTCTATTTTTCGTGAAAAAAAAATTTCATATATACAAAAGAAACAGAAAAATATGCGAAAGTTAAAATCATGTCCGTTTTGTTAATTTGAGAAATGTCAGAAGGTTTCCTTTTTTCAATGGCAGCCCTATATTCCTTTTACCTAAAGAAAAGGGGTGCTAACGATTTGTTTATTTTACATTGCAATTTGCATTATAAAAAATGTTCGCCTTGAAAATGTCATGATTTCCTGATGAAACGAATACAAACACAGCTCACTAATACATTTCGCCGAGTTGCTTATGTTTTCACCCGATATGCTGTTTCTTTATTTTATTCAATGGGCTTAATATAGACTATACATATATAGTATACAAGAAAATAATATTAGGGTAAGTGGAATTTACGAAAGAGTGAAATCATTGGAGAAAATGTATTAAGAATTGTGGATGATTGAGGGCCAAAACTTGTTGGTTCACATTTTATACGGTTTAAGTCGACTAAAGTAATCTTAATATTAAAAGAATCTACGCAGGAATTTGAGCTATGAATTGCTACTGAAATTCTACGTTACGAGTATAATGGAATAAAGGAAAACAATAACAATTTTAGATATGAATGGAATTATGTTATGTACCTACATTAAAACTCGCTAAATATTATGATGTACTGTGATAATGGTAATTTAGGGTCATGATTTTGTTTTCAAATTTTTCATACCTGATATTTAACAGACAATACTCTCCCCCGTATGGGCAAGCTGGCCCCGGGTCCAGAGCCCCACGATTCATGGGGGCTCCTGTCCGCTGTGATAGTAGACCAACCGATGACAAATTCTTCAATCAGTAAGACAACCAATTACAAGTTAGTTAAGCGGTAAAATTTGGCTATTGAAAGTAGCTATACATGGCAACAAATTTTCATAAAAAGTACTTTTTAAAATTCCGGCATTTTTTCGTGGTATGGTTTCAATAGCCAAATTCAATGTAGGTATTTGGTAATCAGCATAAATTTATATACTGTTATATGTTGTTAGCCCTAACGCCCACTGAAGACTTTTTGTCAAGCAATTTTTTTGTCACTATCACCGTCGTGTTTCCATGGGATAGTTCAGTACGCAGCTGTGATATGTGTATTTGTCATAAGGATATAGAAAATATCAACGAAAGAAACGCTATTAGGTCCTTCCAATTTGGAGCAAAAGGCTGATTAAAGGAAAATTTCGATCTTATCCTGAAAAGTTCCTCTGGCATTTCCGTATGAATGTTGAAAGATTTGATGATTTCCTACTACAGATTTTGAGACCTGCTATAACTTATCAAAGTACCAATATGCGATCATCAATTGAATCCGAAGAGAGTCTTCTTGTAATTTTAACGTCTATAAACATTTTCATGGATATTTCTTGCCATAGTTTTATCCTCAAATTACTATCAGAGTATTCCTTCAAAGTATAGGGGTCTCATTTGTACTTCCTGTGTTAATGCTTCATTTTTTTATATCTTCCTGTCACACTATCGTAGCAGCAGATATTTTGCACATTCAAATAATCGTGAAGATGCGGTGATAAATTCGTCACCCAAAAGCCAAAGCTGTCACGTCACTTCATGCGGGCATTTAAATTAGAGCCTATGGAATTGACCGTAATGACAAAATAGGTCCGTGGCAAAAAGTCTCCAGTGCGCTGTAGGCCTTAATATACTTTGCGTTACTCTTACTGTTGATAACCCAAAGTATCTTAGAAAATAATTTCTGTTAGGGGACCTCCATATCCTAAAGTGCCCAGGGGGCCCCGTCCGTCCATCTTCACCTTAATTCGAGAACGCATTTACTTAGAGACATGAAATCTTTCACAAGGTTTTTTAAAAATAAAATTGTACACTTAAGTTCGTAAATGGAACAAATCAAGTAACTTCCTCATAGACTAGACATTCAAAAAATGCGTCTTTCTAAAAATAGTAAACACAATTTCAAAAATGTATCATACAAAGCTTTGATATTTCACTTTATTATACCTACCCTAGATGAAATCTGATAGGGTGCAGTAGAAACAATTTCATCTAGGATATAATATTATTGGTTTAAGAACAATTATAACTTTTTCTTTTGTTTAGGTAATGCGGTTTTAAAATGCATTCAATTTAATACCAATAATTAGATTTTAGAATGATTAATTTTAATTTCGCACACGTAAAATTATGTTGGAACCAGTAAACTGAGTCTCTGAATTCATTCAAAAATAGTTCAGTAGAAATTAATATTAAGACCAAAATCAAGTCTTGCATTAATATTACGCAATCAACTTTCATTGTAGTTTTACTGAACTTTAAACGATTTTTTTATTTTGTCCAATTAAAGTTAAATTGGTTTTGTCCCAATCATGATAAATCCTGCGTACTGCCTTTACTCATAACTGAATCTCGATATTTTTTTAACACTCCTGTCATTTAACTTAAAAAAGAAAACAAAAGCGTATGTTTCCGACCAAAATATCTTTCAGACTCGAAACTTTTCACGGAATGTTCAAGAAATATGCGGGAAAAGTATATTGCGATCAATGGGACTTGTCACAAAAACAATCTGCATTCCATTTTCTTCCACAGAAAGTTGAGATACTTTCAACTGCTATGATTCCATAAAATTGTTCTTCGTAATGTTGTTGTTAATAAAGTCCATATGCCCGGCAATCTAACATTAAGTGATATTTTATTATCCACTAAAAGGTGCCGCACTTATGAGCGTGCAAGTAAGCTACGAAATAAGTGTAAGCCTCCTATGAAAATTACTCAAGATTGAAGATACCAAGTGTGTTTGCATTCAGTGACAAAAAAGCATTGGGAGGGACAGACAATTTTGCTCTATTTTAAAAGTGACAATAACTCATCTGATAAGGTTAGGAAATCAGTGAACTATGAAGATATGCCAGAAGGAATAATTTAGCTCTGTCCGTTTTCTACCCACTGCTCTCCCTCCTTGATGGGACAACAGAAGACCGTCACTTTAGTTGCGCGCAAATGCAACACTATACATAGACAATAATGTGCTGCGAGCTTCTAATCAAGGTACACGACTAATAAGTATAAACAGGGAATTGCGCGCGCAGCAATTATCATTGCAAGTCCATCATAGTCAAAGCAGCGGCAATAGAACGTTTGTGATATATGAGCTACTCACATAATTTTATGAGCGCTCGCTCAACGATCTCGACAGCCAATTACGAGGCGTATATAAGCAATTGTCATGCCTATGATTCTCTTATATACGCCAGTATATATGCGTACAAGTGGCTACAAATTATGTTAATTTTTCACATCCATAGATCCAGTCAACAAGTCTGGCTGTCGCGAACATATCGCACATACCTCGGCCTTCTTCACTTCACGCCATTTGATCGCCAATGTGAGGCTTGTATGGCATACGTAAGATCGAAAAATATTTTTTTTTTATTAGACTTAGAGCTATGCAAGCGTAATTTTTTTCATGTTCACTGCCTACTTTAGATCAGGTAGGGGAAAAAGTCGAGATCATCACTGCGACTTTCTTGCTATTGGGCGAAACAAAAGGAAAAATAGGTGGATATCTGCGATTAGCATGAGTTCACATGTGTGTGGTACGTAAGTAGTGGGCTTCACATTGCCTTGGTTATTAACATAAGTATGTGCCAGTGATGATCATTTAGAAAGTTTTAAACCAATGTTGTACACGAGAACTGTTCATGTGAGATACCGCATTATCGAAAATTTTAATCGATCGCGCCGAAGCGTTGAGATTTTTGAGCCGGCTCTTGAGTAGGTGGTTACATCTTACGAAACCCTCCTGCAATTGGAGTGCTCATACACCTGATCGTTATCGTTGGCTATTACATGTCGGTAGGCAGTAGTTTCACTGATGATCGCTGATTTAAGTGCTGTTACCGTCGCGTCGTCTTAGGCATAAATTTACTTATTTCTGGTATAAGATACATGGAAAAAAAACATCCAAATACCAAGGAATACAGGATTTTAAGGCTTCAAGCGAGCATTTGCTGATCGATTTTATAAGGCTTTAATCAATTTTTGAAAGTTTTCAACACAAATTTGCATTGATTTTATAAACCAGCTTTAGTAATGTAAATAATGAGATTCTGAAAATATTTCTTTTACAAATTATTATGTACAATGCGATAAATGTACAGATGCGATTTTACATAATTTCCATAGATTGTAAAAAGCTATAAATATTTCAGTTTTATTTTTTGAAAGTGTGCTGAATTAACTAGGTGGCGGATATCAGCTTACATACCAGGATGCAAATTAGCACCTTCGGCTGTTTTAACATCACATTCCGTATAACGCTGTAGTTACGTCCAAATAGTCTGCATTAGTTCATCGAGCTACTCAATATTGTAGCGTTGATTTTACACTGAACCATGTTTAGTTATATTTCGGTATGGATATCATCAAATTTAATTGGTTGCATATAAAAGAACAACTAGCTGTATGTAATATATCCCTATTTGTAGTTATTAACATTAATATACATTAAAATATGGAAATCTTTTCTACAATTAATTAATTTACAAATGAACGAACAGAGATTCGAACAAATATTTTAATTTTTATTATTTTTCCCACGCGAAAATCGTACTCACAATTTTTAGAATCGGTCTTAGATGGAGAATAGAAGAGTTTTAAGAACTTTTATTTTTAACGATTCAAAGTTAAATCATAACTACAACCACCTCGTCCGGAGTTTGAAACTCAGACCTTTCGCTTTCTCGCATGGGAAAAATAAAATTGAAAAATTTACAATTAATTTGTGCGCTTTCATCGTTACTGGTTAATGCCAGCTGAAAGACACTGTGGCTTAATAGGATAGATAAAATCAACAAATACAAGGGAGCTCAGCGGAAAGCGGAAGGTCCTGGTTTCAAACCCGGATGAGGCGTCTATTTTTCCCCCTTGTATTTATCATTTAATTTAGAATCCAATTATTTTAAGTTATCAACAGAAGAATTTTAGAAAATTCGAAAGTTTCCAGGGTGTTTCATGTTATCTGAAGACTATTTGCAAGATTATGATATGAAGAAGGTTCTAGGAAATGGAAAAAAGTTGTAACCAAATACCAACCTCAAAGCGCCTGACTTTCTCCTTCCAGCAATATAAGTATAAGGCGATGTTTCTAAGCAAAAACATTAACACTAATACAAAATACTTTACTGTTTTTGGGACTTGAAAAATTGGTTGTTGCATAAAAAATCAATTAATATTAATAATCTGCCCATATTTTATAATTGTGGTTTTTGGTCCATCTAAAGTTGAAAATTGTCTATTATCAACATAAACAGTCCCCGATTAAATCCATTAAAGATTCTCAATAGGATAGAAGTCTTGAATATATGCCGACATGATATTCTTTTCAGTAAACAAATCGATAGTAGTTCTATGTATTTGTATTCTTGCATTATGTCGCTGAAAAGTGATGGGAATGTGGCGGAAATATCTCACGTAAGGTACAAAGCTACTGCTCAAGACTTTTTAGTACTGATTACAATTCACTTGTATAGGATAGAAAGCAAAACTGTTTGCGAAAAGTTGAATCCATTCCACACTATGAGACTAATGCCTCCCCAAAATATCTTTTAGAGAACCATCTGGATTATCAGGTTTCATGGGCAACAGATATAATTTTATATTACAGGATCGGCCTGTCGACTTCAGTATTTCCTTTTCGCAACTATAAGTGAGTCGAATGCCCTACAAATAACAAGGAGTGTCTTTTCATGTATATGTAGCAAACATAAGATATATTGGGCACTTTTAATGTTAAATAAGAGTTCAAAATATTTGCTATATAGGTATTTAACGACCAAGGGTAGTATCAACTTTGGGAAACGATACCTGAACCCATCCGGACAAACAAATTCAAATCGACATTAGAGATGCAGAAGGAACTGTTATTTTCCGCATGAAACACAGCACGCTTTAAGATTCTTTCAATTTCTGTAGTAAATTTGAGTTTAACTTCGAACTAAAATAATTTTTCTTTAATGTACGTAGTACAGGTGTTTGGTGCTATCCTTTTTATGATTAAGGATCTAATTTCCAAGAAGCGATAAATCAGAAATATCAGATTTTATACTAATGATAATAATAATATAATTTTTTAAAAACTTCAATTCTGCATCACTTCGCTACGCTGATATTTCATTTTTAATAATTCCTATTTCAATGGTCAGTTTTTCAACATAATTAAGCTTCATTTTATTTTATTTTAACCCAAAATAGTATGTAGGTACTGGTTTTTAATTCTTCTCGTTATGTTTCGTCAAGCGACTAATACGTATTGTAGTATGAAATTAAGGAAAACAATAAAATATAAATAGATAAAAATAAAACAAAAACTAATTAAAACGAAATTTTTGAAGAGGAATTTTGGTTTGTTCAATTCCGATTTGATCACAAAAATGAGCCTTTATCATTTCAGTTACTAGTTATTGATAACGAATATGCCTCAATTTTTATTTATAATTGGTATTGTATGCCAACTTGCTATTCAATTCCGATTATGTTTTACTGAAAATGCATGATAACCTTTACATTCCGTTTTAATTTTTCACAATAAAATGCATTTATGTATCTCAGATTGTTTCTATTTATTAAGCTCTTTATTAAAAGAATTTAAATAGTATTATTTGTGAAAAAGTTGGGTTTAACGTCATGTAGAATTAATCTCTCAATATTTCTTTCGTGTAGGGTATATTTCCGTAATGGCTTTTAATTTTTGGTCAGGCCGGATAAACTAATTGTAGCATAATTCACAAATTTTAGAGTAACCATATTTAAGAGCAATTTCAAGAATAGTATTTAATTCTCTTTATTTAAATGTGGGTAAACTAATCAACCTAGCTGGACAGAATAACACTCACATTTTTAATATTATCCGAATGCTGAGAATCTTTACCAAATCTGTGTTTATTAGTTCACGATTAATACAAAATTTATTGACTATATCATAGGACGTAGTTTGATTCGAAATATTTCGTTCAATTATATTAATAGAGAAATAGAAGCTCAGACAGCCAAGCCATCCATACCTGAATATAAAACTTTTTCAAACTTTTTGAGAAGCAGAATTAACTAGACCATACACAACTGGAGCGTTACTACATATCATTCAAAAATATTTCTCCCTATCATCAAAAATGATATTACTATTAGTATTATTGCATTTATTACTATTTTATTCAATTTCAAAATGGGATCATCTGTACACCATAAAAAGCCACAAATTTTTGCCACAAAGTTTGTGGAAAAAATCCCTATAAATGTAGGGAATATTGCCTAAAATGCAGGAAATATGCCATTGCAGGGATTATTCCCTAAAATGTAGGGGAATACATTTTACAAAATTTTAGGAAATATTCCCTAAATTTAAAGGGATTTTTTCCTTAAATTTTGTGGTAACAATTTGTGCCTTTTTACAGTGCAGGCTGAATTTCTATTAAAAAAATCGCAACTAGAGTACATTTTAACACAATTGATAATTTCTCTAGATGCACACTCCCACTCCCACTTTAAAGAGAGAATGAAATGAGTACACTATGAAATTGCAGGACTTTTTCGTTTGCTTATTTTTTTTAAATCTCATGCATGTGAAATATTTTTTCCGACACTTATGTACATACTAGAATACTGCAGGTAACAGGTAAATATGATATATTCTTGGGCTTGCTTTGCTTTTTTATATAAATATTAATTTACAGGAAAGTAATTCTTACTGTTTTCACAGAGAGGTAAAGGAAAGAGCTCTTCCTGCTTTCTTGAGAAGGTATGGAAAATAAACACGCCTTCACTTATTCGAATCTCGTATTTAAATGATAATTATCCACTTCTTCTTCAAAAATAATGTACAAATCAAAAATCATTACCTTTGCCTTTTCTAAGAAATCCCTGAAAGGTACATAACATGCTCAAAAATACAACGCCTCAATATATGACGCCTACCTTCCTAAACAAGTTACTAATGAATTTCAGGTAATGCTTACAGTAAACCGCTGGGGATACGGTCCCTACCACTGACATGTATTACATGGATCGCTGACACTACTGGAATTGCTTGATATATATTTCACAACAAATATAAACAAGATTACGTTACATCTGCGCTGAAATACAACAATCGCTAAGGAAAAATAACATAACAATTTGAGGAAAATATGTTCAAGCCTCAGTTGTATAATTTGATTAAAATACACCGTACTCTAAGAAAGCATATAGTGGATGATCTGATTCGGAGTTATGGGCAAGAAGTTTTACGCCTATCACCGAACAACCCGATTTAAATCCAATTGAAAAAATTTGGGCTACAGTTAAATCCAGGATGGTTCCAGAAATATAACCTTCAAATTAGATGATGTTAGCAACGGAAGAATTCGAAAAAATTACGGGGGAGAACTGAAGAAGTGTTTATAAAAATGCTCTAAAAGCGGAGGAAGGATATCTAGGGTATGTAGACTTTTTGGACAAGTTACCAGATAAATTGATTATTTTCCTATTTAACGGTAGTTCTACTTTTGATTATGTTTTAAAGAGGACGATGAAGAAGCGGGAACCTCTACAAGGTGAAATGATGTCCATTTGCAAATTACAAATTTTTCTCTTCAGAACAAATACAAGGCTACCTCTGTTGCTTATTAACTCTTCTGGGTCATTTTTCTATTGCATGCCATTTTATCCGGTTTTTGGTATGTATATCTCTTTAGAACAAAAAGAAAATCATAACAATTTGTTTAAATTCACAAAAATTTCATTTTTTAGTAGAGTACCCCAGCGCAGATAAATAGATCATGCTCACAAATTTTCTCATTTGTAAATAAATCAGTCTACTTCTGACAGTCGCTAGAGGCGGTTGCTATAGGGGCTTATTCATGTATGCTGTTTTTTATTTTTTATTGTATAGGAAATTTCTATATGGGAGAGTAACTTATCATTAATACTTATAAAAACCTTGCATACACACATGCTGCATGTTGTGCATGAATAGCAAAATGAGCGAAATTATTTCTTAGAAAATTGGCCAGATATTTCCCATGTACGAAAAATTATCAACTGACTTGAAAAGTATTCTATCAGTACTTTTCAATAATTTGGCAGGTCACATAGATTTGGCACAAGGTGGAAAATTGAGCTCCCCTCATGATATTACTACGATGGTTAAATTTGTAATACTATAAGTTGTGTCCTCTCCTGAAGTGGTTAGGCTAAATCTAGGTTCTTTGAAATGTCGATTATTGGAGTTGAAATTTTCTCAATTTCATCCATCTATCTAACAGTGTGGCTTCAGATATAGATATTACCAAGAGCTATTTCTATCCAATGTAGCAGGGAAACAGACAAACTTGCAAGAATTGCAAGAAAGAATTCAGTTATTATTTCACGTCCACCGAAATAATCCGTTGAAGTCTTGAATCAGAAGAGTGCTCTAGATATGCAGACTTTCGTCGATGTACAAAATTATAAAACTGCAATTTCGAAAGGCAGCTATGGCCGAAGTTTATCACAACGAGACAAAAGCTGAAGAGGAAACGTATTGGCTAGTGCAACCTTAATTTGACACTCGAAGCTGTAACAGAAATCATATAAACACATTTTCATCAAAATATTTGACACAAGTTGAAGCCACTTTAATACTTCATTGGACTTAACTTGGCAAAATGTCACCATATTATTGTTAAGGACTACATGAGTATAATCAATTAAGTCTGATACTACTGAAATCATATACGACAATATATTATCTAGTGTGGGTTATAGATCGAAGCCCAGAAATCTGTTAAGCGTATTTACATGAAGTCTATCTTCTATATTTAATAATGCAGATAATTCTGAAATAATGGCTGTTGAAATTATATTACATATCGATGTATTTGAAACCTCCTACTGAGACTCAATTCAATGCTAACAAGTGAAAAACTACAACAGTAGCTGTAGCCCCCCCCCCCCCCGGCTCTGCCAAGTTTGATTGTTAACGTGGTTTTTCGCATATATTTCTAGAATGGTTCGTCGCATAGTAAATATCATTATAATCAATTTTATAGACTTTCACATTCTAAAGAGCTTTTCAGTACAGTAAAACATCTTGGACTGATCGTTTTCACAATATATGTTAAAAAACTAAATTTTCATATGGGAACACTAAGAAGGAATTATTAAATTTAGTCCATTTTTAAAATTATTTTTAATATTTTTATGAAAATACTGCCCAAAAAATTTCAGCTCTCTACTTTGACGCGTTCTCAGACAATGTCCAAATATATAGTGAAAAACGAATTCTTTGTATTGCAACCCCATCAAGGAGATACCCGATTTATCCCATTTTAAAACTTAAATTTCAGTTCTATAAGTGCAAGCGCGCAGACGGACAGATAGACATGCAAAAATAAAAATTACTTTTAATATTATATTTAATATTATACTTTTAATATTATACTATACCATCATTATTTCTATGTGTTACAAACGGAATGATAAACTTACTACCTATACCTTATGAATTCATCACCTACGGTATAAAAAGAGCACCATCACTGAAAGTTAATTTGCATTACCAACCAATCAGAATTTTCAAGCTTATTTGACAATATGCAAGAATTCAAATTTCTTTAACCTCCTTTTCGTATCAGAAAAGTGATTCTGAAAAACAAAAGACTTCTTTTTGCTTAAAATCCGCTCTTGAAATGCATCACAAAATCGTTTTTCATACAAAACATCGATGATTCTCACGTCCTCATTTGAAGTGTGAAACGCAAGAAATCTGGTCTTCTGCAAGAAAATCACTATTCATCAGCTCTAATGACATCTAAAAAAAACTAAATGGTGACCGATATTCTATACAGCCGATCAGAGGCAAGACTTTCTTTTGCTACTTCGTACAGACATATTGTACATAGATAAAAGGCAAAGTTGAAAAAAGTTGTGAAGCAAAAATTGGTTGATGCGTACCAGAAACAGATTTCCCAGCATTTCGAAGTTTCTTGCACCAAGAGCCTTCCTCATTCAATTAGCGAATGCGCCAAATGGATTCGATTTACTTTCCACAATGTATACCATGTTTTTCGACAATCGAACCATTCAGAGTCAGTGAGCTTGCGCGGAATACTTAGTTACTGAACTTTTAGGCCGAGCGACAAGAAGTGGCGAAACGAAACGTATTTATTGCCATTATCCAATACTCGCCGTTCTTCAAATTTCGATAGCAAAAAGTGCGCAGTGTCCAGTGTCGAGAAGATGGAAAGAAAATTTACGTAAAAATCAATTTCACTTATTTCAGTAAGTGCGCCGCGTCGCCGTTTTTGTTTTTTTTTTTAAATTCTTCATCTGTTTCTTGCAAGATAGTCGCCTGTTTTGGGACAGTTAGAGATGGATGGTAGTACGAATCGGCAACTTTAACGTTACGTGACACAGATGTGCGACCATGAATGAAATTTGATTGAGGAAAACCAAAGCCTTTACCTGATCAATGTAGATGCGGATAGCGATGGTACGGAGGTGATGACTAGCCTTAAGTCTGACTGCGTTAAGTGTTTATCCGCTGTAATTCGTACATAAGATTATTGTTCCTTTGGAATTTCTTAATTAAATAGTCGAACTTTCAGAATACAGTACCTACTTATGCACGAGCATTGAAATGCATGATTACTTTGACATGACTTTTACATTAAACGAGTCCGCTTAATCGGATCACTTCCATCTTGAGGAAACTATAGGGGATATAGTGCGGCAATAATCAGAGATTTGCCTATCTGTTCTGTCGATTTTCTCTCCCCATAAAGCCACAACATGTTCGATATGACTAATATCTTTATTTAAGCAGTTTTGGGTTCGTGTTAAAAGCCAACTTCTATCTTTATATGTCCAAGCTCCACCCACATTGATAAAACGATATAATGCTGCCGACGAGCTCCTATCTCGAGATCATATCAAGATTTCACTTCCATCGCGAGCAACTCCTTCTGAGACTCATGAGCACGATCGACACAGACAAGAATAGCCGCATCTGAAGCTATCAATAAATCATAAGACATTTTGAGACTGTCAAGAGGCTCACTAAGGGAATACACCAACACTAGACCGTGCTGATCAATTGGCATGTATAGTGATTTATATTCAATTTTTGCCGGGACTTTGCATATTATCCGTGTAATCTGCTAGTCAAGAGTAAATACCTGTGACGAATCTCGTCTATGAGGTATTGGACCTGAAGGCAATATACCTACCAGCATTCTGGGGTCGAGATGGCTTGCATAATACTGCGTCTGCGCAGAACACTACTATTAGTGATGGTGCCGTTGAGTTCTGTTGACAGCTTTCTCAGCTGGACAACACTTGGATTATCGGGTGTAGGGGTAATACCTAAGTACCTAAGAAGATGGAATATTTTTTATACGCCTATAAATACGTAGTTAGACATTGACGTGATCGTTGCTAAGCATTGCGAAAGCCTTAATACATACCCGCCCATGGTTGATAGATGCATCCGAAAGTGAAATTGGCAGCATTCGGTTGATTTCGTTAAATGCAAGGAAATGCGATAGATTAAAAGGGTAGCAGTCTTCAAATTGACAGTCACTTTCATTTGACCAAACAGACAGTGTTTTTGGATCAGTTAATAATTGTTACGGACAACTAAAACCTTTACCTCTACTATACTAAATTTAAAATGTAACAAAAATACAAAAACTAGTTTAGTATGCCTCTATTAGACTACAGTATAGAAAAACACTAAATTGAGTAAAATTAGAGCTAATTTTCAACTGCGGCCTGGAATTATTAAAATCAATACGAATATAATTGCTCTTTGAAAAGATAAGACATTAATGCTAAATTCTCATTCATACAATAATTAGTATGAAGATAAGCAAGGCACGGAGACTAGCTGGGATTGAGATATAAATAGTGTGTTTCAGGTAAAGCTAATTTATCATCTCTTTCAAAATATCAAAAATTAAAACGATTCCGCACATATATTATCGCGTTTTAATCAATTTCAATGGATCTAGATATCTGTGGTAATCTGTGTTAATCCAGCAATATATCTAATACAACATAATAAGAAGTCCAGGTAACGCTAGTATAGGTTTAAAAAAAGCACAATAAAACACTTCGATTATAAGCGGATAGTAAAACTCTCTAGACTGTCTGTTAACCTGGTCTAAAGAAGAATAGAACACAATTTTCTAATAATAATCATTAAAGTATTGACATTATTTTAAAATAGCGCCAATGTTACAAACGGAACTTTGTTGACGTATAGTTAATAAAAGACGGTCATTATTTCGATGTTATATTTTTTTATGGTAATATTTAACAACAACATTGTTCTAGACTTTTACCCCTTGATTTAAACTTATGAAACGGATGAAACTAATGTTTTTTTTAAATATTTCTCACTCAGCTCAACTTATGCAACTTAAAACTACACAGTTCATGGTACCTTTGAACCAGAATTGCACAATACAATTCCATAAAATCGCGCTTGTAAGAAATGTCACAAGCGCTGAGAGAAACAAAGAAAATTATGCATTGTGCCAGGGGATAATCCTATATTGAAAAAGAATTTATGCTTATTATGTGTATTATGTAAGTAGATTTAATGTCATGAGCACACAGTATCGAGGGCTCTTATATTTTTCCAATTTTTAGATATTTACTGAACACTTTTCTTACATTGAGCCACTCACTGTAATGCAAATTCTATTTTTTTTTTTTTTTATTCCAGTTTTTGGTACCTCCTTCCCTTTTTTTAGTCCTGTAAATGGGGCATAATTTTTTAAGACTCTCTGTGTCTGTGTCCCTAGTTTTCTCTATAGGATAAATAGAATCGACTCAATTGTATTGATTTCCATCAATCTTCAATAAATATGGAACCATCCTTTTTGAAGCACGTAGGTAAATCAGAAAAGTATCAGTGCTTGCTTCAATTATAAATGTTTATATATTATTTAAAATTAAGATCCGTGCAAGAAAACATATTCAACATTAATCTATATGTAAATCTAATCTATTAATGTTTATGGTGATATCAAATTTAAAGCTTCTCCAGTTGATCGTGTTTGTTGTGCTCCCTTCACAGTACCTTTCCTCAGATTGATATTAGTTATATTTGAATTTCATTTTGTTTCCCCTGGTATGGTATGTACCTATTCGGTTAAGATGGGTAACTTTCTATGAAGATGGAGAAGGCGAAAGTCGGAGAGCTCATGTCCGTATAGAGACATTAGCGCCTCTGTACTTCATCTGAATCCGAAAAGTTACAGATGCAGTTTCTCCCAACCACAACTTTGGGGACGCTACTTCAGTTGAAAAGCACACGTTTTTGTAGTAAAAGCTGATGATTAGTCTGAATCTTTTACATCCGCTTTATGATAAATTACTACAATATCTTGAAATATCTTCAAACTCATTAATTTTCCTCCCATTCAAATCATTTTTCGTATTTTTCCATAGAAAATAATAACTTCGCACTGATCTGGTTTACATTTGCTGGAAATATATTACAACGCTAAAAATCTAAATAACAAGTAAAATGATAACATAAATTCCAAAAATCATTACGTTCTAAGTACTCATCAACGTTGTAAATATTGCGCCTACAATTAGAAAGGTTTGTCTGTCCATGGCTGAGCTGACTAAACTTTCACACATAACTGCGGTTATATTAATTTTAATATCTCGCTTAGAAGCAAAGTCATTAAGATAATTCTTGTGTAGTAATTGAAGTATATAATTTAATATTCAACGGTAATAAATTTCTTCGATTAAAATATTATATCTGCACCACCCCTACATATCGAACTGACTCACCTTCGCATCAGACTTCCTTGTTTTCTTTGAAACCTCAGATTTTATCCATTAAAATAGAGCAGAATCGCCTACCTTTTATCGTCGTCGAAGCAGATTGTCAATAAAACATTTTTTTTTATTTTTATTTTTGTAATAGATAAACGTAGACGGACTCTCTCTTCAATGCAATCGACAATAATATAATTCATGTGGTCTGCACAGAAAGTTGGGAAATTTCCATCAGAGGAAATTTCTTCTGCACAGAAGTTCTTATTGCCGTTCTACCTGTTTTGGTTTTCACTAGAAGTAGACATCGTCATAGTTGATTTAACCGGCGCGCGGGCAGAGTTCCTGCAGTAGCTCAACCATTATTGAAACCGGATGATACATTTTTTTATTCTCAAGTCTCAAAAAGTGAATTTCTTCTCTGGTAAATTGCATTTTCTCGAATTGATCCAGTTATTGTATACCATGACTAAATGTTGCCTACATTACCGCATACCTAAGTAAATACTGAATCGAATGATTTACACTTAACATTTTCATCTTCGCATACAGGCGTAAAAGTTGCACACTACTTTCGTGTTATAGTGAATGAATACCGCCTTAGAATGGCCTTTTAACTATCTTCATCTGCAACTTGCTATAAAGTATCGCCCACAATGTCATGTAGTATTTCTTGTCTAGAAGTTGCTGGGGAAATATATCAAGTGGTCAGTAGCGTGCCGGAGGATGTTACTGAAGTTGACAGTCTCGGTATTTGTGAAAAGGCCTTAAAATGTATATACATATTTTTTTGAATTTGTTGTGTTGTATAAACAGGAAGTCACTGTATTGAGGGATTGTCAGAGTAGAATGTATACCAGTGTTTCTGCAAGCACAGCATGTCAACCAATAATGAAATATTGCAGTTAACCAGATGCTCAGATGGCATCTTCAAACATTAATATTAATAATTATTTGAAGCATATTTTGTTGTAGTCCGAAAAAAGCCATCAACTTACCAATCAAACAACGAGCCAACTATCGTTGAGAGCTTACCTCGAATGGTATGCCAACACCTTCAATTTAAGTTGCACGTTAGTCAAAATGACTCAATTACAATTAGATAACGTCCAAATTCCATTAAAAAATGCAATCAACGCGCCACTGAAGTTGCTAGCCCACGCAGAAAGTTAAAAATATATATGTATGTAGATGTACATATGCCAGTATCCTATATGTTAGGCAAGAGAGCTTGCAGACTGTGTAAAAGCAGTTAAACGGGCTCCAAATGCCGGCAAACCCGTACATCTCCTTCTACTAAAGTACTGGGTATCTAATCACAAGATAAATTTTCCGCCTCGCGAATCAAATGCAATTCTTAGAGAAGTTATAGAGGAAAAGTAAAAACTGGAGCAATTTCAGCTACATGAACACATTGAACCGATAACCAAACCAAAAGCATACTAGTATTTATTTATGTCCAGTTACCTACACCAGACGAGCAAACTTAATTACGTCCACGATAAAATCTGTAAGCGTTGGGGCTTCATAAATTCTGGGTACTGTACTGCCAGGTGACCGCAGTTGTATAAAAATTAACGAAAATGTCGCAATGATTTAATTTGAAAAGGCTAAAAAAAACCCACCAAGTTACTTATCAATAATTTACGGATACACAATTTTTTTTGGCTAAGCCTCAATCCACTTCAGTTCTGCTGCTGGAATCATTTATCAATTGGGCTTCTGCAGAAACATCAGCGAACCAGCCGAAAACAAAAAATGCCAAATTCCCAGCACCACTTTTGACTGATATACTTGCGTGCGCAGCTGGTTTTACTTACTTTGCTTTCCTTGGGGCTCTTTGATCGTTTTCAGGAAATTTAAATCACAAATGAAACAAATATTCAAGAAAGCCTGGCAAAAAAAACGAACGAGGATGAGCAACCGCTGAATAATTCAATTAATCACAGCGACCGATAAAAGGCACGCAAATTGCCCATGATAACATGGCCTTAATGTTCGCGGTACGACCTCCTGCCCCTCTATATAGAGCCGAGTGAGTGGTTTGTGAGGTAATAAAATTCTCGCTTTAAAATTCCTTACAAATTTTTATGCAAAATTGATAGTTGTTGCTGAAATGGAAAGAAAGTTTTAATTCGGTTAATCGAAGTGGATTACATGTAAACGCCAAAGTTCACTCTTGATGGACACTTTAAAATTAAAACGAACATAAAATGGATTGTTCATGATTTTAGCGATAAAAAGGTGAAAATTGGGCTGGGAATTGGCAGGTGCAATTCGTTTATAGTTTTATTAGGTGCAGGAAGAGACAGTCACAAGAAATCCATTTTCTTGAATACACAATTCCCAGGATAACAAATGAATAAATTTCATGTTTTTTTCTCTTCTGCAGGAGTTGACTAAATTTAGGACCACGTTTACTCTTGTTCACAAAATGTTTTCTTCACCATTTTGTAATTTATTTATCGATTTGGGATGTAATTTATTTGATTGTAACTACATGAACGCTTTCTCAATTCCATATATTTTGGGACCACACAGCATACTATAATTCGGCAAAGTGATGCGCTGGGTAAAATAATCGATACTGGATTTTTTATGCAATTAGAATTATTGAGCTGGGATCGAGAGGGCTCAGTGGTTGTCTATCTCGTTTATACAGCAAATCCCAGGCAGGGGTGGAATTTTTCCTGTTATTGTATAAAATCTTTCAGTAAACTGACATGCCACTTCAGGTTTTTATAAAATTGGCTTTGTACTCCACCATAAATAGATCATTCGATCCTCTATCTAAGCCCATCTTATGCCCAAAGGTTCTCATTCGTTGAATCCAAACCAATCAACAGTTTTCATAATTGAGGAGAGTCATCCAGTAATAAGCATATACTTTATCCTTTATCCGTGCAATGAGACGGGCACGTGGAGTCTAATTTGATGCGTCAAAGTGATGACTTTTCTCACGTTCTGACAGTCTGTATTCCTGAATGCTCCACTTTTTAGGTTGAATCCAATCCATTTTAATTATGGGTGACGAAATGAGCACGACTCTCTCTATCCTTGCGGTATAAATTATGATATCCGATGAGTTTTTTGTATTGATTGCGCATTAGAAACGTAGATACAACCATTGATGATCTACTTCATGAATCATGAATCTTAAGCATGGTAAAATAAAAATGTATTGTGCGAGTACGTAAACTTAAATTGTAGCAACATTTATGAGAATATCAAAAGAAATAGTTAACTCACAGGGCTCACCAGAATAATAGAGTACATTAAGAGCTCGGTGCTTTTAATTTTTTGACTTGCCACTGGCGCACACAACACATCTTAGATATTTGATGATTTAAAAAATCATCTCGGAATTGCTTCTTTTTTGAGTTTAGATTTTTCCTCATGCTAAGTTAACGCGACTGCATTTCCAAAATTGTTTCAAAAATTGGCAAACAAGAGGATGGAAGCAAATGTGATAGAGGAGTCAGAATACAAAAAGAAAAAAAAGTTAAATAACTCGGTCAAGAGTGAATTGGCTCTCGCAATCAGGGTTCTTACCAGAAATTTTATCAACAAACAGTCGATCGACGGAATTTAAGTATATATTAAAATCTAATCCAAATTTGCCTGTGATAACTGAAAAATTAGTGAATTGTGTTACATTGTACTGAAACATTAGTAATTACATTATCGCTAATTCTGCTTCCCCTTTAGTTAACTCTATATTACATATGTTTTTAAGCATAATATTCAATATTCAAACAGACGGACGGAAAAGTAATTGGTTTTATTACTAAGAGCTGTCTTATAAGTTAATAAAGCATTTATTATACTGGCGAAAAACCGCAGTTTTCTTGTTATTTGTGACTCAGTACCCTAAGAAGGTCTTTTTATCTCAACGAAATTTAAGAATTCGGAATAAAATATAATCTGTATATTATTACAAAGTCCGATAAAATAAAACAAAATCTTAAATATAAAATATGAATATGATTAACAGTCATGATGCGGCGACATGGCGGCGGACGTAAAGAGGCATGAGCGGGCGATAAAGGCTAGACATAACTACTGCGTAGTATATTTCATACAGTAAAATAGCTAAGAATAAACTACTGAAAAGTTAATTTCAAAAATTACCTCACAAAGAAAAAAAGGTCATAATTGCTCTCACAATGAGTATTATATGGAAGGAAATTGGCCACAAGTATGTAGTTGCTTATTTGATGTTGGCTTCGTGTTAGTACATCGATCGTCTATTTCAATACTGGAACAAGTCCGAAAACTTCTTTTTTGGCTTAAGTATTGCAATAAGTAGAGTAAATTAATCACTATTTGAATATATATTTGACAAATGCTGACTTGCTAATGAAAACAGGATAAAAGTCCTATTCCAGTACAGAACTGAAGTTGTTTCGAATAAAAACCAATTTCATTAGTGGACTATTCCGAAATGTTCTACTGTTGAATTTAAAAACAAAATCATATATTTCGAAATATTCCAATTAGTGATTAAACATTAAAGCAGGCAGAACTTGCGATGACTGTTTTTCTGATTGCATTTCCGAATTCAGCAGTGCAATTTGTTGAGTTAAGGTCTAACCGCAATGTGCATAAGCTTGCATATGCAAGACTTGAATATATCACGAATGCTTCCTTATGCACGACTAACGTTGTATAGTATATTTACACAAACTGTCAAATTGTCTCATTACTGCAAAGAAAAGTCTTCTAAGGAGTATATTGATGGTGATCTTAATTTAAGCATAATGTACAGGCAATATGAAGATTACTGTTCGCGTGAAAGTCTGGTACCTGCAAAAAAATTATGCATGAGAAAATATTTAGAACGGAATTTAATATCTCCTTTCAGCAACCAAAAAAGGATGTGTGTTCGCTTTGTGAATCTTATAAAAATTCTACGGAAACTGAAAGAATTGTCCTTGAAGAAAAATATTTAAATCATTTGAAAGAAAAAGAGTTAAGCTGAAAAGAAAAGAATAATGATATTGTAGTAGCCTGTTTTGATTTGAAAGCTATACTACAAACTCCTTGTGGACATAGTTTACTGTTTTATTATAAAAGAAGACTTAATGTCTATAATTCAACCGTTTACAATATAATAGAAAAGACTGGTCATTGCTACTTGTGGGATGAATCATTGGGTAACAAAGATTGTGATGAAGTTGGAACTAGTATTTTTCGATTTTTAAAAGACTATTGTCGAGGTAAACACGTAATTTTTTACACCGACAACTGTGTAGCGCAGAACAAAAACAAGTACATATTTAATGTCACTTTATTTTTATGCTGTTAATTGTTTAGATATTAAATCCATTACTCATAAGTACTTAGTTATTGGCCACATCCAAATTGAGGGTGATAGCGTACATGAAACTATAGATAGAAAAAAGAAACGTATTATGAAAAATGGCTCAATTTATGTACCGACGCAATGACTAGCTCTAATACAGGGTGCCTAGAAATCTGGACGACCATACGAAGTAGTTGATTTGAACTTTGATGATATTATCGATTTAAAAGCATTTTCAAAGGATATTTTAACCAATTTCTACCTTAATGTTTCTGGTGACAAAAAATTGTGTGGAATGAGATCAGAAAGTTTTTTTGTCAAATCAGAGGCTCCTTATACTCTTTACTATTCAAATAGTTAAGAGGACAGAAATATGAATGAAATAAATATAAGGGGTAAAAGGAGGGGCAGGCCAACAAAAATGCAACTCAAGAAAAAATTTTCCATCCGTCCAGGAATTTCGGCTACAAAGAAAGCAGATCTGTTATCACTTTGCAAGTCATACGCAATTCCGAGTGTTTATTGGCCGTACTTTGAAAATTTTCCAGTCAGTAAAAACGAAAGGCTGGAGCCATTGAATTCAGACTGTTGTTAAAATTAATAACTTCCATTATTGTTTATCTTCATTTTTGAATAATATTCAGTTTTTTATGAAATGAGCTTTAAGTTTATATTACCACATTTTTTTAATTGTTGTATTGTTTTACCTTAATAAAATAAAAAACATGCAGACAATTTTCTTTTTATCCATTCGGATATAATATCTATTTATAAAAACTTGATATATTCCAAAAGAGCACTTCATTTTCTTACGTCTTCTAGTTCAGTAGTGGAACATTTTACTTTTCAAGTAATACTTTTGAAATTATTAGACGAAATCTCAAAAGTGGTATGAAAACATATTATAATCTGTTACGACACTTATATAATTTTGGAATTTTTATTTTAAGTTTCCTTCAGGATTTTTATGAGATAGTGTACAACTTAAATGTCAATTACCTCGAAACAGTTAATTTTTATTTGTTCCAGTATTGAAATAGATGATAGACATCTCAAATTTTTATATTTAAATCAACCCAGCAAATACTACTCAATCGAAATTTGACTTCGATCTCCGAGTCATTCTCGACTCGATTTCGAGCCGAAAATGAAGCAAAAGGAAAATTCGAATCGAAATGAAAACTCAATATCGATTCGTCTTCTCGAAGCTTTTTCGAAGATTTTTCGTGTATTAGTGCTATACATAAGGGTCATACGTATTCGAAATTTCTTCGTTAAAGTACTGGATTTCGAATTGGATAAGAGACCAAACTGCGCTTTGTGAAAACTATTCGGCATCCAATTGAAAATGAAGAAGGAAACTGCAAGAAACATTAACATTTTCTAAATGCGAATCTTACTTTCTTAGCATTCACTTCATCACCTATGTATGTATATTACGTGATCTGGTAGGGTTGGTAATGGTTCGTAATGGGAATACCTTGTATTCTATATACCTTGGCCCGATCTATCAGTCGAAGCTGATAGCTCCCTCCGTGGTAGCATTTTGCTCAACCTGGCACGCTAGTACTTCGGCTAAATGCAGAGAGTGTGGGGTGGGTATGAAATAGAAGCCTGCACCACCACGCACCATAGTACAATAAAATGACACACTTAGTCCTGATAGGACTATACATCACCTACCTTCGAATTTGCTTGAGGATTAAATGATGGTGAATCTAGTCCAGTGCCTTCCCGAGCCACTCATGGCATCGCCGGCACATGATTCGATGCTCCTATGTACCTGAAATGTGTTGAGAAGCAGATCTAGTCAGCCTTCATGATCAATGATAGGAGCTCCGGGAGATAGAATGAAAGAACAAGCTTTACGAGAACATCACGTTATGAAAATAATTCTTTTATTAACATATGATATCATATCATATCATCCCACAATTGTAGTTGGTCCTGTTCTGATAAGCCTATATGAAAATCTTTTCTTATACCGTTGATACAAGTTTTGTGGCACTTTTCAGTAGAAATATTTTTCGTCGCTTTTGAACTTCTCGCCAGACTCCCTGATTTTGTGGTTGTTTTTGGATCCTTTTTTCATATTTAACATTTTACCTCTTGTCTCCCTGAGATCTCTCCTTTGATAATCATTTTCTTCTGCGCCTCTTCTTCTTCTTTTTCTGTCTGCAGTTTTACTCCAAGTCTTTTACCAAGCATCGTCATCTATACTATGACGTTTAGAAAACAGGGGTAGTTGGAGAGATACTTACAACTGAGGCAGGAATTTTAGGGCTATAACACGTTCCAAGTAATGTCTTTTTCATTCCAAATGTTCAGCTCCGATATTTGTTCCACAGAAAGTTCAACTGTTTCATCCCACCGAAAAGGTATAACAAAATTTAGTATAATTTAGTGGCATATGTGCATATCACACATCTAGGGAAATAACGTCTCAGCTGCTATTACTGGACGCCCATATAACTAAAATAGATTTTCCTTTTTTTGAATTCCGTATATAAGAAGAATTGCAAATTTTAACAAAAACGAAAATCGAAAGATATATTTCAAATATAATAAAGTATTTATTTCGATAACAACTTCATTAAAATTGCATTAAAATTTTCAAGTAAGAAAAATATGCGGTATACCGGTAGAAAGGTTATTTTGTAAATTTTTGAGCTACATTTTTCCGACCCCTCTTTGGACTGAGGCATTGCCGTCCGTACGTTCCAGGCAATGACACAAATCGATTTTGCTACTTGCAATAAATAAGTACGATTTCGTACTTCTTCTAGCACCCCTGAAAAGTTTTTTTGTTAGATAAAGGTCTGAAAAGACTTAAAAATTTTATTCCGTACAATAAAAATTTACTCTTAACTTTTACTTTTAAAAATAAAATTAAAGTTAGTTAAAGTTTCATTTCTCTGTGTCTTTTATCATTTGTGGCAATAGAATCCAGCACATGTTCTCATTTTTGTGTGTAGTGCTATGTTTGGGTGAACAAATATATACAGTTTTATTGAACAAAGTGCTTTGATTTTTATACCGTTAAATGCACAAAGAATTAAACAATAAAATTCCTGAATCAACCTTTTAGTGCGGAGGCTTGTTTACATTATGCAGAAAGTTGAAGTTAAGTAATGCATTTTTCCATAAGAGCCAACGCTAAAAGAAGTAAACTTCTCTAATGTGTTCAGAATTTGATGTCACGGCCTGGAACATAAAGATGGCAATGACTGGGGATACCTACGCTCCCCGTCCTCTAAAAGCCAAATCCTAGGCGAGCTACTGCATGCATTCAGCCCTCTACATTTTCTTCATGTTAAGTTTTTAGGAGCTCTTTGAGAGTAACCAAAGTTTTTGAAAATGTATTAAATAAAATAATTTGAATGAATATTTTAGAACACACTTTTATGTTTCAAGTTCAGCTGACGGTGTTACGTCACAGTCTCGGCAACAAAGTAAAAATTATCACTCTTTTATTGTTTCCTATTATTTCATACAAAATTGTTTTATAATATATGCACGAAATTTACATAATTTAGTAAGGTTTATTATCTACCTATGTGGAAACAGGTTGAAATTTTTACTTTGGTGATAATATTACCGAAATTGTGCAATTAAAACCATCAACTTAAATTGTAGCAATACTTATTCAAGTTATTTAATACAATGTTTTCTATAGTACATTTTCAGATGCTTTGGCGACTCTGGAAGGAATCTTATGATGCTTGAAGAATATCCTATCATTAAGCATTTATTTTCAAAATACAACAGTTCTTCGCCGTTTTCTGCTCTCATATAAAGACGGTTTTCTTACCCGACAATGTTCAACATTGTAAGATTTGAGTGTTTGTCAGATGACCATTGTGAAGAGCGTCTTATATTAATTGCGAAGTTACATTCACATAAAAGATAGGATATTTATTTGTAAACAAACTTTCCACTGCAAGCAATTTACAGCCATTTTTATATACAAAATTGTTAATTCAAATACCCATTTCATATGAATTGATTATTTCAAAATAAGTTTATTAAAATTTCATTGAAAATAATTATTTCTGATTTCGTTTCAAATGACGAATGCATCATAAAATTAAATTGAAATAATCTTTGGTTTCAACAAATTTTTTCAAATATCATTAATTGATATTTTTTTCTCTTTAAATATTTTTTTTTTTTATTTCAAATAAACTGGTATGTACAAATATTAACGAAGTATGGTTTTCCTGAATATTTAATTAGCACCTATGTAATTTGGTTGATATTTAGTTTGTTTCAATTTCAATCGTTCTCACCAAAGTGCATAAATAAGATCTAATAAGAAATTTCTTTGCTTTCAATCTTACTCACTTTACTTAGAAAACGGAAGAAACTTATGTTTTCATTAAATATTTAACCGAGTGTTAAGCCCTTAGATTATTGAGAATACAGGAAGTGTGGTAAGCCAAATTTAACGTAGTTAAATTCTGGTTGTGTTAGTATCTGTGTAGTAAAAGCTCAGTATAGGCGGTTAGTAGAATCAATATAGAGAGCCAGGCAACAAGATATAGCTATGGTTGAAAATATTACACTTGCTTTCACTGAAAATGACCTTCCTTAGTGGCAGTTACTAACGCCAAGAACCTCAGGAATTTCTCAACTGTCACAAACGTAAACAAATTTCAGTGGAGCGGAGCTAGCTAAAGAATTTTTCGATATTTTATCGTTTTTGTTATTGATTTTCAATTTAATTTAATATAAATATGTCTGTAAGGTACATAAAATAATTTTTCATAACTACACTCACCTGAAAAATGATTTCCCACGTCGGAAATTGGTATTGTTGTGGCAATTTTTCACCGAATACTTCAGGCTGAAAATACATGAACATCACTTAGAAATTTATCTCTTTAATATTAACATATTTATCTAACAATACTTTTAAATAAAATATCTTTCACTTTTCACAAGTTTTAAATTAAATTCAAATTGTTGCAAATTAGGAAACTTCGTTTGACAGCTGAAAATACATTTGTCTCTTTCTTCAATATAATGATGACCTACTTCACGGGACCCTGAAAAATTCCATGCTCATGCACACGAATTTTACAGGTATCAGCACTTCCTGTATTCTCTATGCTTTAAGGTTAAGCCCTAAATACAATGAGCGCTACACACTACGTTTTTTATACTTGACAGTACGAACTATCTGAGGTGTGTTGATTATTTTTAAGAATATGTGAAAAGTATTTCAAACTTAATAAAAACAAAATAAGTACAATAATTAAAGCAAGTACTCTTGTCCTAAAGGTTTATAAAAAAACTACTTTTTTATTTCAAACTTGTCAATAACTTTATTTGCTCTCATAGAATGAGAAAGGAAACAAACATAGAAAGAAAACCATTAATTTAAGACTATTTTGTGGCGCGTAAAAAACCCGTGGCGCTCATTGTATTTAGGGCTTGAATTTTACAACTGAAATGTGCACACCTCGTCCTGTCTTTTGTTCAATATCACACAAAAAACCTTAAACAAATCCGTCCACAAAAATGCCCACCATGTGATGATCCAAATAAAGCAAATTGCGCTGATACCTTTGAGTAGATCATACTTTGTTAATTTTCTTGCATCAGACCAAAGGAATTATATTAAAATGGAAGTGCAATATTTCATTATGTGTTAATAAAAGAAAGTCTTTCTGGAAGAATAACCCACTTTGTAAATGAAAGGAGAATTATTATCAGGTATACAAATCAATTAACGTAGAGAAATGCCAATGAATTATAAAATTGCAATATTGTACAAATATATTAATTTGCACAGATATCTGAAGCCGATTTTATTTTATGCTTAAGATGACCAGGCCTGCAACACAATCCAACTATTTTGGACTACCGTTGTCGCCTTCCAAAATTAAAAAAAAAAAACGGAACCAGAACTTGAGTTAAATTAAAAAGTCGGGAGTATAATAGACAATTCCATAATTACCGGCTTAGCATTTCTAATCCCGTCTAGATCTAGGTAATTTTCTAATGCTGGAATATTACAATGTTAATCAATTTAAATATTTATATATGCATATACAACATATGCAATGTTCTATATCACTCTGGTTTTATACTGAATTACAATTATTAAAACAATCTAAAAAATTGTCTAGTACGATAAGTATAGCAAGAGAAATTTAAGAAGATCTTCCTATAAATACAAAGGTCTCTTCCTTTAACAGGATTATCCTGTCCATGAATTCTTAATAAAAATATTTAGTAAAACTTGACTGAAAAATTAATTTCTGGGAAGTGCAAAATACGAACGAAAGTGATACCGCTCGTGTGCAAACTTTTCTTGTAGATAATTTCATAAATTTATGTTTCGATAAAATTTATATATCTATATATGACTCAACATGCAAGGTTTTGCGTGTGATATATGTAGTCTTTTCGCATGTTTGACAACGAAATATCCTTGAGCTATTAAGAAATATTTTACGAAATTCCGACATAACATGCAAAGAAGAGACCTTGTATTTGGGAAAAAAGTAAAAGAATGTATACACGTTGCCCGTTAAATTTAATGTTTTGTGATAAATTAAAATTTTCATTTAACAGTAACAAAAACTACAAATAATAATTATATTTAATAATATGGCTCGGAAGAGATAAAACATTTTTATTCACAAAATTCTCAATAATGAAAATATATCTATAACTAGAAAGATCGAAATAAATGTCTAAAACTAAAATGAAATAAAGGAAAAACTAAGTAAATGCAAAATTTAGTAATCATTACGTGTCCCCAATAACGATATAAAGAGAGGTCAATGAATTTAAGGTAAGGTGGACTTATCCGAATTAGCGCTTTGAAATCTGTTGCTAGACATTTCCATTTACAACTGAATAAAGATAATTTGGGTTTTGATGGTTTGATAATAACAAAATGCGATTCTTAAAGAACCTATACAGTTGAGACGATTAGCACAGTCTCTTTAGATCAGATGGTCAAAAATTTCAACCTTAGACCGGACCGTAAAGCTATCAGGAAGATTATAAAAGTGTTCTGTTTTAATACAAAATCTTTACTTTATAAAGAAATGTATGGAGATAATTGTAAAAAATCATAATGCCACTAGCATCACAACGGTGAAAAAGATATCCGCAAAATATCACCAAACCTCACAAATGGAGCCACAAAAATAACAATATTTTGCTTAGTGTTTATAAATGTCCGCAAGTGCTGAGGATCACTTATGTGAAATATTACCAAGTGGACAGCATCGTAATTAGAGTCTCAGATAACGCCTGCAAGCCCCTGTTTTTATTTTTAAAATGCTTCAAGGAGCTCCAGAAAAATGCAAAAGTCAATTTTTATGCATTGAAGGAAATACAACAGCGAGACCTTCGCAAGACCGAAGGGAAATTTTATTAGTTGGAAAGTCAGGCATTTTGAAGTGAACATATTTTTACTAAGATCAGATGAATGGGGGTTACCAAAATCGAAACAAAGTAAAATATAAAACCATTAGAGCTGGTCGGCTATCTGAGGTGCATTTGATTGATACAAATGTCGGGATCAAGTTTCGCTTGAATTTTACATTTTAGTAGCCAAAGCATCAGTCTGGCAAGAGCTGATCCAGACATTTGCTCCAGGGGGGGGGGGGTCGCCCCCATCGCCACATATAACCGCACTTGACATCAGTTGTGGACCGCCCTGTATAGCTTTCTCTTTTCGTTTCAGCATGAAAATTTCATTAGCATTCTGATATTGCCGGAGATCTTTTATTTATATAAGTTTTTGATCCCGTAAGCAATGAAAAATTTAGTCTCACATAAAATAAACATTTTTCGATCACGAAAAAATGCAAAAATTTTGCTTATACTGAAAATTCCTTAGTGGTATAATTTTAAATTTTTTGAGAATAATTTATGACTAAAAAAGAAAAAATAATAAATATAACAAATAACTTTTTATAAAACTATCTAGAATTTTCCATTTAATTAAATATTAAAATTATATTACATTTGTGTATAAATTTTAAAATTTTCATGATACACAAAGAAAGCAAAGTCAAAGCAAAGTAATTTAATTAAGTATTATGATAAACATTAGGAGTTCCAAATTTCATTGTTATTCACTGTAGTGTTAAAACTTAAACTCATAGTTCCCCAGATCTTGCTTTCTTTGTATACCCTGAAAATTTTAAAATTTATACACAATTGTAATATAATTTTATTGTTTAATTAAATGCAAAATAAAGGAAAACTCTAGAGAACTTTTATGATACATTCATTAAGTGAAGGGGGAAATTATTTTCTATTTTTTTTTAATGCGAATTTAGAAGATTTAAAAAGATGTTTTTTTTTTATTTTCTATTTAATTTGATTAGGGTATAAATTATGATTTATTCGAGCTCTAGGGGGGGGCGATCGCCCCCCCCCGCTGTATCCGCCCTTGCAGTCTGATTCGTAGTGGCGGCGAATATAATCGAGTAGGCCAAAGATAAAACTTCAATAACCTACAAGCAATAAAGATAGCAGGGGTGATTCCGATTTCTTTGGCGTAGCTTAAGCGTATATTTTAGCTACATATTTTGACATTTCACCTCAAATTTGTCATACTTTTATATTCACCAAATTCATTTTGATTTATCCCTTTCATCAACCACAAATAAAACTGAAAACAATTTGCAATGAATAAACGTGAGAATATAAGCCTAAAAGTGCGACAAATTAGTCAACTGCTTCCGAGGTTGTAACAAAAATGTAATACTATAGTAAATAGATATCTACACATATTTAGAGCAATACAAATACTTAAATTCGAGCTAATATTTTCAATTCGTAATGTGAAATGCCATTTTCAGTTTATTCCACGTAATGCAATGAATAAAATGAACTAAATAAAAACACGAAAAAAACGAGTAGAAAAATTCATTTCATTTAGGCGTATATTTTGACATTAAAGTACGTCAATATACCGGTTACAATATATCAATCGTCGCATTGTCCGCAAAGTAGGACCTTACCGAGTCGCCCCTACTCTTAAACTTAAAAAATATAGCATCAAGATATGAGGCCAACCTTTTCAACTCTCACTATAAAAAAAATTAGGTAAATTTTAAGTTACGCGGAGCTTTTAATGCTGTTAAAATTAAAATCACATATCATACTTTTTCAATTCAAGCACCTTGGAAACAGTAATGTGAGTTCACCATTCAAGTACAGATTGGGAGAATCGGGTCTCATCAATAGCATGCTTTTCTTCAGTGCCTTGATCACTGTCTGACTTCTTCGAAATAATCTGTATGTGTTTTTGTTTTCATAATAGTCTTACTAGTTGTCGTGAAACCAAGTTCATCTACATTTTTGACGAGCATTCTACTAGAAAATCGGCTTTACTGATTCCAATGTTCACGGGATTTTATCTGCCATCACTTACTGCAAGGTTTCCAAAATCTTCTTAATAACTACCAAGCTCTTAACTTGCACAATCTTCCTCAAATCGTCTTCTTCTGATTTGTGTATGCCACAATATTATTTCCTTTCATTCATCAATGGGGAATCGTCGACTTCAGAAATTTTGATAATCTGCTGATAATGAAAATATGAAAAACATCATTAGATAAAAACTTACGTCAAGAATCTCTTGGCTTTGACTTGTAGAAAAAGTTGGAGTGATGTCCTGTTTCGAAAAAATCAGTTCCGTGAATGTAATGAATTTTAATAGTTGCTCATCTCGATAGTTGACATGCAACAGATGATCTAAGTGTGGCTGGTCGTACATGCTTTTACGATGGCTTCCACTCTAACCGAACCTTCCTTTCAGACTTGAATTTTCTGGCTTCTGAGAAAAGTCTTAGTTTATTGTTCCAAAACATGCATGTAATGCTATTAGTGCTTTCGATTTTAATGATCTTTTTTTGGAAGAACTGAGTTCCGTCAACCACAGGAAACACTCTGTTTGCAAGTAATCTATCAGAGGTTCAACAGCCAATATTAAGATAGTATTTACCGATTTTATTAGATTACCTTCCACAGCAAAACCATGTAGACCTTGCCTATCATAGAGCGTTTTTAACAATTGACAAGTTCATTGAAGTTTTAACATTAATTAGAAATGGTATAGCAAATATATAACCACATACGGAATTTAGGAACAAGATCGACTGAATACGTGTCACAGACAACAAAAAGATCGAATTAAAGTCATCACTTACACGAACTCCAATCTTCGTCACACTAATTCTATGTAATAAATATAGGTATATGAATTCAAATGACGTCTGTGTTTTTTTTTTTATATTTAAAAAACTGAAACAAGAGAGAAGAAATCGAAAAAAAAAATAATCAAGCTTAACGCAAAATTTAATCATACTGACTTCTTACTTTTATACATATTTTGCTTATCTACTTTTGTGTCCTATCATCAAGCTGGGCTACCAGCAGCTTATCAGATACTCACATGAGTCCACATTTTAATGGAGAAACTTTGAGGCTACAATTCGTGTAAAAAAGAAGATATAACTTCATGAAAATTGTAATTGAGGGAGTCCAATATAAGATATGGCTATTAGAATCTTCACTCCATTGATTTTTCAGCTTAAACTTTATTACAAGCATAAGTGCGGAGGATATTACAATATTTTTCGAGTATAACAAAGCATTTAATATCCTTAAAGAAAAGAAAATAGGACCATTACTGATCATGTTCTTACTAATACTGTTATGAGTTTTAAAGTTGCTGTTGAAAAAGGTGCCTGATGGATGAAACTATTTCAATCGAGTCGATGATAGCGCATGAGTAGTACATATCACTTTAGCAATATCATCATCATTAATGATTTTCTAACAATAGTAAAAACTGAATATCAATATTGAAAATACTTCATAATAGATTTCAATAGAAAAAAAAATGCTTCTCGAAATAGATGAATTTATATTTAACTTCACACATAACAAAGCAAGAACATACATCACAAAATTAAGGACCGATTCCAGATAGCAGAAACTCCCAATCCAATCGCTGATATCTTTCACATCCAATTTACTTCAATTATAAAACAACATATTGTTTCAGTCGCTTCGTATTACAACATAGATCACGCTATACGTGGAAAGACGAAGACGACTATCGCATCGATATATCGGAAACACAGTAACGGCAAACAATCAATTCATGAAAACCAGAAGCTTCAGCCTCCACATTTCTCTATGAAAGACTAAATAAACTTAGCCGGGTAGTTTCTAAGCAATCTCATGCCATGATCTAAATTGTGGCTGTCATGTAGGCCTGTCCCCGATTTGATCGATACTCAAAGACGCATTTCTAAATTAAAATGAAAGAAGGTCCCAAGAGAAGAGCCTCTGGATATAGTGGAACTGAATCCCATCAACCGACGCTAACAGCATTGTCATGTCAATGTAGCCTGCGCATGCGATGCTTACTATATCACAAGGCACTTTCCACTAATCAAATGGACTGAAAGTTTTCAATCTGGATAAGACAATCTGCTCCACACATTGCACACTTTTGAATAACGCGCGGTAGGCCATGGTAGATAGTCGCCGGATAGTTCAGAAATGGGATGCACATTCAGGCGACGGAGATACCTTACATATCTACTTATGTACGTATGTATAATCGCCTTAGGTAAATCCGAATTACAACGCAAAAACGACTCGTCTGTCGATTGAATAGCCACGAACTGTTTGATAAACAAGACTCAGATATCGGAAGCAGTTCAACTGTTAGTTAGTTGACAAGGGATGGGAACTACTGATTAACCTGATATTTCGAAGGAATTCATTTTCTGTGGCTTTTAAAGAAGTCATAAAATTAGGCGTCCTTTTTCAGAGATTATGAGATTGCACATGAAAATTTAAATGGTTGTCAGAAAAGGCGAACGAAACGATTTTTATCATATTAATCCTCGTGGTCATAAGGTAAAACAATTGTTTGTTGATTATCGTTTGTATAACTTTGTATGGGACCATCAGTTGGTTTTGTACTATGAGTGGGAGGGGTAGGACTTTTGATCTATTGATAAGGGTGCTTTTAGATAAGTCATTGCCTCCTTACTCAAATCCTGGTCGAGATTTTGACAATGAAGCCTTTTTTGACGTCTAATTCAAAGGCAATAAAGTCAGTAATAATTCACCGTAAAAATGACTAGTGCTTTCAATGGGCGGTTAGTTATCTTTTCACGCCTTATGAAACCAAAAATCTTTCTGGCATACTTAGAAATTTTTAATTTAGGTAAACAGACCAATTCGCGTCCTTTAAATGAAATGTCATACTTACTAGAATAGCTTTTAGTAGAATTTACTTAATGTCGATGTTTAAACTTTTATAGTACAATAGTAAGCTGAATATTTGTCTTTTAATGTAAATTAAAAACTCAAAACATTTATCCAGTATGCATAATAATTGCAAATATCAGAGCTTTCAGCCACAATGGAGCCAATTTGTATCCAGAGTAAAAAAGATATAAAAACTGCTTTTAGAGTGGGCGTTAAATTAATCTTACGACTTTATTGATCTTTTCGTTATTCCCGATTTGAAAAGACATTAAAAAATAAAAAGTTATCATAAAATTCACAGTAACATAACATTCTTCAGATTAAAAATAATTCAATTCAAATTGGGTTGTTTAAGATAACAGTATCTTTTAACTTTTATAATTTTATTAAATTAAAAGGAACAAATCAAGAAGGAATTATATAACATAATGCAATTTAACGTTTTATAAATTAAAATAATAAAGGAAACTTTTGCTTTAAAGCTGTATTTAGTTCATTTTTTTTTGTTTTATCCAAATTTAAAGCTCTTGGTATCTCATCTGCTCTTCTATTATGAATTGAAAGTTCTTTTACCTTGTCCAGTAATATGGAGCCATCTGATACGGCCTTACACCTAACCGCTCGCTATATAAATACCAGTGTGCCCCAGGGATCTTTTATCTTTCCATCTTTCCTCTTAATTTTTATTAAGGATCTGCTTTCACTTAGATATACTTTGAATCTTATACATTAATTTGACGATGACAGTACCTCGATATCACTTACTCCTTTCGCAATCTCACAGACTCCAGAAGAAAGCCGCATTTCTCAAATGAGTATGCATGGATAGTTCATCTCTTTACAATGAGATCATCACTTAACCACTCCCGCTTCTTTGATGGCGGATTAGTTGAAAACATCATTATCTGCTGGTTGAAGCATATATGTATTGTGTTGAGAGGAAGTGCGTATAAAATTATTCTCTTCAAGCTCAAATGTTAAATGGGACTTGTGGCCATCAACAAAAATGATCACATGATTTTGAATTTGGTCATTAAATAGCCACCTATTTAGCCCATTCGTGATATATTCTTATGCAGCCTGACTCAGAACGACCTAAAAACCACTCCTCTGGCATGGATATTGACTACATCCCTAGGTGGACGTACCTTAGAATATAGAGAGAAGAGGAAGTTTTGATATCTATAAAATTCATGTACATGAGCGTGGCTTTTCTTTGAGGTTCTTGATGTAGGGAAATTGGAGAAATGTATGTTCAGCTGCCTACATTTAAATAAGCTCAGAAACTCCTGGAATCCTTGGTGTAGTAATAGCGACTAAGAGCATTATCGGTGGGAGCAAGCGCAATATTTTCAACCATATATCTTTTTTCCCCGCTCTCTATGTTGATTATACTACACGCCTGTACTGAGCTTTCAGACAGCGGCAACAGATTCTAATACAACCAGAATTTTACTACGGTAAATTTGGCTTATCAAACTTCCTGTTCTCTCTATCTCCGAAGGATCGTACGTAGGGGAAAACAATAGTTTCTTCAAATATGTCTCCTGCATTCATCTTCTTTATATAATTTTGCAGCTCGTCAAATCTCTACAAAAATCATATCTCTGGCTAAATTAGGGCTTCGGGAATTCCATATACAAGCTCTGGTTTGCAATTGAGGAAAAAGTTATACCATTTTTATACCCTAGATGAAATCTAAAGGGTATACTAAGTTTGTCAATCTATTTGTAACGCATAGAAAGTGATTTTAATTTTTGCATATTCGTCTGTCCGTCTATCCGTTCGATAACTCGAGAACGCGTGTACTTAGACAACTGAAATTTTGCACACAAGCTTCTTAGAAAAATAGTAAATATAATTTCAAAAATGGGCTAAATCGGGCAACCCATTCTTAGTGTTGCCATATAAAAATTTGGAATTGTTACGTATACTGTCAAAACAATCAGTCCCAGACATTTTTATTGTACTAAAAACTTCTTCAGAATATGAAATTCTATAAAATTAGTTATAATCATTTTTCTCTCCAACGAACCGTTCTAGAAATATATGCCAAAAACCACTTCAAAAGTCAAAATTGCACAGATATATAACCCTGCGAAATTTCATACGGGCATTCATCTACGGTATCATAACAATTGTTCTTAGATCAGTTCTAGCTTTTTTACTTGTTGAAGAAAAAGATAAAGCCATGCCATCGTCTTGATCAATTTCTTGAACTGGACAGGACTTAATGAATGCTTAACGACTCCACTCAACTTAACTAGTTTTTTCTTCGATTTCTGATAAAATACTTTGTAGTCCAGACTTTCCTATACCTTCGGAATGTCTTCCAGACAATTTGCAATGATGTTTTGGAATATTTTATCTGATGCTTGTTGCTCTAATAGAAAAGTTTCTTTGTCGAATGTCCGACAATGCTCAACACTTGAGCGGTGGTTTATCGCTTGAAACTTGAGCGGACTCAATCTTGAGAGGACTCACTGCTTGAGCGGCTTGAGCGGGCTCACTACTTAGCAGACTCATCATTTGAGTTGAGCGGACTGGAATCATGCTTTAAGGGAATCTGATTTAATTAAAATTGAAAATGAAACTGAAAAGCTCACAAAAAAGTCATTCATAATATTAAATTATATTAATTAAGCTTTTGCTAATTTGTTTAACCAACATTTCTTCTACGCTACGCCATTTTGGGATTCAGATTTTGATGATGACACAAATTCAATAGAGGGTCAGAAATTGTTCTTGGAGTATAATTTTACCACAGACAAAGCCTCGAGCGTATTTAAAAACACAGCCCTGCCTAATACTGCTTTGGTAGAAAGGTTATTTAGCATAGGAGAACTAGCGTTAACTGCTAATAGATGTAGTCTAAATGACGAAAATATTCGTCTTGAAATGCAAGTGATGCTACATATCATTGGAAAAAATGTAAATTCAGACGATGATTCTATTTCAGTTTCAGTTTCAATTCTAATTAAATCAGATTATTTTATGTTATTTAAAATATGATTTGAGTCCGCTCAACTCAAATGATGAGTCCACTCAAGCAATGAGTCTGCTCAAGGCTTGAGTCTGCTCAAGGCTTGAGTCCACTCAAAAAGTGAGCCCGGTCAAGATTGAGTCCGGTCAAGATTAAATCCGTCAACCAGTGAGTTCGCTCAAATTACGAGCGATGAACCAACGCTCAACTGTTGAGCGGACTCACTGCTTGAGTTGAGCGATGAGTTGAGTCAAAATTTTAGTACTTTACATTCCTGCAATGCATTAAATCAGACTAATTAATAAAGTGTTGCTTGTAGGCCGCAATTTGGGGCAAGCGAAAAAACTCAGCTCCATTTTCTGGCCACCAGTAGGTTACACGTAAACAGGCTTATGATTGTAATTCATATGAAATGTAACTACTTCAAAAGCCTTCTCATGAAATTAAAATGGAATATCGTACATTAAAAAAATGTTATTGAACTTTCGTATTATTTACATGCCGACACCTAATGAACTGAACTCTGATGACTGAACTCTAACTTAACGATCCTGTTGTTCCCTTTAGATAGGTAGCAGATATATACACGAATATAAGGATATAGAAATATCTGAATTTTAAAGAAAATACGTCGTGAACGCGAATTGGTGCATCTATGTTCGTAACAAAATATTGAACACATCCCTAGTAATCTTTTTAAGAATAGTTATTTCCTAACTTCAACATATGGAAAGGATAGATTTGCTGCCGTATTTCACTGAGATGGGATTGTAAAAGCAATTTAGAATTTAACTCCTCTACCTATTCAATCCTAATACATCTTGTGTAAAGAGTTTCTTTATGATAATTCGATTAAAAAGAATCGAATACTGTCGCATTTTGACCCGAGAGGAAATTTCCAACGGGCACATATTAGTCGTCAAGCCTGAACAACTAAACAACTAAACTAAATCCATATTTTTGAAAATTAAAATGGGGTACATACCCTTGTTTTAGACTAAGTGTTAATAACGCAACTAAACACAAGCTCCCCTGTATAACGGGGTACCAGGGCACAACGGGGTAAGGATATTTTTCTATGACCGAATAGACTTACGTGAACTTGTTTCCGCAAGCCAATTTGTCATTACTTACACTCTTACATTCATTGCCATAAGACGGAATACAAGTTGTGTGCTGTGTCCCATCGATAAAAATTAAATAACTACCGTTTTCTTATTTGTTTGTGGGATAGTGAAAAGTAGGTTCAACCATTAAGGCCACCGTCATTGTAATTTATGTGTAGTATATAAAAAGAGCTGAGATTCAAAATAAGTTTTTTAAATAATATTTCTTCCAAACACAAGTCAAGAGCAAAACGGGGTAGGTATAGTGCAAGGGGCATAACAGGGTCTTTTTTTTCTAAGTAGTTTGGGACATACTTGGGTAACCTTCTTTGCTCCTTTGCATGTGTTTACTTTAGCTTTGTTAACTAACTTTATTTGTAGTGCTATTGCACTAACTGTTTACCTTGTGCAAGCCTGCAGAACGATTTCAAAAGTAATTTAAACTGATTTTTAATAAAGGAAATCTAACCCCATTTTGCCTCAATGTAAACCCTATTATGCCCAAATTGTAATGCAAAACGGGACAAATGACTTATTTTTCTCATTAATATTATTATTTAGGAAGACGCTGTTTACTTTTTCCCTTATTGGGGCTAAATTATTAAATCATGATATGGCCTTGTATTTGAAATAAATATAACTGTATAACATATTTATGCTAAGTTTACCCCGTTATTCCCCATGTTCCCCTACCTGGAATTCTGAGTCCATCGTGAACCATATATATAGATGAAATATTCTTCGTCTACAATCCCAAATACCAATACTTTATATTGGTGGCCTTTCAGTCTCTTATATTGACATGCTCTTCTTCTGCGGATCATTTGTTTAGATGACTGAATATAATCCATCGAAGCTGAAAAACTGTAAAGTTTGCCTCAGTTTGCTAGCTTTTTGTCTTACATCAATTATGACATTACATCAATAATATACATATAGTATCACCCCCAATTAAGTTTGACAGAAATTCACCAGAAGCAAGGGTCACCTTCCTTGTGGACAGGTAAAAAGAGAGTCCTTATACTCAGGCTTTCTTTACATAATACTCAAGTGGTCTGAATTGTTTATTTAATATCATTCCAGTGCCGACATTTATCAACAACGGACCTTCCGTATTTAGTGGTCCAGTCTTCGACGGGGTCACTATCCGATTTTCGAATAACCTGCAGCCTATCATTACAGTAAATAGGCACTTTTATAAGTAATTATAAGAGGTCCTTTCTTGGGACCTGTGAAATAAACTTCGTTATTCAGAAAGGACCACAATCAATGTTGTACGAGGATACCGTCAAGTAGGTAAATATCGAAATATATAAGAAATTACATAAATTTTAAGACTTCAAAGATATTTTTTTAATTTATGTGAGTGTTGGTGTTGCCCAGAGAAAAGGGCAGAAATGTTTGGGCCGATATGCATAAAAAGTTGTTTTTATATGAGGAGGAAATTCCTTTTTATACGTTTTCTTATCGTGCTTGAAATTTTTCAAAGAGACAAGAACTAACTTCATGTCCGTGTAATTTTTTTTCTATCTAGTACAGAAATAATTTTGTTGGCCTTCACAGTCATCTTTTCAGTACTGCACTTTTTTATAGTAACCAATTTGGGTACATTTTTGCGCCACTCAGACCATGTTAATTAGCAGCAAGACAGATCAGTCACAATTATTTATAAAAGAGTACTTTTTTAGTATACCACAATTTAGGGACAGATACAGCTAAGGATCAGTCGCAAGAAATTTCGGTACATTTTCTGTATTTTGCTGAACAAAATGGTTCAATACGCGTTAAATTTATTCCATTCTAAAAACTTTTCTGGGGATGTTTGTGAAGCAGGAAAGAGCATATTCGGGTGTAAAAGGTATGGAAGGATCGTTTCAAGTGAAAATAGCTGCCAAAGGGTCTTTGAAGAGTCTTCAATTTACAGACGACAGCTTGTTAGAATATTATCTGCGCGAAACAAAACCAATATTTCAAGAAAGAACTATTACTCGTAATTGGAGAAATTCAACGAAACTCTACAGAGGCAAACAAATCATTGTGTATTGCTGTAGTTAGTTATTGCATATAAAAAAAGAAATCTATTTTGGAAAAAAAAATGTCTTATTATTTCATTAAATTCAATAGTTTTACTAGAATTCCAAACGTTAAATAAAAATTAAATAAAGTCAAACTTTCTTAACTTTTCCATGAAGTCATATGTACAAAGTATGTATTGCATGTGTGTGACTGCTATTTTAAATAGACATAATGTATATACGTAATGCTTTGATTCCTGTATTTTGCAAAGTTACAATTTATGATGAAATCATGAATTTGAACAAAATATATATTGGTAGTTTAGTTACTGTGCAAAGTGTTAATCTACTGGAATTCTTTAACAAATAAGCTACTTGGAAACCGTTCAGAAGTGGTAACACAATCCACGATATATACGAAGATAAAATGTAAAAAATTCTATGAAATCGCGTTCACAAAACAGTGAATGAGAACAGTAGGTGATTGTTGTTTTTTCATATATAATTTCACGGAATTTTATTTGGTTTTTCTTTCGTCAGGTTGATTTTATACACCCTATTAATTAAAAGGCCCCTGCATTTTCCCAATGGAGTTCTATGACTATAAATATGAGTGATACGGAAGCTCTAGGAACTTAGCATTTTAGCAATATTATTTATTTATTAATTTCGCTAAATTATAGCTACAATGGTATTTGAACACAATACTTAAATGAAAGTTATAGTATATAACAATCATGGATGATTTTTCTTAATTGGGACTTATTAATATGAAAATAAATCGAATGGAAATTCGAATTAAAAGTACAGCACATTCTAGATTTAGTTAGGCTCAGTGTCAATAATGTGAGGGAGCTATGGGAGCACAAATAAATAAAATCATTAGATCGTAAGTATGGAGTTCATGAAATGAAATCAATTTTCTCAAGCATCAAAAGCATGTCGACGTCACCCTTCACAAATTGAAATACAAAGCTTTTATCACATAATTCCTACGAGTTTAATTAATTTTAATCTTTTCTTATAAGGAAGCAGATGAAGTTGATCCCTCCATTCAAGACCTCTTAAGGCAAAACGTAAGAATCTCATTTGCATGCTCTCAGTACGATCGCAGTGATTTTTGTAAGAGGGAGACAGGACTGGCAAATTCCAGAATTGACCATCAAGAGTGGTAAAAAGAACTTTAGTAATGTAGATATCATCTAATCCTTTTACCCACTGCTTTACAAAGCCTATCATTGAATTCTCTATATTAACGATTGATAAATGTGGAAGTTAAAGGTGAGTTTGGTGTCAACAATACCCCCAGGACACACATTTTATCAACTTTCAAAAGTAACAACCCCTTCGTAACATAGACAACATTCGATGGGACTCGCTTGCGAGAGAAAATGGTTACCCTACATTTATCCAGTTTGCCCATGTCGTGCTGCAATTTAAACAACCACAATGGGAATCGATAGATTTATACAATTTTAAGTCATCTGGGTATATTAAAAATCAGATTTTTTAACTACATAGGAAACATCATTTATGAAAAATATGAACAGAAAGGGCCCTAGGTGACTACCCTGTGGGACACCGGAATAAGCCGTTATACCAGTAATTATTTTAATTTGTTATAAGATTGTGTATGCATTGTGAAAAATATCTATTCGATCCGTATATTTTACATGATAAATTTTGTGCATTTGACATTTGCAAGTAATGATGAGTTTCTTCGAACTGTTTATCTATATTTCCATCTTAAAATATTTTTAGACCAGAGTTACCCCCTTGCCTACCTCACACGAATTCTCGAATGTTCGACCCCGTTGTGGAGGGAGGCTTCGAAAAGTTCATTTTAAAATTTGATGATACGCCTTCGGGAATACAATCGATTAGTAAAACTGTCATTTAAACTATGACGATTTTGGCAGTTTCGTAACTCAGTTCAGACTGCTCACTGGACAATTATTTATATCATTACTGGCTCTCATTCGGTGTAAATAAGTTTTGGAACAGTTGACACATATGTAATGGAAAAATTGCCGATTTTATTGCTTTCAAAGTCAAAGATCTCTAAAAATAGTTCTCAATTATAATCTTTCAAGAAAATCCAAGATCATTAGTCTACCTTAAGTGTTATTACAGTGAAACATTACCTGAGATATACCTCATAATTGTGAAGTAAAATTAATTCGATTTACAAAAAAAAAAATTAAGGATGGAAGAAACAATGCACGTAAGCCAAAATCTGACATGAATCTTGAATTGCAATAAACAAATATTATTGGTGAAACTGTTGGCAAACTTCTCTCCATCATTAACTCTAAACGTTATATGCCAACCAATGTTGATCTTATCTACGGGCAAGTGAATTAATACCTTGTACAAATGGTATTGTATGAAAAGACAAATTAGGAAAAGGTAAGAATGGAGTACTCCTCGGAATTAAATCTTCCAAGTCAGATTTAACGAACAGAGTTTTAGCTATATTTAGGAGCAATTGTATAGAGTACCGACTTTCCTAGTAATAGTGCATTTTCACTGTAGTAAAATTACTTAATTTCAATGAGTTGATTTCATAATTACGTTCCGGTATTTTCACTGCTACTGAGTGATATCGTTTGACATGTTTTAAATTAAAATATCAAATTGTCATGTAAAACAATTAATTACATAAATGAAACTTTTGCAATTAAAGCGATATATTAATATTGCCGCATAAAATGTCAGCAACTTCAACTTATTTTTAATTTCTTCCTTAAAAAGTTATTGACAAGTATAATCAAGAAAACAGTTTGACAAAAAGTGAAAAATCAAAAGAAGCTAGTTTGCGCAAATGCTCTTAGTTTTCATTTCATTGAAATTACAGAAAATAAGATGATTTTGATTAAGCTTCTTGAGAGACAGACTTGTAATTTCAATATTGATATATTGATAATGCAATTATATCAATTGCCATATAAAACTTCAGAGACATACTTGCGGTTTACAATACTAAGAATTTAATTAAAGAACTTACATTTGATTCGTCATTTGACTTCAGAAAGCTCCGCGCACGTAGAAAGCCCGAGCAAATATATCTATATGAAAAATAAAAACGAAATAGACACTTCAATTTTACAAATGTCAGAAGAAGTGGTGCCAACATTATTAAATTCGGTTCTAAAAGGTTCGTGTATTAAATGATTATGATTTATAACTAGGGTCATATTGCAATAAACTCGAATATCGCGTAGCTTAATTTCTCTTAACTCGCAACTTGTCGAAACACGAAACAACATGGATTGTATAATGCTCCACTGAACTGATGATTGTCAGTCGTTAATGAGTGCTTGTGTTATGCGATTTAGTTCTTATCCCTTGTGACAGTTTTTAACATCTACAAAGCAAAACCTTACAATTTCTAAAAATCCAAAAAAAATTAAGTGACAAATAGTTTTTTAAGAAATTGGCGACTGGAACACATGTAAGTAATGCTCCTTGATATTTTGTGTTTGATAAAGAAAATCAGTTAGAGAATAACAATCTAAAAATTTATGTGTTTTATGAAGTAACCTGAAAAGGAGAGATGGAACATTTTTCCAAAGGAGAGATGGGACAACTTGTTTCTTAAAATTTTCATTTATTAAAGTTTTCAGTTCTTTGTATTTAATAAAATAACTAACTTTTCGACTTAGATTATACTCTTGTTCTATAAGCACTTAATTAATATAGGTTTTACAGTAGCAATGCCGACAAAGTACATTCGAAAGTCTGCTTTGAGGGGAAATTGGAGCGAGTCTAATTTGTTGGAGGCTATTGCTCAAGTCCAGGATGGCAAAATGAAGTTTAAGAAGCAACCCGCCAATTTTAAAATTCCACATTCTACGTTAAGCCGTAGAATAATCAAAACGACAACAAAAGACATGCACTTGGTCCAAGGTGTACACTAGGTGAGGAGAATGAGATGAAGATTGTGCGACACATAACAAAACTGCAAAGGAACGGATTCGCTCCCTCTCGAGATATAGTGAGGACAATGGCATTTAACTTGGCAGAACAACTCCGGATTCCGCACAAATTCGACAGGCAAACTGGAATGGCAGGATACCAGTGGCTGACCTCGTTTTTAAGACGAAACTCGCAATTATCTGTTAGAATATCCGAAAGTGTCTCTATAAATCGTTCACAAGTGATGAACAAAAGGGACGTACGAAACTATTTCGAAATTTTGTAAAGAGCCCTATTAGACAATAACCTTCATGATAAGCCTGGACATATCTTTAACGTGGACGAAATAACAAAGCAGGACAAGTTATTGCGGAGAAAGGCTCGAAAAACGTAGCAGCAATTTCGTCCGGAGAAATGGGTGAAACAATATCTGTTATTGCATGCTGCAATGCTGAGGGGCTATTTATTCCACCAACCTGCATTTTAAAAGGTAAAATAAAGAAGCCAGAATTTGAAGGAGGGATGCCCCCTGATTCTGTTGTCATGATGTTGCAAAAGTCGGCTTATGTTATGATATCTTTTACGATTGGCTCAAAAATCAGTTTGTACCAAGAAAACCAACTGGACCTGTTGTGCTGCTTCTTGACGGACATTCTTCTCATGCGAATGTGGAGATGCTTGAGTATGCAGCTGAGCAGGGCATAGTCCTAGTTTGTCTTCCAGGCCACACAACTCAGTTTCTTCAACCGCTTGACAGGGCTTTTTTCAAACAATTTAAGAGTTTTTATTATGTAGAGTGCAACGTTTTCATTCGGCACAATCCTGGAAGAAAAATCACTCGCCTGGTGTTTGGGAAACTCTTGTCAAAAGCGTGGAACAAATCAGCAACTATAGGAAACGCTACAGGCATTGTTCCTTTCGACCCAAATGCAATACCTGATTATGCATTTTTGTGCAGTGAAAATGATTTTGATTCAACATCTAATTTCAGGTTTGAATTTAACAAAATGTTTACATACCAGAAGTTTTTTGTAATAAATTTTCTTTACAGAGATATTCCTTCTATACTATTCTATTCTATGCTAAAAAGCACTCCACTTCCGCACAGCTATAAGGACAGTCCTTCCACATCAACTAGAATCTGTGAAACAAACATTGTGGAAAATGCACCACTATCTTAGACGTTATTCAACCCATTCCCCACCAGGAGAAACTAAAAACCACAAAAAGACAATTGGCATGTGTCCTCACCTCTCTGGAGTCTATAACCGCTAAAAAGCACAGATTAGTTACAAAGCCTATAGTGTGTAAAACACGACCAAAGGATTTTTCTTCGGAAAATTCCCTGTCGGCTGTGTTGATAGATAGCACTACTGTTTTACACAACTATATGGATATTCCTTCGACATCAGGTTTGCCTACAGGTTTGCAAGTTCTTAGGCCTGCTCCCCACCAACAGATATCAAAAACCACAAGGAGATTAAGGCACGGAAGAATCGTTAAAAAGACTGCAGTAAAAAAAAGAAGCACAGACTTTTCTTCATGGTAAAGCTCGACAACCTCTCTTCACCTGGATGAAAATGATAACGATTCTGAGCCGAAGTTCGATGATAATAAGTGCATTGGTTGCGGAGAGGACTACAATCAAACAAGGAAAACGGAAGATTGGTTACAATGTGTTATTTGTAAATTTTGGTACCATGAATTTTGCTCTAAATATGCAAACACCTGTGAAAACTGCGCCAAAGCAAGCATTTAGGACTGTAAATGACATCATTTTGACGTGTCCCATCACACTTCTTTCACTGTACCAACTCACCCCAAGAAGCTAAGTGAGATGGGACATTTGCATTTTTTTAAGTTTTTTTTTTATTTTTGCTACTGAATTATGTATTTTTTATTTTTGTTATGAAATAAAGTTAAGTTCCGTTCGTTATTTAATTTGCAAAGTAGTTTTAATTTGTAAGATATTTTTGTCAAAAGTTATTCGGACTTAAAAAATAACGTACCATCTCACCTCGAATTACCCTAAGGGGTATAAATGCAAGTGTACCCACAATCGCTTCTTAGTTTTTTTTTTTCCAGATATATATGAGTTCAAACGTGTACAATAATTTTTATTAATTTTTTATCTATTTATAACCAATCAAAGCATATTCAGACCGACAATATAAAATCATTGTATAAATTTTACTTTACTTTAAGTTTCTCGCTTAAGTCTTTCGTTTTAAGACTTAAGTGAAGAACTTTCATTATTTGATATTATATGATAATCATTCAGAGGTCGAGTGAAATGACATTTTTTAACAGCTTAATATTTGTGACTACGAATAGGTGGCTTTTCGTTAATTCACAGAGGACTCATTTTTCTTTATTAGCATGAGAAAAAAGAAGCAACATAACAAGATTAATTATACTAACCGCATCTTTTAAACTTTTCATGTTCAGAAATAAAAATCAGGCATGAATATACATATGCACATCCATTTTGAAGAAACCAACACGAGAAGTATTGCCGAGCATTTTGCAGCAGGAAGACGTACTTGATGCGAGATAGTTTCTCTTATTTAGATGATATATACTCGAAGGAAACACAAAAAGACTTAGACGAGAAATTGTTCACTTATAAGTTCTACTAGATTCATTCGAGTGCTGTATGGCGAGAAGTGGGAACAATCACCCAATTTGAAAATTGGAATGAGTAATCTTAATACCATTCATACTTACTTTTTTAAAAAAGTTTTTAATTGGCCATTCATGGGACCTCCATTATTGAACTTATGTGGTAGGCGATCAGAGATATGGATGAGAGCCCTCTGATCCCTGGGTCAAAAAGCTGAATTTTTCTGCATTTTAATGCAATCTGTAAATTCATTGAAATTATTTTCAATGAATTTCAGTCTTTTAGACAAGATGTCCATATAAAGAGTTAAATCCACCTCGTGCAATAATAGAGCATGTAAGGGACTGGTTGGGCGACGAATATTTAATTATTTAATGACACTGCACCTTTCAGCTTGCAGGGTCACAAACTGTGGTTTAGATATATCCTATCTGCCAAAATATGTTGCAAGAGTTTTAGTCTTCAAGATAATTCATTATTGAACTGAAGCGGTAATGCCATATTGAGGCATTATGTCCTCCACTTTTTTCTAGAGCTCTAACAGAATGTCCCGTCTCATGGCCTAATCGAACTATCTACTATTTGTAGTAACTTTTTCGAGATCTCATTACCCCGAAAGCACAGCTTAATCATTTTGCACATTTTAGAGAGTAGAAATTTAATTGTGGGTAAAGTGATTTTTCAAAACTTTGTTGGTAAAGTGATTTTTCAAAACTTGTTGATTCAAATTATCAATTTGACACTGAAATTTTGTGAATTTTTGGTGCAAAGGTGAATTTTTACTTTAATTAATTTAACATTAAAGGGAACCTACGCTTGAGATATAATTTTCGGAGAATCATAATTTGTTTTAAGAATGAGGGAAAATTTATATAATTAAAACGAACTTTTCTACAAGAAATAGATAATTGCAACATTCGCACTTAACTCAAAACTTTGATAAATCTTAATATAAGGTTAACACTGATTAATATTCTTCTGATGATATATATAATAGTAGCACAGTACCTTCCAATTGAAGTAAAGCCTATAGTATACAAATATTCAAATTAAAATACTTTGAAATTTATTGAATTCCGAACTGAAGGTTCACGTTAAGAAGTGGCTGATACCCACTCATACATCGGGCTGTTTTATTACTTTTTTTTTTTTATTGCAAGGCAGTATTTCATCTGAATTTTATTCGCTTTGTTTATAAAATTAAACACTGTCTAATAAAAGATATTTAGGAATTATTCATAGTCGAAATGTGTCAAAAAAATTTGAAGATCAAAATTATAATAGTTTCAATTAGTTTGTAACTTTTTTAATTTTATATTGTGACTTGGTCATATAAGTAATAAGATAAGATAATAAGTAAACAATTCGAGATTCTTTGGAAGTCACAACAAAAACAAATTTTTATCTATTTAACCGTTGGACATCATCCTGTATCAACTAACAGAAGAAATTGACTAAATACAAAAAAGAAAAAAATCCACAATGCTAGTCTATTTAGCCAGAAGGTACCGATATGACTTACCGAGGCTAGATAGATAAGTGCCTATAGTAGATATATAACAACATAGCAGCAGCAGCAGCAACTGATCACAAGCTAAGCTAGAAATGAGGTACGAGAGCATCCAGTATAGCTAATGTAGGCGCAAAACAAGTAAAAAGTCAGTGCGCCCGCCATACCATATATAGAGGAGGATCGAGCCGAACAAAAAGTGCACAAAAAACTAAAAGCAATAAGAAGCTCGAACAACCATTTATGGATCGTGTGGGAGAGGAATGAGAGCAAAAATTTTGTTCAATTGAGAATTACTCTTATACCTACAATAAACTCAGTTGTACAACACCACCGCCTAAAAGTCCATAGGTGAGCTGTAGTCCAGTACTCCAGTCCGCTGCCTGGCTAATGTAACCGTAGAATATATACCTGGAAGTAAGACACGATCAAAAGGTGATCATTAATAGTGATGGGCACATTGCATGAGAGCTCATGATCTTATTATTGCAAGCCCCCCAGCTCCAGTATATATTTACGATTGAAGATATTCTTCTCTTTTGGTTCATTCATTGAAGCTCTTGTATGGTACGGCCAGGCAGGCCTCCAGCTCATTTATCGTAAAGTTCGTTGCGCGCGCAAAATTTTCAGATATAACCTAAGAGAATCGAGTGATTGTAATGTACATATACCTGTTCCAGCCAGATTTACTCTTAACTATCATTATATATACAAAGCGCACCTTAAAGGTAGTTCATTCAGAGCAAAAATACAATGATATTACTACAGAGCTTCAGTATAGCTTGCGACTATCTTCTTCGCTTCATTTGATCTTCCACTGAACTGTTTGTTTATATGTATGTGCACCACCTTTACTGTTCGTCTTATATACTACAAGCCATTCCTTCTTGGTCGAGTTTTCAACTCGATCGCATTATTACAAACTGCCCGCAACTCAAGTATGCTAAAAAGTTAATACAGTTTTCAGTTGGTATCTAGTACCCCGTACTTGTAATAACGACACGATATGTCGCTTTTGGTACTTTGATCGTCGTTCTTTAAGTCAAATGTGATCGTTGGAGGAGGTTTTGATTGTAACTCTAGTAACGATTAACGCACTTTTCTTTACAAAATTCTTCAATTTTCCTCGCTTCTTGTGTGTAAATATTTAGGGATTAAGATTGATTTTTTCGCACTTTGTCAATTGTAAATAATTTTTTGTAAATTTCGCGATTTTTCCTTTTTTTTTATAATTTTTAATCTATTATATTGTTGGTGCAGTGATTGTTTTCCCACATTTTGTTTCTGGGATAATAAGTTTTTGTGATTTGATAACTGTTAATTGATGAAAAGAAGCAAATGTCAATTCATATATTTATTTAAAATAAAGATTATATTTTAAATGTGTTTAGTGTGTGATGATGAACCCACAAAAGTCGATCATATAAGTGAGCCTTAAAAATAAGTTGACATCAATCGTGACAATAATTTGTTGTTGATAACATTCAAAGACTAAAGAAAAACAGAAACAAACAAAAGTAAAATGCAAACAAATGGAAGATTATTAGTGAACTGATTGATAATCAATCGGAAAGGATACAGTAATAACGAGGGGAAATTACAATACTAAGGAAGTGAGATTTTCAGTTTATAGTGCAATTATAAATTAATGAGCTCATAATAAAATGAAAAAGTTTATATATAATTTGTGACTGCATCAGTGATCTACAAATGATCTAATATTTTGTTTATACCATTTATTATAGAATTTCAACCTAGATCAAGTCTAGTAGAAAATTATCAAGAGTGCTGTGCTGAATCTCTACAATTATCCCGCATTTAGCGTCAATTGTGCACATATCAATTAAGATAATCTCGTAGATAGATATATTAGCATATCATATTCATTACACTTTCATCGACGATCTTTCTATGTGTCGATTGACACACCTTTTTTTGACATTCTTACATTGCGCCTCCTTAGAATTTTCTCAAGCTCTCTGGTGGTGATTACTTAAACACCGATTTATTGACAATTATTCTCTTTCTTTCCTTTGCAAATGTGATGTGATATGAAGTAGAAAAATTAAAATTAAATAAAAAATTATAAAAAAAATAATGTTGAAATAAAAATTACAATTTGCAGTAAATCAGTCGGTTAACTTCTACAAATGTATACGAGTACATATATGTACGTACCTACTCTGCTCGTACGTAATTGGTGAATTTTAGCGAGTCGTTATTAAGTGACAGTGCAATCGTGCCCCCATAAAAATGATCGTGCCAATTACTTGAATGAAAATAAAATATTTTCAACTGCATATCATTAAGGTGATATTACAATTACCATGATCATAATCATTAAAATTTTGTTTTTGTCTTCTTCTTGTTTTGTTTTAATGTTGTAATTTAATTTGTGTGCGCCGTATACGAAATCGTAAATGATTAAAAAGTAAACTCTGAAAAGGAATAATTATTATTGGTGAGACACTAACTGAGGAGCAAAAACATTGGATTGCTGGCTGTGTTTTGATAAAAAAAAAACCAAAAAACAAAAATAAACAGGAGGTAAGTTTGCAAGTAAAAAATATTTTATCGCTTCTGGGACATGATTTTCTTTTTTTAGCAAAACTAAGTGAGGGAATTATTGTTAAAAATAATACATTAAATTAGCTATTCGGTGATTATGAAATATTGATTTTATACAAGTTATATATAGAGGACAGAACAAGATAAACAGAAGATTAGAAAGAATCAAAGTCCAACAGAATTTCTTAGAAATTATTCAAACCAACTATTTTAGTATTTTTGGATATGTTAGAATAAAAGTTTAATAAAATTTATATCGAAACAACAATATTCATGACAACTTTTCAGATATAATATAAATGCGATCATAACCTTCCTGGGAACTAAAAGGACTTTCTTTCATGGGTGCTATTGTAAAAAATAGATTTCCGACTATGTAAAGTAGTAATATTTTACATTACTGACAAATGAGATTTAGATAAGATCAGAAAACCAAAATTAATTATAAGACCTTCTTGAGTTAATTTTACTTGCTAAACATCCAAAAATATGATCATTGATGTGATTAAGAACTCAAGTATCAGCTTGGTTTATTCTCCATGAAGGGACTGCTTAGAAGCAGTCAAGGGCATATTGAACAGTACTTGGAATAATTCTATTTAAAACAAGTTCTGATAAAATCGTTCTTGTAAAAGCAAGATTTATATAGCTTCTGCAAAATCTTCAAAATCACAAACCTGTACATTCACGGAGTATGAAAGATCATAATATTATTTGTTATATATCTGCATAAATGTACATAATATAAAGTAGGAATACAATATCTTTAGCGGTCGATATTTGAAATTGAAATCGTTTCTGATTTTGATCAAACTCAACATAAATATATGATTCGAAGCTAGACGATAGGGATATTTGTTCATATACAAAATACATTTTAGTAAAAAAAATAAAACTTTAATGTGATATGTCTATAAAAAATATTGTATTCTTATTTTTTTCCTACATTACACATGCGATAGCTACAACTTACTGCAAAAGTGCAAACGAAAGAATTTTAATTACAGAAATTCAATATCTTTCAATTCTAAAACAAAAATCAGAATATAGCCTTTGGTAAAGTTTATCTAATGGAATACGAATATTTAGAATGTTGAGTTAAAAAAATGCGTTTTTTTTTTTTTAATGAATACGTTCGAAATTTTGAATTTAAGAGGTCGCTCGAGTTTATTCGGACTTCAATGGATTTACGTAAAAAAATTACTAATTATGTAACCATAAAAGTTTTGTGCCGCATTGCAAATTTATTACTAATTAGTTCAATAAATCTTAGACAGAAAAATAAGTTTATAAAAAATTTCTTTGCAAACCACTGTATGACTGTCAAAGAGAAATAATGGTTCACCCTAATGACTGGCATGTTAAAATCTCTGAAAAGAAATGAAAACAGAAAATTGCAAATATAAATATTAAGCAAACTTACGCAATTTTTATTGACTCCAATCTACAATAAGTTAGTTTAAATTTACTTCAGTTGATTTTTAGAGAACAAGAAAAATTTGAAGTTATTTGAACGCAAAAAAAAAATCTGACAACGATCTTATAGAGATTTTACAGGATATTTGTCGCCTTCTCTTTATGCCTTTCCACGTGTTGTGTTAAATTAAGCAAATTAAGCACGAATGCGTGAATTATGAATTAGATATTATTATTTTTACATATTTTGAGAATCAATTATACAAATTTATGTGTAATGAAATTTAATGGAATACAACCTTTCAGAAAACTTAAATTCTTTAATCTTTCAAATCCGTAAAATTTAATTATTTCCCTATCTCATTTCTGCCATGCTGTGCTTTGCATCATCGGGTATCACCTGAGATTAGATTAATAATGTAAATAAAAAAAAAATATGTACTGTAACTGTAGCTACAATCTTATACGGGTTGTGAATCTTCAAATGAAATATCAGCTTACAGCATTCCAATGACTATAATAGCAATAGCTAACTTTAATTTTATTGCTTGGTAATAATTTTTGCAGTCATTCGAAAAACATTTATGTTCAATGTCTGTTTATTTCAAGATATGATGATGCCAGACAAGATTATTATCCACAAATCACGTATTTAAGGAACATAAGTTCATTCATAGATATCTATTATCACTAATCGGATATCTACTTCCATGAACAATAAAAGTTATGGTTTTGGCGGAGATAAAGTATAGATTATATCTCAAATCCCATATTAGTAAAATACATTTTATCAACTTTGTATTAATGGCATATTTTGGAAAGTTCATTTATGCAGAAAGTATAGAAAAAAAGTAGAGTGGTCAAGTATATTGCTAAGGGAAAGGTAACATCGAACTTTGCTAATCACAGACCCAAATGTGACAAAATCTAAATACATTTATTCCTTAATCTATTTAAACCAAATAAAATTTAAGCTTGTTTTGCTAAAAATTTTCTAAAAAAGTAGTCATATGGCTGTATAAGTTAACTTGTTATATCCTAGATGATGATATCATAGAGTACATTAAATTTTGCATTCCGTTTGTAACACATACAAATAATGCTGCTAGACCAAAATGGGTTGGACACCCAGACATAATATTATAATTTATTTTCATTTTTGCATTTCCGTCTGTCCGTTCGTCTGTCGGTGCATCCTCTCGATAACTCGAGAACGTGTTTACTTACAGATCCGAGATTCTGTAAATCAGGTAAAACCTTGCATGGGTTGCCATAAAAAAATTTCATATTTCACTCTATATATGGACGGACACTACCTGAAAACGTGCCAACTGATATAATGTAGAAATTTTGTAATTTCGAGAAACCATTTCTTAGTGTTGCCATGCAAAAATTGAGCATTTTTAGGTATATTTACTATGAAAATTATCATTCCTAAGCTGTTTTATTGCACTGACAAGTTCTTTATAGTATAAGATCCTATGAAATTCATTATAACCACTTTTCTTGTCCGACAAACCGTTCTAAGAAAGCACCGAAAAAAAAGCTAGGAGTTACATATAGGCATCATATAGAGCATAGTAAGAATTTCTCTTATAATAATTCTAGCTTATATTTTATATTCATTCTATTATATTTAATTTTTTAATTAATATACTACTTTATTTCTGATATTCTATCCTTGCGGCATATATGATATGGGCAACCAGGGTGATAACTGATACCACATTAGTATAGAATTATATGGGTCTTGATTCAGACTCCACCAGTACATTCAACAATATTTCAGAAAAGTTAATAGGATGCACGATAAAGGTGATATCGAGATCACTGAAAACTAATAAAATGGATATAGAAAGTTATAAGTGTTTCAAAAAAAAAATTTGTTTCACATATCAGGCATGAAGATGAAAATGAGGGTAGATATTAAGATATTGCATATCAATTAATATGTGTTTCGGATGGATGTGTCAGCCATTTCAAGAAATCATTAAAATAATGAGAAAGAAAACAAATAATTATAATAGAGATATATAGATCTGATAGATCTGACCAACCGGTCCATGTGTAATATAAAACATAATAAAATCAATTAAGATTTGCTTCGCAAACTAAAACCAATTTCTGTTAATATATATATACTTGAAATGAAAGGTCTTGTAAGAATACCATCTAATGTGTAAAAAGGGGAAACAAAGAGCACATTACTAATTAGATAAAGGATACAATAGTTATATTTCTAACTTACAGAACCCCAGACTTGCGGCTAATAAACTGTGCTATCGATTGTCAGAACTAGACCCAAATTGTTTGTTAACTGTTATCGTGGAATCTTAAAATTCACGGGAGTTTCAGGCCAGGACAAGATACTCGTAGATGAAGAAATCAAAAGAACACAATAAAATTGTATTGATTACATCATACGACGCAAAAGAAATAACATTGTCAAGCCATTCCTCGTTTGGAGTCTTCAAGGATGCCGGCACATTGACAGATTAATATCCACATGAAAATTAACCGCGCAAGCTCCAGCTACGTGCAGATTCTGAAGAAAATTGACAACTGTCGATCAGAACAGAATCAGCTGGAGAGTTCCATGTCTTTCAAGGATTGGAGAATGATGATGAAAAAATTAATTTCCAAAATTTTGTAAGAGCTTGATAAGATCTCTTTAGCATATGTTTTATTTCTGCCAGCCAGTTAGTGATTTGCCTTTGCTGAATATTCAAAAATATATTTTGGAATAAAAGCATAAGCGAAATTTCAACTCTTGAATTCTGTCTTCATATGTAAAATATCATTTAACTTCCTAGATAAATATCTAACGAAGTATGACAATACAATGCTAACTGGTGCTTCCAAAATTGATTGTAAGTCATGTGCAGCCTTAAATACTGATTTTCTAAATCAGTTTCACACATTTGACTTAGAAATTCTGATTTAACTGCCTGACTATTACTATAAAAATAGCAACTTGATTTTTTTTATATATTATTAAGCCAAGCTCAGGAGATACACTATGATTCATAGCCTGGGATGGCAGTAAAGTGATAGGGAAAGGATCAGTAGACATTAGGAGAGGGCCGGAAGTATGTCACTCTTAAACTTTTGCACAAATCGAATATCATTGAATATTTAGATTTTAAGTGTTTATCTTAAATTATTAAATAGGTTAATAAGTCTGTCTTTCTTCCTATATAAGGCAAGCTTCATAGTGACATAATTTTTAACAATTTATTGATTCAGATAATTTTTAAAGTTGGTATCAAAATGAATAATTTGAAGTTCATAAACCGATTTCAGTTTTCATTCTATAAAAACTAAGTCAGTTTGACCGCGCCGTGAATAGGAAACTGAGTTATACATGCATAATTTATTGATATAAGTCTTGTGACAGTTGAAATATCACAATTTCAGAATATCATATAAAATGTTGCATCTAGACGTATTGAAGAAGATAGTATAGAAATGGATATACCAGTCAAGCTTTGAAGAAGAATTTAATATTTTAAAGAAATTTTAATGAACAAAAGAAAAGTGAAAAGTGTTACTTAAAAGAAGTTTCCAATCATGAATTGCAGTACGGGTAAAATTATATATAACGAGTTCATTGTTATTAACGGGTACATACATCTTAACATTGGATATCAAGAGATATTTTGCAACTTTGCTCGTATGCTTCAAATCATCCCAAATACCCCAATTGACAAATCAGGTAAACTCTCTCGGTATAGATGATAAGTATATATATATATATGTATGTGTTTGTTTGTGCGAATAAAAATTGTAATTTTTACAATTAATATATCAGATTTGGTAACGGTCATGGTTGCGCACATAAAGCACTTATGCAAGTGTCTGCTTCTAGGTATACAATCAATCCAACAGCGAACTGTATCGACTGTGCGAAGAGGAAGATGAAACCTCAAATCATAGCATATGTGAATGTGGCGCTTTTGCAGTTTTAAGGCTTTCACAGATCAACCCAAAAAACGTGGAAGCGGGAACGAATTTTGGCGGCACTGAGAGTGTGCGAGAAATTATGAACCAATCTCACCCAGCGATGCGAAAAAAATTCGTCCCGTCGTTCTTATAAAAAATGTTTGATGATATTAATCTATCTTTCTTGTGAAAACAACGCGAATAACGGGAAAACGGTGCAGGCTGCGAACCGGAAATGAAACGGTGCAATCCTACGTTCGCTAAATAGAAATTACGTGTTAGTCCGAGTGGTTCCATATCCTCCCATAGTTTCGAGTCACGCAAAAATTTCGCTTTGAAGACCTTTAAGGCTGCAAATTAAAAAATATGCACTTATCTATCCAAATAAGGTTATCATTCTAGCCCTAAAGGCAATAATGAGGCCCCTAAAGAGACTAGATTTACCCTAACCATCAACTCTGGTGACAGTGTCCGCAGGATCTCAATTGCCTAATCGTCCTTACTATTAATCAATAGGTTTTCAATTATACCGGCTGAAAGAAACAAGATTCAATTATTTCAATTATTTAATTAAATAAAACAAGAAAAATTAATAATAATAGGATAATAATCCTGAACGTGAAACAATAAGGAAGTTAACACAGTATGTTGGTGATGCAAGTCGTTAAATAATTCTTCGAGTTTGTTGAAATGCGTGAGGCCAAATTGATGTCGAACGATGCTCAAAAAAGGCCAGTCAGAATCCTTCACTACAAACGACAGGAAGACTGTTCCAAAGCCGAGAAACGGGGGCAAAGAGAAAGAATTCCGGAACTATACAGTAATAACTGAAAATACATAGCCTCAAGTGCTTTCAGATTATCATCAAATTTTTAAGGGAATCTCGCATAGAAAAAGTTTATACTGGAAAGCCAAAACCGTCCGAAACAAGTATGCATTCAATGCAAGATCCAAGAGAAAGTTACGAAAAGGTTATATTTTCAACCCATTTTAAAATTTTCAATTGGATACTGTTATTAAATGCTACATTAAACCTTTTCCAATAAGCAGAATTCAAGCATGGGAAAACAATCCTTATAATGTTAAAGTCTTTCTTAACTAGTCTATACCGCAGGAAGAAAGTCAGCCTAACCAAAAGAGATCTCGTTCAAAGCTGTGTATAATGAAAAATTCAAACGTGATCAATGATATATTTTTTTAGATTTAGCATGAACTATTTTGAGCCTTTTGCATATATATATAAATTCAATCTCTCAATACAGAGGCAATATAGTCGTATACGAATATATTTCAATATCGTCAGTCAAAATACATAATAGGTGGTTTCATAGCTGTGCCGGGTCCTACAACCTAACTGCTATTAAGTAGGAAAATTAATCACTTCCAGTTAAGATAAAATCTACTAATTCATGAGCCTTTCAACCAACTTAGAAGAAAGCATAAAATAGTAACAGGTCCATATCGAAGTGTTGAGAAATTACGAAAAAGTAAGCCAAGTATTGAGAATAAGGAACACGGAATAGATGAGACATAAGGCTACGAAGTCCGACGAACTGCTATACTCCGTTCATCTACCAACCTATATATCGTAGGTTATATCAACTTCAGAAAGAAGAGAAATTGAATTTTAGTCAAAAAAACTCCCCTGGGAATCTTCAACTGAGCTGTACAAGCTGAAAAATATTGAAGAAAGATCATTTAAATTCTCTAGTAACAACAAAGAATTTGAATTTAGGTCAGCTATGCGAGAATTGTAGTCTTCGCTTGCTTTTCGTATCAGAGTCGACTTAAGCTGGTTAACCTCGAGTACTTGGGATAATTGAACTAAAATAATACCCCAAAACTAGACTCAACTCTGAGCGAAGAATTAAGGCATCCAGTTTCGTATAGGGCTCCGTGAATGGGTTTCAGAGCTTTGTGTATGATCAATAGTTTTTTTTTTAATGGCCTTCCTGACTTTTATCGGTGATCCTGTGCCAAATTCTTCATGTATTAGGTATATATAAACCCCGGTGAGACTGATATTATTATTATTATAGTGTTGTCATTTATTTATAGGGTAGAACTGTCGACTGTTGTTTTAACTCACTCCCACGGTGACCTTGTTTCCAGAACATGCGAATCTCCACCTTGCACTTCATCTTATCCAAAATCTATCGAAATTTATAATAATGTTTTCCTTTAAGTTTAATCCAAAGAAAAAATCAATACACAAGATTCTGAACATACTTCAAGCTTTATTTAAAATGAGAGGCAATTGGTCTTGGTTAATTTAATTTAAACTGGTGATTTTGTATTAATTAGAAGCAGATGTTAAGTGTTGTAAAATCTATTACTATAAAATAAATTTTAGATAGTCGATATTCCCAAAAAACTATGATTACAGTGTGACCAGTAAAAATTGTTCAGTTAAACCGGATACCACTCATTTTCCGAACTCAAACATGTTTATGATTATGTTCCTTTACCATTAAATTAATATATACCACAATTTGCCTTACATCGATCATAATTGCACGAGCCTACAACGATTAATTTTCATCAACATTCACTAAAAATAAGATCAACAGTAATTAAAATATGCAATTCTGCATGAAGTTAATCTGCATAAATTAAAAATGAATGAGAGCGCTACTGTAGAGTTAATTACTATTCATACCAATGACTGAATATTTCGTAAGCCCTGGCCTATTGATAGGTAATTTGGTATTTTACCATCATAAACATAAGTTGCTACAGCCTCTTGTAGCAACTAAGAAAGTGTGCTTTCCCGCATAGGTAGTTGAATAAAAAACATAAATCAATTTAGTTCAGTTGCATCAGTTTGAATTTCTTTAAAAGCATTTCCGTCTTCATCTTCCATTAGCAGTTATCTTAGATCTTATTTACTTTTGTTTCATGAAACGAATCCGTGTACACATAGATTGAAATGGTGTGGATACTCCTATATTTACCACAGAAAGTCAGAAGTTCGACTAGAACTATTAATCACCGGATATAGCTCCATCTTTCGAATGCTATCAATCTGAAAAATCTCTTTCGAAATAATTGAGTAGCATTTCACCAGATCTTCAATTTCTCATGAGTGATTTTAAGGTGCTTGTTTTATAATTATAAGAAAGGTTTTCCCATTTTCACCATCTTCACACTTACTCTGCATCCGAAGAATAGTTCAACTCACGAAATAAGTGTGCCCTCAGAAATTCTTTCATCTTCTCCTCACCATTCATTGCTGGCAGCATGGCGCAAATCTCAACTGCTTTAATCCCAATAATTTTCTGCAAATTGCTATACATCTACCGGAGTGGTAGATTTTTTTTCCGTAGTCTTCTAGTCTTTTTGTAATCTCATCTTGAGCCCGTTTTCATGTTGCTATTAGTGTAAAACTGTCTTGCTTTCAATTTTCGATCATTTCCTAGTCTCGGATTCCAGGCATTTACTACTCAAATATGATGACGACAACAACGTATTCAACAATATCCTGGAATTATTCGATTGTGGTAGCAGGTAAGCACGTGCTATGCTATGCTATGGCAATTTACGAAATGTAGGTAAGTACCTACTTGGCATAGAGCAGCGGGCTTACCTCTACATTTTCTTGTTTTCTTCTATTTACTTGTCAATGAGTGTAATGAGAGGTTTGCTATATAGGATAAAATACACATATGCATGTAGCTTAGATGCATACTCGTTTTTGTATCTGGTGGGTCTTTATATGGAGGTCCGTTTCGATGGTTACAATCAATTTCATAAATCAAATCTTTTTACAGCTGCGAGGACTATTTGAAAATAATTTCACATCTGAGTTGCGCGCTATAATGCCTCAATTGGCAATTTGCATTGAAATGTCATTAATGCAGAAGAAGGGATGATGATATAAGCACACAGGCTATTAGCTAATTAGTAATAAAATCTAAACGGATGAGTGTATCCACAGAGATTTATTTATTTAACATAAAAGAACTCGCATAAATCTTTTGTTTTGAAATCTAATTTCCATGAATATGGCATGATATCGACAAGTTTTTCGCTTAAATCATTTGTTTAAGATTTTGTTATTGCTATATCAATGGTTTAAAAAGCAAGCATGAAACGCATGTACAATCAAATTTAAAAAGCTAGTAGAAAATACTATTGAAATAGCAGATTACACAAATTACCAAACGGGAAAAATTGTCAGGCCTTCCAATGGAAGCCTTGTGGAAGCAAAGTACTATCTCAATTGCTTCCATGTTAGTCGCATTGACGCTTGGTGGAAGGAAACTGAGCAGAAAAAATTGACAGGCCTTCCAATGGAAGCTTTTCTTTTGCTTCCTGCTAATGACATGTAATGTTAAAAATAAATTAGGTGTCATATGTAGATTACTACGTATGTGTTTTGCAATTATCTAAATCCCTGAAGCTGAGTATTACCACAAAACGAGTTTCATTTACCCATACCATATACAAAGTGAGAGTTCTTAGAATTAGAAGAGATAACAGACAAGCGAACTTTTCTACCTTAGAATTGCACATTTTCACAAATATACATATGTAGAAATAGACCGAATAATTTCTGGTTAATTAGTGTGTATTGAGAAACTTGCGAAAGATCATCAATAAATATGGAGAAAAGTAAATGTCATAGAATGGACCCCTGCGGTTAACCACAATTGGTCGGAAGAAAACGAATAGAAAGACCCATAAATAGAAACTATTTGACGACTATCAGTGATATATGATGAAATCAGGTTGACTGCTTAGCTTGAAAAGCTAAATTAATTTCGACGTTTATTAACGATTATTTCATGGTGCACCCTACCGAATGCTTACGTTAACAGAGTTGCTTTATTGTCATATATTCCAATGCGACCATCATCAGTGATCCTTTAAAGTGTCGATGTTTGAGCTTTAATTGATTTGAACCTAGAACGAAAGTCACACAATAATGCTTTGGTGTTGACGAATACCATAACCTGCATGTAGATTTGAAAAAAAATGGGTAGGTAGAAATGAGCCCTGTAATTTTCCTAATTAATTGACTCTTTTTAACAACTGGTATGAAAAAAAAGAAGATGTAGTTAAAGTTGCGTTTAAAATATATGTAAGAGGCCGAATGATTGCAGGCACAATAGTTTTGATGAAATTGGAATGTATAAGAAGTTTACGGGACATATTTGTCGTTGTCATTAAGATATTGCATTGATATCATGAAAATTTCTTCCATGTTATTTACAGCCAAACAGCAAATTTCATTACAGCTCAGGAGATTCCTTCATTTCTAAATTCAAATCCCAAATTTCTCAAATTATATATTTTTATATGAAGAACATGCGCCCATTAACTAACTTTTATGATTGTTTATAATGGCACTTTCACTTATTATTAGCAAGAACAATGAATGATAAATTTTTTATTGTCCATGCCACTTGCCAAAGACCTTTAGGCCCGTGCTTAATATCTCGATTGCTCAAATCGATAAAATACATAATTTATGCCTGTAGATTTAAATATTTGGCAACTATCAATCGATAAGAAAAAGTTATTATAAAAAAAAACTGGATATAGAATATGGGTGAACGCCCTCAGTGTGCAAAAGATGGCAGAGAAAGATTAAGCGAACAATAAATTACTTGGCTTGTTTCATCTGGAGAATTTAGGGGGAAATATAACTACCTGTAAGAATGGCAAGGGATACCCTTTAAATTTACCTATTACCTGTGCTGTGCAAAAAATTCTTATTAGTATACAATATTCTCATTAGTGAGGTATATATTTTAAAAAAACCTGCATTCCGGACACGCTTTTTAGCTTCGACATAAGAAGCTGTAATTAGGTACTTTTATAGATAATTTTTTAGTTAAAGTAAGAGCAAAACAGTTATCATTCCAAAAAAATTTTGTTAACTCCTGCGATTGCCCTTAAATTTTCCAAATTATATGATGCTTCGTCTAAAAAGTCATAAAAAATATAAAATTTCATAACATGATAGTTTAACTAAAGCATTTTTTCCCAACTGAGGATAATGACAAAGGAGCAAAGACCTTTTCAAAAAACTGCTTTGCATAATAAGTGTATGAAAATGACAAAAGCTAATTGCACAAAAAGGCAAAAATATTATGGTATTAGGTAGCTTGAATTTCTAAGTTAAATATCTACATATATATTTTTAAAACAGGCGTAAAAATCTTCTGAATAATTCATGTAAGTTACTTTAAGCTCAAATTTTTAGCTATAAACTATGACAACTCTTGCATTTTTGAGTACACCTAGTGGTTATTCTACAATGACACCCTTTGTTCCATTATGACGTTAACGACATGCACAGGGTGTCCCACACTAATATGAGTATATTTCGTCAAATCATTCCTCTTGTCCACACAAGTAATAAATTATATGGCAGGGAGGGGAGGGGGGGGGCCAAAATATCACCCTACCAAGTTACTGGGTGATTAGTAAAAACTGCCTGTTTTTCATTAAACACCCTATATCTGGAAAAGTACATTTATACAGTCTACTTTAAGACGGTATTGTATACAGAAACTTAAGGTCTTTCCTATGAATGTTAAATCACCCCAGCACCCCACCCCAAACCAGAGTTATGACGCTAAATTCAAAATTTCGGTTTTTAAATTCGGTTTTTTTTTAAATACCCCCACTAACATACATTTTTTGTTACAAAATTTCGAAAGCCCATAGTCTCCTCATTAATTTATGTTCTATCTATGAAGGTTAAGAATTTATTGGCTTTTAACCTATTCAGGTCACAGATAATTTGTTCCTTAGTGACTGAAAACACGTCATATAAAAAAAAAGGTATCGTCTAATTTCCATATGACCTGAACAGGTTAACACCTAATACCTCCTTAAGCATCACAGATAGAGCGTAAGTGTAAGAGGTTTAATTAAAGATGAATGAACAATTCTTAAGATTTTCCACAATTTGGTACAATTATGTGGATATGATGACCAAAGTTTTTAATTGTCCAGTCACCTTCGAGTTCCCCTCACTTTGAAACTTAGATTCTGCCAAAAATTATTAGATTTCACATTTTGAAACCATTTTTAAGTAATTAATAGCACCATATAGAACTTAGTCCACTCTCAACTCAACTGTATTTGTCTGACTCCATTAATGAGAATTTTGTTGAAAAAGTAATATTCAATAGTACATTTACAGATTCTTTAGCCAGTTTTCATCGATCTAAAGTTGTTTAGCCCACCTTAGTTTATGCTGTTTTCGCACAGACGACGAATCAATTTCAGCAATACAAATAATATCAGCTCTTGGCTTATTATGTGGTCCAATTAATTCATATAAAATTAATATTCATACTAGAGATATGGAAAGATTGATGGAAAGGGGATAGCTCTCTGTAAACCAAAGTAATAAAGTAAAATTATTCGTATGTACATATGCTTACCTAATTTTGTTTATGAAAAAGACGACTTAAAGGGTTTCTCTTATATTTTAAATTTGCCAACATAAAAACTTAAAAGTTTAACGATAACTTGTAACCAGCAAACACAATGTGCATTTCAACTGTCATAAATCATAAATAGCCTCATATTTCATGTCGTGTATTTCCCAACCAACATTGACCTGAATTATTGTTAATTATATATCTTTCGGATTTACAGTCTTCAGATGAAAATTTTACCAGAATAACGTTTTTGATTTTGGCATTGTTAAATTTGTATTAAAGGATGCTTCACGCAATCGTCGCAATGAGAGAATATATAAATTGGAAATAAGACAAAAAAACGCGAGAAGAATTAAGCCGCGAAAGTTGAAACTTTCTGCATTATTGGTTTACCTACCTCCACTTAAATCTGGTAATCCAATTACACTCCAATAAAATTTAAATTATTGAAAAGAGGGCAAAATCAATGAATCAGACAACCAACAGAGGTAGGTGAATTTTGTGCACACACTTCAGTTTCTGTCATATAGACATGTTCACTTATATGAATTTATATCATATAAGCTGACATGGACTGTAAATTCGTCGTCAACTGAAATCGAGAAGATTTCTTAAAAAATAAATAAAAAAAAAAACGTGCAGGACTTGACCACCACCTGACGTTGAGTGCTTTCGGTCATTAGGACCATTGAATCTGAATGAATTTTGTGATCATTATGAAAAGGGGGGAAACTGTCTCTCTCATCATCAGGTGCTTTATCTAAATGAGAACTACACATGATAGTGACGTACTTCTTTCTAAAGGTAATAGTTGCCAGCCTCATATGAGATCTTAATTAAATTTTTCAATAAAACTCAATAAAAAAATTTTTAAGATATGTAGAAGAACTGATTTCGGAAACTCTTTAAAATTTTTTGGTGAATTGCATGCTGATGCTTTTTACTCTTCAGCATATATCTGGCATAAGTGCGTTATTCTCGTTCCGGTTCACTTAATTTCAATGTTTTTGTCTCGTGGTCTGATAATTTAGTAAGTGTAGTGCAGAGATCATCTTCCCTTCCATATATGGTGGAGAAGGTATTAATGATAAGCAATTTTTTCTTCGAACGATTTTTTCGAGTACCTACTTGTTTTTGATTTACGAAAACTGAAGGATAAAAGTTAATGAAATAGCAATGGATCACAACTTGATATACATAATCTTTATAGTTGCCGTTTTTAATAATAGCAATTATTTAGATTTAAGAAGATATCGTAATGAGAAAAAAATCCATTTCTTAGGTTTAATTCGAGAGGCACATGAGGTTATATAGAAATAATAGAAATACTTTCATTATATTTGTATATAAATTTCTGCCATAACCAAGGTAATGGGTAATACAAGCAACCAGGGTTAGAGCTCATCTTATGGCAAAAACTATTGACAATGATGTCGAAAATGTTCTACGAAAAAATCACGTATAATTAGACATACATGAACATAATGAATTTCCAAAAAGAGAAGGAAATCCAACAAAGATGGACTTTTGGATAAAAGTGCTATATATAATTTTTTCAAATGTTATGGTTACTGAAACAGGTTAAACAGAATCAACTTAATATCTAGCTGCAATAGAAAGCACACATTAATTGTGAAACTCTAATAAGTTTGCAAAATGAGGTTAACTTTAATAAAGAAATTCTGAAAAGAGCATAAAATCGGTCTGCGATGAAAGAATAGATCATCGCGAAGAAAACTTTCAAAAGCCTTGACAAAACTACGAAGATTTGCAAAAATCTGTACACGCTGTCACACTTTTTACCCTTAGGCCGCTTTACATGATGCGAACATGGCTATACGACCACTGGTTGCTCTTGCTAAGATTAAAAGCAATCTGCCCACAACCCTACTGATGCGACCAACAACTGCTTCAGCAGTTTTGGGTATAATCAGCTTGAAAAATGCTATTGAAAAATATGGACCTAGAAATCATCCCGAATTAGTTTATTTCAGCCGGTATCACAATTTATTCAGCTTTGAAAATTACAATAATTTCCTTCCAACACTTCCTTTTATATCTACTCCTGACAATCCTTATTCCACACAGCATATCGGCGTTCCACTACATAAACGAATATTTCTACATAAAAATCTGCTTGCTCTCTTTCGATTTAGCTGAAGTTTCAAAAAAGTCGCATGACCCATTGCGTTCACAAGAAGCATTAATTGCATTAATTGAGGAGTATAAGTTATCACAAAAGTCGCAACCCAATCGTATGAACAGCGAGCAGTCCGCGATTATTTCCCTCTTGTAAAGAGCATAATTTATTTTAATGTAAATCTTGATGGAGCGGCCATGGCCGTGTCGTGTAAAGCACTCTTAGAATTATCAAAGAATGTTTTCAGGAATCTGGTAAGTTACCAAAATAAATAAATACACTGAGTAAATAAAAAAGAGCAGAAAAAGAAAAGAGCTATGTCTTTTAAAAAGAGACAGCAGTATAATCAGTTGAACTCAAGATCTATTTCACGACCATATACCTACTTCCGTATTTCATGGGATGTCAGTGGGAACGTCAAGGGTAATATTTTTAAAACTAATGCATATACAATGGTCAGGAGATCATTACGATCGTTATCCGCGAGTTTTAATGACGTTGAATAACATCAGACTTGTACAAAGGCAGAGGTGAGTAATACTCAAGTATAAAAAGATTTAAGTACTACTTAAAGTACATTTTCGTTACTTAATACTTATTACTCAATACTTTTGAAATGCCTGTACTTAGTACTTGAACATAAGTAGTTGCTTCTATTTACTTGTACTTAAGGCTTAATTTTGTACTTAAGTACCAAGATTTTTACTCCGTAGAAAAGCAAACACAATCTCTAGCGCAACTCCTTTTTTGTTGAGTTTTAAAGCACGCAAAGAACTGTCAAAGCATGTGCCGCACTCACGCGTCAAGGCAGAACTTTAAACAAACTAATAACATACAAAGAAGACTGGACAAGTAAAACAAAAACCAGTAACGTCTCACTCGAATTTAAAATCGACGATGCCTCGACTTGATGACATAACCACTGACATATATAAAATGGACTGACTACATTCATAGAAATACACTGCAGAACGCGGGCTCACTTTTATATTGCTGACACTTTCAGTATAAGCACCAAGTACCAACTGAGAGAGAACTGAAAACAACAAATAAATTAGTGGGTTCGTCGAAATACAAATTAATCATTTAGGGTTATTACTGATAAAAACTGTTTTACCAAAGACAATATATTCATTAGATACGCAGAAGAAACTCTAAATGTTTTTCGGAAAATCACTTTTCGAGCTGCGTGCTCACTTTTTCAATTTCCCGCCAATGATTTTTTCAATGTTGGCACGGACGTAAGAACTCTTTTTGACACAAGCAATTGTGCTCATGTGAAATATAAAAGTATGCAGTCCGTATTATATGTATACGTCAGTGGACATAACCAAGGATAAGAAAACAATGCCTCGCTCCAATATAAAATGAACGATGCCTCGCACTGATGTAGGGAAGGCCTCAGTTTTTTCTTAGCAATTTACTGGAAAACTGGAAATTTTTTCCTTAGAATGGAGGCGATAATGGGTCCTTGGGCGGACCTTTAATACTTTTTATGAGTGTAACAATGCGAGGTGACAGTTTTACTCTACTTGCAGCGCCGAAAACTATAAAAAACTACAAATAGTAGCCACTGGTTACTATACAAATTATAGTTTTCAAAATGTATTTATTTATTAATATCTATTAACTGAACTGACTCCATTATATTACTGCCAACGTATAAAGATTCTAAAAAAGTACTTCAAAAAGTACTCAGTAATTTTTATAGACTTAGTACTTAGTTACAAGTACTTTTCATACATGCGGTACTTGTAATTACGCTGAAGTACTCAGACTACGGTACTTGTACTTGTACTTAAGTAATTTTTGTTTGGTACTTTCCCAGCTCTGCACAAAGGATTCAAAATTAAATTAATTTTATCGTACCAAATTTAATATTACTAGAAAACTTGAAACACGATTTTTTAGCCCCCTCCTAAACGAAAAAGTGAGTCTATCGAAGGTTTTTCTCCTACCCGTAGATCATAAGAATGGACACCTGATTAATAGAATATTTTTTATTGTTAATACCTTCGATTGCAGCTTTTAATAGTTTTTCCGTCCATCTAGCACCATTTTTGGCATATAATAATTCCTCAATGAAGTTGCACACATAAAGGGAAAATTGAAAAAACAGAAACTATCAAAATAAATCTATAGTAAAGAAAAACTGGGGGCAAGAAGTATTCCCAGAAAAATATGTTGTATAAAAAAAGGGGGCCATTGGAAGTCAATTGAATTTTGCCATACCATTTCCTTCACAATATTAAACATTCAATTGCCTACAATACATGGTGTACATACGTTGGCTGACGGATTTCCAGTAGAAGAACAGGAGATAACTCTCTTTTGATTATCTTTTTGGAAAGCATCGCTTATATCCCAATATAGATTGGGCTCACACAATGTTTTACTGGACAGGATAGTTATCAGAAATATTATAAAAAGTTGTTTCAATATCCGGGCAAAACAATAGGGCAATTCTTCCGTTGTGAATAACGTGCTTTACTTAAGAACTTTGTCTTTAATATAATTTTGAATTATTTTTTGCATTATTTTCAGAACAAAGGAGTTGGGGTAATGGAATAATCCAAATTGTCTTACATCTATTGACTAAATGATGGAACTCTCAAGAAAATAATTGTTTAGCCTTTGGAAAATATATTAAATATTATATTATTATTATATACAGATGCACATTGATTTAATCCAACTTTCTGTCTCATTAAAACATCTGGCATCACTTTCAGATGAGCTTTTTTAGGGGAGATAATAATCTTTAAGGTTATGGATGTTGTACCTAATCAAATAAAAATGTCAAGTAAAAGGCCTCATATCGAAATACCACCACAAAAATATAAATAACTTTCGCTCTTCAACTATCGACCATGAAAAATAATTCCAAGATACCCTGAAACAAGATCGATTACGAACAATTTTCAAACGCCTCAATCATCCTTATGTTTGCAGATAGACATCTAATGCCTAATGTGGCGGCATTTAAAGAAAGAGAAGATCAGGCATCATCGGCACCAAAAGATTGCAATTTCAGACGAACCAGTGCGATCTGCGATGCAATTGCACTCTGCATGAATCAACAACAATTTTATATCCATTCAGCAGAAATGTGAAAAACAAATCGAGAAGACGTGACAAATGGCAGAAGAGATGGCTTTTTGAAGAAATGCAAAGATTTTCTGGAAAATGCGGTTTAAATCTGGTCGATCGTACGCGCTGAAAATTGAAGCAACATAAAGAAATAGTTACCGCAAGTGAAGTGAAAGTGCTCCACATGCATCTCTGTACTACTCCTATTCAGGTATGTTCAGTTTGCACGATTCGGCAAGATGCTGCGTTACAGGTATGGTGAATAGGCAGTTAGACGGGCAAACAGAAAAACAAAAAAATCATGAGCCTTTGAAAACTATGCCTTGACTGAGCTCCTGGTTTTATTGATGCATGCGTGAAGAGTCATCAAATCAGGAAGTACTCCATCCGGCAGTACAACCAGTAGTAGACACGACAGATTGTTTCTTTATCTGACACCTCGTGAGGCGCTCGTTTACGTTTAGCGGTCAGTATATATAGAGGTTTTGAAATTAACTATTAACTATACCCTGATAGTGCAACTTTCGAGCACACTTAATTACAATTATTCGTTCTACCTGCCATTATCACACGATTTCACCTTTAATCTTTCAAAATGAAAACCAACAGTGAAGTGTGACAAAAGTTGCATAAAAAAGCTTCGCTTTAATCAACGACCACGCCCTGAAACTAGCAAGATGCATGCTCGCGTGCTTTAAAACTTGATATCAATGCTCGGAAGTTACATGCAAGACGGTGAATCGTCCAGCTTGGTGGTTCTTTCACCATTTTACGGTCTTGCATAAAATATTAAGAGCATAAATCTCCAAATGTTTTGAGTCCACGATTTCATCATCATCATCGACTACTACTCGTAACTTATTTGCATCTAGCTGACAACGACCTATAGATGCAGGCAGACAGAACCATGTCATCGGTGACTTAACAACGGCAAATTAATATATTAAGAAATCTTCGTTAGGTGCATTCCAGATAGATTTATTGTAAGTCTGCTATAAACTAGGAAGGACTTGAACTTGGGTGGTGTACTTTGCAAAACAGAAAGCTATTTCTAAAGTGAGGATCTATACGATTTACTGTAATGAGTCTAGGAGACTATTGTCTTAGGGCAAAATCTATAAATCAAATCTGTATGAATATAATCTAGGTAAAATTGTCCATAAATGCTTACGGGAAGGGCTATAAAACATTTCCAGTCCTCCAGCAAAACGAAATGATAGCTTCACAATAGTACCAATGCCTTCCTGTAACCACAATACAAGTGATGCTAGAATCCGTGTCATGTGGGGGCGGAATGATCTGCCAACAAATAGATTGAAATTACAACAAATTTGTTACTAGTCGAAATAATTTAAACATAATTTCTGCACTATGATCACAAGAATAGTTATAGTAGGTGGGACTTCAGGTCGCTTATCACAGCCTATGTATGTACACTGAATTCCAATCCTATATATAGTATATATATATATTTTGTTTCCTCTCCTTCTTCATTCGTGCTGCAATTAAATTTCATGACACAGTCCACAGAGTTGCAGAAAAAGTGCTTCTTAAAATGGATAACTAAAGCGCTTTACCGGTTCTTTTACATTTTAAACTAACTGTGGTGTCTCCTGTAAATGGATGCATAACTTATCTCCAAGCATTTATTTTTTGTTTACCAAGTCTAATGATATAAATTGCTGGGTGTTGTATAGCCGTGCTAGGAACAAATTTTTGAGATTGTTTCTAATTAGCTCATTTACCATAAAATTTATTTTGCTCTTCAGGCTACCTTTCAATGCATCCTTTTTATACAATTGTTTTAGATTTTCGTAAAAATAGTTAAATTGGTGAGCTGCTTTGCTTAATGTAGATAATAATTGATTTTCCATAAATTAGGAATTTACATCACATCATTACAAGGATAAGGCCAATTGTTTTATTAAGAAATCATCAATAATATGTTCCCACATCGTACACTATAAATTGTACGATATTGTAAGTACATGAAATATTATAGACATGTCGAAAAGATGCGAAGCTCGTTCTTGTCTGGTTTATGAAATCTACCTAGTTGGAAAACGGTTCTGTTTAACTTTAAAAATAATATTCGCAATTCCTTCGATAGTAAGCAGCTCGTTATCTTACATAACACTCCTTGACTTCTACATTCAAGTTTTTGTCACTCTCAGTCTCGCCAATTCACAATTTTTTATCAAATAGATTCCACCGACTTTGTGTCTGTATTGTTTGCTGTGTGCATTGGATCTTACGCCGTATCTTAGGAATTAAATCTTGGTATTTTTGCTTTCTTCAGGATATATTTAATCAATAGCTTTAAGTAATTCATGATTGTTCTATGTATTCGCATGTATGTCTATGATATGCTTCCTTAACCGAACTAAATAAACTCTTCCTGAGGAGATCTTAGCTTGGAGTTAGTGAACATTAAATCTCAGTGTATTTACATTAACCGAAACAATATCTCGGGTCTTGGTCAAATGCCTGTTGCACTGAACTACTTTTCAATAAATATACCATAAATATATAGAATTGAATTGTTTGAACGAATAGATTACTCGCTCTTCACTATATTTCACTCTGCATAATTTTTGTTTTCTTTGAGTTTTCCACACAGTTTTGCCTACAAAAAACAAACTAACCTTTATTATACCCTACATGAAATCATAGGGGTATACTAAGTTTGTCATTCGATACTTAGAGAGCTGAAATTTTGTACACTGACTTTAAAAAAAAAAAAAGTAAAATTAAGTTCGAAAATGAGACAAATCGGGCAACTCCTTCGTGGGGTTGCCATATAAAAGTTTCGTTTTCCGCTATATATTTGGACACTGCCTGAGAACGCGTTGACGTAGAGAGCTAAAATTTCGTACATGATGTTTTTGCTATATTAGCAAATAAAATGTCAAAAATGGACTAAATCGGGCAACTCCTTCTTGGTGTTGCCATATAAAAATTTCGGTTTTTTACGTATACTTTGAAAACGATCAGTCCAAGACATTTTTATTGTACTAAAAACTTCTGCAGAATACGGAATTCTATAAAATTGGTTATAATCATTTTTTCTGTGCGACAAACCGTTCTAGATATATACATATGCGAAAAACAACTTCAAAATCAATACTTGAATAGATCGCTGACTATACCAAATTTAATACGGGCATTCATCTAGGGTATCATAAGAATTGGTCTTAGACCAATTCTAGCTTTTTTACTTGTTTTAAATCTCATTTAGTCCTTCAAGAATATTATAATGGAAGTGGCTGTGTATCCATAGGTGCTATTTAGCTATTTAGATTGGTATTTATATTTTTCCACATTTATTTTTGTACTTTTTTAATTCAATTTAATCAAGTTTTCATTCAGATCGCTTTGTTTATGTATAGAGGACTGAGTTTAGATTCATCATTAGTTTGATTCAGCAATGCACTCAGTGTGAGACGTCTCAATTAGTTTGAAAAAGTAACTCTTATTAAACAAAGTACCTATTTCCTAATACTATGTCTACTAAAAACAACATTTTTCACTATAAATTACAAAATGTAACGTTAACTAAACTCAAACTTAAAATGATACAGTATCATTTCACCATATTACACCAATAGTATAAAACGACTGGTCCTATCTCATCTCTTGGGGCTTTACAAACTTTTACAATTTTTCAATAGTAACAAATTCAATTGAAATTTATAAGTAAATTGGTCACGTTTATTTCCGGTGTTAGAAAATTCGCTCCGCCTTCGAAATAATTGGAAAAATTAGCATAAGTCGTAAAACATTGTGGTATGATTCAATATCTTTTTAAAATGTAACAGGTCTAAGTTTGCTTGAATGAAAAAGAAATGAAAACATTGAAGGCATTAGATTTTTTGTAAAATATTTTATCATTTTATTCGATTTTCAATGTCTGATCTAATTTAAATACCTTCTTCTGATCATCACGGTGACTGATCAAAGCCACAGGCAGCTTCTGTGACCACAAAGAAAAGAAAAATGGATTAGAAAAAATACAAAGAAAAACGTTACTTAAAGAAAGTCCAATTTAGCTACCGTGGATACCGAAGAAGTCTCTCGTTTCCAAGTCATAATTGTCCCCACAAAGACTACGTGCCATTTATGTTTGTCCGTGTTCGGTTCATTAGGTCCGAAAATCGGTTGCATCTCCCTCAGTTGCAGACTATCTTACACAAGCCATGCATAAGTCTACATAGCTTCTAGGCAGAGCATTAGATGGATAGTTGCTATATAGGCGACCGCATAGAGAAAGTTTTGCGATCATTCAAAGGAACTGAACTACTGAATCGATGCGTTTGTGGTCTCTATATATGAACGGGTCTGGAGCCAGATATTTCTTCTTTTGTTTATGTTTTGATATTTTCCCTTAAAAAAAAAAAAAAAAAAAAGTGCACTCGATTCTGTCTTTCCTTGTTCACTTCGACATCAGGAATATAATTTGCTGAGATAACTGCTTTGAACACCTGACACTTTCTACTTGCTACAAATAATTGCGCTGCGCTAGCTTGAAAGGGCTAATAAAGTCATGTAAAAAGCTTTTTGTTTTTTGAGACTCCTAATGATAATGCATTTCGTTAATGGGACAAAGTTACTGTAATTTGTGGTTATACCACGATGCTCCCCATATTTTGCTACAGATGATAATTAATCAATATTTCCACCCAAATTGAGTAACAATTGCGGTCACTGATTTTATGGTTTCATGTAAGTTTTTAATACAATTTTTAATGTTTGGAAAGTCCGAGTCCAAATCTATAACAACCTAACTAAAAGAAAAAATAAACCTTCCTTAATACTCTCGGTTTTGATATTGTTTCCGCGAGCTACAATTTTAAAGCAGCTGTTATTACTATCAGAATAGAAAATAGTAATTTTGATGCATTGATGCTTACTGCAGAGATAGTCAGAAGCACTAATTAGAAATGGCGACAATATTTTTAGTACTTCTGTAGCCTATTTCATAAAATTACAACTACAAATTTGTACTTGTAGATCACAATTACAAATTTGTAGTATAAATTTCTGTTTAAGTACAAATAATTATTATACAAATTTGTGATACGAAGCAGAAAAATTGTAGATAAACAACTTTGTTTGACACAATTTTGTAGATGTGCGGATTCACAAGATTTGTAACTGAATTGTAAACTACAAGTGTTTTTTTCACAAATTTGTGATAACAAAACAAAATTAGCAAATGCAAAATAAAATGGTGCTTGCTTCTCTAATAACAGATAAAAAAGACATATTGTTTCGAAAATTTTCAACGCCTTAAACATGAAGAAAAAATTAGCGAGTGGAAAAATATTTAAAATCCCTTGAACTCTCAGGGCATTCTTAAAGAAAAAGATGAGAAATACCTTCGTGATAGTGTGTGGCGAAAAATGAATAGGGGAACAATGGTAATTTTTTTCTTTAATAACAATAGTTAACTAATTAACTTTTTTTTCCTCTACTGTGGTAGAAAGTAATTCAAAATTACAGTCTGTTCGAAACGTTAATTAAATCAAAACAGCCGATATACTTTTCGGCGAAGCACAACGCAAAATCGTCACTTCCGCCACTATCACTGTTGTTCTGTTTTCGACGTATCTATGAGATTTTCTTATTGAAATGAATTTTACCAATTTAAATAAAACAAAATTGTAGAAAATTACACAGCACCGGTCACTTATTCTCGTATACTGCACAGATTTTGTAACTCCAATCTTTTTAGTGAAACATAAATCTACAAGAAAGTTCTATTTCTACAAATTTGTAACTTGAGAATTACAACTACAAATAACTTTTTGTGGAACGAAAAATGAAAAATTTCTATAAATTTTCCCTTGTAAAATACGACTACAATTTTGTAGCACAGAACTTTTGTGAAACCAAAAATATCAATTTTTTCTACAATTTTTGTTAAAAATCACTTGTAAATTACGAATTTGTAAGTTCGTGAAATAGGCCACTGACGAATTTCGTAAGCAGACAAGAATACAAGTATACTAATACTTTATGACAGAAATAGCTAAACACTTACTCCTTAGATATATTTCACAATCAGTTATTTTCTGTAAATTAATATAATTCCATAGATTTCATATGAGTTGCACACCACTCCGAAGTTTTTAAATTAAAGTTATCAACTCTAGGAGATACCACTGTAGAGAAATCCGAATGGTTCATCTCATGTAAATGTAAATAAACCAGCATTCTAATTATTTAAACTAACAAGGAGAGGGTCCCTACTGGTCATCACCGATTTCATTCAAATTCACAGCATATGTTGGGCTTGACTAGAAATGAAAGTGTTGCAAGTCGCAGCTCCAGATGGCCAAGCGAAACAGAAATAATGCATAATATATAATGCGAAATTTAATTTTCGACGGGCAAATTTTCTATCTGAAAAACTCAATTCGAAACATTTCTCCACGAGTTATCGTTTAATCCAATTTTTTTGTAGATGCACCCTTATCAGGAAATTATCTATACAAAAATTCAGGAAGATCGGGTGTCATTTAATTATTAAAAATAAATAAATCTATATGAATTTTACGTGCCCGCTTTTCGCCATCTACCGGCTATCTCTGAAAACCCATTGGGCATGGTACTCACAGAATCTCAAACCTACACATCTCCTCTTTCGTTGAAAAGTTACCGGAATGAGTTTAGCATTTTTATTCAAAATCTACAAATATTTTACCGTGACAACTCCCACAAAAATTTGCAAATTTGAGCATTTTTCAAGGGGTAAACCTACAAAAAAATCGCGATTTTCACTTTCATCCGTATCCTGTCATGTGGGTACTTTTTGGAAAGCTCTCGATAAGACCATTTGAGAGAGATCAGCTTTGAATACGATATAGGTCATAATTTACAAGGTAAAAACAGCTTTCAGATAAACTTACTTATGTGGATGTGTGCTAATATCATGAGCTTCGAAATATTTAAGTTATTAATATATAGACAAAACAGCTATGGTTCCCGAAGGAGTATTATGGGGTGCCATTTGACAGTCATTTATATACTCTATATGTATTACCTCGAAGATCATTTTCTGTTAGAAATAATTAAAACTAAGAAGTGAGAATTTCGAGTTCTAATAGTATTTTGTTGTTGACACTGTTGTGTAAACTTTTAGTAGTGTAATACCCCAGAAAAATCCTATATAAGTCTTATCACGAATTTCACAAATCACAAGTCATAACTTCAATGAAACCGATGTAAATCATCAAAATTACATAGATATATGTCACTTGCTTCACATTGCTTTTCCTTTACTTTATGTCTCATATTACCACCAGCCAATTCAATTTCATTCAAAAGTTGTACACAAAATTAATATCTTAATATCTTATAGACACATAATTATATGCTAATTACGCTACCTACGAGGAAGACAAGGGGAATTGTAAATTTGTTGGGAGCTTACAAATTCGATATGGGAATATGCAGACACATCAAGAAATATCGTAAAAAAAATTCGCAATCCGAGGCAATTAACTTCTGCCAAATTATTATTTTCAGTTATATTTTACATAGGCTATTGTAATCGTTTAAAGTCAAAAACAATGCACTTAGATCTAATGATGATTAAGCATTTTTCTGGATACTATTGGTATACTCGCCATCTGCAATTCTGAAGGCTAGTGATGGGTCGGCCGCTTTGACCGGGTCAGTACACTGACGCAAAATACCTGAGTCATCGTTTCAAAATCAAATCGATCAATCGGTCACTTCGACTTAAGGAGAAAAGAAACTGCTTTTCTTGACTTATAACTTTCAATCGATCTTAAACTTTTTATTTACAGGGCTATGCATACAGCTTGATATTTAGCTAATATTTTTTCACATTGAAATAAAGCTTTTGCATCTAGCTCACCATGTGCATATTCTACCCACAGGTCTATTTCGGCAGCGTAAGAAACGACAAAAAGTTGCTATTAGGTAGCCAGAAATGTATTCTTTCTGATTTAATATTTTTGCTACTAGTTCCTCAACTGCTAACTCTGTCATTAAATGGTAGATTTGGTATTTACCTCCCTTCTGTACATGAATAAGAGTGCAAAGGCGAGCCAAGCCAATGTAAGTATTTAAGAAATATGATCTTTCTAGTTTACAATATTATTATATATGGAACTTTAAGTTCGGTACTGCTCGCACACATACTTAAAACCAACTAATTTGGATTTGTGCTATAGATTTGTAATTTTCATTTCTTAGAAGGATTTTTCTTAAGGAAAAATTATTTCAATGACTAAAGAATGAAATAAATTGAAGCAAATACAAATTTCTGCAGCACCGAACACTGATTTAATCATTCATAGAATGCAGCAATGTTTCATTTGTTAAATGCTTGCTTTGAGGCCAACCGGGTTACCTTACCGTGCCACATTTCAGCAGTTAAAAGGCACAAGTTTGATTGTGATTGCTTAACACGCAGTGATAAATCAGTCGCAAACGGCTGCAAAATTGATAAACTAAGCGAACTTTTAGCTTTAAGCGTTGCTCTAACATGAACGATTCGGTGAGGTGGGTAATTTTAAGGAATTAGATGATTATTCTCAACTGACTCAAATGACCCAAATGACCGAATCTTTTTCATGAGTCACTTATACCAAAAGACTCGTATGACCTGAATCACCAAAATGACCGATTTTTCCCATCACTATTAAAGGCAAGTATGTTGAAGATAAAAAGCAAGCAAAATTAATTTTGTTTAGGTAAGACACTAAATGCAACCTAACCACGATATTCCAAATGGATTATATGGTGATAGAGCGCATTCTAAAGTTGAATAAGAAAGTATCGTTAAACGCGACTTCTAGTTTTGACGCACAAAGTTTATTATAAACAATAAAAGTGAAGTGAGGTAAATCAAGTTCTACAAGAGGGCTCATGAGAAGATAAAAATCACCTAACCCCACATTTTCTTTTGTTACCTAACACTAACAATTTTGAATATCGTCCACATATAAATAAATTATCCTTTATATATTCATGAACTAAATGCAAATAATTAATACAGAAATCAAAGTAATTCTTCCAGGACGATTTTAATATGTATGCTGAAACAATATATTTAGCTTCCAGGGCAACGATCGTCATGTTCTCCAAGAAGATTGCGGAATTGAATGACATTGATTTCTAGCATTAGTCCAGTTACTGACATTTTGAGCGAAACAGCTTTGAATATTTAAATTTCTCAAATCATGGATATTCTGAATTTCTTCGCAATCTCACCGCTCAATTTCTAGCATTCATATTATAGTAGGATTTTCTTCAATATGGAAAATTTTAGGTTTTCTTACCAACATAGATTACTTTGTCAACTTAAAATATTTAATATAGCTAAGCTACTCCGTTTCGAAGAAAAATGTTGGTAATAAAACCGGAATAGAATACATTAACCTAACTTTGCTGGGATAAGTTTCGGGCCATTCGATTACAGCCACTTCAATAAAAACAGGGGGAGTAATAGTGATGTTCCTATCACATGTAATATTTGGACAGATTTTTTCTCTTCATTTTCTACTCAGAAAGTTTTATGTATGACTTTGGCTCACAGAAATATTAAAGCTAATTAAGCTTGGGAAAGAAATACAGACTGATAACCGTGTATGTATGTAGCATTACCGCACCACCGTTAGAGGAAGTGTATAAGTAATGCAGACTTCCGAAAGAATAAATTCCAAAAAAGATATTATCATAAAAGTTGGTATGGATACAAGAGTAAGACTGGTCTGAGTGTTTTCGAGAGATGTTGCGTACTGCTCGGAGTCCATTATCAACTTCGTATGGTTTGGGATGTGCAGCTTCATTTCGCATAGATACAAGAATATTATACCTAACATTACATCTTGGTTTAAGAATGACTGTTATACAGCCATAAAGACATGAAAGATGCATTTCATGCATATAAGCTGTCCCCTTCAGCGGAATTGAGGCAGGTCATATAGAGTGGCACGTAATACCTGAAAATCAATTATTTAGGGAGCTAAGCTCAAATTCGACCAAGACATTAGACAAATCTTTACTAGTCGAAAGGGTAGTCAAAACAATTGGGCAAAGCCAATATGTTTGCAGCTAAGTTTGCTGCGAATTCTTTCTTACCACCTCCTTCGCAAGCTCCTCTCTTTCTATCATCATGCAATAACAGTCAAAAATTGATGCATTTCCGCACAAGGGAGGTTTTCAAGGTGCTTGCGTGTCTCAATGTGTCTAAGGCGGCTGCGCCTAACGGTATTTCGCCCCTAGTACTCAAGTGCTGCGCTCCTTCTTTAACTAAACCTCAACGCAATACTATTTCACCTGTCCTATGCGACATGCGTCTTTCCTTCGGCATAGAACCTTGCACATGTTCAACCAATACACAAAAAAGGAAAGGCAAGCGATCCCTCAAATTATAGACCAAAGGCCATTATTTCGATTCTTTCGAAGGAGTTACATCTGACAATTTTATACTCAATGCCAGTGTACCGCAAGGTTTTAAGTACTCTTTTACCCTCTTCCTCTTTTTTATTAATGATCAGCTAGATCTCACTTTGAATCCTATTCATAGTTTTGCAGACGACATCAACCTCGTTCGGCTCTACAGCTCATTCCCGTGGGAAAGTTATAGTTGACAAACGACGCCATATGTTCAGTTCACTAAAATATGATCTTACAACAATACTTGCTTGTAGCAGAGTAAATCGGGTCTTTTTAATGCTTTCAAAACGCAATGTTGACTGTTATCACTGAAACGAACTCCAACACACGCTAAACTCATTTCCTCTCTCGATGGAGAAGATATCTCGAGCTCGCCATATCTTAACATCTTAGGCAATGAAATATCCAACATTCTTAGTTGGTCTGATCGCATATTTCGTATTGCTAAAAACGCGATGAGAGGCCTAGGCTTCTTGCAAAACATTTTTACTCAAACTTGGCGTAAATCTACATATCAGGGCTAGATTAGAATAAACCTCCCATATTTGGGCATGGGTTGAATGCACTGTATTGTCCGTATTAGGCAAAGTCGAAAAGAAGCCTACCGGCTTATTAGTGATGAATGACATATCAATAACAACTATTGATTTCATAGAGCACCGGTGTTATGCCGGATATCTATCTCCCTTTTATCCCTACTTCTATGGCTATTGCTCCAACGAAATCTCTCCCCTGATCCCTTATAATATTCTTTCTATGCACACCACATGAAAAGTAGCCAGGGATCACCTTCACACCTTTCATGTGAAATTCGCCCGTACTGTGAAATTCCGAAAATTCTTCGTAAGCAGAATAGTATGAATGTGGAACAGTTGCCATCCTCTGTTGCTCCCCCCCCCCCCCCCCCCACAACAGCATATGAGCCAGAAAAACTCAGGTGTAATGCACACCCTCACCTAATTAGGTCAACCCAATAATATACCCCTTCTTCCTTTCCTGCCAAGGCTGTACTCTGGCATCATATATCTCCTGTGCTTTGGGTACATCATCAAAAAAAATGAGGATAAAATTATTTTGGTCACAGGAAAGTGCAATGTCATAATGGTTTTGCAGGAAATTGTTAGTTGAGATAAAATTTGGATGTAGAATGGAATGCGATACCAAACACTGAAAAATAAATTTTAATATGTGATAACATTTTCTGATAACAAACAAGCTAACAACTCTAAAAAGGAACATGGAAAAAGTGTTATTTGAAGATGTATATTTACTTGAGATATTTTTAGTTTAGATTATAAGATTAAGATTATAGCCCTAAGGTACTTTAGTATTAAAGATTAAAATAGATATTATTACTTCTACATTACAAATATTTCACCTTCCACCCATGACACACTACAATCCATACGATCTGCCACATTAGAAAATCTTCCTCAATCGAATAGCTCAGGCACATGAAATTCTTAAAACGCATTTAGTTTGATTAGCTATCTGCTCCGATGAAATAAGATAACTGAAGCTCTTCTCGTGAGATTTGGTCATAAAAATTGATCGCTATTCTTAGGTCTAACTGGAATTGGGTAAAACCTTCAGCAGATAGTATTATAAAATAGATGGAATGATTTCTTGTTTCGATCTGGTGTCGTGCATTACGGTAAGGACAAAACACACCAGTTGAGCATACCATTATATTAAAAGATCATAATCCCTGCAAATGTTCCAGTTAACCTATGTCGGTTGAAGATCTATGTGAAGTTTATTAGAATGATATATGCAAAAAAAAATTAATCTAAAACTAACAAAGAATCTTAAGAATAGGATAAGCAGCGTACTTAATAGTTTCATCAAACCTTTTACAAAGCATCTCCTGAAATTCATAAAGATAAATTCTCTAGTTTAAAGTACTCTATTAAAAATGCATTAAAGAACTTAATATTTTTATTTTTATGTAGGGTTACCTAAATTTTGTGCCAAATTTTAATTACTTTCGTATTATTAAATTCGAATTCATAAAATGCTAAACTATTATGATCTTTTGATTATATCTGTAAAAAGACAAATTAACGTAAAAGAAATGTAGAAACTAATAATGAAATTAAAGAGAAAATAGAAAGAAAAATGGTAAAAAAAAAAATCGAATTGAAAAAATACTTAATGAAAATTTGTAAGGCAGTCTAAATTGAATCATCTGAGCAGATTAATGCCCTTGAAAGACTAACGGCTGAAATGAAGCCCCGAAATTAATTATTGAATAAAAGACATCGAAGAGCCATAGAACCTTGTTAGAATTCCCTTTATATAGTCGCAACACTTCATATTAAAGTTTGGAGTTATAATAAAATTAACTGTAGAGAAAATCGACAGGATGATATTCGGCAAAGGAAAAATAATAATACTGCGACCTTTCCATTAATTAATGCATTTTGAAATGTTGCAATAATCTTCAATTCATTGCATATAAATTAATATTCACGTTATGGATTGATTCGGTAATATCGCTGATTTGTACGCTGGTCCCCGAATTTGAGCCTTGCGGCAGTCCACAATGTATGAAAGGAGCTTGAAAATTTTCTATCATCAAAACGGCACAAGCAATTCGAAATTTACTACAATGGCACTATGTGAAAACTAAATTTTCGCACTTTTCAAGTATTTTTTTATTTAGAAATCCTCTGAAACGCTTTGGAAAAATAGATTAATTTTGAGATAATAATTTCTAGATAGTCGCAAGGTGATGTTGGTGAGGAGTTTTTGATTGAGATACCTCATGAGGATTTATCGATACATAGGGAAATTAGTCTGATTAAATAAAAGATCAAAACAATAAATTATGCTATATAGTCAGTTTTAATTCCATTTTCATAAACACTGACTCAGATTAAGTTTAATCGTATTTTTCACAGGTTTTTTTTTCCTTGTTTTTCTTTTAGAAATCATCAATGCAAAGACAGGTAAATTTCATAAAAGCCTTTTACTTTTTTCACGGAACAGTGGCTCCTGGGAATGAATATAATTTTTATATATGTATGCGATGGCCTCGAGATCTTACTTATGTTTAATTATACGGCTAGCTATACATAATATCAGAAAGCACTTTAATGCGCTGTCTAAAGGTAATTTTAGGCAGTGTCACTTTCCAAGGAGAATGTCAATCTAGTATAGAGGCACTGACTGTGACACCCTTATGTAGGCGCCTTTCAAAATCCTCGTTTATATGCACAGCTTAAGTATGCATATATTTATACCTAAGTAAGAAATTGTACCAGGAAATATATTTTTTTGGGTTGGATTAAAATTTGTTTTGTATAGTAACTTCAGTAAATCGTAAGTAAGTATTATATATCATTCCACACGATTCGTATACCTTACGAAATTATCCATGTACATTGGTGAAAACAAACATGTTTTTGGCATTAAAGAGCACTTAAAAAATTTCATTTTCATTTTCATTAAGCACAAGCTCCGTGACTGTAATGAGATCTTGTAGCTTGGGCGTTCGATTAGTTAGTTATATAAAATCTAGTGTTAGTTTACCTAACACTTTATACACCTTTAGACATAAATCCAACCACCTGAGGGTTTCACAACAAGTACGCGGAATATTGGTCAAGAATATCATCAGATGGATATGCATGAGCCGGCTGCATGCTTGCCAGCCTATCGCAACGCTCTCAGTAGCTTCAGTTTTTTAACAAGCCTGCGAAGACTTCAATTAGATGCCAATAATATTCCACTGAACATAAATTTTACGATTAATAATTAGAAACCTATATAATTAATGGCAATCATGGATACCACACAAACAACAAGTTATTCGATATAAACAAATTACTTACAAATATCTACCTATGCGATTAAGGTAGATGAAAAATTTATTTCATCGTCGTGTGTTCACAATTGGTCCATGAGTGTACTGCGATGGGTAATGAACCGTTTCGATTAGAGCGGAAAAGTTAAATGCACCTGGTATTTATTTGCAGAAGAAAAATATTATTTTCTTTTCACAATATGATAAATTTCTCCAACATTTTTCCAGCTTTAAAAGATATTTTACTTCCGTCTGCGTCTTTGCTCATTTAATTTTGCTAAAGCAAAACATTTTACCTTTCTTCTTTAGAAGGTGTGGGATAAGTTCTTTGGTTAGTTTAATAGATTTTTATCTAGAATAAAAAGTAGTAAAAATATTTTAGGAATCTGTAATATATTTTAATATAGTTAACGTTCAAAAAATCTTAAGTCTATGTACTTATCACAAACGTTGTTCGTCTCTTAAGTCCTTTTTTTTTACTCATAAAAAGGCTACTTTAGCGAAACTGTTGGATATCATAATTTTAACAGGTAGTTAGTTAAATCTAAGCATCAAGCAAGGTGTGTGACTTGTCATTAACACAAAAGCAATCGTCATCATCAGCGTCGTCGTCGGCATAGGACGACCAGCATTTTAAAATTATTCAGTATCCGCCGTCCAATCGCCAAACGAGAATTTTAATAATTAATAAACGGCGTGGCATGATACTCCATTGAACTTATGCAAATTCTACAGGGGCAAATCCGAAGCGTTTAACTATGTAGATGACTTAAGCTTATATGTAGATATTGTGGCCCAGGCAGGCGAATATAGATATGAAATAGAATATGGTTGGCCCCTTTTCAATGGATCACGGACGGGGCTTTTGGCTACGTACATTAAGCTCTTGCTAGCTATGGCAGTTAGTTGCTCCTATGTCACTGAAGATATGCCATACGATTTTTATGCAATAAACATTTCCTCGTCTTCATTTGCTTACAAAAACAATTAAAGATCAACTGTTCGTCTTGGACTTCTTGCATCGTAGCCGACGCGCGCCGGAACTGATGTCTTATCTCATTGATATTTGAGGACCTTTTTCTCAGTAGGCTGCATATTATTATTTCCAACAGTCATGCCGTGGGTGGTCGAGTTCTAATGTCGATATGGAACAACTAAAGCGGCAATATCATTGTATCTCAGTAGTAAGAGTTTTATAGGCCATCTACTCGTCATTTATATTCGTACATAACTACATACATTGAAATGAAATAAACGTTTGTCTTATTACGTCAATGCTTCACATGTGGATTATTTATTCAATTTTTCTTTAACCATCTGCATTTGATGCTACCGATTGGAAGATTTTGAGATTGAAAATTTCGATGAGTGAACATGTTTCACAATTGTTGGAAGATATTGGGCGTTATTTTATATTAAAGTACTTAACTTGCATCCAGAAAACCGAGAGTTTCGGATGGTTCTATTGAAGCTATGAAGGAAATTGACAGAACAAGGATGATGCAAATTATGGAACCCCTCCAATAGCCATGTGTAATATATCCTTGGGTAGCTCTTTTTGAGTTGAATGCAGAAGTTAGTATTACACCTAGTTCCAAATCCCTGTCCGTTCAGAGTTACACTGTACTATACATCTCAGTTTTAGTAATATCAAAATAACGTATTTTTTGGTTATTTCATAATCCACTGTTATTGTGTGCATCATTACAAATGAGTCAGCGTCACATGATATACAGAAACCCGTCTTGAATTCACCCATTCCTCCCACTCTCCCCCGCTATCGGTTAGCGGCAGAATCTAATACTCCCATGTATTATATCTTTAGCAACCGTCTTATTCAGACCTGTCATAGAATACTAGAAGATATAAAAATACACTCATTTTTTTAAAGCAAGCTGTACATTCCGAAGGTGCTAAAGTGTATCGAGAAATCCTAGAGATAGTAATAACTGGCCTGAACTCCCTCAATTCTGCAATAACACTCATCACTTCAATGCAGCCCAGCTCATTGATATTAGTGATATATTGAAGAATGCTTTACAAGGATGTTCTAAGCTCGATTTCAATAAGAGAGCTGCTGTGACTAATGAAGCGATACATTTTTAGACCGTATCAATTTGATTTCATGTTGGAGCAAGCGCCCTCACTAAGCAAAACTGCAAACTGTTGATTCCAACGAGAGACTTGCGATATTGTTTAATATATCAAAGCAAGACCTTGAGTGGTTGATTACTATAGCACGTGAATGCCTCATCAATGCCTACGTTGTCATTCAAGTAGGACTGGACCCTATAAACAGAAATGATATTATAGATCGAAACCTGACCATACCAAAAGCTAAACATGGAGATGATGAAAACATGATAACAATTGTAATATGCGACAGGACTTACATCTAACTATATACATAAAAATTCTATTACTCCGATCGGACAAGGAATCAAGACTACCAATGATTAATCGCTTATTTCTATGAGAGCTGGTACCAGAGTCCATTCATATACTGGCATCAGCCTTTATGATCAAAATAGTAGGAATAAGATATGAGCCCGAGAGGATACCGGTATTGATAATTTCCATTTTAGTTATAATAATTGGCAGTCTATGCAATGATTTTTTACATATATTATTCCTTCTTATTGAATTGGTGCCCCCAATCCATCCTATGAGTCACTCATGAAAAGGTGCTTAGCGGGGTATTGAATAAAGACCATTGAATAGACCATGTAGATACGATTTATTTCGGAAGGTAGCTCGTTACCTTGGGTAAATATCATAAGTCGTAAGATAAAAAGTATCAACAATGAAATCATGTAGTAACTATAATAATATTCGAAACCCTAGCTTGCCTAGGTATCACAGGCTCCAGTGCTCTACAAATAAGGTTTCTATTGAGATTTCATATAACCTTCAATCAAATGGATCCTGAGCATTTTAAGTAAACCATAAAAGAGATCCTGAAGTAAATTTGGCAACTAGTTATAACTAGTACCGAAAAAAGATACTTATGTTGCCTACACGTTACTCAATGCTATGAAACATAAGCTTTACTTCGGCCGCTTAAGGTTTCTGACAGAAAACCATGATTATTTTCGGCAAAAGTTTATTATGATTAGTTGTGACATTTCCTTTCTTTAGTTTACATTTATTTTCGATTAAAATGCACCCTACTATTTGCATATAAGATACTTTCATTATTACAATGGCATTTGATAGCTATGTAGTAATTCTGAGTGGTCCTATCATATTTTATAAGTTTCACAGAGCAAAACGCATTGAATTCACTAAAAAAAATACATAGGTATATCATAAAAGTAAGAAAAACAGCTATGTATATATATATGTATATAATTAAGGAAAATTGGAATTGAAAATGAGCTGATCAAGCAAATTAATAAACTTTAATTTTTTTTAAGGTTACTCTTCTTTCGTTTGGTCAAACTTATCTTCAAAATAAAAACTCATTTTATTTAACTTATGAATACGTTACAATCTCTAGAATTTAGAAAACATTTAATCTGTTAAATTGTTTTACATCAAAAGCCCTCTCTGATATTTTGTACTTGTAATTGTAATTAATGCAATTGTAACATAAGCCTAAGGAAAAAAACTTTGTATTGAAATTCGTATTTAATTTGAGTATACTATTGAGAATTGGAAACTTCTGTTCGTACATGAATTGGGAACCATTCTTTTCGCATTAAAGAATAAACTTGCTCAATAAATGCAAGGTTTGATTAAATATCTAATCACAATGAATATATGATTGAAAACCATTGCTTCATGTAGTCGGTGAATTTTAAAAGTATCGAAAGACGCTGATAAAACTATTTCTATGATCTCCAGTAAATTTATAAGAAATATCCAAACTGTGTCATTTCTCAGGACAAAATCTACGATTAAGTGCTGAGAGATAATGTATGAAGGTCGAAATTTCGAAGAAAAAAAAATTTAGACAAAAGTCCATATACAAGTTGGGCCTGTTTCAAATATTTCAAATCAAAAACTTAAACGATACATTTACCGCCTCGACAAAAGTCGGTAATTTATAGTTTGCATTGTAAAAGAACACATAAAAATCAGTGAAATTAAAATAGTTGTCCACTATGGCGATAACAATTAGCTGCAATGTAGGTAACCTAATTTGTGAAATGTTCAATCTTATGAAACTTTATTAGTCATTTGAATCCTTATGTGGAACCAAAAATTCGTTTCCTCTAAACCACAGATCGTCGTATACCTGTAGACTTGCAGTGTTCGCATGTAGATAATGAAGAAGTATGAAACAATAAAACTCTTTCTATCTACAATTAAAAAAAAAATAATCTTACTATGCTCTATGTTTTTTTTATTTAACTTAACTCATGGTACTGTTTGATAAACCTTGCAATCTATGAAGTTGTTTCAGAATTTCCTTAATATTTTTATCCTTTATATCTGTTTGCATAATTGGTAATATGTACTCAACAAAATTATCTACGCGTTATAAGTATTAGTTTGTTAGATTTAGACGAGAACGAAAACTTGGAGTCGACTTTTATCTTAATTGGGAAAAGGAAATGAAATATATTATAGTTAAGATTCGTATGCATACGTCCTACCAAACTATATCCGAAATATGTTAATCAGTCTGACATCTTGTTTCTTAAACGTGGTTAAACAATACTGCAATACTACTGTATTTTTCCGTATAGAATGAATTTCGTGCTGTGGCAAGTTTTTATATTGCAACCATTTTTTGTCATTTTGACATTTTATAATATTACAATCAACTTATTGGATTCCCTTGGAGTTCCGTTTCATGTTCTTTTGGAAATTACTGAGAAAACTTATCGATGGATTCTCCAAGAAATACAAGTCCCTTGAGTCCTATTAATACTTTCTTGCAAAGCTCTTCATTTTGCACTAAACTTTTAATTATGTTTATTATCGAAAAATACTTTATTGTCGAAGGAAAATAATTTTAAAGTGCTCCAATATTTTCTGTGCTATTTTTGTTTCCCACACAAACAAATTCACTAATTTCACTAATATTAAGACTGGAATGCAGAATATATCATGGAAGTCTACAAAATATGCACAGTAATCCTATGCATTAAAAAGATACAAATAAGCACCAAAAACTGATAGAAGTAAATATGCTCTAAGGGATTAACTGCAGGCCTTTTTTCTGTTATTTAATCTAAAATATTCAAACTATTCTAACTACAATTAAATCTAGTATTATGAGAACTTAGCAATAAATAAAATGCAAGCATTGTTTGCGAAACTGATACTTTCCAAAAATTTGCTCGGTACGAAGGATCTGCTAATCTTATCTAAGATACAAGCTGCTAATTGCACTTTCATATATCTCATACACCTAGCCAAGCGAACTCAAAAGGAATTAAGAATCAAATTAAAAATTTTTCATTATCATATTATTAACGACATACAAAAAACACCATATTGATTCATATGTGTACAATATTATGTATGATATTAAAACAGAACCTTGAGGAGTTGCACAAATGGGGAATTTTTAGTGTAATATGGGAATTTTTAGTGTAAATCATCTTACCACAGAACATCAGAAATTATATAAACGTCTTAAAGGACAGAAATTTGTATTATAAATACTCCCTCCCTCTCTCTCTCTCTCTGTATCTCTCTCTCTCTCTCTGTGTCTCTCTCTTTGTCTCTCTCTCTCTCTCGCTCTCTTTTACCATTTGTGATTTTCATTTATTACATTCATTACACTATGTATGCTATATTAATAATTTATATGCAAACAGTTCTATAATTTAGTCAGGTGATAAGTATAGGTGTGCAAGCGCAGCAATCAATTATTTTGAATATTTGAATTTAATTTAATAAGTTTATTTCTGCAGCTATATTTGCACTAATACTAAAAAGAAGGAAAGGACCCCAACAGATGTTAATGTGCTTTATAAAACTTTATGGCGTGCAAACGATAGTTGATGTTGGGTATGTACCTGATTTTATATACATAACGCAGCTTGCAGCTTTGTATTACCCATGTCATTAATGATTAAGAAATCATATTTACGGATCTTAATTTATAAAATTAATATTGCATAAGAAATGGTAACTCTATTGTGATCATTGAGTTTCGAATACCGCTCTGCCACTCCCTAATCTTAACACGATGACAATTAATCAAGGAAATCATTTTTATCAGTTCTTTAAATTACCATTTTTATATTTCCTTGTAATTTAATAATGTGATTGCTTCCATATTGTCTACATTCCAGAATTTCTTTACGCATTACTCGTAACGTCTCATTTAATTTTACTTATGACTTTTCTTGTCCAACCAACCTATTTAGTGAAAATATTTAGCTTTTATGTAAATTATTAGAATAAAAAATACTAGCGTTACTTAGTCAGATAAAAACTGCTCTATTCTCTTTCATATTATGCGCAATAGGTGGAATTGTTTAAAGATCTGCCCAGCTCACATCCACAAAATGAAAATTTCGATTCATGTTTAATAATATATTCTCCGACGTTCTTTGCATCTTAAAAATATATTTAGTTCTTTAAACTATTATTCAATTTGCTTAGAAGCTCTTAACTGCTCGCCTTGTTGAGTTTTAGATTCTGGTCACAATATCAAATCTGTATTTGTATGTAACTGTGACCATACACCCTGTACTTTTTTAGATATAGGGTGTTTTGTGAAAAACTAGCTTTTTTTCTTAATCGCCCTGTAACAATTTTTTGTTTATCTAGATGAGTACTATCACCTCCTGCTCTATTGACCTCCAAGGCGGAAACACTGTGTATAGTTCGTCAGTCTTATAGTTGTTCATTCTGCCCCTCTATCATATTACATCTCCTTTGGCCACTGTTTTCCATTCCTAGTTTCTCACTCACAGTATATCTGTTTTGCATTGCATTGTCTACATCAAATTCCCATGATAATCCGAATGCTAATCTCGCTAGTGTACTTCGCAGATTCCACAGACTAAATTTGCTAGTTATTCTACCGTACTTCACCCATTACTTCCCTCGTAGGCAGTTATTTCATATCTAATACCAGAGATGGACTAATGCCAACGATTTTGGAGGTACAGTGGGATAAATTTCTTTTAGCTGTTTTAAATTGAACACATAATAACTTCCACTAGTCATTCATCGTTTGCTCTATTTTGGTATTTACAGCCACTATGGTATTGTAACACTTTTCCAAATTAACCGTTTCTTTTAAGATAAAATATGTCGTAAACATTATTTTTTTTGCATTCATTTAAAAGTTACTCGCAATCCTGAACACAATTTTCCGAAAATTGTTTAAAATGTTTTTAAGAGAATTTCTGTTTGTTTAAATCAGTAGAGTTGTAAATAATTCATAAACTTTGGACAGGACTATGAATAATCAAATTAAAGACACTTTGAACTTATCAATTTCAGTAAAAAAATTATTACAAAAATTATAGTTCATTTGGAAAAAGATGGTAAAAGTTAAAAAAAGTTGAAATTTTAAGTACTATAACTCCAGAGTGAGGAGGAATATGATTTTCTTATAGGTTCAATGAAAATAACAAAGATTTTTCTAATGGATGACGTACCAGAGATAGTCGAGGATAATCCATCTAAGATATAACAGGGCTTTCGATATAAATCGATATGAAAATCAGTTTTACCCTGCATATCTAGAGCCGTCAAAGCTGCCGTAAGAGTTTATGTTTCTTTGGAGTAATCTACCTATTTTCCAGCATTTCCATTTAAATCTGAAACACCCTGTACATCTAGATAATCTATAACATACTTATAGCGAAGGTCTTAAAAATATACTTTTAAACTAGACTGTATTGTTATTTTTAAGGAACCATTCGAATATGTTTTCTGACAAGCTTTCCACTAAATGCCAAAGTTAGTTTTTACATACCTATAACATGATAATCAGGAAGCTTCATGTCGCTTCTAATCGAAGTAAATAGAATAACAATAATAAAAACAATAATATGACAGCAATAACATCAAAGAACAAGAACATACATTCAATAAATCTGTCCATAAGTCGCATTACAGTAACCGATAATTACCAGTAGTCTATCACCATAAAGAATCTAACATTCTCACCAGTCACAACAAAATATGAAATCTTGCATCGGGTACTTATACATAGCATAATTTCTTACTCATGCTAATTGAAAACGTTTTTCTCACATAAATTTTACTTAAAGAAAGTTATTCTGAAAGCTCTAGCGAAAAGCTTAAGCTTGAATATCAATTAATTCTGTTACTGCTGTCGTGATTGAAAGTACTGGCATCATATTATCGCGAAGAATTAACGAGTTAATGATATACCCAAGCGCACGCCTCTTAATCGTCAACGGGCTTGTTCTTCTTAAGAAAATTAATAAATCTTCCATCCAAGGAAATCATTTGAATTCAATTATACGTGCTTGTATCCTCGCACTAGTTACTTTATGATTTTCCCACCGTTAATTCTTCTTATTTATTGATCTTGATGCTTCATGGAAGATTGAAGAAAATTACATTTATTGTGCAGCTGGTTTTTAACGAGGACAACATGCAGTTACGGCGACAATTCGATTCGATTGCAAAAAAAAAATTGATAAATTACGATACACCAAAGTATACAATTTCAAACACAGATGTCACTATTATCTGTTAAATACAATTATTTTAAAATCTTCATGTTACAAAATAATAACCAATTTACTAACACTCCGCCCTATCTAAATGACCTTGGCCCAAGAGATGGTGAGATACTGCAGCTGTTAGTCCATATCTGTTAGTATTTCATTTATTTGAAGAAACCTCAATGCAAAAGCTCCTATTCAATTGTAATTGATGTCTAAAGCAAATGTGTTGGAATCATTTGTTTTAAATTTCCCGGAGGTACCCATTTTGCAAGCCATGCATACTTGTTTGTGCAAGTCCCAGCTTCTGCCGCCACTTGTTAATTCAAAATAAGTGCGTAATTTTTATCTTTGTTTCTTAGCATTTTAAAATTGATCACCTTTTTACGCCTTAGTTAAGAAAATTATTTAAAAATTTCAGTTCAACCAATGAACGAAGTATTGATCAGATTTGGAACTATGCTAGGGTTAACGGCGATGTTTTACATTGCCATGTTTTTATTAAGCAATTTATATAAATTAAACCACTTTTAGAAAGCTTAAGATCCAATTTAAATACTGCAAGTATCTTGAGATCTACCTGATCATCAGCAGTGATTTATCGTTAATTATAACATACTTTGTGTATTGCAACAGAGTCTTTGGCATGATAATAGCATTTTTAAATTGGTACATTTTTTGAAAAGCTAACATTACCAATTAGTATGTATTGCCTTAACATTACCGGCAAGAGGAGTACTCAATGATAAAAGTACGGTGTTAGTCGTGCCCGAGTAGAAGATCGTATACATATCGTTATACATAGAACACCTGAATATTCATAATATGAAGGAGTCCAGAATAGGGATAGTGATGATGAGAGAATAATAAATCATGAGCTTTTTAAAATAATATAATCAAAAATCTGTATGATTACGATACAATGAGCAGGTTAATAATGATTAAAAAATCCACAAGGTAGCTCTCGCGAAAATTCCGTTGGAATACTACAAATTGATAAAACCCGTAAATGAGGTGACTTAATTATGCGTTAAGGTACCTTTGCCGTCGAATTTGGGTGGATCTGACCTGTATTGGTAATTTTAGAAGTGAGATTTCTATGCAACACCTTCAGCTAAAATTAAATATTGTGCTAATAAAAATACATTTTCGGTTTATATAAGAAAGAATAAAGACATCCATACGGGATCCTTGCACCAGTCCTATCTTAGCATAGTAAATTTTGATTGGATGCACCACTTGCTTTTTGGTCAAAAATTTGACACAATTACTGTCATAAATTTATTATGACAGTAAAACAACTTAACAATCTCAAAACATTGTGCAGAAATTCAAATAATTTTGGACGTACTTCCCGATACAAAATATTGTATGTAAAATATATGGAAAACTCATCCAAGGAAAGAACTCATTGGAAAAGTCTTTTCTCCTGCACTTAACCTTTTGGAAATCCAGGAAAATTCCCAGCAACGATGCTCTTCTTCCAACATTATACTAAAATCTTCACCCTTATTATGGTTGTCACCCCCCTTCAAGACAGAAATGTGCGGTGAGCTCGCGACTTTTGTCACTTGCATTTTCCTGTCGACAATTCTCACTTAATTTCTTCAGGTAAGATCTATCTCTTCTTCTTTGTTTTCTTTCGTTCCTATGAATTTTCCATAGTCGTGTCACTTGAAGTGAGGTGACAACTATAATATAATTCTGAAGCTCTCGAGCTATAAATAGTTCATCTTTATTTACCTATTTACTACAATCGTTGAAATGAAATTTGAAAGACAAATGTACGAAAAAGAAGCATAATTTGGTTGAAAGATTCTTATGTTACATGTCTCTTCCAACTATAGAATCCCCAAAGATCTTCATTCGCCACAGCAGGTAAACCGGCCCTGGCTGGAAGGCCGCAGATAACCACTATTCAGAAGAAACTTAACGTAAACTTTTAGGAATAAGAAATTAATTAATGGAGCACGAATTCGATTATTACAGCACATCTGCACGTAATTTGAGCAACTCACAAAAAAAAATGAGATGTTGATCCTCGAATCTGTCACAAAAATTTCTTACAAAAAGATGAAACCTAATTCAAATGGAAAACCACTTGCCTCATTAACTTTAATTGTGAGCCGCCTTGGAGCATCATTTGCGCTAAGTGCTTCACCTACGCCGCCGCCGCCGCACTAAAGTTGTATAAACATAATACCACGTAGCGACGATACATTGTCTGGCTGCGTAAATATTATTTTTGTTAATCATTCATCTTCATCAAAATGCGTGATTACAGAAGAAGTATATATCTAAATGGTTTCGTCAACAGGTGTGCATTCTTCAACTCCCCAGCAATGTGATATTGAATTTATTTCGTTCATGAATTATGAAACAGGAAGTTATTGATAGCTTCAAATGTTGCTCAATTTACTCAGCACGCAGGTTGACTTTGAAATACTTTTTTTTTAATTGTGCGGGATTCCATGAAATCGTGGTTAATTACGTGCTTCTTCTTTATAATACGACTGTTTCTCAAATATTTTTTTTTATTATGTATTAGAAAGAAATTGCATTGGATTGCTTTCAATTATTCAGTTTATTAGTTTTTCAGCAGTTTTTCTAAATACTGATGTCATATTTCTTCAAAGCAGCATGTTGCGTTCATAATAATTACTAGTTATAAAAGTGGCATAGGTAATATGTACCTTCAAGTTCATAGAAAATAATGTTTATTGCAATGTAACTATCACTAGAGTTTACATAGTTCCTTCCCACAATATTCTTTGGTTTTTACGTAATCAATAATACAATGACGGATAGTTCTAAACTATTAAGGGTAACAAAAAATAGGTGTTTTCTCGATTTAATTTCATACAATTGTATCATACGAGTATAGGATTCAAAAGTAAATCATTTCCCATTGACCACTCAAAGATTTTTTTAAGAAAGAGCTAATTCTTCTATCAGATCAGAACAGACCAATTTGACCGGTTTATCCAAAAAGATCTGAAGGTCATCGTCTGTATACAAATCACTTGTGAAATCATCAATTATTTACTTACTTATTCAGGGATGGTTTATGTAAAACCAACACAATAGGGGATCAAATTGATATCTACAGCCTAAGCCATGAGCATCATCGACTTTATTTTATGGATTCGGCCAATAGAAAGTTTCGAATAAGTTCTACCGAAGTCGCAGAAAATCCAAATTTACATTTGTGATGATTTTATAATGATTACCAAGATCAAAAGTTTTCTGTACTGGTACAAGGGATTTTTATTAAAAAATTCTCGACCATTATCTTTAGTAGGGGTGCTTAACAATTATGGTCTACTTTATGCCTGCAGTGCTACTGACTAAACATATAGTTCAACTCCACGTGCTTGAACTTCTGAAAGCATCGTTGAATCTGAAAAAGCTCCTATGTGTACAAATACTAATAATATCATAGGAAAGGCAAGAAATATATTTCCATCATTTATAACATGTTTAAATAGCACATAGGATTTTGTTCCTCTAAAATCTTACATAGGATGTACTTGCAATGTCATATAAGAGGCTTTGTTTTTAGCATTTTACAACGTTCTGAGTACTTTTATTACATCGGCGAAATTTTCCATGAGATGCGTCTCTTTGAGATCTTTCCAAAAAATTTCTTCTGTATACTGATAATGCTTACTAGCTTTTACAGCTGTATTTTAAAATTTACCTTATCTCAATGATAATCTTAAATCAAGGTATACAGCAGACCTAGACTAAACGGAACACATCCGAAGTCTAAGAGTAGAAGCGTATCACAACTCTATATATAGCCTATAAAATTGCTGCTGTACAATATGTAATTTGATGGAGATACAACAATAATTTTCTATATCACAGCTTGAAACTAAGACCGTGATAAAATCTTTATGTTCCTATAGACCCTATGAAACTCATCAAATAGTGATTGTAGCATAAAATCCCGTCGAAATTCATATGTAACTAGCACAATTTCTTTGACTTTTGACTGACGTAATTTCAACAGTGTTTTTTGAAAATTATTATATCTGAATGTGTTATAATGATTTGGATGGAAAACCGGACTTGATAATATATATTTTTGTTTTATCTTTAATATTTGATATTATCTATTAACCTAAGATCATCTCCTACTATGTATTAAAAAATTAGAAGGCCTAAGAGCATATACCTATATTCTAAGAATTTAAAAAAAAACTTGATGGGAATATTGTATCAACGCAACACAGATATTGAGTTCTAGTAGTGAGCAATGAGAGTAGCATAAACAAATTTACCAAACAAAGCAAGCAATTACAATCTCTTCTATATATATTGTACAAGAAGTCATCAGTTCGAAATGCTAACTCAGTCATTCAATATTCACCTCATTAGTCCTTGAGCCTCGTAAATTCTGTCCGTTCCATTTCGTTGTCAACTTTCTCAAAACAAAGAAAAAAATTGTTTGAGAAAGTACTAACTATCACCCGAAATACCTTATTTTTAATGAACATTATCTGTTTTCACTTCGTAATCGAATGAAATATTCGACACATTTATAAAATGTATTTTCTTAAAGGGTGAATGGTTGCTACCCGACAGAGGTCAATCTACCTTGGAGAGGCTAAACAGTAAACTTTAACATTTAATTTGGTTTCAGGACATTTTAATTACAGGTAACGCGCGATATCGGTTACCGTAAATCTCATAACTCACGCGAAAACATTAACCAGAAATAATGGCGCACTTTTCTCTTCGGGTAAAGTGCCTGCAGATAAGCAATCTTATGTCTTAAAATCATAACATGACATGATCTTTTTCACGCAGGTATCGGCCAAAGACATGTTTTAATTAATCCTGTGTCCCTAGTGATCAGCCCAAAATTCAAATGGGCAATTCATGACTGCTACTCCATTAAATACAGGTGTTTTAGCAATTTTTCTTTTTGTTTTCTTCGTTGTAGCCAGACAGGAGAAAATAAGACTAAATACCTATATACATATATATATTTTTGGGATGGTGCCACATATTATAAGTTGGGTACCATTTTCGGTGAGAAACGGATCTGTACATGGGTACTTTTCAAGCGATAGTATATAGCGTATTTACATGCGCTAGCATCTGAAATGCCGGTGCCTTTTAGTTTATGTTAGTTGTTGTTGGTATTCAGGTGATAAATACGACGAAGAAAAACAAATAAAGAAGGGTCAACGATGAACTCAATAGCAATTTTATGCCTTCATTGAAGCTTTGGAATTTAAGCATACTTAATTGAGATTATTGGTACCTTAATTGAATCAATTAATTAAATTTGACCACGACTTCTGTGTTCAATCAAACAGATAAATTAAATTTACGAATGAAAACACAACCACACAATGTGACAAGACTGAAATGATAGATTAACATTTTTAATATTTTGTGCCTCATTAAGGAGGTAACTTTTATTGTAGAGGTTGAATATCTAATTTAGCATAAAAAGCTTTTTCAAATATTTAATTTCTTTCTTAGGTCCGGCATTATATTTTCAGATATCTTCCAATAAGGCTACATATCTTTCTACTTTTCCTCTCTTTCCGCATGGTGTTCTATTGTTCAATTTTGAATTCACTATATATTTTAAATGTCTTTTCATTTTTAATTCTCTTAAATCCCTCAAGAAACATGATGACAGATAAAAGTCTCTTGACAAATAAAAAAACGCTAACCTCATTACATACCTACCTTAAAGACACTTGGAGAAACAAATAGAGCATTCAGGTTGTACAAGGTCAAAGTCATCTACCGAGATTTGAGTGCAGGACCTTTTGCGTGATAGATCTTGTAGATAACAAATCAACAATTTGACGCCAATTATATTTTGGTATATTATCTACAATATATTACAATTTACAACCTTGCGATGAAGTGTCATGGGACTGCATCCCACATATCTGTTAAAATGGTCGTAATATGTGGCTCTTAACAAACTTGATCAGGTAGTTACTCCATATCAAACTAGGAAACTGTTTGCAACTGGATACAGTAAATATCTAAATTTGTCCTACCCAACGAATCCCGAAATAGTCTCAGAGAATTATTTTGCCGAACAATCCGATCAAACAATATTTGGACGAATATATGTAAATGCGATAAATGCTTAAAAATATAAAACGTTTATCCACTTATCCACACATGCTCTTATTCCGACCCCTAGGTCAAGACCGTATATAAATTACAGCATATGTAGTTAGTGATTCAATATTACTGAATTGAATTTATTGTATACTCTGAACGAAAACCTATGAAATACAAAGTTTGTTCATATTTACTATAGGTATACCATCCACCTGTCCGCAAAATAACTTGCAAATATGTTGAACTAGCGAATTAAAATAGTGTACACAGTAATTTTATGAAAAATGCAAGGTTAAGTTCATATACTTAGGAGTAAAATCTGCAAACTTCTGTATATTATTACCTCATAAACCTATGATTTTCTATATACCGGTTGTTTCAGTTCAAAGAGCCTTCCAGAATGGCCAACCATTCTTTAAGGGGAGCTAATAAATAATAGTCGTTCCCTCAAAGGTATAAACAAAAAAAAATATTTTGAAAATATTTGTGCGAATAAAATATAGGTAAATAATAACTATGAATTAATACCTCATTTCAAAGGTACTTTTTTAGGCTATCAAAAAACCCAACGACTGCTAAAATCCATAGTGTGGTTCACATATTCCAGCCAGGTTTCACGTATATTTGCGAAATATTAAAATAGCTATAACTCTATAGGGGGTGACTTCTAAGCAGGTATGTGAAACGATTTTTAATTTTTTTATCAGATCACCTCATGGTACATATACCGAAAGACAATTTTATCTGAAACACCCTGTATGTTTGAATATTGCTTGAGAAATCGATAGGTTAGTTCTAGTTAACTAACATAAAAAATCACGTTAATTCAACGGAAATTCAGGAAATTTCATTATTGGTAATTCAGTACTAAATATTTATGCTTTATATTAAGATTTCCGTGTAAATGCTTAATATTGAGTAAATCGAGAAAATCTTGAAACTCTTGTCAAAATTATACTCTATTAAAATATATATGTAAGTGTCGCAGTTATTACCGTTACTTAACTGCCTAGTTTAAAGATTAGTACTCTTCCTGTGAAAAGGTATAGATGAGAGATGTCATGTATATGTATATGTAAAGTTTCGGTAAAACCGGGCAAAGCATTGTCCATTGATGCATTGACGCATAAATGGACAAACATAACAGACAGAAGCGATGTGTTTTATGAAATATAAAAAAGCTTTTTTAATTCCTATAAATATCTGTTTGGGGTTTAAAAAACTACTCTTATTTTGTTTCTTTTGGTGTTAATATAGCGAGACCCTTCCAAGAATACATTGTTTCAAACTGTACTGCATTTTATCAGTACTCATTACTCAAATGAGATGTAATCATGGTCGTATCATTACAACTTTTGGAGCTATAACCAAAAAATACCAATAAGGTACAAAATTTTCCTAAATCGTATATACCTCCGTTGCAAGTTTAACGCGTCTGGCTTTTTTGATTGAGATATCGTCAATTTCATGCCATATTCCCAAATCTGGTTTTTTGGCTTTTTTAAACTACCATATCAAATCTATATTCTGTATTGCTTTACTAATGTATAATTTATACCCCCTTCTATCTCCTCTAAACCTTCAAATCTCTGTATGTCAGTTTCGTGACAGTGATATAAAAGCGAACATATATCCTCTCAAAAATTTTACGATCAATTCAGAGATGCTCTGTATGTACATACAGACTATTTCACTAATACACAAGATGATAGGTGAGGCTGAGATAAACTAAAAATTCATTCAACTAAATTATATAACGGGATGAACAATTTTATGACGTCTACCTAGAATTTTATCTCTTATAGCAAGTATAAAAAAAAAGTTATAGGGTGTTAGGGTAAAAAAGCACAAAAATACCAAAAGACCCTTACCTACGAAACGACGCCTTTTGCACCCCGCTCTGTTCATTCAATTCTTGTATCACCCGGTGAAATTCGTACACCAATTGGTCATAATCATATATTATATACCCTACATTGCGACTACATATAATAAAGCTAGATAGGGAATTTTGAAATGAAAAAAAAATTGTGTAAAGATATGATCCAATTCTGTATAGTGATTGGACAAAATATTGTTCATTTATTTCCCCTAGGTTTATGTAAATAATTTATCCTTTTATCCTGACCCTTTCTATTCTATTCAACAAATTTATAGCGGAATGATCAGATACGGGGTATTCAGCATCGCCACTTTGTAAGAAAACTAAGAGCAATAAGAAATTGTACGAAAAGGTTTGAGATAGCACTTCTAACTGGTTTCAAGATAGTTGGGTTTTTTCGTTAAATTTTTTATAGATAGTGCACTACCATCTTTTTTTTCACAGTACCAAATATGAAAGTCTTTTGTGATGAAAGAGATCCCATTCACCCTTCAATTGACTATCCAAATACCCTCACTCACATGCCTACAATAACTAGCAAAAATTGTTTGTTTTTAATTCGTAGCTTCCCAGTAGATGTTTTATGCCCGGTATAAAGTGTCATACCTACCCCCTTCTTTGGAAATCGCCGGAGCTCTCACACATAAAAATTCGCGTACTAGAATTTTAAGCACAACCTTAATATTGACCATTTCAAGTTACTCATTAACTTGTTTATTATTAAGTTAACTACAAATTGATAAAGTGATTTTTGAGCCACCCTATATATATTATTCGAGGTCACTTGTCTGTATGGTGAAGTCAATTTACAAATTACATTTTATGTGTTTATTATGATTATGTGGAAGTATTTCCTTTCTATCACATTGTTCATCATCATCATCTACTAAGATACCATAAAATCATAATTCTTTATTGGTTCTTAGCTCTATTTACGCCCGTCAGTATTCCCGTTAAGTTTATGGTGAGAAATAATCCCCAGGTACATGCACCTAGAATATGCATTTGCCTTATACATAAATTAACCTGGATTTAATAGTGATTTCTTTCATTTTAAGCAACGATCAGATTACCATAGGAAGTTATTTGTAATGTTGCATTAAAAATTATTGTTGTTGTTGTATTTCATAGCAATATTTTGCCGTTATTTACATGTCATGAAAAGAGATTTAATCATGGCGCATTTTCACAACTTTATCTATGTACGCACCTGCAGCTTAATTACTATGATAGATTTACAGTGACCAGAATAATAATGTTGATATGTGGCGGCTGAAAGAAATAAGGCATGACTGGCTCGCAATTATCATAATATGATCTCAATTAACATTGCATTTTTCCTGTGTAAGGAGTTATTGCTCAAGATGATGGAGCATTGCAGCAGGTTAGTTTCTGCTAATAAATTTCAAATATTTTTAAATAACTTTAAGTTATTAAAAATATGCATACTCGTTTTAAGATTTTCTCTGATTAATTTTAGCTGTCACCAGTGTTATTTATACCATAGACAAAAACTTATATTTGTTGCATACCAAAATTGATTTATGTCTTGAACTTTTTCTACAAAAGATGTTATGGCTACATAATTAGGCCCTTACAGTTTGTATTCTAGTTTTTAGGGGCAGCGACTATAGGAAATCACTTCAACAGAATCAATCCTCGTCTAGTGTAGATATCAAGGCAAAATTTATGCTTAATTACTCGTCGGCTATCATTATACAGAATTCTTGACATGGGCATGGCACTTACTACAACATCATTCATAAACAGCTAAAAAACAATTTCCTATATTTTCAAAACTTTGTATACCTACTACAGAGGGATGTATGACTTGCATCTCTGTTAACTTTAACGTTATTATTTTACTGTTACAAATATCCAGGTAATTGCAATTATCTTCAATCTAATATTTTGACTGGAATAATTGGATTCTGCTTGAACGAAATCCATTGAATGAGAAGCTCATAGGTAAAGCAGAGCACCGGCAAATATTGAAAGTATTCAAGACAAACTGGTACAGCACCACCATCCATACCAGATGAAGGCAGAATAAACTCAATTTAAAGCCCCTTGTCTTATAATTACCTCCTTGACTTCGAGAATTAAATAATAGATCCACAAACTGATAGACAGTCGGATAGCTATGGATAGACATTTGGTGAATTATTAGGCAACATTACGACAATTTTTTCTCTTTGTATTCGTTTTTTTTTTTTGCTTTTTTTTTTTTTTAATATTGCCGAAATAAAATTTTCCATTCACACTGAAACTCCATCTGAGATAGTATGCCATTCAGGCTCATATTGAAGAAATGGGTCAAATCACCTACCCACATTTCTGACAGGTCATCCATTACAGATATTCATTTGCGCTAGCAGGATCCACCATAAATAAAAGAAGTGTTTACTCGTCTGTTGGGTTTATGCCGTCGTTTCTTAATATTATACCTCTGTACTACTTGTATACACGTAATTCGGGTAATTGATGTGCAATTAGTGCCTTTTTTCTAAATAGTTATTATTCGGATGGAAAAAAGCCCCCAGTTGCTACCATCATACTGTGATAAATGAAGGAACAATTGAAACCAAATTGAATGTGTATCTTAAGAAAGAAAAAAAGAAAAACACAGACAAGATGAAGCAAATTGCCGCTAATCTATTTTGTATCTTAATGTGACTTAATAAACGGTTCAAGAGCAGAAGGTAAAAAACGCCAGATAGAGAGCACTTAGGTTATACAAAAAACAAATCAATGCCCGGAAAGATACATATGTAGACTTCATAGGAAAATGCTAAAAACCATCACAAAGGTGCTCTAGTAACATGATGAACCTGGAGCGCAACTTCAGAAAAGTTCGACCTTAACTAATGTCTGACCGGCAAAAAGTTGATCGTTAAAATATTGGGGCTTACATTTTCATTCATTCATCTGTCAACGGAAATATGGGTATCGATCACTCACTAAATTCGAGGAGCGACAGATCAATCACAATAATAATAAATTCGTCGTCGTATTCCAACCAGTTTACACATTGGAGGATCAGTTCAGTATTAATTATTAGTTGAGGTCGCGGTTTGAATATTGTGACTCTGCGGCGAAAATCAGCTGCATGAGGTTTTATTCCTTTCGCCTCTCAAGGCGTTTGAACTGTGTTGAAAAGTGATCAATGAAATTTTTTGTTTTGTTGTTTCAGTTTTTAGTAGTGGACTAATCGCCTCAAAGCTTTTTATTCTCAAGGTCACAGCTTTGATAATCCTACGTTTAGTGGATTCGCAATTGGTGATTACACTATTACATATATCATTACCGTTACCTATCAACTTGTGTATGTATTCATAATATTGATCCAAGGATATCGATTCTATCAAATGATCTTGAATGCTACAAAAATTTCGAAAATCATATTATAATTGTTGACTTGATAGCCGATCAACAACTTTTCATTTCGATCAGTATGCAAATGTTTTGATGGGTCATCAAGCTTACAGTTAGACTAACTACAGTCATCCTGGTATTTAGCGTCGACTATAATCTGATCGCGCAATCTTTCTCTATGTGTGGTAGCTCTCTATAAATATAAATGCTCGTCACTGGAATTTCTGACATGTCTTATCTCTTAATTTAGCTTTAAAAGGTATTGCCAGTCATTTATTTTTGAAGAATCTATTGCTGACGGCACCATTGTTGTTAAGGTGGGTCCAAATATTACAGTATTGTTGCGCGCGTAGGCTTCTCTCTTATCTGATCTATGTATTCCTAGTTCAGAAAGTCTAAAAATTATAATCACGTGAAAGCTTTTGTACAGTAATTTTTCTTTTTCTGAATAAGGCAAGACGAAGACACAAAACTATCAAATAATTGTAAAATGTGATCGCACTTTCACTCTATGGCAGAAAATTGATATATAGGTATGTGTAGGGCAACTTAATATTTTTAAGAACATTTAAGTAATAAATCTTGATGGCGTTGTAATTGGAATATCTTCTTATATATGAATATCTATTTAACATATAATTACATCTATATAATGTATTAAGCAAAAATTCCAATGGATATATGTATTTGAATAAGAGCTCGATAGCTCAGAGCTCATAAATAAAAGGAAATACAACAGACAGATTATTAAATGTTCCACATACACTAAAAAATGAAAGCCTCACGAAAGGTGAGCGCAATTTGTGGAATATTTTTAGCCTTGCAAGAATCTGGCCTTATATAGGGTGTTTCCTCCATGGTGGTCAATAGAGCAGGTGGTGATAGTATACTCACCTAGGCACAAAAAAATTGGATAACAGGGGGGGGGGCATATCAGCCGTTTCGGAGTTACAGGATGATTAAGAAAAAAACCTAGTTTTTCATAAAGTGTATCTTTAAATGTACAGGACATACGGTCACAATGAAGAGCACACTGAATGCAGAACTTCATGGCCTTTCCAGCACTGCTCAACAACTCCTCTTAGGAGTTATAGGGGTCTAAACTAAATTTTTCAGATTTTCTTATCTGTTTTTGTTTTTTTATTTGACCTCTATTTTTTTTTTTACAAAAAAGTGGTTAACATAATTTTTTTATAAAAACTCTAAACTGTGGAATCTTCTGTTTAATTTGACCTACCTGTAGCTGTTAAAGATTTTTTAACTCATAATCTATTCAAATTATCTTTAAGAATAGGTTTCAGAATAGATTAGTAGCTAATAAATAATTCTTAAATGACTACAGATAGCACTAGGGTGTAATAGGTCAAGTCCATAGTTTATAGCTTTTATGAAAAAAAGTTATGTTAACCACCTTTAAAAAAAAAACAAATACAGATCAAATTAAAAAGAAATGTAAGAATATTCGAAATTTTTAGTTTTTAGACCCCTATAACTCCTGAAAAGAGAAGGAGACGGGGCTGATTGAGCAATCGCTGGAAAGGCCATGATCTTATGCATACTAAGAGCCTTTAACTGACTTCATCTGCTGCATTTTTAAGATACAGGGTATTTTGTGAAAAAATTGCTTTTTTGTTAATCCTGTAACTTAACTCCGAAAATGTTGATATTCCCTTCCCCCTGCCATACAATTTTTTGTTTGGCTAGGTGAGTACCTTCTGATCTATTGACCACCAAGGAGGTAACACACTGTATATACCTTACGTATATTTCAGTTCTTAACCAATAATAATACTTCTGGAACCCAAATTAAGCTTCTCTCCGACCCTACGGACACTGCGACCACAGTTGATCTATTGTGTTCCACAATGTTTGTTTTTTTTTTTTTAATTATTAAGCCAAGCTCAGGGGATACCCTATGATACAAAGCACAGCATGGCAGGAAGAAGATAGGGAAAAGATAAGAGGATATGAGAAGATTGTCGGAGGTGCCGATGTATCTCACCTTTAAACTTTTTCAGATTGCATGCCAGAGGGAAGACAAAAGATGGTAGACTATTCAGTTAGTATTGCCTACAGAAATTATTCTACAAAGGATCAGATAATATATTTCATCAGAACATTAACCATGCATGTAGCAATAATCTTTTGGGCAATATCTAATGAGGCTAAGGCTTTGCGACCAGCCCCGGCCCATATATGGGAATTGTATTCCAGTCCAGGCCTATAGGAGTTGTAGAGTAGCGCTAGATTTGACGGGATGAAATATTTCTTACGCCTTTTCAAAAATTTAAGACACTTGGATGCGTTTTTGCCAACAGAGAAGATTTGATCTGTCCCGCTTATCTTACTGGAGATATTAAACCAAGAATGCTTAGGGACAGCTTTTGGGTCTAAGGCGTATTGAATTCAACACGATTCGCTTTGCTCCAAGTAAGGATACTGTCAAGTTCGTTATTAAATAATCTAATGATGCAATCTCGTTTAACACTTTAACACATGCGGCATTCCCTCTGTATTCTGCAAGAGTGTCAAAGGAGTATGCGAAATCAAGGATACTGTACTCAGCGAAACTATGGATGGGATTGAAAGTAAGGGAAAGCAGATCATTAATGAAAATTAGAAAGAGAGACGGAGATATATCAGATCCCTGAGTCACAGAGAGCGTGCCTAATAAGATAAGGCTCAGACGTAACGCCATCTAATACAACCGGTATTTGGCGACTGGATATAAAACTTTCAATCCATAACAGAAGAGGAGGAGAGGCACAGTGCTTTAAGCTGGATACCAGACTCTATCAAAGAAATAACAAAGGCAATGATCTTGGACTCATATTTGGAGTTAATGATAGATAATTTGAGGGATTGCTAGCATCTGATTTTTTGGGAATTGGCTGAACGTGGGCTAATTTTCAAGCATTTGGAAAAATTCCTGTCGATTAAAAGAAGTCAAATAGTTTGTGCAGAGGTGTAAGCTAAGGATTAGGTGCAGCTTTAGTTAACAGGGGGCGAGGAACCATCATGACCAGCGGCTTTGGATACGTTGATCTCCTTAAGGACCCTAAACACATCTCTCGCACGGATGTGTATTCGCTGTTGTACACACCCCATGGGAGATGCAAACCAGGTATTTGTGAAGTGGGTGGAAGACGAGCATTTGACGCGGATCTAGCAGCTAAACTTTTATTATCCATGAGGTCAACAACCACTTCACCATTATTAAGTAGTGAAGATATGGAACAACTGCTAAAGCTGTACCTGATGGTTCTGACTAGGGACCAAAGACCTTTGCTACCTTTGCGACTAGTAAAGATTCTTTGTCTAACATTCTGAGTAAAGAGGAATTTCTCTCTGGATAACGGACTTGCAGTTATTCTGTGCAGTTTTGTGGAATTGTTTCAGTTCCGGCTATGGATGCAGTTGGTAGGCCAAAAATACAGGCTATTTAGCTTTTCAGCTTGGTTACACTTATCGTTAAACCGAGAACGATTTTGCTGTTCTTGAAATCTGCTGCAGAATACGGGCGGAATGTAATCACGCACACCAAAACTTAGTATTTTACTAAGTTCTAATGTGTATTCATCAGCATCCCTCGAAGCAAAACAGACTCATCAATCAATTTCACTAAAATACTTTCCAATCAGCATTTTTATAGTACCAGAGAAGCCTACTTGTAGGTGTAGAAGTAGGGCGGCACAGGTTTGAGGTGGTAAATTGAGCCGGGATTAAACAGTGGTCTGAATTACCGGGAAGGGAACCAACTGAGATGGAATATTTTTCGGGTTGAGATGTTAGCAACAAAGCTAGTAAATTAGACAGCTGGAAAGAAAACTTCATGATTCTTCATGTCGAAAGGAGAAAAAATTTAATATTTTAGCAAATTATGAAATTTGGAAAGCAATGCTTTCCCCCTGTACATATTGAATGAATATGTAGAGCCAATTCGTTCAGTTTTGTTAAACATATTCATCAACAGACAATGATTTTACCAGTATCAGCTGCATTCGCAATTCTCTCCTTATAAACATTAGATGCCACATATATGTATGTAATTTCATTTTTGTTTTAAGCCTAAACGAAGAGATTCTCGAATTTTTAATTGTATCCACTTGTCTATTCTCCGATGACGGTCCAGTTGGACCGAAACAGCTGTGTGAAATTAAAGTAAATGTACAAATGACTCTTAATTTTGTTTTATTTAATTATTATGTTTCACAAAACGGTTACAGAAAATTCGATTAATCCTATTTTGATTATTCGGGAAATTTTATCAATTTTTCATACTTGCTTATGTATCGCTGTTCTAACAAACTAAAATTTTATACATTAGTTGTGTTCTTTTGTGTCCACAGAACAGAGCAGAACAAAAGATGCACAAAAGAACGCCTCATACATTTTTATAGAAAGATTTAAATGAAGCGAACAGTACAAATAGTTCGCTTCAATCGACAGAACAATTTGTTCTCTATAGTATATGGGAGTTCAGCACAGCTATTATGTGCTAATATTATAAAAGCTTCGATTACGAATAAAATCGGGCAAGTCTGTAACGAACTGTTGCCATAGAAGACTGTAAGCTTTGTACAAGTTAAAAACAAAAACCTTCTCGAGGCTTTACTTGTATTTTTTTAGGAGAGAAGCTTTTGTTACATCCCATTTTTCCAACGGTAGCCTGACCTATCCGAAACTTGTCTCACTTTGTCACCTTATTATTGTCGACTTCAACGATTGCTTTAGATTTGTCATCGGGCTGTTCGGAGATTCGGATAAATTGCTCAGTTCAAAGGTAGAGCTTTCCAATAGGGCATACATACCCTTTACCTTTGGCTAAACTATAAAAACAAACATGAGTTCGTTTCTGTTCGCATTGATGAAACTGTTTTGTGCACAAACGTACTGAAAATTTTTCTTATGTTCCTTACAACATCGTCAAATAAAAACGAAAATTTTGCTTTTATATTATTATTATTATCTTTTCATTATTATCTTTTCCGGTAATTTTTTTGAAAAATCTCCCTAGCAAAACAGCTTCCTTTTATTGATTTCTTCTAACAAGTATCTTTTATCAATATATAATCACATTTTTAGAAAATGTTTTATTGAGTTCGTAAAATAAATAGAGTGATTATAGTATACCAAGGAAGATCCTTCGGTGAATTTGCAATATTTTGGCATGAACAAAAACAGAATGTGAAAAGTGATGAACTACATACTAACTGTACTAACAATGTTTAATAAACTAACTCATCATTAAGTCTATTGCTTATATTCGCTTGACTATTTCACAGTTATTTGCTAGAAGCAAGAATTACTAATAATTATTTGTATTTTCCACGAAATAATAGACTAATAGTTTAATGAAATAGGGCCCTGTATGTACATAGTTTGGGTATTTTGAACATCGGTTTTATCAATATTAAAAATATCATTGATTTCCAAACTCTTCTTCGCTCGATTGTTTGGAAATATCATTGTTTCTTGTATAGTAATGACCAGACAAATCCCACTTGGTAACACCAAAAAGGCTTTTTCCCCGATCGGTTGGTGATAAGCAGATCTACATATGAATTCCGATTCGAACTTGACAAACAAAACGAGACGTGTTCATTTCCTTACTCACACAATAATAACACTCAAGTAAATGAGTCATAACCAGTGTAGTTAGTTAACCTTCTAACATGAATACGGGTGGTAGCCAGCTAATCGTAGACCAACACAGGATGGTCAAGGAAGTTGGGTTTCACTGCGAGATCTCGATCAGTATTATTATTAGTTTTATTGGAGTTATTATTTCTATCTTTCCATTTTCTTGGAGTGAATGATAATTAACTCATTACGAAATGGGACGAGCATTTTTTTTCCAATTAAGAAAAACGTCTCCGTCAAACATGTGGTGTATGTTTTGGTACAGCTCTCATAAGCATGCTGCGATATTGTTACATCGAAGATATATATCTACATAATACCACTTCATATCAGGAGACAGACAAAATTTCAAATTTTGAACAACAAAAGTTACTATGTAGGAATGATAGTATCACCCAGGTACTTCTTACATTACATAACATTGTTATAGAACAGTTGGGAAATTAGAGGCCGTCTGAGGTAAAAAATTATATAATAAAGGTAATTTTTCTCCTATTTTTACTGGAAAAAATTTCTTCAGATTTTGTATGTTTTTTTATAGCAACTTGCGTGCTTCTGTTCTGTTAGCGAGATTATGGGTTAAATATTAAACTTGAGACGCGAATTCTTTATGATTAAAAAGATTTTGTAAAGTTTTTGGGTCATCCACAAAAGATATGTTAAAAACATATTACATAAGTTTTCATAACGCACATACAGAAGTAGAAAAAAAATTAGACTTCTACAAGCTGGAATTATCTTACATATTTTTTTATTCAATATTAACGTAGTTAGATATAGCGGAGCAAAAATATATATATTACTTAGATTTTAAATAAATTCTATTTTTGTAAAACTGTGTGCTCATTGATGCATTAATTTTTTTTTTATAGAAATTTTATCCGGCGTAGCATTGTACACCACTTTACCCTAAATATTGTCCTTGGTCGAATATACACACCGCATTAAAATGCCGACCATCATTAATTACTATTCTAAAAACTCGCATATAATTAACCACCTAACTCAATTCAAACAATTCGAGTTCAATTATGTAGCAATTAGAGCGAATAAATTTGAATATTCACTAAAAAAAATGCAACCTCATAATTCTCATAACCTTAAAGAGTCTATACGTGCCATAGACAATAGTTTTACATAGCAATTCCATTTGACACCCACCACAATAAGCGTACCACGCATGACAAGAGAGAACACAGATGTACAGATTCACTCATCACAGTGCATCTGCACTTGCACCTCATGAGCCAATTTGCTAGTAAGCTGAGCAGTACAGCACGATGACACAATAAAATCATTTCATAATCGACAGAGGGATTATATAGGCATGTTGTTTCTTCAACTTCATTAGGCATGCAACAACGAAAAACAACAATAAAAAATTCAGGTACGCGCAGAATAAAAGAGTTCTTTCGTATCAAACTAATTGCAATGTAAATCTGCCATCAAATTCCAGTTTATTGCATCAAACTTGAAATATGTCGACGATCTCTGATTTTATTGTTCTTCTCGTGATCATATTGTCGCCATCGCTGCTATGTTGTCGTAGACATCTTCTACAAGAGGATCGTCCGCATGGTGTGTGGAGTGGGTTAATATAGGGAGCAATTAGCGGTTACATTGGTTATTTTGCATAAGTAAAGAAATGTATCTTGGGCTGGCAATCATCCTAACATCCGACCAACTTTGCTAACTATCCATTTAGATGTCTAGCGCTGTAAGTTCGCCATGTTGTAGACTATGAACTATTCTGTCTACCATCTCCCACGCTTGATATGGAGATGAATAGATCCATGTCTGACATGCATACCAAATGAAGAGTTTTGTCATTGTCTTTGGGCATACCAGGTACAGTGTACATATCTAAATTTCAGTTCCTTCACACCTTTAGACTTTAGCACTCCAGGAATTCGTTGCGCCAATAAAAATGTCAAAAACAATTTTAAGTTAATTGATTCATCTTCCTGGGGCAATTTTGTGTGCCACATGATGGGTGTCTTCTTTTGTAAAATTATCACTTTCAATTATGTGGGCCGCGGCATATAGGTGCTGAGAGGTTATAATATTACAAGTTTTATGGAAAATTAGTTTAAATGAACTTCTGAATTGTGTGCAAATGAGTCTGGATTATGAGAATTGTGCTATTTAATGCGACATTTATCATTTAACTTTCAAAATAGTTTATGAATTGAAAGCAATATAAAGAAACAGACAGATGGTGATGGCGCATTTTTGTCTGTTGATAAAAATTTCATGCATGCCTGTTACTATTTGCAATGAATGCATTTCTGTAAATTATATTACGGTTTACCTGTACATTGCAGACTTTTATATTCAGTTCCTCAGAGCAATGTGCCTAAGTACATAAGAATTATCTTCCATAATATATAATAAAATTATAGAAACGTTTCAAAAATGTTATGGACTTGATACTATCTTGGCTTACTGGATTGAAAATATTAATGGCAAGAATAATAAGTGATGTTGCATCGATTGACATGATCCGCACTATCACAATGATTTGATCATGCGATCTAGACTGGAACTAACAGCAGTTTGTCTAGAGTCAATAAAAAAATAAAAGAAGAAATCAAACTTAAGATTTTTATCGCTAGCAAAAATATGTACCTACGTAATTAAAAGAAATGAAGAGAAGGTTATCGATAGAAAATAGTAAAGAAAAGAACCGCAAAGAATATAAAGAATAGTCAGATCTTACCAAGCTGTTGGAAAAATCTTGCCTAAAATTTTTAATTGAAATTTGAACCTGTGGTTTTGGAGATATTCTATTTTTAAATGACAACATCTATCGTGTGTGACTCTTGTACATATTAAAAGGTGATTTATGTGAAGTAAATGGAAGACAAAGTGAATCCTTCAGCAAAAATATTTGATTTATCTAAGAAATTGATGAATAATTCATCCTTATACATATATGTAATACTGAAGGCTTAAAAAAACTGGTGGATTTGTTTTTGGCTGTTTATACGAAACACAAACAGTCTGCGGAACCCTCCGACTTAACAACGCTTTTTATGGCCTAGATGAAATCTAAATAGCATACTAAGTTTGTCATTTCGTTTGTAACGCACAGAAATAATCATGGTGGAGCAAAATAGATTGTACACCCACTATTTTGATTTGTGCATATCCGCCTGTCCGTCTGCACGATAACTTGGGTAAGCGTTCACTTATAGAGCTTAAATTTTGCATACGGGGTTTTTAAAAAAAAAAAAAAAAGTAAATTTAAGGAAAAATCGGATAACTCCGTCGTAGGATAGCCATACAAAATTTCCGTTTTTCACTATATATTTGAACACTGCCTAAAAACGCGTGGATGTCGAGAGCTGAAAGTTTGTATATGCCTGTTTTATGAAAATAGTAAATAAAATTACAAAAATATGCTGAATCGGGCAACTCCTTCTAGGTGTTGCCATATATTTTTTTGGTTTTTTTACGTATACCGTGAAAACGAATAGTCCTAGACATTTTTATGGTATCGCAATGTTCTTCAGAATATGAAATCCTACGAAATTCGTTACAATCATTTTTGCTGTAGGACGAACCGCTCTAGAAATATTAACGAAAAAACAATTCAAAAATCAAACTTTCACTGATTGAAATTAATACGGGGATTGTAGGGTATAATAAGAAGTGGTTCTTAGACCAATTCTAGGTTTTTTACTTGTTTATAATATTCTAGTACAAAAATTTTCTTTCGATAATGGAATGACAGGAGATTTGTTTTATCCCCGAAATTTATTTCAACTTAAAGCCAGGGGCCGGATTCACTAACACAGAGAGCTGTGGAGTTGTGGAGATGAGAGTTCTTTTGATTGACACTTAACTCTCCACTCGAAATTCTGTAACTCGGGGAAGTTGTATTGAGAATTACCAAACTCTCTATTCCACTCGACGAAACTCTCGGCTGTGTTAGTTGTGCAGAAGTAAGAAGAATATTTTTCAACTAACAGTATTACCTGTTTTTGTTCTGTTTTCTGAAGGTAGATAGGTACTTAGGAATTTGTAAATTAAATTATAAATTCACCGCATATCCTGGCTATATTTACAAAAACAAATTATGGAAATCCTTACAATAGTTACAGAAAAATATGCATTGGAATGTGTCTCAAGGTAGCCGATAAAAGTTTTAAATCACGCGAAAATGGTGAATTTGGTCGTCTTCCAGTACAGAAGAGTTGCTATAAAATTTTTAAATATGCACGTTAAAGCTTATATTTGGATTAAATCTCATCTACATTTTGTCCCTTAATTTACCATGTAAATAGTTTTTGAGTACGGTAAAGGGTTTTGGATATAACTGCACAAGAAATAAATCAGTCCTTCTTAAGATGAAAAATGGGCGATATTTTTAACTTATCATTATGACGGACTGGTCAGTGTCAGTCATGGAAATTCACTTTCAATGAGACAAATTTTCACAACAGAGTGCTAATGAATGTGAAATAAATAACGGAAAAAATGTAGAAACTGGGGTGTATATGACCCAAGTTCGAAAAATCCATATTTTGGCGCTAAAAATTCAGTGATAACGTTAAAATGAACAAAAAAAGAACTACACAAGTCGATTACCCGCTCCTCCCTCCTTAATTTGATACCAAACTTGACATGTTTTGAATCACCAAAAACCCCTCCCCCAGAAATTGTTCATCGATATTTTTGTACTCTAGACCCTAAATCCTTAGGGAAAAAAACTAATATTCTACGATCTTCCCACACAGAGTTAGCCATCCTTCAATATTGCGACACTTCTCACGTTTTCCATAACTCCCCAAATACATATGGTAGAGAATCGCGAATTAAGAATTAGAGAGTTCTAATAGGGAAAAACGAAAATTTTCATCTCCCAACTCCCCAACTCCTCCGTGTTACAGAATCTGGCCCTAGGTGGAATTATGGCAACGAAAGTGTACCTTCGAAATAAAGTCAATGATGAAAAATTTATAATACTCTCATGTTTCATGAGCATATAATGTAGGTGCGGTTTTTAAGTTTTAAAAATAATATTGTTCAGATGTCTTCCATCTACAGAACTCCCCCTGCTCGATATCAGATAATCAGATAAGTAAAACAAACAACTAACTGTTTATATAGCTTCTTGCATAAGCTGCGGCTGTTTAATTCAATCTTCCAATAGGCAGTATCTTAAAGTAATTTGTATGCCATTTTTTACATGTTTTGGGAGCCAGGGGCATAAAGACGAACGGGGCATAGAGACGAATGAATATTATCTGTAATCATCGTTATTTCAAACTCGCGCTGTAATACCCAGAATACAGAGTTAAGTAAATATATGTTCAACATTTTTTTCACAATAATCTATGTTTGTTTTACGAAAAAAGCAAACGAATTCTGCAATTACAACACGTAAAAGTCTTAGCTTTGCCAAAGATTCTGCTTGAGGAAATATTTTGGGCGTTTCGATTTGAATGGTAAGTAAGTCTAAGTATATTTATGATGTGCAGTTTGTCAGGATAATGATTTAAGAAGAAGATAATAACGAGTTTTTGGCCGGGCATAATGACCAAGTTTTTACGGAGCATAATGACGAGCTTTTTGCGGGGCATGTAATGACAAGCCGTTACGGGGCATATAATGACGAGCTTTATATGGGAAATGGAACATTACCATTTTCCGATTTTCACATTCTGGCTCAAGCTCAACGAAGAGCGGATTCAGAAGACATTAGGAGAAAATTCTTTGTCAAGGAAAATTACTCCAATAATTAGTGTGCTTAGCATTTCGCAAACAGCGAATTTTTAGGTTTTCATGATTGCTCAAAAGCCGAGAAATCCACATTTTGTAAAAACAATATTTTTTCGAGTTTTATGAATTAATTTTGGAATGTCAACCTATTTATCTTAAAACTTTCAAAATCCAGGAATTGTTTTCAGTTTCCATTTTTGGAATACGAAACTCAAGATACTCCTCCGTTTAAAATGTATAATTTTATTTTAAAATACATATTCGTGCAAAGATCATTATGGTCATGAATTAATAATAATATATATTGATAACAAAAGATGTTATTTAATGTATTAAATATATTCGTTATTATACCCTGAGGCCTTCTCATTATGCCCCGTATGTGGGGCATAGTAACGAACTGGTCATCACTTCACTTAGTTCAACAGCACACTTCATAAGGATGCTACACGATAATTATCTATATCACGTTTTGTCCCTGATTGACTCTTCCTGGTATTGTACATTTAAAGCTTTAAGAAATCGATTCAGGGATTTAACAAAAACCGAGAGAAAAATCGTTTGTCATTATGCCCCGGGCTCCCCTACTTTCTCTTAATTTTTCGTGCTCTTTAGACACCTAAAGCTGTCAAAGGATCAAGATCGAAATAGCAAATTACTTTAGTAGCTGCTGTAGTAGATTTTTCCATAAGATATCCTGAAAAATTCGAAAAACTAGAACTATATTATTAAAATTAACCATGCATTCAGAAAATTAAAACATATATTTTTTTTTTTTTTTTTTTTTTTTTTTTTATATTATTAAGCCAAGCTCAGGGGATACCCTATGATGCAAAGCACAGCATGGCAGGAAGGAGATAGGGAAAGGATTAGGGGATATGAGGAGAGTGGCGGAGGTGCCGATGTATGTCGCCCTTAAACTTCCGCAGATTGTACGCCGGAGGAAAAACAGAAGATGGTAAGCTGTTCCACATTCGCACTGTTCGGGATAAAAAAGCATCACGGAATTTTACTGTACGGCCGAAAGTAATTTGAAGGGTTAAAGGATGTGCGCGGTTTGCAGCGCGAGTATTGCGTGCAGGAATCATTCTACAAGGGATTAGACTAGATATTTCATCAGAACATTGACCATGCATATAGCGATAAAGGAGCGAAAGGCATCCAACATTGCGGCGGTGCTCGAGTGAGTCGATATGACAAGTTATTGCCAAATCGCCAATGAGCTTGAAGGCTCTCTTTTGGACAATATCCAATGAAGCTAATGCTGTGCGACCAGCCCCGGCCCATATATGGGAGTTGTACTCCATTCTAGGTCTAATGTAGGACTTGTAGAGGAGCGCTAGATTTGACGGGCTGAAATATTTCTTACACCTTTTCAGAAATCCAAGACATTTCGATGCTTCTTTGGCAACAGAGAAGATGTGATCTGACCAGTTTAACTTACTGGAAATATTAATGCCAAGAATGCTTAGTGACGGTGAATCAGAAATTAATGCTCCATCAAAAGAAACGGGTGTGGTTAAGTTATGATCTTGTTTTAATGAGATAAGACAGCTTTGGGACTTTGATGCATTGAATTCGACGCGATTCGCTTTGCCCCAAGCGAGGATATTGTTAAGATCGTTATTCAATGATCTAGTCATGCAATCTCGTTTAACACATGCAGCATTCCCCCTGGATTCCGCAAGAGTGTCAAAGGAGTAAGCGAAATCAAGAGTACTGTCATCTGCGAAACTATGGATGGGATTGAAAGTAAGGGAAAGCAGATCATTAATGAAAATTAAAAAGAGAGTTGGAGAGATAACAGAGCCTTGAGGTACACCGGCATTTATGGGATGCGGTTCAGATGTAACGCCATCTAATACAACACGTATTTGGCGACTAGATAGGAAACTTTCAATCCATAATAGAAGAGGAGGGGAGAGACCAAGTGCTTTGAGTTTGGCTAAAAGGGCTGGATGCCAGACTCTATCAAAGGCTTTTGAAATATCTAGGGCAACGATTTTAGACTCACCAAAATTGTGAAGACTACGGTTCCAACGTTCCGTAAGAAAAGTCAGCAAGTCTCCAGATGAGCGTCCAGCTCGGAAGCCATATTGGCGATCGTTGATGAGATGATTAGTTTCAAGATACTTCATTAATTTAGAGTTAATGATAGATTCAAAAACCTTTGAAAGAATCGAAGTGATCGCAATTGGTCGATAATTTGAGGGATCGCTACCCTCTCCCTTCTTGGGAATAGGCTGAACGTGAGCTAGCTTCCAAGCAGTTGGAAATTTTCCTGTCGAATAAGACAAGTAGAAGAGTTTGCGCAGAGGTTTAGCCAAGGAAGAGGCGCAGCTTTTAATTAACAGGGGCGAAAAACCATCAGGGCCTGCGGCTTTGGAGACGTTGATCCCCTTAAGGACCCTGAACACATCCCTCGTACGAATGTGTATTGGCTCTTGTACACATTCACACGGGCGATGCAAAACAGGTGTTTGTGAAGTTGGTGGAAGGCGAGAATTTGAAGCGAATCTAGCAGCTAAAATATTAGCTTTATCCAGGGAGTCAACAATCACTTCACCATTATTAAGTAGTGAAGGTATAGAGGAACTGGTGAAATTGTTCCTGATGGTTTTGACCAGGGACCAGAAACCTTTGCTACCTTTGCGGCTTGCCAAGATTCTTTGTCTAATATTCTGGTCAAAAAGAAATTTTTCTCTCTGGATAATGGACTTGCAGGTGTTCCGTGCAGTCTTGTAGACTTGTTTCATTTCCGGACATGGATGCAATTGATAGGCGCGAAAAGCAGACTCTTTCGCTTTTATAGCTAGGTTGCACTTATCGTTAAACCAGGAGCGATCATGCTGTTGTTGAGACCTGCTGTAAGAATACGGAATGTATTCACGCATGCCAAGATTTAGTATGTTACTAAATTGTAATGTGCATTCATCAACATCCCTCGCAGCAAAACAGACCGACCAATCAATTTCTTTAAGATACTTATTGAGACTTTCCCAATCAGCATTCTTATAGTGCCAAAGAAGCCTACTTGTAGGTGGAGCAGTTGGGCGGCACAGGTTTGAGGTGGTAAATTGAGCCGTGATTAAACAATGGTCTGAATTTCCAAGAGGGGAACCGACTGAAATGGAATATTTGTCAGGATGGGATGTTAGAAACAAGTCGAGTAAATTAGCTTTATCTCCAGCTGCATCAGGAATTCGCGTTGGTGCATCCACTAGCTGTTGCAAATTAAATGATTCACAGAAGAGTTCAACGAAACGGCCCGCAGGACTTGTGGTAGAAGAATGTCTGAGCCACGGTATATTATGAACATTAAAATCGCCTGCCAGGACGATTTCGGAAGAGGGGGAGAGAGAAAGCAAATGATCAATATTGTTGGAGATATTGTCAAATACGGATACCGTGTCGTCATCAGACATATTTGGGCTGCGATAAAGGAAACAGAAGTATATGATGTGCTTGTGAAGTTTGAACCTAATCCAGATGTAATTAAACTCTGGATTGGCAGAAGGAAAATCTTGAAGAATAGTAAAGGCAACATCATTCCGAATATATACTGCGATCCCTCTATGCTGAGAAAAAAGAGGCACGAAGCTGTAACCAGGGACGTGATACTGATTAATATCAGCATCAGAAACGACTTTGGTTTCACTTAGCGCAAGAATTGCCGGATTTTTTGAGTTAAGGTGGCAGTACACCGAAAACCGATTTGCTCTTAATCCGCGAATGTTGCAGAAATCTAAAATGAAATTCTGCATGCTGAAGGCAAAAACAAAAAAGCAAAAAAAAAAAACAAAAAAGCGACACACAGCAACACAAATATTAGGGCGCCGCCAGCAGCAGTCAACGACACAGCGAGGTAAAAAAAAACAACAATAGTGTTATGCCTATTGCTGCTTTCAATACCTCAGACCGTGCAGTTCAATGACCACAGCTGGGTGCACCCGAATTGATGATCAGTGACAAGTGCTAATGCAATTGCACTGATCACAGATGAAAAGAAGGAAAGGAAACATTACCGTGCTGCTGGCTTATAATATGTTGATAGGGCATAGAAGAGCCCTTCAGTTGGCGGATAAAATTTATTTTAATATTTTATTAAATAACGGTCGCGTCGGATTTTTAAATAATTATTGTTATGGATTTATATGGAGACTGTTTAGCACAACACTTCACTCGTTTTAAATTAATGGAATTAATGGAACCAAAGTGACATCTTGCAAAGGCATTGGGGGCCTCACCAACTATTTTTCAGGCAGAAATACACGCCATAGAGCTCACACACAGCGTAGCAGTTTGTATGTTACTTGCAACAGAAGACAAAAGTATTCCTCCTCTATTTCATTTTGATCAGATAAATTTTGTTAGAAAAATTTTTTTTCGGTTCGGAAGATAAGAAAGCAAGCTTAAGTATATCAGAACACAATTTTTCTGTATGAATAGCAGTTTAGGGCGGAGGAGCTATTCAAATCAAACTTTTGTCAGTTTTACATAAGAACAGTGCAAATACTTTAGAAAGTTGGACTCCGTTTGGGCTCTCATGTGGTAGTGAGAGAGTTTGTTTCATGGCTTATGAAGTATTCTCGCGGGTTTTGGTAAGGTCGATGATGAGAACTATCTCTTTGTGACAATTATGCTCTGTGCCGCATAACACTAAGACATCTATAAAAAGCATTTCCTTTGCCAGGAGACATTGGAAAATGGCCCATGGAACGTCATAGGCTGTGTAAGGGACCTACGGCTAGAGAGGACGCCCTAGGGTACTTGGTGGTAATATCACAAAAGATCATATAGGTCGCGGTGACAAGATAAGAGCCGCGAACTCTATCGGCATCCTCCAACCAAATAATAGTAGTAAATAACTATCAATAGTAGAAAAATTTTACGAATTAGTTAGTAAATAATATTTTTTAAGGATATTTGAAAAAATAGTAGTTTTACAAAACAACTATAGAAAATAGCAGATTCTTAAAAGATTATTTTTTCCTGAATAACTAACACATTGGTCAATTCAGCAATTTCTGAAAACAACATGAAATTATTTCCCTTTTGGTTATTACATAGTCATTTACATGGAATCAACTACGTATTTAGTAGTTAAATACAACTTTGGACAAGAAGTTTTTGGTACATAAAAGCCTTAAGCCAACGTGGTCACATTTGAATATTGGCTTGTAAGGTATTAAGTTTTGTTCAAGCTGTTTATGATTTGTTTTCTTTCCAATGTACGTGCGCACGAATAAACCTAAGTAAGAAAGTGAAACTGTCGCAAGACGCGATCGCTAAACCACTCAAAATTAAAATGGACGAACATCACAAATCACAGGTACAATTTGCCGCTACGGATGATACTAATATCTGTCGCGGTGCATAAAGTTGAAAATAATTCAACCTGAGACGCGCAACACTTGACAGGTGAAGTTCAACAATTTATTTATGCGGGAAATTGAAGTTGTGAACGTAAATGGTAAGTTTTAAATAATACTATAAAATTTAATAACTAATTAATTTAATTATTTACAGTTCCCATTTTATGATAGAAAGAAAATAACACATGTTCGAGCGATATCATTTGAACAACAAAAGCAACAATCACCGCGCTAGCGTCAGCATCAGCAATATTATTCGCGGCCGTGTCTTGCGACAGCGTCACATTGTAACTCAGGTTTCAACAATGAAAAAAATTTAAGACTTTTAGTATTCTTTAAGTTTGTACAATTCTACATTGTACATACCCAATAATTATTAATTTATTAAATTCGACAAATGAATAGTTACAGTTAACCATCAAACAGCAACGTAATATCCAACTCTAAGTTCTTGTTCCCAACAAAAAAATAATTAAATATAACTATTTTATTTGTTGAATCGATCAACAGGTAAATTAACTATTTCTCCACTTGATAAGTGACTAAGGAACATATAGTAGTCTCTATTTCAATCATAAAAATCGTTGCAAATTAGTTGATATTGTATATTTATTTTTCTAATTGTGAAATGCTGAACTCTTAGCCGACTTCAAATGTCTTTAGCATTTTGTCTAAGCTTATTGAATATCACGTGAACTTTACTCCGACAAAATATATGAACAGCAAACCCATTATAATTTTTCACAAGATCCAATGAGAAGAATTTCGCAAGGAAAATCTTAGAATGTGAACCATTTACGAAAATTACGTCTGATTCATATCTGCGAAGAACATTTACTTTCATATTATAGAATTAGAATGTTGATTGACATCGAAGCAATACTTCGAGGCATTGAAATCGGTTCTTTCGAAACACGGTTCACCAAAACTTCGAAGTTTTAAAAGTTTCGAAGTATAAATGTTTTCCAATGCTTCGAGACTTCGAAGCACGAATTATTACTAATGTCTGCAGTATTGCTAGTGTTAGTTAAATTATAATGTTCGAAATATTTTGAAACTATTGTTCAAAATTAATTTTGCGTCGAATCGGAGGATTATTTCCAAAATTCGCCCGTCATCTTGTAGACACCATCTTGATTTTATATTATATGAAAGTAAAAAAGTGTATTATCATGTAAGATTTTAGCTCAATAGCTCAACGGAAAGTGCATAAAATAGCATTAGAAATTTTGAATACAAGTAAAATACAAACTTCGAATTTCTTGCAAAGCTTTGATATTCTAATATTGTTCTGAAATTTCGATGCTTCAAAAATCAACAGCTCTAGTATATTTGTCCACTCTTTTATACTAAATGTAAACGTATTTCTTCCATATTATCTCCATTTGTAGGTGGCACATAATGGTGGTAGAGTTTAAGATTCCTTCCATAGCTGCTCTTAACCGACATAACAAGTGGGATTTTATTAACACTTATGGAACTGGTAGATGCTGTGCATATATGGACTGATTATTTAGATGACAGAGTTTAGAAGTCTATAGCAGTAGCTGGAATTGAATAATTTTCATCGACACCGCTAAAGATTACTCCCGACTTACGGCAAATTTAAAGAAGAAAGTATTATTCTAGAGACAACACTTGGTCTAAATCGATATAGAATTCCGCAATCCTTCTGTAATTTTTTATACGCTGTACATACCTTAACTAATCGCATTCAATATAAACAAAAAAATTGCAAAAATAAGTCGATTCAATTAAAGCGGGAAAAAAACCTGAATTTCCAATTTACTCCTGAGAAACTATGCTCGATATTGCTCAAAAATAGTCTGCTTCAAGGCAGCTTCTTAAGAAAAACTTACTCATTAGCACTCACTAAAAAATTGTAACACTGTGAAACCAGTTAACGCAAGAAAAGCGGATGTACAAAAAAAAAGTAAACATTGCTGCACACAGCTTCGAAAGTATCTATAAACAAAGTCGAGTCCAGATTGCTGAGATTGCTCTGATGTGGATCACTAACTTCAAGTGAAATTAATCGGTTTTTCTCAAAGTGAAATGATCGGTCCGGTCAGGCCGACAGGTATAGGTAACTAACTAACTATACTTGCGCACAAAAGTGCACTTCATTCAGTATCTTAATACGGCGCGTTTCTTTTGGTGCTTCTATTTTTCTACTGATCTTCTTACTGCTTTTGCGCTGTACCTATACTTCTTCATTGATTATTTATTGGCTCCTGATGCTGGCTGATGATGATGGTCTCTCTGATGTTGCTACCGGGATGTTCACTATTTCTCAGGCTACTCAACACGTCAACGAAATTGATTTGTGAAACGAGATCAGCAGAAAACCTGAAAACCTCTAAACCTGCAGGCTCACACTCTCTATACCAAGATGTTACCCGTTTTCTTATTTTTTTTCTTCTTTAATTTCTTTTTTTTTTTATTTCCTTCTCAATTTACGGCCATTTCTCAAGCCGCGTTTTTAAATTCAGATGCGCGCTTAATCAGCAAGAAAATTATCTGCATCACTCTTAATAAGAGCTAATAAAGTGTACAGAGTTCTGCACAGTTTAGGTTGTACGAGCCTCGGTAATATATTAGAGGTGTAATATCCATGCTTAGAGGTGTTTAGAAAATTTTATTTACCACACGAAGATCATCGATGCAGTTAATCATTTTCTCATCAATCATGATCACCTGATTTCTTCTTGTTTTTGCTTTCTATAGATTAATTGATATTGCATAGCTAGCTCCTAGTGAACCGATATAACTACATATGTGCGTATGTATTTCAATTGCTATTTTAGTTTTTGTGTTTATACTACTGTATCTAGTATAATTCAAAATGCTTGCACAAGTAAAATTCGTGCACAACTAATGATAATGAGATCACTGCAGCAAAAAGTTCAGAAAAGAAATCTAAAATGACGAGGCCTGCGTATTGTAAATTCCAAATATTCACACTTTTTGTCGACTTTTCACTTTGTAACTTACTATCATTATTTTCGTAGGAGGCTACATCTGTGTTACTTTTTTATCTTGTTATACTTAAGATTGCTTGGCGAGTTTTTCTTTTAACAATTCATTTCAAATTCGATGCAATTTAAGACACTTTTACTTTCAAATTTTCATGCATGATTTCTCAATTCACGTGCTCAGAGTTTTTGTCTCCACGGATAATTTTAAATTAATTTTTAATCGTACAATTTCGAAATAATGGAGAACTAAGCTTAAGTCGAGATTTAAAGATGAGAACACCCACATTCCTATTTACAAAATTTATTCAATACTATGTAGATGTAACATAAGAGAATTCTTCTTTATACTACTCCAGCAGAAAAATATTCTAGAGATTTTAATTGCCAAACTCTTCAGGAAACAGAATGCGGACCCAAGAGTATTATTTAGTATTTATCTAATTTTTTTCACAATTTATTCAGCAGTAAGTATTTCAGAAAAAATACTAAAAAGGAATATTTTCATTTAAATAACGCGTGTTCTGCATAAATTCAACTTTCGAGACGCTGAATGCAAGCCTAGAGTTATAAGTCCTTCTATGGGATTTATTTATATCTTTAGCATAATTGGTAAGCGTTTATTTATTTCGACAAATGGAAAAGAGTAGAGGAGGTAGCCTATAATGGCATAGTCGGACAGAACGACACGTTACTCTTTCCATGAAATCTAAAAGTCCGAGGCATTTCTAATTATATTGATCGTATTCCTCAGTTGTTTTGCAGCCGGATGGCTCCTATTCTTAAAAAAGCAATTCATGTGACATTCGTACATATGTGATGATAAAAATTATGTTATTTTCAGAGGTTGGGCAATACAAAGCAAATACAAGCACTATATTTTCGTTTATTTTCACAAATAAACTAAATTTCCTTTGAAGCAACATTGCGTTTTATTCAATTTACATGGGTAGCCTAAAATGACACAGAGTATGTCGTTTTATACACACGCCGCTAAAATAACACATTAGGTGTTTTTTTTTTTTAGAATTAAAAAAAAATCTTGTCTTTGTTTTAATGTCTAACATTCTTCATAACATGAAAGCAAACACTTTTAGCTGCTAAATTTAAAGGGCTAATATCTACAAGGTAAAAATTAATGGTATATCATTATAGGCCACCTTCCCCTACGTATATCGTCAATAATTGGCCAAAAAGAACAAAAGATTCCGAAAATAATTTCAAGCGTTTATAAATTTGTTATATTCAGCTTGTAAATGATGCATTTAGAATATCTAGTGAATATGTACGTATTCTTATTTTCTGATTATAAGATGTTCCAGTATGGTACATACGCTAGATTTAGATAGCAGAAAATAGTTTTTATAGAGTTATGTCCCATACTGCGTTGTTTAGCATAACTCAGGAAGTAAAGAGCCTAGGAAAATGAAATAAATTTTGTGACTGACTGAGAATTTAAAAAGCATTTGGCCCATTAATTCAGCATCAATACTTCAAAAATAGCAAAATGTCAAAGAGAAATGTGTGTTTGTTGTTTCACAAATTTCTTACTTAGGAAAGGTTTATTCATTTTTTTTTTTTTTTTTTTTTTAAGTGGTACGAGTAGCTAATGTGTGATTATCCCAGCCCAACGGTTTTATACGAAAATCAGCAAAAGGTTATCTTTCGGTACTTAGGCATGCAATATTTTTTTGTTGCGTACAATAAGACGATATAGATCCTGTATAATTAATTTTTGTCATGAAATTTTATTAGCAGTAAATATTATGTCAACTCCAGTAGAATTTAGATGTGAATTACGCTATTTAACTTATTTCTGATATAATTTTAGTTTTTACTTTGAATTTTCTGAGCTGTTTAATAAAAATATTAATTCAAACCAACTAAGCTATGATCAAATCTATTTTCTATATTTCTAATAACATATTTTATTCAAAATATTGGAAAGCATTTAGAAATGCACCCTATACATATTGATGGAGTATAACTTAGAGTGGGATAAATAAAACAAATGTATCTCTCTTAGAATTTTAAGATTATTTAGAATTTAATTTTATACTTGGATTAATTTACTTTTTCAATATACATTGCTGCTTTGATTTTGAACTATTTATATAACAAAGATTTAAAAGTATCGAGGATGAACTAATTTTTATAGTTTATGACAATCGACGAAATTAAAACTTTGTTAAGGAATTTTGTTTGAAATTTTTCTATATAATATAATAAATAGATTATATCAAAATTTACACCATAAAACTTATTTTCCCTTTTCACTACCATTGGAAAAGCTTTATTTCGAACAAAATATATATTACATTGGAATGCGCTCCCGATATTACGCAGTTTGAAATAATAACTCGAATAGTAGTAGTACTGGCTGTAGTAGTAGTAGTAGCGGTAATGTTACTGGCAATATATTGCATAATAGGAAGTTTTAGTTCAGTCTAGATGATAATCCTCTAAATTTGTCGGCACTGTAGAAAACAAGAAAAATATCCTCAACGTCAGAAGTTATAATATCAGGAAATTTAAGGATTCATAAATTCCCCAATATCTCAATACGATCAGTCCGTTTGGTCTAATTTGTATTGTACATTCGTGCCTCACATTAAGCTGCGAGCTCTTCTCACTAAGTACAAAGAACAGAAACTTCTCTGTCATACACAATAAACATAGACCTTCCATATAGCCCCTTTACCTGTTTATCTTATCAGAGCCTCAGCTGAACTCTGCTCAAATTTTAAATAGTTTTTTTACACAATAGGACTACTATCTGTCACTTATTTAAAAAATGCGCATCCTTTTCATGTAATATGTACACAAGGGGAGAAGCTATAAAAGTTAAAGCGAAACGGTGAAAGGTACGAGGGAAAGAGCTCAAGGCAGTGTAAAGGTGGGACTTGAAGCCAGAGCTTTGGGATGATAATGAGCGTTCTTACGAACTGAGCTACTCAGGCCACTTATATAAGAAGGCTAAAATTGATTAGGTGCTTGGCGTATCTTTTACGTATTGAGATCTCAATACGAAACCTCTTCACTCAACTGCGCAAACAACATAATAAAATTAAGGAAAAATTAATTAAAATTATTAAAGTAAGCCAAGTATTTAAATTAAACTTACCAGCTGGTCGAATACAATTCCGGCGTTACGATAAACAACCAACCCATTGTACGAGAATTTCAGAATGTGCGAGATTTTTATAAAGTTGGTACGAGAATCTATTTGTTTCAGTCTAGTAACTATGCGTATGTGGAGGTCCACAAACTCATTCATAAAAAGCATACGTTCGACACACAACGTCCAGAACTAATCGCTCATTTTCGACAAATAACAATAAAAATACTGAAGGCGACCATAATCTTTTATCCAGCAGCTCTCCTGACTCAGAGTAACACTGGCGTATATTTCTTTCAATTCGCTCGACAGACTCGAACAAGCCTAAAGCTACTCATAAAAATGCAAGGGTTCTTATAGCAATTGAAACATTAGCTGTGTTCTTTGGTGTACTTTGCTCTAGAACTTGCTATACTGGAGAGAACAAATTGTTCTGTCGATTGAAATGAACTATTTGTACTGTTCCCTTCATTTAAATCTTTCTATGAAAATGTATGATACATTCTTTTGTGTATCTTTGTTCCGTCTTGTTCTGCGGACACAAAAGAACTCAGCTATAATTTCATTCAAGGTCAATATTTTTTTATATTTTAGTAAACTATGGCATAATTATGCAAAATTATCTTTAAATTCTTGGGAAAATTCTAGTTTTACTGTGACTGCCCAAAAAAAGATGATTTTCGGGAATTTATTGAAAAGTATTGCAGTGAAGCTTACAAATTCAATTCAATTTCAAAGATATATTTGTGTATAAGTTGTGTATACACAGAAATTTTTTTGAACGAAAATATTCAGTTTTCAGCGAGTTATACTCCATCTACCGGGTCTGCAAAAACAAGCCTCTCCCACTGCTGCAGTGATTGCGGCCTTCAGAGTGTCTGAAATCAAAAATCAAAAAAGTCCGTTAAACTAGAAGGTGTTGCCTGTACCATGAAGCAGGATTGTGAAAAACAATTAAACAAAATGGCTGAGTTTTGAAAACAAAGTCCCAAATTACCCAAATTACGTTTAAAATCGGATGATTTCTGGCATGGCAAATTGACATGTTTTATTCAATCGAAAAACTGAAGGTTCATGGTATGAAGAAACAAATACTAAATACGCTAATTAGAAAAATTTCGTTTTGAGAAAAACGTATTGAAAGATAAAAATATTGATTTCAATGTTACAAATTGATAAATATCATACCTACAGCTGATGTGCTATTCCAGGCAATATGCGAAAGGTGTGACTGGGATTATAATATTTACTATGCCGATAGAGCCCGACCAATAACTCAGGTACGGCACTCAGCTTACGCACGTTTCTGACCGACGAGCAACTGCTGTTTAGAAGGCTATAGTTCAAAAACTATTTGAGGTTTACACTTTTGAAGGTACAGCCTATCGAAAAGTCAATTTTTTGAAAGTACATCACTAGTAGGGCCCCTTAATATGGAACTGATCAATTAATAGGATTAGATCATAGGATTAAAGTTGTAAATGTTGTAAATTACAGTTATACTGGAGACATTAATATTAATTAATATAAAGGGAAGGGACCTTGCGGTACAGCAAATCAAGTCCTTATATTTTCAGAAAGAGAAGAAAGAAACTTAAATTGATGGCGAAGATCAACAAGGTAGGTAGAAGACTACCACTCCAACAACCAAATCAGTTGAGAAATAAAGAAACCACAACAGTTCGATATAAAAAAGAATCATCTTTACTGAGTGAAATTTCATTTTTCCGATATATTGCATATTTTTATACCCTAGATGAAATCTATAGGGTATACTAAGTTTATCATTCCTTTTGTAACACCTCGAAATAATGATCGTAGAGCAAAATGGATTGGACACCCACGCATTATATTAAAAGTTATTTTGATTTTTGCATGTCCGTCCGTCTGTCTATCCGTCAGTCCGTCCGTCTGTGCGCACGATAACTCGTAAACGCGTCTACTTAGAAAGCTGAAATTTTGTACACAGACTTAGAAAACAAAAAGTAAAACTAAGTTCGAAAATCAGACAAATCGGACAACTCCTTCGTGGGGTTGCCATACAAAAATTTCGTTTTCCACTATATATGTGGACACGGCCTGAGAACGCGTCGACGTAGAGAGCTGAAATTTGGTACATGGTGTTTTCATTGTACTAGCAAACAAAATTTTAAAAATGGACTAAATCGGGCAACTCCTTCTTGTTGTTGCCATATAAAAATTTAGGTCTTTTACGTATAGTTTGAACACGATCAGTGCAAAACATTTTTACTGTACTAAAACCTTCTTCAGAATACGAAATCCTATAAAATTGGTTATAATCATTTTTGCTATGCTACAGACCGTTCTAGAAATATATGCGAAAAACCACTTCAAAAATAAAACTTGCTTAGATCGGTAAACTTACGAAATTTTATACAGGCATTCATCTAGAGGGTATCATTAGAATTGGTCCTAGACCAATTCTAGCTTTTCTACTTGTTATCTTCTTATTATAATTTTAATAATACCAAGGCTACAGTGAATATTCCTTGTCACATTACACGATTTTACAGGAAGGTAAATAGATAGAAGGGAGGAAAAAGCCATCCAAAGCTTGCTAGGCTCAGAGTTAGGAGCTATTTCTAGCACAGTAAAAGGGATCAACCACAACAATTTTATTCTTAGTTGCTACTAATCGGGTCGAGCTTTAGTCAGTTGATTCAGATTGATTCAGAGATGAAAGAATCACAAAATGAGTCAGTGGTAATTTTACTTCCAATAATATAAAATTGATAAATACGTTAAATCCTAAATATAAATGTTATGATCAAATTGACAATATTTTACTTTCGTGAGCACTTTGTTACAATTTTAAGGCAGTTTTCTTAATCGTATCATATGTATATATGTCATTAAAACGACAAATGCTAATTTGTCCAATACGAATAAAATAATTAAACCATTCGATAGTAAATAAAAGTACACAAATAGATAAAAATTGTATATACAAAATGTTGTGGGGAACTACACATCTACTTAGGAAACAATTTTCTTAAATTAATGGTGTTTACAAATAACGCTACTAAAATATCAAGAGTCTTCAACAATCCAAAGTTCGCAAATTCATCCGAAATTATTAAAAATACAAGAAATTTTCTATTTATTCACAAAAGTCAATCGGAATATTATATAACCATATACATCTTCAATAATTAATAACTTACAAAACAAATTACAATATAATAAATTAACCAGCGACAACAAACAACAGAAATATTTCCTATAAGTAATACAAAATGAAAAGAAACAAAACAGAAAATAAAATAAATTAAAAATAAAAATTATATTATGTAGAAAAAATATAAATACGACGATGATCTTAAACGAGAGAGGACAATAGATTTCTTAAAGTACGACGGCGAATACTATAGTTAAGCTTAGCTAGAAGGTATATTCTTGAAGTCTGATATAATTTGAACACAAAAAAATTACTTCTTTTGATTTTATAAGTGTTGTATATTTAATCTACTCTCAAACTGTGGAATTTTTCAACGGAAGACGTGCAAGTGTCAAAATTATATAAGTCTTTAATTCAACCTGAAAGGATTATGACATTCATAAGACCATCTACTACCAAAACAAAGAGTAGCATTAGATTCACCGAAAAAATTTTCAATGTACATTTAAGATAAGTATAAAAAATAACGCCAAAATAATATACTTTATTAAAATTAATACCATTAATATGATGGACAGACGAATAAGAAAGAGATTTATGTGTAAAGCTGATAAACTTGCATTTTCCGATATTTAAAAACTCTTGTATTGCACCAAAATTATTTATATCAAGTTGCATTTGCGCACAGTCATCAACTATATCTATAACTCTAAATTTTTAGTATCATCAGCATATTAGAGACCTTTATTACTTTTGGAAAACCGTTAATACCATACAGAAAATAAGAAATGATTCCCCTATACTATTTCGAACAAAATATATATTACATTGGAATTCGCTCCCGATATTATGAAGTTTGAAATAATAAATGGAATAGTAGTAGTAGTAGTAGTAGTAGTGGTAGTAGTAATATGCATAATAGGAAGTTTTAGTTCAGTCTAGATGATAATCCTCTACATTTGTCGACACTGTAGAAAACAAAACAAAATATCCTCAACGTCAGAAGTTATAATATCAGGAAATTTAAGGATTCATAAATTCCCCAATATCTCAATACGATCAGTCCATTTGGTCTAATTTCTATTGTACATTCGTGCCACACATTAAGCTGCAAGCTCTTCTCACTAAGTACCAAGAACAGAAACTTCTTCGTTATACACAGTATGCATAGCAGCCTAAATGACGTCAAATTGGTATCATTAAGACCAATTGTACGATAGCGGCACATTAAGTCACATTTAGATATTCATAAATAATGTCGTCGTGAGCTTCAGCAAGTTTTGTGCGACCTCCTCCATAGAGCTATCATTGCATTCATCGCCTCCTCCAATTGCCTAATATCGGTTGCTTTTACTTTCCTGTAAGAGTAATCTTATATACTTATCTACCACCCCTGCATATCCTTCCCAGGTCAGCATGGCCTTAAATGATATATCAAGAAAATATTTTCATAAATGTTTTTATGCAAATTTTATGAACCTGAAAACATTTTATCATCATCGGCTAGAGCAGCAGGAAGGCTTGCTGTGCCTCTACAACAATGGTATGAAACACCAAAGGAGATAAATATCTTGAGCACTGCTAAGACATCTTGTTAACCTGGGTCTGGGTGTTTGTAGTTGTGTTGTTCGGTTGTTCAGGGGCTGTACATAGTACCTACTACCGATGTAAGAGACCAGCAGGAAGACGCTTAGGAGAAGAATCATTTATGCCAGTCTGTAACTATCTTTTCGATAGATCTAATATTAAAGTGAACTCTTGCTGATACCCGCGGATGGTATGATGCACTGCTTTTGCATACATAACTAACTTTTTGAGGGAGAAAAAGATGCTGATGCCCTGGTGATCTTGATATGGCACGGAAATTCCCTCTTGGGATATCAGAATTTACGAGATAACCTAGATATGTGTGCATATTCAAATATTAATGAAGAATAAGGCAAAACGAAGTGATACAGTACTTTATCTCTGCGTTTTGCAATTACTATCGCATGGTTCTCCTCCTTATTCACTAAATGGGATAGTCTTGCATGATTGATGATTACTGCGATTTATAATGCAAGATATAAGATTATTTGTAGATTGCTGCTAGATATTTTCTTATGAGACATAAAAACATGTTTGTTTACACTCTTCGGTAGTTAAGTCTGTAACCTGTTGTCAAACTATCATAAACAAAATTTCTATGAAGAAGAAATTTTTACATTCTTGTTATATTCCTGAATTAACTGCTCCAGGCTTCGCTCATAAGGATCTCGAAAATGTAACCATCGTCAACACCCTTTTAAATCTTTGATCACTGATGATCCTTCTTCTTTTCAAAAAGGCATTATATGTATTTCAAATCTATGCCAATGAGTAAAACAACGGTGAAAAAAGCTACCAACAATTCAAGTGACCAATTCTGTTGAAAAATCTTTTCTGTTTTCCATTTCATACCCACAATATGCACCAAATTGATAGCTCTACAATCACTTCTTTCTCCATTCACAAGCTTGATTAGTTGTGGTAATTTATATAATGAATTAAGGACTTTTACTGATTTAATATAATAAACCTTTTGATGTAAGGTATAAAACTATAAGAGACATAGAGAAGACCATGATGGAGCTCAACTTATTGTTTTATGGTTATTGTAAACAGCGCTTGCAGACCTTGGTTTTAACTGACTCCTAATATAGTTAGGCTGATGTTTAACTTATTAAGTTAATGAAAGTTATTTTCTGTTGAAGTCATATTGTCATCGTTTATAATCAGGCCGCTAATAAAATTATTTCGTCTTTTATATAGACTAGTGTGGTAATATCAGGAAGCTTTGCGCTAATGATTAAACAAGACGGAAGCTTCAAAAGTACATTAAACAAAATAATAAACTCCCATCTAATCTGATTACCGGTTGCTGACAGCTAAAAAAAACCTTTTAAATATTATCAGAGATATGATATAAACCCAACCTACATATAGATTTAGAACTGCAACTGGAGGACAATTCGCTAAGACAGCTGAGACTCTGCTGAAAAGCAAAGTAGTTCATTTCGAACAAATTAAAGAGAACATAATAAATAAACGTGATATAAGCCCCACGAATTGAAAGGATCATTTGAATTAATTTTTAAGCAATATACCTGAAAAAAGAGCGGTATATATGTTTGTAGTCGAAAAGTGCCAGTTATTAGGACTCATTATAAAAATTATGAAAATTTTGCGCAAATGATTCAAAGCATTTAAACAATATAATTTAATGTATAATAATTATAATTTAAACAATATAAAGCACTGCCATTGTTAAACTAATCAAAAATGTTTGCGGTTAAGTTATAAACAAAAAAACAACTATATGTCTGTCAACCGCAGTTGCAGAAACCATCACCAGTACCATTTTAACTGTTGTGCATATACTTAGTTCACCAAATTCTAACAGGTCTGTACAGACCTACTAATAAAGCCTTTTAGAAAGGTAATGGTAGTCCAATCATAATACCATATGCTGTAAGTACGTTCCCTCGAACGTCTCGAAAGAACCAAAAGTAACGACAACAAATTATCCATTCGAAGAAATCAATTTTCTGTAAAAATTGTATTATACTATAAAATATAAAGGTCTGGTTTAAACAGACCTCTCCGTCTGAGAGCCACTCGCACCTACTGCCACATTTGCGAATTTCAAAATTTTGACTTATTTTTCATTGTAGACATATCAGTTGAGGATACCATAAAAATTTTAGGTCGCTGCGCTAATTTTATCTCATTTTTTATTTTTAACGAAAAGTTCTGCACAGACCGAAGAGGCCGTTCAAGGGATAAGACGCTCTCAACAATTTGGCAGTCCAGCGACTACAGTACATCGAATTATGACTAAAGTTCTAGAAAATCCCCTGACATCCGATAAAATTCAAATGTCAGTGACAAAATATCTCGAACAAAGGACAATATTAGTGTACCATAATTTGTGGTAATGACATGTTTCATGAATTGTAGCAACGAATAAATTGAACTCATCGACATGTAAATAAATGGAGTGTTTATCTTACCAAGATTGGTACATTTTAGGAGTATTTAAACGGCACACATTTTCTTCACGCTCTTCTCAACTGTGGCCCTTCATTACTAGTACCTGAAAGCAAGCAAACTATCAAAGTAATTTTTCAATTTATTGGCGCCGATTTTTTTTAAATTTTTCTCCGATTTGTAGGGTTCCAAATAAAACAACTTCAAGAAAAAGGGACTAACATGTATACATATGACATAGGCTGCTTGATTTTTTTTTCATTTTGGTCAACTTTTGTTAGCATGGGTCTGACAATTAACTTAACTTCATTATCTCAAGTTCAACAAATTCCAAATATAATCGAAATTATTGCTTCCATTGGAATCTTATCTTCTATAACATCAAATATTCTTTAAACTCGATTTTTAAGGAAATAAAATTAAGCAATTTTTGTTTAAAAGTAGGTCCGGGTACAGAGAAAGGTTTAAAAATATTATATTGCCATCTATTTCTATTCTATATAATTATTTGGAAAATTCCCTGAACTGTGGTGGATTTCGTATATAACGTTTCATTTGAAGTTCAGCTAAATAAAGTACTTAAACCAAAACGAGACAAGTATAGAAAAGTGATCCCATGATAATGTAAATAATTTCAGTAGTGTTATAATTCCCCATATTTATTTTAATTAATATTTTAGGGAATATATGGACCATTTTTGGTTTTATTAACAAAATATGTTATAAAGTTACATTTGACAAATTGGACCGCTGGATGTTCCTTGATCTAATGTCTTTTCAATTTGGTAACACAAATATATTTTCAGAATTTTAATTGAAATTTTGTTTTTTTATGCATCTAAAATAATACAAATATTTAAAAACTATATTCGACCCATTTTATTTAACTTTACGGTAAACGTACTACAAACTATAGTAGACTGAAACTAAAAGCAATATCCGATTAATACATTAAACAATAGAGAGGCAGGGTATCAATTTGTGTATCTAAATTGATTATTTCCAGAATTCTAGAATTATTCTTCTTAGAGGAACTCATTAACAAATGGTAATATGGATTGGAGTTGACCAGTAACCTATTAAATCATGCAATTTCTTATTGGTTAATTTCAAAATTCGTTATTCGTTATTGGACATAGTTCAATTTTAATTGATCTCGACCAAATAAATTTTTAGAGATTAGTATCATACTTTAGATATGAAATTTCATAACTACGAGCCTCAGCACTTGGAAGCTAGCACGCCCTAATACAAACTTAGCTCGTCGGTTGTGTAGTGATATGATTGTTTCGTATGCCCGATTCTGCTCTTGCTGTTTAAGACTGGATCCAAAGGAATTATGGGTGGGTGTCTAGCAAAAAGTGTGAAATATTTGCGATTTTCTAGATGCAACCCAGAAAATTAGCAACGAAAATACGGCAGAGAAATTTTTTATCGAATTACTGTCGTTTTTTGGTTTTCTTTTTATTTTGTTTGGTTTTTATATTTAATATGAGATATACAATATTTTATCGTAGAAACACATATACTGGACTGATTGGGTTGGGGATGAGTTGATAACAATTGTTTTAATCTTCTACTTATATAAAACTTATATAAAACTGACTTTATAACGATTATTTGAAACAATAAGTTCGGTTCAGACTCAAAGTTTGTGTGTGATTAAAAATTATTTTTATTTTTGCGTGTCCGTTTTTCTGTCTGTCCGTCCGTCCATCTGTCTGGCTGTCTATATGTCCTCACAATAATTCGAAAACTCGGTCACTTCTAGAGCTGATATTTTTTACACGACCTTTCAAGAAAAATGCAATTACGAAAATGGGGCAAATCGGGTAACTTCCTCGAAGGGCTACCATACAAAACTTTCGCTTTTTACTACATATATTTCAATACTACCTGAGAACGCGCGAATGTAGAGAGCTGGTTGAAATTTTTTACATGGCGTATTCATGAAAAACCAAAAAAACAAAAAACTCTTATAAAAATGGACTAAATCGGGCAACCTTTTCTTGGTGTTGCCATACAAAACTTTGGGTTTTCACTACATATTTGGACACTGCCTGAGAGCGCATCGATGGCAAAAGCTGAAATTTTGTAAAAAGACGTTTTCGAATGAATAGTAAATACAATATCACAAATGAAGTAAATCAGGCAATGCCTTTTTAGTGTTGCCATACAAAACTTTAATTAACTTTTTTTTTCATCTACGGTATGATATTATTGGTCTTAGGCCAATTATAACTTTTCTTTTGTTTTGTTTTTCAAGGTATAATTGTCTTCCATCAGTATAATGATAAGCGCTCAGCTTAAATAAAAAAAAATGTTCTAAAACATAATTTTGGCATTTAGAAATTAATTTTTTTCGAAAATAAACTGACAATAGCGTCATGTTGATCGATCCGGATGCAATTTTCGTGTTTAATCAGTTAGCATTAGTTATAATGAGTATGAACGTGTGTCTTATTGTATTTTAAAAAAAAACGTTATTTCAACAAAAATTTCTTATTACTATACTATAAAAATCTTTATTTATTTTCATTTTGTCCAATATGCGACTCGAACACACAATTTTTAGAATTGGTCACAGATGGAATAGAAGAATATGAGAAAAAATTTTATTTTTACGATTCTAAATCAAATCATTAAATATAAGAGAATAAACAACCGGGGTTTAAAGCCGTGACCTTCCGCTTTCCGTGCGACTGCTCTTACCACTAAGCTCACGAGATGTGTTTATCTCTTGCATTTATTAATTTGTAAATTTTGTAAAAAATTTTGAGTTCGATTCCAGTATGAGACAAAATTAAAATATAAAAATATTACAATTTATTTGTGCGTTTTCATTGTTACTGGTTAATTCCAGTATATGTATGTATGGGTATGTATATTTTAAATAAACCCATTATCACATTTTTACCCAAATATATTGGAAAAATTACAAACGTCAGACTTCCATACAATAAATTATTAAACTTACTTAAGGAAAAATTTAGGGTATCTTTTGTAGCAAATTTCAAATGGAACGTAAACTCGCTTTCGTGAAGTTCTTCATTTTCACCGAAAATAGTCAAAGTTTTAACGCACTTTAGTCATTGGAAAATTTCCCTGGAGTATTATTTTTATCCAAAAAGGTTCAAGAATGAATTCCTAAATCTTATCAGAAACTAGGACCAAAATAAACTTTGTGTCAGCATTTGAAAAATTTCATTTTATTTTTTTCTTTATAGGTGGGCGGAAGATATCTTGAAGCACCTCGTTTATACTTGCCTCCCCTAGGACGGCTTAAGCTTAAAAAGATGTCGTGAGGTAAGAAAATTTAATTACTTTGAGCACCTCGATGAAAGTAAAATTTTATGTAATATTTCATAATCATATAGTACCTCTAACGACAATTCTGTCCGGTAATACAAAGTGGATAACAGTGTAAAAATAATATTTTCCATGAAATGTAAGGATAATTCCAATAACTGCTAACTATAAATTTCAAGTTCAACGTTTATAATAAACACACAATAATTTACTTAGTCTTATTATTTATATGTTAAACCAAAATATAAACCATATACTGGATCAAATTATATTCTTAAATATACATTTGAAAATTAAATAATATGTATATGGACGTTTTTTATGTCATGCTGAAGTGTCAATATTAAAAAACTCAGTCTTATTATTAACCATGCGGTTAATAGGTTCATACAAGCAAAATTTAGACCCCGCAAAGTTTTCATGAAACAGAAACAGTTTTCTCAAATTGTGGCTACTACAACGAAACATTATTTGAGAAAGTGAAGTTGAGGAGTCAGCATTGAATTTAAGGGCGGTTGTACGCATTTAAAGACTAATGTAGACCACAATATGACGATTTTCGGGTCGCGGGCATATTCAAAAGTTTTAAGCAATTCTCATAAGATGGAAAGATCAAAGAAATATTACAAGCGTTGTACGGTCAACTTATGTGATGTATTATGAGGGTGAGAATCCTGGCATTTGTATTAAAGAAGAGGTCTGACAAACCAATTGTATAATCGCAAGGTTATGAATGTGAAATATAGCACACAAGTCGAAGACAGAACCCACACGATGAGTCGTGGAATCTGAGAATTTATGGTCATCAAGTAATTCTTATAGAAATTCATAGCCAATTATGGCTATTAAACCAAGTATAAAGTTCATAATCAGTTGTCGAATTTCTGTTGAAAACCAAAGAATAACCTTTAAGCGAGGGCTGGCTCCGATTCCCCGTTTCTCGGACCGGAACCCACCGTAGGCGTTGCAACCTCGAGTATTGGGTCTCTCATCAAAGCGGATGTTCACAGGAAGCATCGAAAGAGATGGGCGAACTTGAGTACTTGCAGGTGCACAAAACTATTTCTTGATGGGCCCAATAGGAATATCTCATGGAGCTCAAAAGAAAACAATGTAGAACTGTGGTTAGCATCATCACCGACCCCAGCTTGGTTCACGCTCATCTTAAAAGGATGGGAATTATTAATAGCCCTGAGTGTCTCTCCTACATGGAAGAAAAGCTTGAGACAACCGAACACTTATTTGGCCGTGTTTATAACTAGAAGAAGTATTCGAACCAACCTCGGTAATTTCTTATTGTAGTAAATATGGTCAGGAGATATATTTGAAATACCACTGATATTTATTCCTAGTGCTTCTGACACAACTTCCTGTTACACACGAGGATATTCATCATTTGTATATTTGATCAATAGAAATTCCTAACCAAATTTTAAGAAAATAGTCCTCCATAGTGAGATATCCAGTTTGAAATCTTCAATACAGGCACATCGAAACTAACAGCCCACGGCATACTTTACTTATTTTCTATCAGTGACGTGTTCAATATTTCAGCTATAGCTACCTTTAGCTTCTTTCATATGCTTCTGTGTCCAAAGTAACTCGAAAGTTTCCTTTTAACAATTGTTCTGTACAAGATTTTAAGATATAGCTGCTATCATCACCTTTTTGTAGATTGCACTCATTACTTTATGCAACAAAGAAGCTAAGGAATATTTATGTAGTTTTAATTTTTTTTTTTTTAATAGAAAGATCTATTTTGTTGGCACTGGAAAATTATAATAAATTGAAAACTTCTTGTAATGGTATGCATTTGAGAAGAGACAAAATACATATTTCTGGTCGCTCTTTATGATTTATAGAAAAATTCAATACAAAAATTTTAAAGCTCTCGACCTGTTGCTTTGCTATGCTATCGAAGCAGCTATATAGTTGAAAAATTGAACAGATCCGAGGTTGGGGACTCTGCGCTGAGCTACTTTCACTTATTTCCCTAATCCAATGTTTAACACTTTAATATTAAGTTGTAGTTCTAATTACCACGAAAAACGAATGATATACTTGGGTATATTTATGTTAAACCTAGTACAAGTAAATAACTAAAGTAATTTGTTAGCCCCCTCGTGTAAGAAGCATATCAAACACCCATGTACAGAATAGCCAGTTTTATTTTATAATATACACAGTTTCAATGAATAAATAAAATCTGGATTTCTGAAATTTATTTTCCTTGCTGTTGAGACTATAAGTTAACAATCTACTTGATCTCAGAAACAGTTTTCTTCATTCCTCTTCTCAAAAACTGCTGGACGATTAGTTGCACGCTACACTGTGCAATTGTGCATCGTACAGGGCCTAATTGGTGTTTTTACAAAACATGGGAATTTAGCAACTCGCAATTTCAAAATCTAAACAAATTCCAGACACCAAATTGATGCTAACACTGTACTCTATTTTGTAGTATTATCACGAACCAAATGAAACTGGAAAAAAAATTCTTAATTTGAAAGTATTTCTTTTACATAATTATTTGTGAGAAAGATTCTTTTCACTTTGATTTTTTAATTAAAATGTCACAAGTGGAGTTTTCTATGATGTTGTTGAAGATTGGAAGTTTCCATTTACAAAATTCATATATTTATCTAAATACAAAAAAATATAAAAACAGGTTTGAAATTAAATCAGTTATTAATTTTTTAGATAAATCAGCTGGCTGTACTTAGCTATCATAGCATTATTTTTATGAACAAATGTTCTTAACATATAACCATCGCATCATCCGAAATTAGAATTCATTTCTTAGAGGATTGCTCGGATGGCTGTGGGATTTGAAAGGTTATTTTCTTCATAAGAATCTACAATTAGTTAGATACACATCCAGGTAAGAATAGATATTTATTCTTATTCTAATAAACATTCGGATAGGCGGAAGGGATAATTTTCTCTCTTTAATTCATTTAATAAAGATTTCGGACTACTTAAACAACTTAACACATTTTCGGAAAATATTGTTCCAAATACAATAAGCTATCGATCACAAGACCTTCGAATAAAGCTTCCAGAACGATTTCATGATAAGCAAAATTGATATGATTCTAATTAATCAAATTTTATTTGAATTCCCTTTCCTATCTAATTTCACCTAGCTCAATCTTGCAGCACTGTAACTTTTCGATAACGACCTTCAGATTTCTGCTGATCGATAACATATTCTTCTCCTGGAATGGAAAGTGATAATTATAAATTTCTTAAGAGACCAATACAGATTTTTTATGAATTTACGAAATGTTCTTTACCCACTGTTTGTTTTGAATGAGTGTCATTGTGAGGTAAAAGAAGAACGATGATATTACGTTTCTCTTGATATGCTTAGTTCGTACACACAACAGCAAATCAAAAAAAAAAAAAAGTATCATCCCATCATACATATCATGCAGAAAAATACAAGTGCAAGACACACACAGTTATTATTAGCTTGCTAACTTGAGTTTCCGTATAAATCTTACAATGAAGCCTTGCTAAGGAGTAGTTTTGATCACTTTTGAATTAAATATGATGTGAATATCACACTATATAACTCCTCCTATATATTTTGTTGCTTTTCTAAGATTAACTAAACGATTTGAATTAATTTACATTATTTTTCTTAGTACGGTAATTGTGAAGTGACCAATTAAAAGCACAAATGAAGTCCCCGACTTTATCTGACCTTCACTCCATTCCCAAATGAATTTGCAGAAGAGTATAATCGAATATTTTTCCATCGATTCATAAATTGAAAATCAAATATATATAAGTATATGTACTTTCTATGAGGAGGTCAAGTAAAGAATAAATTTTTAAAACAACTAAAAAACCTAGAATTTGTATGACCAATTCTTATGATACCCCAGATAAATTCCCGTATGTAATTTTGTATGGTCTCCCCTCTAGAACGGTTCGTCGGACAGAAAAAATGATTATAACCTATTTTATTGGATTTCATATTCTTTTCAACACAATAAAGACGTCAAAATTTTTATATGGCAACCCCAAAGGACGGACGGACAAGCGAACGAACGGACCGATGAACGGACAGACGGACGGACGTACGGACGCAAAAATCAAAATAACTTTTAAAGTTATGCTTGGGTATCCAATCTGTTTTGCTCTACCATCATGATTTTTATGTGTTACCAAGGGTATAACAAACTTAGTATACCCTATGATATCATCATCTTGAGTATAAAAATGTCGGAAAATTATAAATTCTTTTAAAAAGGAAACATAAAAATAGAACAAGTTACTAAAAGTTAAGGGATCCTGATGGAGTTTCAGAATAGTGACATTGCATGGTTTTTTAGTCATTTTTTCATTGGTATAGGACTCATGCTTCCCACTGGTTAATTCAAGCTGCTTCAAATCGGGCGCAACTCTTTCTGGGTGATATACATATCATCATCATCAGTAGGAACTTAGTGTTCTTCATATATTTCTTCATTATTCTTCAATTTGTTAAGGTACTATTCCCTTTGTTCTTCCTTCATTCATGAGTAATGAAAATAAACTTTAAATCTATGTACTTAACTTAATTTCCTAAGGTCCAGATTGTATACTTCAGTATAAGTTTATATATTATTCTATGCCGTAAGCAAAATTTCATCCTGTCATTATAGTAAAGGTATTCTCAGCAGCATTTATAATTGACATTAAGAACTTTTATGTAAAAACAACGCGAGGAAGTTTCGCGATTCTGCCCACATTCGAAGCCGTAATTACGATTTTTTTATAACAAAAACTTCAGAAAAAAAAATGTAAAATTGAAGTTGCCCTATTTTGCCCATATTTTAACTTGGTTAACATTTTTCATAATAAGAGCATGTAAAAAATTTTAGGCCTTAGCTCAACGCATGATCAAGCAGTAATCAAAATATATAGCGAAAATCAAATTTTTGTATGGCAACACTACAAAGGAGTTAGTCAAATCTATCTACTTACTTTGACCTTATATTTTTTACGAAATTACTGTATATAAAAGTCCGGTAAGTCAACATGTTCTCAAGCTGTCGTGCACGAATAGACAAATGCATGAACAGTCTTCCGGTCAAACAAATGTATGAACAGACAAACGGATGAAAGGGAAAATGTAGATATACATAGTAACCTACGATATAAAAATAATTTTAAATATCATATTACAAGATCCACTGGTAAATTTTTGGTATATTTTAATTAAATTATTGAAATATCTAATATATACACTTTTTGTATGTATACAGCGTGTCTAAGACTAACATAACTATATTTTGCCAAATAATTCCTCTTATCCAGACAAGTAAAAAATTGTATGGCAGGAGGGGGAGCAAAATGTAACCCTACCGAGTTACAGAGCGATTAGTAAAATATGCTCTTTTTTCATTAAATACCTATATCTTGAAAAGTACAGGGTATACGGTCTATTTTAAGACGGTATTGTATGCAAAACTTTGAGATCTTTCCTATGTTAAACCCCCCGTAACCCTCCCCCTTCTAAAATTAAAATGCTTCAAATTTAAAATTTCGGTTTGTAAATTTTATTTTTCCGACAATTTTTTAAAAATAGCCACACTAACATACATTTTTATTACAAAATTTCGAAGACCCAGAATCTCCTCTTTACTTTAACCTCTTACACATATATTCTATCTGTGACTGTTAAGGAGTTATTAACTCTTAACCCATTCAGATCATACCGAAATTAGACGATATATTTTAAAATGACGTATTTTCAGTTACTAAGGGAACAAATTACCTGTGACCTGACTAAATTAAAAACTAATAACTCCTTAACCGTCACAGATAAGACATAAGAGTAATAGGTTGAATTAGGGAGGAGATTCTGGGCTTTCAAAATTTCATTACACAAATATTCGTTAGTGTAAAAATAAAAGAAAACAAAATTTAAAACCGTACTAAAAAAATCTCAATAAAATATAGGTTATGATACACTCCACGAAGACAGAAAATTGAAAAATTTTGACAGCTTGTACACAAAACTACAATATATGTCTATCGTACATACAACGTCACATTGGCTAATTATTTATGTATGTGTATGATTTCTATTTTTTCCCCTTTTTTCCTCATTACTCACCATGTAAAGTTAGCCAGAGTGAGGTTACGACTTAAATTTTTAAAGCCTCATTAGGCATAGCTTGTATTTTGTGTACAGTATCATTGACTAGAGAATTTTATGCGATACTTAGTCTACGACAAGAAAAAGAATAAGTCGGGGCAGCTATAGTTGCTATTTGAAATTCAGCTAACTCAATGGTAGCCCGGAATCTCGTAAAAGCACATATAACATTAAATACCTAGTATAAATGTGCTCTGCTCAGCTCATGTTGAATGTTTAATATAACACCTAGATGTAAGATGCAAGACTACTACCAACTAGAAGAAGAAACTGGAGTGATATTCAGAGAGATTTTGAAAACAGCTGTTACTTGGAACTTGCTAGTGTTTTTGAGAATTAAGGCATTCAATATTTTTAAATCGAAGAGAACTTCAAGGTCTTCATTTGGCCTCAAATTACAGTGGAGAAAAGAAGTGCTTCAACTACAGAATTTTCCAGTATACCAAAAGAAAGAGGGAAAAATTAATATGTATACCTATGCTAAAACAACCTTCTGAGCAAGCGACTGATAGGTCAAAAGTCAGAGAAAAAAGTGGCATTCAGTTTCTTCTGTGTAGGTATAATAGCCCTTCTTCCACCAACAGATCACAAAAGATCGACACATGTTCAGTAACAACAAAATGGTTCTGCTTACTAATATTTAGGACATAATAAAATTTAATATTATTTAAAGAATTTAAGTTTTCGGATTTTATATCACATAAAATTCTTTTGTAATTTAGCATGAAATTGAAAGTGCTCTATTACAAAATTCACCCACAGTAACATTTATAAGTATACAAATCTCCCAAATTACCTTAATAATTTAATTAACTTTAAAAGCATAGCAGTAAAGGAACATAGAACGGCATAACATAGTACAGTACGGACGAACGACGATATTGTTACGAAAATCGCCCTAAATTTTAGTTTAAAGTGGCGTGTGGGTGCTGCTGAGTTCCGAAGAACAATAGCTGATATGGTGGAGTACATTGGATCTAATGTGCAATCAGTACACTTAAAAGTTTCTCAATTTTCCCAGAATCATAGTATTTCCCATGGAATTCATTTTTTACATCTTCCTAAAGTGCCGCCACCGCCATCCGTAGTCGTTGTCGTCGTCGACATCGTCGTCACAGTCGCCAGTATAGTCGCTTAAATTTTAAATTCTCCATTTCTCAACTTCGAAGGTATCTTACTACCTATATGTAGGTAAGAAGCTCATGAGTAGTATATGCGAGCGCGAATCAAATAGTATAATTTTCCTGGAGCATTTATGGAGGCCTTTAACTTTGGAACATACTCAGAGGTTGGGGTTGGCAGCTGGCACGTTGCAAGATGACGGCACAGCCGGCGTCTATTTGTTAAGTGTCAGATTCATCTTGAAATGAAGTCATTTGCATCATCATGGGTGAGTGCTCCATTTCCCAGCTATAGAAATATCATAACAATCGGTAGACACACTTGAAAATGGTTGTCTTTCTTTTGGCATTATGCAACCAACCTTTGCGCCCCAGTGAGGATTATGTTGATTGTTTAAGGTTGGCGCGTGAATGATGCGCGTGTCATTGAATGTATCCAATCCATAGTCACTATATAAACGCTAATTAGCACATTTTTACTGGAAGATAAAATTCATAGTGAGAATTGAAGGCAGGATTATTGTTAATTAATTCAAAACCTATTTTAATATGTTTTACAGACTCACTTGCATAACACCAGGCGATTGCATGCGACACAATTTTCTTTTGCTTGATCTTTGACCCAATGTGTGTAGGTTTTTGCATGTTGCTCCACCTCTCAAACGTATATAAATGGATATATTCAAGTTCACTTTAATAGGAGATAGACCACATGCGGAGAATGCAATAGTACTGCTATTGATGATAAAGCAATAAAAGTCAAAAAATTTGCGACCAATTGAGCATTTTGGAATTTATAACTTATCTGGTATTCACTTAGAGAAATTCCACAGTCTGGTTTGGGTATCTACCTATAAAGACATTGCAAACGATGGCGGAGATTTATTCGCTCGAGACATATGTATCTGCAGACTTGATCCCATAGATATCTACTTGCATATGCACACTATGGACCGTGGACTGAGACGAACCAAATCGATTAAGATCAAATAAATTAATATTTACAGCGAAGTTGAACTCAAAGGAAGCTTTCCTCCGAGACAGGTCTGCATATATGTATCTCATAGGAGGTTTTCAGTGTTAATAGCTTATGATAATTTTTGTAGGCGACACGAGTCGTTCACTTGCAGTAAGATTTACGAAATTATATGAATAGTTTTTATGTATATGTTGTATGCTTGCATGCAGAAACTGTTCTTAAATAGGATATTAATTGTGAGTTTATATTTATGAGGAATAATTAGCAAAACTATCAATTAAATAAAGCGTATCATGAAGCAGCAATGCTTTAAAGATGCTGTTTTTGGATTTTATTAAAGAATCTCTCTAAGTAAGTATAAATGCTTTCTTTTTTTTTTACATATTATTAAGCCAAGTGATACCCTGATCCAAAGCAAAGCAGGCAGGAAGAAAATAGGGGAAGTATTAAGGGACATGAGGAAAATGACAGAGGTGCTAATATATTCCACTCTTGAAATTTCGCAAATTGTAAACCCGAGGAAAAATAAAAGATGGTAGACTGGTGTACATTCGTACAGTTCCGCATAAGAAAGCATCGCGGAATTTTACTGTACGGCCGAAAGTATTTTGAATGGTGAAAGGATGTGCGCGGCTTGCAGTGCGAGTATTACATGCAGGATATTATCTACGAGGGATCAGGCAAGATATTTCATCAGAATATTGACCATGCATGTGGCAATAAATGAGCAGCAGGAATCCAATATTGCGGCGATACTGGAGTGTGTCGACATGAAAAGTTATTGCCACATCGCCAATGATTCTGAAGGCTCTCTTTTAGATAATATCCAATGAAGGTAAGGCTATACGACTAATCCTGTCGCAGATGGGAGAATTGTATTCCATTATAGGCACATCGGCATCGGTTATAGATGGATATAAGAGTAAGGGAAGGCTGATCGTAAGAAAAATCCGCGAATCTCCAGATGAGTGACCACTCTGGAAGCCATATTGGCGATCGTTGACGAGTTGATTTGTTTCTATATACTTCATTAATTTGGAGTTAATGATAGATTCAAAAACCTTGGAAAGAATCGGAGTGATTTGAATTGGCAGACATCACCCCTGGAGTTGCAAAACAGGTATCTGTGAAGTGGGTGGAAGACGAGAATTTGAAGCGAATCTAGCAGATAAAATATTAGCTTCATCCAGGGAGTCAAAAACCACTTCATCATTATTAAGTAGTTAATGTATAGAGGAGCTGGTGAAATTGTTCCTGATGGTTTTGACTCGACGAGATATCAGAAACCTTTTCTACCTTTGCGGATCCTAACCGCCAGAGTACATTTATCGACATCCTCCGAGGCAAAACAGACTGGCCAATCAATTTCCTTAAGGTACCGATTGAGACTTTCCCAATTAGCATTTTTATAGTGCCAGAGAAGCCTACTTGTCGGTGGAGAGGTCATCATACAAATGAAATAGTTCAATATGGACTTAGATAGTGGAATAGTTGTGAGTTTGAGTAGGATCTGCTCAAAACTACATCTGAATTTTTCGACAGTCCTGATGATAACTTCTTCAGTGCTTTTTCTCCTAGATTTGTACATAATTTTTGATATCGCAAATCATAATAATCACAAGTTGCTATGTTGATACTGCTTTCGTCTGTCATCTCCATTGCTTATTATTTCAGAAGTTACTCCGAGTTCCCTGATTTTACTTTTAATACCTATAACATTTCAGTTCTTATATACATATCTGTTTTTCTAGTCTATCTATCTGAGGGATATTTAATCTAGAGTTTATATATCCCAAAAGAGTAGCAGCAAGGCTATCATTCTTAGTTAAATAAACAGTAGTGCTATCCTCCAGGTAGAGCCAGTTTTCTAATCGTTAGAGAAAACAAAACTCTTTCGAGATAATTAATTTTCGAATGACCTGCAACCGATGGGAACCTGACGTATTGAAGGAAGGGTAAGTTCTAAACTGGCAAGTTTAAATTACATTCATATAACTCCGCATTCATGTACATACAGCCCTTCTGGAAATATGGATTTCCAAGTACTACTATATGATTCTACAGTTAGTGGACTAAAACGTTTCACTGAAATTAATGGATTGAATTTGAAAAACAGATTACTTGCGGGTATTATTTCGAGTTTTTTCTCGGTGAAGTTACCTTGATTACATTTTTATGGATCGTTCAGTTATGACATGGTAGCTTTACAGAAGATAATTTTATGCTGTTCATTACAATTTAACCTTGTATACAATCGTATGTCTACTTAAATGGCGCAAAATAGAGTTTCGTTTGAACCTTCAGAGAGTTTCTGTATGTTATTTAAGTATACGCTAAAGGTCTCAGGATTCCTCGAATGCTATTGAATTTGATCGTCATTTTCATAGAATATCAGAGAAAGAAGCAGCTTCCAATCCATTTTCCAATTCAAATCACAAAGTTTCTGAGTATAGGATATATTTGATTACACCTTATACATGAAAATGGTTTAAAGACCTTCAATAGCTAGACGGATTACATCCAACTCAAAACCTAAAAATTTGACTGCCATTGTTTGAAAAATTGGACAAGGGTGCTAAAAAAATGGGATGATTACAGGATATTATATTGATCTTGTTATAATCATAATACAAACAAATATGGCCCAAACCACCATACCGAAATCAGGGTTGCAATAGGCTTCCATTGCTGCCTCTGAATCTCCATCATAAGAGTCACGTAGCAGTTAGTGTGTCAAAGACTTGAAGATATTAAGGAAGTTCATTCAAATTCAATATTCCCCAGAATCTTCAGGTATATGTAGTTCTCATTAAGATAAAACTCTATTCTCACAAGCCAATTAAAGATATCCAAATAGATCACCCAGCTATACACATGGTCTTTAACTAAAAACAACGTACTCTTCTTTTTGAAAATACACGAATATGTAAGCGTAAGAGTATATGATCAGAATTATGCCCTTTCAGCTTAAGACAACGTTATTCAACTGGACAACCCAAACCGCTTCTCCCGCTTCTCTTCAAATATTCTTCATAAATCAGAAAAAACTGTAATAAAAATTTAGAGAAATGACCAGATACAGTTATTTTTATTTTCCAGGCCAGACAATTATATCAAAAGCACTTTGTGATTTGACTCTTTCACTACGTTACATAACTCATAATACCCAAAGAAATGTGAGCATTCCAAATTAATAGTTACCGTTCTCGCCTTCACTTACTTAGAAAATATTAATTCTGTCTACTGAAATCAGTAGGCTGTATTACTCACTAAGTACTTCTAGGTCTACCTTATTGTTAGCTTCGTTATCGATCATAAGCGATATACAATAGTACGTAGCCAACCTAATTCTATTTCCCACGCTATATTGAATTTTTAATCCTTTTTAATCTGTTCCCATGGCTCTTCGTTGAGACTCGGTCTCTTGCGAAATTTCAGGATTTCTGTAAGGCAATCATTTATAAATTTTTTTAAACCATGTATTATGGATTGGGTCATCTTCTACATCTTGAAAACGTACAGCAGGACCGTCATTACAATGGAGGTCTACACCAGAAACATCGGCCATAATAATATTGAGGTAACGGAAGATCCTTACAGTCCCCATCCCATACTCTTTTCGCAAATATGAGCCTAGAAGACTCTGTTCGTATTAATCAGCATTTCATTTCTTTCTAATAGATTAAGTCGTAAACAGTTCTCTGCTGAGTGCAACTTTCAATAAGTTTTTATGTTTCTCTCGATTTAACATGGCTCGTCAAACTGGTTCATGTGGTTTAGGAATACCCTGATACATTCCAGTAAACATAATTTATATAGGAGTAAATTACCTGCAGCCATAATTTTTCCTCATCCCCAGTTTCACTGTTAAGAGCTTAAGAGGAGTCAGTACTCAGCAAAAATCTCAATTTAGATACCAGCGAGCCTGTAGGCAATAAAACTTACTATATGTAGGTTTGTGTCCTGAAAGTATGAAAATTCATATAAAATTAGCGTAGAGCTAGGCCACAAGTCACATTAGAGACATCTAGCGTAAGAGACAGAGACCCAACATGCAACAATTTAAGACGAAAATGAAAATTTGCAGTTCAAAGAAATTGAATTTTTTTAACGAGAATGAACTCTCCTAAATTTTATTTTGCACATACTTGTTAAATATTCTATTTGGCTTTGTATTTCAACCACTTTCAACGAAATATTGCAATTTTTCGTCTGTGAAATATCGAGAGAGAAAACAAGTACTATTAGAGTTAAACAATTAAAAAAAGCGCCACTAAAAATGAAAAAACTCGACGTTATTTGCTAGATTTAGGCTTTATCTTTCTAAAATAGTCACAACCTAAAGAAATGAGAGTACCTACTAACAGGAATTTGATTTGAAAAAAATCAATTTTTACCATTTTTTACAAGTTTCCGAGCTAATATGTATCTCCATTCCAATACATTTTTTTTTATTTTTCTCGACGTTATTTACTAGTTCTCTTCGTTACCTTTAATTTAAGATATAAGTCATTATTCTGGTACAAATAGTTTGCCAGAAATTCGCATTGAAAAATGTATGAAACTTGCAAATCTTGGTACTGACTCCTCTTAATGGTTATTTCCAATATGAACTGCAAAAAGTAAGTTCTTATTTAATAAATTTTTTAAAATTAATGAAGTTTTCACTATCTCGCAAAAAATTCAAATCTCCAAACCTCTTTACATACTGAAACTCATAAACGAATACCATAAAGGCCGCATAAATAACCTCAAATGGCTCAAATTAGAAATTCAAATGGATGCGATCGAATCCTATTAATAAAAAATGCATGAATCTATTAAGGTCTATGATATACGTTCAGGCTTAACCCATTTCCTAATAAATCTGTGATTCAAGTAAGGGCCCCACTTAAAGCCTATCCAGCCGGTTGAGGTATGGCTAGCTGTACGCAAATAAATCGTATGCAGAATTTCGCTAGGAAGTCATCCCTCTTGCAAAATATATAAACAAAACGTAAACGACGACCAAATGCTGGAACGACGACGACTGCTATCAATGCGAGGATGATGATGGCTAAAGAAGTCAGGGAACACATTTTACGTAGGCATTCGCAAAATGCGCATTTACAAATCAGTTCATAGTTCAGTATTGACATTTGCATAGAAGGCAATTTGTTGTATCTTGTTTTTGAAATTTGTTGTTGTTTTTCTTGCTAAATGAATGCATTAATTGCTCAAGCTCACATAAACCCATAGATATAGAGATAGAGACTAACTATAAGAACCCGGAGGTATATAACGTACATATAGCTCAGGAGGACTCCTATGGGGGCGGTTGGTAATACCATTGTTTGTTGTGAAAAACATTTTCCGTTTATTCGCTAAAGATGCGGCTGCCTTTGCTATTGCCGTTTAACTGTTGATCGGTTTATTTTGCATAGACATAAATTCTAGTTGAAATGTTAAACGAATAAACAACACCAACACGACAACTCGAGGATAAATAATAGGATATGACATGTCGGCTGAAATGATCGCGAAATTATTGCTCTCAATACTCGTAATTAATTGCTTTGACCTATGTGCCCCGTAGACAAACGAAAACAGCATTAAAGTCTTGAGTGCGGGGTTGCTCCATTTTTCTGTTTTTTTTTCTTTTTGTAAGTTTCTGTAGGCTATAAAACTTTTTAATTTCCTGTACATGCTCGGTATCTTGAGGGATTTTTTTTTTTTTTTTAATCAAGCCACCGCACAAAAATAACACCGATTTAAGATACTTCGAAGAGATAGATCTAAGATTATTAAAAGAAAACAGCTCTTACTAAGGCTGTGATATGCATCTTTTCAATGAAAAAAGTGCATCGTTAAAGTTCTATTAAGCAACAGTCACCACCTTCTTGGCCTAGTTAACATCTGCATTTAACAATTCTTTGGCAACGTCTTAATTCAACTGCGGCTTGCGGTCTTGCGACAATACCCGAACTGGTATGCAGTAACAAGCATTAGACCACACATCAGTAGGGTAAGGCAAAAACAGAAACTTAACATTTAGACAACAACACAGCATAAAGCCGAAACATCACAAGAACAGAATTAAGTTTCTAACAGAGAGATATGTACATACTTACTCTCTGTCAGGTATATAAGTGATCGCATGTAACAGACCCGTTTTGTTACCAAAAATTACAGTATGTATCTATCCACGTTGCATTCATATTTTCCTTGACAGGCGGCGCGGCGATTTCGAAGTAAAAAATGCTTCTGTTTAAGACATTTCTGTCCTAAATACGATAAATATCGCGGCGGCAGCGACTAAGACCTATGTCAACTATATAACTTAGAGGCACACGTGTCACAAACACGATGTATACTGAGTATCTTGCATCTATCTCGAAATTGTTTTGTAACTCCATAAACATCTTATTCCAGACTATCGCGCTATCCATAGTCAATTGAAGCAGCTTAAGGCGACAGCACCTCTCTTTTTTTACTTTGAGTAAGCTCAGCTACTAATTAGACATGCTTTGAATTTGACATCTTAATGGCTTTTTAGAGTCATCTATCATTTTTCTGCGGGCTATCGGGAAAGTGATGTATTTAGTAATTTCATAATGGCTGTAACATGTTACAACATTTTTCCTTATAATTCCTGACGGGAATGATACGATTTATCGGAAACGAAAGTGATTCCATATCGAGATGACTTAACAGTAAATAAAGTTTGTCGCCTGAGTCTTTTGTTTTCAAGCATTTTGTAGACTGCTTAAATTTCGGTATTTTATGTTACAATTAGACTCTTTAGAAGATTTTGTATAGTCCTTAAGATTTTTGATTTATATTCCTTAAATTTTTGGTACAACAGAAAATAGTGTTTGACGGATATGTGAGCACACAGAAGATAACAGAAGTGGGTGGCTTTGAAAGGCCTTCAAGGACTTCAAAATTCGAATTACTCGATTGCACAATAGTAAGGCCTTTGAAAAGCAGAATATTAACTAGCAACTTTAAATGAAATCGTTGCATAGGTAATGAATTTAGTAAATTAGGAGTTAGAAGGGAATTTTAATTAAGAATTTTGGAAGAAGTCAAAGGGTTGTCGCATGTCAGTGTCACTTGGAACCGCTTTGATTCCGAAAGGACGGAAGAAAGGAAAATCTTTGCGCATATCTAATTTCTCGTATTTTCTAAATTCAAATTTCTTCTCCACTTTTCATAATTATTACTAAACTCGCGCATTACTTTTAAGGATTTATTTAATGACAATGGATTAAATTATATGGTAGTATAAAATCATTTTAGCGACAATCTTTCATTGATATTTTCTTACTTATTTTTAATTTATGCTAAATCGTTAAAAACCTGTAAATTTGTCACACTTTAAATAGAATATCCTTTTAATACGTTGAACAGCATCCAGACAAGTTGCGCCACATATTTTATTAAAGCTAAAATTCAGCAATTTTGAAGATGGGAGGAATTGGTCACTTTCAGTGCTGCAATTACAGAATTAAATTAGGCTTTAAATTGGAAGATGCTAAGAAAAATTTTAAAATCATATTTGATAGGTAATTCCTAGTAATATTGAGTTATTAGCACTGTTGAGGTATCATACGAAATCTACATATAACTCCTTTCTCTAGGTCTGATAATCAGGCCTTTCTATTCAATTCCCTCAATGAAATTAAAAAAGAGAATTTACTGGATATACCTAGTGATATAGAAAATATGTAATATTTGTGTCAAATTCAATTTTTCTTTGCTTTGATGTTAATATTCAACAAAAACTAAAAACTAATGAACGAAGAATCAACGCCAAAATCTGTAACATAAATACGCTTAAATAGCGAGAAAATTATATTCAACTTTAGTGATTGGTTTCATAACTGAGAAAGATTGTTATCTTTGTTAAAATGAAAACGGCGCTAAATACTCTTACCATTGGCCAAGGCCGTGCGAAATATGATTATAAGTGTGCACCAAATCATATGTATATATCAAGTCATAGGCTTTGAGGTGATGAGAGATACCGAAGTACGTACCGCAATACCTTAAGATGCCCATTGTCTCCATACATGCATTCAATTCCCTTCCTAACTTCTCATGATCTAGAGGAGTTAAATAGCGAACAAAATAGCAACGACAATGATCGACGATCTTGTCTTGACCTGAGAATAAAATTTAATAATAAAAAGAGACCCGACGAGACTATACGTTACCCACATCAGAGTGCGTGGGAAATACTTAGTATGAAATTGCAGCCCAAAATAACAATCAAAGAACGCTCTGCCATTGTCTTTGTTTGTTTTTTTTTGTTTTTTGCATTGCAAAGATTCTCGGGAAATCTTGCAATCATGCGTAATTTTTGTAATATGCCTACATGTCGTCTGTAATTATTTTCCGAGATAAGGTTTCAATTAGCCTGGCGAAATCAATTCAAATTTGATGAAATAACTCTGCAGCAGTGGCGTTCTTACATATTATCCCACGCAGGAGCTGGTCGCTGAATGGCAATTATCACAAAATTTAATTCTACTGTTCCGCTCAAATGTCACGTAAATAGAGTCAAATCTTGACAGTCACTATGTGTTTTGCTTCGACTTGTAAATCCTTTAAAATGTCTCTTTTGCCTAAGAAAATTGTCATCGGATATTAACTGACAATAATAGACTTTGCTCTGTCACAAGAAAAGCCCAAATTGTCCGAAATTACAGTACTTTGTCCATTGCTTAAATTACAGCTTGAGAATAGTCAACTTAAAGTTGATTATTATGTATGTGGGTAGACATACAGCCGAATAAAAAATGAAATCATCTTCTCATCTTTAAATCTTGAACAGGTACGGGTATGTAGTTTCAATGAAGTTAAATCTGATTTTGGTCAAGTGGAAGAGCGTGTCTTTCAGTTTACGCTTCAGCAGATAATTTTGATGTGAGACATTTTTGACGATGATGACACATGAAAGTTGCTAATCATCGATAATAACTAGTCACTTAATCACTTCCCTTGATGGAATTGTAAAGTGGAGACGCTTATTATGTATAGGTATCAATCGCCTTAATTTATGCTACTTGAAGAGTAGCCTTAAGGTCACACTGCACAATTTACAATGGCGCGACTAAAAACAACCAATGTAATGAATGACTTACGCTTTAAATATAACCATACGCCGATAGTTGTGGGTACACAAGGATATAAAATGCCGAAATCAGCTACTATATGGTAATATTCTTAGTAGATAAAGATGAGCTGAAATATCTGTCTTTTGACGAAAATTAATGAAGATTTTAAATCACTATAACAAAGAAATAGTGAAACTATTTCTTAAAACGCGCTCAGAAATAGTTGAAGAAATACAACACAGCCAATATAGTTTATATAGTATTCAATGAAGTTTTTCACAATGTTCAAATGTTAGAAATATTTAAATGTAAAAGACTGAAAAAATATATAGTAAACACATGCAAATTGTAATTTTGGGAACTTTAGGCCCAACCTAATAGGAAAAATGCGGGTATATAAGAAAAAGCAACTTTAATTCTGCTTAATTCTTGCTTATTTTAACATATGTATTCATGTCTGCTAAAAAAACGCTTAAATATAACCTTCAAAAAACGCGTTTATATTGCTTCCAAGAAGCACTTGCATACATCTTTATAAAGAACTCTCTTTCAATGCTAATTTATAGACAGGACAAGCAGATCTATGCCACAGTATTGTATATATTTGACGTTATAACAATTATAGTAAAATTTTAATTATTTATTAGTAATTAAATCAAATTCACTTTTTATTATGAAAAATACTAATTCACGAAATCTTAATTGAATTTGTAAATATGTATTTTATTTATAGCCCATCCTGTAGAGCTATGGCACACATTTTTACCGTGTTCTGAACAAATTTCCTATACAAAGATATCTAGATTAAAACAATAATAAAGAGTGAAATTAATTATAGTTACTCCCCACTTTCTTTCCTCTTACAATTGTATCTTGTAGTATTTTTTCGTCGTGGACTAGAAATGCAAAATTTTTTTCTATCTTTAAACTTTTTGTGTTAATTAAGTTAAAATATTTTTATATTAGTTTTGTCGCACAAAGCTATTCAAAACAAAAGTAGGCTTTTACCATAAATACATGCAAAAACCACAGTGTGTAAAATGAACCACTGCACCCTAATTCGCCAATGTGTAAAAAACTACGTGCTTGATTATTGAAAATTGTAAACATTTCACCTTCAGAAAAAAACACCCAAGTATTATACAATTCTCTCTGTCACACACATGCTCAATTTTCTTAAAGCTACATGCAATTCTTTCTTTCAAAATTTGCATTTATTTTTTATTTCATTTTTTCAAATTGGTAATCCCTTTATATTGAACAGCTATTCTAGAGATTTCTCTTGTTAGTATACGCTCGGCGCTTCAGCGTGAATTTAACTTTAGCGTTACTGATGAAGGTGAGAAAAACGTGAAAGCACGAGTTTTTGTAATCTTCAAATGTAAGAAAAATGCGATATTTTTAAAATTCATAATATTCCAAACCAAACTGCGAACTGTGTAACACATTTAATGCGATTCCGTAAATAAAATTTGAAATATCTTGAGAGGAGCTTCCCGTTCTCTCATCCTCCTGGCAAAAACTATGTGGCCCATCACACGAATCTATAAGATCTGGTTCCTTCTGTCAGAGTTTGAAAAATTTTCGAAATTGAATGGTTTTCAAGTTACATAATAACTATATTTGGCCCTGGCTATGCTTGAAAGTCTAGCAAATTTCAATAAATAACTTAAACTTGGCAAGTTTGTTTTGAGGCTCTGAGTTCACCGATAACTATCTCAAGTAGAAAAAATAGCTTTTCCGTCGATTCAATATATAAGATAAAGAAACAAGAACTGTCCAAGAGTAATACTGACAATATTATCTGATTGTATGATATTTCTTCCCTAATATTTCTAATAAAAGCCTCAAATTATTCAAGAAGGACACCATTTCTGTTTCATGATCATCAAGAGATCGAGTGTAGTTATAAGTTACTAAGTAGCAATAGTAAAAACTAACATAAGTTTTGTTATCACTCGCAGACTTTATTAAATTCTTATTCAATGTCCCTGTTCAGAAACACTCTATCTAGGTATCTGTTTGTATATTTCTGATTGAACTATTGTCGCCAGGTTTTATACTTTTGATTCTGAAGACGCTCACATCTCACTGTAAATATATGTTTATTGTCCTTATTTTTGCAGCCGATGCCGTTGCGAATCGCTCACAGAGTTAGAGCTAATTCTAATGACTGTTGCGGCCATTAATTTTTTAGTGGATTGTATCACTTTATGCATTCCTGTCGACCACCTTGCGCATGACCTATGCCTTCCCCTGGTGGCAATATTATGATTCCATTTAATGGCAAATCTGACAACATGTATAAGCTGCTTAGCATTTTTGCGGAATTTGTCGGAATAATTTCACGATTTATAAAGCTCTATATTTCTTATCCAAACCAAGTAGTTGTTGGCATTGATGAATTTCTTGTGAACACACATCTCAGCAATGCTTCTCTAATAACTTGTCGCAAGGTTTTTGATAAGTTACTCCACCTACACGGATTAAGTTCAAAGTATAAAACTTTGGAATAAATTCCATAATAAGTTGTAGTAGTTTATACTTAGATTACACTCCGAGTAATTATCGAACAGGTCTTCTAAATAATGTCTATGTATTTTGTACATATACTATATATTAAACTAAAAATGATCATATTAATATTAGCAAAGAAATTAAATTAAGTTACAAAGTAAATTACTTGAGGGATAAGCACGATTGAATTTTTTAAGATTTTCGATGTCTTTATTGCGTTAGTCTAGCGATGAAGAAATTACTTCGTTACCTCGCGCAAAGGTCTAACTTTTGGGTTAAATAAAAACAGAAAACTCTCCTAACTTCAAAATTTTTGCAATTTGTACTTGCATTGACTCTGTAGCATATTGCAACAAGGAAAAAAAAAACAAAAGTACAACAACCAAGATTGGGAATGGGAGGCCCAGAAGAAACAGTTTATATATTAAGGTAGGTTGTAATTAAGTTTTAAATCACCAAATCATCTTACAAAATGATGAAAAATGTTGCAACTGATCGATGTCGATATGTACTAACAGCCGAAAGTGAGCAGCAAAACGTCAATTTGCTTGACCTCCCACCTGCAAGCTATTCTTCATCCAAAAAATATCTTGATCGCGGCTTGGTGTGGTAATAAACCAAGCGAAGAAAACTGGATCAGATATTAACCTCCTCCCGAAAGATGATTTTTTGTTTTCTTTTGTTGAATTTAATTTCCCGAACGTGACATGCTCAACTTTCAAACGGTTTGTACTGTGGATGGTAAGATAAGTATGTGTGTATGTATATATGGTATGGCAAGTGTGCAGTAGCAATATACATAGATAATCCCTCTGGCTGAATGTGTTGTATTCCAACATAGTAACTTATCGTAGCCTGTCCAAGTCCAACAATCGGGAGGCAAAATTGAAAAATTATGACCTTTCGTTATGGTTGAAGGCTCTTATTATATACGCTTTATACAACGTACTCGATGCTACCTTCTTGTTGAGGGCTTAGGTGTCTTCATCAGGGGCAATTGATTGTTCAGGTTCAAATGGGCACGAACAGTGATCAGCATTTTTGCTATTGATTTTCGGATGAATCTGGCATCGCGACTGCCGCGATAATGTACTATATAATCTGAACTGTGAAAAGTATTGAGGATTTTCAATTAGGTTGCAATCGATCTTTTTTATTGTACAATTATTTCGTAAATTTTAAAGAGTTACATCAATTCTTTGTTACATAAATTTATCGTTATGCAATTGATTTGACTTTGGAAGCAGATAGCAGATGGAAATCTCTTTGAAGTTGACCTAGTAAGAGATATGTTTTGTCCTCCTTCTCTATGCTCCAGAATAAAACATGTTGTACAAATCGAATTTAATTAGTTAAAATTTATTCGCAATTCATATATCTTAGATGCATGGTACTGCGCTTAATGCATAATATGCGTAGTTAACAAACCAAAACTCTCTCAAATAAATCAATAAACAGCATTGATGAATTTTCATATTTTTACGAGTTACGCGCATCAAGCTTTCTCACCCGATTCCACGAATTTGAATTTCTTCTGGAGTGGTATCTACTTGATTGTTGCTTATTCAGATTATTCAGATTTATAATGATGAACTCAGGCTTCATATCCAGTAACAATTCGCAAAATTTCTTATTCGCTTCCTAACAAAAACTTTTAACTAGTGTTGATCCAGTATCGCGTTTGAAAAGGTGTAAGTATCCCAATCATACCAAATTTTTTGCGTAAAATATTCAAAATAGTGGCATTGAAATTCCAACCATTACTGCAAGCTAGTTTTTCACCTTGGCATCCTACAATTAGCTTTCTATTTTTTATACGGCTTCTGGTGTTGCCGCCTCATTTTCTGGCCTATTTGTTGACTTTTCATCGACAAGTTTTTACAGGTGAAACTTTTTCAACATTTTACATATGTACAACGGATTTCAGTGGAATCTAAACATTTCTAGAAATTTTCAAAAAATATCTTTATCCAAAAGCGCTCTATGAAAGCTTTTCCTGTAGATTTGTTTCCATAATAGGGAGAACATCATTAGTAAGAAAAGATGTGGAGCAAGAATACTGACCTCTCGAGATACTTTTATAATTATAGGACGAGCACTTTGCTACGAAACTCATTGTGTACGGTTAAAAGGGATACAGTCATAATCAAAAGGAAACTCAAGCAAAAAAGTGTATCGATAAGAATTTTGAGATGATTTCTATCGAAATATTTATATTGGCTGTTAAATCAGTTAGATTTAGTTAGACTTTCAAAACACTGGTGGAGAGATTAAAATATTACTGAGATTCTAATAGATTAACTATGGCACATTTACACTTTATAAAGAAAGCTGGATGCCACTGATCTGGTCCTTGGAAATCTTAGCTAGTTAGCAATGGCACTACCTATATGGATATATATTTATTGCATTTTTTGTGAAAAGCAATAATTACAGAGTGCTTTTATGTCCAAAAAATTTAAGGCATGTCATTGATTATAGAATGTGGTAGATCAGTCCAGAATCAGTTCTATGTTGTATTGGAGATATCTCTAGTTGACCTTCAGTTGTTATATCCAGCTTTAAAATTTTTAATAAAAGAATTTTCAACGACGACTGGATATTACTTTTGATTTAGATTTTAACAACGATTACTTTATATACAGAAAAAGTTTGATTTGTACAATTGAATGAAAGTCTCTCTCACATTTGTTGCAAAAACATGATATCTGCTATACAACACAGAAGTTATTCTGGAGACATCTAATGCAGTCTATAATTAAAAGGCATGGGCAATGACTCAAAAAGCAATACACTTATGGAAGATTTAGTGTTCTTTTTAAAACTGATAACTAAATTGATAACTCTACACTCTACAGTTATTACACAATAGGAGACATTAATCAGACAAACTCCCCCTAAACATACTTTTCGTCCTTCTTAAAAAATAATTCTTTGTATAAATATGTGTACCTGCCTATGTACAATAAAATTAAATGAATAAGGTATTTAACGCCATTATTCAATATACAGAAATAGGATTTTATTGAGGGTTTTTTGCTTCCTTTAATAAAAGATTGTATGTATATGTTGAGTATATTACTCTAATATGCATATACCAACCGAAGAGCAGAGTGACTAGTCCAAGGACTTATATTATGAGTCCATAAAAGTTCCCCTGAGTTCCGAAAATGTGGCTTAACAAATTCGAAATTTCAACTTAATTTCTCTAATTGAACTAGTATCTTTTTCAAAAAACATGTCATAAACTCTATTTTATATCGACTTTAACACACGCAAAGCCTTCAGTTTCAAATAACATTTCACACTCTTTACCCAAAATGTAGCCTTTTTTAAGGGTTTTGCACCTTTTCTTTATCTAAATCTAAAAAACGCCAATTAATACGCAATTTTCGTCTGTGAATGATTTTTTTAAGCCATATTCGACGGATGTGCAGAAAAGTTTGAAGATTATTAACCAAAAATTTTCAATATATGCAGGGAGTTTCAGATCCCTAGATACCTCCTGATGAATTACAACTATCTAAAAAAAATATGCTAGATTATTCGAAATACTTCATATCTTCCTTGTTGTACAACCTATGAAGGTGACTTTCGACTCATACTAATTGTCTAAGCCAATTTTATGTCAAATTGCATAAAATTAGGCGCAATTTATTTTCTCTCAAAAACAGTTGCACGTAGGTACATGTGTGAAAAGTAACATTCATAGGTTACCAAATCTCGCAAGAGAATGTCACAGTATTCGCTAATTAGTGATTTTAACGAGCAAATCGTTAAAATTTAAAGAAAGTAGCCTTTTTTAAACATTTTTTTAATTTAGACGTCCTATATCTAGCGGCATGAAGGGGTAGAGTGATGGTTCGACATTCGTTAAAAAGCTTACTATCATCTAGGCTATAAATCACATTCATAGCATATTTTCATTTTCTTAAAATAGCTGTAAATCTTCCGGCACAGGGGGGTATAGAACGATTTATTTATCACCTCAAGTAATCACGTGGTATACCGTTCTGTGACTCAGGTGCCCAAAGTTGAAAACCAAAGATATTTTAATTCAATTTTAATTCACTTTCCCACATTATAGTAAAATGCAATTAAGCATAATTCATTTTTGCCGTCTTAAAATTAATACTATACATAACCTGCATATCAGATTATAATTTCTTGATGCAATTGGCCTGCATCAAAACTTTTCGCATTATCTCACGTACGTTTCTCAGCATCGTGAGAAAATAATAAAAGAGGCAAAAGAGCTTACCTGGGACAGCTAGGAGTGTTTTCTTTTTAAAACCCTCCATTCGTTCAAAAAACCGTCGATGATTCATCCTGAGTAGTGTAACCTATCAATAAAAATAAAATATAATTTTTTAATAAAAATGGATTGTGATTTTAATTAAAATTTTATGTGAATTCAATAAAAAAATAGAATGTGAATTTGAAAATAAAAGCAGCGGTAAAAATAATATACCTATATAAAACATAACTAAATAATTAGAATACCTTCCTTTTTTTTAACAAAATTGTGTATCTGAGTGAAATTTTTCTGTAAAACCTAATGAAAAATAAAAGAATTTAAACCTGTGACTTAGTTTTCTACCTTTATTTATCGCCTGATTCGAATTGGAGAGGAAAAATTGCTTCCGCCTGGACGCCGTAGGTAGCCCGACTGATAAGGATATTATTACACCGGAAACAAGATACTTTCTGAAACACCCTTATGTACATACCGTTCAGAGCTTATAAATTGGTTATGCAAATGTTAAGAAGATAAAATATATCACCCTTTACTGTACAATTTTTGGCTTACATCGCCAAAACCCATCCATAGATAACGAATTATTAACAATCCCTACAACGCTTTGATTTGAAGAAACCCAATTGAAACTCGGAGTATTTCCTTTTTTTTAATTTTTTCTTCTGGCTGGTAAACTTGAATAAGTCCTATATAATTTGCCTTGTCAACAAAATTTCTTCTCAAAAATATCTGTAAATTAAGATATTGGAAAGTCTGTTCTGGCACTGCGATTAAGGCATTCCTGTCAATTCAAATATACTGAAATGTGTAGTTTTGGCCGTTTTATGACTGTCGTCGTTTTAGAAAACATTGACGAACCATTTAAATTCAATGAGAAATTTCGAATTCTGGGGATCGAATATCTATCGGATGTAGTAACAGCATTTAAATGCCTGTAATCAAACCAAAGGTCGCCAATCAGACGACTTCTTCTTTCGCACCATATGCCATGACGAGGAAACTGCCGACATAAACCTCATTTTATCACGTGCTCGAATTCCAACTTTACAATTTTTAATTTTTGGATATCTAGTCTCCGTGGTCTCGAAACAGGAATCTGTACTTTTGCACATATGTGATGTTGCACGAGAGCATCGTAATATATTTTACCGTACTCATTGTCAAATGCATAATTATGTAGCGAAGAAGTATTTATTTGCATATAACGTGATTCTATTTAAACATAACGAAGTGTTTCCGTCACTTAACCTTTTATTTTTTAATGTTCTTTAAGTCAACTTATGAACTGAATTTTTCTAAAACTCAGCTTCAATAATTGATTTAGATCCGGATGAAGCGGTTGCTTTTTCTCTTATATTTAATAATTTGATTTGGAATCGTAAAAATAAAAATTCTTCTATTTATAAATTCCATTCCAAACGTTGTGGAAATGAAGGCTAGAGTCTTCATTATTCTATACAATATGGAAGGTCTCTTGTCTCCCAATATCTGAAATGTAAAAATTCTCATGTTTTTCAACAGTAGAAAGAGATTGAAGAAAGTCCGAGAATTTCGTTGGAGGTGAAGAGCTTGTACAACCTGGCTAAATTTTGTTTCATCTACTCGAATTCCTTTAGCGTGAAACTCAGTTTTCTGCTGGAATGCATCAAGCCTCTGGATATTTAATCCAAAAGGTTGGAAGTATGGCAGAAGACGCCGCAACGAAATTTTGTTGTTCATTTACAATATTGTCTTCCAGCATTTTCGAAGAGAGCACTCAAATTTTCACAAACTAAATTATTAAAATTTTTAAACTTAAGCGCGATACGTAAATGGACTTACATACTTTACTTTTATTTCCCAAAATAATTCCGATATGAAAATAAATTTGAAAAGAGAAAAATAAACTCTGTCAAAAAGCTCGGAGATGGTTGTTTTATCAGTAACGCTAAGTGTTTGCGTCTGAGTTATTTTTGTTTTTAAGAAAAATTGTTTGAAAGGTGTCCATAGGACTCTAATGGACATAAATTTTCATATTCTAAATAACTAAATAATTTACTCTAATAAACATCCGATTGTTCTCTTCTCTTATTTTTTTGTTTCTAAAATAATTTTATTGCTTCTATAAAATATTTTTTTTTCTCTGATCTTCTTTTTGAAATAATTCTTGTTTCTTCTATAAATTTCTTTATTCTATCGCAGCGGAGAGCTTATTGCCAACTTGTGCGTCATCTTTAAAGAGCGGTCGGCTTGTGTTAAAGGGATCATTGAAGACTTTGAAAAATGAAAGTATGCTAAAATTCCTTGACAAACTGCAGCCAGCATTCAACCAACACAGTTTATACTTAAACAAAGCTCTTAAAAGCCCCCATTAAATTAATAATTAAAGAAGGGCACCCTTCGTTCTGGAAAGCTCTCTATGAACTGATACTACGCGCATGAATTCGGAAGTTTTCCGAGTTTATGAAGGAAGGAAGTTCTGAGAACTCATTTTTATAAAGAATAGGAAATTCATTGTAAGAATTCTATAAACAGTCTGGACTTTTGTCATTACTGGACGAGCACGAAGATCGGCAGTTCCATTCTGCAGATGTTTTCCAAAACGTACGAATTTTCTGTATTAAAAAACCAGTTTTGGTAGAAAATTTGTAGAATGTTAACAAATGTATATGGTCTAAAATTTACTTAAATTTTCCAAATGTTATTTACACAGTAGTTCAAAGATTCAAGACGGTTTGGATTCCGAAGCGATCATTGATAAGTTAATTAATTTTAAATTTACTATAATATGTAATTATTTCATTGTATTTGCCCTTATATTAACAGAAAAACATTAGGAACTGCATTGGCAATAAGAATAAAGCTAAGTGCGCCAACAAGAGCAGAGACAAATGCGACATATGCAAAATCAACATCAACAAACCGCATCTTGATAAAGGCTTCCGATGGGAGTATAAAGGTAGCACAATTATCTAGAGCCTGTAGAGTGAATCTGCACTAAAATTGTGTAACCTTATTGCAAATAAGGTTGCAAGGTATGCTTGACTCAGTTCGCGGGGAACTTTAAAGCTCGCAGAGTGAAAATTATTATTATTACTCATGTATTGGTGTTCAGGTCACAAGTCAGGTTATATTAGAGTTGCGGTTATCCTAAAAGCAGAAAATGTAGCTACCAAGCATATTCCTCCTAGGGTGTTGAGGTCATAGGTTTGGGCACTGCTCGTTGCTTATTTTTAGCATCCCTTATTATACTCTAGATGAAATCTATAGGGTATACTAGTCATTCCGTTTGTAAAAAGTTATTTTGATTTTTACATGTCGGTCCGTCCGTCTGTCTGTCTATCTGTCTGTCTGTCTGTCTGTATGTCTGTCTGTCTGTCTATCTGTCTGTGCGCACGATAACTCGAGAACGCTTATACTTAGAGAACTGAAATTTTGTACAAAACCTTCGAAAATGAGACAAATCGGGCAGTTCCAAGGTGTACATCAACGCGGTCGGACGTATTACTAAGTTCGCTCGCCTCGTCGCTTGGACCAGAGTAGGGGTTTCCGAGAGATTCTTTCTCCCTGATGTTGCCTTCAATGCATCATCGGACATGCAATCTCTCGGATATGTTTGTGGTGTTTAGTGTGTAGTGTTCGTCATTAAATGTTTTACTCATCAGTTGATCTTATCAACTGTAATAGTGAATCAAGCGTGGCGTCGGTAACGGTAGTTTCAATTTCATGAAACCTTACTTGTGTTCCGTCGACCTATACATGGAAGCAGGGTGGAGTAATACAAACACAATTAAAATAACAATATAATCCCATAACAATGCAATCACATAATGAAATACCACCATACAACTATATAACAAATTCGTTTGCTGGCTGTTATACCTAATAGGGTTTTGCCAGAGGTGCATTTCTCCAGCCTTTGAAGAAAGGCCCAAAGACTCGCAACTCATCACAAAAGTAGAAAGAAAGAAAGAAAGACAAATCGGGCAACTTCTTCGTGTGGTTGCCATACCAAAATCTCGTTTTCCACCATATATTTGGAGACTGCCTGAGAACGCGTCGATATAGATAGCTAAAATTTAGTACATGGTATTTTCATAGTAATAACAAATAAAATTTTAAAAATGGACTAAATCGGGCAACCGTTTTACGGATACTGCGAAAACGATCAGTCCTAAAGATTTTCATTGCAATAAAAAGTTCTTCAGAATATGAAACTCTATAAAATTGGTTATAATCATTTTTTTTTGTGCGACGAACCGTTCTAGAAATATATGCGAAAAACCACTTCAAATATCAAACTTGCACAGATGTTTGAGCATACGAAATTTCATATGGGCATTCATCTAGAATATCATAAGAATTGGTCTTAGACTAATTCTAGCTTTTTACATGTTTTTTTTAGTATCGATTCTTACATTATGATTACTATAATTAAAGAGCCCACAATATATAGCTAGTCAGACTTTTAAGTTTTTTCTGGGTAAGGATACGGGTCCGGCAAATGAGGAGTATGATCTCTCTCTTTTCAGACTATTCACGATTTTATTACCCTTCGGACTCACATGTCCTGGTAACTTCCTAAGAGTTATTCTGTGTTCCTTTGGTTTTAAGGATTCGGAACTTTTCTATCATCCCATACCAACTTTGACAAAGTTGTTGACGTAGTTGCAATGCAATTCCTTTAAAATGGCTTGGCTGTTGGAGATTATATAAATATTTGCATATCGATAGCCACTTAACCACATAGAAGTTTCTAATCATATGAAGCTCTGCTTGAAAACAGATGGGTGACTTACTACTTTACTACTCAAACCATCTACATATATTATAAATACACTTCAAAATTTAGTATACCCTTCCACATAGGGTATAAAAATTCTAAATGCGGCCTTCTTTTTAATTATAAGGTATAAAGGAAACTCTCATGGCATTAGTTCTTGATAGTTGACCTATTTCTGTGCACCTACTTTCCCAAATCATGCCGGTCTCTACAGTTTTGGAAAATTTGCTTGTACAAATAGAATCGTCTTTTTTAGAAATTAATTGTGTTTCTTTCAATATTGAACCAATGAGCTACATCCCGCTCTCATGTAACGTCATCACCTAAAAGCAAGGCATATACATGTTGTTCTACTCAAATCGAGAACGTAGCGGCGAAGTTTGAATATAGCAAGCAGATTTCTCTTGCAGCGAACGTAACTTACAGGAGCTTTTTTATATATCGAATGTGCGCGGACTCATGAAAAAATTGTTGAATTCCTGCCTGGTACCATTTCTTGTTTGTGACGAGTTCATTCTACCAATAAAAAAAAGTGTGGTTGGTTGATAAAGATGATGATTCACTGATCCTCAAATAATTCCATTCTAAATATGTTGGCATATTCGAATTTCTACCAAATAAACGACGCAACGTATCTTATAGTATATTGCCAATTACTTTTCAGATTAATTAATCTTTATCTAAAGCAGATTAAAATGTCCTGAACTTCTTCAAACTAATCCAAGTATCTATGAAATGAAACCCAAATAAATTTGGAGACAAATAAAAGTTTACGTTTTGTACCTTCGTATAGTACCCTCCTCGAACTGCAAAATCTCATAAAATAAAGAATATAAAGACTATTTCAATTCTTTAAAATATTCGAGCTTACTCTACTATTCATACCCAAAGTTATTTACAATTAAATGCTTAAACTGGTGTCGGAGTAAACGACAAGAATACCATATTATTTAATTACTTGACGAGCTAATGTATAGCTCATATCAATGTTTGACTGATTACAAAATGAGGATATTGTTTTGAGATATATGTACTAACAGGAAGGAGACTCATTTCACGGATCTGGCTGTATGACTTTAAAGCTATATGGTTCCACCTTTTCAATATAATTTCTGCAAGGATATGTGGATGTACATGCCAATTTGGTTCCATTCATAGCTAAGTGCATTACGAAAATATATTGTAGTGCGAAGAAGACATATTTCCTGTCCTTGAAAGCCTTTGATTAGATGAGAAAATTAGAAACTTCTTTTGATTAAATATAGGGTCCGCCATCTAACGTTTTTTTTTTCAACTAGTGCTTATTTCGTGAATGGTAACACTTAGCTCATGTCTGATTTGACAGATAATTAGTTTTATTCTTCCGCTGAATGAATATGGTTGTGTATACGCTTGAACAACGCTGGGAAATATTGCGACATTACGACTTACAGAAGATGCCGATTTTGCCAAAAAAATCATCTTTTCGGATGAAGCTCATTTTGATCTTGGCGGGTATGTAAACAAGCAAAATTGTCGCATTTGGGGCACAGAAAACCCGCATGCATACATTGAAAAGCCGATACACCCAAAACGAGTCCCTGTTTGGTGCGGATTTTGGTCCAGAGGCATAATTGGGCCATTTTTCTTCGAAAATGAGCAAGGAGTGGCCGTTACAGTCAATGGCAATCGTTATCGGGCCATGTTGAACGAAAATTGAAGAGGAGGATATTGGCAACATTTGGTTTCAACAGGACGGCGCTACGTGCCACACAGCCGAAGCTACACACTTTTTTTATAGCATTTTCAAAAAAAAAAAAGTTATTTGGCGGACCCGTTATAAGCTTCTGGAAAGAAGCGTTGTAATGTATAATCATTCATTTCTTTTTAGAGAACCCAGATTTTTAGCGCGAATGATATTTTAGTAATGTGCGGGGTGTGTCAAGATAGTCAGTACGATCTTCTCTTACTTACGTTCTATATTAATAATATTATTTATTAAATAAAAGACCCGGTGATTCAGGTGATTCGTATAATGGTAAAATATTCAATAATTAACTCACTCTTTTATGTGATGAAATATTTATTTTATGTTTAAAATATTTATAATAGTAGGATTGCTGAGCTTACACAGTAATCGTCGTGCATACTTTCGTCCGCATATGAATGGCATTTTCACCGAAGCGAATAATTCAGCTTTAAGACTTTTTAAACGCTGGTCAAATGAATGAATACCTTGACTCTTAAGCTTTGCCTTCATTATAGATCATTGACCAGATGTACTGGTTTCCTTTCTTTACATACATATAACTACTTAGAAACTATCCACTTCGATTTCCATTATATTGTTTTGGATGTTCCATCAACTCTATCCTCATGTGGGATAGACTTACATAAGTTTTAGTCCTTGCCTGCGTTGGGTTAACCTTAATCGTCAATCGTATAGATTTGTCTAAGATGTTGTTTAAATTGTTTAAATATAAATTTTTGAATAGTTCTATGGATGCTCCTAAACTACCTGAGAGTTAAATGCTCAAATTAATGATGGATTTAATAATCTTTTGTTTTTATATGCCACAAATTGAACAATCTGGATCTGCTATATATATTCTTCTTTTTCCATCTGCTGTAGTTTAATGAAATACTTCTTATTGTCAAATGGTTGTAATTCCTGTCAAATAATCAGATAATCAGGAAATACTTTAGATAGAATCGACATAGAATTATTTCCATATACTCTGGCATCTCATATTCAAAGTAACCAAAACTATTTTAAACTCTACCATCACACACCATAAAAATGACTAAAAGAAATCCTATAAGCTATTATGATAAAAAAAAATGTATTAAAGCGCAATTGGATCAATCTATTAAAAAGTTTCTCTAAGATGCTTTCAATGGAGGATGCAGATCAATTTTTACGGTTGATCTAATCTCATTCTCCTCCAAGATTTCTTTCTTGCCTAATTTTACCAAACTGCCAGTCTGCCTGCTTAAGAGATTTTCTCACGGAGCACGTAGTAACGAAAGTGAAATTTAAAGCGAGAACGACTTTGTTTTACTTAAATTTCTGTGGATCTGTATCGAAATACTAGTAGTATATTTCTAGGTTAAACTATTGATGCGTATCACCTTAAAACAAAAGATTTTCTCTGCAATTCAAGTTTAGAAATTTTCTATAAACCCATGAATAATTGACATTGTAGTCATTGCGTTTTTTTTTGTTTTTTTTTTGTGGTGAATTGTATAAATGTATTTGCTATTTCTTAATATCAATATTTTAATTAGAAACTTAGTTTTCTTTAATTACAAATATATCACAATTTTTTAGTTAAAATACACAAATGAGACTCTAAAAGCAACAGAAGAATTACACAGAGTATTATACATTTGCGCCTTTGTACAAACATGAGAAACAAAATGTTTTGGAAAATGAGTTTAGCAAAGTCCACATTTTATTCTTCAAAAAATTGATACAATAAACCAATATATGTTTAGGTGATAGGCATTTACTATAAAAGAGGTTCTTTGTTACGCAAACAGATGGTACTCGTTCGATACATTATGCAGTAGTAACTTTAATTTAACATTTGCCAGCCTTGAAACATGCTTATTGGTTGGCAATTTCCTCTGTGGTACCCACAATGGTGTTATTAGTTGTGGGTAATTTGGGTGAAGCATAGGCCCGATATTCCTGGGCCCCTAGACCTTCCGATGAGAGACCAGCCGAAAAGAAATACTGACAAATCTGTGTGGCTAAGGTTATTCCCCTAAATTCATTTGATTACAAAATAACTAACACGATTCGTATTATCGGAACTTTCCCTTTACTATATGACTTTCGAAAGAAAATTCCTCTTAGTACTACTTCACGTTATCATGGACTGAAAATTAGTCAACTCACCTTTGAACTTGTAATCGGTGTGTTTCCCGTGTTTTGTTTGCAATTACATTTTACATTATTATTCCTGTTGAATACCCAAAGTAGTTAAAGAAATACTTTCTGTTAGAGCACCCCACATCCTAAAGTTCCCTGGACCCCAACTTGGCTAAAGACGGCTATGGGTAAATTTATTGGTGACTACTTAACCTAGGCTTCTGGTTTTTAGAGTTACCAATAATTGTTTAAATAGCGCTAAGATCGATATTAGAGTGCAAGAAAGGCACCGTAACTTTGAAGTGGGATATGTCCTCATGAAACCTGTACTGTCGAGGCTGGAACTCTTTATTGATGAATCCTTTCTATATTTTAACAATTATAAATGCACGTAACTGTAAGTGTTGGACTTATTGCAACTAAGTTTGTCTCTCTTGAAAAATTCGAGGCATAAATTCTCACCAATTTTCCTGAACAATTTTTGAAAGAAATTATTAGCAGCTGCATTAAAGTTATATTAGATTAAAATGGCGGCTGAACCTCATAGGATCCGCTATCCTCATATAGGCTTTTGATAAGTCCATTGTAGTAGGTTCGACTATTGATGGATGCTGTTGATATAGAAGCCAGAATCAGCCACAGCTGTTTATGAATCTCTTGATTCCTGAATTCCTTCAACAAATCTCGAAACAAGATTTTTCTTAGTACTTTAATCTTTCTCTTAGCCAGACCGTAGTATTTACATAACAAAAGCTAAAAGCAAATATACTCGACTTTTTGTTCGTCCACACAACTTCTGTCAAGGTCGTTGAACAAGGCACGTAAGCGTTAAGAATACTTTCCGAAAAGATAATGCTCAGATATAACCGCGATGAAATTCAAACCGAAGACAGCAGTCTTTTAAATCAATTTCCTTTTTGGACTGATTCGAAATGCCTTTTTTTTTTATCTATCGCCTAAAAGGGAATCATTACTTAAGTCTTCTGTGAGAAGTATATCGGCAGCCTGAGTCCCAGGAGAGATTTATTTTGTATATTGTATAGAGCACATTTGTTTCAAAAATCCCTTAAATAACTTCAAATTTATTTTATACGGTATCAGTACCTAAATTGCCTCCTATCTGTCAATATGCAATTTAATATCACTGCACTGTGATATATTAGTGAACGAGAACAACAAGACAGCTGATTTGTTAATAGCTAAATCTTCAGCTCGAAACGCATGATGTCTTTTTTTTAACATAATTCTCGGAACGGAGCGAATGTTTGTAGTAGTGCTAAGAACTAAACATCCATGTAAAGCTTAATAACTGAAGCCGTTAAATGGAATTCTTCCCGAGACGACTTTTACCATCTAGCCGAATGCATCGGTCTGCAGTTCATGATAGAACTTCTCCCAACATTTAGAACTTCTCCCAACATTATCGATAATAATTTTTATAAATTTAATTTCGCCTATATTTTGTATTTTGCTTTGATTATTTTGAACGCATTTCTGTTAATACTTCCTAAAATTGGTATCGTGAGACCGCTTGTTGCTTCCAATTTTCCTCGAGCACTGCTTTAAATACCAACTCGTAATTGTGTTGTCGACAAGTCAGGCACCGCAGATCTTTTCCCAGGAACTATTCTAATAACACACAGATTCCATTTAAAATCCTTATGCTTGTAGCCAAATTATCAAAACAAATCTTAAAGATATCAATCGCAAATGATTTTATGAGCTGTTATTGCTTGCAATCTTTATATCGTAACTTTAATGCAAGGATCCCACCCAAACAAGTGTTTCATTACTCTAACTCCATATTTCTTTGCCATTCAATGATGGAAAAATTTTTCAATTTCTGTGAATATCGGTGAATTTCAGTTCATCCTCTATATTTATTTTATTTTATTCGACTTTGTGGAAACGCGATATATACCTGCAGCCTGGAAAATTTTTTTTTGACAAAATCATTAAGGCTCTCTCCAAGTCATCTCCAAGTATGAAAAACAGTCTAACAGCATCCCTATCGCTTCTTTTGCGCTTGCCCAGTACTATCAATAATTTCAGTTCAGAACTCAGTCCTTTTTTTATTTATTGTTCAGATTCAGTTTCAAGGTAATCGGATTAAGAATACGCGTATATTTTTTTTTAAATCACAAGGGCTGATACGTTTAACTCCATACCCGAAGTTGGTAGGCCTGCGTGTGTATGTCGCTGTTTCTTATTCGTTCACTTATTATCAAAGCTTACCGTTTTCGGTTTTCATTTCGTTTTTTTTTTTCATTTTTTTTTCAAATTTCTGATCAATGCTGTCTCTGAGATTACGGCATCCGTCCTTTGTTTGCCGTATTAAGAACTGTTTTTATTAACTGCAACGTATCTGCATATGCAATATCGAAAAAATTAATAAATATTCGCACAAACTCTTCCTTTTTTTGCCGTAAACCTCCTTTACAGTTCTCTTAATTTTTAAAAAAGATTTTCCAAGTTTTTTTTTTATTATTATTATTAAAAGGCTCACAGAATACCCTATGATGCAAAGCACAGCATGGCGGGAAGGAGATAGTGAAAGGATTAGAGGACACGAGGAAAATGCCAGAGGTGCTGATGCATTCCACTCTTGAGCTTTCATAGATTGTAAGCCCGAGGAAAAACAGAAGATAGTAGACTGTTCCACATTCCCACAGTTTGGGATAAGAAAGCATCACAGACTTTTACTGTACGGCCGAAAATATTTTAAAGGCTTCCAGCGCGAGCATTGCGCGCACGAATTAATCTACAAAGGATCAGTTGCAAAGGTCATCCAACATTGCGGCGGTGCTCGAGTGAGTAGATAAAACAAGTTATTGCCAAATCGCCAATGACCTCAAAGGCTCGCTTTTTGACGATATCCAATATTAGAATGGTATTCCGATGTAGGTCTGTTATTGGACTTTTAGAGGAGCGGTAGGTTTGACGGGCTGAAATATTTCTTACACCTTTTCTAAAATCCAAAACATTTCGATGCTTCAGAGTATCAAGTAATAAGCAAAATCAAGGGTACCATCATCAACAAGACTATGTATGGGATTGAAAGTATGAAAGCAGATTATTAATGAAAATTCGGAAGCAAAACGGAGAGATAGCAGATCGCTATGCCACGCCATCTAATACAACACGAATTAGGCGACCAGATAGAAAACTTTCAATCGAAAATAGAAGAGGAAGGGAGGGTCGAGGGTCCAACTTTCGCTAAAAGGGCAGGATGCCAGGCTCTATGAAAGGCCCTTGAAATATCCAGAACAACGATTTTGGACTCAGCACAATTGCAGAGACTACGGTTCTAACATTCTGTAAGAAAAGTCAGGCTCCAGATGAGCGACCAGTCCTGAAGCCATATTGGCTATCGTTGATTAGTTGTACCTAGAAACCAGGTACTTCATTCATTTTGAGTAAATGATAGTTTCAAAAACCTTAGAAAGAATCGAAATGACTACAATTGGTCAATAATCAGTTTCATTATTTTTTTTTCTTTGTTTTTTGTTATTTAATACAGTTTCTTTCAATTTTGTTAGAACTGTTGCCTTTCCCCAAAAGACTAATGTCCAAAATGGTAAATTCTGTCTGCATAACCTAAAACAACTCACGTCATATCGAAATTGATAACTATTGGTAGTTTGTTAGATTGTATAAAATTATTGAAAACTTGACCAAGTCACGTCACAGTATAGAGAGTCTTAGGGGTGATTGTATTACGTTTTTCGCCTAGCGAAAGCCCTAGGGAAAACTTCACAAGCCATAAAACGGACACCCTCACTACTACAAGAGGATGAGAGCACTAATTAAGCCCTAATATTCTAAAATATTTGTAGTGTTCGTATATAAAATTGTAAAAACCCATTTGGTAACCCAGGTCCTCATATGTCACGGTCACGGGAGATTGAAATTAGAATCTGTTATTATACCCTAGATGAAATCATAGGGGTATACTAAGTTTGTCATTCCGTTTGTAACACCTCGAAATAATAATGGTAGAGCAAAATGGATTGGACACCCATTCATAATATTAAAAGTTATTTTGATTTTTGCATGTCCGTCCGTCCGTCCGTCCGTCGGTCTGTCTGTGCGCACGATAACTCGAGAGCGCGTATACTTAGAGAGCTGAAATTTTGTACACGGACTTTAAAAAAAAAGTAAAATTAAGTTCGAAAATGAGACAAATCGAGCAACTCCTTCGTGGGGTTGCCATATAAAAGTTTCGTTTTCCGCTATATATTTTGCTTGAGAACGCATCGACGTAGAGAGCTGAAATTTTGTACATGATGTTTTTACTACATTAGCAAATAAAATGTCAAAAATGGACTAAATCGGGCAACTCCTTCTTGGTGTTGCCATATAAAAATTTCGGTTTTTTACGTATACTTTGAAAACGCTCAGTACAAGACATTTTTATTGTACTAAAAACTTCTGCAGAATACGAAATCCTATAAAAAAGGTTATGATCATTTTTTCTGTGCGACAAACCGTTCTAGAAATTTATGCGAAAGACAACTTCAAAATCAAACTTGAATAGATCGGTGACCATACGAAATTAAACACGGGCATTCATCTAGGGTATCATAAGAATTGGTCTTAGACCAATTCTAGCTTTTTTACTTGTTTTTATAAAATATTAGTAGATTCAAAAATGGACAATTAAAGTATCCAAAGTTATTCTCGAGCGAAGTTAGAAAGGTAGGAAACGAGAAATCCCATAAATTGCGGGGAGGTTACATTACATGAAAAGTTAAATTTTACTGATAGGCGATGTTGTGTTTGAGAATTTAATCGATTGAGATAAAATTAAATAGACCATTCCACTCATAGATGATTATATCAAACGTCGCTTATAAGCTGCAGGTTCTACTACGATGTTTTTCATATTAGATAACACTCTCATATAACATAACCTCTCGAAATATTTGTCATAAATACAACTTTGTACATAATAAAGAATAACGCAAATTTTTCTCAATTTCATTACCTACTTATAATGAGTATAAATACAAAAATCAGATTTCAAGACCACTTGACCTCTGAATTCATCCTTATTTAAAATACTTTCTCTGCATTCATTTCAGGTTAGTACAACAATGTATTTTTGAAATCGATTGTATATAAGCATACCGCTAAAATTAAAATATCTCTCCTATATAATATGTATGTCCAGATTAATTGGAAAAGATGTAGTTCAATATTCTCCTTTATTCATTTTTCATTTAATCTTCAATAGACCGTGCTGCAATAATACAACAAGCTCCGTGCAGTCATACAAAAGCCTCGGATGTAATAAGAGATTATGCAAGAGAATACATATAATACCTGTGCGCACCATCTATAAAGGTCACTTAGTACCTGATACAGTGATCTGGTAATTTCTTTCATTCATGACACATGATAAGCATTATCAAGCCTGTCAGCGGCTTTGTACGAATTAAGCCTTTCAGTCGATCCAGTATACTTACTCATCATACCTACTCGTAGTTATATTTATGTACAATGTACGTTTTTGTATGCATATATTTGAAGCCAGTATGCTATACGGAAGGGAAAAAATCACCCAATAGTTGCTTGTCTTTTGGGATCGTGCTGATGCCGACTTGCCTCATCGTATCGGTTGCATATACCCCAACGCAAAATCAATTCGTTATGATCAATAATTAATTGGCAATGATTGATGGCTAAAAAGAGTATAATATAGGTATGTGCTTGTATTAGCATGATAGAAAAACCACATAATTGTTTGAAAATCGTCAGCTGCTATACTTACGGCAGATATGAAACGATCGTATCGCATCGGTGTCGATCGATTTCATAGGGTACCCTAAGCTCAAGTATCTACTGAAACGAAATTTTTCCTGTTCCTTAAAACGAGCTATTCAATTTCTTCATGTGCATAGTACCAAAGACAAGATAAGTAAGCACACCGCATTGAAGTTTAAAAGGTTGAAAGCGCACCTCTAACATCGATCGTCATTTCTTCGTTACCATGGGAGACGAACAAAGAACTATGCGCGTGCTAAAGTGCTTCTTAAGTACCATTTGTCGAGTGGTGATCTCCTCCCATCCCATCTTCTTTCTGTATCTCTGATAAATATGCAGCATCCACATGCGTCTTATCTGCCGGGTGCACTACTTGTAGTGTTGTGTTCTCGGATACTCTGTACACTGACTTTCCTAATGGGCTGATGGCAAACAATCTCTTTTTAATGAGCTGTTGCTTTCCAATGTTGTGTACTGTGTTGCTTTTTGAGCAGACGGGCCCAGTTGTATTGATTAGTTTCCAACAACCCATAAGAAATTCACCTATTCATTAGATTAATGACATTCAGTCAGCGCCATATTGTTTTTCATCAGTCTACTTGACGGCTGGGCTAGTAGAGCTCTGACAGGAGATGCCTCGGACGCTTTTAACTGCTGAGCGAGTCAATTAATTTGAAATTTTGCAGTCTGTTAGTTTGTGATTTATTAGACTGCTAATGTCAGAAATGCCTGTTAATGACGCGTTCTTGGCACTTCTGTTTTGGTGGGTAAATTTTAGCTGTGGCTGGCTTTATACTTACATATTCCCTACCCGAAGATTCGTTTCGACGACTCTGTAGTGTCTTACACATAATTACTTGTGCTGCTTGTACTTACTTGCAATTTTTATCGTCATAACATTTAAATTAAGAATTTTTCAAATAAATAGAACTTTTATACCGTAAAACATTCTTGCATCAATTTATCAATAGAATGTGTGTACCGGAATAAAATTATACTCTTTTATAATAGCTAACACTGCAACAGATTACAAAAAGTATTTTATTAGGAAGCTTATGAAAAACACCCACAGCATGCTCCAAAGAAATTAATACAATGTAAAATATTTTGCACACTTCTCCCCGACTATCAAAAATAACAGTGTCCGCACAGTGGCGTATTTAGGAAAAATATCTAGAGGGGGCCTAGGACTAGGGTGCATATAATAATATTAGCAAAGTAAATATAGGTATTTTATTTCATATAAGTAAGAGTTAATCCGACAGACTTTGTTCTGTCCAAATTTTAAAAAATTTGTTTGTAATCGTTTTTTGAATTTGTGAAAAGCTAATTAAAATTTGTAAACAATGTAAAAATGAGTAAAAAACGTATTATGGATTCAATATGAGGAGGATGCTTTATAATATACGACATTTCTGTTTTCTTGTCTGGCGCGAAAATAAACAAATAAAGCTGATGGTTTTCCGATATGGGAACAGGCGACTTACCATACCAGCGAGAAGCATGGATTTTCACAGTTAATGCCGCAAATACTGACTGCCCGTGTGATTTGTTTATTATCATTACGAATACAAGCCGCACCGGAAACTGCCAGCATGGCATGTCGGTCGAAATCATTGGGATGCGTGATATCAAAACGTCTTCTCCTTTGTACTTTCCTTTAACAATTATTATTTCGATGGCATCAGTTTCCTCACCACAAGCCGGGTGCCATTACGAAGACATGGTTGGTTGATATTTCGTAAAATTACGATCACAGATCCAGCTTTCAATTAGAGATTGTAAGGCGGCAATCCTGGCAATTTCAGGGAGTTTAAAAATTCAGTTGGATAGTTGACGACATCATCTAGAAACGGAATCCACCGATTTGTACGTCATCAATTCGCCAGCAATATCACTTAGAATCTGGAAATTCAATTCGTCGACATAAATGTTTGTCACACCCGTGCTATATTGACTCAACCAAACATGATTTTTGTAATTTTGAGCAATGTTTGGGAACACATTTCGGATGAGTTCGGTCTTCGATTCTATGAAATGGCAAAAATCGACGAGGAATGTAACGCAGCCATTCGAAATGTCTATGGGGATTTTTCCATTGCCAATATCCAGTAATTGTTTTGAAAATATTTCTCCAGATTGGTTGTTCTGCAACTCGACATGCATGTTGATATTTAATTTGAGCGTCTTGACGTATTTCTATAAAACGGACGACTTCAAACATGCGTTAAGTTCATCAGCTGGCGTTGACTGTGGAATCACTGGCACATATTTTCCTAGAACCTTTTCCAGGACAATAATGAACGAAACAAAGGAAGAATTACGCAGCAATAGTAAGAGTCAAAGTTTTGTATGGCAACAACCAGAAAGGGTGGCCCGATTTAGCCCATTTTTGAATTTGTATTTGCAATTTTTATACAAACAAACAAACACTTGCATGGAATAGGGGGGCCATATCAACCGTTTAGCAGTTACAGGGTGACTAAGAAAAAAACTAGTTTTCCGCAAAACACCCTGTATCTTAAAAAATACAGAGTAACAGGCGTACGGTCACAGTTAATAGCTCATTGTATGCAACACTTCATGGCCTTTCCAACGACTGCTCAACCAGCCCCATACCCCTATCCTCTCAAGAGTTATGGTTGTCTAAACTACAAATTTCGGATTTTCTTACCTTTTTTCTTAATTTGATCTCTATTTTTTTTTTGCAAAAAGGTCATTAACATATTTTTTTTTTTTATAAAAACCGTAAACAGTAGACTCTCCACTCTAAATTTATTTAATCACGAACTATGTGCTATCTGTACCCGTTAAAGAGTTATTAGCTCTCAACCTATTCTCAAAGCTATTCTGAAATCTATTTTCAGCAGTCGTTGGAAAGGCCATGAGCAGTCGTTGGAAAGGCCATGAAGTGGTGCATATAATAAGCTGTTAACTGTAATTGCACGCCCTGTTCTTTTTAGATCCAGGGTGATTTATGAAAAACTAGCTTTTTTTGTAACTCCTAAACGGATAGTACTCATATAGACAAAAAAAAGATATGTATGGCACTGAGGAATAAGACCCTCAGTGCCATACTTATCTACCATTTTACATATCCACTCAACTAAGCGATATTATTTTAGTAGAGTCATTAACAAAAAACCTGTACTTTTTTCTGCCCGTACCTATTTCTTTATTTCCAATTTATTAAGAAATCTTCCTTCCGACAATGGAAATGGTTGGCTGCAGTTTTAAATAAAGTTCAACCGAATGAGTATTTAAGCCTAACTAAAAAGTTGACCGTTCTTAGAACGGAGTTCTCCCTTAAACTATATGTATATGTATGTATGTGTATGTATGTATATGTGTATGTGTATATATATATGTGTATATATATATATATATTTTTTTTTATTAAAAAAAGGCATGTTGGGATTCGAAGGCGTTAAAAGAGAGTCTGGGTTTTTCTTATATTTATTATTGAATTTAAATTTTACTCAGTATTATTTTTAATCTGATATATGCAAAAAGGTTCCTTCCCCTTTTAACCTGAATTATTCCCTAGCCCTTCCTTTCCATTTAGGGAATCTTTTATTTTCCTCAAATTCTAACTTATCATATGAACATACCTGGTATGATATTTTATAGGTATATGTGGACTGGAACTGAACAAGAACTCAGTATTTTCTTGGAAATGTTTTGAAACAAACTAGATAATATCAGCTTTACTTCTGAATTATCAAGCGACCTTGTTTTTTTTTTTTTGACTTGACGCTAAATATGAAAGAGAATTTATTCGAATTTAAAATATCTAGAACGTTCTGTGTCAGTGTTTCACTTAATAGATTAATTTCCATGCCAACGGCTATTCAAAAAAATTAAGAAGCGAAATCTGTGAATAATCTTCCGAATGACCATAATAATAATAATAACGGAAGGAGGTAACAAGTTAATGGACTATGACATAAATAATTCAAGAATCAGTTTAACAGGAAAGATATTATTCCCGCGTTTTCGACTAAAACAAATTTAAAAAAATTATTACAAAGTAGCAATTTAGAAACAAAGTAGCAATTTAGAATTTAACAGATCTTTTGATAGGATTGTAATGGTATACTTAGTGTATAGAAAAGACTAAACGAAAAATAAAAACGATATTTAAAAATCATTTCAAATCAAAACAATTAAATGTTCGAGAAAAGAAGCATATGGTATATGAAAGTAATATAAAACTATTACATAACCTACCGAGAGAAGTTCTTAATAATTCTTAATAATTAATTCTTAAGAATTCTCCATAAATGCGAATTTAAACAAATACGTGCAACAAATAGTAAAGGTATTGTTTTGATCATTGACCAATTGGATTTCACAAATAAAAGCCTGCTATTATATCCATCTCTCATGAGATAATGTATATGTAAAATGTTTGTAGTAGATTGTTTGGCAACTTGTCTTTTATAATGATAATAATATATAATTTGTGATCCAAGTTAAAAATAGCAATAAATAGTTAAGTTTGAGCGAATAAGTGGAGTAATAGTAACTCACAACAACACTGCTGTTAGCAAAATTAATTTGTGTGAGCTTCTTCTTCAAAGAAACTACTGCAAGGATTTCGACCAGTAACGAACATATATAGTAGGAAGGAAAATTAGGCTTAGGAAGAGTCACGGCTTGTGGTGTGGATATTAAACTGAACATCCAATGGACTTATTCTTGTCTGAAGTTTTTAGGTGTGTATATCGGACGCGAGAGTAAATCAAATAATAGCCACATTGCTCTGGAGAAACTCTCTCGAGATGTAAACTTAGGGCGCAGTCGGGTATTTCCGTTATCCTCAATGGCAACGCCAGTCGTAATACGACAGTAAACTTACAACACGTATACTAAGTGATGAGCTTATGTCCATAAGACCTCTAAAGTTTATAGGATAAAACAGATGGCAAACATACCTCGCGATGAATATGGGCGTGATGGGGGGGATAGCTTAACGAGTAGTCTATACAGTTATCCATATAAGATGCTGATGTGAAACTGTTGCATCACAGTCTTATGCATCCTAATCAGTTATCACATATTGAATGGCGAGTTCAGAGGATCTGCACAATTTGTGTTAGTGAAGGCACCTTATTTTACAGATACTTCACTTACTCGGCTTTGCAAATACTAATGGAACTCGCGCTAGATATGCTAGCTAAATCTACAATTCATTTGTACTACATGAGATTCGGAGATATGAATCAGAACACTGACCCACAATACTACACACAAGCATTTAAAAGGCACTTCGTTGACAAATTTCGGAGACGCTTACGTCTTGGATGTTTCAGCGGGAATATATTAAGCGCCTGTATAGGGAAGCGGATCCACACCATAGCCAGAAAATTTCTTTTCCGAAGCGCCTTTTTACCATAGCCAAAGAAATCTTTTTGGAAGCAAATCTCCTCTCTGAGTTTACGCTTATTCGTTTTTTGTTGTGAAAAGATTACTCATATGCATCTGAAAGCGCAGCAGAATTTTCTTTCTTTAGTAGTCAGTTGTAATTCGAACAGATTTTAAGTTAAACGGACCGCATCCAGAATAAAACTAAAATTCTTAATAATGCCCATATCTATAACCCTTCAAGAGTGCTACCCAAGAGCACCTCCTAAGAATCGGGAACTGAGCGCTTCCCGCCGCGGACACGCTCATGTTAAAACGATATGAACAAGGTTACTGTGCGGAAGCGTTGTGAGCTTCCAAAAAAGCGCACTTGCATTCGTCTTTGGGCGCTTCCATATCCCACTGGGATCTGGCAACTACCGCAAACATATTCAACTGCACATGGCAGCCACTATCATCGAATTGCAGGGTAGTGATCTTGTCTTTCGCAATAGTGATAACAGACTACGAGATTTCTAGCACTAGCGCACGGGGCTTCTCCTCGCTTTGTAAACGTTGTTAATGCTGTGGGAGGATAAGCCTTCTATTAGAGATTTTCAACTGGAGGGATAAAGGGGCAATTTGTAGATGTCTAAGATACTACAGGCTGCATTTTCCGTTTGTTCGTTCGGTTATTAATTTTTCATTCGGTTTCGATCTTCGTACTAAAATGCAAAATTCGCTTGTTTAGCCAATAATTTTTATTAGATCAGTTTTTAGAACTTCTTAGAACTGCCACTTACCCAATTGTCAAAATTGGAACTGCTTTTAAATTATTGTCTATCCTTTAGATCTTCTTTAAAATTCATGTGCCCGTTTTTAATCTCTTTTGAGAAATTTGTGTAATTTACATTTTTGTTGTCTCTTGGCTGTGTTCCAATTGACTATTTATAACTTTAAGTTTAGCTAGTGTCTGTTTTTACGATTTTTGTGTCCCCTCTTAGATTTAGTTAGTTTTTTCTCATTCTTTTTTTTTCCAAAGCCACTTTTTCCTGTCTTTAATTTTAGGGGTCATTTTATAACGTTTTTATTAACGAATTTATATACATAAAAAAAAAATATTATTATAACTAGTTAATAGTGGAGAGCCCAGCCTCCTAGCCCCCCACCCCCTAAGAATACACCACTGTATCCACACTCCATTCGTTAACTCGCATCAAGATATCACGGCAGTCTCTGAAGAATTTCCAACATCAGTAATGAAATTAAGAAATAACAATCTCCCCTTATTCACAGTGAATTGATTAAATTCAATTCCCAATACTCTGGAATTCGCTTTTGTTGAGGCCCTTTACTGGTAATAAATCTCTGCGGCCATTATGAGGACCTATTGTGTGATCCTTCCATTGTGGCAGTCCCTTTAGCCGTGGTTTACTACAGTTGTGATTGAATGCTCTTCGTTTCAAACAAAGCTTCAATATTCTGATATCGAAATAAGCTTGACACAATTCGCTCTAGCTAGTTCGTCAACAACAACAAAAAAGTATAAGCTTTCAGTTTGCTGTAGAAAACACAGTACCCTTAATCTTTGTCTGAATGTCGGAAAGGATAAAAATGTTTTTATTCTTAACAGCGCTCTTTTGATTCTCCTAGGCAACGATTAGTATCGCATGTATCTCTACCTGAAGAACTGAGCTTGCTTCTCCATGATCAACAATGCCTCGGATTTGAGGGTAAGCATTAATTCTACTAGTCTACCTATCGGTCTCTTGCTAGTAAAAAGTTCCAGTATTATAGGTTCAAACTTCTTACTCCTGCAGCTTTCCCTTGTCTCGTACCCGAAGTCTTCTGCATTGAAGTTCCCCATCTCAAAGAAGCGCATATACCCGAAATTTATCCGCTATGAGACATCAAAGAAGGCAAGATCCAAGATGTAACTTCACCTTTAATGATCGTGAAGCCGAGACCCTAAAGCGGGCCGCAGCAAGTTTACGCAATCCCAGCATTAATCTATCCAACGACACACAGTCTCACCAAGATTTATTCAAAGGACGTCCCGTTCAGCTAGAAATCTTGTTTTGGTCTTCGAATATATGTATATTCCTGGTTTATGGGTTTTTCCGAACTCCCTTGTATTTCTGTTCTTCTTTCTTTTCCAAACCAGTTAATCTTAGTCGGATTTAGATTTAATTAACTAAATCAAAAAATTTTGCATTTTATCTCATCGACTATAATCCGTGGTGAATTCTGATCTTCTACAGAAGTTTTTCCATTAAACGTAGTAATGGCAAAGGCTCTTCAGTATCTACCCCATTTGCACCACGTGAAGACACTTGAGGTTTCGTATTTAACTTCGTCCTTGACCGTATAACATACCTTGGACTCTTAACATCCATTATACCTTTTACTAATATGATGAATAAAATCCGTGGATAAATCTTATATTATATAGGCTTGCATTATAACGCTTGGAGCCTTAATGTGGAAGCTTTGTTCCCCTAACTGCATTTTATATAAAAGCTTTGTATAACAGATACAATAGTGCATCCCGTAAAGTTTTCCTGTAGTAAATTGTTTTATTTGTTATGGGGAACTCTCCTATTTTATATGAAAATAGATATATATCAAAATTATTATTCCCGGCTACCATATCTGTAAAAACTCTGGTATAGGAAGTATTAATTCGCAGTATTTGCTTACACCTCTTATGTTATCAAAGTAATACATAAATTCATTCGCATGAAGTTATGTTTGCAGATATTCCTGTAATTAATGTGTATATATTCACTCGTTTCGAACTTATTACATTAGGAGAATATTAAATCGTTATCGTGCTAATCAAGGCCCACATGAGTTCGCCCATTAAACTTTATTAGTTAGAATGGGCGGTAATTATTCGTCATTAAGCTTCTAAATTTGAGCAAATTAGGTATTTTTCAAAAGTTATGTGTCGGTTCTCAAAGCATGATTCTTTTACATTGAGAGCATTCTGTTCTACTGCACGCTACCCAAATAAGAAAATTCTGATTGATTACACTGAACAAGATTTGCTGCATTCTTGCGAAATTCTTCAAAGCGTTTATGGTCAATTAGAGAAATATGCAATACTTTGAAAACTTATTCATAGGTACCATCCTGCTGATAAGGATATCAAATTTTGAATCTTATTTACTTACTTATACAGTAATTCCCATGCTTAAATCTAAGTCTATGTATGCGAATTATCTTAGTTCTATTGCGGTGATTAAATTTTATATAAAACTATATAAAAGAGCACATGTAAAGCCATAGATTAATTGTAAAGACCCAAATGTTATTAAAACGTGCAAGTAACTTGAATTATGGATACTACACTTATAAGTAGGCACTTTGTTTCTCTTATAATATATCCGCTCGCGTGGTTAATTTCAAATATATTAACCTCATTGAGAATGTCTATGCCTACCAAGCTATAAGTTATTGTCCATAATTTCGCAATTTTTGCACTGCAGCCGCCTACTTTGCAGCTTAAACATCACCAGAAGCATTCGAGCCAAATAAATAGAGGTTCGCGGATATGATATCCACTATCAAAATTAATCTGTAAGCTCATCGCATTATAGATAACCCGCAAATGATTGTTTCGCATTTAAGACGCTTCGAGCACGAAATCATCTTCCTCATGTCGTTTCGTTAAAACGAAATTCCTTCGGTCGCGGGCGATACGATATGATATAATGTAGCTTTGAAATTTTAAACCCATCATCTATAGTTGAATGGAGGTGATCAATCATGACTGATCACGAGCCGTAATCTGCCAGTTACCCTTACCTATACTCTATTTTATATAAGGATTACACACATAGATAGATATGTGTAGGTACTACATCGCAATATAGATAAGATCAACTAATCTATTAATTTAACTTGATTGCATTTCTTTATGATTCGACTGCATACCGCTAGCAACTGCTCGAGAAAATAGAAAACAACTTGGATTGAGATCTTCCTTCATCTTTGATTTAGTGTGGCTCATCTTCTTTGCCAGTCCCTAAGACGCCTTCGGCTAATATCTCTGCTGTTGTTGTTTGTGATATTGTTGTTGCCTCTGTTTATATTCTTCTTAACGAAAGAGGTCTCGTACCTCATCATAATAATTATAATGAGGATGATGTACCCAACCTACCTACCTATCTTTATCTACCTTTGCTGAGCCAAACTTAAGCACACAATTTCTGATCGACATTAGATTTCGAAATGAAGAAGCTGTTGGATGGTGTCGTGTATATACGTGATATTATACTTTACGGTAATGTAAAAATTATAATAATCCCATTCTGATGTTAAGAGTAAGGAAAAGTACCTAACGGTAAATTTAAAGATGATAATCTACAATTATATATCGACATGCATTTAAGAGGGTTCCCTGTAAAACAGATTGTGGGACATATTATACGTGTGCCGAGCGTACCTATTTAGATGGGTACTAGATCTCTTCCATCTGGCAAGAAAAGGAATGAACTGAATTCAGGTGCAAAACGACTTTCTATTTTTATTGCCAATTATTCTTTAGCAATTATGTTTAATTTAACTAATTTAGTAGAATTAAGTTAAAAAAAAAAACATATCAGATCGAAAGGATTAAAATGCGGCTGGATAAATGTTTTAGCATAGACAAGAAATACCCAAATATCGACGGTAGTACTAAGAAAGTGATGTAGGGAAGAGCTCATAGCAAACCTCAATAACTCACTGATCTCGGCTAAATACATCATGGAACCAAAAGTGTTTTTCAATATAGGCAAAAACTCATTTCTTTCTTAGAATTTAAATCGACCATAATTCTTCAGAATTCGTGTGCATTATTGGAAGCTTTTGAAGACGATTCGAATAGTTTTGAGTTGTGTCGGGCAGTCTCGGGTTCGTGAAAGTCGGATTGATTTGGTTGATTGGGCTTGTTAGCTAAAAAAGCACGGATTTTTGTCTCAGGCCTGTATAAATTGTTTTCAATGGAGGAAAGAATTGATTTATATCTTAGAATTGAAATCGACCATATTTCTTCAGAATTCGTGTTGTTCATTGGTGGCTGTAGACGGTCCAAACAAATTCTGTCTACCAGACCAGCTTGCATTATGGTTGGAGGGGTGGGGGGGGTTAATACATTAATTTTTACACTATCTTGCATTCTATACAATACAACAAACGTTTTGCTCTTACACTTAGTTTGAAATTTGAATCCCATCCCGATATTTATTTTCATATTTCACGGCGGGGAAACCGAAACCGCTGAAAATTCTTGCAATTACTCGTTCTTTGACCTTAAGCACATACGCACTGTCGTTCTCTTCTTTACATTCCACGTACTGAATTTATTGGAGTAAGTTGAACTTTCACTGTGCACTCGCATCTTATCGTCGATTTGCATTAACTTCCTGCCGTACATTTCCCTACTCGCAATTTTAATGCAATTTCAATAAAATTTTTACCTCAAATACATTATGATATTTAAAACATTTCTGATGTGCGAAACACTAATGCATCTTTCGGGTCCATGTTTTGTTAAAATTTGCAATTTTCTTAAATACGGAAACCAAAAAATGCAAAATCTAATTTGGATGTGCCGATTAGTGATAGGCGCTTTGGCGTTATTTCCCTAGATGTTTGATTTATACCCATGCCAATAAATTTCGTTAAAGTTTGTAATTTTGTATGCTTATCCAACTATTGAAAGAAGTATATCTTTCATTGTTTACCTCCACCCACCCACCCCTCACAATCAGCTCATTCCATAAGATGATAGACAAATTGTTCGGACCGCCTACCGCCACCAATAAACAACACGAATTTTGAAGAAGTTCAATTCTAAGAAATAAATCAATTCTTTCCTCCATTGAAAGCAATTTATACAGGCCTGAGACAAAAATCCGCGGTGATGTACCCACGAAGCCGAGACTGCCCAGACACAACTCAAAACTTATTCGAATCGGCTTCAGCAGCCACCAATAATCCACACGAATTCTGAAGAATTATGGTCGATTTAAATTCTAAGAAAGAAATTATTTTTTTCCTATATTGAGAAACATTTTTGGTTCGTAGTACCCATGATATATTTAGCCGAGATCAGTGAGTTATTTAGGTTTGCTATGAGCTCTTCCATACATCCATACTACTGTCGATAACTGGGTATTTCTTGTCTGTGGTTTTAACTTATTATAATTATCTATTTCATTATCTAATTCAGAAATACACACCATAGTGTAATTTCGTTTGATCAATGTGTGCTCTAAGCTCGTAGATCGGTGAAGAATATATTATAATTATACTTATATGATGACGGAACTGCAAAGAATTATAAGCTCTTGTTGTAAACACACTTTTCTTCTTCTCTAAATCCTTATTCTATTTAAGAAAAACAAATGCCTAAAATAAACGATTGAGAGTTCAACTCTCCTGCGGATCAGGTGCTTTTCTGTAGTGGCTATCGTCGTTTCATATCCCTACTTTAGATATCTCAGCAGAATATCGTACCTACTTAATAAGTTCTAGTAACAATTAATTCATTACTGATCATGTACATGTTTATGTCCAGCGGAAACAGAGACTTCATATTTATTTTTATATTTTTCCTTTAAGTGAGAACAAAATGAAAGTATTGCGAATACAGAAAAGTTTTGAAGAAAACGAAACAAATCTGTCTTTTGATAATATTTTCGTTTGTGTTTGGCAAATTAAACCCAATTCGAATAAAAATGTTTCCCCAATAAATATTTTATTTGATTTAGAACGTTTACGATGTGAGAAACAATTTCTTTTGAGCAAGTTTTCTGTTAAAATTGTGCAGCAGACATAACAGGTGCTGTGTTTTATTTCCGTAGTAGTATAATTTTCATCAATGTCACTAAATTGAGCTAAATTTTTGTAATTTGAAACCAACTTGAAGTAAATTTATTTCCAACACTTATCTATATGTATGCAAGTATTCAAAATAAAATTCAGTGTTTTACAGCTAATACTGGCCAAGTCTCAGTTTTCGCTGGACGGACTACATAAATATCCTTCCTTACGTGCTATCTTAAACGTGCAAATTGTGTGGCCAGTTGTCCGCAGTATAATCTGTCAGGTACAACACACATACCTCATTATTGAGTTGAAAGTGATCTTAACTTTGCGGCCATTGTCATAATCAAAATACAAAAAAGCTTCATATCAATAAGAAGTATTAATTTGTAATGTGATAAAGTGGCTAAATTATCATAAAGAAACAAAGTGCGGAATAAACCTCTTCTCCGTACAAATATTTTATTACGTTATCACATAGAAATTTCTTATCAAATATTACATCAAGGCTCCGAGCAAAACCAATATATATGGATTATTAATAGTAAACCAATCCCATGTCCGCTTTCACATTTCCACTTTTTGGAGATTATTTTAAAACAGCAAACTTGAATTAATTGAATAAATCTATTCGCTCACTACTTTTTTATTTATTGAGTCAAGCTGTGAATCCACAGACAAAGTTTTAAAAGCTACAATTAGTTCCTCAAAACATAAAAATGACGAATCGTAGTTATTGCCTGCTTGATTTTGCAGATAAATTTAATGAGCACCCATCTTCAAAGAACTCCATTCTAATATTGCACGTAATAACACGGTAATCTCATCTTTTGATTGTTGACGACCAGGGCCGGGTTCTGTAACACGGAAAGTTGGAGAGCTTGAGAGATGAAAACTGTCGTTTGCCCCTATTAAAACTCTTTAACTCTCCATTCACAATTCTCTATGATACTTGGGGAGTTAGAAAAAATGTGGGAAGTATAAAAAAATACGAATCGTCGAGGACGATAAAGTGTATCACTTTTTGCTATACAGGGATGAACTATTTATATATATTTGAGGAACATGTGTCTATTACCTTCCAAAGTCGAGATAAATTCAATTTTTTTTTATATTTGGTGTTGTTGAGGGTTGTACGAGGTTAGGTTATTTCGAGTTTTTCCGGAATAATGAGGGATTGGGGAGAAGGAAAGGAAGGTTTATGATATATAAATAAATGGCAACTCGGAACGAATATGATTGGTGAAAGAAGCGGATTTACGGAAATTTGTCGCAATATTGACAGGCGCCTGACTCTCTTTGGGAGGGCTGTAGACTATTAGGGGGTTTTCAGATGGATTTGGGGTTCAGAATTCAAAAAAAATATAGGTGAACAATTTTTGGGGGAGGGCGTCTTGGGGGTAAAGGGTTGGCCACCTCCATAGGAGCCAGTCCACAATAGGTCATGCTTAATACCAAATTAAAAAAAAGGAGAGGGTAATTGAGTGGTTTAATTTGTTCTTGATTGTTTAAACATCATAACTGACTTTTTACTGCCGAAAAACCAATTTTTGCACTTTGGTCATATACAGTTCCTATATTTTGCACATATTTCTTCCGTTCTCTCTTTGACATCCATTATTACTCTGTTGTGAATATTTTTCTAAAGCAAATGAACTTCCACGACTTACCAGTTCTTTACAATGATGAGTTGAAAATCAGTTCATTTTGTACCAAAAAAACTGCAATAGTTGCACCTTAAAAAGCACTAATTGATTTCTTTTGCAGTTATTTCCAAGATCATTTATCGGATTCAAAAACTTATTACGCATAATTTAAAATTATTGGTTAGTGCATTAAGATACAAAAATCCATTTTTTTCTGTAAGTATTCTATGGATTTCCATACATTGTTTTTTTTTAAATAAAATGCCTCGATATCTAAGTACCTTCACAATCCACAATAAAAGCAGACAATAACCTCAGAGAGAGTTTGATAATTCTCAACACAAATTCCCCTAGTTACAAAATTCCCGGTGGAGAGGTATATATCAGAACTCTCTGTTTTCTCCCCAACTCCATAACACTCCGTGTTTCAGAATCCGGCCCCAACTAGCAATATATTTCGGTAATTCAAAAAAAGTGTAAAAATGATAAAAAATTTTATAGAGTTTACTAACTTTCGTTTGTAATTCATTGAAATATTAAAGACACACAAAAATTAAATGAACACCCTCTCATAATATAATTTATTAAATATGTAATATTATTTTGAGTAGTAAAGAGCGTGATTGTACTACCAGTATAAACGAAGTATTATGTTATCTCTGGTACTACCCTCCGCGAAATGAAATTGCTCACCACACAAATATATTGGTTTTTGGTATTTTTAAAAACTTTTTAGAAATTCAAGTGCGAACCTATGGATATGAAATTATTAAAACCATCTTTTACAGCAATCATCCGTGCGTATGAAGGATACCCGTCTAAAGTACATTATGTTTGACATGAATTTAGCAATAAGTGTTTATACATGAGTCTAATTGTGAACACGCATTAAAAAATGTGCATAATTGTTGCCACAAAGATTAGGTATTTTTTCCTAAAATGTAGGGAATATTCACAACATTTTAGGGAATATTCCTTACATTTTAAGGAATATTCCGTAAATTTTAGGGAAAAATACCTAAGCTTTGTGGCAACAATTGTGCACATTTTTTACAGTACAGTGTTGTTAATAAAATAATTCATACATAGGATGAAATTTGTAGTTAAGAATATTGGCTTAATATTTTACCGCTTTTTTTAAGGAAAGTTAAATATCTCGCCTGTGTAAAAAAAATCATTCTAAGCTCTAAACAATAATTTTCTTGAAAATGGAACGGTCGGATATTCGAACTGTTATGAAGTATGAATTCTTACGTGGAACTACGGCATCGCAGAGCGCGTGAAATATTAATAGTACATTAATACACAGCAGCCAGTATCAAATTTTCGGACAAGTAGCTTTGATCTCACAAATGAGCTACGCGGTCGCCCAGAATCAAAGGTCAATAATGAAGAACTAAAGGTCACCGCTGAGTTTGACCAATCACAGAGTGCCTATGAATTATCGTTGAAGTTTGGTGTTAGGAAACAAACAATATTAACTCATTCAGCTCAAATCAAATGAAAAACAAAAACAAAAGCATTTGTAAGCTTGATGTTGCTTTCTCATCCCAAATCTAATCCATTATTAATTTGAAGTGTCACTTGTGATGAGAAATGTATCCAATATTGCAAACGCAAATGTTCAACACAATGGTTGGACAACACACTCCAAAGCATAATATTCATCAAAAGAAGCTAATGGTGAGTGTTGGTGGTCAAGTGCAAGTATAATCTATTATGATTTCATGAAACCTGGCCCATCGATCACAGCAGAAATACACTGCAACCAACCGGACGAAATGGTCTAAAAACTTAAAGAAACTCAGCCTAGATTGGTCAACAGATCGACTTCGATCGTTCTCTACAAATTTCACCCTTGACGACCCAATAAATAAACTACGACCTAAATAAGTATTAATCATAAATTTACTGATTTGTGTAGAATATGTACACGTTACCCATATGGAATGTAATATTAAAAATTAATTTGCCGCAATTTTCATATTAACATGAACAAGCTGTTTACTAAGGTATAGCATCAATATTTACAAAAGCCAAATTAATTTTTTTTTCTATTCTTACAACCACTTTGAACATCTTTTTGGTTGATGTGAGATTCTTGGTTTTTTTTTTTCAAAATAAATTTAATATTTAGACACGTGTACTCAAGGTTTGGATGTCATATTTCTGGGAGTTGTGTTTTTTTCTATTCTTCTCTAATAACAGATTTCAGTATTGACGCGTGCAAATACTTTTACGTAATAAAGGTTAATTGAAGAGCTACACAATATTGACTGACACTTAGCATTTGAGGACGCATGCAGAAAAACATACACGTGCATATTCCTCCTTTCAAATTACGTCTGCATAGCTCTAGGTTGTTATTTGAACAGGATAGGTACCCATCAAGAAAACTTGACTTACAGTATCTCTTCTATCTTTCATCGCCCTCTTTTTCTATCTATCTTATAGGTATACAATGAGCAGCTAAAGCGAGGGTCTCTGCATAGTAACAACATATAGTTTGGTTGAGACCTTAAAGTTCAAAGCTCTAAAGTTCTGTGAAGTAGGAAATTTTTTCAACATCCCGACTTTATCGTATTAACATGCCTGAATCATATTATCTTCGTATATTTTTTACGTGTTTTTAAATTTAGTCACAGAGAAACCCAAGTTACCAATATCGCACTTTGAGATGCTTCAGGAATGTAATTCGCCATTAATATCTATTGAATTGGATAGAATAGCTCGATGATTAAATTTGCGATAATCATTAGAACTCCAATTGTACTAGTCTCCACTCTCCACTCTCCACTTTGTGCATATAGGCGACTTTTCAATAAAACGGAACGTTAAGCGGAGAATCGAACAAGGCGCTGGTGATCAATTGTAGGACACAAAAAAAAAATACAAACGGATGCATAAATCCTGACAGTGAATATGTATTTTCGATTCCTATGTATATATACATAACATTTCTTAATTTTTACTATTAATACATAGAATTATGTAATAATTAAAGTTTTCATAAAATCATTAAAATTATATCCATCTTATCTTCTTTTAAATATGAAAGAATTACAAGCATACTTCCATAACTTATACCAATTTTAAACATGTTTAGAATTTTAGATGATGAACTTCCTTTTTCTAAAAAAAAAACACACTCTTTATAAACTGATAATAATAGTTCTGTGTATGTATGCGTATCATTCTTAAAATTGTTTACTCACACTTTGGTGATTTAAACGGGATTGTTTCATTTGTGACAATATGTTCAAAGTAAATACATGGCGTCTGATAACAACAGATGAATGACGTCAATAAATAAAGATAGCACGTTGGAAAAGATGACATCAATTTTAGGTGTTCTAAAATCGTTTAAAGACCTGAACGTTAGTCAATAGCTAAAATAATGACTAGATAGTTCAGTTTATTGTTTTATATCGTCTTCCATTATTTAGATTTGAATTTTGTTTATTTATACTTAACGTACTTATTTATACTTAACGTACTTATTTATACTTAACGTACTTATTTATTCGAGTTGTGGTTTTAAGGTCCTGAAAAGGAATTGACAATTTTTTGTGATTTTTCACCTTTAGATAAAAAGCCAAATATTTTTGTTGCTTACCACATAGCGTGTTTTGTAATCAAATGAAGCGAAAATTGTGTACTCATCACTACTAAATATGTAAGTACTAAAAAGTAAATATTCAAATTTATTTTATAAAAGTAATAGCAACTTTATCTTGCTTCAATAACAGTTAAATTCTAATTTATTCAGTTCACAAAAACAGCAAAACTAACGATGGAATTTATAAGAAATAATAGAATAGATTTAATAACAAAAATAATTAAGTTTTAATATATAATTACTATTCGACTTATAGTTAATACCTTTAGAAAAACTTGTTGGAATTGATTTTTGTAAGTGTTGTAAGAGGTGACTTCCTTCAACAACGATAGACGTATATAAATAGAAAGACTTCTAATCTTATAAGTGTTGGCACAAACTTTTAGTCTTTATTTGTAAATTTCTAATAAGTTCATAAATTATTTTCGGGTTTAAAATTAGATAATTCAAATAAAAAAATAACAACAAGGTCTTCTGAATACATAACATAATTATTTATCGTAGTGCATTACAGGTTAATGACAGTAATGGTCACATATCATTGCAATATAAAAAAGTTTGCTACAATTAAGAGATGACCATAGATGATCTGTACTTTTCACGAAGGTTGCGATTCGTCTCTTTTTCTAGTAATTTAATAGCATAAACTGGTGAAATTAGAAAGTTGACCAAACCCATAGGGAGTTAAAAAAGTCACATGATTTTAACTTATAAATATAAATAATGATAAAATTCCCTTGCCGTATATCGACAATACTGGAAGCAGAAATTCGTTGTTTAGTACAGATTAAAACGAAAAAATATGTTAGAAACTTTAATTGCTAAAATATGCTATGTATGGTGTTTTGTCGAAGGGTGAAGATATCATCGCTGGGGCGAGATTTGTTATGTTACCTCCAAGTTTTTAAGTTTGAATCACAAATTTTTACGCCCCTCTTGGAGAATATTAAAAAAAAATTATTACTGAAGCAATACTTGCGCTTTCAATGGGCTCCTTTACAATTACAATGAGATTAAAGAAGATTAAAAAAATTTATTCAATCTCAGATAAGTAATAAAATACATAATAGGCTTATGGGTGTGAATGGACCAATGAATTATAATATCAGTATTTAAAACTCCGTATTTAAATTAATTCAAAAACAAGTAAAAAAGCTAGAATTAATCTAAGAATAATTCTTATGATACCCTGTGTGAAATTTCGTATGGTCACCCATCTATGCAAGCTTTATTTTTAAAATGGTTTTTCGCATATATTTCTAGAAAAGTTCATCTGACAGAAAAAAATTATTATAACCAATTTTATAGACGTTCGTATTCTGAAAAAATTTTTGTACAATAAAAATGTCTAGGACTGATCGTTTTCACAGTATATGTAAAAAACCTAAATTTGTATATGGTCCGTTTTTGAGCTTTTTTTTTGTTATTACTATAAAAAAAACGCGTACCAAATTGCAGCTTTCTATATTGATTAGTTCTCAGGCAGTGTCCAAATATATAGAGGAAAACGAAATTTTTGTATGGCAACCCCACGAAGGAGTTGCTCGATTTGTCTCATTTCCGAACTTAATTTTACATTTTTTTTTAAAGTCCGTGTACAAAATTTCAGCTTTCAAAGTGAACGCGTTCTCGAGTTATCGTGCGCATAGACGGACGGACATGCAAAAATTAAAATATCTTTTAATATTATGCATGGGTGTCCAATTCATTCATCATTATATCTGTGCGTTACAAACGGGCTGTTTATGTGATGTTTGTTGTAACTAAGCTCATCAGGAAATACGTAACATTACAGAGTTCCCTTGCCGGCCTTTCATTTGAACCGTGAAGTAGGCAATGGCAAAGCCAACCGTTCATGACATTCGGGTCAACGAGTATAGACTAATACAAATGACAAATACGCCGAAACAGAATGAGCCGTAACAGATTTGCATTTGAGAGATATTCTGAGTTAGCGTGAACTTCTACTTACCAGACCCTTATTTTAGGTAAATGAGGTTGATTTTTTCTTTATAATTCCTTTCCTCCACATAGATATGTACAAGTCTGCATAAACTACGCTTACTATCAATTTGCGACAGTCAGGCTATCTCAAAAAATTTCAGCATCAACATTGTTTAATATTTTCGTTCACTATTAATTGTGTTATCTACAAGTGGGGCAGTGCAATATAATAAAGGGAAATGAAGTTATGTAAATGAGTTGTTAGTAGCGTTTAAGTCTAGTACCTAAATAACTCCAACTGACCATAACCTTCACACCGCAGCGTAGTTCACTTTTATCTAGATCCTTTTATGCATTCAGGGACATAGGACGGAAGCCGTTGGTCTCCAGGAAACTTCACACTAAGCGAAAAATTTCAGTTCGCTCCATAGGATATCCTGGCACTTTCGGCTTCTGCTTGTACAATTCCTCCATTACGTTGCTTTAATTTTAATATTTTGGAATTTTTAACAATTTAATATTCCTGCAGTATGTAAGAATGACTCTTTCGAAAAAATTGTTCTGAACACTCAAGCCACTTCAAAATATAAAATTAAAGCGAGATGTACTAAATTATGTGAAACATAAACTTTTTCAAACTACTGCGAGGATTATTTTATGATGAAGGTCGAAGACTTCAGAGAAGAAGGAAGAGGTGCAGAAGAGATATATTCGGAATATTGCTTGCCACTGTAGATATAACGAATTTTCTAAACATATACCAATACCATGGTCCATGAGGAACATCGGCCATCGAAAGTAACAGCTAGAATTACAGAGGAATACAGAATAGAGATAGTTTTGATAAAGACATTTATAATCATAATAGGCTTGTGAGCAATCAAAGACAATCCTCAAAAGTAAAAATAGTGTTAGATTGGATTAGGTACTTATAGCAGCCTCAGCATGACTATAAAAACGTTAAATCAGAATTAATACCAATTACTTTATAATTTCGATCCTCATTGAGGTAATATATATTTTCAAAAAGTTTGTCATTTCGTTTGTAATACCTAGAAATAATGATGGTAGAGCAAAATGGATTGGATACCCACGCATAATATTAAAAGTTATTTTGATTTTTGGATGTCCGTTCGTCCTCACGTAACTCGAGAACGCATGCATAAATCGGGCAACCCTTCTTGGTGTTGCCATATAAAAATTTAGGATTGTTACGTATACTGTTAAAAATCATTTTAGTGTACTGAAAAGTTCTTCAGAATATGAAATCTTATAAAATTGGTTATAATAACTTTTTTTTGTTCGACGAACCGTTCTGGAAATATATGCGAAAAACCACTTTAAAAGTCGAAATTGCCCAGATGGGTAACCCTACGAAATTTTATATGGGCATTCATCTGGGGTATCATAAGAATTGGTCTTAGACCAATTCTACCTTTTTTGCTTGTTTATTTGGTTTTTTAGTTCTTCGTCTTTGCAGGCACACTTCATTTATTTTCTTAATGATCTGGATAAAATCATATTACAGACAAAGTAAAAATACATTTTTTTCCAATAGTCAGTATCTAATACTTAATTTCAATATTTCAACATAAATATTTTTCTTTGCCGCTAAACAATCAAACTTCGCCTGCTTTTCAGTTGTAAACTGTAAATATTATGACTACCAGATCATTTACAATCGTACATACAACAGATTTGCAGTAAGTATGTAAATTTACTGTTTCAAATTGTACAGCAAAAGATTAATATTTGTGCAATTTAACGATACAAGACCCAAAGCTTTGAGGAGATAGTGAATATTCTTTTTGAAAACATCTGTCAATTACCTAGACTAGTACAATTAGTAAAATTGTACAGAAGAGCAATAATCATAATATAACTAATCTAGAATTAAAGCGTAACATCATAAAACAAAACATAAGTGTGGTTCGACATTCTTTAAAATATTTGTTTTATCATAAATCTTCTCTTAATGCACGCCTGTACTAACAATTCATCTGACAGTCTTTCATGCTTAAGAGAATTAAGTTCGCAATTAATTTGCTTTTTGAAGCCTAAAGGGTAAGTGAAACGGATCCACTTCAATTATTTCTTAAAAACTTATAAGCCTAAAGCCATCACTTTACACATTCATTTGGTTCATTACAAATTCATAACACGTTTGCTCCAAAAAGCCGCCGTTCAATGTGACTATACATATCAACAGTCAATAAAGAATTCTCCAAAAATGCAGATCTTAATTACCAGTCAGATTAAAAACAAAAATGAAGTAAGTACTTGAAATATTTCTCAGTTCGTTTAGTCGAAATTAATTAAATTAATTGAGTGAAAGTAAAACCAATCCCAAATCTGAGCCAATTCCTCATTACAAAATATTGTAAGAAGGCTGACCCGCCACCACCTTTATCCATCTTTAATCTTTCCATCTCAATATTACGTTCGAATTCCATCTCCCTTAATGTTAGGACTTTGACAGCCACCGTCTGGGAAATTGTTTGTTTCGCGTTACTCTCTTGTATATCATATCACCGCCCGCCCTCCAATGGGACGGACCTATAAATTTATAGCGTCTCGAAACATGTCTTAATTAACACAAGCATTTTTAATGCTGTCAGTTAAAGAGTGAAATCTGGGCAGGATAGCAATAATTTAAGTTGGTGTTTGCGTTATTTCAACACGTAGAAAGATGTTGTTTTTTTAAGTGTTTTTGTTATAAATTTATACTAATGAGTATCCAAATAAATTTTAAGCTTTTTAATGTGTTGGATAGAAATGAGGAAGATTTATCGGAAGAATCTTAGGAATTTATGTCAATATCGGCATAACTTAATAATTTTATGGACTTTGAGAGCTTCTTAAATGTACCGTGACGCAAACTGTCCAGGAAGACAATTCAACAGCTATGGTCTATGGAATCAATCATAACTGAATTTATATTTTCCTTAACTGCCACTTTTACAAGATGAAAAACTTCGTTTGCGGTATCTGTTACAGTTTAGCAGAGATAGAGATTTAAAGCCTGCAGCAATATTGTGTCGCAATCTTCAACAAGCTCAATATAATGGATCTTTAACCCATAGAAGGCTTACCTAAGATAGGTATTTCATACTATGTAGCATATACTAGGATGAGAGAAGAAATTTATTCTTTGTTTGTGAACTTATGATGTGGATGTGGGTTACTATCATCCTGAACAAGATCAATTGGTTCAGATTACTATTTGTATACATATACATAATGAATGTTTAACTAAGTATTTGAAGCGACAAATCTATAATAGACGACGAAAACGATAGAAGACATAAAATTGCACACTAACGAAAATCTTGAAATTTAATTTAAGAATAAATAGTAATACATAAAAAATTTTCTTCAAGTAATGAATTTAAGTTTTCTGCAACTGCAGGAGATATAAACTATATTAACAGCTTTATATTTCGTCACCGTTATTAAATGCATTAGATTCGTTAAGTACACCATCTTATTTTTCTTCTACATGTTCTTTTCTTTATCTTCTTCGTGGTCTTCTTCTTCTTCTCTTGCTGTTGAAACTCCACCCCGCCCATATCCCATGGCCGATGGAGAAATTTCTATTTTTCTTGACAAATACACTAATTGGACCTTAGAATTAAAGAAATCTATAGAGACCGAAAATGTATGGCGGAAATTCTCACATATATATATTGTCCCCAAGAGTCGAATCTAACAGCGCCGCATTTTTCTAACTATACTCAACAAAATGTATTTGCTTATTATGATTACCGCCATCTGGATGCCAAATTTTAAATTTTTTCCCTATGCGCTTGCGTCATTCTGTACACAATGATGCAGCTTTGAACGTTTTTTTTTTTTATAAAGAAATTCTTCATACAAAACTTGTATCGTATGAATGAAAATATAAAATAAGCGTTTAACATATCTAGACACGATAAATTAAACTTCAAACATATGTTTGTATAATTTTGAGGACTTATAATAAAATTAATGGGCCAAAAAGCGCTCTCTTCTTGGCCATGGGGATGTTTTATGCTTTTTTCTTAGTAACAACCTGAAAAAAGTTCTAGATCTACTTTAAATATGCTTTAAACTTTCAACGTGGTGTATTATATCAGTCAGTCTCCTTATAATTAAATTAACCTTCCCCATGTATTTGAATTTTTGTTTAAAAGAACCAGCCTTTTTTCGGACTTGTAGCAATTTTAAATACCTTCCTTTCCAAAAATTAATCATTTTGTCTTTCTTCATACAGGATGCGCAAGCTCTTTTAACGATTAATATTTTGCCGCTAAAACTTTTCTAATTCGAATTATTTCTCTCCCAAAAGTAGTTATCATTCTCATACAACTATAAATGTTATATGATATTATTGAAGAAAGCACTTTGTTTGAAATGCATTATTGTCTCTTATTTTGAAAATACTTCGTTATTAAAAAAAGAAAAAGAAGCACCGCGACAACTAAGATAATAGTGTAGTACGTTCATTCCCGGGCCAACAAACTTAGTAAATTTATTTCCGATAGTTTTTGCAGGGTTAACCAATTAATATTACTGATAGCACCATAACACTTCCAGAATTTAAATTTTCGAAAGGAAAAAGATTTCGAACTGAAAGTCCAATGAAAAACAACTCCCCAATCGTGGTTTGTATACGAAAGCTATACTAATGTTAATTCTTAATTTTGTCAAGTATGGAATGGATAGGCTTCCAGAATACGTAGATCTTACGCTTTTATTTAAAAGCAGGATTACCAAAATCTCTTGACTCTTACAGGAGTTACGATTGCGACTATTGAATTTAAACTGTTCATAAAAGTGTCCCAAAAATTTACGATGAAAACTTTTTCATCTCTCAAAGGAAAGATTTATCAGTTAAGACTAACCTCCACAGGAACGATATATAACGCTTTAATATGTAAAATATAAGAATAATTTATATTATCTAATACTATAAGGCCGTTATGTGAATTGTCCGAGTCTTTAAGTTTGTTCATTCCTTTTCCCTTATAAATGTGTCAATGCTTTATGTGTGAATTCCTATGAGATTTAATACTACACACGAAACTATTAGAATGTTCATATAATGATAAAAGATCTGAATTATATATAATGAACTTTGGATACAAACTACCGCTTTACTACAGCTTTGCTCAAAATCTGGAAATTCTATAAGAACAGAAAAATATGACAAAACAAATTTTCCCATCATTATTAGGCATCAATAAAGCCTTCCTCAAACACAATCATAAAATTAACAAACAAAAATATGAAATCCACTTTTCCAGTAATTACAATTTGTAGTAATTCAGGTTTTGTAGTTCACCTAGTAGAATTGCTTGAATGGTCCTTGAATATCATACAGCGCAAATTGACCCAAATTTTATTTTGAGTAACGCCAATTGACCCGACCACCGAAGCTAAAAAAAACATATATACTAATAAAGCTAAAGATACAGGAACTGCAAATGTATATTTACAGATTAACATGAATTAGGACCACTATTTGAGAAATAAAATTACCGGAATTTTCAACGGTACTCTTGTAAACGGTCATTAATATCTAAGAGTTTTATTTTCTTTACTTTCCCAATACTTTCTCTATACCATCTATATACTGGAATTTTCCTTCTTAAGTCCTTAAACATGTTAAAACAATGCGGTATGCTGATGAAATATAACGCCCGGCTGCACACCTTTAATTCCTAAATCAATCACGCCATTGTACATTTATGTACATACATATATCTTGTATGTAAGCAAATTATTTATTATTTTTCATCAGTCACATCTCCAAGGTATTTACTGTGTACAGAAGCTGAAACCTGTTCACAATGGATGAAATGGCTCTTGTCTGTTCTGTCCATTATAAGGCTCAAGTAGGTTTATTACAAGTAACACGCCGGACGTACTGTGTTCAACACAATCCTCTTCAAATCAAAATTTACGTGCGGCAAATCAATCAACGTGTGTATAAAATCTGCTATGGCACGCGTCCTCACGCGTCCAACCCTCGACAGCTATAAAGCTGAAGATCTGCATAGAAATTCTGTCACTGACATGAGTGATTTACCTATCCCATATCTTCCTACAGCATGAACTTTTGTGGCGTGCATAAATCTGAAGAACGCATTACTTTCTGTCCACCAACTCTTGCGGAAGCGCTTACGATGCTAACAAATATTTGAAAACCCGTCACCAGTTGACTGTCCTCTGTCCTCTAGGAGGACAAAAAGACAATAGCAAGAAGAGTTTAGTTCCAAAGAAAATAGTCTTCAGCTCTCTCTCTATGTGGAGCACTTTAAATGAACACTTGAGTGCAGCAATATTTTCATGCACTTGGTGAAAACTAAAAACGGCACGAGTATTAAAGCCTCCGCAATAAGAGCACATCCTCCTACTCGCTACCATCATTACCATCGCCATCATCGTCATTAGTGGACATTCTTCCGTGTACAATGGACAACTAAAGGTGAGCTCGAGCTCTGATTATCTTTCACCATTTGTTTGAAGATTTGTTTGCGCAGACAACTCCAACTCCTCAATTGGTACATTACCGAGGCAGCCACTTGCGCAGATGCGGTTGGATTTGTGTGCCTCTTTTCATCCCATCTAGGTTTAAGTAAGGCTAGAAATCACAGAAATGGTCTAATATGCCTGCGGCGATGAGCTCAAATTGGCCACGGCCCCGTCTACGTCCCCTTTCCGTTCGCGGACGTTCATTTTCGTAAATGGCAAGCTGGTAATGGTAACTAATGCAAAGTGCCAAAGTAATTATTCCCAAAGAAATTTCATTTTTGCTGAAATTTTTGACATCCGCGGTCCGAGCTCGAGCGTTTCAATTTATGAATGAGGTGAACGTGGACGGGACTCGTGCTGCTTATTTGTCTGACTGTCGTAATTATCATTTGTTTCACATTTAATGGGTGGTAATTGCGTGAATCGTGTTTACAAATTATTATCAAGATTTCGAACTGCTCCAGTGCATGGCAGATTTACTGGAAAATCATTTCTTATGGATGATGATCAGATAATGGAAGAAATTTAGAAGGATAATAATCGGACGAAGGCACGATAAGTACTTTGCACCTGCGTGAAATCTACGTTATATTTGCGTGACATAGTCGGTGGTGAAATATTATGAAAAATTGAGATGATAATGAAAAGGAAATGATATTTTAAGGTGGCTATACACTGAGCACATAAACACTTGCTAGGCGTACACAGGAAGTTTCAAAGAAATCTGCTTTTTTACTCTTTAATTTTTATTGTTGCTTACAAATACGTAGACTTACCTACAAGTACTTATCACATTTATTTACCGCGGAAGAACGAATTTGTTGCTAATGTGCCTTTGTTATGGAACGAGAAAACAATGCATTTGCACTTGTTTACTCTGTGTTAACCCATTCTTGTAGTAACAATATTATAAAAAAAAATCGGGAGGATGGAGAGTAACTCTGTTAAAGCCAGCTAAAAAGAATATTTTCCTACGATTCCCAAAGTTGGTAGGGTTGTATTACAACGAGAAGCATTTTTTCGTTGCTATTTGCTCTAAATGAATAATATTTCATTTCTAGATCTGTACTAATATTACTATTCCGGATAAACAGTTCCTACTTTCTTCACCAAAATTAATTATTTTCTTTTACTGCGCTAGCAGACCTAGTATCGCTCATTATAGAAAGACTGATATGATACAATATTGTTCTAAATATTATAACACTAAGTGAAAATCATCAAGATAGTAAATTATAAAATGATTTATTACTACATGGTGTATATGCTATATTCGATATGACTAGCGATCGAGTCCTAGATCTGCAAATTTTCAAGAACTTCCAAAGAAATAACTTATACAAAAGTAGGAAAAAGTCATTCGGGCTTACTTTTGTATAGACTACAATATTTATCATCGCCAGCCTCAATGAATAATCAAGTGGTTTTGAAATCTTAGCTATATAGATTAACTAGAAGTTTGCTAAAGTCCCATAAAGTCTTACTTTTCTGGGAACTAATTTTTCTACCGTGCCTTAATTCAATTATTATCTACCAAGTACGCAATTCATACATAGCAATAAATGATATCCTTAACATATCTGAACCACACGAAGTTCAATTGGAGTTCCTAATACAATGATTCTCTTGCTTTCATTGCTTAAGACTAGATGTTGAAGGGCCGCCAAGCAAATACCTTCACCATAATCTAGATTACTTATACTTTATGTCAGTTTCCAATGTACTCTGTATAGGCTTTTTCTATTATATTCATAGAGCAATTTCATTTTTAACAAATAGAATAAATAATAGCAGGGACTTGTCGAAGTCGCGAATGTATGTTGGTGCGGTCGATTATTAATTCATAATAGAAAACTCTATATCTCGAGATTTTGCTAACTTAGTTGAAGAACTTCTCATAAAAATGTTTATTGCTTCGTAGGATGATTCGAAGGTTTATGATTTCCAAAGTTTTCTAAGATTTGCGGATAATCCACCTGTTATATCTATTGCAATGCTATACGGTCTTCTAGTTGCAACTCATAAATTTTCGACTTTTTTAATAAACTGTAGAGACTCAAATAAGCTTTTGGAATTGTTCCATACAGAGACTCATTCGTATGCCTATAACGGACTTATAAAGCACCAAAGATAAAATGTACCTACTTTATAATTAAAAAGACATTCTAAATTGAAACTTAAATTACATAACCAAGATTTGTGTGTAGGCTCCATGAGCTTAGTTATACGAAATATTCAGCTTCCTTAGAGAGCTCGTAAAATAATCTAGGCTTTGTTGCTGGCTACGGGACTTCGAACAGCGTTTGCACACATGCATACCATATTTCCGAATCAGTGTACTAAGTACTAACTAAATACACTTTTAATAAAATCTGATAACACTTGCCCTGACTGAATGCTCTCAATAAATTCCCCTTCGTGATCTTTGGCTGATTGAAACTCCTAGTTGCTTGTTTTATCAACAGATAAGGGTACCCATCCTACGATCCTTAGTTTGTTTGTCGCTTAAGCACACTGAGTCAGTCTGTGGCAAGAAATTTAAACTCAATTTCATTGGATTGAAAACAGGCCGTATCTTTCTTTACGATTTTTCCTAAGTACGTAACGATAAAGGACGAAATATGACTTATAAGCAGTTTCTTCCACTCATTGAAACATTTTAACAATTATAACAATGAGGTATTCAAGATATCCTTACATTTCTTTACTAACTTCGATGTAACAGAGGGTTTCCTTAGCTTGGTTATCTAAGTATATAGCCAATACCTTGCCATCAATATCCGAACCGACTGGATACAAGCTAGATGCCAGTTTTCTAAATAAGCTTGACGCGATCTTAGAAAATCGTAACTGATCTGACTATACATATATAATCGAAGACCATCGTGAAATAATATCGGTTCCTATTTTTACTTCCGATTTAAAGCCATCCGTGTTAGCTGTCGCAGGTCGAGTTTGAGAATGATTCCATTTCGATACAGTCCTTGTAAGAGTTGTGGCCTTGAAATTGGCAATTAGTATAATAATCGTAATTATATCGGTTGCAATTAACATCACAAGGCCAAAAGACATATTCATACATTTTTAAGTTCCGTTTCAGGTACGTACAATTTTAGTGCCGCAGTTACTTTACTGTTTCAATTATATGTATTCGTATGGAGTGAAGTTTGAGGTTGGCCTCAAGCACCTAGATGCGAGTAGAGTAAAGAACACCACTTTACCCATCAAGGCTAAGTCACTGTAGGATGTCCAATACCTTGCAGTTATTTGCCATATTCTCAGCTTTAAGTGCCAAACACAATTCCCACGTTTCAATCCCATTCGATCCAACCCATTTCGATACAAACGGATGCATGAGCACAATTGTTCCGTTCGGTTTCAAACACTTGACTTTAAAATTTTGCCAGATTTTGTCTTTAATCCATGAAAACTTTCTTTTTCTGTCATATAATTCATGTTTTTTTTTTATTCCCTCAACAAAAGCCTTTTCGTACGTCTTTGAGTATAAAGAAATCTTTACAGATGATTTTCCTATGTTATGTCATTCGTATAAGTTGAAATTTGCTCAAGTTCTCCGTTTCGATTCGAGCCATTTCTATCCATTTCGATGTAATTTGTCCAAATGCATGTATGTCTCATATATGTATGCAAATTTGACATTTGTACGAATCGGATCGAAACGGTGGAATTGTGTTTCGCCCTTTAGATTTTAAGATGCATAAATATCGCTCAAGGCCTTATTCAAACTTGTTCGTATTTGTCTGCAACCTTTATAGATTCTCTCGATCATTTTGGGTTTCCTCTCATATATGTAGTAAGTCTGAAAGATATTTCACTCTATCCTTCAGTTCAATGTTATTGCAACAACTTTTATGTGGATAAATCTTAAACTCAGTGATTCTTAAGTCAAACCTTATATCCGAAATATATCATGCTACTGCATCAGGTTTTGCAATAATACACTGAGTACCAATGGAGAGTCTCCTGTTTTAAGAAGAACACTGAGAAGACCACTTTATAGTGAGTATGAACAGGCGGTCTGCTTTAATGAGCATGTTGAGCTATGAATTATGATCCTATGCGCATTCCTCTTTTTCTGCTTTCTGTGCATATCTGCAACCTTTCTGCAGTTCAGCATGTACTTAATCGGTTAGAGAGATTGTTGAGAGACATTCGTCCCTCAATCTACAAGGGTTCGAGCATAATGCTGACTAGCAAGTTCCACGCTTCCAAAATGGTTATTTTATTTTTTTGGATATTTTTTTACTGAATAACGAATAACGTTGTCACCTCTCATACCTTTCGGATAAATTGAGTTATTGATTTATTGGACAATAACACCTGTCCTGTTCCAAATTTTCGATTAAGATCTCTGACGGCATTCATCGAATTTGAAATTCAAAAAAATATGCCAGGTATTGACTGCAGAGAGCGACAATGAGAAAAATCAAATAAACTGCCACCAAAATTTCACTTGGCACTTTAACATTCAAACTTGAACAGAGGGGTGACCAAGCGAAATTATATACGGGCTTTCATCTGGGGTATCGTAAGAATAGATCCTAGACCGATTATAGGTTTTTTCTTGTTTACCCATATAGCTATGAGAAATTTTCTAGTAATTCTTAGATTTTTAGATATTAATCTCATAAAATTCCACACATTCCAATAAACGAAAAACTAAGGCTAAAATAATTTGAAGAATTTGCAACGCCTAGCTTTCAGGGTCAAGAAACGTTTGAATTTATATTTTTTGACCATGTGAATATAATGAGCTTGAGATCAGAAGAAAAATTGCTCAGCACAATTTAGTGTACAAAGTATAAAAGTACAACTAGGAAGTGAGATAAACATACAAATCCGTCTCTGTTTTAATGAAATCAAAGAGGGCATCATAATCACTGTATATAATTACTGTATTCTCGTTGCTGTTGTACATCAGATTTCAAACGTTTCTACTCCATAATTCATAGGTTTGCGAAATGGTGCAGAAATACTAGGCATCAGGCTAGAGATCAGCAGCACAATGTGTCGAAATCGATATGAACCGACTGAGGGCTATGGGTATAATTAATAACTATCACGAGGGTTCAAAACTTAGATCAAATCGGTTGCAGAAAATTGCAATTTTGAGTCATCATCATCGTCGTCGTCTTCTGCATTATCGCTGCTGTAGTCATGCAATTAAACGACCAAAAGAAGGACTCCCTTCATGGCGTTTCTTGGTGGCAGATATCTCTCCTTTGCCATTTTGATGTATCTATTAAGTGGCTGGCTATTCTTCTTCTTCGCCTTGTTGTTTTCTTCTAGATCACTGTACCAATTCTATTATAGATCACCGCTGCTACTGAAGTACCACAAAGTTAGTTGCCTCTGTTCGACACGAAGACGTTCGTTCATAAGACCAATTGATGCATCGACACAGTGAGCACACCAATAGTACTATTGATCACTACTATGTACCCAAGATGAGATGAGGTAAGTGTGCTGCTCCGATTCATTGCTATAATTATATAGTTCCTGTAGAAAATTAAGTTAATTGGTTCTAGTTGTGCGATTTTGTAATTTCTTACATTATTACACTATGGCCTCTCTAATATTATTGCATAGTGCTGGAGGTCTGTTGTACTTCCTTACCCTGGTGATAATCGATTTATAGTTCATTGAAGGTGGTATACAAATGACCTTGCTGTGAGTATCTTTTTCTTCTCTTCTTAATTTCGTATGACAGTGTGAAGAAAGCTTAATGAGGCGGAAGGCGGCGCGAAATGTTGTGCTGACACTGGAGTTTATCAAAAGAAACGCCCATTAGCCTATATACTCTTCATATTGTGAATCAGTTTTTTTTTTGTATTTTTAGGGCAAGGTTATTAGTGTCTACTTAATTTGCATTTTAATCTTCAAGTAGGTGTGTACACACATACATACATTAAGACTTGATATCGAAGCAAATCAATCGAAGTATAATCCTGATGAGTAGTATATATATATGCTTACCACATTCTTGTTTGTCCATGAATAAACAGTGATGCATATAATCAATCATTGCTGGATGTTTTTTGCTTCTGTGCTGTAATATTTACTTAAGTTCTCTTTTAGCAGGCAAATTGTGATTTGCAATTCATATAAAATTGTAGATGCCCTTGGATTTGTTTATTAGTGAATATCTTGAAGAAATTTAGAGAAGGTTTCATTCATCCTTACATACAAGTCACAAGAAAAGCAGAGCAAATAACATTCATTGAGTTTCTAATAATTAATTAAAGTTAAATCTATAGTTGAAAGATATTATAATATTTTGTACATACATAGTTTGAGCAATATGTTAAGTAATGGAAATTGTTTTTACGACATTAAGACGTATGAGAAACATACCGGATGATTCACAGGATTTATGTCGGGCTACGTCAGATATAAGCGGATAGCACCCTTTTTGAAAATTGTACAGGAAGACTTAAGTGTCCATGAATGAACCTCAAATTTAGGTAAGTACAGTATATTTAAGGTTTTTAATCTCAGTAAAATTAAACGCCACACAAAAAAATTTCAAAACATACCTTCTGGGAAAATATATGTATTAAGACGTTTACAAAGTTATATATCTGCTCTCAGGTGCCATGTGTAAACGCAAAAAACAACTGGAAATACATATAAACTCAATTTATAATTACTACTACTATTAATATTATCATTGATTATTAACTGTTATTCTGAATTCGGTCCCAAAGGCGCCTATTAAGCTGTTTGCACATGCAACGGTGCCGCGCCACTACAATTGCTATATTACGGTATTGCCATGCCAGTGCCATTGCCATCATGTGTGCCTTAATGTTCAAAGCATTTTGCAGACAAAACGAGCTGAATTTTGGCATTTCGCCGTTCACTTGACTCAAATTCGTTAAATATTGGTTACAAAAAATATTTGTACAGCAACCAAAAAAGATTCTGCGCGTATCTAACTTAAGCTGTCTTGTTTTAAGAATGCATTCTCAAAAAGCGCAAGTGGCAGTAGACCAGCTACTGCACAAAGTTAAGCTAAATGACTGTTGGACAAAACCAGTGAACATGCGAGATGGCAAGCTCAAAACAAGCAAATGGCAAAAAGACCAGTATCCCGTCCCAGGATTCTAACATAAAAGCCAATGAAACAATGTAATGTACAAGGATACTATTATTATTACTTATTATGAATGTTGGGAGGTGGGACCGGAGATCCAACATTTAAGCACTGCGACCTGAGAGGTCTTTGGTGATTTATTCCTGCCGATCCAGTCTAGAATGAGAATTTGAATGAGAATTAGATGAAGCTGAAGGATTCAGTTCAGTGAATGGAGATTCTACTCCCTTTTCATCGATCGAAGTAGTCATCAGTTTAATTACCTACATGATCCTCATATCCTGATACCCACCTAAGGCCTTTGATAGTAGATTTAGGATATTCTTACAATCCCAAGATAGGTTTAAAGCAAGGCGCGGCTGATTTTTCGAAATTTATACATGTACCTACATACATACATATTTGCGAGCCAATAGCCTCTTGTTAAGTTCATTCTATGCACTTTTCCATTGTATGGATTTCTGCTTGAGAAACAATTTGGTAGAGTCCTAGGTTCTTCTGTAATTTGCATCTGAGTCGATAGACTTCCACATCCATCATATTTTATTGTTTGATTCATCTGTTTGCCAAACAAGTCATCTGCATGCTCCAAAATTCTCCCAACTTTCGCGGTCTTCGATAACAACCTCAAAGCCCAAGTTTAAGGGTTTTAGATATTATGTCTAAAAACTTAGAGGCAATCGAGTTACTTCAAATATCTTGAAAGATTTATTATTGGCCGACTAAATCTTCTGGTATTTTAGAGCTGCTAATAAGTACCTTGGCACATTTGTATTTCGATCAAGAATTATTCCCAGAAAAAAGGAAGCCTTTATTTTAAATTTCTTTCTTCTTGTAAATGGGATGATAATTTTTTTCCTAGAATTTATGCTTAGCCTCCCAGTTTCTAGCCAGCCAGAGACAATTTCGAGGGCGCTTGCATGAGGTCTGAATTCAGAAATCGTATCATCATGTTAGCCTTAAATCCCACCAGAAGAAGAAAAGAAGAAGTGTTATATTATATTTATTAACAGTTTTGTATCTTCTTAACTATACTCGTATGTTTATATATAACTTCAGTTCTAAATAATTTTTGATCATTTACTAAGATTGTTTGACTATTAAGAATTTTTGAGTACATTATTAAAATGTGTTTTTCCTCCATATAGTCCCAAAAGAATCATTAAGCATAAAAGATTTTTAAGAACTTTAAGCACTTTTACTTTGCTAAATATTACGTTTTATAATAATATTTACAATGAACTAGAACTTCGCCAATCTTACATAAATTATATATAGATAAACATAAAACTATTAAATTGAAGTAAAATATTTAAATTATTTTCAGACCTTCCTTATTTCAATTCCAACATTCTTCATAAGATTTATTATCATAATACAGAGTTCAAAACATAATTCAAAAATGTTCTACGCATACTTGATAGCTTAGACGATTTACTTATCTCTTAACTTTTGCTTTCTAAATATGTACCGTTCTAACGCAGATTTATCTTGGGAGTTTCTCACGACTTTTTCAATTATTGCATTCAATACGTTGCTTTAATTATATCTAAATTAATCTTGAGTAAATGATGAATTAAGACTTCAAAAGAATCTACAGTTATGCATATTAATGAAAGTAATTAGGTGTGGCTGGGCAGGCAATGTAGATGTAAACCTACAGAACTGATGGTATCTCAAAAGTTAATGCTATTGAATACTTTTTTATCATAATTATACACTGTATTCCACATAAGTAGTTGCTCTCTTATTTTATAAGTTATTCTGATAAGCTAATTATTTATTTGAAAGCATGAAGTGATTAAAATCATAAATTCCACTCAAATATTTGTATACAAAATTATAGTTATTTTTAACTATATAATTTTTTTAATTAAATTTTTAACTATTTACTCACATTATGATTTTTTAAACCTTTCTACTTACTAGTATAGAACTTAGTTGAATGAACAAAGCACTATTTATCCTTAACTTTGGGAATCAGAAAAGAAGATTGTAGTTAAAAGTCTCTAAATATATTCAGTTTACAAAGCTATGTCAGAAAAATTCGTCATCTGTTTTGTAAAAATTCGGAAAAATATTTTAAATTCAGAATGGTATAATTTTATAATATGTAAGTGCAAACTTTTCTAATTCTTTTTTAAGCCGAAAGATATTCTGAAATTAAGAATCCTATTATTGAAATCGATGTTCTATTGACACTGAAATAGTAATGGAGTGAATTAAAAAGAATTCAATAAAAGATATGATTCCTTGCGTCTTTCTACTCTTTATCTAGTATAAGATAGATTATATTATGTATATGTATATATTTGCTAACATTTTATGTATATAACACTTAGTTATCTATCTAATATTTACGTATTATTGAAATCAGACATTTTAACAAATATGAAATCCATTGAAAGTTTTAAATATAGTACCAATAAGTTGTAATAATTTCTACTGACATATCTTTTAAATTAATTTATATCTGATTATTTTGACTAAAACTTTAGTTTATCGTTTAGTAACAGACAGCACAATTCAATTTTGTATATATGTACATACATATATATAAATGACACCATTATTAGTGGATTTTAACAGCATAAGCAAATAACATACCTTGGGATCTAGTCTAATTTTGCAAAGCTGGAAATAATTGTTTTTATTTTAAAACTAGTAAAATGTTCAAAATTATATCTATGAATATTTTATCACCGATTAATTTTAAGTAGATTTAAAACTATCTGTATATAGTATCTAAGTATAGTTATGATGCCGCCGAATTGAAAATTTTCCCGTTTCAATTACAAAAATCGGCTACCAAAAATTGAACCAATTTGTCGTTCAAATTAACCCATATGTCAATGACCGTGTGTTGGTGTGTCCCTTTTCGCCTTTTACTTGAAAGTAAGTTTCGGTTACTGACAATTTATCGTCAAACAATTTCAGACTATCATTCTTAGAACAGTTTCATATCTGTATACATAGTAGGTGAAAAGCAAGCGAGAGGAAAAGTTGCCTTTAGTAATACCAAACATCTCAACACGCTTATAACAAACCCTGGATACTATGCGCAATAAGTAACTATAAGCAAAATTTTATTATAAACCAATCTTAGTTCAAATATAAATAGAACACGTCAAAATACGATTTACATATTTTTTTAACCAGACTAGATTATTTAACTAAGTTCCACAAGTTTATGGTAATATAAAATAAATTATTAATTTTTCACTTATATTTTTTGCAGGGACCGAATCAGTTATGACTTTTTACGAAAACAGCTTACTTTACTTGTTATTCCTGACCGATAATAGTTTGAAGCTAAAAAAAACTAACCTGGAAAGGCTTATTATTTTTCCTGGCAAAAATAAAAAGCCAGCTTGGCTAGAAAAAATAAAAAGCGGGCTGTGTCTTTATATTTTTACCAAAAAAAAGTATCAAGCCGTTGCGCTTGCTTTTCTAACTTCAAAACTATTACTGACCAGGAATAACAAGTAAATTAAGCTTTTTTCGTAAAAATTCATAACTGATTCGATCCTTGAAAATAAGAAGCCAGTCTGGCTTTTTATACTTCCGGCTTCAAAACCTGTTACTTCCAGCTCGAAAAAATAAAAACCCAAGCTGGCTTTCTATTTTTGCCAGAAAAAATAAAAGTTAAGTTTTCAAAAGCTTTGCAAAAATCGGAACGGGTTTCACGAGACATCTTTTGGTATATTCCACTAAATTCCAAGATCATAATTTATCCCAGCTTTTTTTATTTAAAATTTTCAAAATACCAATTATTTTCGTATTTATGACGAGCCTTTCTAGTTTTTCGATGCCTTCCACTGGTATCTTTTTGGCAGATGTAGATAGCATAACCCAACAACCCTCTTCCATCATTTTTAGTCTCGTAGCCAAGTGGAACTGCAGTGAGGAACTACAGGATTATCAATAATTGCGAGCCATTTTAAAATGCGCCCTAAACCCGACCTGTTGTTAAAATACCTCATTACTTGTACATTTTGAGACCACTTCTGAGCTGAAGGAATGCATAGCTCTTTACCTAACAGCATAGGAAACATCACCGTTGATCAGTTCTTCTTTGAGGCATATTGCTATTCTCCTTGTAAATTAATATACGAGAGCTGCAATATCCAAAATATTAAACACGAAAGCAAGCGGCCACCTTTGCACCTTTGTGTGTAATAACGCCTTTACAATTGTTCCATCACATCAACGCCAGATTTAGTTTTATTATAAAACTGTATCAAACTGTCAACATACCCGGTAGATAACAATGCAACAGCTTCTTTTTTAGGAATATATTTCAAATGAATTCGTTAGCAGTATTTCTCTAAGTACCTACATATGTATGTAGCTTTTATATTTATTTTTCTTTGGAGTTCCAACAGTTACTAAGGTCTAACATAATAACTGTTTGACTTATGTTTCATGTTTTATAAGGTGCAGATAGTTCCTTGATAACCGTTCTCCTTGCTTGGTCTATTGGTTTCACGACTAGCTGAGCTTTCTCTAATGTAAATATGTCCAGGAGATGGAGAAAAGCTCTCAGCATCTCATATCATACCATACCTTTATTCCATATTTGTCTGGCTTAGATGGAATGTATTGTTTAAAATTGGTTCGTCCAGGGAAAGTAAGCAGCTGCTCATCAACTGTCAGATGTTGCGTTGGCTTATTATTACTTGCAAAATTTTAATATAGCATGATTCAAATACAAGGACGGGTGCTGCTTTATCATTTTCTTCCCGTCATACCTAGGTATTTTGGTCATCAAGCCATATAAATCGTAAAATGCTCCAAAATCAATTGATTCCCATCCCATACCTGCACGATATGAATTTTGTTGCCAGATATCTAGCGTATGTATGTAGGTACATTATATTATTTGCGGATATATTTATTTTCTTTGAGTGTTCATATGAAACACCTAGGGTAAAATCATTAAAGTTTTGGTTATTGAAATAAGGGTTAAACTATTTCATTTTCTAGTTGTTTGTGATTTTTTTTTCCCAGTTCTCCAAATCATGGTTTTATTAACAAAAACGGTTTCTTAAGAAATCCTAAAACTCCAAGTACAACTAACTGTTTAACTAAAATAAATTGATTAAGAAAATAAAGCTGACCCCTATCTATTTTTATAAAAATCGTTGATTTAAGCTCGCTAATGGCAAATTCTTAGGATTGCCATACAAAAACTCCTATTTTATGTTATAAAAAGCGCATTAGAAAACAGGGAGAGACTATATTTATGGACATTCGTCTACGGTAGTTATCCCCGAAATTGGTCATATACCAATTAAATATATAACTTTTCTAGTTTCTTATTCGATTCTTAAAACATCGTGAAAAACAGTATTTTCAATGCAACTAATGTAATCTTGGTTTAAAAGAAAGCTATAGAAGCTTTTGATACGAAACTGTTTTTCCTACCATTTTTCGCTACTGCAATATACCAAATAAATTATGGCAATTTATTTGAACTCTTCACCTCACCGAAGAACTTAGCATTCTTTAATTGCCTACCGCGGGAGTAGTCGGATTGTTTTGACTTGCCTTCCTGGTTTTAGATTTAAACTCGCTTCTTGGATATGAGGAAAAGCCAGATAGTTATACTAGCAAGCCGATGAATGCAGCTCTCTCAACAAACTTTAAAACATAATTGTGCACTGGCAAATATCCAAATTAATATGCATTCGCAAATGATCTCGTCCTGAATACAACACATGCCTGTCTCCCACTATCAGATTTCGAGCTAAAAACTCAAAATAAATTTACCCGAAATATTTTCCTATCATTCAACAGCTATTTCGCATGAAGTTTTAGACAGACATATCCAGAGGAAATTATGCATCTTAAGAGTTTTAAGAGAATGTGGAGCAGACTCTACCTGCATACATATGTACTCGTATATATGTAAAATATAAGCAATACGTATATGAATTCATCTTTCCTAACACTTATCCGTCAAGGAAGGCCTCTCTATGAGATTAGAGGCATATAAACCTGAGTTCCACTTAGTTCTGCTGCCCGTTGGGATTGGGAGTCTCAGAGTTCTTAAAATTAAGAGTAGATCCTTTGTCAACTGCTTAAGAAAGACTTCGGGATGTTAATATAATCACTAAAAGAGTAACTGGTCGGAAATATCGCCTAGGGATTATGCTTTTACTTGTAAACTTTTTAAAGATTTGTTATTACAAATATTGCAGTTGAGTTTTTCCAAAAAACAAAAGCAAGAAAATGGAATCTGACCTGTTTTCAGTCTGATAATTTTATGAAATGGAACTCAGGAACAAAACTAGAATATGCAAAAATATTGTTAGCTAAAAATTTAAAAAATATCCTGACAGATCTTTCGAGGTTTCGTTAGTTAAAATTGTCGGTACTCATATAAGTTTGCAGTCTGATTCTTTCAGTTCCAATCAGTAATATATGCGGTTTTTATTTGCATATTCATCAGTAAAAACCATCGTATGAGAGCGCTCACGTAGAGTCCAATTTATATTAAAACCGCCTCCAACTTGGAGAATCGGAACTTTTTATATTAGACTTATATCTTGCAAGCTAAAATATTTGTATTACATTCACTTTCATTGCATCTTAACATGTTCTTTGGATAAGATAAATGTTGATATTCAATTTTTGAGTCGCCATTATTGTTTTAACCTAGTGAATTAGGTGTTGAAGTAAACCCATTGTATTTTGCAAACAAAACTGATAGCCTTGTTTAACTAAACTAAGCAATTGGTCTAATCCAAGAGTGAATTATTGCCTCAACATATAGACATTGCTTCGCGCCTTGTCTCATGTATCCATACTTCACCATACGTAGATTTTACCGCCATATTTTGTTCTTTCAAAAATTCGAGATCCTGATGATATTAGCTCTCGGAGTTTTCTGTAGCAGGGATGTAATAAAATAATCCATGTTGTATACTCAAATTATTTCGACACTGTGTTTTTAACACACCCTTTGAAAACGCGTCATAAAGTTTAATGCTTCTCACTTTTTATAGCCGAAAAATTTATTGTCGGTTATGTCTTGCTTTTCTGTGTTTTGATAAATTTTATTTAATTGCTTTTTCAATAACTACAGCCTTAACCTCAAGATGTTCTTGATTTGGTTGAAAATTTGTAGGCTCGTAAAATATTTAGCTTGTCTTAACTTCGGCACTTTTAAAAGCATTTTTTTATATCATCAATTAATTTATGTATGTAGTTAAAAATTTCAAGGACATTAAGTGATAATTATAAAATAAGCTTATGTTAAGACTCCAAGTACTATATTACAATATTTTCTGCAAATCCTCTTTTCTTTCCACAATTATGTATAAGAAACATAAAAACAAACACTTTGAGATCACATTTCTTCACTAATTACGAGGAAAGTCTTTGCACAGATACAACATCACGTCTTCTTGTTACAACCAAGCATAAAACGCTTTTCTTCTTTCGACGAAATAGCAATGAGCGATCGCTATAAATTGATGCAATTCTGGCTTAATGTAGACAGATTGATACTTTAGTATGTAGGTATACAGTTGGCCTTTGGCATGATCTGAATCTGCCGCCAAATAACTGATCGTGCTTAAAGTAATGAAAAATTTCTATTTAACATCTATTTGTATACTCCTAAAATACTTGAGTCCATTTCTGTTGGTTTTTCATCATCATCATCTAAGCAATATTTGGTATGCCGACCTGTCCGTGCATGTTACACGACCCGAGCAATACTCCTCGCTAGAGCTCTAGATATAAAAACGATAAAATCTTCTAATTGATATATCATGTTAAAGTGTTGCCGATAGACCATGCAGAGATTTACTGAACGTACATGCCATGGTGGTTCCTTAAGTGTTCTGCTTTCGACCATTATTTCCACAACTTTCTCGAATAAATCTCTATCCCTGTGTTGTCCGTTTGCCGAAACTTGTGTAAGCGATATACGAGCGCACACATGACCGTCCTATACTAATGAGAGGAATTTTAATGAAAATAAATTTTCCAGTCACCTGCAATCGGAAAAGAAAAATTAACTCGGCACAATGTCGTGATTGCAATAATGGTCGAGCTCAACGTTTTATGGGACATGCATGCTAATTTACGATTTTGCTTAAAATTTGGATCAAGATATGAGGAAATCTCTCTCTACAGGATAAAACCTTTCACTTAGAGAAAGGAGTTGATTAGTCGCACTTATTTAATTATACAAAACAAGCGAAATAACATCTACAATTAAGAATAGTAAACAACCAAATTTTAACACATTTGCGACATACGCTGTGAAATTATAGTTCCGTCAATCGTCATTATACAAAAATAACATTCTAACGAATTTGAACCCTTGAGATATACCAGATTTTTACATCTTTAGGGGATTCGAGGAAATATGTATAGGTGTAGATAAAAGCTTGTTATTGGGTTTTGCATCACCTTTAAAGTAGTCTTGTGGAAATTATTAAATATCTGCCATTATTTAAAATATAAGAACTAGAAATCGTAAAATCGTAAACAATCCGTCGCAATTCACTTCATCTAACAAGATTCGCTTACAAGTCTTTTATAATGTTGCATGAATCATGAAGAGATCGCGTCTATGAACTTTATAATTTTTCCAACATTTTTAGATACCATGCTGGTTAAAAGTAAATCTGAACAATCTGCAAATTGTAATAAAGTTCGGCAATTTTGTGGTCGGCCAATGGATTGTATCCTTTCGGAATGTTATATCATTACATTCCATATATTCTGTGGACAAACCTTTTTTTAGAAACCCCCTTAAATTGACAATTGGTATCGTCCTAAGCGTCACGAAAGATCTTTCAGGGTGCCAACATTGTCTAAAGAAAATATTTGAAGCACTTTCCGACCTGCAGTCTAATAACTCGTTATAAACCATCCTTAATCACCTAGATATGCCCGGAAAAGTAAAATTCTATTAACTTACGAAAATATTAGTTTTAAAACTTTTCTCTCTAAGAACCTGTCTGAATCCAAGTCTTCGTCTTCGTGTTGCTATAACTACCAATGTAATCACACAACAAGTTTAACTATTATAAGAGTTAGACGAAGAAGAAGCTCCCTGTCCGAATTTGTGTCCTTAGCTTAATATTTGTCATTTTATTAAGTGCTTGTCCTATTGTATTTTCCTTTCCCCGTCACTTTTTGCATTGCTAGGACAAAAGACATTTTTAACTTGAAAATCTCTTAAAATGTGTCAGTTATATTCACAAAACAGTTAAAAAACTTAAATTTATTACAATAAGCTATAATGCAAATAAAAATAAATTTATTCAAAATTCACATTAAATAATAAAAGATTGTTTCTCTTCACTTACTGAGTACATCACAAAAGTCTTCTTCATTTCCAAATTAAATTAAATGCAAAATGCAAAAAGAAAGGTAGGAATTTTTGCGATGTAGGTACTCATTAAACGAAGAAAAAATTATTTTCTAGTTTTTAGTGCAGATTTTAAGGCAAAAGGCTGAAATTTTGCACACGGGCTTTTTAAGAAAAGTAAATTTAAATTCGAAAATGGGCCGATTCGGGTAACTCCTTCGTAGGGTTGCCATGAAAAAATCTCCTTTTCCACTATATATTTGGGCACTGGCTGCGAACTCATCGACTGAAATTCGGTACATGGTGTTTTCATAGCAATATTAATTAAAAAATGGACTAAATCGGGCAACGCCTCTTGGTGTTGCCATACAAAAATTTATGATTTTTATGTACCATATACTGTAAAAAAAATCAGTCCTAGATAGTTGTAATGTACTGAAAAGTTCTTCAGAATATGAAATCTGATAAAATTGCTTATAACCATTTTTACAGTCCGGCGAACCGTCTTAGAAATATATGCGAAAAATGACTTCAAAAATCATACTTGCACATAGAGCTGACCATACAAAATTACATACTGGCATTCATCTAGGGTATCATAAGAATTGGTCTTAGACCAATTCTAGCCTTTTTACTTGTTTAGTCTAAAATTATTCTCAGAATTTTTAAATTATATCATTAAGAAATTTTGTGTTGACTATACATCAGGAAAAGTTCAATAAATTCTTTAATTTAATTTTCATCAATTTATTATTTAATTTTAAAAAAAAAATGTGCGTTCACTATGAGGGTCGACTTCACCAAACTATAATTTGTATTTATTTATTATTTTATTGATTTAAATAACAAAAATGCGTACGCAACTGGGGCATTCTCGAACCTTAGATTAAGAGTCTCACGCTCTCTACCTCCTGAGCTGAGAGCTGAGCTTTTTATATTAAAATGTGTTCGTCCTTGCAGGCTCATATATTCTGATATAGACAAAGTCACAAAGTGAGTTGAACACCAGTAAGTTGAAATAAAGTCTTTATTAAAGAGTAATTATATTACAGTCATTAATTATGACTGCCTACAAATTTCGTTTTGATAAGAAATGAAATGGTAAAAAGCCTGCGCAGCATGATTCATTTTTTCAGTGTTCGCCATTTTTGCATCAAGCTCAAGGCAAGCTAACATGCTTCATTGCGATTCTTAACTTGACGATCAATCAGATATTTTAAACACTTAGAGAACAATTAAGGTAAAGATACCCGGCGAGAGATTTCTGGTCTGTGCTCTCCAGTTTACGGAGACTAAAATCTCCAAGATGTCTCTGGAGTTCAAATTTAGCTCTCTGAAGACCATAAGAAAAAAGTCTCTAGAGACACGTCTCCGAAGTATATACACGAAATTAGAAGTTTGGTCTAAAGAGATCTCCAGAGATGTTTGTTAATTGTTAAGCAAGAGATTGTTAGAAAGAATTATCTCAAAAATTATTAATATTTTATATGTTATGCGAAAAGTAAAAAAGCAAATATATCCTTGGTATGCCAATTTTACCGAATAAAGGATAACACAATAAATTTTTTTTTTTTTTAATAACCTGAACTCTGTTGATGAAACAAAGTTTGCGCGTTTAAATCCATTATATTAATTATTAATTTCTTTGCAACAATTTGTCACTCACTCCACTTTATTCCCTTTCCTTTCCGAGTAGACCTACACTTAACCAGAACACACAAATAGTCTCCGGAGGTGAAAATGAGCAAACTTCGGAGACCGGAGACCGAACCTATGAAGACCTATTTGTTTTTAAATACACGACGGGTTACCTATGGTTGTTAAATTGTTATACGTAAGTATATACATATGTATATGAATCGTATTGACAAAATCCATGGAAATAACTCCATGGATTTATTTAAGTATGATACCCAATATACGGTCGAAAATCTACACATTTCTTTTCGCGTCTATATTTGCGTCTAGTCTCATACCTCTTGAACTTGTCTAGAAATATCTCACTTAACATAAGAATCAAGAACCTAACCATAAAATCCAAACGCGATAGTCTCGAACAGTTTTAGAATCACTTTCGCAATTATAAATGCAACGGTAATTTACTAAATAACAGGCTTGTACAAGCTCTCGGATATTGAATAAATTTGTTCACCTGTGATGATCTATGCAGGCTAATTTTGCATGCTTACAACTCGTTTCTATTCCGCAATTTCCATAATTAAAAGTGTTCCAGTTGTGAATATATATCTCGCCTGTACGAGTTAACTTATTTGGGACAAAGTGCGAGAGTAGTATACATAAATAGCAATTAACTAACAACTGCGATAGATTACAGGATGGACATATATAGACTTTCAGATGAGACTTGAATGATTAAAAAAGTGATGCAATATAGAGACCTACAGCATCGCTAGATATCATCCTATAACTGTTGTATTTATTGAAGTCGTATTGGTAGAGGCTATATGCTAACTATTTTGGATAATGCAGCAAACTGCAGTAGCAGAACAAAAATTAAAACAGCAAGACATCCAGCTCATTTGAAATTATATCGAAATCGAACGTTGTTCAATGTTTAACTTCACCTCCAATTAGATTCTATGATAACTTGCGCAAATACATGGAACAGATCTGAACCAGTTTTGCCTTTTGAAAATGTTTAACTTGTTTTTCTACAAGTTGCAGAAATTTGTTAAAAGTTTTGCTTTCGTTGAATCTCTAAAGGAACAGTGAAAATCGTAGGAATAATAAAACTCCTTATATTGTCATCCATCTATTCAAACAATTTTTATAATCCCTTTTTAGTGTCTTCGGCTCAAAATCCTGAAAAGTTTAAAAAGTCTTCAACTGTGTTTTTTATTGAGAAATGATTAAGGTGCTGCCGACCATAATGAACGTATTTATTGGAAACGTCCCAGATTGAACAAAAAAAGATTTTGATAGTAACAATGAAAAACTTTTGACTTCGGAAAACCACACAGCTCTTTATTTCTTTCTCTGAATCCTTGGTGATGTTCGCCATAATTTTTTATACATGAATAAACTTGGTTGGTAACATTTTGTAATGAGATCCTTTTCTAATAACTGCATTATATCCCGTTTATTTTAAATATGGCAGATCCAGATGGAGTCCCAGTTATATATTTATGACCGATAGGAAAAACTCTTTAAATCTCTTAAATGGACGTCTGCCTAACGAATCCTCCGTCAATGTTTTCTTTTGTGTTAATAACTAAATATAGATTATAGTCTCTGCGAAATTCTATAGGTTATTCGCTATTTTATTCAGGATCATTTCCACTTCAATACGATAATCCCTATCAAACCAGTTGTAGCGGTCAATAGTCAACTGTATAGTTTGGTTAGCAGCCTCGCATACACCAACCTTGATGTTATTCCAGGATCTATTTATATGCAAGTCAGTTGATCGCTGTATATTTTACCTGAGCTGATAACTCCGATCGCCTATCAATTCCACTTTATCAAAAATCATTTACCTTGCTATACTGGGTACCATGGTAAAAGCAAAATGACAATGGAAGTGAAGTGCAACGATGAAATGATTTTAATTGTAGTCGGCCCATTTATAAGCTCTTACATTCCTGATAATTGAGAAATATCAAGGATCGACGATAAGCTATGCTGAGAGTTAGTGCCCTACCAATACCGCGATTGTGCCTTAATTGGTTACACGAATAGAACATTGTATAGTCACAACTTTCAAGTATAGAAGTATCCAAGTATATATAGAACCATCTTATGTACTGCACCGCAACAGTTCTACTTTATAACTCTGGTGTATGCGAGTGCTATTACTTTCAAGGAAGATGTAATTTGGTATGGTACACCAATCTGTGCAAGTTTGAGTTTTGAAGTGGTTTTTCTATATGTATGTATATTTCTAATTCCTTCTATAGTGAGGACAGATAAACGGACAGACAGACGGACGGACGGACAGATGGACGGACAGACGGACGATGCAAAAATCAAAATAACTTTTAATATTATGAGTGGGTGTCAAATGCACATTTCTCTACCAGCACTATTTCTGTGTGTTACAAACGCAATGACAAACTCAGTACACCCTATAGATTTCATCTAGACTAGAGTATAATAAAACGGGGATAATGATCTGCCAATACTGTATAGTATTAACTACGCAAGAACAGTTCGTGTCCCATACTTTCCCATAATTTCTATTCTAGAGATCACGAGTGTAACACATAGAAATCACAAAAGAACTTTTATATGTTCGCGATCAATGCGGTATTTCTATAATCTTATAATCTAATCTAAGGTACCTAGCGAACCTAATTTATTGTTCTCCTCATATTAGGACAGACAGAGGATTCTACATTGAAATGGTGAGGTTATCAGGTTCAACAAACAATATATGGCTCAAAAATTAGTTTTTAGTTGTTCAGAGCTTGCGCGCAGATAATTTCGACACGATTTCATCTGAAATTTTTGTAATAATTTCTCTCATACCGTAGGCTTACATATGTATCTTCTTCGTTATTAATTGCTATACTACTTATACATTGCAGTTGAAGTTCTGTTCCCACTTCTACATAATTCAAAAAACTTATTGAATGTATTCATTAATAAATAAATATGCAGACGTTAAGTAGTAGCAAATCAATATCTAATTGTCGTCTATATCTCAAGGAACGCATTTAAAACTTATATGCTATAAAACTACGGGATCTGCTGTCGAAATGTAAATGCAGACATCGTTATTGAGTAAGTTATTGTACTCATGCCTATTTTATTACAATTTATTGGCATTTTTCAGTACAGATTATTAAGTGCTAATAGTTTTCAGTCCTATAAAAATGAACTACTGGAAATATATGATCGATTCTGAAACAGAAATAAAATAAAATGACTTGCAGATGCATATATAGACTGAAATTAGGTACCTCGTATATAAATGTATATATGCAAATGAATATAAACCTCTATTAATTGTATATTTAGCTAAGAGTAAATTTATTTGTTAAATTAGAGCAGTAAATATAAATCATAATGCATTCAGGTGCAGAATTGCATAAGTCTATTCGCCGTAAAGATTGACATTCACTTACTTGTGCAACCAAGCTAGATCACCAGAGATCAGTATTAGCCTCTGGAGATACAGAGGTGACAAATTAAGAGGATTTTCCATTGAAATATATTTTCTAATGTACCGACCAACGTTCCGCCCACTGACTTCAAGGCACCACGATTTGACGTTCATAGAGAAAATTTCACTCTTGTCTCCTTCAACAGTTTTTCATATTACACAGACGTATAAAAGTCAGCTGGCCTCTCAATCTATATCGATGTATGTATGAGCGCGGATAATTGCTGCGATCGCAATATAGTTTTTTTTTTTCTCAGAGATGGAAATTTATGAGACATTTAAGACTCGTGGTCTAATTTGAATAAAAAAGTAAATAACATATACAAAAAACGTACTATGTACGTGCCACACATCAAGGCGTAATTCAGCGCTAGATTAACGCTATAACGAGAGTTTTCTGCTGCTTCAGCCTTAATGCTTATCTCAATTTGTTAATTGTAAGATAGCTTAGCAATAGCCCGAATTGAATTAAAATGAGGGCGATCTACAATAAATTGCTTTGACTATGACACCTCCTACCCACCTACCATGAAGCTTTTTATAGAATCGCTCAGCATAACGCTTTTAGTGGTGCACTTTAACTATAGAGCCGCATTCCCACAACATTTGCCGATTACCTTGCGCTCTGGACTTTTGCTTTCTTTGTACTTTTTAGCTTGATTTACGTCAGATGATTTAATTACAATATTCCGTACGCAATGTGAGTAATTTTTTTTTCTCTTGATAATCACACTTGTTTGTTACTAACTTGTACTATTTTACTGGAAAGGGACACTAAAACTGAAAGTGGTAGGTTTTACCATGGTTTTCTTTTCAACACTTTTTTTTCGTTCGCTATCAAAAAAAAATCAGAGGGAACGAATTTTAAATTTGTAAGATCAAAATGGGTATATAGGATATAGGTAAACCAAATGCAAAACCTTCCGTTTTACATAAGGTATAATGCACGTAAATACTTTCATTATACGGTAAACATAGTTATCAGACACACCCAAAACAAACGAAGCTAGTTGTATATACATACATATGCAGTTTAAAATAAGAGCAAAGATTGCGTGCAGTACTTAAATACCTTACAAGATCTTTTTTTTTTGGCATAAAATGTGTCATGTTAATTTAGGTAAGTGATCACATATCAAGGTTATATGATCTGTGTTAAATGGAAAAGCTCGAGAGCCTCCACTTGGTTTACATGGGTTAACAGTACTCATAACAATGTAAAGTAAGAGCAAAGATTTAAAAATCTGTGAGTTCATTGCACAATAAGTACTTTTCCTTGGGAAAGCATCTATAATAAATCCATGATGCCAAATATGACAATTTCGACAGCACTCTCTAATCGTCTAATCGCCTGAAAGATAATCTGAAAATAGTAGAAAATTGACTCTTTTTTTTTAATGACGATATTAACAAAACATTTCTCGATATTAAGGAAAATATCACTCCGATCGCACCAACACTGTAAGAATACAAGCTTCGTCTGGAGAAAGGGTGCATGACAGAATAAATTAATATTGTGAAAAAGCTTGGAATTGTCAGGATAGATGAGCCTAAACTAACCAAAATATTGAGAAACATCGTTATTAGAGAACAATAAAAGCAAGTGGTCAAGACAAGATTACTGAAGGATACCGGACAACAGTCTTAAACTGTTATTGAACTAATTTTCAAGTACCTTACAAAAGAATGAATCCACAAAGATTAGTCTGTATTTAATTACTTAATTTATACATCCTTGGTATTGAAATGAAAGTAACTAATTACCAGTAATAATTAGGTAGTACTGGAATCGATGGCAATCAGTTCACAATAAACATCTTATTCCGATGAGGTCAGCCCTGGTAAAGTACCTTTCATACTGATCTTTAATATATACTCAAAATGCTTTCTAGCTCGGAAGAGACGCCATGCTTTTTTATTTCCGACGGAACTTAACTTTATCTCTAAGAATGCTAAAATTTTATGAGTAAACCAATAGGCATGAGGATTCTCTGAAAATCATCACAATTATTATGTATATTACAAAGAACATATGTAGAACGTAGAATCATTGTAAAGATTTACTAGTATTGAGAGATGCTCAATTGATTTTGAGCAATTAGCTTCATGAAAATTAGACAAAAAATTAAACAAGACTTAATGTCGCTGGTAATGAAGAATGAAAAGGGTCAGGACTAAAAAGACGTCCATACATTAGACCTTCTGACCAAACAGACATATTCTCACTGAGAAAATATTTAACAGGAGCAGGTCGAGTAAGCCACCACGAGAGTTATTTATTGGATTATAGCACAAAGGTCTATGATGTCAAGATAAATTTAGAAATTAGATTGCTAGATTAAGACAATATATAAATTATGACTCATCACCTTCTATGTATGATAAAGACTGCATCAGGATACCCAGCGGCAGCAATAGAAGAAACTGCATCAAAAAAATTATAATAACGTGTGACTGTTGTTAGTATTGAAAAAGTACATATGTATGTCCAACACTCAATCCGTACATATCATAGGATATGAAAATGCTAACTAAAATATCTTCTTCAACACCAAAAATCTCTGAGAGCATCGAAGTCAGACCTACTAACTATGATCACCAGCTATCATAGTTATGCTTTTGCAGCCAGACAGAAAGCTGGCAAACAAGGCAAGCTTAAATTCAATGCATTTTATTGTAAGACCTCATATATATATTTGGATAAAAAATGGAGATATTATTGGACACTTACTATTTATATTTACATACATATGCAATTAGAGTAACGTAGAGATTATGATTATCCGCAATAGCATTGTGATGACAAGATATATTAAAGCTCTAATATAATGTTAAATTTGTGATTCTGCCAAAAAACAATAAAAGCTTTTCCTCCTTTAACAACTATGTAAACAAGAATTTTATTTGTTACTTCATTACACCTATGTTGATGAATTCTAAATCAGAGCACATTCATTGTTCCCACAATCATAACTAACCTAATTATCTACTAATTTTGTACTAACTTCCACCTTCATAATAGACGGTTCTAATAGAGCTGATTTATTTTCACTCGGAGAAAGATCTTAAACTGCTTGGGATGGTCGATGTGTCTAAATGGGTACGGCTTGATGATATCTGACCGCTGTTTCTAAAGAATTGCTCATCCTCCATGACTAAAATTATTTACTTGATTTATCTTACTCAAAACGGAGTCTTCCAAATGCATGATAACTTGCTATGAGAGGCTGGTGATTTGTACTTATTAATATTGCTCCCCAACATGACAAAATGGTAGCTCATCATAAAGCCTATCAAGAAAAATTTCCTCGGTTATAACTTGCAAGTCTTCCGAGTATAATGCTAAAAACCTAAGGTCCTTCATTGTATCTGACTATCAAGGAAGAGATAAAGCTCAGCAAATTTGCTTCTCCTTTGTCAATCCTGTCCTGGTCTGAAGACTTCCATGATTCTTCATTTAAAACCTGGTCATAAGAGCGAATTATTTATGTACGACACAACCACTTATTTACATTGGTATTACAGTCGAAGTCTATATCATCCAGGAAACCCATTTTTTAATTCGTTTAATTGGACATTGGCATTCTTTTCTGTACCCCCGAATTCATTAATTTTAATTATGCTTTGGAGGTAACCGAAGCTGTTCATTATAGTAAATATGTTTTACTGCTTTCAAAGCAGGCAAAAAAAAAATTTTTCCTACTACTAGAGAAATACATCACGTTACTACTAAATGTAAATTTGCAAATTACAATGGAAAGAGATTACTACCAATGCGTAATTTTAACAAGAATATGGAAAGGTATTAATAGCAAATAGTATAAATAGGATAAATAGTATAAATAGTGTGGAAAGAAAGAGATATCTTCGAAAAAGTAAAATTACCAACGCTGTATAAGCATTTCTAATAATGTGTAAAAATATGATTTTATTATGTGACGTCCAATCCGAAAAAAGTTATTAGTAGTTATATATGTTTTTTTTCTATCGACATCATGAATCGCATTACTACTGTTATTTAAATTAATAATGATGTGCACTTTTTGTGGCAGCTCAACATGATGTGAGATCGTCACAATAAGATTGAGAAGGTCGTAAGCGGTGAAGAGCTTTCTATTCAAGTTCAAGACTCAACTCTAACTATAAGCGGAGTAACAAATACCTCACGACACTGCTTATTCATAGATTGTACCAAGGACAACCTTGTAAAATTACCTCCATTATGTAACTCTTCACATGTTATCGGCATATATGGTTTATATGTTATATCCCATCAAATGGAAGAGTTTGAAGAGGCCATATTAATTCGAATATGTGGATATGAAGCTCATATGCCTCCTACGAAGGATAGACACAGCTTTCTACCAAAAAAGCGAACGAATTTCAGCTGGTAACAATTGTACGTTGGGTCGTGAAAATCATTAATGGATAGATTAAACGTAATTTTAAAGTTTTCCGAACCGAATATAGATCCAATGCCGCAAATGTTTGTTATCTACACAGTAAAGAGATTTCATAGTTGGTTAAAGGAATTTTCAAGGATACCACTTCGTTAAATCCGCGTGGAAGATTTCATGTTCTTTCAGGTATTGTTTGGATAATGTCTGCTTTAAGCAGTAACTCGGAAAGTATTTATTAAATAAATTCCTGAAGCTTTTTAATTGCCCACAACTTAATAGTGGTTATCATTATTCTTTTTTTTCGAGTATTAATTCATACGGGCTACAACTTCTACCTATATATTTTTTTCCGCACGCTTTATATAGTTTCTAGTTTCCAAATATTAAATGTAGGTAGGTACGCAATGAGATCGGTCTTTATATCTTTCATCCCCTTTGATGAATTGATGATCTTTGTTCGAAAATTTCTGAGACTGTACTTTTAGCCAACCTCAACCCTTCTGATTTGTACTCTCCTTTATAGCACCGCATACTTTTGGAATCTATTGCGGCACAGCAATTTTCAACAAACAGGACGAACTTAAAAAACAAACATTCATTGTGCTCGTTACATTGTCTTTGATTATGAATAACCATTGATTGTAATCTAATTTTGTTTACTATAAAATTTTTAGTAGCTATCCGCGATGAGAATCTTAAGTTAATATCCGGAATCAAAAAATCTAAAGCACAGTGAAAATGTCAGGTTGCGAATAATAATCAAATTGTGGAAAAAGCACAAAATATAGCTGAAGTTTGATCTACTCTCTATTCTCCTTCAAATCAAAAGAGGTACAAGAAAGTAAAAAACTAAAACCAGGTAACATCGTCAAGGTTCATTGAGAAATTCAATTGGAACCAATGATGATCAAAATCTCAATTAAGTCAAGAAATCTAATCGATACTATCTAAAGGGCTACTATGATTTGATATGACGGATATTTGGATACAACTTTATACAGGTCGATTTTCACAATTAAAAATTCTTGGGGAGAACACCGTGATGGTCGATAGTCGAACAGAAGTAATACATGCTCACGAAAGGTTAATTAGAAAGTCTATGCCATGCAAGAATCTGCAATACGCCAGACTATCAAGCAGCTACGTATATAAAAGCATTTAGATTAATTTCTAGTTAACTAGGACTATCTGAAAGCTCTGAAGCAACTAATCAGAAACAACACAGTTTCCCTGATATGGGTGGCGTGGCGAGCAAAGACATTCAGTGTAATAAGATTACGAGTCGTCTTCAGTCTCAACCTAAAACCTGTTTTAGGTTATTAAAGTAGGTAGTGCTGGATATGCGGGCATGCATAGCCTAAAATATTTTATTGCATTTATAGCAGAAAACTAAGCGATCTTTCTCCTTAAACTACATATGAAATGGGGTCAGACTAGCAAATACACATGTTCCTTGAAAATTATTATAATTATGCCTGACATTATAGGTGTATTCCAAAAATTCAATTAAAGGCGATAAATCTGAATAGTTTCATACTATCAGGGTACCAAAAGCAAAGCTCGACACAGACACCAAGGCGTCTAAACTCCAACAGAATCTATATCAAAGTTGTCATAGTTGGCAACATTTTGTAGTCTGCATCGAATTTTCTAATCGATGGTCAGGTCAGGTCAGTGGAACACAACTGAACAACAAAGTGCATTTTACAGTTAGAATAAAATAGAAAATCACTGAACATCATTGAGACTTCCACCCATGCATGGAACCATGAGACAAGTCATTATAATTAATTCACCAAGTCATTTATTCCAGTTGAAGTCAGTATACTTGCATATACATACATATATTCCGATTTTTAAAATCGGATAGAGCTATATAAAATTTTGAATGCATATTTCTATTGTTTTTGTGCAAAAATTTTACAATATTCTAATATATAAAATATTTCACTGACTATTATTTCTCCTCTTTTATTTCAGATAATTGTCATCTTCTCATTACACAGCACCACATCAAAAGGCTAATGAAAACTGGAAAATAATTAAAAACTTAGCACAATCGGTTGCTGTTGTTTTTATCTTTCCATTTATTTAAGAATGCGAGAAAAGGATCATTCACCAAGAAAAATGCTTCCTAGTCCAAAACAAGGGTCAGTGTACCCAATGTTAGGTCAGACACCTGTTTCTTATGCATCGCAAGTACCCTACGATTTATCACCTGCAACACGGTCAGCATCATCTGTTACGAGTCTGTTGAATCAAACTGCCAGTGGAAATTCAGATCAGCCACTTGATCTTCGTGTGGATCACAAAAAGACTACATTCAGCAGTAACAACGAACGAATGGAAGATGAAAACAGCAATGTTATTATGATCGACAATAATAATCGGTCATCGAGTCCAGGAAGTAATTTTAGTGGGAAGAGCAATAATCATAATGACAACAATAATAGCACTGTTCATAACAATAATAATCTTGTGAAATTTGAAGACAATGAAAAATTTCATAGCAATAGTAACACATTTAAAGATGAATTACGGATACCGAATTTGCAGTGTCATCGATCCGGCTTATTTCCAGCCCCAGCACTGCACCCGCTTATGTTAGAAGCAATGGCTAAGGCCGCAAGACTACCACTACCGTATAGAAATCCCTTTGTTCCACCTCGCCCTCCAAATGCTTTTGAACTGCTACGCCCAAAGCAGGAACTACTATCATCTCTACCACAACTCGCTTCCTCGATCGTCAATCATCATCATCATAGCAATAGTAGTCTAAGTAATAATAATATTAACAACAACAACAACGAGGCTATGCAAAATGCTAACACAGCTGGTAGTATAAAGAATAAGGATCGATACTCGTGTAAATTTTGCGGGAAGGTATTTCCGCGATCTGCAAACCTAACACGCCACCTGCGAACGCATACAGGTGAACAGCCCTATAAATGCAAGTACTGTGAACGTTCCTTTAGTATATCAAGTAATCTTCAAAGGCATGTAAGAAACATACATAACAAAGAGAGGCCTTTCAAGTGTGCCTTATGTGAACGGTGTTTTGGTCAACAGACGAATCTTGATCGACACCTGAAAAAACATGAGGCAGATGCAGCATCTCTGGGCCTCGGACTTGATGAACGATTGCGTGGTATACGAAGAAATAGTCGTGGTATCCCTGAAGAATCATATTTCGAAGAGATCCGATCATTTATGGGAAAAGTTACACAATTACCAATGCCACTACGAAGTCAACTATCAACTGAACTGCACTCACCTAAAAGTTCCTCGTCTTCGGAACCAGCATCACCGAAAAGTCTACAAATTCATGAAGACATTGCGCCCGAATCTACTGTGAATAGTAGCAGCAACAATGAAGATCATGTTCAAGTTACCTGACCAACTATTTTAGTTTCTACTGTATTAATAGAAGTCGTAGTAGTAATGATAGTATTAGTAGTAGTAGTAGAATTAAGAGTAATGGTAGTAAAAAAATTCCTTTCACTTGTATATTTATAAAAGCAAAACAAAACAAAAACGGTCGAAGATTCGTGTAAATATCATTTTAAGTGATACAAATGTACATAGAAGTGAAATTTTGTATTTAAGTAGTTAATTGTGACATGTGCGAGTGTGTTAGTGAAGCACTTTTCAGATGAAGAAGGTTACCTTCATTTTGTTCCTTTAGGTTTCAGCTAAATAGCGCCAAATTTACCCCAATTTACTTATTGTTAGTGATATCGGTACATTTTAAGGCCACACCTGTTAGTAACATACTATACAAGTGTACCAGTGGCTTTTATTATTTTTCCTTTATTAGTTAGAGATCTGTTGGATAGCTACAACAAATGTTTTAGAAGTGCAACCACTGATGGATTTGACGCACATCAATCAAGGATTTTTAAGGTGACAAGCTACCGTATTATTCATAAGTTCGTAATCATCTAAAGTTGTTTCCTGTTGACTGTTCTTTTATATATAATTTTTTTAATAAATTTTATTTTTATTGTATGTAGTCTAATCACCAAAGTAAATACACACCTTAGTCAAATTCATTTCTTAACTAAATTTTCACTGGCAGATCGTTAATAATCTTGCTCATTTCAAAGTAAAATAAGGATGACACAGAAACCCTAAAAAATGCTGTTCTGATGAGATCGCCCTGTTAGTTCTGATCGAAACACATTACACACAGTACCTACCTAGACTCTCAAAAAATTTCTTTATGGAATTTTTTGATCTTCGGCTTTAAGCCAGAAACTGGCAGTACCTAGGTACTTGTCTTTTAATTTTCTCTGCTCATATGCAGTAGGTTGAGAATTCCCTGTAGACTCTGTTAAAAACGTCACTTGATCCCTTAAATACCTGGCAAAGAGAAATAGTTTTTAGGTGTTGCTGGGATACTCAGTTATCCGTAAATTTTCAAGTATTTCAAAAATTAATTGGCATTGGAAAATTCATCAAATAAACTGAGAATGTGTGGAGAATAAGATTTGGGGTACTTTGATATTAGTGACCTTATACTGTCAGGTCAGTGCATAATTTCTTAAAAAATAGTTCCAATGCTGAAATATCAGTAGCAAAATCTTCAAATTTAAGAATCTCTTAAGCAAAAAATGACGAAGTCTATAAAATTGGAAAACCCCAAAAAAACCTAAGCTCTGCATAATTTTCGGAATGAAAGGAGGAATAATCCAGAAATTAAAAAACCGGTTTGATCCTTTTCTGCTCTTTGTTCTTTCAAGGAATATTTCAACAATATTAAATGTATAAAAATATAAAATTTAAAGTACTATTTTACCATTTACTTCGTTTTTCAGTAAATCATTAAAACTCTTTTGAGATATTGCAGTTGTGTGTTTTTTTATGTCATTATGGATTTTGATCTTGAGACATTTATTTGTATGTTGTACGTATGAACCAAACCCACCGTATATGTGTATGTACATGCATACTACAGATTTTCTAGTATCTGTCTGTTCATTTTACTCTGTGCACTAAAAATATTTAAATATTTTTTGTGAAGTAAATTCATAATGTAGTAAATTTTTTAGAAATGGAAAATAAAAATAAAATAATAGTTAAACTCACAGCTGATTTGTTAATAAAATCCATTTTACGCAGTTGAGCAGACAAAACGTTGATACTGTAGAATTGAATTCTAATAGATTTAGATAAAAATTCAGCACAATTGTGAATTCAAAAATCTTTTTTAAGCGGTAAAAAAGTATATTCCAGTAAAATTAAGCTATATGGAATTTATGAAATTAATTCTAATGCTTATTAATTCAGGAACACTTTAGGATACGGGAAAATAAGTTAACTTTTGCTAGTTTGTTAATACCTTGTAGTGTCTCCAGTCTCCTTATATATAGTTATTAAAAGATTTATCCTCATACCTATACAGGATGCGCTACAGGTCTCTGATAGGCATACGGAATACAAAAGAAAATATATGTTATATGTTGAGCATGATGTAAAGATGACAAATTTTATGTGGAAAGCAACAACAAAATCACAAAAGTAATAATTTCATGTCATTTTTCGAAAGTTATTAGTAACTTCAACAACACTACGGCTCCAATATGGCAGACTATTATTTCCTAAACAGCATACCTTTTTTTCTATATACAGTTAGATGACTACTTGTAGGGATTCTAGAATTTTCCTGGAGTTCTAACAAGCGGCGCTTTTCAATCGATTCTCGAATGAAAAACGCAACATTGTTTTTCTCGGCGAATTACCTTTTTTCGTTTCAAACTAGTATATCCTTATAGCCTTCTCTACTAGATAATACTTTCCCATAACATGACGATCTTTGCATTATTTTGAACAATTTTTCCCTAGAAAAATATTAGGATTGTCGACCTTAAAACATTTGTAATTAATATCGCTTATTTTGAGTATTAAAATAACAAGAAGTTCTATAGAATATTTTCGATTAAATAAATAAAAACATAAAAAAAAATAAAAAATCTGTTGTCTGTTGTCCAGTACTAATATAACTGACTCTTCTCATCGAGATAAACCAAAAATTACAAGTTTGTAGGTGGTTACCCCGGGCACTCAATTCAGCGAAACCTTCTTTGTTTCGGCTAGTTGCTTCAAGACCGTAAGATAATCCCAGACCCGGTTAGATTCAAAGGTAAACGAATTTAACGTTTTGAGTGCTACTTGGCTGTCTGATATTATGCATATTTTTCGCGGTGAAGGTGAAGCCCCCAATTGCTTTACGAGACAGTACTTTGCCCTTGCCCAACTATGCTCACGCCTGCTCTACTCTACTTTTGCATCCATCTATGTACTATTTAAGAAATCCTTTTTCAACAGATTAGTCACCAAAATGCGACTTTTGGCGATCCCTTAAGTGCACCATAAATGATGTTTCAAAGTCTGAGATCGGGTTGGCCACTGGGTCCTCTAGGAATTCTTGGAGGACTTTTATGTGGCCAATAAAGTAACCTTTGCTCAGGAGATTTTTCCTCTGCAGTTTTATTTCAATGAATATGACCTAATACCTAACATGCAATTACAGAAGAAGTAGGTCAAGTCTAGCCTCTAAGGCTGCAGTTAAGCAGGTACGCATGGCACCGGTTACTCCATCCATAGTAGATAGTGTTAACCAGAGTCCTCTCCATCTTACACAATTTGTTAGATTCTTTGGAATTCTTACGTAAAAACTTGCCATTCAATCTGTGGCGAATTAATGTTACTAAAAGTCCAATTATGACGTATTTTTAAATACTTTTTAATCACAACAAATTTAAATATGGCTCTTAATACCAATTTTGTTTTTCCGATTGAAAAAGGACTTGTATTAGTACCTGTATAATCCTACCGAAGGGTACAATTGTTCCATCATTTTTGCAAGGTGTGGTAAAAGGACTTCTGAACTAAATTCTGTTTTGTTCGTTTTTGTCAAATTTCATGGCTCAGTAATTCCTTTCGATATTCTTGCCTTGCACGTAACTTATATTTTCACTTGTTTTATTTTTCAATTAGCAATATTGTGCTACTGTGAGTTCCTACCCAAGGGGAAAAGCCCACCCAATTAGCTACAAAGGAAGCGTAGCCCAAGCTTTTTAAGAAAATTTACATTGCGAAGAGTCAAGTACTTTTGGAGCGATCCATTTCCCGCTGCGTAACTATATGCTTACTACAACGATACACGTGATTACATTTCCCAGTAGGAAACATTAGTAGCGCTCCTTTTAAAAGCAATAAGGGAGTACCTATATGGCATTGGTCAGATTGCTCTAAGAGAAATCCAAGGGGAGCAAACTTAGTGCAGAGATAAAGGAGTGAAATATAATTGAATTGTGCGCAATTCATGAGTCACATATTTTTGGTGCGTCAGCGTCCCTTTTTATTCTATGTATGCTAGTTATGCGGCTCAAATTCGCGCAATTTGTACGTGTTGTTTAAAAAAAAGTTTTTAAAAGGCTGAGAAATAGAGAAATCAGTTAATCAGACATTTTGAAAAAAAATTCCAAACTAAACGATTTTCCACAGTTTACATTTATCTCAGCGTCGCTAAAATGATTTTTTTAGCTATAATTTAATTTGCGAAATGTTTTTGAAAATGAAATTTCCCTAAAATTATTTCATTTCAGTAGGGTGTTTAAAAGAAGAGCATAAATTGAGCATTTTGAGCTAAAAATTATATCTCCATACATGATCATGCTGACCTAAAAAAGAGCCATCCCCTTATGATTATTCTGAGCTAAAAACTCGATTACCACTTTTGATTATTTCGGAGTTCAAAACAAGTGCTCCTCACTTATGACATGTCTATATTAAGAATAAGTCAAATGGAGCTGATATCGAGCGCTACTGTAATCCAAAAAGAGGGCTTCACGATTACTCGTAAGATGATCGCTTTTCCTACTGGGTTGAGACATCATCTCAAGTATAAACTTTCACTTACGGATCGTAGCCGTCATATTCAATTAACTTGTTTTTATGTCCTGACCTTGTTTCCATTGTTGTTGTTGTTGTCATTCCCCTTGCATATCTATAATTATCAGCAACTAGAAACTATTTCTTTTTCAAACTAAAACCTCGCATTTATTGCAAGATCATCTAATATATTTTACTAAATCATCCTAAAAGCATATAGCATAAGTCCCTTTTTTTTTATATTATCATCACAATGACTAGATTCACTTAGCCTATCCTTGTCGCCACATGATCACTACAAAAATAACACTTCCTTAGGCCCAATTAATGAAAGAAAGAAAGGGAATCAAACATTTATTTTGTAGTGAGCGTAATTTTAGAAGAATTTCCTACATGTGAACCTAAGGGTGCTTCCTAACCACCGCCTTTGAAGAGCAAAAGCTAAAAAAAAAATTGAATGAGATATGTCAAAAAATGCTAACCACCAATGTACAAGACGAATATTCCTATATTTGAGAGAAATTTATATTTTTAAACTGTGCTTCATATAAAATTATTTAAAATTAAGGATTTTTTTTTTTAAATTGTAAAAATCTCCATAGTTTAAGAGAAATGTATGAAAAAAATCCGCTTATTCTTCCATGTTGAGTAAGAAACGACGAAACGAAATTTGCCAAAGTCCATTTTTATAGGTATACTTTTGCTTTAAAGGAAAAAGTTAAAAAATTTACTGGCGTAGAGAATTAGTACTAATTTTAAAAATAATCGAATTTGTGAATAAAGTAAAGAAACTTGAAACAAATTTCTGTTATCGTCATTTTCAATACTCTTTAGCTAGTTACCATTAATAGGATGTAAAAATACTTAAGCGTACGTACACAGTATACCACACAGAAAGGTGCTATTTAATGAAATTAAGAACGAGAGCTCGTTGTATATACGTAGTATTGCGACTCTCTCTTTTTCAAGATTCATATTTTTTGTTAAAGTTTTGTTGTTCATGTGAACATGTTCAAAATTATTATTTTTTTTTTTTTAATAAAACTTCAAACAATAAAATAACATTAATTATGCGAATTTTATTTCATTCACTTTTAACTTAAGTTATTAAAACCATTAATCTTCATACAGAAACGCCTTACAGATTGGTAGTACTACATATATCTGAACAACATAATTAGGAGTAGTCAAAATCTCGAACAAATTGGTTGAGTGGATAAAGTGAGCAAGACTCTTTATTTTTGTAATCCGCGTAGCAATTCTAACGATGTTCTTGCTCGATTTTCGTAATGGATGGAGAAAAAACATAAACCATAAAAATTCTTATTAAAGAATTAATTAATTGACCCCAATTATAAGGCATAATATTTCTTGAGGGCTAATAAGTAACTAAACACACACTGACATATATAATATGGACTGCTTAACTTTCTGTTTCATGTGGACTCAATTGCTTATGTCAAAAAAAGTTATTACGTCGGTGCCAACATTGAAAAAAAAACATTAGCGGGAAGTTGAAAAAATGAGCGCGCAGCTCGAAAAGCGATTATAATAAAACCTTTTGAATTTCTGCTGCGTATCTAATGAATAAATTGCCTTTGGTAAAACAATCTTATCGGTAATAACGCTAAATAATAAATTTAAAAACATTTATTTCAACGGAGCCACTTATTTATTTGTTGTTTACAGTTATCTCAGTTGGTACTTGGTCGTTAGACCGAAAGTGTCAGCAATATAGAAGTGAACCCACTTTTTGTAATGCACATCTATGAGCGTAGTCAGTCCATATTATACATGTCAGTGATATCAACACATATAACTGCCAGTGGCATGCTAGACCTGGAGTAAAAACTCTTACCAGAACTTACCAAAAATACCGACCTCCCCATTAATTTTGTGTCAAAGCAAATTCCAATGTTTACATTCCGGATTAATATATTTATTAGTACCCATTGGGACAAGAAACCAGTGATTCTGAAAGGATCACAAATTAAGCGCTTCCCTAGCCATCATTTGACAGCTCTTTAGAAGAAGACGCAAGTCAGTAACTCAAAAGAGTTGTGGGGTGGGTGACCCAAAAACTTGTCGCTGTCACGCACAATATACACACACAAAATATCGTGCCTTACAAAACCAAAGCGTTGCAACACATCCACTCCTGAAGGGACTTTACACTACTTACCTAAATTTATTGTGAATACTGAAGTTACGTAGTCGTGACATTCCCCATCCTCCCTGCGACATGCCAGCACGTGGGAAATGTAGTATCCCTATAATAACCTGCAAATGTAGTGGAGGAGCGAACCTTAATCAACCCTCGTTCAGAGAGGGACTCCGGAAGAGTGAGAGGAGAAATTAAAATTCTTAGTGACATTTCGTTATAATTCGAAACTTCTATTTCCATACTATGATAGATGGCAAAAAACTTTTCCGAATTCCAGCGATTTACTGAAGGATAATGCTCGGAACGGCCTCGTCGGAATTTTACAATCCAGGAATTCTGTTTTTTATTAAATAGTCTGATCACAAAACTGTCGCAATGACTTGGAACTAGTTCCTCAAAAACTTGCAAATCTAGAATTCAACACTGCTAAACTAATAAGCTAATCGCTAGGCTCGCATATGCAAGCATTTCATCAAAAAGATACAATTTCGTAAATAAAATCTACTAAACTGATAAATTAAGTGCTAAGATTTTCATATGTAAATATTCCATCAAAAATATAAATTGGTAAATAAAATCTACTAAAGGGTAAATTAAGTTCGTTATAAATACTCATCCTCAGGCAACTCTTTAAATACCAGGCGGTTAGCCCGAACTTCAAAGCAACGCCTCTCAGGGTCTGAAATACCTTTTACCGAGTGAATCATGTATTATGTTTTATTTAATATTTATTTTAACTTGGCAATTATTGGCACGTAGAGGTTAGTCGAGTTTCTCCAATGATTTATTCAAACTGATAATCATTTTGTTGCACTCTATCATATGTATAAAAAGAATTTATGCAACGACTTAATTAGTTCTCTTTTCTTCTATGCTGTCCACCATGTTGTCCTGTAAGATCTTTAATCTAGCTGGAGCAAAATGTAAATGACTCTAATTTGATTTTTATTTTTATTCTTTTTTCGTTTCTTTATGTTTGTTTTGCTTTCTAACCGTTGAGTGTGCGTGATCTGCCATTTTTCCTTTTTCTTTTGTTCTATTTATTTAATTTGCCCTGAGGACTTACAAGGTATAGTTACAATGGAGTATGTACTAATGAATCAGTTCTGAGGAAGAAAAACAACTACTTCCTTGACATGCTATCCTAAACTGGATGCTTCTTCGATTGCATCATGGTGTAGTATCACATGGGAAGGAGGAGCACTATTAGCTTGTCTCTAGACTGATTTGACATGCGCAATTCGTCGTGGAAGCGTGCTCGTAAGGGTAGCCTATAATTTTCCCCAGATGAGATCTGTCAACCTCAACGGTAGTAAGACTTCCGGCAGGGTGGTAAAACTGCCGGGTACAATACTTCTCTGGCCGTCCCAGGGTTATCCTATTCACGAAGTTAACTCCTATATGTTCCAGGTAACCTCTTCTTGTGACTTGTTTTTTTTTTGTCTTTTTATATAGTAGACTTGAACAGGATCGTCCACGCTGCTAAACAATTGCCGAAATTTTGTTATCTTCCGAGTTTCTCTCTAAATCAAGTTTGCGGGATGATATTCTCGGCACAATAAATGCCTGCTCTGTTGATATGGTATGGTATGGTACTGGTACGTTGCGACCATAGCAAGGTGCTTGCGCTTGCTCATGATTATTTGTGGTATTAAATTTTATGAAGTAAGCCAAAATTCCCCTTTTATTTTCACTTTTATTAACCAAAACTAGATTACTCGTAACCACTCTGAACTTCACATTGCAAATGGCAAATGCATTATTTCGCACAATAGTGGAAAAACCCGCAGTTTAGATTTCTGGAAAATTAGATGAAGTCACGCCTCACTGGACTTCTGCAGGAGCTCATCAAAAATCATCTAAATAGTTCCCAAATGATGCCTATGGAAGCGCTTAAAATGTGCTTCTGCGAATCTAGGAGGTGACGGGTGCATTACGCTTGAATGTTTGCGGCTCATCGCTAGGGCATTTTAACCGTTCCACAATCACACTGTTCTCCTAATGAAAGATTCGCAGAATTTTATGATACGATCGAATCTTACTGCAAGGGTGTGGGGGAAGCTCGGCCTACAGCTCGTTTGGTACGCATAGGAAGAATTCTACAAGAAATCAGGCTAAATATTTCGACATATCAATGGCCATAGAAGTAGCGATAAAAGAGAGATATACATCCAACATTACGACGGTGCTTTAGAGAATCAAAAGTTACTATTGTTATATCATCGCTAATAAGCCAGAAGGCCTCTTTTGGACTTATACCCTAGGCACACGACGCGCTAGAATGATCATTGATCCAATTACGTAATTGGTCGAATGATCATTGCTTGGTAAGGCACGATATCTTAACGGTAATTCTATTTGACAGATGACAGTTCTAAATTTTGTAAATTAAAAACTGTAAATTGTGAAGTAATTTGTGAAAAACTGATGCAAACCTTGTATTAGATATAATAATGTGAGAAATTTTTTTCAATAATTCGCTTTGGAAAATATTCAAAATTTACCTTGAAAAATGTATCAGCAAATTTCACAAATGACATTATTATTAGTTTGATAATTCATTGTAATATTTCAAGCTAATAACAAAAATTTGATGCTTTAACATTTATTTTTGTGACTAAAGTGGTTTTATTAATTAAAAAAAGTCATATGGAATATTACATACATTTCACCCTTGATACAAAGATAACAAGGTATGGCCGATTCGAGAGAAATTTTTTGTGTTGCTACGTCATGAGGTGCCTACTATCATTTCCAGCGAATTTTTTTTTTAGTTTTTCGTATTTTATTGACTGAAATACGTTTTGAATATATTAAAATATTTAACAAAATATTAGTTTCTTCGTTTAAATCACTTCGGGAAAAGTAATTATGTGCTAGTGGGAAAGCCAAGAAATTTAAGAATAGAAAATTTTTTTCACTGTGAAAGGACGATTGAAATTGAGACGAACAAATTTCTGACATTTGTCGCCAAAGGAGGCAAGCAATCAATTGACAGATTTTCCGGCCATACCTTGTTAATCTTTGTATCATGCATTACATATACGAGCTTCCACATCACCTTGAAGGTGTCGCAATTGACGCGTTAATAATTTTTAATGTTTTTTTTTTCACTTTGAAATCATTGTATGTACAAATTTGAGAAAAATTTAAGCGTATATATTTCACTAATATACACCGCTGTAATTCACTCCCTCTGCTAAAACATTTAAATTTTGTCCTTCGAAAAATGACGTTGATAGCGCAAACTAAAGTCACAAATTTTGGGATTACATTGTTTTTATATAAAATAGGAGAACATGTAGCTACCTGTATAATTACAACAATAAGCACTCTGAAGAAAACAAAATTTACCATAATATTTCATAATATACAAATATACGTAATTGACTACCAGAAAACCTCTACGCAAACAGCTTTAATTTGTGGACGTGTTAAAACAAATTTCCATTGAAATATGTTCTTATAAGGTATGTAAGAATGATTCATAAGCATTATTCAGGTATTTGGATTAGTACCTACATAGATACCTGACGGATATGATAGATAATTCGCCTTCCAACCTGAGATGTGAAAGTGATGGCTTTATTCTGGCTATAGCGAATAAATTTATAATAAAACGAAATAACGGGTTTTGTATTCTGACGACGGGTATTCACTATGTTGCTTCTTTATTTACCTATTCTAGTACTAATTCATTTTTTATGATGCGAAAACTGTCCCTCCTCAAGAAAAGTTAAGAATCTTACAGCCTACCTCTGCTTATCTTCGTTTTTCTGACTACCTAAAAATAGATCAAGATTGATAATATCGTCACTCACTCTTTCGTTTATCCAGAAAATTTAATAAATAAATTTGAAACTGGAAAAACGTAAATAATTAAAATATTTTCTGCATATTTAGCAACAACTTAATTGAGAGCTACTTTAAAATAAAACTGAAAATTTGCCTTCATCTTACATGACAAAAAATTTTGGATGTTTTGCCTCTCTGATAGGAGCATATGCTGGCTTCAATAATTTTGTATGGGAATGGCCTGCAGCTAACAGTCTAAATTATTGAAGTCTGTAGATGGAATAAAAGATTTCATGCGTCTTTGCAAGAAACCCAGGCATGTGATTACATTTTTGACAATAATAAAAATGTTGGATAAAGAAGAATTTTTTAAGAACTTTTATTTTTAAGGATTCTAAATCAAATTCATAAATACAAGAAGAAAAAACAAGCGCCTCGTCCGGGGTTTGAAACCGGGATCTTCCGTTTCCCGGGCGACTGCTCTTACCACTGAGCTAACGAGACAGATGATTTTCCTTCCTTTTTCTTCTTGTATTTATGAATTTGATTTAGAATCGTTAAAAATAAAAGTTCTTAAAAAATTCTTCATTATCCATCATTGACTGATCCTAACAAGTGTAGGTCTCGTCCGGGAAGAAATAAATAAAAATGTGATCGAACAAACTAAGATTGTTCGATATTTCAATGCCTAAAATGTTTAGAGATGGCGAAATTTAGATATCTACTTCATCGATGAAAATGAGTTGAGCAGGTGTTGCGGTACGTTTACGTGGTTTGGAATACTTAAATAAGACCCCTTTCATTCTGCCACAAGTTCTAATGGAATTGTTTAGTGACTTATACATGTGGCTTCGTTTCTCAACTATAACATTCACGTGGGAATTAACGTCTGCAAAACTATGAATAAAATATTAAAAGTGAGAATTAGTAGATCCTTTAGTAAAAATAGATCCGTCCAATATAACTTGGAGTGAATGGCGGGAGAAAAAACTTTCAATTCATTTTAAGAGAAAATCTAGACCTAATGCATGAAGTTTAGCTAAAAGAGCAGAATGCCAGACTCTATCGACTCTATCGTATGCCTTTGAAATATCTAAACCAACGATTTCAAATTCACCAAAATTATGGAGACATTGGTTCCAACTTTCGGTAAGGAATATTAACAAATCTCCAGCGGCCAGCACAAAAGCCGTATTGGCAGTCGCTAGTAAGGTGACTAGCTTCTAAATATTTCATCAATTGTGTGCTGATGAGTGCTTCGAAAACCTTGGGAAGAATCAAGGTAAAGGCAAATGGTCTATAATTTGGGGGATTGCTTGCCTCTTTTTTTCGGTATTGGCTGAACATGAGCAAGTTTACATGTCGATGAAAGACTCCTGCTGAATTAGTTTGCGTAGAGATTTAGCTAAAGAAGAAGTGCAGCACTTGAGTATCAGAGGCTTCTTATAATTTATAATGATGAAAACTCTACTTCGCAAGTCACTCGCATCATTGGCAATGTTAACAAAAACTTGTAAATGCAACCATCACAACGATTACATTTTTCAGCTTGGTAGTTCTTAATATTTTCCTATTCACTTATAGAATATTGCTGAGTTATTGGTGATTCGTTTTTATCTTAGAGATCTACTTCTTTACCATTAATGTTCTCCTACAATTTTAAAGAAAGCTGAGAAAAAAAGAGCTCCCAAAAGACAAAAATTCGTTGCAAACTTGTTCTTTGTAAACTCACAAACTTTATTAGGCGCATGGTTCTGTAGTCTATTCCATACGATTTTACGAAATATTCGGGAATCAAAGTAATCTATTTTCATAAAAACTACATTCTTTGTGCCCAGCAAATCGACTTTTATCGGCGTTACAATTGTGTCAAGAATTACCTATATTATTTTCTACGTCAATATTATCATATTCTTTTTGGAAAATTTCTAAATACTGAAAACCACCAATACGCAAAGTTTCCAATCATTCTAAAATCTGAAATAGTGGTTCGCAAATACTTTGAAACTGGACTAGGTCAAGAACGAATCGACATTCATCATCGTTAATGGTCTCAGGTCAGACAAGAGTAAGCTGAAATTTTCAGATTTGAAAATGTCCAAATACTTTCAAAATTTTTAGGGTTCCGTACCCTATTACTAAGCCTCCAATTTCCGACCGTCTGTCTGCTACCGGGCTGTATCTCATAAACCGTAATAGGTAGACAGCTCGGAATTTCATAGAGTATTTCTATTACCGCTATAACAACAAATATTAAAAATTAAAGAGGGCCCTTCGTTTTATTCTCATTCATTATTATTATCATAAGTAGGCATTTTTTTATCAAATTTCCTTTACTCTCATTTGAAACAATAAATAAAAAGTACATTTTGTTAAATTTTGTACGATGGTACGGAACCTTAAATTATACATATAACAAAAAAGATAGTCTATGAGGAAGAAAAACTTAAGCATTTTTCTGCATGTAGTAGAACCGTATCGATGCCTGCAACTTAGTAATGGAAGTAGTAAACTACGATATTTTCACACCGGGCGAAAAATTTACTGGTTGAAACTTTATGAAGTATTGAAGAAATTCAATACAAGAGATCCCATTATATCACAAAATATGTAAATTAATTTTTAAGTTTATAATTTTATAATATTTTTAGAACTTTTTATATTTTTACGAATTTTTCTATTGCCCCGTTTATTATCTGATAATATTTTTTGGCGTTGCCTTTGTATGGCTACTGTAACTTAAGGCGACAATGACAATTCAATTATAAACAAACAAACCGGCATTGGAAAATGTTTAATTTTTTCGCCACGGCTGCTTATTTTTATAAATATTTCACTCTTATTTTGTTTAAAACACTATAATTTATTATTAAAAGAATTAAGCTTACCTACAAAATGATTGGTTGTTTCTGTAGCACAGCACAGCGCACTTCATCGCGATAATTCAAGACTCCGGAGTCTCGATTATATAAAATCCCGTTCACAAAACAATATTTCACTATTGTACCACACTACTATTAAGTAAAAATCACTTTTAATTAGTTATTACTACAAGTAGCTAAATCAAAACCGAACTTCTTGTCATAAAATTTTAAATGTCAAAAATAAATTAGAATTTTCAAACCGACCGTCCGTCCCCAACGTGTCACAAGAAAAAATGCTTATCACACGTACACTAATTTTACACAGCATAGCTTATCTTTTCTTTATATAATTTAAGTACGGAACCCTTCGTGCGCTAGTCCGACTCGCACTTGACCGATTTTTTAGAGGACCATCGGGTTTTTCCAGTAAGACATAATTTACACAAATCTTTAAAAAGTTGTTTTGTAATAATCCAAATAACTGGAAATAGCAGGCATTTTTCTGAGCACTTTTATATATCACTACCTAATTAAAAACATGAGCGTGGTATTATGTTTAAACCTTATTTGAATATTTGCTTTCAAATTAACAGAAACTCCATTGTATTAACCACTCATTGTTGCAGCACTATCACAGGAATGGTGGTGAAATTTTCGATGTCAAAATAGTATTCTTCTTAAGATCTTTGAAGCAAATAAAAAAGTTCCACTCCTTGGCTGAAAATCACTCTGTTCACAACAATTAAACGTTCAACAACTTCATGTTCTGTCCTTAGGCTTAACCCAAACGAAAACTTTTTAGGGAAAGAAGAAATTTCTTTCCCTTTCTTTCCTTATAAGATTACCGAAATTAATTATTCACGTGTTCAATTAAGTCACAGTTTTTTATATAAACAATAACTGTACCACAAATTCACAACACGTAATGATTATTAAATTATTATATTATCACTTTAAATTGCAAATAAACATCTGTACAGCACGGTACAGCCGTCCGACGAGAAATTTCAGAAATTTCGCAATTTCAAAATGCCCGGCTTGCTGTAGTATTGGTATGCTGCCCGTACTCCCGATTGAAACTTGGTAGCACGGACTTTTTCCTACCCCCGAATACTTCTCACCTTTAAAAGTGCCAATATCCGCCACTTACAAATCTGATGTCAGTGCTGGAATCCAACAAAACAAAATAAATCCAGCAAATATAAAATTTGCTGACGTATTAAAAAATTACAAATAAAATTATGAGCGTAAAATTTTCGAAAACTCAATAATTTTGTAATTCATTTTTACATTCCCTCCATGAGGTAGCTTACTTGACTTTACATTCCCGTTAATAATAACGAGTGTATGATGATATTACTAAATCTGTATCCATCTAGTATCTTTATTTGTCGCTGATCGCTGTAATTTTGTTTAGCACTTTTTACCACTGGCAGCGCCGGCGTTTTCATAGTAGCAAACGGAGGAGCTGCAGCGACCGCCAAATTAATGGTGACACAAAAAAATTAAGAACATTCCACACAACTTGTTGGTTTATTGGTACGAAATCACAAAAAGTAATATATAATGTTGGTAAAAGTAGCTGCCATGGGGATAAATTTAGCAATACAATAATGAAAACAATGCATGAAACTAGTTGTTAATCAAGACACAAGTATATTTCGATTCATTTGTATATGGATTGACAACCTTTCCTTGCCTTGATTCAGTCTATATGTGTCTCATTATTGGAAGATTTCGACTGTCCCGAATTTGAAGTTGTTACGATTTTCTGAAATCTCAATAGATATGTATGTCAAAGTTGTGGGGGTTCGACGAAATTCCAAAACAAAAATATCTCGAAGCAATGCAATTTTTAAACCCATAAAAAGTAATAGTAATAATACTTCAGGTTTAATTCCCATATAGAGCCAAGTACTTAAGTAATTAAGACGCAAGCTTCAGTCGGCTTGTTTGTTCAGCTTTCAGTAAGACGAAAAAATGACTGCAGTTTTCTTTAGTGTTATCTTCAACTACAAAGATAGCTCTCGGAAGTTGCTTTACTTAGCACATAATAAAGTTCAGCAGGAATAGCCTGTGCCTCTGCACTGTACTATGGAGAAAACAGCTAATATTCCCGAGGTAACATACATAGATGAGGTAATTAACTACCATAAAAAATTGTCACAAATCCAAGCCCCCATTCGACTTGATCAACAGTTCCCACTTGTCTCTTAATCAAAGAGCTTTCTAATTCCAATATGAGCAAGCAAAGTATATAGAGATCATTTACATGTGGGAGTAAAATATATCCTCCAGGATTAACCAATTAAAATTCAAAATTTTGGAATTTTAATTATTAATTTCCGAACAATTATTTAAAACAAAGTGAAACATTTCATTCGATTCGATTCGTAGCCCATCCCAACTCTGTATATATGATACCACTCAATCAAATTGGGACGCATTTGACTTAATTGCTCATGAAAAATTTATTTAGATCTGATACTTGACCACCCACCCAGTAGTGGCAAATTATTATTCGTCAAGTGGCGCCGCTATATGTAAGAGCTGACGCGCTCTTGAACAGGCGGACATTGAAGGAACTCGTCTAGGTGGTATTCAATTCGCTCTTTGCAAAGTACATGAAGTCCGGTTATCTAAAGAACTTTTTTTTTCGTTTCGCAAAATATGCAAATCTCGGGACACACCTTCTTAATCACATCATCAATGGTACGCCAACAATTAGTATGAATCTCATTGGGATAATTATTTTTATGGTCCAATCGTTACTGGCTGGTGGCTGATTTGCATTGCCAGATTGGTAATTATTATCCAACGAAAATTTATCGGAAATTGTCATTACACGTAAGACCAATAACGGTTCTGCCTGATCATAAGAAGGAAGGTAACCAAACGATCTTTTGTGGATGACTTTGATTGTTGCTTGCACTCAGTTTATGGTGAACTCGTTTCTGCGATTCTGTGTTAACACCACCACCAATACTTTAAACCGATATCTTTTCTGGCTTCGATTATGTCACTCTGGAAAAACAATTTTGATATAATATTGCTGTTTGCGATCAGAGCAGACTATGTTGTTGTTTGTTGTATCTCTCTCACCACGGACTAAGCACTCATCCGCAGTGCTAATTAAGATGTTTTTTCTGATTAAAGCAAGGTATTTACTGAGAATAAAAATCCCCACTGTTAGCATTTTCAAAGTACCTGTTACACAGTTTCTTTCCCTTCCCGATTCAAAAAAGTGCTTCCTCCCCTGTATTTCAGCGCAGTTACTGTCTATCAGCCTAACTGTCTAATATATGTCCTGTTCAAATCTAATTATGTCCACTTCCGTACAAAATTCAATTAGGTAAAGTTTGCAACCTCTTCCCTAGAAGTTGGCTAACCTTCAGTTCACTGATGTCTAGCCGTAATTTCCCAAGGGTGATAATTTGACGCCAAGTAATTATGCAAACCCCTGCATGTACATCCTAAGTGTTTTCTCAATTGGTCTTTCTTAAGTGCTTTCTCAGTAGACAGTTACCGATAATCAAACCATCTGTGAGCGTTTTCCTCCACTTCTGAGACAAGTCATAATCATTTCAGATTTCATTTCACAATTCCTCGCAAACATACGCTCAAATTTATCTAGCAGCCCTAAATTATTGAGGCCGTTGTTCTGGAATGAATGTGATCTGAAGTAATCAAAATTCGTAGCTCCTTATCCGTTATTAGTAATGTTGAACTGGAAACTACTTAGGACACTCGTTCCCGTTGACAATTAACCAATGTGTTATTAGTCAATGTACCAGTATCTAACACAGGCATTGGTAAACAAGACTTTTATTCTTCAGTATAAAAAAATAAATTAAGCCTACGGTTAATATCACACGCTTTAAAATGTCCAAGGCAAAGGAATCAAAGCCCATTTCTGCATACTATCGCCCCTACAGGAAGTAGTTTTAACGGAATAATTCTTAGTTTTTGAACCTTCTTCTGCGGTCAAGCACAGGTTTAAAGAGGAATGACGTATTTCTTGACTCTGTAAAAAATAACTTCCTAAATAGTTATAATAATAGACAGAAGTTAGAGATGGTTACATTCACATCATACTCCCACATCTGCCGTTCACTCCCGTGACACTGGAAGAGTCGCACATGCGATACATTTGAGTGGCCATCGTAAGCATCCAAACAAATGTTTTCATTGGTCATTATCTAAAAAGAAAGAAAGCAAAAAGCAAACATTAAATATTTGGTGTAAGCTTCAATTTTTAAATAATTACCAGTCCTTTCGGAGAAATCACAAACATATCCTGAAGCTTTCGATCAGGATTACAATTACCAACAGTTGCCGATGATAAAAGCGAGCTGCCGTAAGGAGAATTATTAACACCTGACCTAAGACAACGGTCACGTTCAAGATCAAGTACTCCTAGCAACTTGTCGGCGTGTCTTAATAGAATCCTGAACAACGAAGTCCAAGAATGATCAGTCAGTCTTCCAGGGATGCTGTACAAATATTTTTCATATATTCTCGTTAGGGATGTCTTTCCATTCAGCAAAACAATTTTTCCGAAAAATCTGTCCTTCCCAGGAAAGAAGTTATTCGGCCATATATTTTCCAAGTACCACTGATAGGATTCACATTTGAGTCGCTTTCGCAATTCTTTTCGATCTCTAACATCCTGTAGAAATGAGCTTATGTTCAAGAAACAGGTAATTTGCACTCTCAAGTTTATCTTACCAATTCTTTCTTTAAATTAACATCAATTGGATTGTACATGAAAAAAAAATCTGCCCACTCATCCATCCAAACCAGAGCGGCACGCGCTAGATTAGTATTAAGGATTTCATTTACACCTCCTGGAAACGTGTACGGAGAGCTTTTACGAAATAAATGTCCCACATGTGAGCATGGACATATCTCTACAGAACCTCCACATTGCCAGATCCGAAAAGACATTTCCACATTTTCTCCTCCCCATATCTGCAATGTAAGTGTGGTTATTAATTTTTCAAGCATTGGAAACCTGATATAGCTCTAAGATGCATCGTAACAGTTCAACCTGAATGCAAATACTAGTCATGCAATGATTGCAACTTGGGGGGCGGGGGCACTGTCCGTTAGATGTACCAACAAAAAGTCGGTTCTATTAGTCGTCATAATTGGGATCATCGGCAAGGCCTTGCACACAATTTCTTTTTCTAGGAAAGGCACGGGACGATCACTGCAAAGCCATAAGCAAAGCTTGTTGAGGGCTTTAAAATGCAAAAGGCTTATCGCCTACCAGAGTACTACAGTGTTTGAAACTAAAAATTTAACTATTATTAAAGCTGTCCACCTATTGTCAACCCCTAACAATTCATTAGGCAGTAACAAAAAATTATATTGATAGTTAAAACCAGTGAAGTGGCGTAACAAGAATAGCCGAGGTACTTGCCAGAGAAGACTCAAGTAAGCAGGTCTCTCAAGCGGATAGATTGGTGAAACGCCTCTGTAATCAGTTAAAATATAAATTCCTCTCAATGCCATTCAGCTTGCCATAGATTGGGTCAGCTAATTACAATGGTATTCTTCGCGTTGCTTCACGATAACACATGCGATGCTGTTTATATTTAATCATCGATCGCTTTTTCAAAAGATCACTACCACCTTACCCATCCAATCAGAACCACGGTATATAAATTAGGACCAATTTGTGGATAACGTATATTAGCGATATAGTTTGATTCATGGCTTGCGAAGTATCTACCTCTTTTCATGCTTTGGATCAGCATTAACGAAATCTCAGTAAAATCAAATACTTTCGTTGTTATGTATAACGACCACACGCGAAAGGTAAGTTAACAAAAAGAACTTTAACGAACTTAAGCGCATAATAACATAATAAACGGCACAACTGGCTCGAGACTTTGATAACGTTGTAAAACGCCATAAGTTGAGTCCTATAAGAAGCACGGCAATTATGTAAGCATGCACACTTCGAGTGGAACCAAACTTGAGGAAGCAGTGTTTATATTATAGGAACGTGATGGGATTCATTACCATGGAGGGTTCTAAATTTGAAAACATGACTGGACAAGAGAACTTTGTAATTGTCTCCAAATTTCTACACGATTGGCTTCTGAAATTCACTAAATGGGGTACAGGATATAATAACATATATAACAATTGCCACGTCCCATTAGGAATTATAAGATACAGATTCCTTTCTACGTAAAAGTCAATAACGAAAACTGGCTACATATTGACTGCCCAGGCTCAGAACGATCATCTTAGAGAAAAAGCAAATTTATTGGAATTATTTACAGAAACAAGGCCTATCACAGCAGCACATCTTTAACTTTGCGATCGCAGTATCAAGTCAAGAGAACTAGGAACGTATTTACGACAATAGGACATTGGAAAAAGACGCATATAACGTAATTTGGAAGATGAAGCTGCTGCTTATAAGTACCTTCATTTTTTCATCGTAAGCCCCCATTTCAAAGAAATAATCTCGATTGATTGCGAACAATCCTCCAGCCATGGCTGGCGTTGGAATCGCACCAGTTATATCTTCCGTACGCTTTTGAAGTTGATCACTGCCTAGAACAAACCACCTGAAAAAAGCAGCAAAAGTCCAATTTCTCTATAAACAAACGTAAATTTTTGTCAAACCTAAAGTGGAGCTGCCAATTAAATGCTCCCCAATGGTTCTCAAAGGTTTTTGTGTAACTGAAGTTGTCATCAGATATGATGTCAATGACTGGGCTCACAACACTTTTTGGATTCTCCTTAACTCGACCTAGTAGAGGTTCTAGCCAACCAGGGGAGCACTCACAGTGCGCGTCCAAGAATGTCAAAACCTAAATTTGTATAGGTATACAAAAAATTGGCCATAGTACACAAAATTTAAATTTACTTCGCCTTTAGATTTGTTGGCACCCAAGAGCCTTGCCGGAACCAAACCTTGTCTCTCCTTCAAACGCAGAACTTTAGTAGGCACTGGAAGTGTTGTCACATAGATTTCTAGATCACTTTTTAGGAATTCTTTAAATCGGAAATATTTTAGTAAATTTGTCACAAAGGCAAAAACATGTTCAGTACCTCGATCACTGGCATCGTCTACCAGGAGTATTTCTTTAATAAGGTGCCTAGGAGATCTGTTTATAACACTCCATACAGTTCGAAGTAATACTGACCACGCTTCATTGTGAAAGACAATTATAATTGAAGTATTTGGCAAATTTTCTGGGTACTTCTTAGCAACACATCTGATATAAGATTAAGAATTAAAGGGAGTGCTAGAAAATCAACCAAAACTTACTCTTTCGTCCTGTAATCCTTAAGAGTTCTATTCAGAGGTATCCTATCGCTTGCAAGAAGATTAAAACGATTAATTTGAAACATTCGTTGCATGACTAAAGTCTCGTGGGCGGGGATTATGACTGGCCGACCCATCACTCCTTCAGATTCCAGTGGAGAAAAATTGTTTTTGTTGTAATCATCTAAAAATATTTCCACCAATTTTATCGATATTCTTATTGCATAAATAGTAAAAGGTAAGGATTCAGTTTTCAGCAAAAATAGCCAACACCTTGGTTAGAAAGCGAAAGGAAGGGGCATGTATAATGAAGATGAAACCTTTCGACATATTCCCAAAAATGTTTCCAGTTCCGATGTAGTTCGCAACTATGACATTACTCTTGCTTTTTTCTCTCAGCGTTTTGTGTGACTCCCAATTTCTAGAAAATTTCAAAACGCATTAGCTTATTACACAATAAATGAAAAAATTGTTATGAAAGTACTTTAGTCTCATATCTTCAGTCTGCATACTTTGCAGGTAAACGTTGATGCTAATTGCAAACATGAAAAATGAGAAAAATAATAAGAACAGGTACAGTATCCAAAGTACACGAAGTTTACGAAACGGCAGCCCCATTTTTACTTAAAACCTATCCTATTTTCGTGAAATGGGAAAAATGAAATTCAGCAAAACGCCATGGAACAACCGCACGTAAACAAGTTCTGAGACTTTCATTTTGACAGCAACGGATTATTTCATAAAAACAAGCACAGGGTAGTCAAAAGTGTTATAAACCAGCAGGGTTGTGTTTTTGTCGTTTATAGATGAAGTACTTCATTCGTTAATTGGATGAATTTAAAAAAAAAAAAAATTTGAAAAATGCCTTGTGTGAAGTCTCCAAAAATAGCATTTTAAGCATAATATGGAGTTCGAGTATTGGTAAAATTTAACGCGGTGTCCAAAAAATAGCAAAAAGTTGACGTAAAGTTTGTTGTGGAGAAATCGAAAGTAAAATGAGTGGAGATTTACAAAACGCCATCTGTCTTATAATAGAAAATAGGAACATTTTACTCTGCTTTTATAAGTAGATATCACTTTTTACTCGAATTTATCCATAGATGTCACTTTTTACTCGAATATACAAACATACATTATTCTTTTTTTTACAATAATAAGCACCATGATAAATTTTGAAATACAATGCAAATGATAATGGTAGCTCTTTGTTGTTTTTAATCAAATTTAATGTTGAAAAAATTGTGTCAGTAGCAGCATAAATTTATCAGATATGTGGCCAGTTGCCTATAAATGTATTGATCAAGTCTGTTTTTTAAAATTTGTATGTTTAACCAAAAGTTTAAAACAGTAGATGATGCAACAGAGCTATTGTGTTATAGCATTTGTGTAGATGATAAAAATGGTGTAGATTTCGTTAAGTACGTACATAATGCAAGTGGAGTAAAGACAAAAAAGTATACATATTTATGTGTCCAAGATTTCGTACAACGTTGGACATCTTGATAGTTAAAAAGTAGAATAGTAGATATTTAAGTAGAAAAAATCCTAAGCCGCAATTAGGAATATACAAAGAAGTAAGGAAAATTGTAAAATATAAGCTTACTATTCAGGTATAAAATAAGTATTTGAATTAAGGCACGGTGTCAGATGGTGTCCACATGTGCGCGATATTCTTGTTTAATAATTTTTTGGTAGGCATTAGACCGTTTACTGTAGGTGTATGCAAACAATTTCTTGTTTTCGTTTTTATTAGATTTAATTGTGAAAATACTCGCTCGCAGGTAGCACTACTATGAGGCAAGCCTAGAATAGAACCTGGAATCATTTCCTCTCCAATCTCGTTTTTTAATGTAAATATCTCAAACCAAAAATCTTTCAGACCTAGATCTCGTCTGTTAAATTTAAAATCAACCTCCACACTTTGTCCAAATTTTCGTATATATCTTTATTGTTATGAAACTATGCTGAGCGATTGACTTGGACGTGAAGTCCAGACTACCAGCATGAGCTGACAGATCTCTCGGTAGACAGCATTGAAGTGCAGGGCGGCACGCTAGCTATTGGCGGAGTGTGTGGGAGGGTTCCATGAATACCTGCCGTAGTCACCTGCCATATACAAAAATTTCGTACTAAAACGAAAAAGCCGCAACACACCCGGTCCAGAAGGTACATCCTTTACATCACCTCCTATGCAGGCGCACATTTTTTGCCTTACTTCTGCTTGCCTTATCCACCCAATGACACTGAGGGCAGAGTATTTTTCATTGTCCCTATTGATGATCTCAAAAAGAGCGGAGTAGATAACCTAGTCAACCTCCGTAGTGAGAAGGCTCCAGGAGAGTGAGAGGAGAAAGAAAAGAAACTTTACTGATGCATGTTCACGTTATCATATATTCATCAATATTTTCCTTTTTACATTATAATTATAAAAGTTTTAGTAAACGAATAATTCTTAATTGGTACAACCTACTCTTTGTGTCCTCCTGAATGGTGGTCACAACAGTATCTTTATTCAGGATAATAGTTCCTATAAAGGAATGAACAATCTACAACAAAATTTGTTTCTTCAGAACTAACAATTTTCTAAAAGTAGTCCACCGAACCTAATTAGACGACACTCTAATTCCGGTATACCTACGCTATCAAAATAATATTCCTATCCGGCACAATTTCCAATCTGATTATGAATACCTCTATCTGAAATGCAGTCCAATGCAGTAGGAAGAATGGTCATAAATAATTCATTAATTATGTTCGCCAGTACTAGCCTAATATATATACAAAATAGTATTTCGGCTCAGACCGCGGTTACTGTGGTGTTCGTGAACAGCATCGATGGTACAGGTACATAATCATGGTCAATATTTTAGATTTAATAAACAATACGTTGATAAGAAAAGGTAATACTAAATATTTTGACTTACGTTTTACTCTGCGTGATCTCTCGAAGGAACTCCTTGGAGGCACTAAGTAGCTTAGACGGCTGAAACAGAAACAGAATTATCGATTCTACGCCCTTTAAGAAAAAATCTGACATTTTGGGTGACTCGCGTGACTCTTTTACTGCGAATGATCAATCGATTGATTGCAATTTCAAAATTTATCAACAAATCTCTCCCTCATTGGACTAATCAGATTCTCGTGACTTTAAATTGAAAAAAAATATATATGCTTGATGTCATCTAATTGTAGGTGGGCGTTTCCTAATCCTAGCTTAACATTGCCCGTCCGGAACTTTAACCCTTCCTTTTAATTCCAGTCTTCAAAACTATCTAATTTTAGTAATTTAATCATTATCACTAATTATTTAAGTGTAGGACTTTAATCAAATTCATTTCGTTGTAAGTTATTAGCATAAATTCTGGAAAAAAATTATAAAAAAAGCTTATCTCGCTTTAAATCATTGAAATATTTGAAGTAACTTAAGATTTTTGGATAAAGAAGAATTTTAAGAACTTTTATTTTTAACGATTCTAAATCAAATTAATAAATACAACAAGAAAAAACAACCGCCTCGTCCGGGGTATGAAACCGGGATCTGTTTTTTCTTCTTGTATTTATTAATTTGATTTAGAATCGTTAAAAATAAAAGTTCTTAAAATTCTTCTTTATCCATCATTGACTGATTCTAACAAGTGTAGGTTCGATTCCCGTCCGGGAAAAAATAAATTAAGATTTTTGTCAAAAAGAACTAAGCTTTCCTTCTGTTGGGCTCTACGTGATTTTACTTTTACTCTGAGCCTAGGTGTGGCTTAGTTCTGGCTCAATATTGCACGTGTGGAATTCACGCGCCTTCCTCTTACTCTTAGCTTTTGCAGAATTTTTCGAAAGTTTAATTGTTCCCTATTTCACTGAACTCTTAACGTGTATTGTAACTGCCGTATATGTATATATATGTATTAATATAATAAAAACGTATTAGCAATATCTATTCTAAGGAACTTTACTTGGTCGATGTACAGGCAATTGTTCAAAAGAAAACATAATTAAATTTTTCTATAATTACGCGTTCACTTTGGTTTTACACCTCCCCTTCTCGTCTTCCTCGCAGCGTGAAATTGGACGCCATTTCGTGTTCAATCATGACACCGTACCGTTTCCCGTTTACATCTAATGAATACGTTTTCTTTGGTACCTTAAAATCTCCGTTCTCTCCCTAGATAAATGGGGGTTCAGAGCTCCCTGGTCCTACTTCTTCGAAGGCCCTTTTCTCTTTTTACTTTTTGTTTTTTGTTTATATTTGATTTATTTTTGTTTTTTTTTGCTATATGAAAGGAGAGTGACGAAATTAGTGACGGATGCATTACAGCATTTGAATACTTACTTGTGATGTTTTCTCTATGTGCCCCCCCCTTTTTTTTGTATTTTCCCCGTGTCATTTTCCAGGTGGCATTGGGAGCCGGGAATGTCTGAGCCCCGCCTAAGCGATGAGGATTACGGATAATCTACTCAACCATCGATGAGAATCCCCTACTCCCCTACTCTCATCATGAAGATTTGCGTTCCTCAGAATCATTCTTAGAATTTGATATTCACCATATACCACCAAGTATTAAATACGATGCCGTAATTTACGAAAATTACCTTCTGTACTTCACTAATCCACTACTTTCATACACTTCACAGCTATTGTACGACCAATTTAAATTCCATTCCTGACTTCTTCGGAATGGCGACTTTAGTGAAGAGGAATTTCTTCTGGCATATGCGATTCTTCATCCTTATTTAGGGCCTATCCGGATCCAAGTCTTCGTCTTCGTCTTCGTCTTGTTATTACAGCTAGTGACGTAACATCGAGACAAGCTCTATCCGAATCCATGTCTATGCCACCGAGCTTTGCTAGTTTGTATAACAGTTTTGACATTTGGTTAGCTTGATCACCGAGTCAAGGTTCGAGTTGACTTATTTAAATAGACAACGTATTGTGAGGTTATGTTTGTTTGCTGTCTGTGATATCAAGCTGAGCAAAGGAACGAATTCGGACAGGTTAGCTTCGTCTTCGTCTAACTATTATAATAGCTGAGCTTGTTGTGTTACGTCACTAGCTGTAATAACAAGACGAAGACGAAGATGAAGACTTGGATCCGGACAGGCCCTTAGTACTGACTTTTTCGTGCTTTGACCCAGCCAGGTTCCACTCGGTGGTTCAGTCACAGGGGGCCTATTCTTGAATTACGAATGGTTTTTAAGAATTCGTTATATAACGAATGGTTTGGATACGAAAATAACGAATACGGATTACAAGAATACCAGGTGCACATTTACTTCGAATGGTTTTGATAGCTTAACGTATACGGAATATGCCTTCAAGAATAAGGCTCCAGATGGGAGACCGGCGTACACGTAGCATTTTCCGTGCAGTACGGAACGACCATAACATTATCTTCTTGCATTATATTCAGAAAAACCGAAATGAGTAGTACCAAGCTTTCTCCCAAAGTTTTTGGACTTATGCATGTCGCTGTGCTTAGGATTTTATCATTAAAATTCATCCTTTTTTTAAATTTTTTGCAAAGAACTATATAATAGCCTAAACATTTTTTTTATTGCCAACATTTCATCGGTAGTTGTTGAATCTATTAGGAGTTGCGTATTAGGCCCAAAACAAATTAAGCTCGTATCTATGTATATGTCATTCTTCTTTTTAGAAGTCTACATCAGTGAAATTTTGTCTTTTGAAGAAATTTGATAAAATCGTTTTGAAGTAACATTTGATTGTTTCAAGAAGAATATGCACGCTCGGGTTCTCTGCCTGAAACTCTGTATTTAATTTATTAGTTACTTTAAAAATATATGATAGAAATAGCATATATATTTGATTTTTGTTAGTCATTTGTACATTTATCTTTATCGCAGGATATAAAAAAATTTCGGAGGGGTATCCATTGTTCGAGAATTCTGTTCATTACATTTTCAAGAGCTAACCATCTTGTGAAAGATGTTTTTAAAATTTTATGGACTTTTACATCGAAATAATTCTGAAACTCCTTGAATTCTGATTGCCTTTTGGCACTGTGAGAAAAAAATAAATATATATTTCGCACTAACTTGTCCACACTGTCTGGGATATTTTTTCCTGTCGCTGAACAACACAAGTGTAGCGAATGTCATGCACATCCCATTACATAATAATGTGGATTATTATTTTTGAAAAGTTCTTTGACACCACCTTTACTCCCCATTATCACGAGCAGATCCTATCAGATTCTGCATAGAAATTTCAAACTGGCCAAAAAGGTAGAAAATTGAATCATAGATACACTTCCCGTCTATCTTATCCAATTCAATTAAGGACAAAAACCTGTCTCTAACTTTTCCTGTAGCATAGTCGAAATATTTGCAAATTAAGGATAGATATTTTTTTGTACTTATATTTGTTGTTTCGTCTACTATGATTGAAAATGCTTGGAAATCGTTTTGATGATTTTTGTTTTCCCACATTTACATTGGCGAGGTTGGAATCAATAGTAACAGGTTTAATTAGTTCAATAAGAAGGCTAATTAGTATAAAAGGCAAATTGTGCTCTACTAAAAATATCATTATTCTTAATTCTGCTACTTTAAGCTTCGTTTGTTAAATTCTTCTGCTTTTCTTGGATAACTTACAGTTGCCTGATTTTTTAGAGAATTTAAAATTTTTTGATGGTAAGTACTCACTTTCTTCACTCATTTCCGGCTGTTTTCTTTAACCCAGTGGAATCCCGATAGCCAGGCTGATCTAAACTGTTGAGTCCATTTTAACCTTTTTTTGCCTTTTTGGCATTGAAATCTTCCGCAGTTTTGAAAACGGTAATGTCCTCATTGGGATTCACAAATTCACTGTCATGCAATAAACATGTTGAGGTTATTTTAACTGCTTTGTGCAGTGACTGCAATACCTCATAAGCTCCTAATTAAGGAGGACCTCCCTTGCCAAGTTTTCATTGAAATTACTTTGTGCCATATTTCTTTCCTAGAAAATTAAACACACAAAATCCACTTAACAGAATTTTTATAGAATTACGCATTTAAATAATACTTGAAATAAGATTAGGAAGCACTTAGGACGAGAATTACTATTCAATAAGAGTATACGAATTAAAGAATGAAAAACCTCTTCAAAAATCAAACTTGCACAGATGGGTGACTATACGAAATGACAAACGGGCAGTCATCTAGGGTATCAGGAATTGGTCTTACAAACCAATTCTAGCTTTTTTACTTGTTTTATACAAATTGTCACATAACGAAAGTAGATGTGTCAGATTATGCCCACATAATTAATCCTTGACCGATTTCGTGCTTTGTTAAATGATTGTTTCATACCATAAATGATAAATAATCAATATTTTCGGGCTCTGGTTGGAGGTGCTCCAGCTCCTTTACAATCAAGTTTTCTAAATCGCTTTAGTTCTACAATATCATATTTGTAATCCTCTAATTTAATAATTGAGGATTTTTCACTTGAAGAATTGCTGCTTGATGACTGCGGCTGTGGCTGACTCTAATTCTACCATGAAGTACATGGTGGGTCCCATTGCCGCAGGCTGTGTGTGTCAGCTGAGTAGAATAGAAATTCTTTCCAATGCTCCATATTTTATAGTTTGTGCTAGTAGCATCTCTCTTACCTTTGCAAAGAATATAAAACTTAAAAGCTTAAAGCAAAGATAATATTTTCTCATGCTCAAACTATTATAGCGGTGGATAGGATAAAAATTTGATTTTTCCGTTTACTGGTATTCCCCCTTCAGGAAGTCTTGAGGTTTTCGAGCAAAAGTAATCAAAAATAATTTATCTGAAACTTTGTTTTCAGGGATAATGGATATGTCCGTTCTCCTTGAATATCTAAAAATGCGCAGTCTAAATTATATATATATATATATATATTTTTTTTTTAAATTTTTTCCTTAATGGGTTTTGAGTAAGCTAAATACAATACTCCAATTATAATACCCTGCCTAATTTACTGAGTTCTTAATTGATTAAAATTAGGTCAAAATTTGAATAGGTACTGTTATGTACTTTTTACATTTCATACATTGTCGCATTTTTCACGACATAAAATCTTTAAAATTAATTATTAATTTTCATATTTTACGTAAACGCATTTCAAAGTGCAAAGACGCACTTAATTTAAAAGTTCCATAGAAAATCTCCATAAACAGCTTTAGATAAACATTTCTTCAGAATCAAAAATCAAAATCTAAGTCTTTTAAAATTCATATGAATTAATAAACAAATAACTAATCATTCAAATGCTTAAGTGATTCATAATGATACCATTAAGCGAAAATCCAAATGCAATAAACAGTAAATATCAAATTTCAATTTAGCGTGAATATAAACATTGTTTCCATTGCTACAATAATATCTGAAATTAATATTGGAAGCTTAAAAGCTTTCATGTAAGCATAAACGCTTGACTTAAAAGCATCAATGTAAACAAAAGTCTTGAGTTAAAAAGCATAAACATGAACACTTGGAAATCTTAAATTCAAGTTTATATATATAAATAAACATGAATATATCCAATTTAACTATGGATACTCAATATTGAATAGATCATAAACATAAATATTCGCGCCGTGGCATTTGTTTACGCGAATAGTTATATTTGTTTGCGCGCATACCCATTTGTTTATGCGAATAGCTATTTGGCAACGCGCTTATTCATCGATAAGTGTAAACAAGAGATGTGGTCCCTTGAATGAATCATGGTAAGGGGAAATGAACGAATAATGTTACATATAATTGGAAAACATTTTCAAGGTTTTAATTGGAGATTGGTCAATTATTGACCAATTGAATAAAATTTTATATCTCATGACGAGATAATTCCCCAATCAAATACGTGTTTCGATTTCATAATTAAGAACCCGCTAATTCTAGTCTAGTTGGGAGTCCAGTTACAATCAATCTAGTTGTGGTGAGTCCAGTTACAATCAATCTAGGAAGTGAAGTCAAAAAGTGCATTTAGTTTGCACCTTTGTTTTTTGAGTTTTAAGTTCAACTTTCAGTCTCACCAATTTTAAAAAGTTAACAAGTGAATTTTGCTTGCATATTTAGTTTTGCGTATAATTGCAAATTTAAATTAGAAGTATCTTGTGAAAATAAAATTTTTATTAAAAAAAAAAAAAATAATAGAAAATAACAGGAAGTATACTTGTGAAAAAGTGTTGTTTTGGAAATAATTGAAATAAAACATAAAAGAGATTTTAGGTGAAAATGAAATTGTTATTTTAAAGTTAATAAAAATTGAATTTGCAATAAAAAAAAATGGAATTAAAAGAGTGGTTAATTAAATTTGGTGTCAGAAGTGATAAATCATTTTTGCTATACGAAAAATCGTTTTAACAGTACCGACAATTGCCGAAATTCTCCATCTGCCACTATTTAGGTTACCAGCATCTTGATTATGAAATTAGAAAACACTATCTACACTACGCCACTGAAAAAGCTTCAATATACAAAAGAAACATTAAAGAAAGCTTCACTCATGAGTCATGTCAAATAAAAACCAACCACGAGACGAGTTTCACCAGGCATACAGAATTTGAAGCCGACTGAGTCATTAAAAGCACAATCTTTATTGAGCCAGGGTAAAGGGGTTGAGGTTGAGATGATAGAAACTCAAATACGTATCTCCACCCTTTATCTTATATATATGAGATGTTCATCCCTTTCGCGCAAATTTATAAACTCCCATGGGGGTTTCGTCAAATGCTTATGTAAAATATTTGAGCCCACCACATCCCCACTTCGGACTAACTAGGAGTTGGGTTTATATAAGAAAATTGGAAAAGCGCTTGGAAAAGTGCCATTTGAAAAACCTCATCATAGCTTTGGAGCCCAGTTCTATGCGTGCAACTATCGCCACACAATCGGGTTGCCTTAGTATCACCAGAGATTCCCGAAAATTGCACGTTATTAACGGGCTATCTGAACTCGTGAGGTGGCACTATAATCGTGGTAAAATAACTGATAGCGTCAGTATACGTTCCACCTGTTATCAACCCGGTGCATTTCGTGAGTGAAAATATACGTAAAGTGTGGATGTGGAGCATTGGTGCTACTTTCGATACCTTATGCTATGATACGCTGTGATTTTGATAAGCTCTCTTAAAGTGTGAAATTGCGTCGTAGAAAGACAATAGCTGCGGGAGTTTGCAAGCGTAAGTCTTCCAAAATCAGTATGGTAAATAAATGTGTGTACTTTGAATTATATTAAAAAGCTTTAATCACAGTCCGTATGATATGCTTCCCCTATCTATCCAATTGACGATGATTCATTCATTCATGCAACTCAATACATCTCGGATTGAAAAGGTAGTACTGGGGGCAGCAGAGCTTAAGAACGGAATGAGTTTGTGCTTATACTGCTGATTTTAGCACATGATGACAGCATAGCGAAAGACAGTGTAAAGAGTAAAAGCACAGCAGACTAATTGAAGTCGGTATCTGTATTTTGATTAATTCTAGATAATCGGTCCATTGTGATGGTTTCGATCGGGTAATTGCATAATTACCTGTCGGTTTAAGGTCAAAATCTGAAGTCCTACATTCACCTCCGAAAACACCCCTCTGAGCTAGCATGTAGCGTTTACTCGCATTGTTGCGTGTCATTGGGACTCTTTTGCATATCTTTCTGGATTTATTAAGTACTTGTTTTATTTTTTTTTTTTTTTATTTGTGCTTTATTATTACTTTGCTTGTACCTACCCACCTTTGATTTTAGGTACTTCGGGTTGAAGTTGAAGGAACCGGTGTGAGAGCTATAATTGGATTACAGAACTTTTGCAAGGTATTAGGTATGTGCTTTGGCAGTGGACTTGCTCTCTGACTTTTAGTTTTATTTAATGTGGGAATTTAAATGGATTCCGACATATCCGTTTTCTGCATATATATTTAGATACGTTGCTGTGATCTGCGATCATTTATATTGTCCCGCCGATGTATGCATGTAGCTCCTGGACATGAAGGTTTCTTTCACTGATGGTGGACTTGAACTTTGGTCAGACGTCAGAGTTGATGAATAGAAAGGGGTCAGGGAATAAATAGAAGCCATATGTAGATAAGTGATTATTTTAAGATTAATTTTCCTTTGGGTGCCGTACCTACCTACTGAGTCATAGAAGTGTTAAGCTTTTCATTTTCATTATTATTTATTAGAGTTGGAACTAGGAATTTAAACATATCATTTCTCACATTATGTATGGCTAAAAATTTTTCCTACCGATCTAATCTTTTCGTAGATTTCAAGCAGACATATATCTATATTGCCTCAACACATTTAACGTAAAAAAAAAATATTCAAAGGTTTGACACAAGCAATATTGGTATTTCGATATAAGTCTGCTACTTTCAATAGTTATAATAGAGTTCAGGTTTTCAGGTGAGTTTCGAACGAAGAATACGAACATGTGAAAAATTGAGGCTGTAAGTTTGCGACAAAATTTGTGAGTCAAACTATAAAAGTGTTTTCATATGTAGACATACTCGTAATTCAACTGAAAACTAGTCCAAAATTGTAATTCCCGGACTATACGCAGTTAATTGTCTGATTTGAATACAGATCATGAACGTATAAGTTATTGAGTGGGCATTAGATGCTTAATGCCAGAATTTAAGATTTAAAATTAAATGATTAAGAAAGAAAAGAATAATAAAAATAAATAATTGAAATAAATAATAAAAATAATTTTGAATTTTATTTACTAATTATACCGAACTAAAACTGTACCCTACTGCTCTGTACACTGTAGCAAGCCGAAAGGAAATGAGTTTAATGTCCCAAAGTAACACCAAAGACGGCGACATGAACAATAAAACGGGAACCAATGACGAATCGGAAAGAAATATCTGCTGTGATATTAAACCACCTATGGCAAGAAGAATCTTCATGTTTCAATGAAGGTATACAGGTAATGTCCTCAGGGACATCCCTCCTGATCAGAATATACTATAGGCTTGATGATCGGGTGCTGATCCAATATACATGAACGCAGAATGTACGTCAGAAGAGATATGTGTGAATGATTAACATTTGTGTAAAGAAGATAGGAATAAGCCGAACGAAATTGGAAATTTTCTTTGTTTTCTAGAAAGAAACAAATAATGTCATATATGTACTTTCGTTTTTTGCATGAATGGGGGAAAACAACTTGGCTATGAACTATTGTAGTGCGACTGAAACAACGAGCTTAAAACAAAAACGGAGAGAACGAATTACCCGATTTATTACCCGAATGATAAAATCTTCTTGAATACCTTCAAAATCCTTTCAAACTATTCATAATAATTGAAGCTAGGATAAACATAGTGGGAATGCAAACTGTTTTCACTTTTAAACCCAACACACTGCCCAAGTAACACTATATACTTTAATAGTCGTATAAACCTTCTGTATGTCATATGACGTCGATACAACTATGCATTACGACAGAATCTTCATAAAATTAAGTCTTATTATAGTCACAATTAATTAGTTTTATAAACGTCGTAAATAAGTCTTTACGTAGTGTAAATTAATTTAGCTATTAGAATGGTCCATATACTTTAACTAAACGACTCTTCATATTACAGTAGTATTACTGTCACAAAACAATCATAATAACTGTTTTACATACCTAATATGACCGCAAAAAAGATAGACATACATGTAATGGTCGGATATACGACGCGTACTGGTTGGTAGTAGTGAAATTTTAATCCGACTGTTTTAAGACTAATCGCTCTTATTTTCCACTAGTATACCACTAATGAGTTACAATACGACTTATATGTCAAAGTGGCCTCAAACAAGAAGATTTTTAAACATTCAGGGAAAAACATTACTTTGATTTCCATATCATTTATAACCAATGTTAATAATGTTCGACCCCGCACGCATGAGGTATGGAAGTAATCTGTCGAACATATATCAGTCGCGTAAAAGTCGGAGAGAAGACACAGACAGTAACGTAATATAAAGGTCCTGCCAGAGTTGTTTATTAGTCATAAACGATTATATAGACTTATATTTTAATAAATAAAAAATATTCACGCATCTATTTTAGAAAATTACACAATAAAGTATGCTCCGCAATATATTTCAATATTTACGTGAAAAGATCCAAATAAATCACATTAATAAAAAGAATATAATATTATGTTTTTCTAAAAAGCTTTTATAGTTTCTAGATGGAGTTAAGTTTGCATCTTAATTTTGACTTAAATAGACAGAAATTTTCATCAAATGTAAAATGGTATTAAGCACTTCAAATTGTCAAATTTACAACTTTGATACTTGTTTAACTTTATTTATATGTTATGAAAAAGTCTTATTAAGGGTTACAAATGAGCTACAACAGGGTCCTATAACTGAAATACGTTTCACCATTTTAGTTATATGAACGTGTGCTACTTGGATGAAATACTGAATATGAACTGTTATTAGGTTAGACATTACGCTCAGTAAAAACTTCGTAGTTTTTTTAATAATTGAAAGTTTAGTTGGAATAATTTGGATTACTTCAAGCTTGAGAAGCTACTCTCGCTTCAATTAAAATCATAAGAAACTGTTCAGTTGTTCAATTTTACCTAAGCGTATGTGGCAGACCTAATAACCGTTCCCATTTAATGTTTCTGAAATCTTAGCTAAATTTAGTTATTAAAAATTACAATTCACTACGAGTATAATTCTTTTATTTTAACTAATAATGATAGCTACAATCTTCCAATTTTTTTTTATAGGGTTGTTTGAAATTGGTTATGATATTTTCGTGTTCTATAATAAAATGCGGAAAACTTAAAGTAGTTCTAGCGGGAAATTTCCAAAACAAAGAAGCTATTATATTTCCGGGTGTTCAGCTAGGTTATCGACTGGCTAACACCTTAAACCTTTCCCTGTGCTTTATTGAAAATGTTGCTGGAAAAATATTTTTTAATACAAAGCTTTTAGGTTTTACCCGTATGTACGTCTGTTCGATACCATTGAAATACTGCGCTGTTAGTGTTACATTTTTTTTGCGCTATACCGATTAGATAAGGAAAACTTTATATTTTTTGCTACTAAGGAACTGCAACTTAGCTAGAACGGTAAATTTGAAGATTGAAACACTACGTATTCGTTAATTTGGAGAGTTAGTAGCTAAAATCTCAGAGCATTTTGATATGTCGCTGTTGGAGAAGCTGGAAGAATAACTTAAAAAGGTCTCTCTAGATTTTGTTATAGTCGTAGCGTATTGCATATAGCAATATGCTACACGTACTGAAGCGTGTAGGCGGCTGCGTCAAGCATAAAAAAAAGAACTGAACGCACCCCGACCGAAAGAAATGCATTTCCTCAAGCTGCAAATGACAGGCTGGTGATGACAAGGAAGAAGAAGACCACTTTTCCTGTCGTATTGCTCGTACGTGTGTGAAAGACATCCAGGAGAAACTTTTTGATCATTGAAAATCTGCGAAGACATCCTACCAAAAAAACGTAAAATTTTCGCATTCACATCGCTAGGACAAATCAAATAAATCAAATACACTAGGAATTTCCGAGTGGTGAAGGACAGGATAAAATTAATCTGACAAGATCGATAAATTTTCACTAGGTTTCGCTTGAAATCGTGGTAGTATAATTGAACGGTTGAACAGGAGTCTTGGTGGATATTCAAGATCATATACGACTACTTTTTAAAACCTGCAATTGAAAGAAATCATCCCGAGAATACCGAAAAATTACATGGGGGAAACCTCATACGGATTCAATTTCCCGGTCTCATTCTAAGAGATTTAATAGAAACGAAGAGTTTGCGGCAGAAGATGTGAGAGCAGAAGGAGCTTTCGTTTTAGGGAAATCTAAGACTATTCAACGAACTAGGCATACAAAACTCTGTGGACATCATCCGATCATTGTTGAGCAAAAAACTATAATTGGATATATGGGTACTTTCATGGTGTACCTACCTACATATACAGGGTGTCCCACGTAACGTGTTCCCTGGGCATTTTTCTCAAAAATGTGCGAAGATATCGAAAAAGTCCTAATAATAAAAGTTACGCATCGTTAGTCAAGGTATCCTCTGGCATAGCCAAAGTCCTTGAAAAAGGATTTGGGAAAGGATATATTTAAAAAATGTCCTTTTCGTCCTTATTAAGGATACATTTAGATTGCATTTTTGAATTCCGCAAATAAAACTAAAACGAAAATGTTATAGTTAAAATTCCAGTTTAACCCTTTATTATCGAGATATAAGAGCTCGAAGTGCTAGTACCTTTTTTTGTGGAACCCCCCCCACACTCTCCGCCAATAGCTGAGGGGAACTAGCGCGCCGCCCTGCAGTCAACGCTGCCCGTCGAGTGATCTATCAGCTTATGCTAACTTTACGTTCCAAGCGAATCACTCTTCATAGTTCCATAACAATTTAGATAAAAAGTTGATAAATAGGAATTGAAGATCTAGTGAATTTGGCTCGGAGAATATAACTTCCCTCATCTTCTACATTCTCTCAGTCTCTTTATTAATTACCTGCGATAATCCAACACTCCTTGAGAAATCATCTGTTTTTGCAAATTTTCCCCCACCATACTAATTATGGAATCCACGATCCGATTTAATCAAAGTCTCGTCTCTTCAACATATTTCGTTTGTTGAAGAGTCAAGTTTAAGTAGTCAATAACTTTAGCTTTCATCCGATTTGTTTTGCAATTTTTTCAGTTCGAAATAAAGACGGATTAAAAAAACAAGCTCAATATTTTTCGATTGGCCTTTGTTTTGGATTGGAGGATTCACTACCTTAGGTACTACGGGTATGCATTGGGCATCGTAGAAATCTCTCGCTTTTCTGCAAGTTGCTAAATCCGGCCAAAAGAAAGCTTATGCACCATGCTTTGTAGAGAATGGAAGAAGACGCTTTTGAAGACACTCCTTAACGTATACATCCGACGATCCTTTAACTTGGGATCTGCATCATACCTCGTTTTTGCCACATAAAATTCTTATCTTGTTAGCTGTTTGAAATCCGTTTTCACGAAGTTTTATCATTTATATAATGCCGTAGTATAATTTCGTTAAGAAATTTTCATACAAAATCCGGCTCCTGAATTTTGCAACTTTTTTCTTATCTGATGTTCTGTCCGGTGTTTTCTGAACATAAAAACTTTGTAGACCTTCTCTTCTTTTATCAGACATATAACTCAATGACATGTTGGGACTTCGTTTAATGTTTTCTATCTCTTTTTGAGCCAATTTTTTGTTGCCTTCATGTCCTGGACTTTTTCTGGATTCCCGAAATTCACTGAGAATATTTTGGTTGGTCGTCTTCGGGATTTTCAACTTTTTAGCTAAGTCTCTCTCAGATATGTTCGGAATTGCCATATGTGCGGAAACAATTAATTGTCACATTCTCTTGGCTGACTTCCATTTTCCCTGCATAACAACTTTGAAGTTAATAGCTTGCAATTATAAGTGCACACCTTTTTATAGATGCAATCTTATCAGTATTCCTCAATTTTTTTTACCTGGTGATGTGTAATGGAGATAGAACATAGGTGGTCGGTGTTTTCTAAATCAGTCCTTACAAACATAGAATTAAAATTCAACCCTGAGGTGTATACAAATTAGCAAGTAAATAAGATGTGATCTAGATACAATTAGATTACATTTACAGCTATTAAAATGTGTGAGTTTCATACTCATACAGAAGATACAGTCTCCACCAGTGTTTACAGAAGAGTTTTTTATTTTCTTGTTCGCATCATTTTAAATACTCAATTACCATGTGCGAAAGTTTGATAGCATCAGTTATTCATTTCACGTCGATTGCTATACGATCTCTCTGCGTGTACTTGTCGGTGGGAGCATACGTGTAACATTGAATGATACCCAATTTATGATTGCAATTACCAACAATGCAGTAATTATAGCATCTAATGTTGAGGGTAAGCATGACCTGATTTTCATAATATAAGGATTATTCCGACACCCTAGTTATATGGTTCTGTTGCAGAATATGTGAAGAATTTTTCAACAGTTCTAATTTGCTCTCCCTTGTAATGTAGTATCTTTGGTTGAGTCGATATACCGCGATAATGTTTATCTTCATCTCTTTAACGACTTCTTTCAATCATCCATTAGGAACTAAAGTTATTATATCTACATTAGAGCTGAAAGTATCCGGATAATTTTCTATCCGGATTATCCGGAATAATTAGATACATCCAGATCCGAACTATCCAGATCTAGACTAAGAAAAAACAGTTCCAAAATTTCCTCCAGATTACATTGTTTCATTTGGAAAATATAAACTTCATGAAATTCCCATTTTGTAATGAAACAATACAATCTGAAAGACATTTTGGAACTTTTTTGCTTAGTCTGGATCCAGATAATTCGGATCCGGTTCAGGGTAATATGGATCCGGATTCAGATAGTACATACTTGTTTAGAAAGAAAGGATCGTCCGTCAGTATACTTGTTTAAAAACTAATGGTCTTTAGTATTATTTCGAGGATATAAGTATTTGTCAATTCGCAACAGTTGAGAAATTCAAACTATCACTCTGGTTTATACTCTCCAGGAGAACTGAAAACTGCTACCTAATTGCCAAAGGCTGTATAGAATTACAGCATTTATCTAATGGCATTTATGCGATGTTTTTGTTTTCATTTGAATAGCAATAAAAATTGTGCGTTCAAAAAAGTTTTATATTCTCCAGAATTACCTCTTAGCTATGTTTAAAGAATCAACCCACAACAAGTAATAAAAAATTACTTAATTACAACTTTAATTGAGTAGTTTGTTTAGAATCCTATTGTATATATGAAATTCTTCTCTGCGTAATTTTTTATCATTGAATTTAATTTTTCCATTTTAATTAACATACTTTTCACCATTTTTGGAAAATGTTCACGCACGTGCCAACTATTTTAACGTATGAGTAATTGAATTGAATTGAACATTTAGAGTAATGCATAATTTATGCGTCCAGCAATCTAATTTTGCTGACGAGGACACAACAGCAGATCAAATATAATGTTCATAATTAAGTTTTGAATATTAAGCCTTAACCCATTAAACTTCCTACAGTCAGGAGGAGCGCAAAAATACTTAATATATTCTTTCAATACAAGGGAGGAAGCTTTGAAAGCTTTTATTCCATAATAATCATGCTTCACACTTGATGTTAAGTATAGAAACCTACACCATTACGTAAAATAAATATACTTCACTTCAGGTAAACAAGTAGTACGATATGAGGAAAATCAAAAGATTATCCGCCCGCTCAGTCTGTTGCCGGGATCATGCCCAGACCTCAGTTTAGAAACATCTCAAGAATGTCGCAAGTTTTAAACAAGTTTTTTGGCGCGATTTATAAGAAGCTTTTTCTTATACTATACTAATGCCGAGCGGATGTAATAGCTGCGAGTAGCGTTTATAGATAGTACATACTTTACTATGAAAATCGCCGCACTCGCGAAGCTCCTCACGCGAAAGCTTTAACCAACTGATGATAGTACACCTACATACTACCAATGCAAGTGTCGACTATAGAAATTCGCTTTCATCTATAAAGCAAATTTTGAGTTTTCCCCTTCACAGTAGTTAATTGTCTACCGAACGAGGCGGAAAAACATTTTCCCGAATTTCGTGCAAGTTGATTCGCGGTATTAAAATTTGAGCTTATTGGATTCTCTCGCGCCGCGTACCTGATAATATCCTGTTTAAGGAAGTTTTAACGTATTAAAAGGGACGAAATATCAAATCTAATATCAAGATGTCGTGGAGATATGCGGTATGTTATAAGCAATGTATACATAAGTTTTTCATCCTATATTACGTTGTGGAGGAGGATTATGGAGGTAGAATATGTATTGTCACAGTGACCCAGTTTCGAATGCATTTGCTGCATGCACTTCTTGGAATCCTCTACAGATTTCTTAATAGACAAGAGACCAGACCATTTTGCACGTTATATATAATATTGAAAAATATTAAAAGCTTTTTAATTGTTGTGTGAATCCAGGTGAATTCCGGTCTTTTGGAATCTTCCACCGTTTTGCTTTTAATCAGAATTAGTCAAAGTATAGTGCATTAATATTAGACAAAGGTAAATCTACTAATTACGACGACTCTGGGGAGATGTGCATTTAAATGTTGAATTGTTTGTACACAATCGACTCGGATTCTATATACTCAAATGAAGATGAAGTCATAACTTCAGATTCTCGTGTCGTTTGGCTCATTTTTGTTCAATGGACGGAAATCATTAAGGAAGTGCTGTCATTTGTGTACGTTTCTTATGCGAAATTTTTACGGTTTCAATTTTTGCATGTTATTCATCTACAAATTTTTACGAATTTTTTTTATTTTGATTTTTTTTATTATTCTTTGGCTGCAGTTGAGAGCAGCACGTTGTCCTATTCTATTTTTGTTTTAATAAAATTGGAGCGTTGTAGCTTTAAATTTCCCATAGAAGAAGTGTCACATTCTTGTGAAGAGCATTTGTTTTTAATTTTCTAATAATATAAAAGTTTAACGCGTTTTTTAAGATTGAGATTGAGACAGAAATAAGATAATGCGTTGGTAGTGTAAGGTCGTGCTACAATAGCCAGCACGTGGAGTTTCAGGCATGAATGAAAAAAAAAAAAAATCGTGTCAATAGTGATACTTTTCTGTTGAAAAAATTTGCGTAATTAATATTTATGAATGCATAGTTTATTAAATTCAATATGCCTCTGTTTAGACTGAAGGGGTTTTGTTGAAATTATTTTGAAAACAACTCATTTTATGAATAATTATCTTTTGTATAAGTATTTCGAATTATAAGATAATGCTGAATTCCGTTAATGAGTGCTCAGTTTAAAAGAATGTAGAAATGTAAAATGTACATGAGAGTAAACCTGAAGTAGGTAGAAAAATCGAAGGAAAAATCAAAATTATAAAATCTACTATAATTCATATTATGACAATGATATTTTTGTTTGTTTGTTTTTTTTTTTTTTTTTTATAATATGCAGGGTGACTAAAGATCCCAAGCACGGAGGCCAAGGCGGCCCATTGTACAAATTTTCTAAACCCTGCTAAAAACAAGTGTCTTAATGTCCTATTTGAATTTTTATGGAATTGTCCTTTAAATGCAAATTAAGTCGAATTAAGTCGAAATATGAAATCTGTTGTCCTAATAGGCTCAAACGAATTTTATCTGCAATAGTTTTTTTACGTTTGTGTATCTGGGTATCTCGGTATAACTGTAAAATACAATTACTGGTTTTTCTATGGGAAAACTTTAACCATTTCAGTTCTTCTATATGCACGAATTAAAGTGGAAAAATTGGGCCTTATGCAAAACATGTTCTCATTCTCATATGAGTAAAGATCTGCAATTTTTACTTTTATCTCGAAACTATAATCACAAAATTGTGTATAATTACTGAGATTTTCTATAAAAAATAAGAGAAAAAGTTATAATTGGTTTAAGACAAATAATAATATATCCTAGATGAAAATAAAAGTTAAATAATATGAAAACTCAAAGTTTTGTATAACAACACCAAGAAGTGGTTGCCCGATTTAGTCTATTTTTGAAATACTATTGCTTCAAAAACACCATGTTCCGAATTTCACCTCTCTACTTTAACGGATTCTCGGGCAGTGCCAAAATGTATAGGGAAAAAAGGGCATTTTTGTATAGCAACTCTACGAAGGAGTTGCCCGATTTGTTTCATTTTCGAACTTAAATTTTTTTTTAAAAAAAGCCGTTGTACAAAATTTGAGATGTACAGACTCTTAATATTATGGGGGATGGGTGTCCAATCCATTATGCTCTACTAACATTATTTCTAAGCTTAAGCCCATCTGATCAGTCTCAGAATGATTCAAAGCATCTGGCAGTGGTTGTAAATAATATATTAATACGTCAATTATTACTGCAAAATAAAAATATATAAAACAAAAATATTTTTGTTTTGCTAATGGTGCCGAGTTGGCACACATTCATTTTTATGATTGACAACTCTAGTATAACGTTAGCTGCGTTTTTTGGTTCCATGCAGTGCACTGCAGAACATAGAAGATTGCGAATTGAATTGATTATTAGCGTCGATAGAAGTAGAAAAGGTTTTGGAAGTATAGAGGTAGGTTTAGCGTTTTGTAAGATTATTTTCCCTATACTTTCAAAACATTTTCTACTTCTATGCATACTACAAGCCAATTCAATTCTCAAATCTCCTTTGTTCTGCAGTGCTGCAATCCTGTTATCTATGACTCAATATCTACTACTTCCGATTAAATTTAAATTTTAGCTTTAGAAACCAAGACGAACAGGGGAGGAATGGATGTTTTGCACATTTTGAGTTATATCTTGGTAACCAATCCACCAAAAGCATTGATTTTTTTTTTAATTCTTGAAAGTAGCCTTTTCAAACGATACTCTTTTAAGATTACTTTTGCGTCTATCTGTCTGTTTGTTAGAAAAGTTATTCTCGAAACCAACGTGACGTCAAAAAACATTTTTGTTTGTATCGTGTAGGGCAGAATATCACTTGAAAAGGCTACTATAAAAGATTCCAAATTTCATTTTTATACCCTAGATGAAATCTAACGGGTATATAGTATTAAGCTTGTCGTTCCGTTTTTAAAGCATAGAAATAATGCTGCTAGAGCGAAATGGTTTGAATACCTTCGTATAATATTAAAAGTTATTTTGATTTTTGCATTCCCGTCTTTGCGTCCGTTTATGCGCACGATAACTCGAGAACGTGTGCTTTTAGAAAGCTAAAATTTTACACACGGACTTTCAAAAAACTAGGTTCAGAAATGTGACAAACTCGTTCGTGGTGCTACCATACAAAAATTTCGTCTTTCATTTTATATTTGGACACTGCCTCAGAACGAGTTAACACAGAGTGATGAAATTTTGTACACGGCGTTCTAATAAAAATTCTAAATACAATATCAAAAATAGGCTAAATCGGGCAACCCGTTCTTGCTGTTGCCATATAAAAATTTAGGATTTTTACGTATACTGTGAAAACGATCTGTCCTAGACGTTTCTATTTTTACTGTCCGACGAACCGTTCTAGAAATAAATGCAAAAAACCACTTCAAAAATCAAACTTGCATGGGTATTCGGTACCATACGAAATTACATACGGGCATTCATTTCGGATATCATAAGAATTGGTTTTAGACCAATTCTAGCCTATTCACTTGTTTTTAAAAAAATTGTGGTGATTTGGATATAAAAGTATAGTTCAAAATGCGAAAAAACACCAAACCATGGATTTCCTAGGTTTCTAAAGCTAAAATTTTGATATTATCAAGCCTAGTATAGGTTTTGAGTTATAGCATAGATGGCACAAGAACTAGATGTCGCATACAGTATCAAAAAAGTATACAAAATTTATATGGCTGGGTGGTCCATTCCGGAATGGACCACAATATTTGAAATGATGTATACGTCGAGTGATTTATATTTTTTCGTATCCGAATTGTTAAAGAAGTCCATTAAATGTATACAAAATTGTTATTATAAAAACATTTGCTTTCGGCACGCTGTAAAACATGTTATGGTTCATTCTAAAAGACACTACCCATTTCACAATATGTATACTCTGCTCTAGTATGCCATGCGACATCTAGTTTTTGTGTCATCTATGGTTATAGATAACAGGAAAACTTCCGTTTTTTTCGTCTCAAAGTTGCTGAAATAAACAATGTTTTTTGTGTTAATTTCTAAGATAACTTTTACTAATAAAACCACCTCATATAAGATCCGTCTATTTGAATAATATTGAAATTTGACAATACAGTAGTATTTAAAATAGATGAAATATAGAGCTATACTATAAGGGGAAGCACAATAATCGATAACGTATTTACTAATTTTCCAGAACAATGTGTATAATTTGGGTTCGTTGAATATGACTTGTCGGGTCATGCTAGCCATTTTCACTTGCATTCCTATGTATGTATGTGTGAGCTTGTAAATTTTTTCGTGGGTAGTTTATGTAAATTCAATATCCTACTGTATATTGGATAGAGTTTTTCAAAATGGCGAGAAAAAAAGACCTCAGCAAAACTTATAAACAACACATAGACCAGTTATGTCCAAATTTTATTGAAATTAGTGAAATCAAAATCTTCTTAAGATATTTATTTAAACTTTCCAAAAAAATTTTCCGATATTATTATTAAGATTAATTAAAAACTTAAGATCTCAATGTCCATCGGTTGATTTGGAATGATTTCTCCAGTGTATGTCTTCTTCTTCAACTCCCCACATTCATACCTTTATAGGCTGATCTGGATCAGGCCAGAGCGCAAGATTTATCAAAAGGTGGCAAAAGGGGGGTTTTGAGATAGAGAACTACAAACAAAATTCTTTTATTAAGTACTTTAATTAATATCATGGTACCACTTAATGAAAAATTTGTACGAAGAATATGTTCAATACATATACAAATTCTTTTCTTCTTTGTTTCAATAAATTGTTAAGCCACGGTACAACAAAAAAAAATTATTAAGAATTGCATCGACTTTTCCCATTGTGAACGCCTATTCGGAGTTATGGTCACAAGTGGTATAGTTATCAAAAGTATGTGGACATTTGGGAATGCATCCTTGCTGCAAATATCAAGAACGTCGGCGCCATCAGAACTTGACTTCATTGATCCATACTTCGAGTTAATTGCCGAGTAAAAGTGTAATTTTCAAAATGTCCACACGCTGCCTCATCTAAAGTTTTCATTTGCTCAGGAAAAAGACATGACAAGCTTGACGAAACGTTGCGACGTTTAAAAACGGTCCTCTAGTATGAACAGATCAAAGTATGGTTGGAAGATTTATACGCTCGCTCCTCTGATTCTTCTGGCACCACTCCACAATATAAATTATTTCACTGTGTGACATATTCGGAATAGTTTTCAGAATGGGTTTTCATATTGTTTTATTTGAAATATCAGTTTGATTTTGTATGGTGGGCAAAAAGGCGTAAAACAGGAATCTAACTGTTAATTTTAAAAAAGGTGCCTAATTTGAAAAATGTTAAAGTAGTGTCTTTGGAAAACCATCTTGGCACCCTTTATTTCGACATACAATAATAATCTGCAATTGTGTTAGTGATTGCATTGCACCGTTTGGTTTAATGAGATACAAGCCTTGGCTTGGTAAATAGATTTCATTTATTAAAAAATCGTCCTGAAACTCTTTGTCGCTTTCCTACCTCTATACTCAAGGACGAACCCTTTGCAGTATCTAGTTTCTGTTTAGTCTTGGTTTTTATTTGCAAAGCTCACCACAACCATAAAACCAAAGAGTGTATTGAATGAAGAATCATAATGGATGTTTGAAAGTTCACGGTTTTGATGGCCGAAAGCAATTGAAATGCAGCAGTGCATAAATGACCGCGGGCTGCCATCGACGTAAGTTGCCACGCACTCATGCCGTTCCACCCTCCTTGTTTCATAAAATGCACTTTAATTACTTCAAAATCAGATAGATTTAAAAAACAGCGTAGTCTGAACTTTCACTGTATTGCTGATGACAATTATAGAATAATTTTAACTTACACCATTACTTTCCAACCGTGGTTTTTTACAAAAAAAAATCGATGGATATCCATATCGAAATTGGTATCAATTAGTATTTTTCCAAGACTTGGATTTAAAATACAGTTCGTACAATGTAACATAAAATGCACTGCACCTAAATCAACATTGTTTACATTGTCCGTTGATAAGTTTTTAGATTAGCTAAGTGCGTTTGCATGGAAATAATTTGTGAGAGCTGCTGCGTCAATATGTAATATGAAATTCAATTAAAATTAAAATGTTTTCCTTCGATCCATGGGAAGGGTTTAGATATGTATATATACTTTAGCTCTACCAAAAAACTGTCTGAAAGATAATTAGTATGTAATAATATTATGCTTAGTAAAAAACTGTACGGGAAGATTTTTTGAATTCATAAATAAAAAGCAAAAACTTACAAAATATAAAATTCAAAGTTCATAATTGCAACTCTTTTGGATAGTGGCAAAATTTTTGATATTTTCCTTTTTTTATACCTGAAATATCCTCTTTTACCCTATTTACCTACCTTTGCATTTTAATACCACTATTCCATTTTCTCCTCCTTTATACTCTTTCGTATCTTTTCCTTTCATGTTTTCCCTAAGTATACAAAAAAAAAAAATTTTCTGCCGTAAGAATGATAGGGCTAATTGTTAACTTGTATAGAAGTTACCAACGTACAATGTATGTATGTAATGTGAAAAAGAATTTGACAAGTTCTGGCACACATTTGGCGCTAGTCTTGCTTTTCTTATACCAATTGCTGCTTTTGGTGCGTTAAGTCTTGAATCCACAAAGAAATTCGTCGATGGAGTAAGTTTTAACAATTCAATTTCATATTGCTGTACTTAATGTACATATTATATATGTATTTCCCCAAAATTAGGCATTTATTCATAAGCATATCAACCAGCAGATAATGCCATTCCACGATGCTTCGACCAACTTTCTGAAGCGACGTCGGTCTTTTGGCTCACATTTTTTCAGCTTATTCCTTATATAAATAATTAATGCAAAATTCTGCTTATTGAGGAGGTTACAGCTGTTTGGAAATCGCAGAAAAGGCGAATTTTTGTCCTTTCGACTACAACAATTCATAGCTCCGGGTGTATACTAAGCTGATTTTAATGATTTGTGGTGTTTTAAAAAGGATAAATGCCAGGTTTTGTAGGAAAAATACCTTTTGTGCAATTTTTGTAAAAAAGGGATATTCGGGGATTATCCTTAAAAAAATCTTTGATGAGACTACATCTAAGGTTTAACTTGTAAAAATTTCGACTTTGGATATCCATGGATTCACATGATATAATTATTTTAGTGCGAACGGAAGGCAGAGAGAAATCACTTGTTGTATGGGATGGGGATGGAGTTGAAGTATGAATCATCATGTCGTGTCGTGATTACTAATACTGTTTATGGTACCATTCATAATTACTAATTACGAGTGTATGGTCTCCGTTAAGAAACTCATTTTATTTAGGTATCTGCAGCTATTAAAAAATTGTTAGATCTTAACCTATTCAAGTCATATTAAATTAGCCGATTTTTTTTATATTACGTATTTTCAGTTACTAAGGGAACAGATATAGGGTGCATATTTTCTTAATCACCCTGTAACTCTGAAACTGTTTAGATGTCCCGCTTTCAAACAATTTATTGTTTGTCTACTATCACCGCTTCTTCCCTTTGAACTCACCAAGAAATATCCTGTATAATACCATTAACCTTTATAATTGGGTCAAATGATCTTTGACGGTAAACAGATTCCTGCTTATGATATTTGTTCCACAATAGCAAAATATAATGAACTACAAAAATTAAGTCGCTTTGACGTCAACAATTGCGGTCGATAATTTTTAGCAGGGTTAACAGCACCAATGACATGGATTTGAGTTGACCTTACAAATTCAATCGTGTTTTGTGAATTTTGATAAAAACGTCTTTTGCAATATTGTAAAGCATCTCACGTTTTAGAAATGCATAAATTCTGAATTTGCTATTGTGATTCAAACACTAAAACAATCCATATTAAACTAACGATTGTCGGTCGTATGCAGTGACTTTTCCAGGAAATTCTTTAACCGATTACCTGTCAATTACAAAAAAATATGCGCACCAGAATAACATGGCAGGCAATGACTTAAATCATCCATGCGACATTCATCTATACTTGACAAATGTTGTAATTAAGTCTTACTATTTTTAGGTGCGCTCTGAGCCACATAGCGAAATACTTTTAAGGTGTACATTATATAATCCTAATAGGTTTATAGTAATACAGATTCTAATCATTCTAATATATTGCGTAGAGCGGATCTTAGCAATTTCATATGTTATCCATTATGCCTTATATGTAAAATTATGTTATAACCTAAATTTTGAAAGCTTTTAAGCGAATCGTTATGATATCGATAATCTAGAATAGATTAAAGTTAGATCCCTTATTGGTACAAATTTTTCATCTAAGTTAGCACTAATGAAAATCTTAAATGTTAATCAGATGCTTCGTAAGAATAAAGTTGAACTTCGTTATAAATGTAAATGAAACCAAAATTTAGGAATAAATAAAAAATTATTAATGATTGAACTTTGTAGAATCATATTTTCTAAATATCTTCGTTGACATAAATAAATCATCAGCAGATTTACTACCAAGAAGTCAAAGAAAACGAACTTAATGTTTTTCCTGATACAATGAAGTTCACATTTTAATTTATCTCGTGCTCAGAAGAAAGACCTCTGAATTCAAATCATGCATGAACGAATTGAACTGGAAACCCGTTTCATAGACTTGACGAACAACCGTACTGAATCAGCTCAACTCCTCCAGAATTACAATTTAGGTATAAGCTAAAATGTACGTTTCAGAAAACATCTGTTTTCAATATTTTCCGTTAAATTAAACCCCTTAGATCCCTACTGTAAGAAGGAGTAGTTAGGCTTTCTAAGCAATGTTCGTGCCAAAGAACAATATTATTTTTCGGTTCAGTGGCACGTGATTTCAGAAGTCTGTTGTATTCTCTTCTGTGCACTGATAAAGTAAAGTCAACCAGAAGTTAAAGCTATCATGTTATGAACATGTACAGGGACATATACTTGTATACTGAGAATTTTTCAGAACCCATTACATGACGATTTCTTTTTTATTTGTGGTCTCGTTTTAATATAGACAGAGAAATTTGTTGTGTCGCCTGCATGCCCTTGAAGAATCTATTTACTCACGCAAGCAAAAAAGGTCTATTAATTTTGATTTGCAAGCAAAATGTTTTCATCTGACAATCTCCCAAGGGGAATATTACTTTACCAATGTATAAATGAATTTTTAGGTCATGTACAGGAAATTGGGGTAAGACTTTTGTATTTGGGGAATGGTGACCTATTTATACTAAGAGTTTTCCTATATTCAACTTTATTGAAATACAAATTTTACTGTCATAACTTTTGGTTATTTCTTAATGTCGAAATGTCACAATTCACGTACATGCATGGCAAAAACGAATTAGGAACTACTTTTTGCCATAGTTATTACAAAAAATCAATAACTAATTTCAATGACAAAGCCAAGGATTGGGATGGGTTATTCGCCTCCACTAAAATTTGACAACCACAAGCAGTGCATAAAAGTTTGGAAGATGAGAAGTAGTGAAAGGGCTTATTATTTTCTTAAGACGGTTCTATGTTACAATTACCAATTTTTCCAACCAAAATTAAGTACAATATCGGAAATTTATCAGTCTTTAATTTTTCATGAGACAACATCTTGATTGCATAGTAAAAAATGCGTTTTCTCTGTACAAAATTTAGTTTAAGGTATTACAGGTATTACAACTCCGATGCAGGAAATTAGACGAAGGTAAAGGTTGAGCATTCATTGTAATTTTAAAAAGGTTTTATATTTATTTAGTAAGACGTAAGTAGAATGCTTTTATCGATTTTTTCGATTTTAAAATTAGCGTAGGAACTTCAAGCCCATACCTATCGAAATACTCTATCTGTGTATAGCATATACCATTTTAGTTTCTTGTGTCAGACGATCGTATGTAAAGTACATATACATATTGTAAAATAGTAGTAGATAGCCTCCTCTGCATGATAGAATCTATTCGCTTCTTGAATACCACGTAACGTCTTCTTTCGTCTCTTATCAACAGAATCTTAAAAATTATTAAAATAATAATTTGAGATCCTAATGGGAACCGCATTCTTAAGAGATTGTGCAATTTTATCGACTGTTTTTTCGTTTAGAAGAATCTCTATGTACCTACTCAGTTCAACTTGTTTAGCTCTAATTTTGTTAAAACAAACTTGTAAAAATAAATTATTATATAGAAAATTGGTGAGATAGTATTTACGTATAACAGGAGCAGCTAAATTGACTCATCACGTGGACCTCGTTTTTGATAAAATACTCTCTAAATTAGCTGGCATGCCCAAATCAGCCCAGTAGCTAGAACCAAATTAAAGGTAGGGATCAGAAATTTGAAGTAGGGCGCAAATTTTTTGTGCATTTCGGATACATCTGTTCATCTTTTTGAAAAAGTAAGCTTCTAGAACGCTCATTTTAATACATCTAGCACATTTTTCCTCATTTATAGCTATAATGAAGGAAGAAAACAATTCATTAGTGTACTTCATTGTCATCTGATTTTCGAGCCATAAGGATGTATACTGTGTGACACACGGCATTTTAATGAATAGTTAGTATTAATGATTTATTAGATCGTGCTGTGTGGCTAGGGTATTACCTTCATATATGGTAGGAAGACATGGAAAGTTAGCAACGCCAACATGTCCGAGTAGTGGGTGACAGGTCAGTGTTGCCGATCATACAGACTCGCCGCGATGGCTTTTATGACGTCGACGTAGAATACGGAATAATTTGGCAATTTTTTAAGGCAGGGCATTGCCCCTCTTAGCCCTCCCCTAGCTACGGCCCTGCTATATATACATGTGTTAAGAAATTCACACAACAGGTTTTGAATCCATACAGTATGCTGGCCAAAGTGGCAGTGCAGAGCAGAGTTTATATTGATATTGTTTTATTGATTGTTTAGCTCTTCTTTTGGTCTTTTCAGCTAAACCTGGATCTATAGCTTAAATTTTTCTTGCGTTCGGCTGCTACCTTACTTCTTGGTACATTACTATGGCCAAAGATAACCTAATAAGTCATTAAGTTAACTTTGCTATAGCCTGAGACAACTTACATCTAGATGTGTAAAACCTCACAAAACGCGGTCCAACTAAAACGAGCTTATGACCCTCTAATAGAAAGCTTTACATATTCTCTCTATCCCTCTCTTGCTGTAGTATGCCACATAAATTCTTCGCAATGATAGCTTTCTTTGGCTGAATAAACAGTTAAATAGCTTTCAAAAAGTGATCCGGGTTTATATGGAGATTTTCTTATTTGGTTGTAAGTTGTCTCAGCCATAGCCAAGATTAATCTGATTGTGTTGGAATTCAGTGCTTTGGTTGCAGCTTGAATGTCGGATTATGATTCCGTAGGAATTCGATTCCCAACCCGAGCGTCACCATCCTATTTTTATTTTATGGGAAAAATGAAAAGTGCTCTACGCTGTCTTACTCTTTTAAGATGCACATTTCTGCTCTGATATTAAACTTTTTACTTTTCCCACAATATAAAACTTTTAATAACTTTTAAACAGAAAGATAAAAATTGATCCTTGGTGTAAACATTTTACGCGATAAAGGATAACACAACAGACTTGTACGAAATTATTTTCAATAAGTAAGGAAGCTAGAATTGGTCAATGACCAATTCTTATGATACCCTAGATAAATGCTCGTATGAAATTTTGTATGGTCATCCATCTGTGCAAGTTTGATTTTTGAAGTGGTTTTTCGCATATATTTCTAGAAGGGTTCGTCGAACAGAAAAAATTATTATAACCAATTTTATAGGATTTCGCATTTTGAAGAAGTTTTTAGTACAACAAAAAATTCTCGGAGTGATTGTTTTCACAGTATACGTAAAAAACCTAAATTTTTATATGGAAACACCAAGAAGGGGTTGCTCGATTTATTTAATTTTTAAGATTTTATTTCCTATTACTATGAAAACAACATGTACCAAATTTCAGCTCTCTATGTCGACGTGTTCTCAGGCAGTGTACAAATATATAGTGGACAACGAAATTACTGTATTTCAACCCCACGAAGGAATTACCCGAGTTGTCTCATTTTCGAACTTAATTTTACTCTTTTCTTAAGTTCGTGTACAATATTTCAGCTCTCTAAGTATACGCGTTCTCGAGTTATTGTTCGCACATACAGACAGGCAGGTAGACAAACAGCAGACAAACAGTCGTACGGATGGACGGACATGCAAAATTCAAAATAACTTTTAATATTATGCGTGGGTATCCAATATATTTTTCTCTACCATCATTATTTCTGTGCGTTACAAACGGAATGACATACTTAGCATGCCCTATAGATTTCATCTGGGGTATAAAAATACCTAGACCTCGGTTTACAAAAAAATTTTCGTCTCTAAACCTATTAAGACCCCAACTTGAAAGCTTATTAATGAGCATTAAAATAAAAATAAAATAAGAAAAAATTTACAGGATGAATTTTGAGATATTCAAGGATAAAGGATATATTTATTATCCTTATTTTTTATCTTTTAAGGGCATAAATTTCTCTAAATTATTGTACTTGCCTCTTTAAAATAAGCTAAAGATCTTGACTCTGTGATAATTAGAACTAAAATTATGATTTTTTGAATATACATAAGTCAGCAGACCAAGAATCGAAGAATTTGAAGGATTTCAAAGTCATTGTTTTCTTATCTCATAACTACTTAACTCTTAGCAAAAGAAGAACGAAATTGGTAATGATGATGCGTTGTTTATATTAGGTGTAAGGAAAAGTTTTTCGGTTGTGGATTGCCCAACCTATAATGACTCATGCTCGCAGTTTCCTTGTAATTGTGACGATTGTGACACTATTCTGAACTCATTTCGCAGGTAGAAAGGTATATTTTTATTCGCATTCTGTATTAATCTGTGTTTTGAATACTTTCTAGTAGTGAATATATCAGAAAAAAGGGTATTTATAATATTGCATCATTGTACCTATCTAATATATGTAGTTCAAATAGAATAACTCAACAATGATGTGTACAAATTTATGTGAAATTGCCGGTAGGCCAACAAAAATCGATTACAACATTATTTGTAAATCACACAAACCCCCCGCTTACTTCTGTGGTTCCTGGATTTAAACTTGGAGTACATAAAGCAACTGCATTTGGTCACAGAAAATGCTTTGAATTGAATTTGTATCAGAAGTTCATTCGCCCTTTTTTAATTGTTTGATGGCTTGATAATATGGTCCGTAAAAGATCTTATGTATTATCCAGGCAGCCATCGATACCCAAAAGGAAACAAGGCTATTGGTGTGTTTTTGGTGATATCGCAAAGGATAATTATACCGCCATTTTCTCATTTCTGCAGGGTGATTCTGATCTGTTCTCGTCTTTTAATGTTAAAATATACGACAAAATGAAATGAACTTTTCTTTGTTTGTATTTTTATTCAGCTCAGCAAGTCTAGCATTATGTAAATGATCTGAAAATGACACTTCACATTATAAATTCAAATTTGTGGTACAATGTCAAAATATGTGACTAAAATATACATATGCCTAAGCTACGACAAAAGATCACAATCACGCCCCTGGACTCGATTTCCGGAATTCATCTTACATTTGTGTTACGGCCATGATATTGATGTTTGGATGCCACACGTTATTTCCCACTAGCGCATAATTATTTTTCCTGAAATGATTTATACGAAGAAACTAATGTTTTTATAAAATTTTTCAATATATTCAAAACTTCTTTCAGTCAATATAATACGAAAAATTAAAACAAATTCGCTGGAAATGACATTTGTCTCCAAATGACGTTGCAACACAATAAGTTCCTTTCAAATCGGCCATATTGTTTATGTTTGTACCATGAGTTACGACAAGCTTCAATGACAGTATTTTTTTCAAATATCCAGATGTAGCATCAGAAATTATTAGAATCAGTGCTGTATATACTAGAATGTCTATGAAAGGGGAGGGGCTATATATATATATATATATATATACTAGGGGAAGACCGTTGGCGTTGCCCGGCGATAATATAGATACCAGGATTGGTGAGGGTGAGGGTGGGGTGAATAGAGATGCATAATATTTAAACTATTACCTGACTCGATCGCGCGATTTCGTATTCTAGGATTTCACTATGTCTGTATGGGTGTAATTTTTGTATGCCAACCCTACGAAGAGTTGCCCGATTTGTCCCATATTTGAACTTAAATTTACATTTTTTTTAAAAACGTCGGGTACAAAATTCGAGCTCTCCGCGTCGGCGCATTCTCAGTGTGAAAAATGAAAATTTTGTATGGCAACACCAAGAAGGGGTCTCCGGATTTAGTCCATTTTTTAAACTTTTTATTTACTAGTGTTATGAAAACACCATGTGCCAAATTTCAACTCTTTACGTGTACGCGTTATCAGATCTAGACAACAAAACAACGCCATTTATCGTGTCCAAAACAATCTTATCTTACAAGCTGGAATCAGCCAAGCCAAATACATTCACAAAATTTCATTGAAATCGGTTGGGTGGCTTCGGAAATTAGCTTGTACGAACACAGTGAAACGTGATTTTTATATATTAAGATTTAATTGCAATTTAAAGCATTTTTGATGTGGGAAATAATTCTTTCGAGTTAATTTTCTGTTAAAGTTACGTTTTTTCTTAACTGTAAAATCAAAATAAAGCAAAATGTAATTTGCTCGAATGGACGACCAGTGCTAAAAATTGTTTCAAATATAACTTTTTGAAAGATATCCATAATTTTTGTTACAAAAATGTAAAATAAAATGTTACTTAATTGTCTCGTTTTAATTTAGCCTCTTTTTGTCATTAACTTCGCGGTAAACCTAGTGTACGAGAATTTGTCATGTTATACGAGAAGATACGTTGGAAAATCTCGTGGCATTTTTAACAATCTCGCGCGGCACACAGATTGAGAAACGCTGCCCTGATGCTGAAATCTGGTATCATTCAATTTATGACGCATAGTAATTGGATATAATGCTGTTAGATCAAAATGGATTATTTTGATGTTTGCATGTCCGCCTGTCTGTCCGTCTGTCAGTCTATCTGTCTGAGACCTGAGAGAGCTGAAATTTTGTACACGGTCTTTCTAAAAATGTAAATTTTTTTCGAAAATGGGACCAATCGGGTAATTCCTTCGCAGGGTTGCCATACAAAAATCTCGTTATTTACGAGACGCGTCGACGTAGAGAGCTGAAAGTTTTTACGCGCGGCGTTTTCATAAAAATTGTAAATTTAAGTTCAAAAATAAATTAAAGTGAGCAACCCCTTGGTGTTGCAGTGCAAAACTTTATTTTTTAACTTTAACTTTTATTTTCATTTAGGGTATACTCTTTATTATTCTTGTTTATTAGATATTGAAGCAAATATGAGTATTTACCGCGATATTTTAAACAGTACGGATGAAACAGATTTTTATTGTGCTCAGGTGGTTTTATTGCTCTACTGTGCGGAGCTTTAGTGTAATATTAAAAAAAAAAATCATGATTTTTTTTTATTAAACTCCCATTTCAGTCCGCTAAAATATTCCGCTCTGCTAGCTTACATACTCGTACGTATTCTGTTCTATGCACTGAGGAAAGAATTAATTTTCTCATCACATTTTCCGATTCAGCGTAATTGAAAGTGAATTAATTTGCGTCGTCAATTTCTGCAGTATATACATACAATGATTATATTTATACATGTATGCATGTAGAATCGTTATAGAAATTATGTAATTGATCATGAACTGGAAGAATAGTTGGATAAGATCTTTTTGAATTAAATTACAATTAATTGATGTACACATAGAAATCAATGGGTGGCATAAAGAGGTTCCCGCTGCGCTGCTTTTGCGTTTCGCTGACTCAAACTTCGAATACCCTAGCTGATGCCTGTCATCGTTTACTGTAATATTTAACAGATGATTAAAGTTGCATAAAGCTACTTTGGAATGTTACCAGTCGCTAGCGTGAACTTGAATTGACCATATATGTTTTCAAATTAATTATATGTTTACCTTATCCATTCCGAAAAGTGTTTACTTGAACTGCGAAAAACTATGCTCGGAATTCGGTTCCACATTACAAAGTAAGCCAGTCGGTCATTAGGGCTATTTTTAGGACAATTTCGGTTATATACAAGGAGCGACTCGAAATTGTTAGCAGCCCCAAAAACGCGTGCATTCAGAACAGGTAGATAATCCCGTGATACCAACAGGCAACAATAAATTGAAAAAGTGAACTTAAGCAAGAGTCAATTTCAAGTTGTTTCTAAGAATAGAGCCCCCAACATTTAGATGGCATCGCTTTAATTAACACAGATGAACATACATATGTACATAGTTCAGTATGGGAGCACTAGAGCACATTTTGACATATTTTTTGATTGAGTCTCCCTCTCAGTCAGAGTAAAGTAAGTTTTGCGAATGGCCATGAGGTGAATGCGTTTAAATAAGTCTGCTAAAAATAAACGAAAGTTCCTCTGTACATAGTTTCACTCGTGACCTTGGACTCAGGAATGCACACAAACCTACAGAAAATGTACAGACTCAGGAAAACGCACAAACTTACAGAAAATATATAGAAGCATCATTCACTTCTGGTTCATGTGAATTTATTTTATTTTCGTATTTTTTTGGGAAGGGCATATTTTCCTAATTGGTTCGGTATGATATAATTGCGAATACACACCACAAAAAAAGCAAAGCCAAAGGAAATTGTAAACCTTCAAAATAATACGATTATGTAGTTGTAAATAATGTCAACAATTCTTATTTCTTGCTAACATGGGAGCAATCATTTATATCTGGTTCTTCTTTTATTCGCAAAGAAAACTGTGAACATAAATTTAGCCCCCTCGGGAAAATCTACCTTTATAACCGCTCTAAAAGAGGATATACTCGTATACATACATACGTACTCATATATATCAACGGTGAAAAGTCAGGCCCAGGAAGTTGAGTAAATTAACTTTTTCATTTCGAATTCCCGTTTACTTTGCTTAGCTGTTACTAATAGATAGAAATTCTACCCAATATTAAATTAACAGTTAAAGATGCTTATATATAACCATTTTCCTAAACTGCAAGAGATTTCTGGAGAAGAGATTAACTAAAAAAATTGGTCAGGGTTTAGGGAGTGAATGAGTGAAGGGATTGTAGCATATAGGTTCATCAACACTCTGTGTATAATACAAGATTTTCAGAATATAATTAACATTAAAAGAATAAAACTGAATATTTGGTATACATAGGCTAATCATTTAGATCAAGGCTTTCGTTCAGTGAATTATGGCAAGTGTACTTTTTGCAGTGCGCTTTAATTATTTTCAACGGATTTGGAATTGTCTACGGGATGGTTTTGTTGTAATTTCCTCGCATAAGGTTTCATCGGATGTGGTATCTCACAACCTTCTATATATTAAGCCATGAAGTGAAGAGAGTCAGTCACAGATCCATTGAAGAGAACTAGTATAGTAGTGCTATCTGCTGTGAGATGTGGCGCTCTGATACTTAAAAAAACAAATGCCTTAATTTTTTTATTGACTAATTTTTTTCGCTTTAAGTTTTCAAATACTAATACTTACTATTAATTTTATTTTTTTATTATACGCACGTATATAGTACATAATAAAAGAAGTCGTGAAATTAGAAGCATTTGACCAGATTTTTGAAACTTCGGCTATTGTACGAGGGTCAGTTGGGTGGGTAGCCCAAATACTGCCGCTGCCACGAACCATATTTACAAAAAAAAAAAAAAAAAAAAAATCGTGCCTTCAACAAAACAAAGCACACTATCCGGTCCTGAAGGAACCCTTACACCACTTACCTTTACCTGCTGTCGAAGATACAGATGTATCGTCTTCATTGTGGTGCCTTATCTACCCAATTACATAACGGGAAATAGTTTGCAATGTCCCTATTAACTGAGCAGACCTGAAATTAGCTGTGGAGCGGACCTATCCAATCAAGAGGGGGCTCAAGGAACTCTTAAGCTCCATTACGTTATAAATGGTTTTATATATAAAAATCAATCATGACAGTGAAGATGTTCAGCAAGTTTCCCAACTGACTATGTGTGTAACTCTAACTCTAGTCATATAACTTCTAGAAGTAATTCATTCACTAATTTTCTTTTTCTTTTTCTAAATATATAATAGCTCCAAGCACTGTGTTATGCTTATAGCAATTTAAGTATTTTAAAAAAAACACCAAACTTGGACTATCTTAAAGGTCTCTTTTTAAAAGATTCTAATTCAACTCGTTTCAATTACTTCTCTTTTCTCATTAAATATCTTAACTAGTCAGGGTATTATGCTCTCCAACTCGCTCATGTGGAAATAATAATTCAAATCTTAGGTATAAATGGTACGATGATTTTCTCGTGTCGTAGTTTCCCTCGACAGTTTTTCCAGTGCCCTAATAAAAGCAGAAAAATGTTGTGCGAATCTTCGGATACTTTTATATTTCCCAGACCATCTATTGTCTTACACAGTCATGAAAATTGAGAGCCGAATTCCTACGGCCAGTCAATTCCCTGAAAAAGTTTATGGTATCACCTACAATTGCAATGATGTTTCTAATTTCCGGTACATTATTTGCGACGTGCATAATAACATAAAAGTAGGCTAATCGCTGCATAGGATTTCCATAAAAACAGATTCTTTACGCATATACTGAACATAGCTTCGGAATAAAAAAACCTAGTTTTAGAAGCTGAGGAACTGGGCTATAATGAAATGCAAAACCAGCCTTAAATATATAACTTTTCATATTTTCAAAATAGAAGGGTGGTTATATTTATGGATATTCATCCATAATCCCTTTGAAATTGGTTGTCAATTATAATACATATCTAAGCTACCATCTATCTCGATCGCGCGATTTCGTACTCTAAGAATATATATCTTAACAAAAAGCTTCATCTGGCCTCTAAAAATGCACAAGATGTAGCTTATTTGCCGATGCGATCGGGAGGTAACAGACGGGAAGAAGCAAAGATTTGAGACTGACAGAATGTTGCTCTGTTTCCATAGCCGTACATGTATAGGTACACACGCCGATGCTAGCCAATCATATAGTTTTATGTTTCACTTTGCTGCCAACTTGTCGGCCACAAATTCCTATCCCATCCACTCATCTTACTACTCTCTCTGTTTTACTGCAATGTAAATCAAAATTTACTCAGACAAAGTATTGTTGACGAAACCGGTTTCTTAGGGAGGAGGGAAAAGAAGCCAAAAGAACACGCAATGCAATCCATGGAGTTCAGGCCTTTGTTCTGGTGCTAGTGCTTTGACGACCCGACACTCGCCACCGCGTCCAAAAGCAGAGAATTTTCATACAATTTGTAAGAACGAGTCGTAATATCAACCATAGGTGACTGGATGAAGAGCGGCGGGTCGTTAAAAAGCAGAGAGTTTTCGTAAAATTTGTGAGAGCGGGTCGTAATAATACGACCCGCCATATAAATTTTTTTAATGTACGAGATGCGTATTCTTTCTGTTAATGTTCTTTGGTTTCACTCTGTTCCTGCATTGGGGCTGTGTGTGTGGCTGTGTGCGTCTGTGGGTGTATGCGCGCACATACATTTATATGTCGGAAGGTGTAGCACTCTTCGTCGACGCGTTTTCAGGCAGTGCCCAAATATATAGTAAAAACGAAATTTTTGTACGGAAACCCTACGAAAAAGCTGGCCGATTGATTCCATTTTCGAAATTAAATTTCTTTTTTTTTAAAAAAAAAAAACCCGTGTACAAAATTTCAGCTCTCTATGTCGACGTGTGAGGCAGTATCCAAATATAAAAATGAAAAACTAAAGTTTTGTATGGCAACACCAAACAGCGGTTGCCCGATTTGCTCCATTTTTGAACTTTTATTTGCAATTTTTAGGAAACGCCGTGTACAAAATTTGAGCTATCCACGTCGACGCGCTCCTGCCATTTTCCAGCAGGTGTTGACTTGTTGACTTTTATTTACACTATTCGATTTGCGGCATTTCGGATAGCTTTTAATTTAAAATTGATTAATTTTTGACGGATTTGAAAACGGTTAAAGTTGAGGGATCGAAATTTTCACCTGGCATACATTCAAGTTATACGAAATTAAAGGTATCTATTTAAAAATAATCTTTTGCAAATTTGATGTGCATGTTCGTGATTTCGTCGATTTGAAATGTAAATTTTTGCGAAGCAGAAACGTTTCATGAGCTTGCGTTACAAGAATTTCGATGATAATTCGTGTCTACTGAATCGAGATAATTTTAATGTCCGGAAAAGCCCTTTGGATTATAAAAATATTTTTATCTACCTTTGTGTAATTTTTAGTGATGTTTGCCGTAAATTTTTATTTACTTTAAAATATCAGAATCACAAAAACCAAAAAATTTACTAAAATAGGTCTTTACCTAGTTAATTCGACATCCTTAGAACGAAACTTCTTTATGTCAATTTTTAATCATAGAGTATGCAAAGCTCGTCATTCTGTTTGTAAAGCACAGAAATATGCTGGTAGAGGAAAATAGATTGGATAGCCATGCATAATATTAAAAGTTAATTTGAATTTTGCATGTCCATCCATCCGTCCGTCCTCATAATAACTCAAGAACGCGCTCGCTTAGAGCAGACATTTTGCATACGGGCTTTTTGAAAAAGTTTTAGATTTAAGTTCGAAAATGAGATAAACATTTCCTGTTTTACTGTATATTTGGACACTGCTGAGAGCACATATGAATATTAGTGTATTTTTAAGTATTAAGTTTTGTTTTTCAAATTTTCTAATAATAATATTTTATAATAATTTTTTACAGTCCTATGAACCGTTGTAGAAATAGATGTGAAAAACCACATTAACAATCAAATTTTCACAGTGTGGTGGGTGACTATACGAAAACACGTTCGGGCATTCATCTGAGGTATAATAAGAATTCGTTTTACACCGATTCCTGATTTTTTCCTTGTTTCAATTACAAATATTCCTTTAAATAGAATAATTTAGTCAGTTTTTACATTCGTCTAGTTCAATACTGGACCAAGTCCGAAAATACATTTTGAAGTTAAGTATTGCAATAACTAGAGTACAATATTCACTATTCGAATCTATATTTGACAAATGCTGACATACCTACTAATGAAAACATGATACAAATCATATTCCAGAACTGAACTTGTTTTGAAAAAAAAAAACCCTTATATGTCACTTATCTCGAAAGAATTAATTTTTATTTGTTCCAGTATTGAACTAGACGATCGATATGGCATTACTTTTGAATTTATCCAAGCACTATTCCTAAATTTTTATTTATTTGATTTTCATTAGTCCGACAGTGGTTCGCCATTTTGAGTTCCATTTGAATACTTTATACTATGGGTGTCGCAATATTCCCGGACGATTCTAAGGACCAAGAACATTTTTGTTTAAAAAAAAAATCGTTATTATTTTTGTGATATTATTTAATACTGGAAGTTTTTTGTCTAACTGTGTTCGGAAAATAGTGTTTGTTAAATGAGTATCATTTTCGGTTGCGCCAAAATGGACTCGTTGAAGTGAATTTTGCCTACAGATATGCGAGTATTCAGCTGCAGTGTTCTAATTTCATTTCCAATGTTTGATTTTAGCTCCTTGTATGAGGCTTATTTATGTAAAAACCTTCAAGAATATAGTCTGATGCATTCAAATTGGGTAAGCGTGGAGACCCTTTAATTTTCACACCCTCCGAAATTATGCTTTTCATCAAATTTTTCTTAACCTGCAGTGTGCCTCTTGTGAACTAGTTCTATCTTGTTGTACCACATCTGAGGTTTCGCAAAATATGATTCAGTGGGATGCAGTGATGACCGGGATAGACCTTATTGGGCAGAATATCTTCGAACAGACGTTCCTGGTTCGTCTTAAATACTCTGTTTTACAAGTTCAAGGTTTTATTCTGAATGAACTGATCTTGGCCTCCAGATTTCTGGGGAAAAAAATAAAAATAAAAACAAAAAAGTTATGAATTTTTAAGATAGTTCGGGACTTCTGGAACATTCTATACTTGTTGACATTGGAACTTTATGTTAGATTGTATTGTGAATCCGTGCAGCGTAAATCTGCTTTATTGGCATGCATCTCTTCTATTTGCGTATGGATTTAAAAATTTACTCACTGTTACATGTATCTGATATATTCCGTTGGGACACTTTACTGCGTTCAAAGATCCTTGGTAATGTAAATTGATTCCGGGTATCAGGCTTCGATGTACCAGAAAAGGTTGTAAATTTAGCACATTGTACATTTTTACTTATCTGAGCCCTAACATTAACAAGTAAAAAAGCTTGAATTGGTCTAAGACCAATTTTTATGATACCCTAGATGAATACTCGTATGAAATTTCGTATTGTCACCGTTCTGTGCAAGTTTGATTTTTGAAGTGGTTTTTCGCATATATTTCTAGAACGGCTTGTCGGACAGACAAAATGATTATAACCAATTTTATAGGATTTCGTATTCTGAAGAAGTTTTTAGTACAATAAAAATGTCTTGGACTGATCGTTTTCACATTATACGTAAAAAACCTAAATTTTTATATGGCAACACCAAGAAGGAGTTGCCCAATTAAGTCCATTTTTGAAATTTTATTTGCTACTACAATGAAAACACCATGTACCAAATTTCAGCTCTCTATATCGATGCGTTCTCACTCAGTGTCCAAATATATAGTGGAAAACGAAAGTTTTGTATAGCAACCCCACGAAGGAGTTGCCCGATTTGTCTCATTTTCGAACTTAATTTAACTTTTTTTTTTCAAAGTCCGTGTACAAAATGCAAAAATCAAAATAACTTTTAATATTATGCGTGGGTGTCCAATCCATTTTGCTCTACGATCATTATTTCGATGTGTTACAAACGGAATGACAAACTTAGTATACCCTATTTCATCTAGGGTATAAAAATATAATTCGGTTGATAAACAGCAATAGGAATTGGAATCAATTGTAAACTTCATAACTTCATAGTTCATAAAAAAATCGTTTGATTTAAAGCATTATTGGCTAAAAAACATAAATGCAAGAATATGTCTGTGGATAGACGATATTACGTCTGTTCGCTTACTAGCAGAGACTTACTTATTTGTTATCTTCGTCTACATAACTCTTCTCTAAAGGCCTAGGCTAAGAGCAACTCTAAAGTCTAATCAGTAACAAATAAAAATATAAAATATGTTACACTCTTTACCAATTTTTAGCTATCGTTGCATGTTGTGTCATAGTTTTGTTTTATAAATATAAAAAGAATTGCCATTGCCTTGAAATGTAGTAATCTTGTGCTCTTTAAAAATTCTCTTGTATTCTCCTTGGCTGAATATCAGATCCAAAGTTGGCTTTTTATAATTTACATATGAACATACTGCTTAATTTTAAGATTGATAATATTAATACCTAACTAATTTGTGTTTTTTTTTTCTTTTTCAGATGATGGTAAATTATGTTCCAACATTACTAATTTTTATCAACATATTTTTATGGATAAGATCATTGACTGAATTCACTTACAAATTATGATATAAAAAGTAATACATATTGTTGGTGATAAATATAATTAAACACAAAAAAGACACAAGTCAAAATTTACGAATTTAGAGATTTATGAAAAAATGTTATCGTAAATAATAACTTCTGAAGCTTATCTTGATTCGTTAGATGGCAGGTAATATATTTGAGTTTTACTGCATAAAAAAAAAATCATTTGGAAAATTGTAAAAACTTTGAATGCTCATTCTGAAAAACTGTGTGCATGCGCGATATACGTTTTAATTATGAATAGGTAGGTTGTATCTACAATATGTATGACCTAAGCCTTGAACATTATTATATGTTTGGTGCAAATGGAAAACTCCTTTAACCAATATCTTCCCCGCTTATCATGTGTCGCTTCAATTAAAAAGTTTTGTTTTTTATTTGATTTGCGGAAAATTATCAGTGCAAAAATGCATAGTGTGATTTATTTTGAGACCTTTTTTGTGTATACAGCTTCCAACCGAAGAGTCATATAGGAATTTTTCGTATCTTACCTTGCACGTGTGTAGTCTAGAAAAAACAAAAAAAAAAGTAATATAAAAACCAAATCATCTCATATAGTTAAAATAGAAGCACAATAACAAAAATCTTTCAGATGTGGGAGGAACAATTCTTTTAAAATGTAAAAAAATTAATTAAAAGGAAAGAGAAACTTCAGGAAACATAAACAAAAATATAATTTTAATGAAATACCGGGAATCAGTATACTTTCACTTTTTTTCTTAAAATTTTGGAATAATTTGCTATTAACTATGTAGATACATATGTAGGTCGCAAATCTGCAAATAATTGTCATTTTATTTATTCCCTGCTTTTGTGGGAGCCTCAACACTCAGTAAAAAACCTTTCCAAATATTCGCGAAATTGATCAAAAACTATGAAACGAGCCTAATTTGCTCACTTCAATTAGATAATTTTTCACTGTTTTGGTATTTTACACCAACAACATAACTTTACGATCCACAATTTTTACATACAACTTTTACGTATGTTAGGTTATGTTAAGAGTTGGGGCGACAATGGATGGTACTAGACTTGATCTATTATGACCTCTCCAAGAGTGGTTCGGCTAAATCTAGCCTTTTTACAAACTCAATTACGAACTTGGGAGTTAGTTTGCAAACCTTATATGGGCTAATAAATGTTCCTCCAGTGATTTGCAACCTTAAAGCTGCAAGCGCGGGACACTCACATATGATAATCTTTGAAGTTTCATCTTACTCTTCGCACAGTTCGCTGTTGGATTTGCCTATATACTTCAAAAAATAGTCCAAGGGTCTATGTTCAGCGACTCCATTAATAAACATCCTGAGCGATTTTCTGCTAAGTCCAATTGGCTTGAGCATCCCTTATACAAGGCCCACTATGCCAGAGAAGATCCAGTTGATTGTTTTTCTATTTTTGTAGTTCCTCTTCAAGTGAGTTTTTGGTAGGCCAAATGTTAGGTAGGCACCAATATACTGAGTTTTTCATTTGGTCCACTCGTTCGTATCCAGGAACTTAAATCAGGGTTTCTTTGTTATCCCCAGATAGCAGCTAAAGCTTCGAGTGGCAGCTTCAGACTAGTTTCTACTCAAAATCTTAAGAGGACAGAGCCAGGAGCATAGCTTGACTGTCTGAGCTATTGCATATTTTGGAGGTTTTGAAAGCTCTGTTTAAGTTTTCCTGAACTCCTATCTCTATAGAATAGATTTCAGCCTGAAACGTGAAAGTGGAATGGAGAGACCCACCATTCCGTTGCGTCCATATGGTAGACATGGGCCCGTTGCAGGAAATGGAGCCATCTATCTAATATCTGACTTCTCACGTTAATGGTTCGAAAGAAAATCGTTTGACCATAGCCTTCGTTGGAGCTTCTAATTCTTTAATGTGGACCTGCTTGAAGATGTTAAGATGTCCCACACCGGAGCAATTATGATCATCTGTCCAATTCCTTCAAGGCATACTTGCTTCGGCTGTCCTCTATAAACAGAGGTAGAGTGGCTGTAAGACAAGAAGGGCTACAAGTGCTTGTTGAGTAGATAATCTGAAGGCACCAGTTGTGCTCAAACAGTCATCCTTTGCACCTTCTCAAGGATCTTCTTGGTTGTTGTGTGTATCGTACATTTTACGTATTTATGTATATTGTAAATTATGATGCTTTGTTTAAGAGCTATTATTATATATTTTAAAATAGTAGGATTGAGAGTGTAGTACATTCAGAGTACTGTTTAAAATGCTTTCAAATTACTATTCAAAATTAAGACGACTTGAAGGTCATATTTCAATGTCATTTGCTTTTATTTAGCTCCATAAAGGACTCGAACTCACAATTTTTAGAATCGGTGATAAATGGAATTAGACGAATTTTGCGAACTCTTATTTTTTATTTATTTTATTTTTTAACCTTCCGCTTTCCGAGCGAATGCTCCTACCTTTGAGCTAACGATACAGATAGTTTTTCCTCTTTAATTTCATAATTTTAACTAGCGTAGATACTGCTAGCTTTCAGTTGGCATTAACGATGGCACAACGATAAGAGGGCTCAAATAAATTGTTAATTTTTGCACTTTTATTATTTTTTTATCGAGTTCCGTACTCGCAATTTGTAGAATCGGTGATACATGCAAATATTTCAGTAATTAATAATCCCACGATATTTAGCCATATAGAAATCTATTAATTATTATTAACTGTTATTAAAATGGACATTAAGGCTATTTTGTGAAATTTTCTTTTAAAATATCTAGGTTGAATGGCCCTAAACATTAGGAAATTCATTTTCCCCTATTTCTTGTAATAAAATAAAAAGATTTGGTGGACTAAACGAACATCGAAAGAAAATTATGTAATCTTGAATAGCAAATAAAATGAAGTACATAATATGCTTTCTAAGAAAGTTAGAAGATCAATTTCGGGGGTAAAACAAATAATAAATGATTAAATTTAAAGATTGACTAACTATCAGTTTATTATTTTGATAAATTTTGAAGACAGATTTTAATAACAAAAGTGTGAATAATTGTTCCTTTTCTTCTCTCCATTGAAATAATTAAGCAGCTTTCAATGGTGTTGCGTAAATTACTGGGTTTTTTATATTTCGTTTTGGCTTTTATTTTCATATTTCGTAATCAATAGTCATCAACATGGAATCACGCAAACCGCAAGTTGAGTTTCAAATATCTAAAAAAACATAAAAAAGGTAATAAGTACTTAGCTCTGGAAATAAGTATTTAGATTTGTACTGTTTTAAAACGTCGCGTCGTCTTATAACCTACCTTCGATTTATGCCTTAATATCAAGACTTAATAAAAAAAAAAGCACAGGTACAATTCAAATCATCTTAAATCTACATTTTCCTACAAATGAATTAAAGTTGATTGCGGCCATTATTACGGTCTATTAAAGTAAGTTAATCTTAAAATGGATACGATCATCTAACTTTACCACGTCAACTTTCCTAGAAATTTTTGTAATTTTATCTTGCCCCTAAAACTATTTATTCATCAAATAAAATTTTAGGAAACTTTTTTAAATGTAAATATCGTCTTACCTCAGACGAAATAGCTCACGAAATGTAAATTTCCTGCGTCCTTCGTTGTCCTTTTTCACATAAGAAATCAATATGGTGTTGGGTCGGTGACTTGTGAACTAACCTATTATCTAGTGCTATAATCATTTTGGTCTTTTTTAAGTCTTGTTAATGGCTTTGTTAGCGCGTTGCTTTTAATCCTTAATCCCTTAACAGCTTTGGCAAGATTAATTACATTTCCTTTGTTTTCGGTTTCTTTAATTATTCTAATTTTTTTGGCGGGAACTAGCATATATTTAACCTGCCTTACATACATGCTTAATTGTGCTGTGTAATTTATTATAAAAGTAATCAAGACTTCATAATAGAATTTTTTGAATAAGATTTATGGTAAATTGTTTTTACTAGAATGATATATTTGCATAACATTTTTATAGTCTGGTGAAAAACACCACAGTATGGGCCGACGGAAAATTCAATTTTAAGGTATGGCAGATAAAATCCTATTAACCATTTTGTGCGCGTCTTGCCCCCCTCCCCCTTCTCATATTCAATTATAGACCCTCTTCGTATTTACTGTGAGTAAAAAATTTAGATCAATACAAGAAAAAACAAAATTGGAAATTACGAAAATATGCATTCTGAGAGGTTGTGAAAATGCTTAGATGTAGGGAGAGAATACAATTTTGTTTAATAATTGAGCAGGGTAACAGATCTCACAAGAGCTGTTTTATGGAAGGAAAATTCATGCAAAAATGTCAATTCTAATCGTGTAACCCAAGGAAGGAACGAAAGGGTAAAAAACCGTAGAAGGCATCTGTTCGTATTTTTTCAATTATCTCTTCAGCAATATGAAAACTTTTCAATGTAACGAAATTTTAATTTTAAATCGCCTGTTAAATGTATTCTAAAGCAGATATGGCCTTTAGTACAGGCAAAATAAAGAAGAAACTTACGAAGTCGTTGAAACTCGACATAAACGTGAAGTTAATTGGGTTCTCAAATATACTTATAATGAAATTGTCAATGAAATCGTATAGAGAAATTTTCAAAAAATAAGAATGACTTATTATATTTTGATAAGTAGGTAAATATTTACATATATGAGGATTTTCGTGTAGATTAAAATATTATATTATATTGAATAAAATAAGCCGCACAACAGTCATCATTAAAACTAACAACATGAAATTCTGGAATTAAGTAAAAGAAAAGATACATTGATGTGCAGAATAAATAGTAACGGGTCTAGAATATTGCCTTGAGGCACACCCGAGGTATTTTCTATCTAAGCAGAAAGTGTTCCACGAAATAGAACTCTCTGCGCACGATTAGACAGATAAAGAACTTCTCATGTCATAGCAGTTTGGCTTCTGCTCTGTGACTGACATATTATTTTAGAGTTTGGATTGGTAATGATGAAGTCACCGTCTTATGCTTTTCGGCTCTTTCAAATCCTTTGATTTCGTCAATCTCTCTATTCTATATGTAGTAAGCGCGGATATAACTTTGTAATTTCTCCTCTAGTGGAGAACTTCATTAAAAATTAGGTGAACAACCGAAACCAGCCTTATTTTGATATCTGATGGGTTTTTGATAATTTCCTTTCACTTAGGTATGAAGTTGTCTAAAATATTGATGATAGCTTGATATACAGATTTATCTATTCCGCTCCTTGGCTGGCCTAGTTAACGATGAAGTTTAATTTTCTCGTAAGTGCAGTAAAATATTTTTATCTTAGAAACTCATCCTCATCGTTATTTCATATGAAGAATCCTAAAAATATGGGGCTGATTTTACACCAAAATCTCACCAAAGAACACGAGTAAAGTATATTGAGCTCTATGGAATTCATGTGCCCATAGTGTGTGTCAGAAGTTATTTAGTTCCACGTATTACCTAGTCTAGTCTATTGTTGTTTGAATAAAAGCTACATGTACTTTGAAATTATATGTTTGTTATAGTTATAGCTGCAGGACCAACATTAAATTGTTCTTCGTATTTTTCCATTGAATTTTTAATACTTTGCTATGTTTTTTAACTGGCGTAATTAACCCAAACTATGTATGAAAGTTTTGGGGTCGTAATTGATCAGTCTTTAGGTGTCAAGTCTACCATAAGGTACCATAAGGAAAAAGCTAGAAATGATATAAGATCAATTCTTACGATAGCCTAGATGAATATCCGTATGTAATAACCTATGTATAGTTATTCCTCTGTGTAAGTTTGATTGTTAAAATGGTTTTGCGCATATATTTCTCATCAGAGAGTAAAAATGATTAGAACAAATTTCAGCTCTCTAAGTAAACGTGTTTTCGAGTTATCGTGAGGACAGACGGACATGCAAAAATCAAAATAACTTTTAATATTACGGAGGTATTTTTCCATTTTGCTCTACCAGTCTTATTTCTATGCGTTACAGACGTAATGGCAAACTTAGTATACCCTGAAGATTTCATCTAGGCTTAAATCTTTTTGGATTGTTTGAGCTTGAACTAAATTCTTCGAGGCGATGAGTTCACCTATCTTTTCCATACAACAAAAGTGCAAATAACTGGGAAAAAGTGCAAATTTGACCAAATGTAAATTGTATGTCATTTTTAAGAAATAAATGAAGCTCATCATAATCTGAGCCAAAGTTTCCTTCTTTCTGCATAAAAGCTTTAATTCTTTCTAATTGATTGAATATGTAAATTTTAAATGAAAGCTCTCCTTGCCTTTTAAATGAGGTACACTTGCATATCTGTTAATGCTATACATATGTAGTTTATGTACTTCTGAGCTTCTTAAACAGCACTAAAAAAATTGTTCTTAGAAGGCTTCTACTTACTTGTAGGGACAAATACCTAAACCAATCGCAACAAATCGCTTTAAGGTCACACACCTAAAAAAATCAAAAATATAGTTCAATATTCGAAAATATTTTCATTTTATCTGAAATGTAAACACAATTTTCTAGATTAAATGCAAAATCGGGCTATTGTGCACCCAACAATGAATATAAGAAGCTTTTTAAATGCAGTAAGACGATTGTTGGGTAATGGAATGGCCTACTTTACGTAAAATATCAGTAATTCCAAGTGGGTCAGCGAATCTAGGTCATTGCTAAACCGCTGAAATCCTTTCTTCGGTTTATTTTCCGAAGTTCAAGATAACTACCAATACCGGCACTACTCCTGTAGCATATATATAAGTATGTATGCATATACATGTTGTAACAATTATGTATTTTATCGATCCAATCAACAAGGCAATTTGTACCACAAATCTTGCAAGTGAAAACCTTGAACTTTACAGAGATTAAAATCCACGATAAATGGACTTGGAATGTTGTGACCAGACATTTTATGTTGAAATGAATTTCGTAGAAATAAGAAAACTGTGGTTTCCTATTAATCGGAAGGTCTTTTTATTTAACATTTCTTGTTACGTTTAACAAAAATTAATATAGTCCTTTCCGTCGTACACATAACTGGAGTAGACTGAAGATTCTTATATGAGTAGTGTTCAGGATTAAAGCCATTAATTTATTGAGAAAATATTAATCTTTTACAAATTTATTGCCACAAAATAATTTTGTCTTTTAATTTAAATTGGAAGAAGAAAGATCCTGGAAAATTATTCAAGAGCCCAGCACCTTACAAAATATTAAAAATTCAAAACTTTTGTGAAACATGACTCTAAATATGTAATTAAAATTTGTCTGCTAGCTAAATTATTTATTATATTTTCGTCTCATAAGGGAACCGAAAGGATTTGGAGCTTTTTCTTTATTTTTCCATGTAGTCGAGGGTATTTAAGATATATGAGGCGGTTATTCTTGAGTTGATCTACCGGGAATCACATTTTTTACTTGTAATAAGCTCTAGACATTTCACACGTAAGATAAAGTGGTAAGGTATTTTATTTTTAGCTTACATTAGAGATTAAAATTTTCAAATGAAGAAACGTGAGAGATTGATTTTTGTTTCAAAAATAAATAAATTATCTCTATGAGGTCATAAAGTACTTAGTTTTAATGCGTTATTATTTTTTGTTATTAAGTCACGCACTATCAATGATGAAAAGTGTACAAATGTCCAACTGTGTTGTAAATTTTAACTTAAAAGCTTTTACTCTTTGCGTGTTTCCAATTTCTATATGCTTATATTAGAAAAGGCTTTCTTCGATTTATTGCTGAAGAGAAAGAAATAATAACTTCACTAATAAACCATCTGCAGGATAAAAATTTCGTCTTACTCCTATGCATAGTTGTTACGACAATTATATATTCTCAATTTTTTATTTAGAATCTTGTCAAGCTTACCAGCCTGACAGGAAAACACACTGTAATATGATTTTGTAAAATGGTATCAATCCCTAAATTATCACATACTATTACTCTACTGTTATTTCCCTGCCTTATTTACAAGGTTATTTTTCTTTTTGAACATTTTGAAATATTATTCAAAGTAGATATTCACATTGAGAATTTAAAAAAAAAAAATTTGTCATTCAAAGATTATCATGTACAACATATTTTGGTTATTGTACTTGTACTTATGCAAGAGCAACAACAATAAGAAGTCAAACCAAGCCGCAATCGATAGTAAACCAAAATTCCCCATCCATTTCAGTAGAACACCTAAAAGCAAGTACCATACATCTAACTCCTACAGTTTCTATAGGGTTGTAATTGGACTTGAATCACATAAAACTAAATTGAGTAAACAAGATAATAGCTCTAATAGCTTTTTACAGAATAGAAATCAAAAGAAGAAAATATGTGATAATAGCAAGGCGGATTCAGAAGATGACATGGATGCATAGATTAATCGTACACACTAAATATAATCGTGGAACAATCAACGAAATGGAAATCTTCTCTGTACATTACTTTTGTTGACTTCCAAAGACAGTTCGACACAAAAATATGGAACTTATTAGATTTTAATGTAGTATACCATAAAAATAATACTGAAGATCAAAGCACTGTTTAATGATTCCAAATCTACAAATCTCTATAATGGATACTTAAGTGACACATTAACACTTAAATCTGCAGTAAAATAAGGATCTCCTCTCTATCCCTTACTATTCATTACCACATTAGACGAATTAATAAGAATAGTTATCAAATCACCGAAAAAAATTAGACGGACACTAAAGAGTCGATTTCAAAACTTAGGCTACTTAGATCAACTGTACTGTTGGCCTACTCATTCAGCGACATACAAAGCAAGATTAACATTCTGAAGTGTGTATACCAGAGGTTGGCCTGAGAAACAAAATGTATGAGATTCAATACGGCAAGTACAGTATCAGCTAAATAACTATTAAAAAAGCTGTAATAGAGAAAGTATCAGAAAGAATTGAACTACCTCGGTATCGATAGTATCACTAATACAAGTGCAGGAGCGAATGAAGACGAAAACGAATAATTACAGAAGTGGAATGTGACTTTTCAAGAAAGCTGGCCCCAAAATAATAATCCAAGGGTTCATAAGCAAATGCAAAGAAGAGTGAAGAGGCAAATATTTGGTCATTTGTAGGTTAAGAGGAGCATTTGTACAATCTTTCCATCTTCCACATCATAGGCATTGGTTCTTACTAAGGTTGATTTTAACGCCAACTATGTGTTCGTAATGGTCCGTAACGACTCATTATCGTCATTCTTCGAGTGTAACCAATTTGTTGCAGTCAGTAGAGACACCATTATAAGGTCGACCTTGATATTCCTCCTCGCCGTCTTCATTTTAATGCGTACGTGGCAATTGAGTTCCTTGTCCGAAGTGACATGCTGTCTCATGTTGACGTGTAGCACCGTTTACAGTCGTAATTCTTTTTACCTCTTGGAAAAGTTCGAGTACTCCGACAACTAGCTGCGTCACAATAGCAGGTTGAAAGCTACCAGAGGGTTACTTCTTCATAACAACGACTACAGTAGCTTAGCCGTCTACCAACATAACTTTTAACTAGTCGAAAATAGAATGTACGTCATTTTATTTCATTACCCGTCAATTCAGAATCTCGGAATAAATAAATATATTCAGTTAGATGTTCAACAGAGCCGTTCTGAAATTTTGAGCGGCGTATATTATCTCCATCTTCTATTTTTTAGACAAGACTTTTTTTACACGAATAGATTAAAAGTCCTCTTAAAATTTTTTCTTACTATTAAATACCAGTTATATAGTATAACCTCACAAACCACGCTCATGAAATAAAACAAAAGGTTTTCGGCAAAAACATTAGTAAACATTTCTCTACATTTTCACAAAAAAACGAAATTTCCTATTCTCCTGAGAAAGAAATATCTTTCAATGGAAAGTATGCCTAATCTACAATGCATGGTAAAACGTCATTGTCAAAACGAAATCATTTGCTGAATAAACGCATAAATACACCAAATATGTAATAGTGGTAAGCTGCCAAATTAAACAGCTGTTAACCTGTCAGTTATAATTAATGTAATTGCTTTCTCCATTTCACTGCGGAATTATACCAAAAGAAGTATTTAGGCTCAATAATTTAAAGCATAATCTAGTAAACTAAAAAATTGTGTGTTCAAGACTGAAAGTGCAAGTTCCAGTCCACAGCTGTTTGCTCTAAGTTCCCCTACATGGTTCTAAATTATGCTGAATACTCATGAGGTATTATTATAACGTTTGTGCTGATTAACTACTACACATAAGCTCGTGCTCATGTCGTCAAATGAATGAGAGAGAAGGGACATTTTTGCAAGCATAAATTTTCAAATGCAAGAGTGTGAAGCAAACTCAAAAATCCATGTCGTTTTGACGATGTCGTCTTATCATGCATTGTAGATTAGGCATAAGATTCCTTTGGATTTGTTATAGTCCAAAAGTATAAAGATAATTTTAAATTTGCGTTTCTGTTAGAGCTTGATCGGTGGAAGAAACAATTTTCTTTTTCCTTTATTATGCAGTAAAATTATTTCAGTTTTAATTTTGTATTGTTTCATTTGAATCCCATCGTCAAGGATGTAGTAATGTAATGATGGGTATCATTCGAGTGTTCTTACAATTCCAATACAAAGCAAGACAGGTCAATCAATTTTGATTAAATAAGGTGGGGGTCTTTTCGGTAAACATGTATAGAAGCTACATATTACTTCCATATCTATTTCTATTCGGGGATAGTTTCGAAAACCCAGTTTTATATTAAAAATTCTCCTTTATTTTTCTCTGAAATGAAAACTATTATGTATACTAAAAAATGTTACTGCCTTATTCGAATTTTGATGTCCAAACCTTACTCCTGCCTGTAGCAAAAAACAGCTATTTGTCCAGGAAAATTTTCTCATTAAACACATTCGAAATGTGACCCCAATCCATGAAATAGGCAACGAGATTTTGATAAGGTCACATATTTACAAAGTCTACAAATTCATAATAAACTTAGCTCTTCAGTAATTGTTGTCAGTGTTGGTCTCCTTTTTATGACCTAGATGATGAAATCAATCCGTTTGTAATGCATAGAAAGGATTAGCAGCAGTGCAAAATGGATTGGACACGCACTCATCCCATTCAGCACAAAATTACCCAGGGACATCCCATTATTATCCCACAAATCCTATAGCTTTCCCGGGATAAACAGGAAGTCTTCAGTATGTTCTTGGGACCTTATTTCTTAAGGTTATTAAAAATTTCCCATAAGTTAATCCCTGGGATATTCTACAACTACAACTCTCTATCGGAACATTCTCAGGATTTCACAGACAAATACATACGGGATGTGCAGGACAATCTTGGGACAAACATGGGAAAGTCATTTTTCCCCTTCCAGAATTTATTTCGGATTATTCTCTGATTCTCGTGGTTCGCGTGGGTCTCTGGTGAAGGCACTAACTTGTTGCTTGGTGCTCTTCCGTGTGTCATTTTAGGAGTACAAAAATATAACAAAAAAAAAATGTATTGAAAAAGCCATATGATAACTGCGATGCTTAAGCCAGCTACATGCGTGAAGCTATACTAGAAATCTATTCGCTTCGGCAATTTCTTCTTATTTTGGCAAAGTTTTTTAGTTATACATTTCAGAACTTAATATTTTAATAATTTTGTCATAGGAATTCAAATTACCTGTGTAACACTTCTAGATTTATGTTTTGTGCAAATGCATTCACCTCTGGCACATACCAGTACTTATGTTTATTTTTTGTAAAAATTCTACAATCCCAAAATATCTTAAACAATATCCTCGGACATTCCCCCGTACATCCTGCCAAAAACTAGCGGTTCCTTTGAACATAACCGAAACGTTCGTCCTTTTGTATCTTTTCATTTTGAGTTAATATCTGCATCATCTAGAAAACCCAGCTGGTCTGTATTTTGGCGGAACATTTCTGTGAATATCAATTTTTCTGCACTATCTCTGATCGTACATATGTGTAAATGTTTTTATAAAAGTAAAAATTTGAATCTAAATATCTGTGAAGATCTTTTATTAATATACAACGTAACAAAAGTGGCTACGAAAGTTCTTCCAAGTGCCCAAATTTATAAAATTTATTAATAGTTTTTATCAGTTTGGAAAGAATTTGGAAATGTAATTCCAAGAATTTGTCACACAGAAATTCAAAAGACAGACATAGTATATAATATGTAGTCCATTTAACGTGTGTTACCTTAAGGTTTGATCGATCTTGACTCATCTTCAATAGTGTCTTACCTAACCTATATACAAAAAAAAAAAAAAAAAAAAATACTGCAAATATTTTCTAAAGCTACTTAAAGAGTATAGGTACAAAGGATCTCTGTTTTTATTTTGGCTATGACTCATAAGCATAGCTGAAAATAGTGTAATGCTGTATGAATCATGATTATTTCCGGCGCTCAGACATGCGGAAATTTTGAAACTCCATTAAATCATGATGCAAATGTATACCACCGCCATGAAACATATGTATTTTACAGAAACTCCAGGATAAAATGGAAAATAATTTTAAGTACACACTGAACAGGCTGCATTCTTTCACACTTTGTTTTCCGAACAGAATGAATCAAGCACATTAAGAAAATAAATAAAAATAAGTCGCGACTACTAGCCGAGCCGCGAACTGAATGTCTTATTTTGAATGAAAATTGCGTAACTAATCTTAATTGCAAACGAGGGCAGTGTCAGTTCCCATAAGCGTCTTAATTCTTTGCTCTTACACATTGATTGTCAGTCCATCGAGGAGAAAATAATAAATTCAATTGAGATGTATGTATGTACGTACATGTGTATGTATGGATGATGTGCAGACGTCCATTTCCGAAACCATTTAAGAATAATTTCAGCCACCTCAAGAATGGCATTGAATAAATTGCCAACACTTTCTTACTATTTACGGCGTACTTTTCTAGTCAAATCTGTCTTAAAGGAACGCTATTCACCCGCACGTTTGCAATTCTTGGCAGAGATTTTAACAGTATATGACATTGATAGTAACAATTTTGGCATTAAGTATAACAATGAAGAAAAGTGATGTTCATAACATTCTTGAAACGGAAACAAATTGTTAAAATTGCTTGAATTTATTGCCATTCTAGAGATTGCTTTTTATTATTTATTTTTAGATCTATGTGTATATATAAGTTATATTAAGTATTTAAGTTGAAGGTGAAACTGTGGAAAATTTCGAATAATTTTGGTGCTTGTATAGCTTCTAGCCCGGCTAACCATTCCAAAGTTAGCCTAAATAATTCTATATAAATTTTAAGCTTCTTGACTATTAATAACTCTCTAACTATAGAAGTTATAGACACTAAAAAGTAGGCCATCCTTCCAGTTCAACAACCATCCAGTACTAGTAAATCGATGGCACAGAAATGTACAACAGTTAAAAACCTTAAAAAGGACGACAGATGCAGTTTACTTTGTACTTGCCTTTGCGTGCAGTTATATTCTCTTATGCAAGTTTTCCTTATAAGCAAATGTAAGCAATTCAAACTTTCTGTGCGCTTATGAACTCTTTATTGAACTGAACTTTTGACCTCAACAAGTACCTACTTAAAAGCCTTGTAGGATTGTAGTCAGTATGAAAATTTAAGTGCCTGAACGAATTGAAATTTAAATGAAATTCTTAAGGATTCTAAAATCTACTTCTACTTCTATAAAATTTAGGAATTATTTTAACAGTAGTCTGGTACTACTTTTGGTGTATTAATAGTGCGATGTAATCCAGCGGAGCATGATATTAAATTAGTATGGGGCCATTCCTCGTGACTTCCATCTATTTTCTGATCGACGTCACCGATTTGGCTGACATTTTTTCGTCAGCTTACTGCCTTATCTAAATAATTAATATAATTTAAATATTTTGCCAAAATTCCGTTTATGGCTCTTTCAATCGTAAAAAAAAACATTTCTGCCTTTCGACCTAACTTAATATACTAAAGCGTTTTGGAAATGATATATTTCAGGCTTTATAGGAAAAACATCCTTGGTACAATTTTTGTAAAAAAAAGTTATTCGAGAATAAGGGTTGTCCTGTATCCTTGAAAAAATCTTGATTGGATATGTGGCTATTTCAGTTGTTTTTTTTTTTAATTGAATCGTCCATACCTTGTTATCTTTGTATCATGGTCTTGCATGATACAGAGCATGGCTTCATTAAATATAAAAAGTGAAGTTAAGTCAAAAGAGCAAAAATTGTTGTTTTTTTTTTTTTAGATTTTCAAAGAACTGTAACTTCCCCAATAAGGAGAATTTTGGAAAATATTTAAATTGTATTAATAACACTGTGCTACACAGTACATAGCATAAGTTGAATGTTTAGTGGAACTAAAATAGTGGCATACTAGAAAATTCTCATACATCTTCAAAACCGCATTTTAGGCAAAAGAAAACCTGTTGTTGTTCGAGAGGTGGTCAAGTTTAGAAGCTATCTGAACCTGACGGTTGTGATGGTCAAGATGCAACTGCAATATTTCTACAATCACTGATGATAGATTATAAATTTGCAGCTACTAAAAATATTGAACGCAATTAATAATAATAGATCCGGTTTTTGAGTCCTTATTGAATTTAGCCGACATAAGGATCTAATTCTTATAACTTTCATCAACTTCAGCCTTTGTACTAGCTGTTGACTTGTTATTTTACATTTCTAATGGTGCTGTCTATATGTAGCATGCGCTCTGAAGTAAATTTTGCCCGAAAATAGCATACCTATGTAGCAAAAGGTAGTAAAATAATAAAATTTTTCTTTTTGTCCGTTAAAATACATATTAAACTTCTCTTATTATTTCTCTTGACAACATAACATTATTTAATTGTATTTGTTACAGATATTATTCTTGATTAAATTTAAATTCCAAACAAGTAAAAAAGATAGAATTGGTCTAACATTGTTTTTGTTGTTGTAAGACCAATCCTTATGATAGCCTCTAGGGCCTAGATGAATGCCCGTATGTAATTTCTTATAGTCAGCTATCTGTGACAGTTTGATTGTGAAGTGGTTTTTGCATATATTTCTGGAACGGTTAATCGGACAGCAAAAATGATTATACCAATTTCATAGGATTTCATATTCCGAAGAACTTTTCAGTATAACAAAAACTTCTAGGACTGAACGTTTTCACAGTATATATAAAAAGCCTAAATTTTTATATGACAACACCAAGAAGGGGTTGTACGATTTACTTCTGAAATTTTATTTACTGTTTTTATTAAAATGCTGTGTCCAAAATTTCATCTCTCTACGCTGATGGGTTGTCATGCAGTATCCAAATATATGGTGAAAAATGAAGGAGCTACCCGATTTGTCCCATTTTCGAACTTAAATATGTTTCTTTTTAAAGCCCATGTGAATAATTTCAGCTCTCTAAGTAAACGCGTTATCGGTTATCGATAGGACGGGTAGGCGGACAGACTGACAGACGGATGGGTAGACGTATGGGCAGACGGATGGATAGATAGAAGTAAATGCTAAAACCAAAATAACTTTTAATATTATGTGTGAGTGTCCGATACTATTAGCTCTAACGTCATTATTTCTATGCGTTACAAGCGGAATGATAAATTTAGTATATCCTAGAGATTTCATCTATGGTATAAAAATGGGCTCAATCGGGGAAACCGTTCATGGTGCTGCCATACAAATATTTGGTTTTAAACGTAGACTGTGAAATCAATCAGTCCTAGACGTTTTTATTTTACTGAAAAGTATACTTCAGAATATAAAATCCTATAAAATAGGTTATAATTATTTTTACTCTCCGACGTTCTACAAGTATACGCGAAAAACCAGTTTAACAATCAAGCTTGCAAAGAAGGGTGATAACATGAGATTACATACGGGTATTCATCGAGATCTAGAGTATCGTAAAAAATTGTCGTAGATCAATTCTAACTTTTTAACTTGTCTTTATTAAAATCAGTCAAATCTTTTAGGTCAAGGTATTTAATTTATTTCAATTTCTCTTGATGAAGTGAAATTTTATCGATTTTGTAATTTAGTTACAAAGCGGTATAGAGATTTAATTTTAAAATTTTTTTTTTCTTGTTCCATTCCCTTTTTACGATAGGCAATTATCTTCATATTTAAATACAAGTCTTATGGTTGAAAACGGTGTGCAGTGTTTTTGAAATCTAGCGAAAATATTGCTTTAGTTACTCAAGTGATAGTTTTTTTTTCGAATTATTTAAAATTGATTATTAAGTTCTGTGAAACCAAAAGTTTACCCAAATACTAGTAATTTAGAAAAGTTAGGAGGTTAATTACTGGAATAAGTTCACCAGAACATTTCTATTTAGCGCCTTTCTGACTTCAAACTGTTAATGAATTATTGAAAAATTTAACTACTTTTTTACAGCAACCAACTAGCAGGATGGAATTGCCAGAAAAGACTACAGGGAGACAATTGCAAAGAATTTTACATTATTCAATTACGCCTTGTCGTCCAATGCCTACTTTAAGACGAGCAGAATGTGCCATTCATGATGTAGACTGTGATGAAGTTTATCCAGGGATTTACATTGGAGACGCGTAAGTATTAGTCTTTATTCTATTGTAAAATTTATAGAAACAATTAACAAATTAAAATATTTCATTTTTAGAGCTGCTGCTAAAAGTAAAGTATTCCTCCGTATGATGGGTATTACACATGTCCTTAATACAGCAGAAGGTTCTAGATTTGGTCAAGTAGATACAGGACACATTTACTACCGTGATATGCCTACAATTAGGTTGGGATATTGAAATAGTTTTTTGCAATATGAATGATTTTTCAATGTTGAACGATATTTAGATACATGGGATTCCCAATGATGGATCAAATCACTACAGACATTTCACGGTATTTTTACATAGCGTCAAAATTTATTGAAAATGCTGTGAACAGTGGAGGTAGGTTCTTGTGTGGCTTGTTTAATACGTAAAAATTAAGGACGAATTTTGTTGTAGTTCCCAATTTATTCAGTTCCTCTTTCTTGTGCATAGGTGACGAAAGCTTTTAAATTTTGTATATACAATTTAATCTCAATATTAAATCATTTTGAAGTGACTCAAAACAATGAACAACTTATAAAAGAAACAACTTTGAGCTACGTTTACACTAAAAATTTGATTTTATCGTTAAGCAAAATATATAAGATATTTATGCCAAATGCAGTTGTCAAGTTTTGGATTTCTGTAGAGATTTCAAAACGGAAGAATCATGTAAGAATATAAATTACCTCCTGATGCAAGAAATTTTCCGTGCACGAGTTTGAAGAAAAGCTAAATGACCTGGTAGGTAAAGGACACTACAATATGCTATTTGCTGTCAGCTGCAACCTTTCTTGAAATTTGTAAACTCGTTTCGCACATTTCTCGTAACTGTAACCTTAACAATATAACAAGAAGAGAAAGGACATTGCAATCTTCTCGGATAGTCAGGCATCCTTGATGAGCCTGAGTGGCCCTCGGATAACATCTACGTTACTAGGTGACTGCAGGTCGTCTGTGGATAATCTGTGCATCCACATCAAGGTGTTTCTTCAGGGGTTCCGGGGCACATGAGGATCATGGGGAATGAACGGGATAACCTTGTAGCCAAGTCTGGTTCTGGCCCTTCCTTCCTTTGATCGGAGCCCGCTGTATGCGTTGTCTCTCATTAAGCAGGAATGGGTGAACCTGAGTATTTGCCGGTGTACAAATCTTTTTCTTGATAGGTTTAAGGGGTAACGCCACTGTAACGGCTAAAAAAAATTTTTTTTCTCGCGAATTTAAAGGTGTTTGAAAAAAACCTTTTAAGGGTATTACCGGGCATACATTGAACTTTATTGATAAATTTTTTGACAACGAAAAAAAAACAAAATGGCGGCTCCACAGCAATCTCCCCGAGACATGTTTTGCTTGCAGGGTTCCGCGGCATGCAGCACCACTGGTGACTATTTGAATCTAGACCAAAACTAAAAAAAAAGACATTAATCTAGTGGCTTATAGCTAGAGAATGCCGTACGGATTTTTAAAAATATTAATTTTTGTAGATTTGGCACGCGTTTGAAAAAAAAGTTTTATTTTTGACGAAAAAAACGGCAGGTTTTTTGTTAATAAAAAATCAACAAATAAAGTTATTGAAAATCCCGTACGGCATTCTCTAGATAATGTTATTGTTCACATCTGGTCAAAATTTCAAGTCGAAAATATGAAAATTGTTCGAGTTATGCTGCGTGCCATTTTGAAAAACCGTGTTGCGAGAAAAACGCGTTTAAAGTTTTGAGAATAGTTTTTTATTAGAAAAAAAAAAAAAATGAAGGTACAAAATAAAAGTTTTCCGATAAACAAGTTAAAGTTGCAAATGTCAAAAAAGTCAGTTGTGTTCAATTCGGCTTTTTCAGTCAGCTTTAGAAGAAAGCTGGCGATAAAGCTGGTTGAAAAGCTCCAATTGTGTTTCAGGCTTCAGGTAGTCGTTTCGGAGGTGGCGACCTCCATTCTCAAAGGCTGGCACGGGCCTTTTTTTCCTTATTCTAGGGGGGGGCCGTTGTGCAGCTTAGATTGATTAATGGAAGTCTGTCCTACTGAGAATAATTCTAGATCTATCATTTATTATCTTGGAGCTGATCCAGCTCCGAGAAGAATTAGGTACCAAGCTCATACACTGTTGTCAGCATTGGCCTATTATGATTTCCCTCTCCTTTGTAACTCAATTTTTTTTTTAGTTTTGCCTAAAAAACTTGCATCTTCTTCGTAATTGCGTGTAATGTGCTCTGCAATTTCATTTTATTCTTCACCTAGTGTCCATTGTCTCTCGAAAGATAAATTGTATGCTTGTTCAGTTGGTAGTGCCTTATTAGCTACCCCATTATACTGTGCTTTTCATCGGTGCTCTTATAGGTCCAAAACTCATATGTTTTAAGGCCATTATTATTCCATATACTAGAGAGCCAAAATTATTCCTTGGGATTGTGTTAATAGTTATGGAATTTCTGAGAATCACGGTAAAGGAATGAGCTGTTTTTGGAATTTGTCAACTGTATTAATATGTAAATGCAAAGGTGCAGGTTAAGTATCATATTTTTTAGGCTGTCATAGTGGAGATGTGTACAGTTACTAGTTAGTCTAAACCCAGATGGCCCCGCTGCCGTGGGCCAATTAGCTTTATTTTATTCGGCTTTTAGGTTATACAATAAACTACATTTTCAATTTCAATCTCAATTTCTTGTTAGTCTACACAGTCTAATCTCTCTCTTTGTTGAGTTACTAATACACAACTGATGAATATACAAAACAATTTGTGTGGGTTCTGCCTTATATAATCTGAATACTATTTTGGCTTCAAACCCCAAGTTTTCCTGGGAAGGCTGCTGAAGGCTCAGAGTGAAATCCTAGTCTTTTGTGTAAACCTATAGTTTTTGGTCTAGGGATATCCGAAAAATTTTACGTCCTCTGTAATAATCAAAGAGTATAGGGCTTATAGTTTGCTTCGGTCTCATATTTTCTCCGTCATTCTTTGTACAAACTTGCTTCTTTGAACTTACATCTGATTAGTATCGCGATGTAGTCGGCGTACCGTATATTTGTACTTCTATATTAGTTATGCTGAGTCTGATTGCTAGTTTGTTGACTACAGTTGACCACAGCAAGGCGAATAACACGCAGCTTTGTGGGCATTATTCATTATGACCATGATGGTTATTATTATCTTAATTCTATTGCATGATGTGCTGGTATCAATACCTCGCTTTTGTATGGTTGCTCAGCTGGTCTAAAGTATCGAATGCACCCTATATATTCAGAAACCCACTAAACGCAATTCCTTTAAAAACGATAGATTTCTTTACGTCCCTTACAAAGGTCTGAACATACCTCATTTATTACGTGCCTATTAAGTGGAAAAAACTCTTTATGCAAACGAAAAATCTTTGAAAAAAGAAATTTCATTGTAAAAAGAGGGCGTTTCATATAAGCAGGAACCATATAGTCGTCAGTATGGCTTGGTTCCTGCCTGCTGTAAACGCCTAAGCAAACAGCCAAGCTGACCTCATATATAGACTTAAAATAAATTTTAAGTGTGAATTACATGAGGCGAAATAGTACGTATTTACTTGAATGTCTAGCAAGATTTAGCCTTATGCGGGATTAGCATTTCTAGAGAGTCTTGCTATGAAAATTCATAGCGAAATAAGTCAATCTGAAACTGACTCAGTTTGCTGCTAAGTCTGCAGCTCAGTGGAAAAACTCTTTATGCAAACAAAAATTCTTTGAAAAAAAGAAATTTCATTGCAATTCTCGAGCTGCAGACTTAGCAGCAAACTAACTCAATTTCAGATTGACTTATTTTTGAATTTTCATAGCAAAACTCACCTACCTATTAGACATATTGATTCTTTATGCAGCGTACAAATTTGTATCTTGGATCTTTTCTATATGAGTTTTAGTAGAAAAGATGCTAGGCGTTTGGAACGATTTGAGTTCGGTTTCAGTATTTATTTTTTTCTGACGAAGATTAATTCCACAGGCTGCAGATAATTAGCTTCCAAGACGGCTTGCAGAAGGTTTTCAGTTGATTGGTGAACAAGTCGGTGATTGGTTAACTGCTATCTAAGTGATCACAGTTGGTAAATATAGCTATTTAAAAAAGATGGATTTGGTCTACGATCATCTTAAATGCCAACATCATTTCGACCAAACCTTTTCTCATTTGGGAAAATGTATTTTTCAAAGTTGTTTTGCAATACCCATAAAGGCAATATTGTATCGTTAGTATAGAGATCTCACATTCTACTGTCGAAATCGTGTTTGGTGCGAAAGTTAAATTCAAAAATAAATCAGTCCAATGTGTGGACAGTTTTTAATGGTTTGCATCAAGAGTCCGTATTTAGCTGTATGAGCTGATCATACAGGCCTGCTGACGCATCACAAAAACTGAATAAAGCGACAGTTGTGACATTTGAATAGCCTTATATGGTAAGGTATCAGATTAATGCTATTATCACTGTTACCCTTCGTTCCCGACCTGATACTTCATATTAGTAGAATGTTTTCTTCTTACTAAATCTGATTATTTTTTCTTTTCTTTTTAGGTAAAATTCTTGTACATTGCTTGGTTGGAATGTCGCGCTCAGCAACTTGTGTGTTAGCATATTTGATGATTTGCCGCAAAATGACAGCAGTAGAAGCAATACGAACGGTTCGGATGCGCCGAGACGTCCGACCCAATGATGGTTTCCTCCAGCAGCTGGCAGACTTAGATAATGAATTGAAACGAGAAAGAAATTATTCATCTTATTAAAAAATCAAAAGGTTCTCAAACAAAATAAAAAATAAAAAACAGACACACACCTCTATAACACAGAACACACACAAAAAAGATAAAAATTCACACACATCCCCTTAAGAATATAGAACTGTTGAATATTATGTGTTTTTATATATTTATAAATATATTTATAATGAAAAAGACGACTTCGCTATATTTTTAGTTCTTAATTATGTTTTTTATAACGAAAAGATATTTTTATATAAACTTTGTTCGGTTATTCTGATCTTTGATAAGTAATTCTATGCAAAGTGGACAAAAAGAAACACAAGAGTGAATTTATAATTAATACAGAGATTGTTAACCTTAAATTTAGATGAAAAGTATGAAGAGTGTAAATTAAGTTATTAATTGAATAATAAAGTTTTTTTTAAATAAGGTTTCGATGAAATTTTAGGGAATTTTTAAAGTCTTTCGTTTTTGGTCTGTAAATTTCCTGTCACCTGAACCAACAAATCCTGATAAAGACTGTAGAGTGAATGGTAGAAACACTATGACTAGGCTAGAAAACAAACAGTTGACTAAATACCATCCATTTTCAGAAGCTTTTGTTGAATTTTGTTAAATGCAGATCTTAGTTAATTAAAATTTTTTACGCCAATTTCTGTGTTGTATGTTTTTATGCACAAAATTGGAGTACCTTTTTCATGGTCCGCCTTAGGCCCAAAAGCTTTTGCTACGCTACTGATTAAATGCTTTAATGTGCTTTTTTCTAAGTTATGTATGTATCGAGATAAATCATGTCTTGCCTCATATCATATTTTTTCCACAAAAGTTAGTATTGGCTTACCCCAAATCAAATTTGTTTATACATGAGGCATAAAATACATGAAATACTTCAAAATAATTGTTTAAATATTGTTGTGATACACGTACGGAAATTTAAAACTATATTTAAAATTGGATTGCTCCATGTGGCTAAGAACACTGCCACGTAGAGAAAATCAAAATCAATTTTGCCAAAATCTTGGTTTGCTCCATGTAGTTTCAGCAATGTTGCCTTATGTAAATAGAATTTTTGTATTTAAAAAAATAAGAGCCTTTTAAGGAATATTATAAAATGTCTGCAGCACAGGCACAATTTATTTCAGAGAGTAAGTTTTGATGACAGCTGACAGAAATAAACTTGAAGCACTGAACAATTTAAGGACTGCTTAAAACAAAAGACCACTTATGTATAATGAAAGCAAGCAATAAAAACTGTTTGTTGTTGTTGTTGTTGTTGTTATCAAATATATTTTTATTGCTTAATTATCTACATTATTCACAACCGACACGATATAATTACTACGTGCTATAAAATTGGTGAACTTTTTGCTTTACGTTCTTCATTAAATTTTGTACAGACAGTATCGAACGTATCAGACGCTCTTTTATACTGCCTCTTAAAAATGTCTATGTTGGCGGCATGTTTTTTGTTGTTGTTTCAAATTTGCTGTCAATATTAGACCAATCTTAGTTTTGGACAATTTGGAGGACTCACTTCCTTGGGTACTACGGGTATGCATTGAGCATCGCAGAGATCTCTCACTTTTCTGCCGTAGTGCAAGTTGCTGAATCCGGCCAAAACAAAGCATCATGCTTTCTAAACAATGAAAGAAAGCGTTTCTGAAGACACTGATTGAAGTTCGTTTTCACCGAAGCCGAATTGCCTTAGGAACTTTTCATATAAAATTCAGCTCCTGAATTTTGCAACTTGGTTCTTTCCTGGTGTTCTGTTCCGTGTGCTCTGAATATGGAAACTGCGTAGGCCTTCTCTTCTTTTAATTCGATAGACCGTAGCATATGACGTTCCAGCCTTATCAGCCATATCATATCTCTCAACGACATGATGGCATTTTGTTTAAAGTTGTCTACCACTTCTTTGACCAATTTTTGGTCGAGAGTTTAGCTATGAAAATTCATATCGAAATAAGTCAATCTGAAATTGACTCAGATTGCTGCTAACTCTGCAGCTCGAGAATTGAGTAGAAAAAACTCTTTATGCAAACGAAAAATCTTTGAAAAAAGAAATTTCATTGCAAAAAGTAGGAACCGTATAATCGTCAGTTGCATAGCATTTGTTTAGAAAAACTAGAAAATATTCAAGGCTAAATAAAGATGTTGAAGTAATAAAATATTTCTTTTAACTTTATTAGTAAATTTTTTTGCCCCATATCATACAAGCAATATATTATTTGGGAATCTAGTTTTGCCCTATTAACAACATAGGTTCAAGTTAATGGAATTTTAACTGAAATTTTCTTCTATTGAAACAAAAATAATTCAAGAAATAAATAAACGGAAAACAACTGAGCTTTTATGCAAATTTCAAAAAAACATGTATCGAACAGTTTCTTTATAATAATGGTCGCAACTTTAACCTTAGAATCACGAAGGTACTAATGTACCTTTGCTGAGAAAACAATTGCTATTTGAAAGTGAAATATTTGTCTCAACAAGATTCCATGATAATACTAGCGCACTCAAGGATTTTGCTCAAATTGGCTGATGTACCTACAACTCGGGGCCAAAAATCTGCTAACGTGTCCGTTCTGGTATGAAAATAAACTCGGGTACCATATAGAGATTAATAGTGCTGTTATTTCATTTGCGTTTTGAGTTTTAAATAGTAGGGGGGTTACCTACCACCGAAAAAAAAGCTCAGAGTTAGAAATAAAAACATTGAAGTTGAATTTTTCTAAATTTGCTCAATTTGTAATTCAAAGTGGAATTTAACTTTACATTCAATATAAGCAAGCTATCGGTAAAAAATGTTGCGAAGTATCCAGGATTCCGATGGTAAAATAAACATAACACTTTTCTTTTCGTGTTATCTACCTTTTTATACCCTAGATGAAATCATACTAGTATACTAAGTTTGTCATTCCGTTTGTAATACCTCGAAATAATGATGGTAGGCAAAATGGATTGGACACCCATTCATAATGTTAAAAGTTATTTTGATTTTTGCATGTCCGTCCGTCCGTCCGTGCGCACGGTAACTCGAGAACGCGTATACTTAGAGAGCTGAAATTTTCTACACGGACTTTAAAAAAAAAAGTAAAATTAAGTTCGAAAATGAGACAAATCGGGCAACTCCTTCGTGGGGTTGCCATATAAAAATTTCGTTTTCCGCTATATATTTGGACACTGCCTGAGAACGCATCGACGTAGAGAGCTGAAATTTCGTACATGATATTTTTACTACATTAGCAAATAAAATGTCAAAAATGGACTAAATCGGGCAACTTCTTCTTGGTGTTGCAATATAAAAATTTCGGCTTTTTACGTATACTTTGAAAACGATCAGTTCAAGACATTTTTATTGTACTAAGAACTTCTGCAGAATACGAAATCCTATAAAATTGGTTATTACCATTTTTTCTGTGCGACAAACTGTTCTAGAAATATATGCTAAAAACAGCTTCAAAATCAATATTTGAATAGATCGGTGACCATACGAAATTTAATACGGGCATTCATCTAGCTAGGGTATCATAAGAATTGGTCTTAGACGAATTCTAGCTTTTTTACTTGTTTTCTATTATTTCCTGTATTAAATCTCACATCCCACCCTATTCAATACATTTGGTTCTCAATAACAAGGAAGTACACCTTTGGTGTATCAACCATAGGGTCCAGGTATGGTGTAGATTCTAGGGTTAACTGCATTTGTCTCAAAACTAAATTTTTGCATATGGGGCAAGACAGTCTTTAGGCGACGATATATCATTGTTACGAACCAAAATGTTTTTTCAATATAGGCAAAAATTCATCTCTCTCTTAGAATTTAAATCGACCATATTTCTTTAGAATTCGTGTGCATTATTTGTGGCTGAAGACGATTCGAATAAGTTGTGTCTTGGCAATCTCCGGTTCGTGGAAGTTGAACTGCTCTTAGTTTGAATTCCGATATTTATTTTCATATTTCAGGACTAAGTCTAGTTAGGCAAGGAAGCCGAGACCGCTGAACTGAGAGTTCTTGAAATTATTCGTTCTTTGGTTCTTAAGAACATACGCACTGTCGTTCTTTGCATTCCACGAACTGAATTTATCAGAGTAAATTGAAATTTCACTGTGCACTCGCATTTTATCGTCATTCTGTGTTAACTTCCTACTAATCTTCCTACTAGTATGCCGTACATTTTCCCTAATTGCGAAACAGTATGTTTCGAGTCGATTTTTTGTTAAAATTTGCGGAAACCAAAAAATGCAAAATAATTTAATTTAGTTGTGGCGATTGATGATAGCCGTTTAGACATTATTTCCCTAAATGTGCGATTTGTACCTATGCCAATAAATTTCGCTAAAGTTTGTAATTTTGCATGCTTATTTAACTATTAAAAGATGTAAGTCTTGCATTAATGTTTACCTCCACCTGACTCATCTGGCAAGACGACGGCAAACAGTTGCTCAGACCGTCTGCAGACACCAATAATGCACACGAATTCTGAAGAAATATGGTCGATTTAAATTCTAAGGAAGAAATTAATTTTTTCCTATATTGAAAACCATTTTTGGTTCGTAACCATGATATATTTAGCCGAGAAGATCAGTGAGTTATTGAGGTTTGCTATGAGCTCTTCAGAAGTCAGGTCACTTTGAAGTTTTCGAGGTGGAACTTCAAAATTACTCTAATTTGTAATAAAGCACGATCCCCACTTTTTAACAGTTCCAAAGGTTTTAAATTCTGGATGATGCCTCTAAAAACTCAACAGCTTTAAGCGCACTAACCCTTAAACAATTTTTGTATGTGAGTAAATTTTATCTCACGTTTTGTCTTGCCTTCATGCATAAACTTTATAAATTTGTTAAAAATCTCTATCCATTTTTTACCATTACCATCAATCGTAGCTAACTTATGTTGAATTCTTTTCAACGAATTCTACACCGGTGCAGTGCAGCTTTACGTTTTTTGTTGTTGGATTACAAAAACAAAAACACGTAAAGCTGCACTGGTGTAGAACTCGTTGAAAAGAATTCAACTTACGTTTCTGGTCCTATATTGATTCCCAGATGTACATTTTCCTATTTTTAAAGTTATAAATAAAAGTAGAGATTACTCTTTAGGATTTTTTACCGGGGTAAACTTAGGAATTTATTGGGATCGTCCAGTATATATCAAAAGCTAAAAAAATGTTTTTGGTTATTTCATCACACAAACCATTATATTTTTGGTGATAAGTTTCAGGTCTTGGTTTTGACTCATCAACAGGTCCCAAATAGCGAAATTGAATGACTTGAAAAACATATGAAAAAATAGAATAAAGAAAAGAAATCAAAAAATCAAAAAAATTCGATTCGTTTCGAATAAATCTGGTTTTTTTAATTTTTTTAAATTTTTTTTAATAAAAATGTTTTTTTCTATTTTTCTCAAATTTTTTCACTTTTTCATTTCTGTTCTTTATTCTATTTTTTCATTTGTTTTTCAAGTCACTCAATTTCGCTATTTGGGACCTGCTGATGAGTCAAAACTAAGACTTGAAACTTGTCACCAAAAATATAATGGGGTTGTGTGATGAAATAACAAATTAAAAACATTTTTTAGCTTTTGATATATACCGGAGAATCCAAATAAATTCCTTCTTGAACAAATATAAAATTATAAAGTACCTATTCGTCGTAAAAAGATACTCGCATACCTGCAGCAATGAAGTCAGCGATTTCAACTATTTTAATGCATGAATTGTGGTGGTTATTCAAGTTTCCTGTCGGAATGGACTTGAACCAAGAACCACCTGGTAGCATGGACCGGAAAGATATTGAAAAACATGAGTAATCGAAGGATAATCAAATTCGTGTTAATTTTCCAAATCTGTGTTTTTTATATCTCTTCAAAGCGTCGAAAACAGAATATGTTGCTTCGTGTATATGGTACAAAACTGCCGTGTCCCTAACTATGTAAGGGATGGTAGCCTATAATGACATAGTCGGGTAAAACGATACATTACCCTTTCCACGAAATCTAAGCGTACGATGCATTCCTAATAGTATTGGTCGTGTTCTTCAGTTGTTTCGCAGCCGACAACAAGAATTACAGTGTCCAAACCTATCTTGGAGCGAATTAGTGGAGAAAAAAAAAAGTGAATGCTGAAGTATTTTCTACAGAGATTAGTATTGTGTTTTTTTGGTATTAAGAATTGATTTTATTTAATATGCTATTATTGCCGGATTGTTCCTATTCTAAAAAATCAATTGATGTGACATTCGTAGATATGTGATGAATAATAATATTATTTTAATTATTTTATTTTACTCTTGGCCCTTTGGGTAAAATGACATACCTTGCCAAGGACAAATTAACATACCTGTGTAATTTTACTCATGGATTGTAAAAATTATGTTATTTTCGTGTATTTTGACAAATAAACCAAATTTCTTTTGAACCACTATTGAGTTTTATTCAAATTACATGGGTGGCCAAAAATGACACAGAGTATGTCGTTTTATACACACACCGCCAAAATAACACATTACAGGTGTTTTTTTTTTATGAAAAAAGAAAAAATCTTGTCTTTGTTTTAATGTCTAGCATTCTTCAAAACATGAAAACAAACACTTTTAAGTCGCTAAATGTGTACTTAAAGTGTTCTTAAATATAAAGGGTTAAGATCCACAAGGTAAAATGTTAATGGTATGTCATTATAGGCCACTTTCCCCTACCTTGATCGATATCACATAGTATATCAAGGTTTCAGCGCCATTTTCTCTATTTATAAACCAACCACTTGATGGGCATTTTTTTAGCAGGAATTTGTTTCAAGTTTTTTTTTTTTGTGTAATCAATTTCTTCCGCTTCCTAATGCCGGATTTACACGAATGATATATTCGTCATTATTTGTGTTATTAATTGTCATTATTGTCATACGGTTTTATTTTTGTAATTATTTCAGTCATTAAAAAATGACGAAAGACAACTGTCATTAAATGTTGTCATTGTAAGTCATCGAGTCAGTCCCATGTAGGTAAACGCGTATTGTGCATTATGATCAATAATGGCAAGCCGTGAAAACAAATGAACTTGTTGATTCTTTTGTGACAAATTGTCATTTATTTTGTTTATTATTTAATGAAATAAAGTAAAATAACTGAATATATGTGATCATGTGAAAATTGCTTTTTGGTGAAATTGATGAAAATTCTGATGCGGATGCAGTAATTTCGGCTCGAAAGCGTAAAATACAAAAGAGATGATCCACTGAGGACTATCGGAATATGGTGATAATGATTGAAGTGTGGATCATTGAATAAATAACTAACAAAGAAGCGGCATATCGAGTGTAAATTCAAGCCACACGCTGACAGAAATTTTTAATGTGTAGTGAGAAATTTCAAATTTATTAGTGCGCAATAATTTTACGAAACCCTCAAATTGAATGATACACTTCAAACTTTAGAAGCAATGCTATTTCAAATTTCTGATGTTTATTAATAATAATAAACTTGGAAAAGTCGCTAAACTCCTAGAACTCTGAAATGTTTATTTTCTGAAAGGTCAAAATGTCGCTTATTAAGTGAATTCCGAACGTCAGTCAGTGGCTTTTTCACGTACACTGTATTCACTCGATAAATGGAATTCGTTTTCCCTGACGTGAAATCTACGTTGTGCAATGTCCTCGCCTTCGCAAAAGACGTGCTTCGATGTTTCATCCTCTTCGAGATATAGTCTACATGCATCAATGCATGTGTTTGTTAAATTAGCAGTGTACGGTTAAGACGTCTATAATTATTCTGAGTTGATTCCTAGATAGCCTTAAAAGATTTAGGGTCTTCTTTAGTATGGATCCGTTAATGAATTTTTTGGCTTGTGTGGAGCCAAAAATTGAATTCCATCTCTGGCCCCTTTGATTATGAATCCAGATTTGCTTCACGGTATTATAGGAGATGCTGCAAAATGATTCCGGTCCGATACGGGGTATGGATCCTTCTTTTTTGGATTGTCATTCCCATCAATTTAGAGTTCTTTGTATCGAGGTTTGTTAATGATTGAATGCATTCCAACATTAACTTCACTCTGACCTCAGGTGATGAGATGGCGTTCAATGCCGCTCAGCTATATGTATCAGCTGAAGTTTTCGTATGTACATCTAGTCTGCCTAGAAATTGAGTTCTTGGCTTTACATCATATATTCCTGCTCCTACTCTTTCTCGATTTTAGAACCGTCGGTGTACCAGATTAAGGTTTCGCTTTCTAGATTTGTATCTATTTCCTCCCCATTTGGTATTTGTATCTTGAATGGCAGCCTGAGGTTGTATTTAATTACCATTCTGTCTGATATCATATTCAGTATTCAATTTGCTGAGTGCAGTTAGATGCAGTACTTCAGTTACTTAGACAGGTCATCCTTTCGGGCTTATTTAGCTTCCTGAAGGTTATCTTTTGTGTACCACGCTGGTGAAGCATAAGCGATTATGGGTCTGACTACTGATTTTTAAACTCAAATTATTATGTTTGGCTTGAGTTTTTATGTTGTGCCAGCCAGTTTCCTACACTTCCATAAGGTTATACTTTTCTGGTCTGTTTTAAGGATATTTTTATTCCAACTGAGTTTGCCGTTGAGAGTTATCCCAAGATATTTAGTTTCTTTGGACATTGAGACCTCCTTACCAAAGAGGGTAGGGCTAGTTATGTTCATCATTTTCCTCCTGGTGAAAAGTATAATTGATGTTTTATTGGGATTGACTGATAACTTGTGTACAACACACCAGTCTTGAACAAATCATAGGTTTTCTTGAAGCTTTCTAAAAAGCAAGCGTTCATATTACCTTTGATAATGATTACAAGGCTATCAGTATAACCTTGTAACTCAATACCTTGGCTGCTTATTTGAATTAGTAGGTCGTCAACTACCATGGACCATAGCAGTGGAGTCAGTACTGCTACTTTAGGACAACCTTTGGTGTGTCTCAGCAAATAGCTGTGTCTTAATTATTCTATTGGATAGCATTGTCTGAATCCATTATACGGAAAACCAACAAAATACTGTAAGCAAAAAGCAAAAAGTATGGACATGAGGAAAGAGCAATTCAGAGCTTTCCAAATTTAAAGTAAGTAACTTCTTAAAAGCTCGAAGACTTCGATATTTGCTACTAAACGAGTCTCATCTGTGAATTTATTATTAAATTCTTTTAACAACAAGCTATTTTTGCAAGGTTTCGAACCCAGGCAGCGGCATTGGTAGAATTGCTTATATGTAGGTGTATAAATTCAGCACGGAAATTAATTTCAAAGAAGTGTTAATTCAAATAAAAGAAAATATTAAAAATCCAAGCTTATATAGAACATTACACAGAACATCTAAAATGTCAAATATTAAGCAAACTAGTGCAGGAAAAAGAAGTTTCTAATATATTTGTTACTGATGCTATCTTCATTTTGGTATCTCGATAGTTAACAATACTTTATTCAAATGATATCTCAAGCCGAAATATCCACGCAATGACAATTTCAGTTGATCAGCTAATTATGTTTTTATAAAAAATCGAAGTTCTTATAGTTTTTTGGGGCAATGTATAAACTTATTATGTACATCAGATGATTTCATCTATATTATATACTATATAATTATACGATATATCAAAAGAGTTCGAGAAATATGAACTACCAATGAGAATTTCAGGTTTTTCACAGTCAGTCATAAAAGTTTTCAGACTGTAAACTGCAAATTAAATGGTCGCATGTTACCTAATTAATAAAATCTGCATTATCGCACCAATTACATAGAATTTTAAATGCATTAAAAAATTCTCTTCTTGATTGCGTGGCTGATAATTTCAGAAAAAAGGTATCAACTTCCCTATATTTTATATATACATATATATTTTTATTTTGTATAAATTTAAGAAACATTCTCACCTGATGGGCATACTAAATCGGAAAAGAGACAACCATTCATCATAAGAACTAAAATGATGTTTTGGGTCTATCTCACAATATTTGCCTTTGTAATTTTGCATTTAAATGCTAAGCAGTTACAGCGGATTGTTTTTAATGATGCAATGGAATTTTGTCCTGGCGAAACTCTGGATGTTAATAAATATTTAAAATTTGATCTGGAATTAATACCATCGGATGACAATGAGAAACCCGTTATTCTGAATGGAAATATAACTATCCTCAAAGAATTTGATAGATCAGCACCAATCGGAGTAAGTTAATACTTTGCACCTGGCTTTAGATTATTATTTTATAATTTAAACATTCCTTCTATCAGGTTATATTTAATTGCGAAGTTAAAAAGAGAGGAAGGTGGTTGGAGCTACCATACTATGTGGCTAATCCCAACTTCTGTTCTCAAGCGATGAATGAACGAGGCATTTTGAGACCGTTTATTAATCAGTTCAAAGAGGAGTTACGAGTGTGTCCCCCTATATCGAAGGTAAGTGAAAATGTTCGGTATTGTTTTTGCTACTAAAGTTAATTATTACTTAAATTAAATTAGTTATTACTTTTATCGTAAAACTAGACATTAAAATCCCCTTTTGGTACAGAAATTGAAAAGCTGAAGATCTCAGTTTCAAATTAAGTATACACAGTCCTGGCGGAAATCTAATCGTGCGAGTGTTAGTCGCAATTTTGTTAAAATTGACTTAAAACAAAAAAAGAAAAAATTATTCTAAGACCAATTCTTATGATACACTAGATGAGTATCCGTGTCTAATTTCGTATGGTCATCTCTCTGCGCAAGTTTGATTGTTGACATGGTTGTCCGAATATATTTCTAGAACTATTCGTTGGACATAAAAAATGATTATAACCTAATCTAACCAATTTTATAGGATTTCATATTGTGAAAAAGTTTTCAGTACAATAAAAACGTCTAGGACTGATCGTTTTTAGAGTGTACGTAAAAAGCCTTAATTTTCTTATGGCAACACCAAGAAGGTGTTGCCAGATTTATTCCACTTTTGAAATTTTATTTATCATTTCTATGAAAACACCGTGCACAAAATTTGAGCTCTGTTCCCAACGTTGACGCGTTCTCATGCAGTGTCCAAATACATTGTATAATGAAAAACGAAATTTTTGTTTGGCAACCCTTCGAAGGAGTTACCCAATTCGACCTATTTTCAAACCTAATTTTACTCTTTTTTTATAGCCCGTATGCGAAATTTCAGCTCTCTAAGTAAATGCGTGAATTATCGTGAGGACAGCCAAATCACGGACATGCAAAAATCACAATATATTTTAATATCATGCGTGGATGTTCAATTCATTTTGCTCACCATTATTATTTCTATGCGTTACAAATGGAATGACGAACTTAGTATACCCTATGAGCCTCTGGCCAGTATGCCACGTGATGCTTCTCTGTGAGCTTTCCTGTATTTTATTTTACCGACGGTTCTCTCACTAATGAGGGAAGTGGGGCGAGTGTCTAATTTCCTGAGCCTAATATTGGGATGGAGTACTTACTTGGAAGACATACTCGTATCACTGTCTTTCAGGCTGAAGTTTTCGACATATCAACGGCAGCGAAGTTAGCACTCGATATGCAAATCAAGGGGAAGGATATTGCTATCCTTTCGGATAGTCAGGTAGCCTTGATGGCTCTGAGTGACCCTTGGATAACTTCTAAGTTATTGGGAGATTGCAGGTCATCTGTGGATAAGTTGTGTATCAACAACAAGGTGCCCTTTCAGTGGGTTCCTGGTTACATGATGATCATGTGGAATAAAAGAGCTGACATTTTAGCTAGGTCTGGTTCTCATTCTCAATTCCTCAGACCGGAACCCACTATAGGCGTTGCCACCCCGAGTATCGGGTTTTTCATCAAAGCGAATATTCATAGGAAGCATCAGCAGAGATAGGAGAGCCTGAGTACTTGTAAGTGCACAAAACTGTTTCTTGATGGGTCCAATAGGAATATCTCTGATTTTATCATGGGGCTCGGAAGGAAAGAATGTAGAACTGTGGTTGGCATCATCCCAAGAAGAGCCTGAGACAACTGAAGACTTTTTGTGTGCGTGTCCGGCCTTTGCCCAGAGCAGGCTGGATACTGGTCTTCTATCAAGAGATGAGTTGAAAACCCGTCCTCACCAAGAGTTGATGCGCTTCATTAAGAGGGCAGGAAGGATTTGATGAAAGGGATTCTAGCAGGATAGCAGGCCGCTTTGGCCTTCGTGCTTGGGATGGGATCGTCTGTCCTTCTGCCATAAAAAAAAATAATCATAATGCATCGTTTAAGACATCTTTCATGTCTGTTCACGTCGGGCCCTAAAGTTGTATGAAAAGTGGACATTCCCCTTTTATCTTAATTTGTCCCTTTCCCGGGCCTAATTTTGTCTTCTAATTTTCCTCATATGTTCTCTTAGCTCTTCTGCTTGATTCAGAACAATTGAAATTAGAAAAAAGACTGTCTTCCTTCACTTTTCTTTATTTCTTTTAATTGTCTTGGTTTTTTACATCTTCCTAGTATACATTAGCAATTAGTTACCGTTTTGTCAATATAAATTAAAATTGCTTCAGATACATTTTGACAGCCTTATTTATCTGCTACTTGAATTTTGACAACTGATATAGCAAAAATTGCTATAACTACCGGAATAAAAATAAATCAGGTCTCAGTTCTATATTTATAGACGGAAATGAAAACATAATTGTAGATTCGAGGGGATTACTTTGAAGGAAACAGAGCATATAATCTGTCGTAAAGAATTTCCTCTATAGAGGTTAGAAAACAAAAACTTTTAAAAACAATAGATCGGCTCGTAAACGGTATAGTACTTTAATCGGACTATTTTGAAATGGTGACAAACATTATTTTAAAAACACAAAGCCACATACTGAATAGTATACGGTTTCTGCTGCTACAAAATACCGTCGTTTTTTAAATAAATTGCTTGTTTTTAAGTTTTATTTCTTTTAAAGAGTTGTTGTCACTCAATTATCGAGCTGCAGTCTTAGAAGCAATCTCTGTCTTCCATATTGACTAAATTCTCTATAAATTTATTTCATATTGACTCTCTATGTATTTCAAAAGGACTACAGAGACTATTACTGATGCACGCACTAAGATATCTGAAAGGGATATCAATAAATGATTAAAAATACAAGAATATTTGCGAAATATGGACTATAGAGATACATATAACGGATGATCTTCATGTCCAAAATGTTTGGAAGTCTTGATATAGCAATGTTTCATCTGTTCATATCATCATCTGTTTCATATTTTTATACTTTAGATGTCTACCCTTTCTCGATAACGCGTTCACTTAGAGAGCTGAAATTTTACACACGGGCTTTGGAAAAAAAGTAAATTTAATTATTTAATTTTAATTTATTGATAAAATAATATTTAATATATAAAACTAATATTTATTTTTTCCCGGACGGGAATCGAATCGTTAAAAATAAAAGTTCTTAAAATTCTTCTTTATCCATCATATAAAACTAAATTGAAGTTTTACATATGTTAAGCATTAAATTTGAATCCCACTAATTATTATCTAAGGATCATAATAGGTTGATCCATAAAATATAAAAGAAAAATATTGAAGTTTTTTTAAACAATGCATTTTACATCCCTGTTCACCTGGTTTTTTTGGTGAATAGTCTAATGTGATTGTCATGAATTAATATTATTACATATTTAATATATTTTCAATTTTACAAACCGTATATTTAATTATCAATTTTCTTATTAATCCTGCAGGTCCCGTATGTATTTAATAATGTGAAATTGGAAATTTCATTGGATGCCTTTCCACAAAAATTTAGCGAAGGCGATGAATACAGGATCATTTTAAAGCACAACTTGAAATTTGTTGACGGACCTGTAAAATTTTGCTATATGCTCTATGGCGTTATAACAAGTTCCCAAGATAATTAATTTTGTAACCAACGCAGATGTGTATTTTTTTATATAAGTATATTATTTTTCGAAATTGTATCGAGTTTACTAAACTTCTTTGTGGTTTTTAAGGACATGTATTTAATGCAAAACTTCATATTAATAAAGAATAAACTACGTTTTTACTTACTTAAAGAGTGAGCCTATATATAAAATAATAATATAAATCTATTAGTGTTTACACTTTGATAACACTTTGCAAAGGCTTTGCAATTCAAATAATTACCTAATTTCACCTATACATATATGTATGTAATAATAAATTATTATAGCTCCTCAAATATTGAAATTTCGTTTGGACTTTACCAATAGATAACATTGGCAATGATCAGTGTAGTTAATTTTATTCCTAGTATATATATAGAGATTATGTAAGAGACCTTGATACTATATTTAAGTAAAAATGGCATGTTGATTGTTCAGTATAGTGAGAGCTTTAAAATGAAGACACTTATATCGAATTCAACTGAAATTTATGTTCACACTATAGATTCAATCTGGCTAAAAAAAATTATTTCAGAGTGGATCCGAAAATGTTTTTATAAAAACTTACAGCTGACGGCTTTCTTCTATTTACATAGCTAACAACAGTTTTTGCCTACATCCAAATGTAATATATGTGAGAGCACCTAAACTGAGTCTCGGACGAACATAAAGTTGAAACTAATTCGACATAATGGGAGTTTGCTTATGCTTTTTTGTATCACAATGGTAACACGGAAAAAATTAATAGGGTATACGAAGAGAACGAACATAATGTACTGATTGTATACCAAAAAATACCAAAAAACCTAGAAAGGGAGTTATGAAATAAATAGACGAAGTAATTGCGTCAGCATATATATAAAAAAAAGAGACTATTAAAGTTTGGTAGTTAGAAGTAAAATCAACTGCGGCAAAGGCAAAATAAGCACAACCTATATATAAGCAAAAGTAAGATTATGTGCGAAGAAAAGGAAACTGGGCACAGCCTAAATAGGTAGTAGTGTAATTAAGAAAACAAAAAGAAAAGAATAGCCTTAGGATCAATTAAATATATACAAGAAAGTGTTTTGAATTGTTCAATTAAAAGAGTATAAATAAAGAAAGAGAGTGCATGGAAAAAGGATACCACTCCCGTAACAGGCAAAGGTTATTTAATAAATTGGCGCAGCCGGTAGGATAGAGTAGGCCTACTCTACATAAACGCAAAAGTATAAGTGCTTGAAAATCCTCTATCCACCATCGCACAACAAGGTGTTAATGGGGTTAATTAGATTAGTTTGGTCAAATCGCCCTCAACGCTCGGGGTCGGACAGCTATAACTGTCTCTGTTTGAAAAACAGGCAGCCACCCCCTAGTGGGCTTCATCCCAGCCCAGGAGTAATAGACGTCCATATTAAGAGGAAAATTCCAACCCTTAGTCACTATCAGCCATCTACGGTACGGAGGCAGGCAACGAGCCCCCATTACATCTTCATCCAGGGGATTTTAAGAAGGCCAAGGGCCTTCCAGCAGCACAAAATAGATTCAACCAGCAAAAAAACACCGATCCTGAATTGACCTGATTTGACTTTAAGGACGCAAGAACATCCCTCTCAACCAAGAGAAGTAATACGCCCCCTATCTGCAAATCATCAACCGGTGGTTAATAGGCGAAGAGAGCTCGCACGCGGGATCAACATCCGCAACAGAAGGTGTAATATCAATATCCCCAATAAATTCAACAAGCCGAGAGTCACCCTAAGGATTGGGACAATCCTAACAGGTCCCCATCATGTAACGCAGTCTAAGTTCAAATTCAAATTCAAAAAGATTTATTGCAGCGGTTAGCCTACTACAATAAAATGTTTTGCCTCACGGCTACTGTGGCCATCCGAGCCTATCCTATGGTCTTAGCCTAACAGTTCAAATCTTATTTTAGGAGAATTATATTACATATAAAATAAATCTAAGCAAAAGAAAAATTCATTTCTTACAATTGTTTAAATGTTTTTGTTTTAATTGCTGGAATCCATTTTCAATTTAATGTTTCTTAGCTTAACAGTTAGTTTTGTATTAAATACCTATACCTTAAAATAATTAATAGTAGCGGAGTTCCTTAATTATTGCCTGAGTATTAATAATTATTTTTCGTGCAAAGCTAGTCTTACATTTGCTCATGGGTTTCTTTGCGAGCATTATATAAACTATTCTACTTTGTCTTGCTTGGTGGCCACTGGTCGTAAACCGTTTGGGGTTTGTCAAGTCGTATGACGTTTCGTCTGTTTGATGTACCCAGTGGCACCTCTCGAAATATCTATGTCGTATTTTAATCTGTTTAGAATGTTTAATTATTAGAATGCCGTACTCCCTGTATTGTACTGAAGATAACGTTTGAGGGTGGGAAGAAGGAGCTTAGCAATTTCTTTGTCATACGTCAGTTCAGTAGGTCTATTGGATCTTTATCTGTGCCCGCAGCCCTCAGCCTCCGCAGAAAATCTCCGCACTCCAGCATCAGGTGTCTAGCCGTAAATACTGTGTTACATGGTCCACGGGTTGGCGCCTCCTCCCTCCTGAACAGGTGAACCTTCAGGGCCAAGAGGTGTCCAAGCCTAGTACTAGCCATGGAGATCATCAACTGTCTCGGCATGTCGGGCATTAGAGGTGGTCTGTATGATGTCTAGCTAAGAAAGATGGATCCTCACTCCAACGTAGTTGGGCTATGGACTCCTCCGCAGTTTTGAAAAATGCTCTTGCTGCCGGATATGATGGCGGAACAATCTTCTGTGCACCAGGCAAACTGACGTTCTTTGCTAACCAGTCTGCCCTTTCGTTGCCCGGAATTCCCGTGTGCGCTGGACACCAGGCAAGCCAGATCGGTCTGTCCTGTATTTTCTGTCTGATATTAACCGCCAATGGATCCTCGTTTCTTACGTTAGCAATTGTCTTTAGAGCAGAGAGACTGGCAGTAGTCTCTGAATGGTATGTTCAATGGTATGTTCGTCTCTGTTTGTGTTGTTGTCTGTTACAGCTGAAGCCACCATGCGCGCGGTCTTTGAAGCGTCCGTGTAAAGGATCTTGTTGGCGCTGAGCTGGCGCAAGGCTTCCTTGTGAAGCAACCTTTTGCTGTTGTCGTCCAGTGACTTTTTGTACTTTTTCTCGTTTGTAATTAACTGTTTTGTACTTATTCTCCACGGGGGAGTTTTGGGGGCGGTATTAAGTTCATGGGGATTGAAAGGGGTTTGTTTAATTTCAGTTCTCCGAAACTGCAGCTGTGTAGAATCTAGTAGGTCCAAAATGTGTGAATGGAGTGGAGCGCTAAGTCATGGAGGCTTCTGCAAACCAAATTGTTTGCAATTGTGCACCGAGCTGTCCAATTTAGGACAACGACCCAGTCTTAAGGTTTGTGTTAAATAAATGGGGATATTATTTACGTACACTGCAGAGCATCTAACTATAGACGCACTTAATTTTTCACGTACACAACGCTCTCTATAAAGAGAATAATAAATTCAATATGATGTGAGAGAGAATTGTGAAACATTAACTTTCAACAGAAAATAAAATAATTTATTTTTGCTTAAGTATATCGTTATATTTCAGTTTTTTGTTTTATTAGTGGTACATTTCTATAGATGCAAATATACAAAAAATTAGTTTCATTGGAATTAAGGCTGGGTCTATGTCATAATTGGGACAACTCGGTGCACAGTTAGCAAGATGGGCGGGGCGTTAAGACTTTTGAATAAATCGCAAATTGATTAATGGAATATTTATTTAAACACCTAAGGCAACAAAATAGCGTTTTCTAATTTTTAAATTTGTCTCCCAATTTTTATTGAAAATGATTTAAAAATGAAAATTCAATGATTTTTTTTTAATTTCTCTGGTTTGCGGAGCGAGGCTGTCTCAAATTTGAAGTAAATTTAAAAATATTTTAACATAAGCTTTCTGAAGTAAATAATCAGAAAATAACGTTTTCAGATTTTTAAAATTCTATTTATTTTTATGAAAATTGTATGCAATAGATCGCAATCTATTGCGTCAAATTGTCGCAGATATAAGTGGATTTTTAAAAATCGGAAAACGTTATTTTCTGCTTATTAACTTCAAAAAGCGTATATTAAAAATTTATTTAATTTAGTTCAAATTTGTAGCAGCCCCGCTCCGCAAACCAGAGAAATTAAAAAAATAATTATTGAATTTTCATTTTTAAATAATTTTCAATGAAAATTGGGGGACACATATAAAAATTAGAAAACGTTATTTTGTTGCCTTAGGTGTTTAAATAAATATTCCAGTAATCAATTTGCGATTTATTCAAAAATCTTAACACCCCGCCCCATCTTGCTAACTGTGCACCGAGTTGTCCCAATTATGACATAGTCCCAGCCTTAAGTAATAACTAGGACAGCCTTCGTTTTGAATAAGCTCAAAAAGCCGATCTGGCATGCTCTCAACTTAGGAAATATAACTAAACGAAGCGCAGTAAGCCCGAAAAATTGCGGCATGTCCCACTATGTGGTAGAATTCTGTTAATTATTCGTTATGCTTATGGAAGTAGTAATTATGAAATATAATAGATGGGGAGTTTGGTGTAAGTATTTAAAATAAAACAAAATTGTGAACTTGTGTGGGGACACAAAAACGTAAACGAAGGAATATTTTGAAAACTTATTTTCCCACCTTTTTTCATTTCTCTTGCACGTATTTTCAGGAAAGAAGCTTTCTACCTCAATTTCACGCTCAATTTGAGCGATTATTCAAATTGATCCACACAGCACAATTCATTATTGAAATGTTCACACGTTTATTAAATTAACTCTAAGGTTTAAATCACTAACCTGTCACTTCAAAAGTTTTTATTTAAAACGGAACAATTAACGTATTTTAACTAAATAACACACCAAATACAAAACCCGGCGTAAAAACACGGATATGGCGTTTAATTTGAATTGACACAATTGACATAAGCAAGTTCATTTGGTTAAATTCTTATTGCCTTTCCACTCCTTCGCCTAAAAACCAATTTCTCTCACACGCACCGATAGGGGTTTTACACTATATTTAGCTTCCTTTAGTTATATGTTCGAAGGCTTTCAATTAAGGTTACTAAAATATTTTTATTAATGGACTCTTCAATCCCAGCACTTTTCAATTCCATAACATTTTGGTACAGCCTTGTTCTCCGTAAATTGTGTTATTTGCTGTTGAAAGTTAATATTTCTCAAATCTCTCTCACATTATATATTTATATTCATTGTTCTTCTTATCGAGAGCATTGTAATTATGTATAAATTCAACTTTTTACCTTTAAAATATCCCCCAAATTAGAGGATTAAAATCCCTAGTTATATTGGAATAATAATCTTCATGGCTCTCAAAAAATTAGAAAATTCGCTGCTGGGTGGCAATCCCTGTTTCTAGTTATTGTAGTAGTATATTTGACTATACAGAAAGTGTAACTACAAATGTTTATGTGTATTATCTTAATTTATTGTAAGATGAGTTAATATGTTTTCTCAAAATAGAGATCGACGCGCTTTTTTGTGCTACTTTTTAAAACTCAAATATTTCAGCTAAAACTTTATCAGTTCGGTGGAAATCTAGCATAGTTTGTTTACACGACTTTTCATTGCATTCTAACATTCTTATATATGTTATACAAATAAAACAAAAGCAAAGCAATAAAAAGTGGTAAATTATGATGGACCTCTGTGTGACCCAGAAATAATGATAACAATAAAATGGCTGAAGCGTGTGTGCAACGAAAAATAGGACACACTATCATGCAAAAAATTGCCGACTCAAAAAAAAAAAAAAAACGCCATTTTCCTTGAAATAGATAATTTCTGAAAAATTAATTTTTCTATAGCAAAGCAAGTTTTGTTTACTATCAGATAATCAAAAAAGTGGAAGAAAGAAGAATAATTCTGTCCACGTGAAAACCATTGATAACTCAATTTTAGGCACGCGAAATTGAAATTCCTTTGATATGGTTCACACGACCGCCACCAGGTGGGGGCTACTCATATCTAAAATATTTCGTAGGTTAATATTAGCAAATGTTGTCTACGTGCCCAATCGGGTTGAATTGTGAACGTAACATCTTTATCACTGCTTTATCGTTTTCGTGTAGATTCATGTTTTCGCGCAGTGAAATACAACATTCACCAATAAGCGCGACAGACACACTCAAATATTCTTATTTTGTATGTTTCCGGGATTTTATAATGAGATCGATTGGGGCATTAAGCTCTTAATTAATATTATTTTTCATACAGATTCAGTCCCAGAGAAGACTTCGTATTGACCCACGCTGTATCACGATAGTACATATACATGCGATGCTCACTGGTATAATCTTAAACATTTTGGAATAAACTGATTACAGTAAGATCGCTTGAAGTCAGCGTCGTCAATATGAACTTTCGGACAAGGAGCATTGATAACGAATATATTGACAATAGCCGAGAGATGTTTATTCAGCAGACCTTGCAAACCAAAGATTCTATATCGAAAACAAAACGACAAATAAGAAGTGCTTGATTATTGGAAAGAATCTGCAGAGACTTTTGGAGGAGGAAGAGGAGCATGTCTGGTGCCACATCGCGTTGTATTTACATGTTTATTTCCTGGCGCACTCTATGGATCAAAGAAGGGGAGTTCAACTAAAAAATATTTTAAGTTTTCGAAATATCAAAGCTAGAATGCAATGAGTATGTACGTATGTAGGTATGTGTGTTTGTAGAACTACATCGTTTTGGTAATTGATTGCTTGACTACTCTTATCGGGGGTATACAGGAAAAAATAAAGATTGTAGTAATCAAAGTACATTTATGTTAAATATTTACAGATATTAACATTGCATTCAGATTTTGTCGCAGTTGGGGCTTGCTCTATCACTCCCGCTGTACTCCAATATATTTAGAATGAAAATTAGACTCAAGTAAACTCACATATGTAGATAATTCCGTTAGTAGTAAGTGAATACATTCCATTTGCAGTTTTTTACGGTTGAGTCAAGGCTTACGGAATTCCTTAAAATCCAACAGAAAGTTGTTCATTTACGTTATTAGACTTGAAAAAGAAGGGTATTAAACGATATCTTGGTTTATTTAAATCTAAGCTAATGTGTACTACATATTTTCATTATTATGAGAATTAGACAGTTTTTCGAAACCCTCCAAACGAATATTCTATTTACGAATATCATCATATGTATAGTGACTATCAGAACCAGCTTAACACAAGCTTGCTGTAGTTACAAGTTTAATAAATAAACGGTCAACAATACATGCTTTTTATCGCTTAGTCGGTGTTAGTATTAGTACGCAAAACTCAACATAAACCAAACACCAGATGAAATTACATGCAATGCAACATTGAACAGAAAACATTAAAGAAAATTAAATCTAACAAAAAAGATTATATATTGTATAGACGTTTTTTTAAAACATGGCTTAGAAACGTCAACAGCAAAATTCTCAGCCATATTATTAACAGTAATACACATGCGATTAATAGGTTCATACATGCTTAAGTTAGACCTTGAGGAGATAACATGCAATATGTGCCTACTATCACGGAAAGAGATTTTGTTAAGTGTTAAGCGTTTAACAGTTGATGCATAAAAGTTGCATCGGAAGCATGCGACGTTTCTTAAACGAGTGCATATTTAAAAACTCCAAGCGATCGTCATAGGGTGAAAAAATCAATGAATTATTCCAGGGTAGGTGCCTAAGAGCAAATCGTTGGAAGTTCCGATAAACAGACTCGATACGGTCGATGTGTGTACCGTAAAATTGAGACCAGACCTGGCTAACGTATTCAAGAAGTGTGCTCACAAAGCAAGTGTTAAAACACAATGTTATGCATGTTGGGATTCAGAAACTCTCGGGACCAATCTTTTTTAAAGCCCAAGATAGAACTACTCTTTGATACCATGTAGTTTATGTGGGAGTTAAAATTCAATCTATGGCCACATTTGACACTCCAGTCACAGACAGGACCCACATGGCGAATCGAGGAATTCGAGAACCCATAATCATATGTGATTGGTTTCGATTCCTATGGAAGGTCATAATCTCATATTTGTCTATATTGAGTACTTAATTATTACTTTTGCACCAATCGTAAAACTTGTGGAGATTACATTGTTCTTATTCACAATCATTAACAGAATTTATCTAAGCAAAAATCAAGGGTTTTCAGTGCCTGACATGACTCCCAGGCCCAAATGACTCCCTTGAAGTACCTCAAACGTAGCCTTCATGGCTGTAAAGATCGAATGGCGGAAATAGATTTGGTATGTTCTGTTATCTTAATAAGACTCCGTCCATTTTAGAAATGTTGGAGGAAACCCATACCTTTCCATTTTAAACAGTATCACGGAGTGAGATAACTTGTCGAAGACTAAGATCTGTATAAATACAACCTGTCTGGTAGTATTTTGCACTAATAGTATCCGAGATAAATTCCAACCAGTTAGTGGTTGTAGACCTACCCGAAATAAACCCATGTTGGTATGAATAGAGCAAATTCTGACAGCAAGTTAATAGTTGACAGTAAATGATAGATTCGCGTAATTTGGGCATGAAAGATAATTTTGCAATTGGCATTTAGTTAGAGAATTCATTTTTACTACCTTTCTTATGGATAACTATGATAGCGGAACTTTTCTATAGCTGCAGGTAACAACCACTATCAAGCGATTTTTGAAAAATAATTCTCAGCGGAGCTGCCAAAGGCAGCATGACTTAAAAAAGGCTGGAGGGATCCCATCAGGACCAGTTGTGAAGTCATTGGGAAGCCCTTTAATATGGTAGAGTATATCCTCATGTGTGAGTGAAGGTGCAGTGAATGAAACTTTATGTGAGTCGTTCATATGACTGAAGTTGATACTTCTTTCTCAATGAAAAGTTTCATTACATAAGAAATGCTCGAACCCAGATTTGGGCATCCATAACTATAATCAAAATTGTCTAACTGCAACTCATGCCCTAACTTTTAAGATTTTATCTGCGTTCTAGAATTTCTTATTTTGCAATGAAACTTTTCTTGTGTATATCACTGAGAAAGAAAAAAAAATTATTGTTTACTTTTTAGTGCATATTATTTACAGAAGCTATTTATTTTAAAAGTTTTTTTAATATATTTTATTTTCTACTTTTCAGTCATGACTTCTATACACTTTCTCACTCTTCACTCCCCACTCTCTACTCCCAACTCTCAACTCTGCTCTCTCTCTTTCTCCCTCATCACAAAAGACCATGTATGTAAATGCATGCACGTTTACTACCCTAAAACACTTTCGTAACGAACGCTCAGGTTATTCAGTCAGGGGTTAGTGAGTAGATAAGATGTTTTGAAAAATATGATATTTAATAGTAGTCAGCAAGAGCTTTAAGTTGGTATCACACACGGCCCAAGTTAGACAACCCCACTGTGGGTAGTTACCACCGCCCGCCCTCCACCAAATCCCCTAAAACCGTAAAAACAAATTTACCCCATTTATTGTTAAAACACTTTCGTCACGAACGGCACTCTTAGGCGCTCAGGCACAACATTTTCTAGTCGTTATATGAGGTGACTAGATAAAAGCTATTTAAAAAAAAAAGCAAACCTATTGCAAATCTCAGACGAATCATCACCAGCAAAATCTTTGTATCGCATGGTATTGGGGTAGTTGCCCGTTTTTTCTTCATATTAAAAGCTCTAAAAAGATGGGCAAAGTAATCGCGTGAATTGCAGCTTTTCATAAAAAGGTAGAAAAGACTTTTGCTGATAGAATAGGCTTTTGCTGGTAGTATGCACAGAGTGTATACATATGTGTATAGCGAAGTATCTTAAAGACTTATCTTGAAAGGTCAATATAAGTGCCGCCCTACTTCTCCACCTAGAAGTAGAGTTCTATGGCACTATAAAAATTCTGATTGCGAAAGCCTCAATCATTATTTTGGATAAATTGATTGGTCGGTCTGTTTTGCTTCGAGGGATGTTGATGAATGCATATTAGAATTTAGTGACATTCTAATACCGCATTCACAATGCAGAGTGGAGCATCGTGAGCTTTGAGTCCAGAATGAACGTGTTCACAATGCAGCGCACTTTGAAACTAATATAACAAAACGCCATAGCAACACCAAATCCATGATACAAAGATTAACAAGGTATGGCCGAATTATCTGTCAATTGGCTGTTTGCCTCCTTAGGTGACAATTGTCAGAAATTTGTTCGTCTCAATTTCAATCGTCCTTATCACAGTGAAAACAATTTTCTATTTGGAAATATCTTTGCTTTCCCACTATCGCATAATTACTTTTTCCGAAGTGATTTAAGCGAAGAAACTAATGTTTTGTTAAATTTTTTAATATATTCAAAACGTATTTCAGTCAATAAAATACGAAAAACTCAAAACAATTTCGCTGGAAATGACATTAGTCACCTCAATGAGGTCCTCATGACATAGGAACACAAAAATTCGTCTCGAATCTGCCATACCTTGTTATCTTTGTATCATGACCAAATCACCAACGAACTTTGAAAATAACCATTGAATAAATAACGTACGTACGTACGTGAGTAGGCAATTCAATGACAGTCAAACCCATTGAGCGCGGGGAGAAATGACAAGAGGGCTGGTCACTATTTGAAAATTCTGCTTGATATCTGACATTTCAGATTTCATGAAAAGAAAGTTCGGTTTTAATTTAGATATTTTTTGATAAATAGCTAATTAAAAGTGCTTTTGACTTAATAGTAGTGAAATATCAAATTGATATATTGTTTTGTGAACGGGATTTTACATAATCGAGACTCCGGAGTCTTGCAATTACGATGTTGAAGTGCGCTGTGCTATGCTGCAGAAACAACCGGAGTTTGTGTCATGAGAAAGGATTATTCAAGGAAATTTAATAGTTTTACTAATAAATTATAGTGTTTGAAGTAATATAAAAGTGAAATATTTATAAAATTAAACAGCCATGGCAAAAAAGTCAACATTTCCCAATGCCGGTTTGTTTGGTTCCAATTGAATTCTGACAAGTCCATTAAATTATCAAAGGCAACGCCAAGAAATATTATCTGAAAATAAGGGGGCGCTAGAAATTTGTTTATTTTACATAGTAATTTGGATTATAAAAAATGTCCGCCTTCAAAATTTCACGGTTTCAATACTGCCATGACGAAACAAATGCAAACACAGCACACTAATGCATTTCGCCGAGTTGCTTAGGTTTTCACCCGATATGCCGTTTCCTTATTAGTTATTTATTCAATGAAAATAACATAACAAAACGCCATAGAAACGCCAAATCAACAAACACGTAAAACACTATTGTTGTCAAGGCAATAAATTCGAGAAAGGAGACACCTGTTGGTACCATCAGATTGCTTCGAAACTAGCTAAAAATTAACGTAATTTTTTCGTTTTTAATTCATGAAGTCCACAAAAAATATCTCTTGTTTTATTATTAACATCTATTAGAAAATATTAAACTTAGAAATAACATGAAAACATGTTAGTTGTGACAAGAAGAAGTATGGAGCTCTTTTACACGCCATTTACATGCTAGTAGCTCTAGTTTGTAATCTTGCGGAAATGGCAGCATGAAAATAGAATAGAGCCTATTTTAATGCAGCGCCACTCTGCGCTACTCTGAGCCATACAGAGATGGCCATATGCACTACTGCGAGCTAAAAAAAGGAAGCCAGTTTCCACTCTACGCCACTCTATTTCACTTTGCATTGTGAATACGGCATAAGTCTTGGCATGCGAGATTTCATTCCGTAATCCTACAGCAGATCTCAACAAGAGCAAAATCGCTATTGGTTTAACGAAAAGTGTAACCAAGCAATAAAAGCGAAAGAGTCTACTTCTCACGCCTATCAATTGCATCCACGTCCAGTACGGAAACAAGTCTATAAGACTGCACGGAACACCTGCAACTCCATTAAAAAAAATTTCTTTTTGACCAGAATGTTAGATAAATAATCTTGGCAAGCCGAAAAGGCAGCGAAGATTTCTTGTCCCTGGTCAAAACCATCAGGAACAACTTCAGCAGTTCCTCTACACTTTCACTACTTAATAATGGTGAAGTGGTTGTTGGCTGTTAGATTCGCTTCAAATTATCGTCTTTCGCCCACTTCACAGACCCCTGTTTTGCATCTCCCATGTGGATGTGTACAACAACCAATACACAGCCGTACTAGAGATGTGTTCAAGATCATTAACGAGATCAACGTCTTCTCGCCTCTGTAAATTAAAAGCCGAGCCTCATCCATGGCTAGGCCTCTGCGTAAACTATTCTACTTGTCTTATTCGACAGGAAAGCTTCCAACTGTTTGGAATTTAGCTCACATTCAGCCTATTCCCAAGAAAGGTGAGGGTAGCGATTCCTCAAATTACCGACCAATTGCAATAATTTCGATTCTTTAAAAGGTTTTAAATCTAGCATTAATTCTAAGGTCGTGAAGTATCTAGAAACCTATCAACTCATCAACAATTACCAATATGGCTTCCGGACTGGACGCTCATCTGGAGACTTGCTGACTTTTCTTACGGAACGTTAGATCCGTAATCTTCACAATTTTTGTGAGTCTAAAATTGTTGCTCTGGATATTTCAAAGTCCTTTGATAGAGACTGGCATCTCACCATTTTAGTCAAACACTGCTTCGTTATCTCACCGACTCTCTTCTTAAATTTCATTAATGATCTGCTTTCCCTTAATTTCAATCTCATCCATAGTTTCCCTGACGACAGTACCCTTGATTTCGATTAATCCTTGAAAATTTGGGGACTCGAGAGGGAATGTCACATCTGTCAAACGAGATCGCATGATTAGATCATTGTATAACGATCTTGACAATATCTTCTCTTGGGGCAAATCGAATCGCGTCGAATTCAATGCATCGAAAACCCAAAGCAGTCTCATCTCTTTAAAACAAGATCATAATTTCTCTAATCCCGTTTCATATGATGTAGCACTTATTTACGATACACCGTCTTAATGTATTCTTGGCATTAATATTCCCAGCAAGCACCCAAACCAATACCTACATTAGACCTAGTATGAAATATAATTCCTATATCTGGGCTGGGGCAGGTTACAGAGCCTTAGCTTCATTGTACAAAAGAGAGCCTTCAATCAAGCTCATTGGTGATGTGGCAATAACTCGTTATATCAACTCACTCGAGCACCGCTGCAATGTTAGATGCCTTTCGCTTCTTTATAGCTACATGCATGGTCAATGTTCCGGTGAAATATCTAGTCTGATCCTTTGTAGAATGATTTTTGTACGCAATACTCGCGTTGCAGACCGCGCACAACCTTTAACCCTTCAAATTACTTTCGACCGTACAGTAAAATTCCGCGATGCTTTTTTATCCCGCACTGTGCGAATCTGGAATAGTCTACCATCTTTATCTCTCCTCCAGCATACTATCTACGAATATTTAAGGGCAACATACATCCGAACCTCCGCTACTCCCCCTAATTCTTTCCCTATCTCCTTCCTTCCATGCTGTGCTTTGCATCATAGGGTATCCCCTGAACTTGGCTTAATAATATTTAAGAAAACCAATTTGCCACTAGCTATTCTTGTTGATTGACTTGCAAATTATGATGCTACCAAAGGTAAAGTTTTAAATAATGAGCACCTTCGACAACTTAAGACGAAGCTGAGTTGAACAATTGCCTGCATCTAAAGACATTCTGAAGCTGCTCTGACTATATCTATAATTAACAAAAAGGTCATAAATAGATTGGGAATCTAATCTAATCTAATAGAGATCTTTGCTGAGATATAAATATATTCGGTAAATAAAATGCATTAGATAAAGCTAAAAAAACATACGTAGTCAAATAAAAATTACGTTAGTAAGTTGGTGATGGTCATATTATAAACACCTACTCGGTCATAATCAGGTTGGTAAGTACATAACTACAAAACCTTCTACAATAGCTTGACTCCCTGTTCATTTTCTGGCAAAAAAAAATTTATTTAATTAAATGCAGATGACACTCGAATAACACCAAATATCCAGAAGGCATAACAGTTTTCATGTTGATCGTACTTTAAAAGTGACCAGCTCTAAGTTATGTCCTCTATGAAGGATTCTTTCCTCGATTCCTCACCCTGATTTTCTTCCTGACAAGGCCGCGCATGTTAACTTAACTTAAAGGATGTTTCCTGGTGAAAGAAATATAAAACAAACAATCTAAGAATAAAGCCACGTAGCCTAACGAGTGAGCAATTTAATTATATCCAACTGTTTCAACAGCCTTAAGTTGATATGCATGTAAAGACGTTTCCTAAGCCGCAAGTCTAAATATTAGATTAGATTTTTGAAGGGGTGTGAAAGATCTATTGTGGGGACACACAATACTTCCTTTCTGGGTTGAGACTGTTAATAAAGTCCAGTCCTATTCCGGGATTCAGTTTCCACACGTAGAGCAATTGTAGAGCAGGTGCTCCGAGATGTCATGAGCATCCTGACAGATGCGACAGTCAGCCAAACCCATATAAATAATATGGGTGATCCGGCAAGGAGCAGTGGCCTGAGAAGAGCTCTGTAATGATTTTAAGCTTTCTTCTCTTAAGGAGTAGGAGTTCTTTTATTTTTCAACCAGAGGTATCGATAAACTGTTTTGCCTGACAAAGTCCTTGTAGCATTTCCCAATAAAGGAATTTTTGTATATTTTCCCAGCTATTTAGGGTAGCTCTGGGATAACTCAAGTCTAAATAACTAACAAATTATGCTCCTGTAAATAAGAAATATTTTACTAAGTCTCTGTGCAAACTGTTTTACCTGATTTTTTTGACAGGATGTATAGTGTATCATATTCTCATATTCAACCATTTCTCATAAAGTTCCCCCCCAAATGCAATCCTTCTGATACACTTCATGGTTTTCGACTTTAAAAGACTCATGTATGTACTACCTAAAACCAATCACCTTGTTAACAATAATTCTAGCTTTCAACCTGGACGATATCTGACTGAATTTTTTTATTTCTGGTGATTTAAAAATTTCTTAGGTGTACCTATCCCAAATATATAGCATTGGGGTATATCTATACCGGGTATGCCATAAATGTTATTACATAGCACTCTAAGTGCACATTATCAGCAAAGCGTAGGGATATCTCTTTGTTTCTTCTCACCTCTTCCCCATAAAACCGGTATGCATACTGCATCAGTTATACTCGTATGGGATGGCCCATTGAGTGACAAGTTCATTTCTGCTGCTTAGTGGCGGACGATTTCGCCATCATCTATAGTTCGCGTGATGTATAAGCATATTTTAAATTTTAAATATTTACTACAATTTAATGTATTAAAAACTACAAGTCATGATTTTAGGGCAATCATGCAGTATCTAAATTTCAATTTATTACGAAATAACTGGAGGAATACTTTAGAAGGTTGTGCACTTTTGAATTTGCTGATAGATATATCTCATACACATACCAAACATAAGAAGCAAATAAATATTACTGATATGTCCTTTGTGCATTCAAATTGTATTACAACCCATACGTAGCGGCGAAGAGAATACGACAAAAAGTGACATGAACCCAGTGGCGGATCCAGGATTCTTGTGAGGTGGACGCAACTATGGTTTAAAAACCATATATGCTACACAAAATTTATCATTTAATAGATATCCCGAAAGTCAATTGAGGTGTTAAATTATTTATTTTGGTTTGAAAATGGTGGAAGTATAAAACTTCCAAATCATCAATTTTAGTTAGTAAAAATGGGGAAATATATTTTGTTCAAATTGACGAGGATATTATCATGGTGGTTATTCAAGGATCTAATCTTACAATCTCGTTTGACAGATGTGGCATTTCCTCTTAAGTCCGCAAAAGTATCAAAGGAGTTAACGAAATCAAGGGTACTGTCATCGACAAAACTATGGATTGGATTGAAGGTAAGGGAAAACAGATCATTAATGAAAATTGAGAAGAGAGATGGAGAGATAACAGAGCACTGAGGCACACCGACATATGAGATCATATGTAACGCCATCTAATATAAACTGTATTTAAGCGTCTAGAAAAAACACTAAACATTCATAATAGAAGAGGATGGGAGATATTAAGTGCTTTAAGTTTGGCTAAAAGGGCTGAATGCCAGACTCTATCAAAGTGCTTTAAAATACTAAGGGCAACTATTTTGGACTCACCAAAATTGTGAAGACGACAGTTTCAACGTTCCATGAGAAAAATCAACAAGTCTCCTTTGAAAGAATCGAAGTGATTGCAATTGGTCCCTTTCTTGGGAACAAGCTCAGCGTGAGCTAGTTTCCAAGCAATTGGAAATTTTCCTGTCGATAAGGCAAGTAGAATAGTTTTCGCAGAGATTTGGCGAAGAATGTGGCACAGTTTTTATTCAACAGGGGCTTGGAACTATGAGGACCTGCAGCTATGGAAAGGAAACGTTGATCTCCTTAAGTACTTTGAACACATCTCTCATACGGATATGTATTGGCTCCCGCACAGGAGATGCAAAACAGATGTCTATGAAGTACTTAGTTAGTTAAAATATTATCTTTATTCAGAGAGTCAACAACCACTTCATTGTTAAGTATTGAAGGAATAGAGGAACTGCTGAAGTTGTTCCTGATTGTTTTGATTAGGAAGCAGAAACCTTTGCTGCCTTTGCGTCTTGCCAATATTCTTCGACAAATATTCTGGTAAAAAAAATATTTCCTTTTTGGATAATGGACTTGTAGGTGTTCCGTGCAGTCTTTTAGACTTTTTTCAGATCTGGACATGGATGCAATTGATAGGTGCGAAAAGCAGACTCTTATTGCTTGGTTGCACTTATCGGTAAACCAAGCGCAAGGCATTTACGCATGCCAAGACTTAGAATTGTACTAAGTCCTAATGTGCATAGATAGACCAATTATTTTCTCTAGGATACTGATTGAGAGTTTCCCAATCAGCAGTTTTATTTTGTTTTTATTTAACGTCTGATGGGCTAAGTATTCCAGTAAAATTATTGCACATTTAAGGAAATAATAAAAAGAGAATCATTGCAAAATTAATCTCTTGCTTTAAATTTAATAACACTCACTACAACAATGCACAATGATTTGCTTGCGGTTGTGTAGAATCGCTGATTTTCTCCAATCATGAGTAATAGTTTTGTTTTACTACGCCGCTAATATTCTAAGAAAAAGACACTTTGGCAACTGTTTTCAATTAAAACAAACCTTCCATCCCATTTAGGCTCTATCCTGCTTCAAACACCCAGAGAAAATCCACGCTCATATACAGGTATCCGCGCTTCCTCTTTTCTCTATAGGCTTCAACAGCCATGACCTAAATTTCAGCGAAGGCCAAGGTGCTAGCCATAGGGTCTGCGTTCTTAAACGTATTAAATTAAACGCTTCCAGAAATTTTTACGTTTTTTTACAAAATGTGCAGTAGAATACTGCGCAGTGGATCATTTTGTTACGAAAAATTCAGAAAATCAACTGCATTTTTTCAGCAGTCTTCAGGGGGGGCCCTGCGCCCCTTAGCTAGATCCGTCCCAGCATGAGCCCTGTATATATATCAAATATGTATCCAGAATGTATAAAAGTATGTACCAAATATCTCCAAAGATATATTAATCGTATATTTATAATGTATCCCAGTCATGAACTTGAAGGAAGAGAAGCCGACTAAAAGTGACATTAGCCCTACAAAGTGATATATTCAGAATGCAAGAAAGTTTGTGTGCCCTGATTTATCAAGAATATATGATTTTTTTTTGCTAAATTTGAAAGTATTCTTGATGAAACCGGTTTCCTAAAAGAAGCAAAGAGAACACGCAATGCAATTCATGGGCATGCTGCGAAGTGCAGACGCTGGTTCTGCTGGTGGTGCTTTGACGACCTGGCATGGCACTGGCCATCGCTACCGCCGCGGTGAGTGGCGTCAAAAAGCAGAGAACTTTCATACAAATTATGAGAGCGGGTCGTAATAACACCACAAGTGACTGGCGGGTGGTCAAGCGGAGAGTTATCGTAAAATTTGTGAGTGTGGGTCGTAACATTACGACACCCCATATAAAACATTTCAATATACGAGATGTGTATTCTTTCTGTTAGATATTCTTTGTTATAGCCAATACCGATGATATTTACATTATTTCATACCAAAAATGATAACCAGATAATTTAATTCTCATTTTGTAAAGAAAATGTTTGAAATGGAAGGTGCTTCAATTTCCTTCCAGTAGATAACTACGCTAAAAAATATTTTTGGATAATAGTAGACGTTGACAGAGTTCATCTATTTCCACTGGAATAATTGGAACGGAAAAAATAAAAGGTAGGAATAAGACTAACGTCTTAGGAAGAGGAACTTGACTTTTGAAGCTTTTCGCGTTTCTTCCAAGAACGGTCGTCGGACGACAAGAATGGTCATAACCAATTACGTAGGTTCTTCATTGCAAAAATTTTCTAAACATTAAAACTGCCTCGAATTGACTGTTCTCACAGCATAAATAAAAACGGAATTGTTCGATAAATTAAATCCTGCAAATTATAAATCTGAAGTCTAATTTAATTACGAAAACAAAAGCTTAAGATTTCAGAAACTTTCGATTTAATAGAGGTAAATGATTTATGCATCTCTGCAACGTCTACATAAAGAAATTTAGAAGCTCTTCATTGGTCGGAAATGGACATCTTTAAATCCGCTTACAAAACTTATAAGATGGAAGAAAAATGAAACAGTTCCTGAAATTTTAAAATTTTTAGTATGAGGGTAGATTTGTGTCCAACTTGTGACTAGTATTATAATATCGCCTTACACTACGTACATTATCATTGAGGTTACGAGAATTCTGATTCTTCAGCATTTATATAAAAAAAAAGAAGAAATAGTGAATTATATAATTCACTAAAGTAGTAGGACAGGAAAAAAATCATTTTCAGGGTTAGATAAATTGATTTTATTGTAATCCCAGAAGAAATAGCCAGTATAGAAAGCAATTCAACTTGTATGAAGTTAGCAGAACTTTTAAATACTTTCAGAAAAAGAATATCATTATTTCAGAATCCAAAACTATTTGATTTGAGGAAGTGAATGACTAAAAGGCATTTCGGTACTGCAACATCTCCAAATAGCTACGCTTAGCTGCAGACAATCTAGATTATGATTCGACTACAAAATAGTCGGTTCTAAATCATATCAGTAATTCAGTAATCAAAACTCATTATAAAATTATGACTAATATGTATGTAAGTTCTTGACGGAGTTTTGAAAGTCATTCATTATGCCCCTGCATAGCAGTCACAATACTGACGTAAGTGCCAACTATAGCAAGATTTTTTTTCAAGACTGACATCGCGACAGGAATTTTCTAATCAGGCTTTTCAATATGAAAATTAATTAACAATCACGTGAAATACGGTATAATTTTGTGTGATCGCCAATTAATTAAAGTTATTTTGTGATGCTTTCTCTAATTCGTTTCATTACAACATCTAACGATTTGTATCAGTCACTACGTCAAGCCAAGAATTACGAAAGTCAAACATCATTAAGAGCTGATAATACTCGCACTTATCATGCTGAAACTTTTCTTTCCAATTTTTTTTACATACGTACATACTTATGTGTAATCTATACAAAAAAAAAATACAAAGGAAAATGGAGTTTCATTGAATATTATAAACAAAATAAAAAATTGTGTCATTTCAAGATCAACTGTGCAATAACCCAAGCTGATAGCCGGCATCCTTTTTTTTTTTTGTGTTAAGAAATTTATTGTTGTTAATGTTTATTGCTTCGCTTTTAAAAAGAAAATTCACCAACAATGTTTATATTTTTGAGATTGAACATAATTGGATATAACCTTAGTTCAAGTATAGCTAAAAAGCAGTTTTAAATAATGCAATTTAAAAGCTTTAACTTGGTAGCTTTTTTAATAACACCGAGACCGAATAACAGCAACAGTATTGCACAGTTTTCCATGGATTTTTGTACCCTAGATGATGAAATCATAGTGTAAACTAAATTTGTTATTCTATTTGTAACGTATGGAAATAATGATGGTAGAGCAAAATGGATTGGACATCCAAACATAATATTAAAAGTTATTTTGATTTTTGAATGTCCGTCTGTCCATCTGTCTGCCTGACCGTCCGAACTTAAGAAAAATTGGGGTATTTTACGTGCACTGTAAAAATTATCAATCCCTGCCGTTTTTAATGCACTGAAAAGTTTAGAATATAAAATCCTATGAAATTAGTTATAGTCATTTTTACTAGAACTAAGCGGCCCACACACGCTTCAATTAGTTAACCAAATTTGTTTCAATTTAAAGTTGAAACATGTATGTGGCAGTTGAGGAAGTTGAACTGCAAATTGATAAGTTGATTGGCTCGCACAAAAACTTGGTGGCGTCAACTTATCATGGCGTGTGTGCGACGATTGAACAACCGTTAAGGCAATTTCATTTTTTTATGAAACTGAAAGACCTAGCTCTGAGTGTTTTTCTCTAATACATCTTATTTCACTCTTTAGAAACAACTGAAGGAACTTAAAATTTGATGCCAAGTGGAGACGTGTATGTGCTAGTTGATAAGTGGATCAACTAATTGATCAATTTGAGGTTGATCAACAAATTTAAGCATGTATGGGCAACTTTAGATGCGAAAAACAAATTTTACAGTCAAACTTGCACAGAAAGGTGAACACACAAAATTATGTACGGGAATTCATCTAGGGTGTCATAAGATTTGGTCTAAAACCAATTTTAGCTTTTTTCATTGTTTTAGAACTGTTTTGAAGAAGACTTCACTTCCATTGCATGGAAGGACTGGTTTTGATGAAGATCTACAAAATTAAAGTGTACATTTTACCATTTCTAAGGCGTAAGTATATCAATTTTTATATATGTAAGAAGGTCTACTTAGGTAACTCATGAGATAATTATACATATAAGATTTGGATGAAAGCCAGATTGTCATCGATTCAACATATCATTATTCATATCAATTTCTAAGAATATTGCTGAGAAAACGCAAGCTTATAATCGCGACAATGAGTGAAGTTTGACATATGTTCGACGGATTCATGTTAACGTGGCGATCTTTAATTTATTAGAGATGTAATATGAAATCGTTCAGAAATAATATAATATGCAGGATATAGTATCCACCATAAGAAAACAGAAGAAATTTATAGGATGACTTACACCAAAACTTTGGTAATACTATTAAAATGCAGCAATTCCATTGGACATTGGACTCGATCCCCTCCGATTAGCCTGTAGACCTCAGGTCTTGGATACAGGGTGACTAAAGTTTAAATGTTTTTACTGAAGAAAAAAAAAATATTAAAAAAAAAATAGTTTTTATTAACATAGGATTTTTGACTCGCTCCGGAAGAGAAAATATCAAAAATTTGTGGATGTTCCGCTCTTAATTTAAGCGATACAATTTTTTTTATTCGCGTCTTGCAAAATGTGATTTTTTTTACTGTTTTTAGATACTGATTGAAATATGTGTTTAAAAAATATTAAAAAATAATATTAAATATAATCGTATCAAGGCAATAGCACGTACCACAGTTTTATACCTGTAAATAGCAATAGCGTTAGTGTTAATGAATACTCGTTTTGTATTAAAAATAAAATTATAAAATTTGTAAATAATAAAACAGAACTATTATTATTATAATATTTTTTCTATACATATTTCATTCAGTATATAAAAACAATAAAAAAATCATATTTTTGAAGTAAATTGTAAAATTTTCATATACAATTTTGCAGAAACGCCAATAAAACAATTGTATCGCCTAAAATACGAGCTGAACATACGTAAATATTTGATATGATAATTAGATAATTAAAAATATATAATTTTAAGGGGGAATTTTTTCTTCCGGACGGGGCAAAAATTAATAAAATTGTGTTTTTTAAATATTTTTTGAAATCCCATTTAATATCATTAAAGGAAAACATTACAAAAATGTATTGTTTCAAAATAAAATTAATATAAGTATGTACCATATACCTATGTACCTACATATGAATTATAAATAAATAAGGCAACTACACCAGCCTCCTTCGTCTAGGTTTCATTCTTGAAAAATTATTTATAATCATATTGTATTCCACTTCAGAAGCCAACTGTCTTTCCCAGCTAGTCTAAAAATTCTCTCATACAGGTAGGTAGGTAAGGTGTTTGAGGCTGTTGCCTTCTTTTATATAGTATATGCCGCAATTGGTAAAATTTTATAGTTTTTTAAATCTTTTTAAATGAGGATGTGCTCAAGTTCACCCAAGTTAGTTTTAAATTTAATAACATTGTTTCTTTAGTTTAAGTACCTACGTAATTAATTTTTAAATGGTAAACTGAAAAATGAGAAATATTGTAAAATTTTACACATGACGCCATCTATAGTCAAAGGATAAACCTTGTCGGGATTACTATATATTATAAATACTTCTCACTACATATACTATACTTCTATTTACACGTTCGTTCGTACTTAGAAAAATATACTAAAATCACATCTAACCTGGGGGTTACACCAGATAGTACAGCTTGCATGCAACTAGTACTGCCATACTTCTTGCACGTGTAATCCCTACTGCCATGCTGGCAGATCAGCTTTCAACGAATTTGCATGATGAAAAATTATGGCAGCTGAGCTGATAGCAATTTGACATTATACAGTTTTCAAAATTAATCAGAGTGTATCTTCTTAAATTAATAAATTTATACCAGAAAAATTAAAATTTCTGGGATCATTTGCATTGCATCATTTACCAACACCTTCCCCTTCCTTTTTGCTTCTGTTTTTCCGATTCTGCTACCTCATTTGAGGAGGGGGATATTTACAATTTTCATTTTTTTTTAAGTTAAGTATGAGATTATATTCTCCACTCTGAAATTCAAGATTTCGTCACTGTAAACCGAAACAAAACGCGATAAACTCATAGGAAATCTTACTTGAAAACACTTGTTCCGATCAAAAGGGGATATTTACATTAAAAAAGATGACATTATTACTGTTACTTTGGTTTCATTTCAAAAAGGGATATTTACAATACGATTTCAATAGTCGAAATAAATTTTTAAGGGAGAAGTTTCTGTTTTATATTTTTGAGTAAAAATAGAAGTAAGAATTAAAAAATAAAAACTGATAAGAATACTCAAAATTTGCTTTAATACTTTTATTCTAGTACAATGTACAAATCTAAAGAGGATATTTACAAAAACGTACAACACAAAAAAGGATATTTACAAAATGGTACAGAACAAAAAGGGGTAATATAAAGATTTTTATTCAAAAGGGGATATTTCCAAACTTTGCAAGCCAATATTACCGGAAGTAATAGTCAAATTTTTTTCAAAATAATATATTCTAGATAACTTATCATATCCTTTCTATATATTCCTCCTATTATTCTCTAAAGATGTTGGTATTGCTACAGTCAGTTTTTTCGATTTTATGAAAAAACGATTAGGACGTAAATATCCCCTTTTGAAAAGACACTCCTCATTTATTGTTAAAATTTCCGACATACACAAGACTTTACGTCTCAATGAAATTTTTTTAATGAACTTGCATGCAAGTTGATAAGACAGACATCAAGCGAACTGTCTTCTGCTGTCAAATTTCAAAACACTTTGGAAGGGAACCTTACATGCAAGCTGTACTATCTCGTGACTGCATTAATATTACAAGCAAATTCCAGTAATTTCAATTATAAATACGTACACATGTTGAATATTGTTTAATGAATAATCAAAAATTATAAAAATTTTCATTATATCGTTTGTCTTTTAGTAAAGTAGGTAGGCACTTTAGAGCTTCTCCTGAAAAATTTGTTAATTTCCAATATCAATTTTTGAAAAACGCTCCTCAATTATCAACAGAAACTTTTTCCATCTGCTGAATATAAAATTTCTGAAACGAAATGCACAAAAGTGAAAATGTGGTAGCGAAATCAATTCTGCCTAATTTTTATTTTCGGAAATCTCGACCATGCCATAGCGCATACAAATTAAGAAAAGTTCCTAAGAAAAATGATCTCTGCTCATAAAAATTTGTAGGGGCCCAGAGAACCGAGTGAGTCCAACTCTTTTTGGAGTGCTGGTGGCAAAATTTCTGAAGAAAAATTTTCAAGAAAATTCAAAGGAAAACAATCAGAGACCGTAAATAACTGTTATTTTTGGAAGTCGGGTGAAGAAAGTCCCATCAATACTGAATGGTATATTTTAGACGTAATGGCAAATAGTTAATAATTGCTAAAAAAAACTTTTAAGTCTCATAATAAGAGTTTCAAAAAAATTTTTTATTTTAAAGTTTTCGTATTTGTTTAAGTCTTATGATTAGAGTCCTAAAAGACTTGTTTTTTTTAAGTCTCATAATATACTTTCAGTCCAGTGCTAAGAGTTATCACAGACTTTTATTAATAAGTCTTTTTATAAAACTCCCATAAGACTTTCTAATTTTCTAGTCACAAAATAACTGCCTTAGAAGACTTTTATAAATTTCAGTCAGTCCATAACTGTTTCCAGAGAATTTCTTCATTTAAGTCCCATGATAAAAGTCTCATGATAAGGCTTTTATCTTTTCAATTTTTCGATAACAGTTATAAAAGTTATAGAAGACTTCTACTTATTTAAATCTCATAATGAATCTATCACAGATCTTCTATTGCTGTAGATCTTTGTATTTAATTTTGGATAATCTGAATTTCGTTGGTAGGACGGCACCACATTTTGATGATGTGACCCAGGGGGAGCGATTGCCTCCCATACTGCTCCAACTCTACTGGAACTAACTATGCGTGCATTGATTTTCCAAATTTTGGCTTTTTCACCAAGGAAACTTTAAAGAAAAATGTAAAATTTACTGGTTGAAAGAAAACTGATAAAAGTTTCTACTTAAACTTATATATTAACTACAAATCTTACCAGGTTGCTGATGCAGATGTATATGTACATCTACATATATGTATAATAATTGATCATGAAAACTCAATATTTCCACGCAACTAATTATTGAATTATAAATTAAGATATTTACACATTCATTTGCTGACACATCAGATCAGAAATGATCGCTGTGGTAGATGAGGTGGTGGGGTCGCCATTTATGTACGGGAGGGCATCCCTGCAAGAATTGTTGAAGAATCCGATGCCACATCTGGTACTGAATTCATTTTCATCGAGATATTTGGGAGGCCCTCACGTTGCTTGCTAGGGTGTGTCTATAAACCCCCCTCAGTTTCATCTATCGATTCATTAGAATCAGCTCTGGCCTACCTGAACGCAAAGTACTCTAACGTTATTATTGGTGGCGATTTTAACATAAATCTGTTGCAGGACAGTTCCGCTAAGGCTTCATTTTAAAGTATTTTAGACTCATTTAATCTAAAGGTTATTAATAAGCTGCCCACGCATTTTAGGAGTCACTCGTCATTCTTACTCGACCTATTTATATCTAACGACATGTGGAAGATAGTTTTTAATAATCAGATGTCCTTATCTGGAATATCTGATCATGATCTAATTTTCATATCATATGACATTAACCCCGGCACCCGTAAAAGCTACCAGATAATTTCTTTTCGAGATTTCCACAATATAAATGTTGACACTCTCACGAATGAAGCTGGCTCACTAAACAGGCGTGTCGTCTTCTCTCTTCCTGCCATTGAGGATAAGGTTGTCTTTATTGAAAATGCAGTAAATTATCTGTTTGACAAATACATATGTACCCTGTAAGACGAGGTTGTGTAAACATAATTTCCCTTGGTTTTCGATAGATATTAAGAGGCTTATTTCAGCACGCAACAAAGCATATCAAAGGTGGAAGATGATAGGAAGTCCACTACCTTGGAAGCGATTCCGTCTTCTACGAAATGCTGTCACAGCGTGTATTAAACTTGGCAAATCGAATTATTATGCCACTAAATTAGATCCCATACCCCATCAAGAGTTTTATGGAAAAACTTAAAAGAATGTGGTATTCCCAAAACTGGTAAGGAATCTATAAATCTTGATCCAAATGAATGCAATAGGTATTTTGTTCAGTCCTCAAGCTGCACCGTCCCTCACTATGCCACTTCAATGTCCTCTGAGTCGGTTGGAATTAGTAATAGGACTGTTTATCCGCAGTTCGATTTTAATTGTGCCAACGAACTGGAAACTCTTAAGGCTTTAAGTACCATCAAATCGTATGCAACGGGAGTGGATGGGATCTCACTAAAATTTTTGAAAATAATTATATATTCTGCAATTCCCACCTAGATGGAAGCAAGCGAATGTTATCCCCATACCCAATTAATCAAAGGTGTGTCAGGTTGAGGGTCTCCGTCCAATCAGTATATTGTCTTGTTTATCTAAGGGCTTGGAGAGAATCATGGCTGATCAAATGACGGTTTTCCTTGAGTCTCACAGTATCCTTTCGGCTTCATAATCCGGATTTCGAGCCAAACATAGCTGTAGCACAGCGTTGCTCAAGATAACTGATGATCTTCGGTGTAATATTGACAATGACCAGGTTTCTTTCCTAACATTATTAGATTTTTCAAAAGCCTTTGATCAGGTGGATCACGGCATTCTCTGTCGCAAATTAAGACTGAAGTTTGGGTTAAGTTGCAGATCGCTTAAATTTATTAGAAATTTTTTAGTAAACCGTTCCCAGAGGGGGAAATATTTATGAACACTTCTCAGAATTTTTATATCTTAACAGAGGCGTCCCCCAGGGTTCAAAACTCGCACCTCTACTATTTTTTATGTATATTGATGACATCACCGAGGTTATCCGTCATGCTAATATACATTTGTATGCTGACGATATACAAATTTATATCTCTCGGCCTCTACGACTTATAGAAAATGGTACATGCTGCTTAAATGCTGATCTTCAAGCAATACTCTCATGGTGCGTATCTAATAAATTGGATTTAAATACGGAGAAATTCAAGTGTTTGGTTATACATAAAAACATTCTAGATACGTCATATTTCCCTCGTATTAATTTAGGGGGCTCAACGTTACAATACGAGAAGACAGTGGCGTTATTTTTAACCAAACTCTGACATGGAATGACCACATAAAATATGTCTCCAGGCGAGTGTATGGTACACTGAACTGATTATATTACTCCACAACATACGGCTATCACTTATAAGATCCTTGATCATTCCTATAATAACTTACGGTGAACTGGACTCTTCATCGGCATATCGTCTGAACGTTGCATTTAACGCTGCTGTAAAATATGCATATAACCTGCGACGCCTTGATCACGATTCACATGTAGTTAGGACTTATCTAAAGATACGAAACTGTATATTCCTTTATAATCTAATTTGGACCGGATTACCTCATTATTTAATTAATAAAGTACACTTCCTAACATCAAGTCGTACCAACAACTTGCTGGTACCTAGATTTAATTATCTTCAAAGCCAAAGGTTATTTTTCGTTCACGCTATCAGACTTTGGAATTCTCTACCTAATGAACTAAAACGTCTTGTCCCGGTGAGTAGGCGAGTTCTTAAAAATAAACCTATGGAGGTGTTATAAAATGCATTTTTATCTTCAGTAAAAAATGTCTGAATTAAAATTCCCTTTCCTTTAATCCTCCCCCGCATTCCCCCCCCCCCTGTTTGCCAATAAGTTCATATATTAATCTATTCTTTTCTACTTATCAATTCCCGTAATTTAATTTTCTTTTGGATTATTTTTTCTTTTCTTTTTTTTTATATTACTCTTCTATTTTACTCTATTTGTTTGAATTTTTTTTTTTATTTCTTGGAATTAGTGTCAAAATTGCTGTAAGTATTTCTCTGACTTATATGCTTACATATGAATTATTTTATTAGTATCATGTTGACTTTTTTTTAAAACTTGTTATTGTTAATATTACATACATATATATCACTATTATTATTACTATATTATATTGCTTCAATCGTACATTCTACAGTTAATTAATAATAATAATAATAAATTGAAATTGAAATTGGTAATCAATTACACATCGATTTCAGGGCAGGACATTATACGTTATGATAACGAAATTATAGAACTCGCCAAATTTTACTATGACAGCGATTTTTTTCTTATGACACAATTTCCCCCTTTTTTTTTAAAGTATCACTAAGGTATCAATTACATTATCCTTACTGCAAAAATGACAGACATGGAGAGCTCATAATGTTTTAAAAATCCAGTCTAAACGTATTTCTGCTTTTTAGATTTTTACTAACAGTAAATTCAAAATGATTATTTGATTTTATTATGACCCCAACGAGATATATGTATCTCACTTATCCCCTGGTAATTAAAGTACAACTCATTCTATCGCGGTTTCTATCTCAAAATTAAAAAATTTTCTTGTTCCCTCATCTTTATAAAACAGCTGACAAATTGTCTATTAAAAAATGTTTCAATACACCTAGGAACATTGTTTTCAACACTAACAACCAAAATGGAATTAATAATTTTTGTCAAATCGGACTCAGATATGTAACTTTTCAGTTTTGTCAAAACGGACAACGTTATTTTTCTCAACCAAAATTCAGAATTTTTCTTTTGGTACTCATTCATATTGGTTTAACATTAGTTTTATTGTGTCAACAGTTTAGTGAAATTATACAAAGTTGTACTGATAAGGCTATGAGGTCTTTGTACGTTATCCGAACGCTAGGTATTGAGTATTGACTAAAATTTTGACACTGGACACAAGATAATTCTTTACATAATCTGAATCATAAGCGTATCAAGTCTGGAGTGATAACACGTGTATGTATATCTTTTCGTGCGTTTAATTTTTATAAGAGATACCAAAGTTTATATAGTAATGGTTTTGTATTTGAATTTGTTTTCCTCCTATTTTCATTTAATGTGTTTCACAAAAAATTTAACTACAGGTTTCTTTAACACAGATGAAAGCGATATACTGGTACCAAGGGGGACGACATTAAATTTTATGGTATGTGAAATGTAAAATCTACTCGGTATTTTTTGCATGGATTTTGAAATGTAATATATCAAAATAAAGCGCAGACTTTGGCCTCTGTATTAACAAAATAATTATGTATCAATTGTGTGATTTTCTTAGTCATGTGGTTGGAAAAAGGCAGGGATTCTTACTATAATGAAAATATTATGCATAATAGTAGGCTTACCTATGGGCCTTATTTTTATTGTACGTTGACTGCAGATATTCCGGGCATTTATTATCTTCAATAAATATCACTCTTTTTTGTCTCAATTATTTCTAAGTTTAAAAATATATGCGACAGTCTGCAATAAATAATATAAATCAAATTAGTAAAACTAAATTGGTGGATTAATTGAAATTGTTTGATAAATAAAACTGCTCTAAATTAGACTTAAACCGACATATATGTGAGTATCGGGAAAAATATTTAGTCATCGGCGATCGAGACTCAAACGTTAATATTCGGTGGTTGCCAAATGTGCTATGAGCCGTAGATCTGGGGTCACAGCGCATTCCGGTTGCAATAGAATCGGTCTCGGCAGTATTAATATAAATAAATGCACTGCTGGAGACTTCCACGGACATAGCCAGAGTTTTTCACTGCTGTTGTACAGGAAATTGTTCTGTTGTTTTAAGCTCGCTATCACCAATAGCAACGTCTTCTAATATTTTTGGAAACAGTGCAAAAAGGCCAATCAGCGTAGTGATCTCGGGTACTTGGGTTAACCTAAAAGATAATCAAGCTGATGGACTTTGGGGCCAAACATCCAGAAGGAATCAGAGGTCAAGTTTTCCCAATGGCAACCTGTTTAATTAGTTTGCCCTACGATAATAGCAATGGAATACTGTATCAAGATGTACACAAAAGCTTGAACTCATGTTGTCCCGTTGGTAATCTATCTTGTTGACTTGTTTCAAGACCCTAATGGCCAATTTCACAGTCGAGTTTAAACCAAGCGTTAGTTTAAACCCTCCTCCAAGTTTAAACGTAATTTAAAGCAAATCGGGTTTCACAGTGCATTCCTTTAGTAACGTTGGTACTACTGATTACATTGTGAAATAAATTAGTTATCGCCGCTATTATGAAGCAATTTTTCTATCCATCAATCTGTCAATCGAAAAAAGTGAATAGACGAGAAGTTAAACAATTTTTTTTTTTATTTATATTGACTATGTATTTTTAAATACGCCACCATCGAAAAGGGCTGGAAATTTTAGCAAAAAGGTAGTTGAGCTATTGCTTTCCCTAGTTAATAAAAAAATTCATATAGTGGAGTGCAAGAAAACGGACAATATAGACTGGAAGACAAAGTGAGTGCATGGAAGGATATCGAATCCGCCAATAATTCCACAAGTGGTGAGACTTACCGCGATTAATTAGTATTGAGAAAGAAATATGATAACATTAAAAAAACTTATAAAAGAAATTGCTATGGAAAAGAGAGAACTGTATGCTACAGGAGGTGGGTTCAACAAACCAAGTGAAGCAAATTATTTCATCAATTGAAATTGAGGGTTTGGATGCAGTGTATGATTCGAACGCCTTATGCAAGTATGTAGCTACAATTGCATGGACTCAAAAATTCAAATAAAATAAAAATGAAATGTTTTATTATCAGATATGGATCACCTGGAAGATGAGGTTGGATTAGAACACTATGCCGATGATTGCTCAGGAGATCCCGACGTTAGCCAAAGGTAATGTTTTACTATCCACGTCCTATAATTATTACCTATTTACTGTGCAACATTTCCAGAAAAAGAAGTTTCGACAGATAGCAAAGCTTCCAACAGCAAGCCATCAGCCACCAAAATGTGGAAAAATTATAACCCATCGATGCTAAAGGAATCAATTTCCAAGCCGCTGAGATCTCAGACAAAGGGCAAAAAAGTTGAAAACGAGTGGAACAAGTGGGAAGCACTCGCAGATGCCAAATTACTAGATGTTGACAAGAATGTGCAATTTTCTCTCATAACAAAAGAGCACGAAGAGCGAATGAAAATGATGAAAGAGTTGCATGAAATAAAAATGCGAATTTTGGCATACAAGCTAACACTTGCTAAAAATAAATTTGATTGCATTAATTAAATCAATCAGAACTATAATTACAACTAAAAAAATGTTTGTTTTACATTACAATGGCTATTTAAACAAGGTTCTTGAAGTAGGTGTTGATTAATTATCTGCGTGCCAGGTTTTCATTGGTCTACTGGGATTGAGTTCATTCTGCGAAACCGTACTGACAAAACTAACAGGTACATCTAGCGCCTCTGATAGGGCTGGTAATGTATTTTCACGATTGATGCAACATATATTATGCAGGACTGCTGCCGCTACAATTATAAAGGGTTTTCCAATAAGAGGTGTTATTTTAATTAGCCCGCTATTTCGGTAGATGTAACTTTTGGAGCTGTCATTTTTTGACATTTGACAAGTAGAAACTACGCCATTAATAAAAATGGAACGATACAAGATTCAATAACGCATTAAAATTATTAAAATTCACTATAAAAATGGTGAAAATGTGGCAGAGACGGTTCGTAAAACTCGAACATTTTTGGGTCGTCGTGAAGCACCTTGTCGGACCGCAATACAGAAATTGGTAGAAAAATTCGAGCTGTCGAGACAAGTTAGTGATGTGAAGAATAAAACCCGTGCACGTCGCTCAAGAACAGCCGAGAATATTGCTGCTGTAGCCGAAAGTGTTGAAGAAAACCCAGGTTTGTCCATTCCTCGTCGTTCTTTGGAATTAGGCATTCCACAAACGTCATTACACCGTATTTTGCATAAAGATTTGGGTCTAAAGGCTTATAAAGTTCAGTTAACACAAGAATTCAAGCCGGCCGGTCATCAACAACGTCGAGTCTTTGCTGATTGGGTCCTTGAAATGCATGAAAATGATCCGGAATTCCATCGAAAACTCATCTTGCAAAGCAAAATTGTCACATCTGGGGCTCGGAAAACCAAAGAGTTATTGTTGAAAAGCCTCTCTATCCTCAACGTGTGACTGTTTGGTGCGGTTTATGCTCCCGCGGGGTCATTGGACCTTACTTTTTCGAAAATGAGGCTGGAGCAACAGTTACGGTGAATGGATTGCGCTATCGACAGATGATTAATGATTTTTTATGGCCGGAATTGGATTGTATTGATCTGGACAACGTTTACTTTCAACAAGACGGCGCTACGTGCCATACAAGCAACGAAACCATTGATCTTTTACGGGAAAAGCTTCCGGACCGTGTTATCTCTCGAAGAGGTAATCACAATTGGCCACCGAGATCTTGTGACTTAACACCTTACGACTTCTTCCTTTGGGGCCACATGAAAAAGAAGGTCTACGCCAACAGCCCAGGGTCGATTTAAGACCTCAAAGATGGAATTCGTGAAGCTGTCGAGGACATAGGGCGGCCACTTTGCGATTTGGTTATGGAAAATTTCATGAAAAGGATATGGTCCTGTAGGCGTGGTCGTGGTGGTCATTTGGCTGATGTTATTTTCCATTATTAACGGCATACCTTCCTCTTTATAATGAAATAAAGATCCGATCATTTATCTCAAAAAGTGGCATTTTTCTTTGAATATTAAAATAACTCCTCTTATTGGAAAACCCTTTACTTTGAATCTTTGGCATCTTCATTCTCATTCCAATAGATAAAATTGGAGACCTGCTTTTCCAAATCCCATAACTTCGCTCGACGCGTGGTACCGTATAAGACATTCATTATACAAATTCTCTTCCGTGGTAGTAACTTCTGTTAGTGGGTGTCATCATATAATTCCTGCACTGATAGCCAACATCTGCAATAATGAAACTGTCAGCAAATTTACGGCTTTCAAAGCGTGCGCAAATCCTGGAGTTATTAAATATTGTAGAGTTATGAGCAGAACCTGGCCATCTAGCAACAATATCCAGAATTTTAAGCTTCGAATCACACATTGTCTGCACATTAGTTGACAAGAAGTCGTTTCGACAACGAAACAATTCACCATTCTGCCCACCTGAAATAACAATATAGTCGAAAATATAAATGTAGTTATACCAGATGATAATATCCTCACAATCCAATGCGGTGATGACTCTGGGCAAACGCGCAAAGTGGAAAAATCCTGCTCTAACACTTTGTATTTCCTCATCAGTATTTGGAAATAAAAAAAATGATCCTTCAACAGAGCAATACGATGGGACATTACTGCTACAATTCAGTAGGCTGTAGCTTTCGAAACTCCACAGAAATCTCCTGCCGTAATAAGCATGCAACCGGTTGCATTTACACGAAGAGTTAAGAACAACATATGTTCAGGGAACAGAGCTGCATTCCTAAAATATTGCAACATTTTTAGTGAATAAAATATTTGTTAAATTTTAGAGAACTTACCAACTTGTTTGGTGTTAAATATGAGGCGCTATAAGTTCCAAAACAGCATAAACTGATTCTTTACTTAAACGGAATCTAACATAAAAATCAAGGTCGTCCCACTCATTAAAATCATTTGGCCGATTTCTAATTACTCTCGGTCGCCAACAGAGTTTTAAATTTAACTCAAAAAAGATTTCTTCAGCGCTAAAAATGTTTAAATCTGAATCCATGATAGACACAAACAATGCTACAAAAATAAAATGCCACACTTGTCAAATACCTTTATCTTGAGTTTAAACCGAGGGATGGCACGGTTTAAACTCTAGTTTAAACCGAGAATTCGAAACAGATTCATCGCTTATAGCTAGAAATTTCTTCGATTTGTTTGCTATATATAGAAGTTACGGTACGGCTTATGTCAATTTCCGAGGAAGTCGTTAAAGATAATATTTTCTATTCATGAAATTCTTGTTCGCAGGCACTCTAAGTTGAGATTTTTTTGAGTGAAGTGCAAAGTGAAGTTTTACTACAGTGAGTGTTTATTATTTATTTATTCGATATCGTACCGGAGTTTAACCCAAACTGTGAAACCCTTTCATCGAGTTTAAACTAAATATTTAGTTTAAACTCAGACTGTGAAGCTGGCCATAAGGGTATTTAGCCTATCGAAAGTCCTCGAGAGGATGAATTCAGCCTGTCGTATGACAGCCTGTGTTGACGGCTTGACACGAGGAGAATTTATAAAATGCTGGTGCTTGCCTGGAATGCTTAAACCAGCAAGATTGATGAAATGCTGGTGTTTGTCTAGATGGCTTGAACCAGAAGGATTGATGAACATCGCTGTTCTCCAATTTCGCTAAATGCAGTACTGGTCAATATCGAAGCAGGTCACCACCAACATTGGTGATCCGTCCTGTTGCAAGTAAACATAATTGATCTCTGAAGGAAATGGTTATATTGTTAAGCATCACATGAAATGTCTATTAAGAGACTTGTCGCTCTAGCAAAATGCACTAAAAACTTCACTTAATCTTTTCTGCTCAGGAGTTGACACAAGACTGATAAACATTGTTCTTTATATTCATAAAATCACAAGAAAGTGTTCCTACACGAGAATTTAGAGCTTAGCATCACTTGGTTTATAGCGTAGTTTTTCAAGAGTTCAGAAATATCAAATCCGGCGTAGATCTCTGATTTGTACTTCTGTGCTCAACTGATTAGCCGTCAGCGATTTAACCGATCCTTCACTTTTCATTCTTCGAGAAGGAGGCCTCCAATCCCACATATGTACCTGTAATGCTTTATTGAATTCATTTAAAAATGAACAAATAATTATCGTTTCCAAGTCTGATTCAGAGTAATGTATAATATCCGTTACCTATAATAATTGTCAGCGAAGTCATCCTACTTAATTTTATATTTTATTCGCTTTATTAACTTTATAATCAATTGTAATGTACTCCTAGTTACCGTGAAAGGAAAACCACTGATTATCTCACGGAAACCAAATAGGTATTGACCGACCTTTCTAAATCATCTTAAACTGCTTCCAGATTCATCAACGAAATTTAAGTACTCTTAAGCAGAGGGAAGAGTAAACATTAGATGCATGCCAATTTAAATAATTTTCCATGGAACAGAAACAATATCAATATGAGGCATGACTGCTATTCAGATTACATTCAATCTATTAATAATAAATAACTGTGATAACGCGATCTTCATGCGTGCTTTGAAAAATGAGGGTTTATGTATGACCAGTTCGAGTTCATTCATCAGTAACAAGTTACAAAAAAGTCATATATCCGATGATGTCCCCATATATGATCAGAGATTCGAAATCGATTAATCAGCCAATAAGCAGGAGGCACACAGGGTCTGTACACTGACTGAATACTGACAATAAGCTTACTTGCAATATACATCTGTTTAAAGTCACGTAAAGAGCTACATTATCTCCCTATGCCTGGAATAATTTCACAACAAAATATTAATTGAAATTAAAAATTAGGAATGTCCTGATTATATACAATGGAAATTAGGCCAATAGTCACACATACGGCTCTAATATGGTAAGTAATTAAACAACAGAAAACCGAAGCCAGTTGTAAAAAGTGCATGAATGACCTTCCTATCTTATCGAATCCATTGAAGCTGTACTCAATCTCCTACATGCATACCTAAGATTGGAGAAGGAATTTTAAGTATGTACTATATTGGGCTGTAGAAACTAAGCATTTTAAACTAAGAAATCTAATATATCCAGAACCAAGCTAGATTTCGACGGTATTGATATGGTATGGGGTCACTCAACCACCCAGCGAGGGGTTAAATTGTTTCAACCAATGCCTTATCATGTAAACAACAATGCCGAGAGACTTTGGCCTCCAGTGACTAGTAGATAATTTGTTTCTTCAATAGAATTCTGGTTATTTTTGACAAGAGTCACACAAATTTGTTGTATTTATCCCGTAAGATTTGTACACCAAGGATATATTTTTTTAAGCTTTTTCACTTTTCGCATAACATAAAAATATTAATAACTTTTGAGATAATTATTTCTAACATTCTCTTGCTTGACAATTAACAAAGATCTCTGGAGATCTCTAATATTTGGGTCTCCAGAGACAAAAATCTCTTGTCGTGTAAACATTTCGGAGATTTTAGTCTATGTAAATCGTCCTAAAATTCCCTGAACATATCCAATCCATACTCCCTTCCAGTCTCTGCCAAACTAAATAACAAACTCTTGCGAGAAATTCATTTATTACAGCTGATGTGGGGCAGCAGCTGTAGGAACAAAAACCAACAACTTCACGAGAAGGGAACAACCCCCGAACCAAACGCCCCACCGCCTTAAATAAGATAATTCGTAGGATGATAAAAATCATCAATTATATCCAAAGAAGGAAGACAGTGAACAGCTTGAAACGCGCTAACTTGACTTGACTTGACTCTCTGTAAACCGGAGACTGGAGACCAAAAGTCTCTCACCGTGTATTTTTACACAATGTTTTAGTATTCGGATTATTTTCTAAAATGTATACAGACCAGTTTTTGATGCAAAATCAGTAGAGCCCTTACTCGATTGTCGAATATGATTCTATCATTGGTAGGGCACACGTTCGATATAAATTAGGACAAGCAGAAAAATATTATCAAATTCAGGACTGCACCAATTTCACTGTGCCTTGAACAAAGAATCATTATGCAGTGGATGCCTATTCGGTTTTATCCATCTATCGATGATGATGCTTACACATTAATGCGGTTTCTGAAATAATAGTTTTCCTTTAAGTGATCCTTGGTCTTCCTGTAATTAAGATTCTTGCAGATTCTAGTCGAGGGCCTGCTTTGCGATTTTAGCGGAACTCTTTTTAGCGGAGATCTCACCGAAGCTTCTCAGCCGAGGCAGCTAGACAATTATACTTCTCTCTTTATTCTTATTTATTTCAGATTTGATTAACACAACTTGATTAATAAATGCACTTTATTCATTTCAATTCAAATTTTGACCAATGGAATTAAACTAAACTTTAAGCCAATAAAATGCAAACTTAGGCCAATGAATGTCAACCTTAAACCAAAGAAGTTCAATTTTAAGCCAAAGGAATTCAACTTTTCGCAATTAAATTAAATTTTATTTCAAATAAAACAATTTTTTAGTCAATTAAATTAAACTGTACCTAATTCATTTCAAATAAACTTTAGTGCAATCAAAATAACCGTTTTTAAAATAAGGACTGTTTCAGAAAAAAACCGATCACCTATGAATGATGAAATCAACAAGAAAAACCTTTTTTATTTTTATCATATAATTTTAATTGAACAATTATTTAATTAATTAAATTATTCACAGCCGACATTAGACAGGGTGTTCCGTAAATGTCTTTAATCCTTTAAGGGGATGAAAGTAGAGGTCATTTGGGTAAAAAAAGTCTAGATACTTTTATATCGAACTCCGCTTGGTTTTCGAGTAAATCGATAATATCGATTTTCGAGATTTTGCATACCTTTTTAGAGTAATTTCGTTATAAGTTCTATTGTAATTAATGGATTGTGACGTTCAAACCTTTATTTAAAAGAGGACATATTGGCCTTTCTAAGAATGTATAATAAGTTATAATTGTGCCTTCAATTATTTAAAAAAAAAAACAGTTTTTTCTAGAATTTTTTATTTCACCAAAATTTTTGTCGCGCTTCAGTGTACATTTATTCGAAATATCACCATTGCACGAACTTGGCAAAACTATGAAAAAATTTGCGCATTATGTCCCCTTTCCAAAATGACCTCCCTGAGTGCTATCAACAATAACAATCAAAAGTTGTAAGCAAACATTTGGAAGATGTGCCCATCGAGATAATCTTCAGTTTTTTCGTAGGATTCTATCTCCTTCTACAGTTTTTAACCTACGATAACCATTTATATGTCATTGTACGGGAATCTGAACTGGCTATTAGATAGGGTACTTTTCGATTTCGAATTTCGAAAATGGAGGGGGTAATTTCGAAAAAATACTTTTTTACCAAACTTGATATTTACGTAGATTTCGTTATTCCACATCTTCATTATTGCGGGAGGGACAAGCTCTGGGAGGGGCGGGGGTTCAAAGTTTCAACTTTAAGCGGCTATATTTGAATAAAAACCACCAAAAATGTCTTTTCCATTTATGAATTTAGGACTTACTTGCTAGAACAATGCTTGGTTGAGATATAAAAGTATCTAGACTTTTTTACCCAAATGACCTCTACTTTCATCCCCTTAAAGGATTAAAGACATTTACGGAACACCCTGTATAATTACCAGGTAGGTACTATAAAACTGGTGAACTTTTTGTTTTACGTTCTTCATTTAATTTGCTATAGAGACAGGACGCTCTTTTATCCTGCCGATTAAAAGTGTCTACCATAATGTCATATTATGGTAGAGGAATATTTTTTTTTAAATGTTATTTTAATATTATCAAAATATTTTTCGATTGACCATAGCTCCGGAAAATTTGGAGGATTCGCTTCCTTGGCTACAGTGGGTATGCATTGGAGAAATCTCTTGATTTTCTGCTGTAGTGGCAAGTTGCTAAGTCCAGCCAAAAGAAAGCTCCTTGACGTATACATCCACATTGATTATTTTTGTTGTCACGAAAGTTAATAATTTCTGCCCACACGAACATATTGCATGCCAAATTAAGTATTTAACAGAAAGGTGCTCCTACGATTGTTAAACTTTGAATTGCGTAGCCCTAGTTGTCCTTAATGTATAATTCCAAATAACTTTTCACAGTTATGATTAATGTTAATTTGTACACTCAGGCTTTTTATTTTGTCCGTAATTTCACTATTGTCTTGTTTTGGTTTTCATTTGCTACATGAAATACCTGTCCTGAAAGCTGATTGAAGACCGCTTTCACATTAGTTTCATAATCCATAATACAGCAGTTAGGAAATTTTCATACAAAATCCGACTCCTGGATTTTGCAACTTGGTTCTTTAATGTTCTTTAATCTTTTCTGAACATGGAAACTTCGTAGGCCCTCTCTTGTTTTAATTCGATGAATCGCAGGAGATGATATTCTAACCTTATCTAGCCATATATATCAACGACATGTTGGATTCGTTTAAAGTTGCCTACAACATCTTTGACCAATTTTTGATTTACTGAACCTGATTTCTTTCCTGACGCGGACTTGAGAAAGTTCCTGAAATTTACTGACAACATTTTGGATGGTCGTTATCGAGATTTTCATGTTTGTACCCAAAGTCACTCTGAGACATATTCAAGTCTTCCATATGTATGGAAACATTTAATTCGCGATGCTTTTCTTGCCAGACTTCCATTTTTACTGCACGAGAGCTATGCACTTAATGGCTTGCAATAGTCACAGTCAGAGTCGTTCTTGCGTATATAAATTTATTGTCCTTAATGTATAATTCCTAATATACCTAATATGATTAATGTTAATCTGTACGCTCAGGCTTTTTATTTTGGCCTTGATTTCACTATTGTCTTGTTTTGGTCTTCATTTGTTACACTTCGATTAAAAAAAAAATCTTTTGCGTTAAGAAATGTCTACGAATGTTAATACATCTTCGCGCGCGACACTTAGCTGCTACCATGGCGGTTGACGATTGTTTGTTTTTAGGAAGTTGAGATGGGAATTGTTCAGGGAAAATGAGGGGCTCTGGAGCTTGAACCAGGTATCCTTGTGGGAGTCTCCCTTCTGTAGGCAGTTCCTATGTAGGACATCCTGCTTTGATGACGATAGCTGTTTTTCCTAAGATCTATCCTCGATGATGTGATCCATTGCTGCAAAAGAAGGTAAATCTTTCGCCAGCAAGGTAAATGCCATAAATGTAAATGGAGTAAGGCTCGCCGAACATTAAACAAAACACAACATAGGCAGATGGGCAGTGAATGAGTAAAACTATTCCTCTGCTGCGAATTTGTTACGAAGCACACACAGGAATACAGAAAAACTATTTCTTTACTTCACCTATTTTGGTAAACTGGAAAAACTTTGTCTCAATCGAACAATTGAACTATTCGGTAGTACCACACGGTAGTACCACACGGTAGTACCACACGGTGAGACAGAGGCTTCTGCCTCTGCTGCAGCTCTGGTGTGTGCAATATGCGGTCGGTCATTTACTTGTGCATATTACAAAAACTTACACCACCCTCCCTGCGCTGTGCTGTGCTGCGTTCAATATGTGGCGGTACAATAACATGTGATCTGGAATTCGCTCTATAGTATTCTTGTCGTCTTATTGAATGTAAATTAAATCCACTCTCGTCAATAAACTATTATTCCTGTCTATCTTCTGAGGAACTTCGTAAAAACAAAATAGCATATTGTCATCTCCACTGCATTGCTGCATTAGAGCTCATTCGCTCAGCCTTAAAAGTGCTAATTAATTTAAGGGTAATTTTCAAGTCTTAGCCATCTGTTTATAATTGATTCTGATTAGGTATCTGGAGACCTTAAGAAAAAAGTCTCTAAGGACTCGTCTCTGAAGTTTATACACGAAATTTGAAGTTTGGTCTTTAGAGATCTTTGTTAATTGTCAAGCAGTAGTTGTTAGAAAGAATTATCTCAAAAGTTATCAATATTTTTATGTTATGCAAAAAGTTAAAAAGCTTAAAAAAACATATTTTAGGTGTACAAATTTTACAGTTTCTTAAATTTTTCCATAAATAGTACAGATATTTCACAAAGTTTAAGTTTGTTTTATTCGGAGTAAAGTTTGTTTTATTCGGAGTAAGTTTAATTTGATTGCCAAAAAATTGAATGACTTTGGTTTGAGGTTGAATTTTATTGGTTTAAAGTTTAGTTTATTTGAGGCAAGGTTTAATTCAATTGGTTAAAGGTTGAATTAAAATGAAAAAAAGGTATACTACATATTTCCTTACTTACAATTTTCTCATTAAGATGCGGCTTTGTCGAAAAAAATGTAACGTTGCTTTCACTGAAAGATAATGAGACATGATCAACTCCTCTACTCACTTTGGAATATTCGTTGGATAGATATCTGGATCGTAAGTCTTTCCTTTTTCTTCAAAAACTTCTATACAGCAAAACACCTACCTTTCTGTTCTACGATCTGAATAGCAATGTTATTTTTGTTATAGCCTTCGTGTTACGATACAACCCGGAAACCCAGCCAGCCTTTAACCATCATTGTACGCTCGTAGTTCGATATCTCTTCGACTTTTTTTTAACTTAAATGAAGTTTTAGCATCATTCCCTAATTGCATCGCTTATAGCCAGAAATTTCTTCGATTTGTTTACTATATATAGAAGTTACAGTACGGCTCCTGTCAATTTCCGAGGAAGTCGTTAAAGATAATATTTTCTATTCATGAAATTCTTATTTGCAGGCACTCTAAGTTGAGATTTTATTGAGTGAAGTGCAAAGTGAAGTTTTACTACAGTGAGTGTTTATTATTTATTTAATCGATATCGTATTTACTTAGTATATTTGCAAAGCGCCTTGCAAGAGAGGTCGATACCAGATCGTACTGTTAAGAATATCGAATCCAAAACGAACTACCAGTACCAACACAACAAGAATTTCGAAAGAAAGTCGAGCTAGCAAACCACTGTTGGGTCGTCAATCCGATTCGATATCGTGTTCCGTTTTTTTCTCCTGCAATTCGCAAGCACGTTGCAAGCGAATTCGATTTCGAAGCTTAACTTCATCTAGTCGAATTGATTTACTTCGAATTCGATTCGATTTTAAACCTCAATGTTTGTTTGCAGGATTATGATTCTATTACCTCTTTGGAACCAATACTTAAATACCATGTCTTAATGACATTTGCCGCAATAAAAGTATTTGGATTTGAATTTAAGTACTGGAACTTTCCTCATGTGGGTTCCGAAGCATAAGGGTCATAAGGGTAAGATAGACTGCGAAAAGAGTCATCACTGCTTCACACGAAAAAGTAGAAAATTGGGATCTGAGTAATTACAGGCTTTTCCCCAGGACTTTGCCCCTTAGGTATCAACTTAAATAGGTAGGCATAATACTATTATTAAGAAAAAACGGTGGAAGGTAACTCATCGGAAATTAAATATAACAAAGTACTTTTTCACAATCAATTGCACAACAAAACCTACATGAAAAAGTTATTGTAAAAACTAGTAAACTTAAAGCATTGATCCTTGAATTACTTACTGCCGCATTCATTGAATGTATACCCGTGGAAATTTCCTACGAGTCTTATGATATTCGGTTAATCGGCATTGTATCATTCCAAGATGACACATTACTTACCTAACTGCGACACGGTGGCAAACATTACTAACCCAGGACTATGTTATAACTCATGGCGTAAACAAAACTAAAAATTTGTTGAACCACAACTATTTTATTTCAGCAGTTATCATTATCTCGTGACTCTTTCCAAAATAATGTAAACAATTCTCCGACAATAAGAATTATGTTGACAATAGTTCACTAAAGTAAGATAAATGCATTCGAATTTATGGCCTGAGCTGGGGAATTTGTTTTTTCGTTTTTTTCTTTAATGGGTTCTCGAAGCTTCAGACAGTTCGAACCGCCCTATCTATATATGTAGCTCCAGTCTCCAAACTCTTAACTCAGAGGTTTTAATTAGCTTACGCACATATGTACAGAGAAGCTTTAACAACCCACTGATCACTTCCAATCCAAATTCTATAAGAGAGATGATCACACTCGCTTGTAACGTTTTGTTATGAATCAAAGAAAAACACGAATTTTTAAAAACATAAAATCTTAATAATAATTTTAAAATCTTTTCACGATTAGCAATAGCGTGAACGTATGAGTGCTTACCTATTCTTTAGCATCAACTACCACTTCAGTGGGCAATTCTCTTCCCAACAGAGGCTACTAAGGGGTGTCAGTGTCATCCAAGTGGCTATTTACGGGGAAAAAATTCTTATCCCATCCCAGCAGATAACGCTCTTGTCTGTATTAGCTTTGGAATCATTTCCCATATAAATAATCAGTACGAGACTGGATTGAAGTAAGTTTCATAGGAAAATGTTCAAATGTAGATCACACCGCAGCAGTGTCCGTCCTATGAAATTTTAGTGCTACAATTTTGTTAGTTGGTAACGGTCAGTGAAGCTTAGAAGATATATGTAATAGAAAGGCAGAAAGACTGTGTTTGGTGTATAGTATAGTAAATTGTTATTGAAAAGACTTTAATTTTGTTGCCGAGGAGGACGAAAAAGTTCCAATAAAAAGTTAATACATTTAACATACGAGAGTGAAAAGTGAAACAAGAATCTGAAATATTTTTGAACAAAACGAACTTAGTGATAGTTTAGTGTTACTGATGAAGAAGAAGATAGACATGGTTGAACCTGAAATAACTATTAGCTCACCTTCTGAGCCATCTGTGAAGGGAGGTCTTATAGTTGTATCGAACCGACTACCCTTTGTACTTACAAGGAATCCAGAAACGAAAGCATTGGCCAGAAAAGCCAGGTAAGTGCAATTTAATTTTTTTACAATTTTTAAGCATCTAATATTTATGGTCTTGTAATCTGAATAAACATTAAAAGCTATTTCCACTGTATTTCCTGGATGACGTATTATAATGGACTCAGCACCATCATCAATATCAATGAGATTTAAAGTCATAATAAAAATAAATTTTCCTTTTACGTTTGGTTTTAAAGAACTTGCGACAGGTGTAGACCGGCCTAATTTATCATATTTATACGGAAATTCAGTAGTCGATCTAATATTAATGACCTACGAGGCTATCAATCGCTAGCCTATACGCACTGCAAAACTGTGCTAGTTTATGGGATAAATTCTGACGATTTCTCCGAGGTTATTCAACCACATTATTTGATGCCAAATCAAGGTTCAATGCTGCCACAATAAATCCCTTCAATACACCGTAAGACCAGGAACGGAACTTTTGTCATGTTTGTTTCAGAACCGAACACTCTAAGATAAATCTAAAAATACCTACAGTACATACATAAATTTAGGAGTGAAAAGTGTTGACAATTTTCTACTTTAATACCATGTTTTTCAACTCTACTACCGATCTACAAATTTTATTAATCTATTTTGCTTGTTTAGACAACATCTGATAATTATTTCGATATTAAGCGATTTTATATTTTTAATTTACATTTGACATACGATTACTTTATTTTATTTTACTTTTACTTTTTTTTTAAATGTCATAGCCGTGTATCTTATCTATGATTTATCACCTATTATGTGGCGTTGCAGCAACGTTAAAACATTAGCGACTTCATTTATTATTAGTTACCTCAGATACAGTGAGATTTGCTAAAAAATGATGAGTTCTCGAGCGTATCTCTCTGCCAATTGAGACATGTGAAAATTGTTTTGCTCGGCTCATAAAATGTTTCACTTTTTCTACTTTTTCGATGGTAGTTGACGGGCTTGGTCCTCGGCCATCTTTAAAGACTTATATCATTTCTAAATCACCCGTTCATTCAAGCGATTCACCGTATGCCTTTGTGTCCTTTGTTAGAAAATATTCATTAAATTTCAAATTCGTTGACACAAAATTTTTTTCTATACTTAATCGGCTGTCAAATACCAACTATAAATTCAAAATAACTGAAAATCTAATCTATTAATATATTCTGCAAACTAAAAAAAAAAAAAAAAAACAATTAAAACTTTAATCCACCAACTATAGCCAAAGAAAAATATGTAATGCAATGTATTATTTGATCACACCTCCTATAATAGATCTCTCTCTGTTTTTGTTTCACTAGAATTATTGGGCACATATAATTTAGGATACAACTTTTATAGTTTTTAATTTGTATCTTATAGATTATCTTGTAGTATCGAACAAAAATTTTACTTCATTATCCTTTTTAATGGTTAATTCTTTGTTGTTAAGTGAGATAGCCGTGGCTATAATCGCGTTCAAGGGAAAATGTCAAAGTCCAAAAATTCGTTGTGTCGTGAATGGTATTTAAAATATTATTTAAAAATTATTCTTTATCTTATTCCAATTACAAAATATGTCATCGACATTGATTAGGTTGTTGTTATAGAGAATTCCGCGCGAAATGGAGAAAAAGTCAAACCCAAAGATATTTTGTGTGTAAATTTTACCATTAAAACTAAAGAAGTTTTGTTTAATGTCGTCTGTATTATATTATTGAGTATCTTCTGAACAGTAATCGAAAGAAATAAACTGCATACCTAGCACATCAGGATTTTGGTGTTGTTATGTATATTTTTTTTTAAATAATTATCCCCGACGAATCCTAACAACGAACTTACATATGTTCAAAATTATTATGTATGATTAGGGAAAATTTCATTGATATTTTATGTTGTGAAAGTAGGACTAAACAACACGACAGATATATTTTTTATCTAGCTTGGGTAGACAGATGACATAGGCATAGATGTATTACTATTCTTCAAACTGCCTCTTTTATATATAAAAAATAAATCAGAATTGTTTATGGTGTTTATCACTTGACGATAATATTTTGTTGTAAGATCTCCAACTAAAAATTTAGGACGCAATTAACAATGCAGGACCTTAACCTGTGGAATTCGAATTTGCCAATGCAGGGAATAAATTGAAGGTATTTAAGAAATAAATTTTAGGTAATGGAAGGAATTACGCCCAATAGGGTGAGACATTAAAAATTTTATAGCCTTAAATAGATGTCGAACTAACATCGAACCGACGTCCACTCAACCACTCATCGTCTAACTGTGACTAACTGAAAGATAAGATGAGCAAAGAGAAAACTTTGATTTTATTGGAAATGTTTAAACATTAGTATACATTTTCAAATAGATTTCTCCCATTATGTATAGGTACCAGGAACCGAAAATACCCATTATCTGAGATTTTTTTTATAGAAATTGTGATTCATCCTCGTTAAGAGAACTTTCAATTTCTGGCGTAATCAAAATATCACATCAAAATTGTTAATTTTTGATTGATTTGTTTTAGGTTATCGGATAACCAATAATTCACTATATTTTTTTTTATTGCTATGAAATAAGAGTTATTGATAACTTTTTTAATTCTTCTCAATAAATAAGAGGAGTAATTTATTTTTTTATTTTGATTTTCCATTTCATCAATTTAAATGAATTTTTCTATATTAAAAACGAATCCGGTATTCGAATTCTCTCTTATTATTGAGAAGAATTAAAATGGTTATCGATTTATTATTATTATATTTATTATGTCATAAATAATCAAAAAGAAGATATTGTGAAATAATGGTTAAGAGTTAACCAAAAAAAAAAAGTAGTCGAAAGATAAATATTATATTCAGCAAAAAATTTGTTGATTTGTGATAATTTTTTTATATTACATAACGTTTTTATTCGTTTTAAGATTATTTCGTTATTTTATCTACGCAACCCATGCAATGGTTAAATACAATAAAGTTCATTGTACATAAAAGAAGCTTATTGAATTCATTAACTAAACATTGAAGCATAAAGCCGTATATATTTTCAAAAATAAAAAAATAACCTGTAAAACAAAATAATCACGCTTTAATTTGCGTTGCTAACAAAACAAAACAAAATAAATAAAAATAAATAAGTAATAATAATAAATATAATAATAAATAAAAAATAATTTCGTTTTATTTTGGATCGTTATTATTTTAACAAAATTGTAATCATAGCATTATTATGTATTTTGTTATATGCATAACGTTAAATTTGTGATTTTTTTATACACTTTTCTTTGATATTTAGATTTTTTCCTTACGGCGAATAGTTTTTCGCCAAAAATATGGTGTTTTATATCATTTTGGTCGTCAAAATCCAATTTTCTCATCTCTTCAACGTATAGGTAGTTCTAACCAAATATTATCGGCTTTGAGTCGTATTTAGGTAAATTGAAAGTCGAAGCCTTATAATGACATTTTGTTCATAAATTGCTCTATTGGGGTATTTTATGCCCTAATAAGGCATTACGTTTATTAATTCTCCCATTAAAGCGTTGTTAATTGGTAATTTGTAGTTGATTTGGTCCTTCAAAACGGCAATAGGCAGGGGAAAATTATCTAATTGGCATCATTTCAAAATGTCAAAATAAATCTAAAAAATATTTGGTTAAAGTTTTGAAGTTTTTATTCTACAAAAGCATGGCAAGTGATGATTTTTTAACCATTTATAAAGCTATGAACATGTGTAACCGTTTTTAATATCCGGGTCAATCGATAACTCCCTCTGATCCGGACAGAAAAGAAGAAGAAGGCTATTGTGTCTTTAAATTTTCCTAGTAGGAATAGTGAAAATGTAAAAAAAAAACACTTGGAAAATTGAGAACATAATGGTAATTTATAGTGGCCAAAAATAAATTCGTTCCTTTTACGTTAAGATCCTAGAAGCATTCCCGTGAAAAACTGGATCCTGTATAAACGTAAATTAAAAAAGAACGAAAAATATTATTATTATATTTCTCTATAATAATTTGTTGTAAACCGATATGGCTTCCTACATATATTTATTTCCCATTTTTTTTAAGCATTTATTTTGGCGCAAATGACACTTTTTTCCTCTTCAGAATTGAATATAGGAAATAAGAAAGTTTTTGAGTTGTCTTGTTTTAAATAATTTAATTTAATTTAATTTAATTAAATAATTTAAATAATAACTATAACAAGACAAATTACCTTAAATTTATCGTTTAATTTTACCTCAAAGTTACACGAATGTTGAGCAAAAGTATCATAAATCATTTCTCTAAAATGTTAAGTCAAAACTAAGTAAAAATCATTCTTCGGGATAACAGGTGCTATTACGATCTGCCCCATGTTAACTTAGGAACTGATATTGGGATTACCTCCTTTATATTTTTTCATTAAAAATAATGCTGCTCTGGGTGCTAAGGTGCTAAACGCCAGTTCTGAAAATTCTGTAGACCTAGTCAGTCATCAAAAATTCTTGTAGAATCTGAAATTATTCAATAGCCTTCAAGTTCACAGACACCATGCCCAAGACTCGTATATTTTGACCCCGCTTTGACGTGATTATGTATAGAAGACCGCCAAAGCTTGTAAAACAACGGACCGAACTTCCCACGCGGATCACTCATATCGTCCGGTAAACAGACGGATGTAGGAAAGAAGGCATGGTGGGTGTGAAAGCTTATGGACCGAGATTCTACCCAAATATATATAAACTCCGACAGCCAAGCCGCGAAAAAAATATTAAACTCCAATACCTTGACTTCAAAGCTGGTTTGGGACTGCAGTGATGTCCTGGATTTACTATCAGAGGGCTTCGAGGATAATAGAGCCACCCTTAGATGAGTACCAGGCCGCGAGGAACATGAGAGCAATGAGACCGCTGACTACTTAGCCAGGAAAGGAGCGGAATCTCAATTTACCGGACCCGCAGAGCCTTCTGATTCTGGCAGGGGAAGAAGTTCATCAATTTTCCATACAAAAACTTTAAAAAATTCATCAACTATGGTAAACACCAAATTATGATATTTATTGGAATAATGACTGGCCATTGCCCACTGGGTATATGCCTAAGAAAATGGGCAAAACCAGGGACGACAACTGCCGATTCTACAACAAAGAGCTAGAATCTGTAGAGTACATCCAGTGCTGTCGTTTGTACTCCGATCGGAGTATTTGTACTCCGAAATCTAATTACGTACTCCTGTACTACTCAGTCAATTTAATTTTTTTAACTCCCGCATTTGTTAGCAAACCAAGTTTATTCAAAAGCTTTTATTCACTTAGGATTGAGTTGAGTAACTATGCATAGTATGGTGAATTAATTCATAAAAAACTACTTTAAGACTAAGAGTTACAAGAAATAACAAAACAATCCCGTGATTTGTATACATATTATCTAATGTAAAGATATATTACATCGTATAAGCTATGAGGAATGGATCCAATTTGTTTAACTCCAAACTTAATACCTTTAATCACACTTTTCCCAAGCCTTATTGATCAAAGTGATATCGATTCGTTGGACGGAGAATAATGTCTTGTGCAAATACAGAAATTTGTACAAAAGTCAATGTTATTTGAAGAATACTGGAACCCGATTTTTAATGCCCTAGGTGAAAAAAATATTTCCCAATTTAGAAAAATGTATTAACCGCCTTATGTGCCATCCATATGCGCCGCAAGTGCGAAAAGAAGTTTTTCGCCGGTCAATCTTATCAAAACTAAAACCAAAAATTCTCTTGACATAGAAATTGTAAATCCCATAATGGTTGTATCAAAAACCGTTATTTATATTATAAGAAAAATCAGGACAAATGCTAGAATTGATCTTAGACCAATTCTTATGATACCTTAGATAAATTCCTGTGTGTCGTACGGTAACCACGTTTGATTGTTAAAGTGTTTTTCACATCATTTGTAGAACAGTTTGTCGGACAGTAAAAATGATTAGGTATAACTAATTTTATAAACTTTTATATTCTGAAGAACTTTTCAGTACGATAAAAACGTCGTCAGAGAATATGTATGTAAAAAACCACAGTGTTCATATGGAAAGACCAAGACGGGGAGCCCCTTCTTCTAGTATATTTTTGAAGTTGTATTTACTCTTTTTATGAAAACCCCGTGTACAAAATTTCAACCCTCTCCGCTAACGCGTTCTAGTGTCTAAATATATGTATAGTGGAAAACGAAATTTTTGTATGGCAACCCTACGAAGGACTTACCCGATTTGTCGAATTTCGAACTTTTTCTTTTTTAAATGGGCCACGAATAAAATAACTCGAGAACGCAGTTTCAATGAGGACAGACAGAAGGATGGATGGATGGACGCATGGACGGACAGAGGGAAATGTAAAAAACAAAATAATTTTGAATATTATGAGTGCGTATCTGACCCATTTTGCTCTACCAGTATGGCCATCTAACATTTCCAGGGTTGAAAAATGTTCCACAACGACTGCTTTTTATTGCGAAATAAATATTGATAACGGGATGTCCGTAATAATAGGAAATATGTAGCGAGCAGCATGCACAAATAGTATTGCCAACCAAGATTTTTTTATTGTACTAAGTTTGCCATTTATGTAATTGAAGAAAAGTAGAATGTCTCAAATGAAAACATTGGGGCGAAATGGGATAATGTATTCGCAGACGTTCGTTGTGCTGTTTGTAAAAAAAACACATTATATCTACAACGTTTCAACTAAATTAATCGAGGTTTATATGCTGTTATCCGTTGAGGAGTTCTATTTTCCATGTCCGAAGGTTTTCATCTGATCTTGACCAAATTTTGAAATTGAATTGCTTTAAAAAAAAGCGGAAATATGAAGTAACTTCCATAAAAAGAAATCATTCGAGCGGCTAACCTCTTTTTTTTTTTAAGTCGGTTGAAAAAGGAGATAAATGATTGTAATAACTTTTACTGGATTCTTGAAGATCTCATAAAAGAAGAAGAACTCGAGAAATTATATTCTTCAGCTATGGATGATTAAATACGTTCGACGAAAAAAGGCAAGAAACTTTTTCTTTTTTATTTATTTTATTTTTGTTTAATATGCATTGTTTTGTTTTTGTTATTTTCAAGCATAGTTTGTTTATGCGAGTGTTTTTGTTTATTTTCCGAAAAACAGCACCAAGAATTTTTTTTACATTGCACTCTCAGGGCTACATAGCCTCGCACTGATAATGAAACGAATAACTTTTAATAAAATTTTAAGTACCTACTCCGCTTCGGCAGCAAACGATACTACTCTTGAAGATTTCCAAACGACAGCACTGAGTACGTTTCTACGAATGATGAGAACCGACAAAGTGCAAATATATGTAGGTCTACATGCATTAATCATGAGTGATATTATTGAGACGCAAAGAATGAATTTTCTGTGGAAATTACTCGTGTAAAGGCGGAGATTAAAAAAACCACTGCATCTGATAAACAATGAATTTAGACATAGTCACTTACAAGAAAAATTATATCAACCTTATTTTAGTACCGCATACATATGTATGTTTGTATGTAAATCTGTTCGACCATAGTCTGTCAATCAGGTCAAATATAAGTAAACCGATCCAAGATCAAGGTCTATAAGCACATTCCAAGATTGACCAACTGGCATCCCTGAACTCAGCGGTTGTGCTGATAATTGGACTGTTTTGAACTCGCGAGCCTATGGATGTGATTACTTTTAAAATAACAAATAATTATTGTCATCCATCCTTTTATCATGTCCAATGTATAAAACGAATGAACTTTGCTTTTCTGATATTTATGAATGTTCATATGTCAAGGAATATATGTATTTTTGATCGTGCTTTTGTTTACCTTGATAACGTAAATAATGTGAGTAAAACGAACAGGGAGAAATGCATACACTGATGCACCAACTGACTACTCATCGCTTAAGGCTAGTTGTCCACCCGCTGAGTGTTCGTGCAAATTTTGTTCGTCTGAAATCGGGGAAACCTGACATTGTCCAGTACATCCGAGCCGAGGTGATGCGAGCTTTACATCGTTTTATTCATAATTCTGGTGGCAGACGTAGTGTTCCTTATTAAAAATGGACACAATTTTATTCACGGAAAATTCTTACTATATACGTCGCCTAAGTCGAAAACGGGGAAAAGTTTTTCGGTTATAGGAGTTCCTCTTCAGCATATATTAAGAGATAAATTCAAAGCCTACTGCTGCTTGGGCGAATCTAATTATTAAGAAAATTACTTAATTTTTTAAAATAAACCAGTTTTATGCATTTCCTTAAAAAACATTATTTGCAAGTTTTATTGTTGAAGTGGTATTTCGAATATATTTCTAGAACCGTTCATCGGACAGTACAAATAACTACAACCAACTTCATAGGATTTTATATTCTGAAGAGCTACTCAGTACAAAAACACGTCTAGAACTGATCGTGTTCACAGTACACGTAAGAAACTTAAATTTTGTAATGCAACGCCAAGAAATTGTATGAAAACGCCTGCCGTGTACGAAATTTCGGCTTCAAATATATAGTGAAAAACGAAGTTTTTGTATTGGACCCTACGAGGAAGTGACCTGATATGTTCCATTTTCGAAACTAAATCTAAAATCTCTTTAGAAATGCCGTGTGTAAAAACGTTAGCTCTCTAAATGAATGCGTACTCGAGTTATTAAGAGGACAGACGGACAGATGGGCGGACAGGCGACCATGAAAAAATTAAAATAACTTTTAATATTAGGTATTCGTGGGTGTCGAGTCCATTTTTCTCCACCATCATTATTTCTATGCATGTAAGTCGGAATGACAAAGTTGTTTTCATCATATGGACCCTAAGGTATAAAAATATGACTTTCGCGACTGACTAATTTATGAAGTCGAGGCAAAAAAACGGCAAATTTCAACAACTAAACTTCTGAAACGAGGTCTCGCTTAATGAAATAACCACTATTATAGGATGATACCCTGAGTAATTCCACGGCACGCGGAAATAAAGAACGAAACAGACTTCCAAAATTTGAAAACCCTTTGTAAAGGGTTTTCCAATAAGAGGTGTTATTTTAATTAGCCCGCTATTTCGGTAGATGTCACTTTTGGAGCTGTCATTTTTTGACATTTGACAAGTAGAAAATACGCCATTAATAAAAATAGAACGATACACGATTCAACAACGCATTGAAATTATTAAAATTCACTATAAAAATGGTGAAAATGTGGCAGAGACGGTTCGTAAAACTCGAACATTTTTGGGTCGTCGTGAAGCACCTTGTCGGACCGCAATACAGAAATTGGTAGAAAAATTCGAGCTGTCGGGACAAGTTAGTGATGTGAAGAATAAAACCCGTGCACGTCGCTCAAGAACAGCCGAGAATATTGCTGCTGTAGCCGAAAGTGTTGAAGAAAACCCAGGTTTGTCCATTCCTCGTCGTTCTTTGGAATTAGGCATTCCACAAACGTCATTACACCGTATTTTGCATAAAGATTTGGGTCTTAAGGCTTATAAAGTTCAGTTAACACAAGAACTCAAGCCGGCCGATCATCAACAACGTCGAGTCTTTGCTGATTGGGTCCTTGAAATGCATGAAAATGATCCGGAATTCCATCGAAAACTCATCTTGAGTGATGATGCCCATTTCCACCTCGATGGCTTCGTCAACAAGCAAAATTGTCGCATCTGGGTCTCGGAAAACCCAAGAGTTATTGTTGAAAAGCCTCTCTATCCTCAACGTGTGACTGTTTGGTGCGGTTTATGGTCCCGCGGGGTCATTGGACCTTACTTTTTCGAAAATGAGGCTGGAGCAATAGTTACGGTGAATGGATTGCGCTATCGACAGATGATTAATGATTTTTTATGGCCGGAATTGGATGGTATTGATCTGGGCAACGTTTACTTTCAACAAGACGGCGCTACGTGCCATACAAGCAAGGAAACCATTGATCTTTTACGGGAAAAGTTTCCGGACCGTGTTATCTCTCGAAGAGGTGATCACAATTGGCTACCGAGATCTTGTGACTTAACACCTTGCGACTTCTTCCTTTAGGGCCACGTGAAATAGAAGGTCTACGCCAACAGCCCAGCGTCGATTCAAGACCTCAAAGATGGAATTCGTGAGGCTATCGAGGACATAGGGCAGCCACTTTGCGATTTGGTTATGGAAAATTTCATGAAAAGGATATGGTCCTGTAGGCGTGGTCGTGGTGGTCATTTGGCTGATGTTATTTTCCATTATTAACGGCATACCTTCCTCTTTATAATGAAATAAAGATCCGATCATGTATCTCAAAAAATGGCATTTTTCTTTGAATATCAAAATAACACCTCTTATTGGAAAGCCCGTTATATCTTAAGCATTGCAGGACGCATCCATTCAAAGTGGGTATCATTTTAAATGTACTGTTGGGTTAGGTTAGGTTAGAGCGGCGGCCATCGGAAAAACATGTACGACCAGCCACACTTAGACCATCTATTATCCATTTTGATGCCACTTTATTGGAACCCTTCCTGGAAAAGATACCTAAGATCTAGGGGGTGCGCTGAAACCACCCACAAAAGTTAATAAATTAATAAAGTATTAATAAAGTAGCTACCAAGCGTATTCCTACTAAGCTTAGCAAGGTTACGTCATTCGCATAGCAGGTGCTGAAGACTCTCTTCCTCTTCCTCGTAACCCCGTTCATAGCTTCTGCAGAAGTCATTGAATGGAGCTTGCATATACCCTGCATGTTTGCCAAGAGGCAGTGTCCCGTGATAATTGCAGTAAGATTACGCATATCATTTCCTGCCTTCTTAGCTTCTGAACGAAGCTGTCTTGAAATCGCGAATGAAGTCAGTTCTCCCTATCTGCATTTGTCAGCTTACAGGCCTGTACATCTAGAATTCTCTTCGCTGATTCTAGCGGCCGATCTATGGATTCCTCCGCTAGACATATATTCATAGCAGAACCCTTTCTGTCTAGAAATCAGCTACTTCATTTCCAGGTATGTCACTGTGAACAAGCACCCAACAGAGGATAACTCTGTGGCTTGGCTGTCATTACAAATCCTGATGAATCGGTACTTCATAAGTGGTGAGCAGCAGCCTTGCTGCTTTGCAAATGGCCACAACCTCTTCAGGGAACACACTACAGTAGTCCAGTAGGTGGTACGATTCTTGTAATTTAAGAAGTGCTGTGCACACCCCGGCTCCCACTCCCACATCCATTCTCGACCGGTTCGTAAAGACATATTTATCAGACTCATTTGGCACGCGACTACCATCTCACTCCTCTCTGCCAGGAATGCTAGTTGAGAACGCTTTTTCAAAGTCTTGTCTCGGAACTACTGTCACCAAGGTCTGCTGTATCCATCAGCATTTAAGTGCTGTTACTACATTTTAAAAGAACTATAGTACATTCCAATTTATATACGGTACTTTTTGAGATATAACGGTGTTTGGATATTTTCCTTTTTTTTTTTTTTATATGAGATGATGATGATTCCTAACCGTCAATTTGGTATTTAATAACAATACAATTTTTCTTCTTACGGTGCATACCTTTTGAGTCATTATTATATCCTAGATGATATCATATGCAATTTAAAAGCTTTAACTCGGTAGCGTTTTTAATAACACCGACACCGAATAATAGTAACAGTGTCTTCAAATCTTTTAAATAAGGGCAATTTATCAAATTTATATACCCTAGATGATGAAATCATAGTGCAACCTAATTTTGTCATGTTTGTAAGGCATAGAAAATAATGATGGTAGAGGAAAATGGATTGGACACCCACGCATAATATTAACTGCTATTTTGGTCTTTTCTTATCCGTTTGTCTGTCCTGCTGTCCGTCCGTCTGTCTGTCCATCCGTCTGTCTGTCCGACTGTTGGTCCGTCTAGCCGGTTATCGGTCCGTCTATCTGTTCGCACGTCGAGAACGCGTGCCACTTAGAGAGCTGAAATTTTGCACATGGTCTTTTTAAAAAATGTTAAATTTAAGTTCGAAAATGGTACAAATGAGGTAACTCCTTGGTAGGTTTGCCATCGTTTTTCTCACTTTTTTCATTTTTACTGAGGCGTTCTAGAATTAGATGCGAAAAATCAATTTTACAATTACACTTACACAGAGGAGTGGCCATACGAAATTACGTTCGGACATTTATTGAGGGTATCGTAAGAATTCGTCTCAAATCCCTTTTAGCTTTTTTCCTTGTATATTTTTTTATATCTTTAAAACTCCGAACTACTCCCTGCACATAACTGTAAAGCATTTTTAATTTTTAAAACTCATTGCAAGTAAATAAGAAAAAGTTTTCCTTATACAAAATATTTTCATGAATTAATGGTGATATTTTAAGAAGATTTTTGGACAAGGAAGCATTTGTAAAAAGTCATATTTGCAGAAGAAATATTTTGAGTAAGAATATATGTATTTATTAGGAATATTTTACTCTTTCTTAAAAACTTGTTAGTCCTTAAAGGACTGTTTTTGCAAGGTACCAACTACGTTTTCTTCCACTTTGCGCCCATATATACCTACTTTCTTTATTTCCTCAAGAAGAGTGGTGAATGGATCTTTTTCTTATACGAACTTTTCTTAAAATATCACTAATACTTCATGAAAATAATTCGGAAATGGGAAATCTTTTCTAACTACCTAAATACCATGTTGTGGATACTTAGGGTATCATTTATCATCAGATATTTAGTTGGGCAGAACCCCATTTCGAAAGTTTCTTCATTTTCAACTATTTAATATTACGTCATCTGACAAAGAGTTCTCCACGTGGAAAATATCGTGGAGCAGGAATTTTGTGCTGAAGGACACTATGAATGCTCTGTTTTTTTTAAGACTTGTATTAAGTGGGTAATATTAAGTGTGCCAATTTGGAAGAAACAACCAAAATTAAGATAACGCTTTTGACATTGTCTATGTTCTTCAACTTAATAGAATATACAGTACATATACTTGATGGTTACATTTGACACCCGAAATTTACTATGGGGTCTTGTACTACAAGTTCTTTTGTACATACTCGTATTTTGCGTTTTATTTAAAGAATCACAGTCTGAAACAATCTTCCTATAATCATTCGAACACTACGAAATTCTCGGTATTTCGTGATGGGGAGACCTTAAAATTCTTAAAACACTGAATGCGTTCATAAGTTTTGTTTATCTGCTACTGTTTGATTGCTCCTTATTTATTCGTCATCAATCTAACTTCTCGAGCATGCACATGTCAAGGGTTACGAAGATTAATAAAATTTATCTTTATTATTTTATATACACTATAATTTCATCTAGAGAATTTATTTAAAGCTGTTGTTGAAACTACATACATACGTATAATATAACAACTCCAAGTACGTAGTTCCGAAAGGAGCATAAATTCCATAAGTATTGTGTGGCAGTTCTACTGCGATTGCCACTGCGACTAAATCAAATGAGCAAATAAAATGTTTACAACTGTTCTAGGTTTTCTATTTCCATTAAACAATAAAATATACAATAATCATTTGTTTTTATTATTTTGCTTCGAAAATCTTTGCCTAGTAATCGAGTGGGGTCAACCGATTAAAACTTCAGAACATCTTAGGCATACATACAATTTTTTTTGGGTATATAAAAAGGAAGAATTTTTCAATTGGATTTTGATTTTTAAAAATCGCAAAAATCAGACATAAACAAAGTGCCAGGAATGATTTAACGCTATTAGCTGATAAATATCGGCTGACACCAAAGATGTACTTAAATTTGTAAAAACATAAAATTACGTTTTGGGGTAATAAGATAATTTTACTTCGAAATATGCTTTAGGTCACGAGCAAATCACATGAGATACGATTGTCACAAATTCACGTTGACTGTATAGCAGCAGAATACCGCTTAATTCACAGCCTTGGCAGTGAATAAATTTTTCTGCTCTTACTTTTTCGTAATTAGTGGAGTGTTTGCTATGGTTATTTAATTGCGATAACAAACTTATTGCCGAGATTTAACTGTTTGCATTTGGATTACTTACAGTGCTGGCGGCTTAGTGACGGCAGTGTGCCCCGTTGTTATTAAGGGAAATGGACTTTGGGTTGGTTGGCCCGGCATTCATCTAGAGGATCCAAATGAAAGTATTCCAGAATCAGATCCAAATGATCAAACTCCAACTGCAGGTCTTAAATCAGAACAAGTAAGTACTCTTAGAATTATTTACTTGAAAACGTATATCATAGGTTTATAATATTTTCCATTGCATCCTTTACTAATGGTAATGCTAATGCTAGTAATCATTTGAGAAATAATCTTGTATTTTATATACATAGCGAGAGATTGCTTGAAATTTTTCAACAGAGTTTATCCAATTCTCTTTCTCTACTACTCTTGTATGACTAAATCAATTCACTCACAACTAACCCCAATAAAGATCTTGAAATACGAATATACGCAGGACTTGCCATACACCCGCACATAAATCATATCTACTTGCTAATATATAATGAACTTTGCTTTGAAAATAAATTATATTATGTAAATACGAACTGAATTAAACTTGCGGTAAATGACAAACCTGTAAACAAACGTGCCCAACCCGCATGCAAGAGGTACTCATTAAAATATTAATGGGATTTTAGGACCATTAGTTTATGTAATAATGCTAATGCTCTGATATCAAGAAAATTCTGTAATGAATATCATAAATCAGAATAGAGAGACATGATCATATCTTCTAAATTGTAAACAAATCGTACAAGATCGTCAAAAGTCACATTGGTTCTCCGCGCCGCTTACATTCACCATCAAGCTCAGGGTATAAGCACCGTCCTGTAACAATTAAAATATGGTATTAATAGAGATTTTACTTATTTTTGATCTTGTCCAATGGTGGACTCGAACTTGAAATTTGTAGAATCGGTCAGATGGAATAGAAGATTTTTTAGAAAAACTTTTTATTTTTATACGATTCAATCTTAATGAATACTGCTCAGTTTTAAATATACCCACCTGCATTTTATTTGGAAGTTATGACTCAGCAAAATTAAATTTTCGGATTTATTTGACTACTATTTTTATCACAATTTTTCATTTTTGATATATGATTAAGAAGCCCAAGAACTTCGCTTTAAAATGGCCTATCAGACGATGTACCCAAAATGCAACCCTTTCTGCGTTTTCTGTACCTTTTCTTGAAAATATCCATTGAAAATGGCTTAAAAAGCTCATTCTCAAAAAGTAATATGCTATATTCCAAGATTTCGCTGGATACGCTACATAAATTTTTCTGTTTGTCTAAGCATTACCTTTTTAGAGTTTCCGGGTGTAACACCGAAGACTGGACAGCCTGTATGTATCTGTCGGCTTTCCAGCATTGAGTTAACTCATTCGCAAGTAAAGGGCTCTGCTCCTAGCGTCATCACCCACTAAAGCCTGAGCTACAATGTGACGCGACCGCGTCTCGCGACAGCATTACATTGTAACACTGTCTAATTTTTGCATAGTAGTTTCCACTGAGTTTTCCTTTTATAGACATGTTGGTACCCTTTTTTCATTACCCTTTGTCATACTGTTGCGGGTTATACCTCAAGTATCTTTTCTAAAGTTCGGAAAAGAAACCAGCTAAGACTGATTGGCCTGAAGTCATGAGCAATCCTATGACGACCCATTCTGTCCTGCCCTGTGTGACAATAGATCATGCAATCCAATGTTTGGAGAATCTAAGCTCTATCTACCTTTGAATTTCCTAGGAAGTGTGTATTCATTAACAGCTACACTATATCCATGCTAGTTTTAGTAACCGAACCATCACTTCTTTTTTAAAAAGGAAGGGGTACTGAGAATCTTTCAAAGAACTAAACTTTCCTGAGTCTAGCCGACTCACTACTACTTTCCAAATAAATTTAAACAGTTTTAGTTTTTGTATCGCTTGAAAATGGCCTATTCTTCACTACTCCTGCTATATTTTGTTTGCTTTATTGAATAGCTACCGCATATTCTACCAGAGTGGGCCAAGGTCCTTGTTCCATTACGGTGGGTAAGACTTTTTCCAAGGCTCTTGTAAATTTTATTGTGGTCACAAAGCTCTCGATTGACGATGTAGTAGGTGGGATCTGAACTAAAAAAAAAAAAAAAATTAAAAAGATTCCCATCTCGGATCAATCCCCAATTGAAGCTCTGAATTTCATCGTAAAAAATGATAGTCTGTACCTTGCGGATATTGTTAAGCTTACCCGTTTCAGTAGCGTCAGGAGAGCGGAGTTTCTCGAAACTAAAAATTATTAAATATTATCTGCGATCGACAATGAGTCAGGAAGGCTTAGTAGGATTGGCCACCTTATCTATTAAAATACTGAGCTCTTCTCAGGTCATTGCCCCTTAAGGTATCACCCAAACAAGCTGGGCCTGACTGAGACTTCATCTTGCCGTTTCTGTCCGGATGCTCACGAGACCTCGGAGCACTTGCTCTGCAACTGCGAAGTATTGGCTAGGCGGAGTCTACTCCACCTCGAACATACTTTTCCTCCACCAACCTACGTGTGGAACCTCAATCCCAGAATGGTTCTACTCTTTATTAACATTCTGAACCTAGAAAGGGAGTAAATCCAAGGGGGACTCACAATAGATCTTTCAGGTCGCAGTGATAGCGAGGCTAAAGCCTACACACCCCTTCACAAATCTAAATCTATCTGTTAAAAGCGAATTATGTGAATGCATCGAGTATCAGGAACTTATTGAAAACTTTACAAAAGTAAAAGCACGAAAAATAAATTTTAAGTGAATGTTATTTCTAATCAAATGAAAATTATAGTGGTTTGGAGTCAATTAATACGGTGGGAGTAACGAACCACCGGGTCCAAGATCAATTATTTAATTTTATTTTTTAATTCTGTATCAAAATATTTAACCGGAAAAGGCTGTATTAAAATAAGTATTGGAAAAGGCGAGTTCTCTCAACTTGACCGAAGTGCATATTACTAATAATTGTCTTCTGTCCGAATTTTACTCCTCTTAGCAATAACTTATTTGTTGGAATTAGCTTGGAACTTGCTCCAAATATGTATGATGAAATAACTTCAGACAAAGGGCAACTAACAAGTGGCAATTAATGCAATCCGTAACTAATTTGAAAAAGTAGATTTATTTTAACCATTTTTAAATCTGTTGTTTATGTGCTATTTACTTATGTATGGATTAATGTTAAAATATTTCTTCACAGGTCGTTTCAGTTAATATAGATCCAGATATATTCAACAGCTTTTACAATGGTTGCTGTAATAAAACGTTCTGGCCATTATTTCATTCAATGCCCGGTCGAGCAACATTTGGCTCAGACCATTGGCGAAATTATGTAAAAGTCAATAAACATTTCGCAGTGCAAACAATTGAAGCGTTGGAGAAATATCTAAAGAAGAATAAAAATCCAGGAACGCCCATTATTTGGATTCACGATTATCATCTAATGTTGGCAGCTAATTGGATTCGTGAGGCAGCTGAGCAAAAAAATCTTCCCTGCAGGCTAGCATTTTTCCTGCACATTCCGTTCCCACCATGGGATATCTTCAGATTACTACCATGGTCAGATGAGATCCTTCAAGGAATGTTGGGTTGCGATATGGTTGGATTTCATATTCAAGACTATTGTCTAAATTTTGTCGATTGCTGCCAAAGAAATTTGGGATGCCGTGTTGATAGAAATAATTTGTTAGTTGAACATGGTGGAAGGACTGTTAGAATTCGTCCACTTCCGATTGGGATTCCATTTGACAGATTTGTAGAACTGGCAAAGAGTGCAAAGAGAGTATTAAAGACAAAGCAAAAAGTTATTTTAGGGGTAGACAGATTAGATTATACAAAAGGATTAGTAAATCGATTAAAAGCATTTGAAGCTCTCCTAGAGAAGCATCCAGAACACAGAGGTAATGTTAGCCTTCTACAAATATCCGTACCATCGAGAACAGATGTTAAAGAATATCAAGAATTAAAAGAAGAAATGGATCAATTGGTTGGAAGAATCAATGGAAGATTCACAACTGCCAATTGGGCACCTATTCGTTACATATACGATTATGTATGTCAAGATGAGTTAGCCGCACTTTATAGAGACGCAGCTGTATGCCTAGTCACTCCTCTTAGGGATGGAATGAATTTAGTTGCTAAAGAGTTCGTTGCTTGTCAAATTAATGAACCTCCTGGTGTTTTAATAATATCACCGTTTGCCGGTGCTGGAGAAATGATGCATGAAGCTTTACACTGTAATCCTTATGAAATAGATGATGCTGCTGAAGTTATCCATAGAGCACTCACAATGCCAGAAGATGAAAGAGTTTTACGAATGAGTCGCCTTCGTCGGAGGGAAGAAGAGTGTGATGTTAATCATTGGATGAGAAGTTTCTTAAAAGCAATGGGTACACTGGAAGTCGATGATGTTGGCACCACTATAATGCAACCAGTTACAATAGACGACTTTGACGAGTACCTGCTTAAGTAAGTTTCTAGCTTCATATACATTATGACTCTTTCAGTTTTATATTTTGCTTTGCAGGTACATTGGATATAATCAAAAACTTGCTCTACTGCTTGATTATGATGGTACGCTGGCTCCTATTGCACCGCATCCCGATTTGGCCATTCTTTCGCCAGAAACTAAGAATGTCCTTTTCAAATTATCTAATCACTCAGATGTCTATGTAGCCATCATATCTGGACGAAATGTTGAAAATGTGAAAAGAATGGTTGGAATTGAAGGAATCACGTATGCAGGTAATCATGGGCTGGAGATTCTCCATCCCGATGGAAGCAAATTTGTCCATCCCATGCCTATAGCATATGAAGAAAAAGTAAGGGATCTACTCAAAGCTCTACAAGACTCTGTAAGTATACATAAATACTAAAACAGTAATTTATCGCATTTAACTTATCTAAGTGTTTAAACTTTATAGGTTTGTCGTGATGGTGCCTGGGTTGAAAATAAGGGTGCACTTCTTACATTTCATTATCGCGAAACACCAAATGAACTTAGACCTAACATGATAGAAAAAGCTCAACAACTTATTGAAAAATACGGCTTCAGAGCGACTAAAGCTCATTGTGCCCTAGAAGCAAAGCCCCCAGTACAATGGAATAAAGGACGTGCATCTATTTACATCCTTAGAACAGCTTTCGGAGTTGACTGGAGCGAACGTGTTAAGATTATTTACGTGGGTGATGATTTAACTGATGAAGATGCCATGGTGGTGAGTATTACATTTTATAAAGTATTTTTCTTCTGTGTGTGTGTCACTCACAAACAATTTCCAGACTCTAAAAGGTATGGCTCGAACATTCCGAATAACATCATCAGATATTGTAAAGACTGCAGCAGATCATCGTTTGCCCTCGACAGACTCTGTTTATACTATGCTGAAGTGGGTAGAGCGGCATTTCATGGGTAGAAAAGCCCGGGCAAATTCACTAACATATCGAAATCGAAAGGAAGATTGCGTTAAGACGCAAATTTCTCTAGATATTACGCCTAATACAATTACAAATTGCGATTCCCTTTAGTTGTATGGATTACGTACGAAGTAAGTTTTTTTAATTTTAAGATGAATGGGAGATATTTTTGGTCCCTAAACACATTTTCATAGTCTGTATGACTTTGTTCAATTTTTATGTAACTCCCATAATAATGATTGGCATTGACTTGTGACTAAATTATTAGACTTTTTATTATTTTTTTAATTATTTTATGCTATATATTAATTTCATATTGATAGATTTGTACCAATTTAAATGTAAGATTGTGTTCCGGTTTCAACAAACCATAAAAAGTTGTAGTATAGTATGTAAATAATTGAAAAATTTCATTAACTGATTGTTTTTCTTTTTCCATAATGTTTGTTGATTCTACTTAAGTTTTTAGAAATATCGACGTTACTTTATATCGCTTCTTCATTGATTGCCATATCAGGGATTGGCGGATCTCATCCTGGCTGATCACCTGAGGCCTTCCGAGGTTTATAGTGGCTTCGGGATCAATACTTTTTGAATGGTGCTACTGTTAAATGTCTCAGAACATTTAAATCTACCACATTTTATATAATAAACTTCTGATGATCTCTTACAATACATACTTAATCATTTTCCGGTAATCTGGAGATTCAGTAGTGTAAGATTATTCCTTCGAGCACACCTATACTATCTTAAATATAATCAAAAGAAAGGCAGTTATAAAGCATGCAGTATCACATAGTCCGCGGAAGAGTTCCTTTTTATATATATACATATTATTAAACTAAGCTAAGGTGAGTTGCTGATGTTGCGATGTATGTCGCCCTTAAGCTTTAGCAGATTGTATGCCGGAGGAGACAGAAGATGATAAACTGCTCCACATTCACACAGTTCGGAAAAAACAAACATCACGGAATTTTATTGTACGAACAAAAGTAATTTGAAGGGTAAAATGATGTGTGCAGTTTGCAGCGGGAGTATTGCGTGCAGGAATCATTCTACAAGGGATCAGACTAGATATTTCATCAGAACATTGAGCATGCATGTAGTAATAAAGGAGCAACAGGCAGCCAACATTGCGGCTGTGCTCGAACTAGTCATTATGACAAGTAATTGACATATCGACAATGAGCTTGAAGGCTATCTTCTGGACAATATCTCATGAGGTTAAGACTGTGCGAACACCCCCGGCATTGTATTCCATTCTAATCTAATTTTTCGGGCTATATGATGCTGCGAACCTTATAATTTCTTTTCTTCTAATTCTGTGAAAAAGCATCTTAAAAGCAAGGAGATGCCTTACGGCAGCAAAATCTCTGAAACAATGTGATTTACTTATTATGACTCAACCAAATCAACGCAAGCAGTCACTTTTAAATGTTTGGTTTAGTCCAAGTGGACAGATACCATGTCTTTTCTTCTTTGATTTGGAAACGACCTGTTTGTATCGTGCGCAATAAGCACTCCTAAATTAACTACAGATTAGCTAGCTCTCATAGTGATCAATGGATGTTCAGTCTCTATATATCATGCAGAAAATCAGAGAATATCTTGCTCCAGCCTTTTTAGAATTTTGCAGACTAATGATAGGCCTCAGTCGGCAGGAATCATATATGCGAGCTATTAGACGCGAAATCAAATTAATAATAATACAAATGATAAAATATTTTTCAAACCAACCTCAACTGCAGAGACCGAGAGCCAGCTGAAAAAACCGATGATAATTTAAAGTGATGAATCATATATAAAATAAAAGTGTTTTGTTAACTCAACACGAAACGCCCAACATTGACAGACTTAAATACTTTTAAATTCAATAAGAGAAAAAAGCTATAATTGGTTTCAGACCTAGATGAAAATAAAAGTTAAATAAACTGAAAACATTCTCAGGCAGGTGTCCATTATATAGTAAAAAAAGAGAGTTTTGTAGAGCAGCCCTCCGAACAAGTTGCCCCCGATTGGTCCCATTTTCGAACCTTAATTTCCTTTTTTTCTTAAAAAACAAGTAAAAAAGGCTGGAATTGGTCTAAGACCAACTCTTATTATACCCTAGATGAATGCCCTTATGTAATTTTGTATGGAAGTGGTTTTTCGCATATATTTCTAGAACGGTTCGTCGGACAGTAAAAATGATTGTAACCAATTTCATAGGATCTCATATTCTGAAAAACTTTTCAGTACAATAAAAAGTCTATGATTGACCATTTTTACAGTATGCGTAAAATCCCAAAATTTTTATATAACAACAGCAAGGAGTTGCCCGATTTAGTCTATTTTTGAAGCTTTACTTACTATTACTAAGAAAACACAGTGTACAAAATTTCAGCACTGTACGTCGACGTGTTCTCAGCCAATGTTCAAATATATGTATATAGTGAAAACGAAATTTTTGTATGTCAACCCTACGAAGGAGTTGGCCGTTTCCTCCTATTTTCGAACTGAAATTCGCATTTTTGTTTTAAATTTTAGCTCTCTACGTCAACGCGTTGTCTGGCACTGTCCAAATATATAGTAAAAAACCAAATTTTTGTATGGCAACTTTGTTTTTAAAAAGAGGCATGTGTTATCGTGAGAACGGACGGACATGCAAAAATTAAAATAACTTTTAATATTATGCGTGAGAGTCCAATCAATTTTGCTCTATCAGCATTATTTCTATGCGTTACAAACGCAACTCAATGACAAACTTGGTATACCCTATGATTTCATCTAGGATGTAAAAATGTTGGGCTCTAGTATAATATAAAAAAACATAACTTATTACTACATAATGAATGAAGAAAGAAAGTGCATAAGGCACTTTATTGATGTGGCAGATGTAGGTACCCAAACTACCTTTATATATATATTAAATAGCTACCGAACTTCTACTGAAAATATCCTATTAATAGTCTAATAATACTCTCTCCAAAATAACGTAGCGAATAACAGGTAATTTTAAATGCTCTCAGTGAGAGAAACACATTCCCTTTAGTCAATTTTCCATGAAGGCGATTTTAATAAAAAAATTATTTAAATCTCACAAAAACTAAAATATTTATTTGTGTGATATAACTAACCACGATATTATGAAATAAAATAGAAAAATTGGATAAACGGCAAGTGGTTTTCGATTCGGCGGCTGACTATCACCAAGGAATACAAAGGAGGCTAAAATAAATCTCACCTTTATCTTACAATATTCAAAAAAATAATGTAGTTTACCGTATGTGGCCCATATAAATCCAGTCATTGCAGTGAATAATCTGAGGAAGAATAGCAATTTCGTTTGAGTTGCTAAAAGTACTACTCGACAGATGATTAGAGCTAAAGAAACTGGAGTCAAGCAATATCCGAGAACGCAAACTGATTGGAAAAAAGATCTACAATTTATGTAAAAATTGGTTAGCACATGAAAAATACAAATACTATACATCTTACATATTGCCACCCAATAGCTTTGAGTTAAATGTGACTACAGCGGCCCCAATCCAAACAATGACAAAAACCTGTGCAAATTCAGGTCCTCCATCATGCATACTGTCCACCTTATCAGTTCCTTGTAAAATCGTAGCCATTAATGTACATAACACTAAAGGTCCCCATAGATCCCCTAAGAATATAACTTTTAAGATATTTTTACGACCTTTATTTTAGAATGATTGTAGAAATGAAACGTACAGTCTCTGAGCAGGCAAGACTTCTCTTTTGGATATAGAACGTGATAAAACTTGATACCAACTGCTTTCATGTCTCTTAACTTTTGAGAAAATATTGATTATCCTGTATTGCCATTGCTTTCTTAGCGACAAATATAACTTACAATAGTTTCTTTAATTGGCTCATCTAGTGTATAAAAATCAGGTGCTCCTGGTTGTGACGTGTTTCTCGATTGTGATGGAATCGTCATATCACCCTCCAGGGCTCCTGGAATCTCATCGAACATCTGAAAATATCCACAGATAATTATTAAAGTACATATATTATGAGTTCGTCTTACTTCTAATTTTGTATCCATTATATTATGTTGCAATTTCGCATAATCCTCTAATATATAATGACAGAACGCCGACAATTTTGACAGGTATGAATGACAGTTGACATTTCTTTGATGGCACCGACTGACAGTGGGTTACAAATTTACATCGATTTTGGTAGAACATAGGGTCTACCCACACGAGAAACTTTTAGGGAAGGAAGAAATTTCTTTCCCTGTGTTTAGACGTACCAGCACAAAATGTTGCTCCGCGGTAGTTCCTTATATGATTACTAATTTATTATTATTTGTCGATTAGAAACATTAAAGATGATATAAAATAGTATTGCATTAAATAAAAATTGCTTATAGAAGTTGTTTTAATTAACACAAAAGTTAATTTTTAATATTACTGAAAAATGTGTTCCTCTGCAGATTTGATTCAAACTTAATTGAGCTTGAAGGATATAGACGTTATAAACAATATATTTGGCATTCCATTTATTCAACCGTACCGATTCCAAAATAGGTTACAGTTCAAAGAAGTTCAATTCGAGCTTGAAGGAGATAAACAGATTTTAACTAGCCCGGGGGTTACACGAGATAGTACAGCTTGCATGCACGCTTCCCGTCAAACGCGATTTTAAATTTGACAGCAGGAGGCAGTTCACTTGATGTCTTATCATCTGCATGCAAGCTCATTAAAAAAATTCTTTGAGACGTAAAATCGAAAATTTTAGCAATAAAGGAAGAAGCAGAATCGGAAAACAGAAGAAAAAAAGAAAGCGGAAGGTGTTGGTAAATGAATGCAAGTGATCCCAGAAAATATCAATTTCTCGGTATAAATTTATTAATTTCTCGCAAGCATTTTTTTTACGCCAACTGGAAAACTGTATAATGTCAAATTACTATCACTTCAGCTGCCATAAGTTTTCATCACTGAAAGCTGAGCGGCCTGCATGGCAGTAGCAATACATGTGCAAGAAGTATGGCAGTGCAAGTTGCATGCAAGCTGTACTATCTCGTGTAGCCCCCAGGTAAAATTTGTGCCGTTTTTGTCTATAATCTGCAAATGATAATAGTATACGTGCAACAAAAACAGATAAGTGAAGCCATCTACTGGAAATGGAGAGTAAGCAACTTCAGGTTCGGAGAATCGATTATGGAATCTTTGGCAAGGTTCTGGAATAGAATCCTCGAGAAAATTCTGGAGAGTTTGTAGAGTAAAAATATAGCAGTTGTGACCACCAGTGGAGTAGTCTTGTCTTACAGTGCAGTTCTTACCAGCGAAAGTAATGTACAAGCGAAAGTGTTCTAATTGAATTGCGATTATTGGATATACAGTACTAGCGATAATTAAAGTTGAGTTAATTAATTAATTCTTTGTGAATTTTATAAGTGTAGAGGGAAAATAAAGAACTTAAGAATTAAATCAGAAATATTGTGTTTTAAATAACGAACCAAAAGCCACGCTAGCAACAATAGATTATGAATCGGTGTGTAGTTGTACGAAATAAAGGGTTTTCACAGTCTGTTCAAAATTTGTCCCATTTTTGAAGCAAGAACGCTTAGTCCATTCTTAGTCGGTGATCACTAGACACACTTTTAACGACAAGATTGATATTTATTAATTGTGGGGCAATATGATGGTAGTAACAAAATACCAAAAGAAACGATCAATTTAACTTAAAATATATACGGATGGATAAGATCTTTGGACCACTGCTAAACTAGCCTCCGGCGCGGCGAGGAAATTTATAAGTTTAGGGTAATTTATTATTTAAATGTTGCATTTGAAATATCAATAGCTGAAATTACATAGCGGAAGGCAAATCAAGTACTTCATTCAAAAGCCTGATCCTATATTATTTTAAAAAACTCGAATTCTGAAATTTTCAAATTATTTACTACGCTACGCTACGCTTTCTTTCGTTCACCGTGCCAAAGTCACCACCGTAGTAATTAACTGTCGAAGCAATTCTTTTGACATATGTTTACTACGCTACGGTATCACTACGCTACGTTGTCACTATGCTACAAGACAAGTCCTGAACACATTTAAGGCCTCCACTGGACTTCACCCAGAATAAGTCGGTATAGCTCCAGTGAAGAATTCATATGTTCCTTTAGGGGCCTCTTACAACAGGCAGAGAATACTGAATACCATAACAGAATTCGTTTTCCCCTCTCACAGTAAAGGCTACTGTCTCCTAAAATAGTTTCAACAAGAATTATTCAACAAACTCAAGAGTGTGCAGGCTGGAGGTTATATTCACCAGGATGGCTGGAGTATGCTAATCGGAGCTATATCCGCGTGTCCTTAGCATGGTAGGTACGTAATGACTTTCCTACAAATCCTCAAGCTCGTAGAGATAGTTTCCTTTTCTTGATTTAATACGACACTTTATACATCTGCGTCCCAATTTAGGGATGGGTTGCTGTTGAAATTTCTCTGCATAAAATTCCGCCTATTTACTTCTTGACTTACACTGTAACTAACAGGTTTAGTTCGAAGGTTATAAGATTTTGCACCCTGTTCTAACGTACAGTTCAAGTTTTCTTGAGCCTTCGCACGGAGTAATCTCAATTTGTCACCAGCATGTACTGTCAGAGGTTCCCTCAGAGTTCCCAAGCTCTTGGGGTAATATATAAGCTTGCATGCTCGATTATTTGAAGACCAAACAATACCTTGTAAGGTGAGAAGCCAGTTGCTTGATGGAAAGACCTCCTAAGGGAGCTATCAATGTGGCTCAACTTCTCATTCCACCGAGTATCTTCACTCTGAATGTAGGGCTTACCCTCTCTAACGCATTAGATTGCGGCGAATAAACTGTTGTTCGTAAGTCATACGTATCCAGCAGTCTGGCAAATTGTACAGAGAAAAACTGGACTCCATTTTGAGAGACTATCGTCTCTGGAACTCCGAACATGTGGAATACTTCTGTAGTGAGAAACTGACAGATGTTGAGAGTAGATGCCTTTTTAATCGGGTTTAAAATAGGAAACTTCGAGAAGTGATCAAAAACAATTAGTATACAGACGTTTGCATTAGCTGATCTGGGATATGGACCTAAAAAGTCTATGTAAAGCCGTTGCCATGGTCATTCTGTCACAGACTGGGCTCCCATTGGTGGTCTAAGGATGGTATTCAGTTCTCTGACTTCTTTGCAAATGTCACAGGCGCATATATAAATTCTGACACCATCGACTGTCGTTCGAGGCCAGTACAGTTGTGGTCTTAATCGATCCAGCGTCTTTACAGATCGGATCATTCTTCTTCCTGAATCGGATCACATGTTCTCGGAACTGTCGGAATATAAACGAAGTCATCCCTGATACACAGATATGGTAATATGTTAGAAGCTAATTTAACTTTCTGCCTTAGCTCCTCATATTCCAACGGGTTGAAATATGGAGCACTAAAGTCAACTTCCGCACCAGAATCAACATATGGTGATAAAATATCACAGCAACTCCGTGACAGAGCATCAGGGATGACGTTCAGGCTTCCTTTTCTGTGTTCAATATTGAAGAAACTTTGAAGCTTCAGACTCCACCGAGCAAGTCTACTATTTCAAGCAGGCATGATCAGTCACTATCTTAAACGGCATAAGTTCGATGAAAGGCCAGAGCCTCTGCATTTAGCTCTGTTGCTAAGCATTCCTGCTCTGTGACTGTGTAATTTCTTTTTGCAGAGTTCAACCTTTTCAAGACGTAGGCTATCGGCTTCTCGTGGCTATCGTCATCTAGTTGTAACAGAACTCCACCAACGCCTTGTTGGCTTGTATTGCGCTGTATAATGAACGGCTTACTGAAATCTGCGGATGATTCAGTTTGTGGAGCGTTGTATAATGAATGGCATCACTGTGTACCAATACAGTAGCTAGAACCAAATTAAAGGTAGGGCAGAAATTTGAAGTAGGGCGCAAATTTTTGATGCATTTGGCATACATCTGTTCAGGTGTAGGGACATCTTTTTGAAAAGTAAGCTTCTAGAACCTCATTTTATTATATTTTTTTATACGCGAACTAAAACAGGTATCTACAATTAAAAGAAACAAATGGACCAAACAAGAAACACAGCATGGTAAAAATGTTCAATATAATTGATCTTCGATTTACAAGAAACACCAAACCTGCCATTATCTCGAAAACCATTGACATTCTTTGAGATTTATTAATAGCACTTAGTAGAATCGCACGAAGCACTATTACATCCGATTGTTGCGACTGATGCAAATAGCTCATACGTATGTCTGATGGATTCCATTTGTCGGTATAGAACTTCTAATATGTTTTCCAGATCTCCTCGACCATTCAACTCATTCAAGTATCTTCTCACAATAGCAGCCTCTTATTTGGAAGGAATTTTAATAGCTGAAAAATAATTGCAAATACGGATTTTTTTTCTCATTAATTTCCTCACAATGATTATATATTTAAATGTTGAACAGACTTAAACTGTGTCCAATTCATTAACACACAAAATTGAATCTAGTAGATCCTCACTGTGTTCAAATCTTCTCTTGATCCTAGTTGTTATTATGTCTACAGTTTCATAATAATCCGCTTTAAATGGCGGAGTTTAAATCATGCCTGCAGTGTTTTGACGAGATGGTGACGGACCATACACAGGGGCGTAGCTAGAGCTTTTGCCGCCTGGGGCGGTCCCAAATTTGCCGCCCTTTCTAGCTTAATCAAAGTCAATAGTGGTTACTAACAATTATTAAACATAAATAAATAAACAAGTAAAGAAGCTAGAATTGGTCTAAGACCAATTCTTAAGATACCCTAGATGAATGCCCGTGTGTAATTTCGTATGGTCATCCATCTGCGCAAGTTTGGTTTTTGATGTGGTTTTGAATATACATATCTCTAGAACGGTTCGTCGAACAGCAAAAATGATTATAACCAATTTTGTAGGATTTCATATTCTGAAGAACTTTTCAGTACATTAAAACAGTATAAGACTGATCGTTTTCACAGGATACGTAAAAATCCTAAAAAACGCTATGTAAAAAATTTCAACGCTCTACGTTGACGCGCTTTCAGGCAGTGTACACATATGTAGTGGAAAATGAAATTTTTGTAAGGCAACCCTACGAAGGAGTTACCCGATTTGTCCCAATTTCGCTCTCCAAGTACATGCGTTCTCGCGATATCGTCAGGACGGACAGACGGATGAACGGGCACACGGAGGGATAGACAGACCGACGGACGGATAGACGGACATGCAAAAATTAAATAACTTTTAATTTTATGCATGGGTGCCCAATCCATTTTGCTGTACCACCATTATATCAAGGTGTTACAAACGGAATGATAAACTTAGTACTATACTCTTTAGATTTCATCTAGGGTATAAAAATGAGTAAAACCATTTATATAATTTGTTTAAGTCAATTGTACACATAATGATAAAACGTATGTTGATTAATATATTTATTTTTCTTGCTTTTTTATTACAAAAGTCTTGAAAGACATTATCAAAATTTATATTATCTGTTATTTCTCTTTCTATTAACAGTATTGCTAGATTTCGTAATCTTAAATCACTCATTATAGAACGAAAATAATTTCTAATTATTTTTAATTTGTATAAGCTCCGTTCACAACTAGCGCCACTGACGGCTATTGTTAAAAAAATTCTTTATAATATTACTATGTCGGGAACAGAGTTTTCCAATCTATATTTTTGGATAAGGATTAAAAGTTCAACAGACCCTTCCTCGGTTTTCCAAGCTTTGGCTTGCTCTTGTACATCAGGTAGAGACATAAAATTTTGGATCCTTTTCCTTTCAATATGAAACTGTTCCTCGGTATTAAAGGGCTTCAGGCAAAATCCGGGCTCATAATCGATGCTTGTGTACCACCTTCGAATTGTAGAAACATGAGGTAACGCCTTACCAAATATGTTGCATACATATTCATAGGCTTTATGAGAATAAAAGTTCAGCGTAGTGGAAAATATTTTTGTATCCTTCGAAGCAGTTGAACTCTTTGAAAAATATCTTTTGAAGAATGCTGGTTAATCTCTAATCAACATCAACATCTTCACATGATGATCACACCCTGTTTGTACAGCACTGGTGTAATAGTATAGCCAGTACTGTTTTAAATAATGTGTACTCTAAAAATAATCAAGTCAAGTTCATGATGATTTTCTTTTCATTGTTTAAATTACTTTATCACTTGTAGAACTATAATCAAGTTTTCATACAGTAACCTGTTTCCTTTGTTTATTGAAAAAATACAAACTTTGTTACATCTATCAGTGCATACTTTAAAATAGCAAATGACTCTGCTTCGAGTACCTTCTTGTTAAATATACAGAAAAAGTAAAAACGTGACTTTTACTCCGTAAAATCTTGTAATCCCGTATCCTATTAAACAAACGCCTTTGGTACATCCATTCCTGCTTCTGCTATACGACTAGATATATCACTATTAATTAACTCTTGGTTCTTTAAAATATTTAACAAATCTTTACTTTCCTTTCTTATCAGTTTTCTTTTTAGATTTCTAATAATATTAACTTTTTTTTCATTGCCTTCTTATATGCGATATGAAACACTAGGATAATTTTTTCATGTCGTTTACCTTAATAACTTCATGGCGGGTGGCACCAGCTACAGCTGAACTATGAAGGAAATTTATATTTTCATTTACGGACGATTCAGTATACAGTAATCCCCCGATTTACGAACAGGATACGTTCTGTGAAAGTTGTACGTATATCGAATATTCGTATAGCGAGCCCAATATTAGTATGGCATTCTATTGAAAATAAATAGATACGTTCCAGAGATTGAAAATATTCGTAAAACGAGATCCATATTAGTATAAGTTTGTATTAAAAATACATAGATGCGTACCCAAAATGTTCGTTATACGAATCCCTATTTTTAGACAAATTTAAAACAATGTGATTAGAAAATAAAAGAAAAATAATTTATTCATTTTAAAAATAAAATAAAAATTACATTATTCATTAAAAAAAGAAAATTTAACATTACATATAAAGAAAAAACTATTAATTATAAATGTTATATTTATTCTGATGTGTAGTATTAGCTCTTGTCTAAGCTAGTAGATAATCCTTTATCTGAACTGGCACCTGATTCTACAGGTTCTTGAATATTAGGAGCTGCAACACTTTTTTTTAGAAAAATAAGAAACTAATGAAGTTTGCATTGCAAATTTTTTTTTATCATTATATAATTGCCTATAGCAAACAAGTGAATTTTCGATTTCTCTGGAAACCTTAAGACTTCTTTCTGGAGAAGGATCGTTTTCCGAAAATACATCCATAGCTTCCCGGATAAGAGAAAACGCCTTTGCCATTTTTTGTGTTGTCAAAATACGAGAACTTTCACAATGCGTAACACTCCGAATTTTCTGAATCTGTGCTTCCTTCAAGTATCGTTATTAATTCTTCATTTGAAACATCTTTCTGCTCCGATCCAAGAACTTTTACCACATCTTCATTGTTTACTTCATACATACCGACTTCATGTGCCATAGTGGCAATTTCATTATGAATTTCTTGAATAGTATTTTGTAATGAACTACCGAAATTATTAGTACATTCGGGCCATAATTTTTTCCACACTCCATTCATAGCTGTTTCCTGAACTTCATCCCAAGATTTTTTAATGTTATCAACAGCATTCAATATATTAAATTGCTTCCAAAATTCTGTAATTGTTGTCTGATTTGGACCATCAACATATTCGATAAGATTCTTGAAAACGCGGCGCAAATAATAAGCCTTAAAATTAGCAATTACACCCTGATCCATTGGTTGGAGTATAGGAGTAGTATTTGGTGGTAGGAATACGATTTTGATGTTGTCAGGTATGTGAGTTAGCTTATGGCTAGGTGCATTGCCAATTATTAGCAATGCCTTGTTTGAAATATTTTGCACGGAATTAAATTTTGTCACATAATTTGAAAAAAAATTATTCAACCAGACTTCAAAAACATGTGCTGTCAGCCATCCTTTTTTATTTGACCGCCAGATAACACCAAGTTTTGATTTGTTGCAACCTTTGAAGGCTCGTGGATTTTTAGAATGATAAATAAGCATGGGCTTTAACTTATTATCACCTGCAGCATTCCCTCCCAACAAAACCGTTACACGGTCTTTAGCTGCCTTAAATCCTGACGCAGACTTTTCTTGTTTGGAAATGAATGTTCTAGATGGCATTCTTTTCCAAAACAGACCTGTTTCGTCTACATTATATACTTGTTGTGGGGTATAGCCACTGGCTTCGACAATTTTTTTAAATTCTGCAGGATAATTTTTTGCCGCCTCAACATCTGCACTTGCTGCTTCTCCAGATATTTTTATATTATGTAATGAATGACGTTTCTTAAATCGATCAAACCAACCTTTGCTGGCTAAAAACTGTTCTGACTGAGATCCCTCGCCATTTTTCATTATTAAATACTGGTGAAGGCTCCTGGCTTTTTCTTGGATAATAGTTGTGCTTATCGCAATATTTCGTTGGGATTGATAGTCTATCCACACACTAAGCATTCGTTCCATATCTTCCATCACCACACTTCTTTGTTTTGAAACATTTTTTGCCGTTAAAGATGTTACTCTTTGTACACTACTTCTTATTTTATCTTGATTGTTCTTGATTGTACAAACGGTTGAAGCAGCGAGGCCTAAAGCTTTTCCTATTTCATTATTTTTTTCACCTGCTTCGAGCCGTCTTAAAACATCAAGCTTTACTTCCAATGTAATCGCTTTACGGATCTTTTTTGCACCAGTGGCGTGAACCGCAGTTCCTGTTGACATTTTTCTAGCAAAATTAATTTTCACTTAATATAGCACCAACAATATAATATATATACATACCACCAACAATAATAGACTTTACTGATATACCACCAACACTAAATAATTAATATACTTCACTTAAACAGTAAACAAATTGCACTAAAGAAACTTTCAATGAATGACAGAACTTAATTTCTTATTTTAGGGGATTTCCCAAATTGAATTTTAAACATTGTTCGTACGTAATAGCGAATCTGTCATTCATATAACGAATTTCGTACTTTACGAATGATGTTCGTAACTTCGAAATTACGTAAAACGAGCCTTCGTAAATCGGGGGATTACTGTAATTAGCTAATATTTTACTGCGCAATATTTGGTGTGAGTTGATTTCTTCATCCATTTCAGGAGCATTATTTGTACATGCAGACTGAGAGATAACCGCTGATCTGATCTGATTAGTAGCAGCATCTGACATTAGTAAATTCTCTGTTATTTGGTTGCCGACCGATTCTTCGCTATGAGCATTATATCGCTTAAAATTTAAAATAATTTAAATTAGTAGGAACTAAATTTGTAAACTCACATATTTAATTGATTATGTTACTGTAATTCTGATTTAGAAGAAGGGGAAATATTTGTTTCCTTCTTTTGAAAATCAGTCACCAGGTATTAGAAAATTAACCGGTTTGATTACCAAACTAATTTCTACAAAAAGTCTATGCTGTACGATTTTACACATGTGCTTTTCCCACCACCATACCAAAATTAATTTAATATACGTCAATATTAAGATTGATACAATCAACTGCCATAGGCACTGCATGTGTACAAAGTCTTATACGGCACCCTCTATTTATGTAATCTTCATCGAAATGCATGCTGCACAAAAATTGGGATTTAAATCTTACAAAACCGTTATATTCGATATGTACACAATCACACAATTTCTTTAAGTCGTTCTGATTCTGTGAGAATTTAAATTATGAGTTTTAAATTTATATTTTTATTTTTCAATACCAATAGGCATGGTAGTTCATTATATATCAACTTGTAACGACTGGGGTAGGTCCAACTATGATACGACCTTGGAATATCCGTATCGACAGAACAAATTACACGGAACTTTTTAGCAATGTTACAAAAAATAATTTTATTGCTTATTTGTTTGTTTACACAAATGTGGAATATTAATACGAACAAGGATTAACTATTTAATTATTTACATTTACGGTAAGATACTTTCTTTTTTTTTACCTCTGACAACTAAAACAAAAGTAGAGTTTTTATATAATTCTCAGCCTACTAAAAAAAGGAAAAATAATCCACTCTGTTCAGCATCAATGTGCTAGATTAAGCGATAGCGGATTTATCAAACGTTGTGATGCTAGAATCCGCAATAAGTGATGTCAAACAATATAACTAATAAGGAAACGGAATATGGGGTGAAAACCTAAGCCACTCGGCGAAATGCATTAGTGTGCTGTATTTGTATTTGTTTCGTCATGGCAGTAATGAAATGCTGACATTCTGAATGGGAAAATTTTTTATAATCCAAATTGCTATGCAAAATAAACAAATTCTTAGCGCCCCTTTATTTTCAGAAAATATTTCTTGACGTTGCCTTCGTATGACTGGAATAATTTAGGCACCAACTGACAATTCAATTGTAAACAAATAAACCGGCATTGGTAAAATGTAAAATCTTTTGCCATGGCTCTTTCTTTTTATAGACATTTCACTTTTATTTTGTTTAAAACAATATAATTAATAAGTAAAGCTATTAAGCTTACTTGAAGAATGCTTTCCCACGACAATAACTCCGTTCGTTCCTGCAGCACAGCACAGCGCACTTCATTATGATAATTTAAAACTCCGGAGTCTCTATTACACAAAATATCGTTCACAAAAGAATATTTCGCACTTATTTCACACTACTATTACGTAAAAATCACGTTTAATTATTTATTTTTCACAATATCGCGAATTCAAATCCGAGAACTTCTTTTCAAAATTATGAAATGTCAGAATGTTGAATTGACGAAAAATAGGCACTAAGCCCTCTTGTCATTTCTCTCCTCCCCCCCCCCCCCCCCCGACCATATGTCGCACTGTCATTGAAATGCTTATTCAATGGTTAAAACCAGAGCCTGAAAACTCTCCATTAAGTCGTTTTTTAAGTGAGGCCCGACTGGAAACTTTTATATTTAAAAAATAAATTATAATAATACTTTTGACTTTTATTTTTAAAAGTAAAAGTTAAGAGTAAACTTTTATTGTACGAAATAAAAATTTTAAGTCTTTTCAGACCTTTATCTAACAAAAAAACTTTTTGAGAGTATTTTGAGACTTCTTCTCTGGAGACTAGGCTACTGAAGCCTACGTGTTCATGTTAGGCTTTGTAAATAATCATTGGAAGCTTTCAATAGCATATTTCTTCATATATTCGTTAACTGCCAAAGAGCGTATAAATTTAGTGTTGGAAGCAATTAAACATCTAAAAATGGTAGACGTTCAAGTTATTTGTTTAACATGTGATGGATTCAATTATAATAAAGCTATGTTCCACTTGCTGGATAGTGTGATTGAGTTGCACTTTGCTCGATGCATGACACTGCTTCAAACTCATACGTAATCACTTTGCTACATGTGATAAGCTGATTTTCGGAACGGGCGAAATATCTTGGATTTATATCAGGGCATTGAACCCTCTGCAAGAAAAAGAATGCTTGAAATTGGGCAATAAAATTTCCACATTGCATCTTTAATGGGAAAGAAATAAAATGAAGGTCAGACTTTCAACGCAAACCTTAAGTGAAAGTGTTACAACCGATATATATTTTTGCAACAATGATTTACATCTCCCACAATTTAATGGAAGTGAGGCCACACTAGAGTTCATCAAGGTGTTCAACAAAGTATTTGATTTCCTAAGCTCTAGGAATCCTTTTGCGAACGGATCAAAAGCAGCCATACGTCACCAAAATTGGGCATACATTTTACAGACAATTGAAAGTATTCAAGAATATATTCTGCAACTGAAGAGTAATGAAAATAGACCAATATATCGGTACTTGATTTCAAGGTGTATATATCGGGCTTTGTGGAATTAAAATTTTATATAAAGATTTATGTGCCAATCAGTCCTACTTAAAATATATTTTAACGTACAAGTTAAGCCAAGATCATCTGGAACTTTTTTTCTGCGCTATAAGAAGCAAATCTGTATGGAATAATAACCCCACAGTCAGACAATTTATTGCAGCATTCAAGGGATTGTTAACTCATGCTGAGATGGAAAGATCCAACTGTAATGTTCAAGAATTAGAGGCTTGTAGCATATTGAAATTAACATCAAGTACTACAAATGTCAGTAAAAATAACACGAATATGTTGCTAGATATCACAGGCAATTTCAATACGGAAATTCAAACTGAGGACAAAATCGATTTTCTGTTTGAGAGAACTATGCCAAAGTTAACTTAATGTCATTAAGTTAACTTTGACTATGCTCTCTGAATTCCACATTAATGCTGTTGGGTACATAAGCGGATATATTATTAAAATGGTCTTTAAGATCATTAAATGTTCTGAATACATTGATGCATTATTTGCTGAGAAATGTGGTGCCGCATCTGGTGTTTTATTTTTAAAAAAACCCGGGGAGGACTAATTGTCCCATCAGCAGATGTCAGTAGTATCCATGTAGAAAAATTCTATAAAATCCCCCAAGGACCTATCAGAAAAAATTGCCCTTGATATATTGAAAAAACTCATCTTCACAAATATATTCCCATCATTGAAGTAGATATCTTGGCTACTTATTTCACAACATTATTTCAGAAAAAGTGGTAATTTGTACATATTCTTATTATAGAGTTCAATCAGTTTTATTCTGTTATGTTGTTAGGTTTGATTTTCTTAATGCATATTTATAATATTTTTATTATTGATAAAATTATTTATATTGTTTATAAAATATCCTTTTATTCCCTTTAAAGTTTGTAAATGAACATATATTTCAGATCGCAAACACAGACACAAATGACAGCGCTTTCGTAATTAATTAATATGCATTGAAAAAAACATATATGGCTGTAATATACCTGGTATACTTGGTATTTGATTAATGAAGTTGGTGCGATACTGATGAGTTTCGCATCCATCATACCAAACTATCCAAGTTTTGGAAATGGTGGTATTAAATAGTTTCCGTACCATGTTTCCTATTTGTTTTGTATTTCAAAGATTAAAAAGGTGCAACAAAATTGAAGAATGCTTGCCAGTTGAGCAATCATTTGTACATAATTTTTGAGGTAGCGCGTTGAAAGTAACTCACATGTATTTTATGTACTTTCACTAGATCTCAAATGGGAACACTACATAATAGAAAGATTAGGTACTCATTTTTCGTCATTGAAAATTTTTATCCAATTTCGTTTGCAATTACACTTATTATTTATTACTTCTCGAATATTTCAGTGATCTAACTTCAATTCAATTTTAATATGTTACTGTCACCTTTAAACTATTTCTCATTTATCAGGTTGGTTCAATTGTTCAGTTGGCTGCATTAAAAAACCACTGAACTCAGAATAGAATCTTATTTGAGGTTCAGCGGAATAAAGAAGTTAAACCAAAAAGAGACAACTATAGAAAAGTAATCCCATAATAATGTCAAATAATGTAAGATATTTCAGTAGGGTCAGCAGTCCATTGTATATATGTCAGTGGAATAAACACACCCTTTTTATACCCTAGATGAAACACCATACCACCTCATACTACATTTGTTATTCATAATACTAGTATGCAAAATGGGTTGGACACTTAGAATATAGAGAGTACAGGAAGTGTTATAAGTCAAATTTGCCGTAGTCAAATTGTGGTTATGTTAGTATCTGTTGTCGCTGGAGTGAAAGCTCAGTACAGCCGTATAGTAGAATCAATATAGAGGGCGCTAGGTACACAGTAAAAAATTTGCACAATTGTTGCACAAAGCTTAGGTATTTTTCCTTAAAATGTAGGGAATATTCAAGAAAATCTAGGGAATATTCCTTAAAATGTAGGGAATATTCCCTTCAATTTTAGAGAATAATCTTTAAATTTTAGGGAATAGTCCCTGCATTTTAAAGAAAAATACCTAAGCTTTTTGGCAACAAATTGTGCATTTTTTATAGTGTTTCAACACTTCCTGTTGTCTCTAAATAATAATTTTTTTTTTTATTTATATATGCTCTTTATTTTTGGCTCTTTTTGTGGCTCTTTTAAATATTCCTTAAAACTAGTTGGCAAAAGGCACAAAATTGTAAAAAGACACTAGCTAAACTAACTTATAAATAGTCAAAAGGGACAATTAAAAACAACTAGAACAATTAATACAACAAAAATGACACAAACAAGAAAAAATTCTCAAAAGAGACTGTATAAACGGATACTAGAATTTTGAAAAGGATCTAAAAGTTGTACAAAAAATTTAATAGTCCCAATTTTGACAATTGGGTAAGTGGCAGTTCCAAGAAGTTCCAATTTCCAAAATAATCTAATAAAAATAATAACCTAAACGAACGAATTTTCAAAATCAAATTTTGAAATTTAGCACCGAAACCGAAACCGAATTAAAAACTTAATAGCCGAACGAACGAAAAATTTGCGCGATACCGTTATAGAGTCCCGCGAGGGCGGCCTGTAGTATCATAGACCTCTACAAACTGCCCTCATCATCCCTCCAGCTTAGCATCTCTAACGGAGCGCTTATCCTTCCCACAGCACTTGCAACGGTTCCAAAGCGAGGAGAAGCCCCGTGGACTAGAGTTGCAAATGCTGTGGCCTGATATCACCAGCGAAAGACAAGAGCGCCGTCCTGCACTGACGATAGTGGCTGCCATGTGCAGTTGAATGTGTCTGCGTTCGTTGCCAGATATTCAAGACGTAAACGTCTCTTCAATCTGTCAACGAAGTGGCGCTTAAGTGCTTGTGCGTGGTGTTGTGGGTCAGTGTTCTGATTCCCATCTCCGGCTCTCATGTAGTACAAGTGAATTGTAGATTTGGCCAGTGTCAACACAAAGCTAATCAAACAGTTCACCCGACTACAAACCTTTGGTCCCCATAGAAACGATGTCCTAGTAATGCTGAAATTCGGGTGGATCAACTGACACATATCGCGCACCAGCTCCATCAGACTCTGCAAAGCTGGACAAGTGAAGAACCTGTGAAACAAGGTGCCTTCACCAGAACAAACTGTGCAGATCCTCTGAACCCGCCGGTCGATATGTGACAACTGATTAGGATGCATAAGACTGTGATGCAGCAATTTGAATGCTACATCAGCATCTTTGTAACTAGAAGGATAACTGTAGACTACTCTGCAAGTTATCCCTCCCATCACGCCCATATTCACCCCGAGGTGTGTTCGCCATCTGTTGTATCCTGTATACTCCGGAGGTCTTATTGACATAAGCACGTCACGGAGCACACGTGTTGTAAGTGTGCTGAAAGGTGTGTGAGGCGGTCTGTCCAGAACGAAAGCATCTTCCAACTTAGTGCCAGGGTCACTGGTCCCAAGTTGGCGAAATCTCTCCCGCGCAGAAGTCGCCAGGTCGTGTAGTTGTGGAGTGTTCGTGTTTATTTGACAGTTTCCAGAGATATCAATAATATCTCCGAGAACTGTCAGTGTATGCGTGTCAGCTTCAAAACCTCGAGCATTACTGAACACTGAATCTATTAATTCAGGATTAAACCTGATTGGAATCGACGCGAATTGCGTGTACCGTAGAGCATTCCACTTAAGGTGAAATGCTGGCCTGATTCTGCCCCAGGTCTGAATCGTTGAGATTAGATCCTGCGGCCAGTCACGAGGATAGGGTGGTCGAACAGAGAGCAGGTAGTAATACTCCCCTATGCCGATCCCTCCCAGTACATTCACCCACAGTTGAGAAATCAAGGTGTCTCTCTGGCAGAACACTCGTTGGAATGCACGCACTTGGAGACACCTTGATTTCACAACCAAGTTAGTGAGACCTAATCCACCTATCTTGACTGGCAGGCAGAGCGTGCTTTCAGCAACCCATCGTCTTCCGCACCAAAAGGCGTCTATCGCTTTTGCTTGAAGAAGACCTACGAAGCCTTCATCAAACGTCTCAGACTTTAGCAGATGAACGATGGACGAGGTAATCAAATAGTTTATCACGACTGACCTTCCCATTAGGGATAGTGGAAACAGTCGACTACGCCATGAGTTTACAGCTCTAGAGAGTTTCTCAAGAGCGATGCGGCTATTATTTGATTTACTCTCGCGTCCGATATACACACCTAAATACTTCAGGCAAGTATTAGTCCATTGGATGTTCAGTGGAGTATCTGTACGATCTCTCCACCTTCCACACCACAAGCCTTGACTCTTGCTAAGGTTGATTTTAGCGCCCGCTATACGCTCGTACTGTTCGAAAACAGCACGAGCGACCGGAAAAGCTTCATCTCTTGTCACGAAAATAGAAAGGTCATCCGCATATGCCAACATAAGAGGCCTCACATTGGTATATGGTAGATGCACTGAATATTGTCCGAGCATTCGACGAAGATTCACCAGTAGCGGCTCCAACGAAAGATCATAAAGCATACCTGACAATGGACAGCCCTGTCTGATACCTCGATGAAACGAGATAGGAGCCAGAACCTGTCCTTGATGCTTAATCAAAATCGCTGAATCTCTATACAGTTTCCCGATGATATCGAGCCACCTGGGCGGGAACCCAAATGCCTCGAGAGCAGTCAGGAGATACTCGTGCGAGACGCTATCAAAAGCCTTTTGCTGGTCAAGAGAAATCATGGCCATTTGTGTACCTGTCTGTTCATGGTAGGCAAACAAATGTTTGGCTACCGCGATGTTGTCGTAGATACTACGACCAGGAACACAATAGGACTGTTCCGGGTGTATTACCGAAGCAATCACTGAGCGGAGTATCGCCCCTAATGCTTTGCAGACGATTTTATAGTCCACATTGCATAGGGTTACTGGCCTCCAGTTCCCCATCCTCTGCAAATCTCCTTTCTTTGGAATCAATCGCATAACAGACCTCCTCCAACTAGAAGGAAAGTCTGAATGTGTCTCAACCGCCGAATTGAAGACTTCCAAAAGGTCAGGAATTAATAAATCCCTGAAACGTATGAAGAATTCTGGAGTCAAGCCGTCATAACTAGGTGAAGTGTGTCGCCTTAGATCCTTTGTCGCAGCGATCATATCCTCCAATGAGATTACTGTATCCAGGATCTCCTTGTTGTCTTCAGAGAAAATGGGAATATTCTCAAGAAATTCATGAGTGGTCGAGGATGTTGTCGACGTCGATTCAGAGTAGAGACTACTGTAATAGTCTCGAATAAATTCTGATAGCTGTTGTCCGTTGAGGACTTGTCCAGATTCATCAACTATCGATTCGACTTCACAAGAAGCAGTACGTCGTCTAGTTGCCTGAAAGAAGTACTCGGTTGGAGAATCGCCTTCCCTCAGCCAGCGTGATTGGCTGCGCAGCACAAACTCCAAGCTGTGCTTGTAAGTTTGTGTTGCCAAGCGTTCCTTTATTCTGTTAAAATAAAGAATCAACTCCGGCTGAGTTGGGAGAAGAGCTGCCACCCGAGATACTTCGGCCGACAAGCTAGAAGCTTGATACCCACTTCGATTGAAATTCGCTTCGATAAAAGATCGAATTTGGAGCTTTCCAACATCCCACCATTGACTAAGAAGAGGAAAGTCACCTTTCCTCTCTTGCCAATCGTGCCAGAATTCAGTGAATTCATTGATGAACTGCTCGGAATTCAACAAATAGTTGTTGAATATCCAGTATGCAGTTCTTCTTTCAACTAGAGTGCTGGTTGCCACTACAAGAAGGTGATCGCTAATGGAACACACTTCATGAGTGACACCAACGAAATGTTCTAGTATTCCAGGTGAGACGTAAAGTCTATCGATTCTGGAGCCTGCGAGACTTCCATGGATATTTCGCGAGACCCTCGTGTATGATCTAGTCGTAGGATGCATCCAACGATAGATATCCACGAGTCTGAAAACACGGACAAAATTCCTCAACCGAGTAGCATTGACAGAGTTGAACTCAACTCCGGAATGCCGATCCATTGAGGGATTTAGCGTGCAGTTGAAATCACCTCCGAGGATAGTTTCGCCACTAAAATTCACCAGACAGGATTGAACACTATCAAGAACTTGTCTTGTAATGCCCTGGTCATGAGGAAGGTACACGTTTACTACCTTGATATGTTTGTCTTGAACGACAAAGTCCAAGGAAGAAGCGAAGCCTGGGAAGATATCTGTATAGACAGGAGACGATAGTGTGAATTTGTTGGATACAATGATTGCCACCCCTGAGCCTCGACGAGGCGCAGGTGTGGCAAACATTGCATAGCCAGTGTGCAAATAAGCATAACGCTCAAGTTGTGTATATGTGTCTTGTGTAAAATTCGTCTCCTGTAGAAGGGCGATGTCTATATCGAACATTTTGACATGTTCGATAGTGCTGTGTAACCTTGTATGTGCACTTAAACCCCCGGCGTTGATAGAAGCTATCTTGCACATTCAAAGAGATGAAAAGCTGAAACGATGATGGTACGACGTCTATTGACTAGGAGAATCAACCAAGCGATGCTCCTGTATCAACTCCTGCACCCTCCTATGGAGTCGATCTAACCGGGATATACCGTTGTACTTCCCCTTCTTCTTGCACTCCTCTTGTAGGAGTAGAAGTTGGGGAAGTAGCAATTCCGGCTTCCCCAGCTCCTCCACAAGAATACTCCAGATTTTGCCTGAATTCTTCTTGTACAGGAGCCGGGAAAGAATCCTCGAGATCTTCTCCCTAGAAAGGGTTTCCAAACCCTCCGAGACTTCAAATTGGCTACCAATCGACATGGTGCTACCACACGATTCGTAGCCACTGAAGCTGGAGAGACCAGTCTCATCAAAACCGGTCATATCGCAGTCCGAAAGCTGCTCGAGAGACACTTCCGTGTCTCTCACAACAACCTTCGAGCCGCAAGCACCACTATCGTCCTCCTCCGAGTGGGGCCGTTTTGATGCGACTGGCTTTGCTGGCTCTGGAGGAGGCAGCATCGCCCGGTCCACCTTCGTCTTCCTCCTCGTCCTCCTTTTTTTACCTACTTGGCTATTCGACTCCTCGTCGGAAGTAGCCATGCCTTCGCGTGCCGACGTGGCACCGTTTATAGCCGGAATTTTTTTTGCCTCTAAGACAACTTCAGGCACTTTAGCCACTGGCTGCTCCAAGATAGCAGTCTGAGTGCTAGCAGAAAGTTCCTTCTCCGGAGCCACTACTGTAGCAGTGGTTTCCTTCGAAGGAGCCTTCTGTTCAGCCTTCTTTCCGCTTCTCTTGGGGCAGTCAGCAATAAAATGCCCTACCAAATGGCAAGCATGGCATTTCGCTTCGGTGCCCACGTCTATCCAGTATCTCGAGCCGGATATGCTCAGGTAGAAGCCTGACGGAAGCGTACATCCCTTATTTAAAGTGATGGACGCTTCCCGGCTGGTACCGAAGATACCCCGCCCGAGACCCTCGTCCCCAATTTTGATAGGAATGGCGCGAACCTTTCCATGAACCTTCCCGAATCTCCCAAGGAAATTCGCGAGGTCTTCATGTTGGGCTCGCATAGGGACCCGTGAAAACACGACCTTCGTGGGCTTTTCCCTGAGTGGGAACGGCGCAAGGTGTTTACCATCCACCTCGATGCCCTCAAGCAAAAGCTTGGTAGCGCTTTCGAGGGTTGTGGTATACACCTCAACCATTCCCCCAGCTATTATCCCCATGGAGAATAGCTGCTCACAGGAGATGACGCGGAAGATCGCCTTCAGGTATGCAGTCTGAGGACATCCTCTGATGTGCTCCAACTGCATCCCGTAGCTTTCGTCCTGCCACCTCCCGTCGAAAAAGCCCTGGAGACCCGCACTGGTCTTGGGTCGAGGCTTACCCGCGTCCAATGGGGCTGGACGAGGAGTGATGCCCCTGCTCTGAATTTCAATGTTACTATTGTTCCTGGAACCACCACTTACCTGGGCATACGAAATCCCTGGCACTACAGGTTGGGGTCGTAGTGATGCTGCTGGTCCTACTGGCTGCTTCTTGGAGGCGCTTGAAGAAAGCGGTGGCCTCATTACCAAGCCGTCGGGCTTTGGTGCTGACGACGAAGCCTTTTGGACGACTTCCTTCAGGGTAGGATGCTGTCCTCGAGTCGAAGATGTCGACTCAGCATTTTCTGAAACTGCAGTTACAGATAATGCAGCAATATCTTGAGTTTTTGGAGCTGTTGCTCCAGACTCTTCTCGGGCAGTTGCACTTTTCCAGGCAATTGCCTTGGCCTCTTCACTTGGGCCCTTAATGGCCTTTTCTGTGGGCCCTTGGGGTTTTTTTATAGAAGGAGAAGAAGAACCATTTTTGGTCTTCTTCCTCCTTCCTTTCAATTTGAGGGGATCATCATTCCCCCCAGACTCGTTGCTGCTCGAGCTCATTGTGAGCGCGGCAGAGTAAATTAGAGTTATTTTTTATTATAAGTTTTATTATTTTACTTGTGTCCAAAATTCTTTATTTATCAAAATATTACACTTTTACTTTGCACTAAAAATTTGTCAGTTTTGCCGCGTTGTCATGGCAACGACCGAAATTAAATTAAATTCTTAAAATGTCACAAAATTTTTTGATTTTTCACGATTATTTAAATTTCTTTTTATTAGTTTTTTCAACACAACTTTGAAGAAACAACCTGTGGAACAACACACACACTCAACAATCTCGACTTTCTTGGCTTTTTTGTTATTATAATTACACTGACTTTCAGAAATTTCACGGAGCCTGAATTGACACGTCCGCACTCTTTAGAATAATAATAATTTTTTTTTTTATGTAAATATGCTTCTTTTATTTTTGGCTCTTTGGCTCTTTTAAAAATCCTTAAAATACGTGGCAAAAGGCCTACAATGTGTACAAAAAAATCAGACAATAACTAATCTAATCATAACACAAAATGGGTCAAAAGGGACAACGAAAACAAACTAGACACTAACAATTGAACGAGAAGAAAAAATGAAACATTAAATTCTCAAAAGAGACTGTATATAACGGATACTAGAAATTTTGAAAGATGCCTAAAAGATGAAAAAAAAAACAAAAAATTTATTACTTGTCCCAATTTTGACAATTGGGTAAGTGGCAGTTCCAAGAAGTTCCAAATTTCCAAATTAATCTAATCAAAATGTAATTCCCTAAACGAGCGTATTTTCAACAAAAAATTTTGTAATTTAGAACCGAGACCGAAACCGAAGTAGAAAAAGTATAAATCGAACGAACGAAAAAATTTATCCGATACCGTTATAGAGTTCCGCGAGGGCGGCCTGTAGTATCATAGACCTCTACAAACTGCCCTCATCATCCCTCCAGCTGAGCATCTCTAACGGAGCGCTTATCCTTCCCACAGCACTTGCAACGGTTCCAAAGCGAGGAGAAGCCCCGTGGACTAGTGTTGCAAATGCTGTGGCCTGATATCACCAGCGAAAGACAAGAGCGCCGTCCTGCACTGACGATAGTGGCTGCCATGTGCAGTTGAATGTATCTGCGTTCGTTGCCAGATATTCAAGACGTAAACGTCTCTTCAATCTGTCAACGAAGTGGCGCTTAAGTGCATGTGCGTGGTGTTGTGGGTCAGTGTTCTGATTCCCATCTCCGGCTCTCATGTAGTACAAGTGAATTGTAGATTTGGCCAGTGTCAACACAAAGCTAATCAAACAATTCACCCGACTACAAACCTTTGGTCCCCATAGAAACGATGTCCTAGTAATGCCGAAATTCGGGTGGATCAACTGACACATATCGCGCACCAGTTCCATCAGACTCTGCAAAGCTGGACAAGTGAAGAACCTGTGAAACAAGGTGCCTTCACCAGAACAAACTGTGCAGATCCTCTGAACCCGCCGGTCGATATGTGACAACTGATTAGGATGCATAAGACTGTGATGCAGCAATTTGAATGCTACATCAGCATCTTTGTAACTAGAAGGATAACTGTAGACTACTCTGCAAGTTATCCCTCCCATCACGCCCATATTCACCCCGAGGTGTGTTCGCCATCTGTTGTATCCTGTGTACTCCGGAGGTCTTATTGACATAAGCACGTCACGGAGCACACGTGTTGTAAGTGTGCTGAAAGGTGTGTGAGGCGGTCTGTCCAGAACGAAAGCATCTTCCAACTTAGTGCCAGGGTCACTGGTCCCAAGTTGGCGAAATCTCTCCCGCGCAGAAGCCGCCAGGTCGTGTAGTTGTGGAGTGTTCGTGTTTATTCGACAGTTTCCAGAGATATCAATAATATCTCCGAGAACTGTCAGTGTATGCGTGTCAGCTTCAAAACCTCGAGCATTACCGAACACTGAATCTATTAATTCAGGGTTAAACCTGATTGGAATCGACGCGAATTGCGTGTACCGCAGAGCATTCCACTTAAGGTGAAATGCTGGCCTGATTCTGCCCCAGGTCTGAATCGTTGAGATTAGATCCTGTGGCCAGTCACGAGGATAGGGTGGTCGAACAGAGAGCAGGTAGTAATACTCCCCTATGCCGATCCCTCCCAGTACATTCACCCACAGTTGAGAAATTAAGGTGTCTCTCTGGCAAAACACTCGTTGGAATGCACGCACTTGGAGACACCTTGATTTCACAACCAAGTTAGTGAGACCTAATCCACCTATCTTGACTGGCAGACAGAGCGTGCTTTCAGCAACCCATCGTCTTCCGCACCAAAAGGCGTCTATCGCTTTTGCTTGAAGAAGACCTACGAAGCCTTCATCAAACGTCTCAGACTTTAGCAGATGAACGATGGACGAGGTAATCAAATAGTTTATCACGACTGACCTTCCCATTAGGGATAGTGGAAACAGTCGACTACGCCATGAGTTAACAGCTCTAGAGAGTTTCTCAAGAGCGATGCGGCTATTATTTGATTTACTCTCGCGTCCGATATACACACCTAAATACTTCAGGCAAGTATTAGTCCATTGGATGTTCAGTGGAGTATCTGTACGATCTCTCCACCTTCCACACCACAAGCCTTGACTCTTGCTAAGGTTGATTTTAGCGCCCGCTATACGTTCGTACTGTTCGAAAACAGCACAAGCGACCGGAAAAGCTTCATCTCTTGTCACGAAAATAGAAAGGTCATCCGCATATGCCAACATAAGAGGCCTCACATTGGTATATGGTAGATGCACTGAATATTGTCCGAGCATTCGACGAAGATTCACCAGTAGCGGCTCCAACGAAAGATCATAAAGCATACCTGACAATGGACAGCCCTGTCTGATACCTCGATGAAACGAGATAGGAGCCAGAACCTGTCCTTGATGCTTAATCAAAATCGCTGAATCTCTATACAGTTTCCCGATGATATCGAGCCACCTGGGCGGGAACCCAAATGCCTCGAGAGCAGTCAGGAGATACTCGTGCGAGACGCTATCAAAAGCCTTTTGCTGGTCAAGAGAAATCATGGCCATTTGTGTACCTGTCTGTTCATGGTAGGCAAACAAATGTTTGGCTACCGCGATGTTGTCGTAGATACTACGACCAGGAACACAATAGGACTGTTCCGGGTGTATTACCGAAGCAATCACTGAGCGGAGTATCGCCCCTAATGCTTTGCAGACGATTTTATAGTCCACATTGCATAGGGTTACTGGCCTCCAGTTCCCCATCCTCTGCAAATCTCCTTTCTTTGGAATCAATCGCATAACAGACCTCCTCCAACTAGAAGGAAAGTCTGAATGTGTCTCAACCGCCGAATTGAAGACTTCCAAAAGGTCAGGAATTAATAAATCCCTGAAACGTATGAAGAATTCTGGAGTCAAGCCGTCATAACTAGGTGAAGTGTGTCGCCTTAGATCCTTTGTCGCAGCGATCATATCCTCCAATGAGATTACTGTATCCAGGATCTCCTTGTTGTCTTCAGAGAAAATGGGAATATTCTCAAGAAATTCATGAGTGGTCGAGGATGTTGTCGACGTCGATTCAGAGTAGAGACTACTGTAATAGTCTCGAATAAATTCTGATAGCTGTTGTCCGTTGAGGACTTGTCCAGATTCATCAACTATCGATTCGACTTCACAAGAAGCAGTACGTCGTCTAGTTGCCTGAAAGAAGTACTCGGTTGGAGAATCGCCTTCCCTCAGCCAGCGTGATTGGCTGCGCAGCACAAACTCCAAGCTGTGCTTGTAAGTTTGTGTTGCCAAGCGTTCCTTTATTCTGTTAAAATAAAGAATCAACTCCGGCTGAGTTGGGAGAAGAGCTGCCACCCGAGATACTTCGGCCGACAAGCTAGAAGCTTGATACCCACTTCGATTGAAATTCGCTTCGATAAAAGATCGAATTTGGAGCTTTCCAACATCCCACCATTGACTAAGAAGAGGAAAGTCACCTTTCCTCTCTTGCCAATCGTGCCAGAATTCAGTGAATTCATTGATGAACTGCTCGGAATTCAACAAATAGTTGTTGAATATCCAGTATGCAGTTCTTCTTTCAACTAGAGTGCTGGTTGCCACTACAAGAAGGTGATCGCTAATGGAACACACTTCATGAGTGACACCAACGAAATGTTCTAGTATTCCAGGTGAGACGTAAAGTCTATCGATTCTGGAGCCTGCGAGACTTCCATGGATATTTCGCGAGACCCTCGTGTATGATCTAGTCGTAGGATGCATCCAACGATAGATATCCACGAGTCTGAAAACACGGACAAAATTCCTCAACCGAGTAGCATTGACAGAGTTGAACTCAACTCCGGAATGCCGATCCATTGAGGGATTTAGCGTGCAGTTGAAATCACCTCCGAGGATAGTTTCGCCACTAAAATTCACCAGACAGGATTGAACACTATCAAGAACTTGTCTTGTAATGCCCTGGTCATGAGGAAGGTACACGTTTACTACCTTGATATGTTTGTCTTGAACGACAAAGTCCAAGGAAGAAGCGAAGCCTGGGAAGATATCTGTATAGACAGGAGACGATAGTGTGAATTTGTTGGATACAATGATTGCCACCCCTGAGCCTCGACGAGGCGCAGGTGTGGCAAACATTGCATAGCCAGTGTGCAAATAAGCATAACGCTCAAGTTGTGTATATGTGTCTTGTGTAAAATTCGTCTCCTGTAGAAGGGCGATGTCTATATCGAACATTTTGACATGTTCGATAGTGCTGTGTAACCTTGTATGTGCACTTAAACCCCCGGCGTTGATAGAAGCTATCTTGCACATTCAAAGAGATGAAAAGCTGAAACGATGATGGTACGACGTCTATTGACTAGGAGAATCAACCAAGCGATGCTCCTGTATCAACTCCTGCACCCTCCTATGGAGTCGATCTAACCGGGATATACCGTTGTACTTCCCCTTCTTCTTGCACTCCTCTTGTAGGAGTAGAAGTTGGGGAAGTAGCAATTCCGGCTTCCCCAGCTCCTCCACAAGAATACTCCAGATTTTGCCTGAATTCTTCTTGTACAGGAGCCGGGAAAGAATCCTCGAGATCTTCTCCCTAGAAAGGGTTTCCAAACCCTCCGAGACTTCAAATTGGCTACCAATCGACATGGTGCTACCACACGATTCGTAGCCACTGAAGCTGGAGAGACCAGTCTCATCAAAACCGGTCATATCGCAGTCCGAAAGCTGCTCGAGAGACACTTCCGTGTCTCTCACAACAACCTTCGAGCCGCAAGCACCACTATCGTCCTCCTCCGAGTGGGGCCGTTTTGATGCGACTGGCTTTGCTGGCTCTGGAGGAGGCAGCATCGCCCGGTCCACCTTCGTCTTCCTCCTCGTCCTCCTTTTTTTACCTACTTGGCTATTCGACTCCTCGTCGGAAGTAGCCATGCCTTCGCGTGCCGACGTGGCACCGTTTATAGCCGGAATTTTTTTTGCCTCTAAGACAACTTCAGGCACTTTAGCCACTGGCTGCTCCAAGATAGCAGTCTGAGTGCTAGCAGAAAGTTCCTTCTCCGGAGCCACTACTGTAGCAGTGGTTTCCTTCGAAGGAGCCTTCTGTTCAGCCTTCTTTCCGCTTCTCTTGGGGCAGTCAGCAATAAAATGCCCTACCAAATGGCAAGCATGGCATTTCGCTTCGGTGCCCACGTCTATCCAGTATCTCGAGCCGGATATGCTCAGGTAGAAGCCTGACGGAAGCGTACATCCCTTATTTAAAGTGATGGACGCTTCCCGGCTGGTACCGAAGATACCCCGCCCGAGACCCTCGTCCCCAATTTTGATAGGAATGGCGCGAACCTTTCCATGAACCTTCCCGAATCTCCCAAGGAAATTCGCGAGGTCTTCATGTTGGGCTCGCATAGGGACCCGTGAAAACACGACCTTCGTGGGCTTTTCCCTGAGTGGGAACGGCGCAAGGTGTTTACCATCCACCTCGATGCCCTCAAGCAAAAGCTTGGTAGCGCTTTCGAGGGTTGTGGTATACACCTCAACCATTCCCCCAGCTATTATCCCCATGGAGAATAGCTGCTCACAGGAGATGACGCGGAAGATCGCCTTCAGGTATGCAGTCTGAGGACATCCTCTGATGTGCTCCAACTGCATCCCGTAGCTTTCGTCCTGCCACCTCCCGTCGAAAAAGCCCTGGAGACCCGCACTGGTCTTGGGTCGAGGCTTACCCGCGTCCAATGGGGCTGGACGAGGAGTGATGCCCCTGCTCTGAATTTCAATGTTACTATTGTTCCTGGAACCACCACTTACCTGGGCATACGAAATCCCTGGCACTACAGGTTGGGGTCGTAGTGATGCTGCTGGTCCTACTGGCTGCTTCTTGGAGGCGCTTGAAGAAAGCGGTGGCCTCATTACCAAGCCGTCGGGCTTTGGTGCTGACGACGAAGCCTTTTGGACGACTTCCTTCAGGGTAGGATGCTGTCCTCGAGTCGAAGATGTCGACTCAGCATTTTCTGAAACTGCAGTTACAGATAATGCAGCAATATCTTGAGTTTTTGGAGCTGTTGCTCCAGACTCTTCTCGGGCAGTTGCACTTTTCCAGGCAATTGCCTTGGCCTCTTCACTTGGGCCCTTAATGGCCTTTTCTGTGGGCCCTTGGGGTTTTTTTATAGAAGGAGAAGAAGAACCATTTTTGGTCTTCTTCCTCCTTCCTTTCAATTTGAGGGGATCATCATTCCCCCCAGACTCGTTGCTGCTCGAGCTCATTGTGAGCGCGGCAGAGTAAATTAGAGTTATTTTTTATTATAAGTTTTATTATTTTACTTGTGTCCAAAATTCTTTATTTATCAAAATATTACACTTTTACTTTGCACTAAAAATTTGTCAGTTTTGCCGCGTTGTCATGGCAACGACCGAAATTAAATTAAATTCTTAAAATGTCACAAAATTTTTTGATTTTTCACGATTATTTAAATTTCTTTTTATTAGTTTTTTCAACACAACTTTGAAGAAACAACCTGTGGAACAACACACACACTCAACAATCTCGACTTTCTTGGCTTTTTTGTTATTATAATTACACTGACTTTCAGAAATTTCACGGAGCCTGAATTGACACGTCCGCACTCTTTAGAATAATAATAATTTTTTTTTTTATGTATATAATGACTCTTTAATAGAAAAAATCGTTATAAAATGGCTCTTAAGTATAAAAAAGAAAACAACAAAAAGTGGCTCTGAAAGAAACAAAATGAGAAAAGGCTCTAGATAACTAAAAATTAAATGGGACGCAAAAGGCTCAAACAATTATATAAGACTAAGAAACAATATAAGAAGCTAAATAAGGCACATTAAAAAAGATTAAGCTAACAATATAAAGGAAATGTAAGGTAGAATTTTCACAATAATTTTGAAAATAAAGATTTAGAACCAAAGTCGAGATAAAATGCTAAAATTTAAAATGTGCCTATATTTGCAGATAAGTGGCAGTTCCAAGAAGAGCCCACCAAGAAAAGTTTCCAAAATAGATAACAAGAATTTTTGTAAGAGAACCGAATGCGAAATTTAGAATTTTTTGTTAAAAACATATAATTTTGTCCAATGCCACCGATATCATAGCGTCCCGCGAGGGCAGCCTGTAGTATCATAGACCTCTACAAACTGCCCTCATCATCCCTCCAGCTTAGCATCTCTAACAGAGCACTTGTCCTTCCCACAGCACGTGCAACGATTCCTAAGCGGGGAGAGGCCCCGTGGACTAGTGTTGCAAATGCTGTGGCCTGCTATCACCATCGAAAGACAAGAGCTCCGTCCTGCACCGACGATAGTGGTTGCCATGTGCAGTTGAATGTGTCTGCGTTCGTTGCCAGATATTCAAGACGTAAACGTCTCTTCAATCTGTCAACGAAGTGGCGCTTAAGTGCTTGTGCGTGGTGATGCGGGTCAGTGTTCTGATTCCCATCTCCGGCTCTCATGTAGTACAAGTGAATTGTAGATTTGGCCAGTGTCAACACAAAGCTAATCAAACAATTCACCCGACTACAAACCTTTGGTCCCCATAGAAACGATGTCCTAGTAATGCCGAAATTCGGGTGGATCAACTGACACATATCGCGCACCAGTTCCATTAGACTCTGCAAAGCTGGACAAGTGAAGAACCTGTGAAACAAGGTGCCTTCACCAGAACAAACTGTGCAGATTCTCTGAACCCGCCGGTCGATATGTGACAACTGATTAGGATGCATAAGACTGTGATGCAGCAATTTGAATGCTACATCAGCATCTTTGTAACTAGAAGGATAACTGTAGACTACTCTGCAAGTTATCCCTCCCATCACGCCCATATTCACCCCGAGGTGTGTTCGCCATCTGTTGTATCCTGTATACTCCGGAGGTCTTATTGACATAAGCACGTCACGGAGCACACGTGTTGTAAGTGTGCTGAAAGGTGTGTGAGGCGGTCTGTCTAGAACGAAAGCATCTTCCAACTTAGTGCCAGGGTCACTGGTCCCAAGTTGGCGAAATCTCTCCCGCGCTGAAGTCGCCAGGTCGTGTAGTTGTGGAGTGTTCGTGTTTATTCGACAGTTTCCAGAGATATCAATAATATCTCCGAGAACTGTCAGTGTATGCGTGTCAGCTTCAAAACCTCGAGCATTACTGAACACTGGATCTATTAATTCAGGATTAAACCTGATTGGAATCGACGCGAATTGCGTGTACCGTAGAGCATTCCACTTAAGGTGAAATGCTGGCCTGATTCTGCCCCAGGTCTGAATCGTTGAGATTAGATCCTGCGGCCAGTCACGAGGATAGGGTGGTCGAACAGAGAGCAGGTAGTAATACTCCCCTATGCCGATCCCTCCCAGTACATTCACCCACAGTTGAGAAATCAAGGTGTCTCTCTGGCAGAACACTCGTTGGAATGCACGCACTTGGAGACACCTTGATTTCACAACCAAGTTAGTGAGACCCAATCCACCTATCTTGACTGGCAGGCAGAGCGTGCTTTCAGCAACCCATCGTCTTCCGCACCAAAAGGCGTCTATCGCTTTTGCTTGAAGAAGACCTACGAAGCCTTCATCAAACGTCTCAGACTTTAGCAGATGAACGATGGACGAGGTAATCAAATAGTTTATTACGACTGACCTTCCCATTAGGGATAGAGGAAACAGTCGACTACGCCATGAGTTAACAGCTCTAGAGAGTTTCTCAAGAGCGATGCGGCTATTATTTGATTTACTCTCGCGTCCGATATACACACCTAAATACTTCAGGCAAGTATTAGTCCATTGGATGTTCAGTGGAGTATCTGTACGATCTCTCCACCTTCCACACCACAAGCCTTGACTCTTGCTAAGGTTGATTTTAGCGCCCGCTATACGTTCGTACTGTTCGAAAACAGCACGAGCGACCGGAAAAGCTTCATCTCTTGTCACGAAAATAGAAAGGTCATCCGCATATGCCAACATAAGAGGCCTCACATTGGTATATGGTAGACGCACTGAATATTGTCCGAGCATTCGACGAAGATTCACCAGTAGCGGCTCCAACGAAAGATCATAAAGCATACCTGACAATGGACAGCCCTGTCTGATACCTCGATGAAACGAGATAGGAGCCAGAACCTGTCCTTGATGCTTAATCAAAATCGCTGAATCTCTATACAGTTTCCCGATGATATCGAGCCACCTGGGCGGGAACCCAAATGCCTCGAGAGCAGTCAGGAGATACTCGTGCGAGACGCTATCAAAAGCCTTTTGCTGGTCAAGAGAAATCATGGCCATTTGTGTACCTGTCTGTTCATGGTAGGCAAACAAATGTTTGGCTACCGCGATGTTGTCGTAGATACTACGACCAGGAACACAATAGGACTGTTCCGGGTGTATTACCGAAGCAATCACTGAGCGGAGTATCGCCCCTAATGCTTTGCAGACGATTTTGTAGTCCACATTGCATAGGGTTACTGGCCTCCAGTTCCCCATCCTCTGCAAATCTCCTTTCTTTGGAATCAATCGCATAACAGACCTCCTCCAACTAGAAGGAAAGTCTGAATGTGTCTCAACCGCCGAATTGAAGACTTCCAAAAGGTCAGGAATTAATAAATCCCTGAAACGTATGAAGAATTCTGGAGTCAAGCCGTCATAACCAGGTGAAGTGTGTCGCCTTAGATCCTTTGTCGCAGCGATCATATCCTCCAATGAGATTACTGTATCCAGGATCTCCTTGCTGTCTTCAGAGAAAATGGGAATATTCTCAAGAAATTCATGAGTGGTCGAGGATGTTGTCGACGTCGATTCAGAGTAGAGACTACTGTAATAGTCTCGAATAAATTCTGATAGCTGTTGTCCGTTGAGGACTTGTCCAGATTCATCAACTATCGATTCGACTTCACAAGAAGCAGTACGTCGTCTAGTTGCCTGAAAGAAGTACTCGGTTGGAGAATCGCCTTCCCTCAGCCAGCGTGATTGGCTGCGCAGCACAAACTCCAAGCTGTGCTTGTAAGTTTGTGTTGCCAAGCGTTCCTTTATTCTGTTAAAATAAAGAATCAACTCCGGCTGAGTTGGGAGAAGAGCTGCCACCCGAGATACTTCGGCCGACAAGCTAGAAGCTTGATACCCACTTCGATTGAAATTCGCTTCGATAAAAGATCGAATTTGGAGCTTTCCAACATCCCACCATTGACTAAGAAGAGGAAAGTCACCTTTCCTCTCTTGCCAATCGTGCCAGAATTCAGTGAATTCATTGATGAACTGCTCGGAATTCAACAAATAGTTGTTGAATATCCAGTATGCAGTTCTTCTTTCAACTAGAGTGCTGGTTGCCACTACAAGAAGGTGATCGCTAACGGAACACACTTCATGAGTGACACCAACGAAATGTTCTAGTATTCCAGGTGAGACGTAAAGTCTATCGATTCTGGAGCCTGCGAGACTTCCATGGATATTTCGCGAGACCCTCGTGTATGATCTAGTCGTAGGGTGCATCCAACGATAGATATCCACGAGTCTGAAAACACGGACAAAATTCCTCAACCGAGTAGCATTGACAGAGTTGAACTCAACTCCGGAATGCCGATCCATTGAGGGATTTAGCGTGCAGTTGAAATCACCTCCGAGGATAGTTTCGCCACTAAAATTCACCAGACAGGATTGAACACTATCAAGAACTTGTCTTGTAATATCCTGGTCATGAGGAAGGTACACGTTTACTACCTTGATGTGTTTGTCTTGAACGACAAAGTCCAAGGAAGAAGCGAAGCCTGGAAAGATATCTGTATATACAGGAGACGATAGTGTAAATTTGTTGGATACAATGATTGCCACCCCTGAGCCTCGGCGAGGCGCAGGTGTGGCAAACATTGCATAGCCAGTGTGTAGATAAGCATAGCGCTCAAGGTGTGTATACGTGTCTTGTGTAAAATTCGTCTCCTGCAGAAGTGTAATGTCTATATCGAACATTTTGGCATGTTCGATAGTACTGTGTAGTCTTGTATGAGCACTTAAACCCCCGGTGTTAAGACAGCCTATCTTACACATTCACAGAGATAAGAAGCTCAAACGATGATGGTCCGACGTCTATTGACGAGGAGAATCGACCAAGCGATGCTCCTGTATCAACCCCTCCACCTTCCTATGGAGTCGATCTAACCGAGATATCCCGTTGTAATTCCCCTTCTTCTTGCACTCCTCTTGTAGGAGTAGAAGTTGGGGAAGTATCAATTCCGGCCTCCCCAGCTCCTCCACAAGAATACTCCAGATTTTACCTGAATTCTTCTTGTACAGGAGCCGGGCAAGAATCTTGGAGATCTTCTCCCTAGGAAGGGTTTCCATCCCCTTCGAGACCTCAAATTGGCTACCAGTCGAAAAGGTGCTACCACACGACTCGTAGCCACTGAAGCTCGAGAGACCAGTCTCATCAAAACCGGTCATATCGCAGTCCGAAAGCTGCTCGAGAGACACTTCCGTGTCTCTCACAACAACCTTCGAGCCGCAAGCACCACTATCGTCCTCCTCCGAGTGGGGCCGTTTTGATGCGACTGGCTTTGCTGGCTCTGGAGGAGGCAGCATCACCCGGTCGACTTTCTTCCTCCTCGTCCTCCTTTTTCTGCCTACATGGCTAATCGACTCCTCGTCAGAAGTAGCCATGCTTTCGCGTGCCGACGTGGCGCCGTTTACAGCCGTAATAATTTTTGCCTCAGAGACAATTTCAGGCACTTTAGCCACTGGCTGCTCCAAGATAGCAGGCTGAGTGCTGGCAGAAAGTTCCTTCTCCGGAGCCACTACTGTAGCAGTGGTTTCCTTCGAAGGAGCCTTCTGTTCAGCCTTCTTTCCGCTTCTCTTGGGGCAGTCAGCAATAAAATGCCCTACCAGATGGCAAGCATGGCATTTCGCTTCGGTGCCCACGTCTATCCAGTATCTCGAGCCGGATATGCTCAAGTAAAAGCCTGATGGAAGCGTGCACCCCTTATTCAAGGTAATGGACGCTTCCCGGCTGGTACCGAAAATACCCCGCCCGAGACCCTCGTCCCCAATTTTAATGGGAATGGCGCGAACCTTTCCATGAACCTTCCCGAATCTCCCAAGGAAATTCGAGAGGTCTTCATGTTGGGCTCGCATAGGGACCCGCGAAAACACGACCTTCGTGGGCCTTTCCCTGAGTGGGAACGGCACAAGGTGTCTACCATCCACCTCGATGCCCTCAAGCATAAGCTTGGTAGCGCTTTCGAGGGTTGTGGTATACACCTCAACCATTCCCCCAGCTATTATCCCCATGGAGAATAGCTGCTCACAGGAGATGACGCGGAAGATTGCCTTCAGGTATGCAGTTTGAGGACATCCTCTGATGTGCTCCAACTGCATCCCGTAGCTCTCGTCCTGCCACCTCCCGTCGAAAAAGCCCTGGAGACCCGCACTGGTCTTGGGCCGAGGCTTACCTGCGTCCAATGGGGCTGGACGAGGAGTGATGCCTTTACCTACAATTTCTAAGGCTGGCTGACTCTTGGAACCACCACTTACCTGGGCGTATGAAATCCCTGCAACTAACGCCGGGGATCGTGGTGCTGCTGGTTGTCTTGTTGCTGATGCCTGTGGCTTCAGCTGCTTCGAAGCATTTGCCTTCGCTGCAGAAAGCGGTGGCCTCATGACAAGACCGCTAGGCTTTTGCGCTGAAGCCGAAGCCGTTTCAACGACTTCCTTCAGCGTTGGACGTTTTGGGCTTGCGCCCCTCGGTAGTTCATTTGCCAAAGCTGCAGCTACCGATGCTGCAGAAATAGCTGCAGCATCCGGAGGTGCTGCTCCAGGTTCTTCAGAGATAGTGGTCTTCTGCATTCCTGCAATCTTCTTCGACGGAGTTGGCTGGACTTTCTTGGCCTCTTCAATAGGGCCCTTGATGGCCTTTTCTGTGGGCCCTGTTATCATTTGTTTAGAGGAGGAGGAAGAAGCCTTTGTATTCTTCTTCCTCCTTCCGTTTAGTTTCAGGGGATCATCAGTCCCCCCAGAATCGCTGCTGCTCATTTTGAGCACAGCAGAAGAGGTTTATTATTTAGTATTTGAAAATACTATCTTAAAATTTTTTAATTGTTTTTGTTTCTACCAGACCTTGCTTAAATTGTAGAAATTATTTCTCTCCTTCAAACACTTAAAATTTTTTTCACGGTTGCCATGTTGTCATGGCAACGACAAAAATGAATTAAAAATTCCAAAACTGTCAAACTTTTGCACTTTTTTCACAATAATTTTTTTAATTTTTCAATACTTTTTTTGCAGTTATACTTTCACTAGGCACAATATATGATACACACTAAATTCAATGTCACTTTTGAACAATTATACAGGTTTTCCCTAGTTTTTTCCGTTATAATTCTTTATTATTTGTGGAGCTATTAGGTGACGCGTTCGCTCTCTTCAGAAATAATAATAATAATAATAATAATAATAAGTTTATTTCACAATAAATTCTTTTCTTAATTTCATTCTAACTATATTGTACTAAATAAACGTCAACAATGACCCCGAGGTCGTCTGTCGAGTTGGCAATACACCTGTGTTATTTCTATTTCTAACTAATTGAAAAGTAAACAAACTATATGAAAAAGAAAATGAAAAAAAAGCAAAAAAAAACAAAAAAATAGATAAAAAAAATTAAGTCAGCTCCTAAATTAAATTTAATTAAAAACTATTGAATATGGAGTATTTAAACTTTATGCTTTAATAGCTTTGAAGCAGTACAAGTTGATAGCTAACAATTAAACTCATCGATCAGAATTTGTCGGAACTTCCAGGCTAGCTTGGCATATGTATATAGGGCTTCATAATCGTTGCCGTTTAAAAGTGATATAACTTCTTCTTCTGTGAGGCTGCTTTTTCCAAAAGCTATGACTCTGAATTCTCTGAGGATTGGGCAGATTGCTAGGTAGTGCATCAAGTCTTCATCCTCGTGCAAATTACATAGTGAGCACATAGATCCACCCTCCGTACGCCATGGACTGGCATTCAGAGGGAGCATTCCGCATCTGTACATCAATATCAGTCGTATTTTCATCCTGGGAAAATCATCTCTGAAGTAGTTTAACTCGCCCAAATTATAGTTCAATTTGTCATAAAACCCGTGTCGCACTGTGCGTTTTGCTCTATCTTGCGCTTTCGCCCTTAACCACTTTTCTTCCTTTTCTATAATTTCCGTCAGAATTATTGTCAACCTTTCAGTATTTAGCCCCGCCGGCTCAAGCTGCACCCCATGTTTCTCAGCAAGATCTAACCATTCTTCGAACCAGTATGTTCTCTTCTCTATAGCTTTCTTTGCTAAAAATTGAGGTAGTCTGCTTTCGCTGTAGGAGCCCAAGACCCTAAGTATGTACGTGAAGTGGCATTTGAGGGTGTATACGTATAAGTTCGGGAGGCCAGATTCTAACACGATTGCGTAGTTAGGTGTTCTTCTTGGTAGTGAAAAAACCTTCTTAATAAAAAAACGCTGTAATTTCTCTACCTCTTCATACTCCTTGAAGCCCCAGACTTGTGATCCATAGCACATTAGCGTTCTAGATACCGCTGAATACATCCTGAATTTAGAAGAGTGGTTTATTTGTTCGTTCCTTATAAAGCTATTCCACGTGCTATTGAGAGTCGCTTTAGCTGCGTTTAGCCGTTCCCTTAAGTGTTCCTTCATGACCAGTTTTGGAGTTAAAGTGATTCCTAGGTATTTATATTTATTGACGACTTCAATGCCCTCTCCACGGTAAGTCCAATTCTCTGCGACCGCTCTTCTGCCTCCCCCTTTCTGGAATATCATTATCTTCGACTTATTCAAATTAAGCACCAGGTTCCATCTTTGACAGTATTCTTCTAATTTATCTATCATATTCTGCAATTCTATGGGTTTCTCTGCCATCAGTACCAAATCATCCGCGTATAGAAGGGTCTTAATAACATATCCATCAATGTTTACTCCGCCATGCATGAGGTCATCGATATCATTCATGAACAGAGCAAATAACAATGGGCTCATCAAGCATCCCTGCCTGAGTCCCGTGTTGGTGCAAAATTTCCCTGATAGTGAGTTACCACCCCACACTTGCGCACTGGTGAACTGATATAGGCCCTGTACAAATTTTATAAATTTAGTGGAGACCCCAATCTCATAGAGTTTGTAGAAGAGTGCCGCTCGGTCAATCGTATCAAATGCCGCTTTAAAATCCACGAAGAATGCATAGACTTTTCTTCCTTTTTTTCGCAGTTTTATTTTAACGATGTTAAGAAGGTTAAATATGTTGTCTATCGTCGAGTATCCTGGCCTGAATCCAGCTTGAGATTCTTTCAATATGCCGTGACTTTGTTCCCATAAAACTAGCCGGTTGTTTGCAATACCAGTCAGGAGTTTTACAACAGCATCCATAAAAGACAGTCCTCTATAATTTTCCGGAAGATTTGGATCTCCCTTCTTATAGATAGGGAAGATAATTGAATTTGTGAAGCTATCTGGTATGTTCCCACTGTCGAATATGTTGTTGAAAGCTCTTACCATCTTATTTAGGAATTCTATAGGAGCATATTTATAGAATTCGTATGGAACTCGATCAGGTCCTGGTGCCTTATTATCTTTTGCTTTCTGTAGAGTTGATAGGAGTTCACATAATACAATTTCGTCATCCAAAATTGCATCCTCAACATATGGTGCCGCATATAGGATCGGATTAGCACAGACAGGTCGGTTCAAAAGTTCTTCAAAATGATTTTTAAGATTAGAAATGGAGAGGTTGTTCCCTGTTATAAATCTACTACCCCTGATCTCCCTTACCAGAGACCAGAACTCTTTGCTATCCCGTACGGTGGCAAATTTACGCGCCAGTTCTTCATAGTACGATTGTTTTTTCTTCCTGCACAAATCTTTGAAATTTCTATTCTCCAGTATATACATACCCTTTTCGAAATCCGTATTGTGTTTTCTATATAGATTAAGCCACTTGAATGATTTTTGTCTCGCCTTTTGGCATATCGTGTCGAACCATTTACTTCTATATATCTTACGATGTGCAGGGTCCACCTTAATAGCCGCGCCTTCAATTGTTTTTACTAGTTCGTTTACTGACGTTTCATTTGGAAGATCCATTATTGCGACCTCTAGTTTTCTCTGATATCGGCTTACATTTTGTGTTTTCCACTCAAGTTTAGGTAGTAGCTTCATATCTGCTCCTGAGTTTGTGAGACCCATTTTGCTGTTTACGGTGCATACTAATTCCACTGGAAGGTGATCCGAATAACTTTGATTCTGGATAAAAAGTCTTTTAATATTTGAAGTCAAAGTGTGGCTGATAGCTATTACATCATTCACTGAACTTCCTATTGTATTGATGAATGTATATTCTCCTGTGAAGTCTCCTGGTGTTCGTCCATTTAATATAATTAGTCCCTGGTCATCGCAGAGCTCTATAAATTTTCTTCCCCTGCTGTTTACTATTTTGTCTTTTGATTTCCTGGTCAAGGTAAGATTATAATTTGATATCCCAAGCTCAGATGGTATCTCTTGTTCTTCTCCTATTCTTACGTTGAAGTCGCCAAGTATTATTAAATTTTCTAAGCAAAGTGTTTCTACACATTCCGTCAATGTTAAGAAATCTGTCTCCCAGTTGTTGCAGTTAAGGTAGGTGGGTATTATAAATAAAGCCCGTGTATTTACATTAATTGCTAGTACTACACATCTATTTATGTATTGAAATTTGACAGCGTTACTGAAACTGCAGCTTTTTTTGACTCCATAAACGCATCCACCCTTTGCTCTACCATATGGTGTTGATCTTGTTGCACCTACCCAGCAAAGCTCAAAATCTCCAAAATACTTGTTGTAATTAATTATATCTCTTTCGACTATATGAGTTTCGTAAAGAAAAAAGATATCGTATTTGTATCTCTTTCGACTATATGAGTTTCGTAAAGAAAAAAGATATCGTATTTGTGTACATACTCCCAAAAGCCTGGAAATATCAACTTATTCTTTAAGCCTGCAATATTGTATGTTAAAATATTTAAATCTAAAAATTCATCCATCAAATTATTGCATTTTAATTCCTTATAGCTATCTAATCCTAAACTACGACAGACGTCTATTCCCTAATCTAATCTAAGTGCAGTCTCATTTTCATCGTGGCCATACGTGTTGTTATGACAAGCCTCTGCATTTTCTATTACTTCCCGCACTTTCTCCGTTGATCCATAGATATCCCCAAGCAATTTCAATGCATCGCCTTTGTGGTGATTCAATTTGCCATCAATTATTGAAAATGCATTTTTTTCAACTATTAAACGATCACCTCTAACCCAAACATTCTTCTCAGCGCTGATAGTGCGAAGGCCTTTGGTATTTTCAATAGGAGAGACCGTTTTTTCCTCACAGTTAGTGGATAATCTCTCTCTATTTGGACGTTAGTTCCCTTAAGTTTACCTGTTTTCTGCAGGATCCGTTTCGCAGCTATCATAGAGTTCATCTCCACCAGTATAGGGGGGGGTGGAATTATTCCTAGGTCCGATCTTGTATGCCATCTCAATTCCCAATGGTTCCGGGATTCCCAGCATATCGTTACATAGATTTCGAATTGCTTCTAATGGCCTTTCATCATTTTTTATCTTCATTCCCTTAATAATTAGATTATTTCTCTTAAGCCGCTGCTCTAGTTGATCAATTCGGTTAAGTAGTTTTCTTTCTCTGATGACTAGCGTATTGCATTGTTGACTCCAATCGGGCACATTCATTTTTAATACTTGTAAAGTCATCTCGCACTGCTGCAATATCCTCCTTCGTTGCGAGCCCCTCAGCTTTAATGGCTTGTTTTACAGCCTCCACTAACAAGTGCATGTCACCCGCTTGCGTAGTAGACTTTGTCTGTTTTCTTACTCGATTGTCTGAATTCTCCGGGGAAGTTTGATCGATACGTCGTTTTTCTGCTACGTGGTTATTTTTATGTTCCATAATATTCTCCTATTTTGCGAGCAGTTAATAGATCCGATGTGCCTGCAGTGTAGTTAATGACAGAGTCCACAAGTATTGTGTAACCCGATGGCCGCGGTGTAAATTTCTAGGTTAAGATTGTGTGTTTTGCTTATGCTCTAAATATACCAATTTGTTATTTTTTTTTCGGTGTCCAAGGATGGAATTAGATCAATCCAGTAATTGGCTTCTATATATTCAGCTTCTAAAGTTGTCCTTGGGTACTGAGTTCAAGTATTGCAGCATCCAGCAGTCAAGGTGTTCCGTGCAATCCAATCAGATAAAAAATGGTATTAGTCTCAGGTTATGAATTTAGCTTCAGCAGAAACATATACAAGGTATGAGCAACCTAAGTTTTTACCTGGATAAATAGGTGTTTATTTTTATAAACAAAGAAATTTATGGTCCCTCTTGCCGCTATATTTGCTGTCAGTGTCGCTTTGAGCTTTTTTTTATTTTAAACTACTAAATAGTGCTTCTTTAACAAATATTTCACTGTGTGTTGATTTATAGTTTTTAAATGAATGAAAAGTGCTTCAAAATTCAAGGAAAAAAAATCGAATTATAATTAATTTCTGATTATTTTGAGCAGACCTAATATTTGTTTGACAGTCTTGACAGTAAGAAGCAGCGTTGCCAACTCCGTTGTCTCTATATTCTAAGGTTGAACATCCTCGTATAATATTAAACTTTATTTTGATTTTTGCATGTCCGTCTCTCCGTCCATCCATTTGTCTGTCATTCTGTACTCGCTTACTTAGAGAAATTGTAGATTTAAGTTCGAAAATGGGACAAATCAGGCATCCCATTCCGGGTGCTCCGATTCAAAAATTATAATTTTTTACGTATACTGTGAAAACGATCGGTTCTAGACGTACTTCAGAATATAAATTCGTTGAATTTGGTTACAATTAGTTTTACTATTTACAGGTCTTTCAAAGGAGACCACTGGTACTGTGAACTAAGATCAGATTTGTTTTTCTCCAATTTTACCATATTTGCATAGGGCGTTCAAGTCATATTTGAATTTGTTTGTTGCATTGAGAAACCATCCTGAAACCTCTGTAGAAAAGCTTTCTTCATATATAAAGCTGTTATTTTGAAATAGCAATTGTCAAACTGAGTTGCAAAGTTTCAGCAGGTTTTGAAAATGAATCAAAGTTTCTCTTTCAAAATCTTAAACAAAAAGGACTTTTTTTTCGAATGAAATGACTTATTCTAACATCGAAAAAATTGTATTTCCTTCTTTATTGTTTACAATTAAATGGTTTTAGATGATGACACATGACGTATACCATGAAATAACATTTTGAATCCACTGGTTGCCCAGTTCGGGAACCTTTTCATGGAGTAATGTCTTAATTTCTGTTAATAAAAAAGCGAAACGTTTTAAAACGTATCTTGTTATACAGGAGTAGATCTTCGCACTTACTCTCCATTCAAGTCAAGTCAAGTGTGCTTGCGCTTATTCAAATTCTTCACTGTCTTCCTTCTATGGATTTAATTGATGATTTTCCTCATCCTACGGATTTGATTTATTTAGGGCGTTGGAGCTTATCTTTGACTCTCAGTTCAATTTGTTGTCTTCGCTTTTCTTCTTTTTGATCCTTGGTTTGGGTATTGTTCACTTCTCATGTTATTCTGTGTTCTTCAGCTGCAGTTTCCACACAGCACAAATGTATCCATGGTATGTTACCGGGAAGTCCTGTTAGGATATATGAATTGTCCGTGGGAGATCCCGTCCGGTCCCAGTTAACAACTTAGGACGGACATCCCTGGGAGTGACGAATGTCCGGGGTTGGAATGTCCCTGGTAGATCCCATGCACTTTCCACAGGATTTCCTGTGGACAACGCATTCAATATTGTAAAATTCCCGCTGCAAGCGTACCTAGGACGTCTTACGGATATCCTAGTCTGTTGGCAGGATGTACGGGATTTTTTGAGATCTTTTGGGATTATAAAATGCTTTTTATGGGTAGGCATTTTCACAAAAAAAAAAAATAATTATAATGGCTGGAAAGTATATGCCAGAGGTGTATGTACTTGCACAAAGCATAAATTCAATATATTTAACACAAAAATTACTGAAAAATAACATTCTGAAATGTACAACTAACAAACTTTGCCAAAACAAGAAGAAATTGCAGAATTCTAATATAGATTCACGCATGTAGCTTGGATTAAAAACCGCAGTTCTCATATGGCTTCTTTCAATACATATTTTGCTGTTCTGTTTTTGTTCTCCAAAAACGACACACGGAAGCACGCCAAGCAACAAATTAGTGTTTTCACCAAAGAACTACGCAAACCACGAGAATCAGATAACATACCGAAATAAATTCTGGAAGGGGAAAAAACAAAACAAAATTGTTCTGCACATCCCGTATGTATTTGTATATAAAATATTGCGAATGTTCCCATGGAGCGTAGTTGCGGGATATTCCAGGGAATAACTTATGAGAAATTTCTAATAAATCTTTCCTGTTTGTCCCGGGAAAGCTATTGGATCTTTGGGACAAACATGAGATCCTGGGTAATTTTGTGCTGAATGGGCTGCATGCTGAGTCACATCAGCTGTAATGTATGAATTTCTCGCAAGAGTTTGTTATTTTGGCAGCGACTGGGATGGAGTAAGGATTTGATGTTTAGGGGAGTTTTAGGAAGTTAAGGACTAGAAGGTTCCTATTTTGACAGGTTTCATCAGAGACATTCCCGGGTTCTTGAATGGTTTATTTGGTATTACCCCCTGTAGTAATCCCCTTTAGTGTTATAAAAACTTATTCTACCTTCATGGAGATAGATCTTTCTAGCATCTGGCTGTGTCAAAAGCAAGGGTGACAGGTATTTGAAATTTGGCGGTATAAGAAGATCCGGCAAGTTGTTTATGGTTTATCAGATATTCCTTGGTAGGAGTTATATTGGCTGCCTCGTATAATACTTCATTGCAATAGTATTTTCCGTTGGCTCTTCTATGGGGTGTTGTGCAAGCTCTAAGAATCTTTCTTTCGTGCTTGCTAATGCGGACCATATAAATGAAGGAAATTGTGTGCCATATGGGAAAGCAATAAGCGATGACAGGCCTTATTAGTTGCTTGTACATTAGTAGTTTTGTCTAGGTTGTGAGCTCGTCGTTGACATTGATTATAGGGCTTATAAGGCTGTACGCGAAAGTTGCTTTGCATGGTTATTGAATTGTAAACAAACAAACCGGCATTGTAAAATATAAAATTTTATTTTTATGTTTATTTTTATAACTATTCACTTCAAATTTATTTGAAACACAGTAAAATTGCATGTGAAGAAAAGTCAAATTTCAAACGCCTACCGGTAGAGTATACATAAAAGCAACTTAGCAATGAAAATTTTTAAACTGAATAATGCAATTTTTAAGTTTAACTTTTGTTGTTGGTAGATAAAATAGGAACATAAAAAATACAACTTTATTGTATTAATTAGTTAACTCTACTTTTTATTGATATGAAAATAAGTGCATTCTTGTGTGTGCGTGCTTATTTTGCGATGGGACTGCAGCTTCTCTTGTTTTAAAACACTCCATAAAGTAATTGCGAATATTTAAGCCGGCAGATGTAGAACTCGGAATTTCATTATCATCTTCACTGGTTACTGGCAACAACTCCTGGACATAAAATCGTAGTATTCTGTAACAATCGAAATTTTTTAGTTAATTCAATTCAAACTTATTTTACATGCAAAGAAATGTGTTTTTGCAAGACGAAGTTAGTAGCGAAGTGAAATGTGTTGCACACTTCTGATTGCGTTCGAATAGTGCCTATTTTTAGGCGAAAATGATTTTTAAATGTAGACTATTGGTTATTCTACATATATATATGTAGATGTGCCCAGAATCATTTACATCTTAGCCTTAGCCCACAGGGGGAAATTTTTATGCAGTTTTTAGGGGTGAGGATTATTTGGCGGTAGGAAAATTCCGTGCTACCAAAATTAGGGAGTACGGATATCGCATATCAATACTACTGTAAACAAATTAGCTCCGGCCATTTTGAAATTGCAAAATTTCAGAAATTTCTGATCAGACGGCTGTGCAGATCAGCGTTGCCATTTCCTTTGAAAAACCGGTGGTATATTGGATTGAAAAAGTGTGGAAGAAAGGAAAAAAGTGTGGTAGAAAATGTAAAAGCGATCTGTAATAAGATCAGTAATAAAACACTTATTACAAAAGAGAAAACAAAACAGAAACCAAACAAATATTCATAGTCACAAAATTACCAAAATTTCCAATTATATAAAAATAAAAAATAGATCAGAATTAATTAATTCTAAGGGCGGCTCAAAAATGGTTGTTACTTCGTGCATTTCTTTACAAAATATTGTAATTTCTACGGTTTTTATTTCCAAACGATTTTTTGTTTGTTTTTTATTTCGATTAAGGAAGAAAATATCCTTTCAGCAGTAGCACTACTATGAGGTAAGGATTCCAAGATACACATATATTCGCTGTTCCTTGAACATGAATTCTTCGAACATAAAAATTTCTTTAGCCAACTTTTTTTAGCCTTTTATTAAATCTCTTTCAAAATATTCTTGGATTTTATCGTTTGAAAAAATTTGCAAAGACCTCCATTGATGGTTCAGTATTTCTGAGGAGGCTACATTAAATGGACATACTTCTAAAATGGAAAGAATAGTGTAGGAAGTTCTCCTTCTTGAATTTTTTTAGGATTTATGTACTCTAGCAGACACAGCCTGGCTATATTGAAAATCAAATATTTAATGTAGTTCTACTGAAGAAGATTCTGTTTAATTTTACCAACATCTAATATATCTGGTATTTTTTGATTGTGTTGCTCAAACTCTAGTCCAAAGAACATGTTTGAAAATGGTAGATGAACATTTGAATCTTTGTAATTAACAGAAAGATTGACGTTTTCACATTGAAACATATTTTGCAAAATATTAAAAAACGTGTATGTAATCGAAGAATATAGTAAATAAATCACGGACAGAGGCAATCCACAAACATCGATATAATAAATTAAAGACAAAAAAAGTGTGGTAGGTTTTGACCTTTGCGTGGAAGATATGGAAGAATTGAAATATTTGAAAACTTGTGAAAGAGTGGCAACGCTGGTGCAGATGCTTACCTGTGGTTTGAGGTGATAATATAATAATTTAATAATCATTACGTGTTGTGAATTTGCGATACAGTTATTGTCTATATCAAAAACTGTGACTTAATTGAACACGCAGACAATTAATTTCGGTAATCATATAAGGAACTACGCAGAGCAACATTAAAGTGCTTACACTTCTTAGTACCTTCCTTTCTTCCCTAAAAATTTCTCGTGTGGGAAGGCCCTTAGAAAGGAGATGTCTCTACTTGCACAATAATGTGATAAAAACTTTTATTTAATGGTACAAATAAAAATTTTCAAACTTATAATGTAAAAATGATTAAAAACTAAATCAAAAATTATGTCCAGCTATTGAAAATTCTCTTATTAGAAGCTGTAAGGCTGGAAATATCAAGTGAAATTCAAGTAGCGACATCTCCTTCCTAATACGTAAATTATTCTGGCCACTTCTATTATATAAATAATCAATGTGTATGTACACTCATCCACAAAACCGAATAATTAAATTACGTGCTTTCGGGGTGCTTTTGTGAATGTTCCTTAGAAATAATTAAATTAGGTATAGAAGCTTAAATGGAGTTATGTAAGTGAAACTAGTGTAAATTCTGCCAATGTAAAGAGCAGTCATCTTAAACGAAGACTGTTTAAATGAAAATGATCCTTGCTATCTAACACTGACATCGACATCGCATTCTTCCAAGTCCGTTTGGCAGTATAAGTGATGAAAGATTGGTGGAATAAATAATGGCAAGGGATGTTAATGAGTATCAACTCCCCAGGATGTCGTCGTCTGGAAATAAATGCAGAATACTCGGACTAGGATACTTATGATGAAATACTACTTTCTCATTTGAAAAGCTGTTCGTCACCTATCATCAAAGAGCACCAAATTAAAAAAGAACTAACTGTGGTATTGCATTTACCACTATTCATATATACAGGGTCTTTCGAATTGAGTTTTCAAAAGTACGCGCCTGTGTAACACACTTCAAACATCAAACGCAACCATATTATATGTCATTTTGACAGCTGAAGGTTTGCCATTTATAAAAATAGAGTCGTGTACTTTTTCGAAAATGATATTGGAAGAGCCATAATCGTAACGGTACCAGATATCGCGACATGATCACAACTTTTTTATGCCCAAAGCTGGAAAATATTGATACTGAAGACATGTGGTTTCAACAAGATGGGGCTACAGCCAGAGAAACTTTACAATTACTGCATACAAAATTTCCAGACCGTGTTATTTCCAGATTCGGTGACGTGAATTGGCCTTCAATATCCTGTGATTTGACACCGTTTGACTTCTTTCTCTGCGGTCATGTGATAGGACAGGTCTACAAGGATAATCCTTGAAACGCTGAAGCATTGAAAGCAGAAATTATTCGAGTTATTGGTGAGATAGAGGCGCGACTATGCCAGAATGTGATTGAAAATTTTGATAAAAGAATCCAGTACTGTAGAGACGCAAGGGATGGTCACATGGGAGATATCACTTTTAGAGTATAAATGGCAAACATTGTATTTCAAAAATAATTAAAAACTTTTTCAGTTTCAATTCAAATTGTATGTCTTTTAACTATTTACTTTTGAAAACTCAATTTGAAAGACCCGTTATATTTAAAATGGTTTCTGGGAACTACGATATTTCTAGTGGCCAGAAAACAGCACGATTACGTTCTACAAGATTTTAATATATTTGTATTTCAATTTTGAAGTATATAAAGTGGGTGGTATAGGCTTTTTTGCAATTGAGGATAGTTCGTGTCACTAGAACACAAAGATGTCTATTTTCCCACCCGAAAACTTACAAATGTGGTAGCAGAATGCTGACGTGCCGATCGCATTCGACGAACCGGTATGCTAGGTCGACTGGATATAACTGCAATCACCACAGCCATCTTCAAAATATTTGGAAATTTAATACGGCAATGCCTACAGAAATTTAATCTTGAACCTGCAGATGCTGCATAGGAAAACTATCGCCCTTAAATGCAATAACTACTCATTCCAGGTATTAAAATCTATGTAAAACGTTAATAAAAATTTGCTTGGAGAACTGGAGTTCAGGCAAACTAACATTCTTTGGATAGTGTATATGGTTTTTCAAAGTTCACATTATGTATATGTACCTACTTCGGGTCTTATCATCTTATTATTTATGGAGAAGAGGAGTCACTGCGGGAAACGTGTCCTTCATCCATCGCAGTCAGTTATTTATGTACTTTCATCTAGGCAGGTTAAACGAACGAGATTTTCTTTATATAGATACATATTATTACTCTTGTTTTTTTTCGTTAACATACGATGATCTACTATATAGTTAAAACCTACAGTATAATTGATCAATTTTTGTGGCAATATAGATTCCACATAGAGAGAAAAAATAGCAGCAACCACAGCAGTTCTCACCCAATGACTTAATGATTTGCGTCAATTCAATTGTATGCAGCTTTTACCAACTCCTATGGAAAATAGCAGGCAAATATATAGAAATAAATCCAGTTATTGATTTAGCTACGCTAACTTGCAGTAGGTACTCGTAGGGTGGACATGATATTGTAAAAATTAACGATAGTAAAAGAAAGCGATAGCGAGTACCTAACAAAGCTTAACATTGCTCAAATGCAAGCAGCAAGCTCTCTATATTTTAGAAACTGCCGCCGCTCAAGATCCAGAATCACCTTGGATGGATGAATTGATGAGAGCTTGAGAAATCTAAAGACTTATGCGCAATTTCTCTTAAATATCTCAACCGGACGTTCTTACAAAATTTAATATTAGCCCCAAACTTTCCCTACCCGCTTCATGCAGTTCATCTAGGAGGTGTGAGCCAAGGAATCTATAACGCTTACCGGAGAGAGCCGGACAGTAGTAAAGAAAGTGAGTCAGCGTTTCGAATTGCTCTCCGCATCTTCTGCATACAGCAGCATTATCAACAAGTCCCATCCTGTATAAGTTACCCCTGAGATATGAGTTCCCAATAAGAATTGACACTAGGGCTCTCAAGTTAGGCTTGTTAAGACCAAGCAGCTTTTTTGTAAAGTTTGGGGTATACCCACAATTGTAGATCTACCCGAGCGGTCATCTAAACAAAAACTGTGTAGGCAGTCGGCCAAAGCGAAAATGTTAGATGCAAGGACAAACTCGTCCGCCTTTATCGCTAATATAGGACAGTTATCCCGTTACTCTGAGAAAGAGAATTTAGGGTGGTTTTATAGTCCTATTCCAGTTTGTAGGTTGTGAAGGGTGTCGACAGCATCAACTTTAATCTGACTACTTCTGCACCGAATTTAGTAAATATCCAACAAGATAAGCCTTTTCTTATTACTTTTCTAACTATAACTATTCGAACTGGTGATACAGCTGAATTTTTTCTTTTTTTAGTCAATATCTCCTTCGAAGGTCCTATGTTGATACTATGCTGGGAGGCATACTCCTCGCCATCGTACTGTTTTGATGGGCTACATCTCTGGAAGAGATCCGTCATCGTAAGGTGTAACTGCAATGCATAATTACACCGATCTTATGGGCATCTCCCACCTAATGCATTATGATGCAGCCGCGGATATATAGTATATGGAAAAGTAGAGCGAATAGCATAAAGAGCGGATTTTAATTCAGTTATCTTCATGGATAAATTGCACAATAACATGAATGAATAAGAACATTGTAGAAAAATTCCATTTAAAACATTATTTTGCTTTCTTATACTTAATGGACATATAAGTTTTAGGCAAATGTATTAGTTCTTAAGATAAAAATTACTCGACTTAATTTGAAATAATGTACTAGAAGTATTAGTAGTAGCATTAATTGTAGTTCCTGTAGTCTTGAAACTTTGGAGTAAATTTAGTAGGAGTGTATTAACCAAAATTTGAAATTGTTAATTTTGTTGATTTTCGCGAAGCCACTTAGCCATTCATTGTCCTCAATTCAACATTGAATTTCAGATCTTACTTGCTCTATTTCCTGTCAGCAATAACATTACGTTGATTATTGCATTGTATGCAAGAAGAAAGTCCAAGGCTTCCAAGTTCCAAAGAGAAATTAATATGAAAGTTAAATATAAATAAAGTTAAAATTATAACAAGAAAAATGTGATAACAAATCTAATAATAACAATATACATAAAAATAGCAAAAGAAAGTAATTAATTTTCAAAAACAATCCGATGGACAGCTACTGAGTGTAAAGCGCGGAAATTAGATAAACAAATACTAAAATGTACATTAAAAAAGAAAACAAAAATGAAATCAAAATTATTAAAGAAAGAAACATTAAATAAAGGTCATTGGTTATAACTAGTTCAAATGTGGACTGCAAGCTAACTTTTCGTAATAAGCGAACGCAATCATTAACAAATTTTGATGGATGTACTAAAATTTGGGGCAAAAAAACAAAAAATTACAGGCAAAAAGCTCTCTGTCGTTTTTGTCTTGGATACTGTGCAGACGAGTTAAGTGGAAAAAGTTTGTTAACAACAAGAAAAAGAGGAGTGATAATAAAAAAAGAAAACAAGAAGAAAGGCAACGTTAAGAATAAAAGAAATGAAACAAGCCATAAAAAAAAAGGATCAATACAAGATAAAGGAGTAACATGGGAATAAAGGAGCTTTAGAGTAAAATTAAAACTCTGTATTTCGGGGATCACGCGGCCTAGTAGCCCAGAGCCAGGAGCAAGGAAGAGTCAAAACTAGGGTTTGCAGCTCCGGGATGCCGAATCTCAGAATCCCAGTATCCCGGTGATTTTTCAAATCCTAAAATCCCGGGGATCTAATTTTTGTCTGAATTATGTTTTGGAATTTGTTTCTCATCAAAATTTTCTATGAATTTAATTCTCAGAAAATTTATATTTTATAATGAAATATGTACGTAAATTTTTTTAAATATGTACGTAGAATTCCTTAAAGTACTTGGTCTCCCTCCTCCTCTTCTATTATGTATTGAAAGTTTTCTACTTGGGCGCCTAATTCTTGTTGTATTAGATGGCATTATATCTGAACCTAACCCTATAAAATGCCGGTGTGGGTGTGCCCCAGGGCTCTGTTATCTCTCCGTCTCTCTTGCTAATTTTCCTTAATGATCTACTTTCCCTTACTTTTAATCCCTTTCATGCCGATGACAGTTCCCTTGATTTCGCTTACTCCTTTGGTAATCTTGCGGACTCCAGAGGGAATGACGCATGTGTCAAACGAGTTTGCATGACTAGATCATTAAATAACAATCTTGATGTTATCCTCGCTTGGAGCAAAGCGAATCGCGTCGAATTCAATGCATCTAAGACTGATTCATCTCTTTAAAACAAAAAAATATCTCTTCTCTTTCACTCATTTGACGACATGAGCACAAGGCAACCGCCTTGCCTTGACTCTAACTCGACTACCGTAACTGAGAGCATGGTAGGTGGCTTAGTCTTCTGAACTCTGAATGAAACAATTAATTAGAGTATCTCTTAAAAATTTTCACAATACCGAAATAAAAAATAGAATGACCTTTAAAAGGTTATAATTATATTCAATACTTCTAACTAACTAATTAACTAATGAGCCCAAAATTACATTATTTATCTAAAATTACTATGTTGTATTTGTGATACTAACTCTATGGTTAAGGTTAACAGTTTATACCATAATAGAACAAGCCAGGCTATATCACCAAAAAGCTTATATCTCCACATACTTTTCCAACGTAACGGTCTCGCCCACGACTTTTGGTTCCTCTGCTGACTCTTGCTTTGGCGTAGTCAGTAGTATTATGGCAAAAATTTAGATGATAGTGAAAACATTTTGGCACAGGTTTCTTCAAACTTGGAGATATAGGCACTTTACCTCACTAGATACACGTTAAGGTAGCAATGTTCTTTGTGCAGTTAGAGATGACATCACATACTCAAACATCAACTTTCTCATGTCCGAAAATCTTGAGCTCATTTGTGTGCTGCTAAAATTATTTGACAAAAGTGCTTAAATCGTAACAGTCCAAATTCTCTCTAGCTCATTGTCGACTTTCCAGCAACAAGTGAGATGACTTAGGAAGGAAACAGCGATTTCACCTAAAAGTTTTAGTTACATTTCGCAGTTCATTTAATTCGTTTATAAATTTTTAATCTGGAAAATAAAGAAATCTTTTTCTAAGATCATTTTTTTTTTTTAAATTAGTTATTTGTTTTTTTTTGTTTTTATATTTCGGAACGAGTTAGATGTATGTATATAGTTAGATAGTTATGTAATATTACAATGGTGCAGCTTGTAGCCAATGGCGCGGACCATTATTAAAGTTTATTTTAATTTTTTGAATATGAAAATATTATTTAATATGAAGGAATCAGAAGAAATCGCCTTTTTAGCGTGTGTAGTGCAGTTGTGCTTTATAACTTATAAGTATTTAAAAGCAAATGAAACCCAGAAAGTGGTGGGTTAGATCTCTATATCAACAGAGAAAGATTTCAGGATTTTATGAAAAAATATTTGAATATTGTAAATCACTCATTTCACAGGATAAATACTGAAATGTCAAATTTGGTGCGCACCAAAAGTTGGCAAAAATTGGCAACAGCGCCAGCTACACATTGGAATGCCATCATGACTTTCCGTGCTTTCAAATTTTGACAGTTCTGGCTACAGCGCCAGCTACGAACTACAGCATCACATTGTGTTTCCCTCTTTAATCTGGTTATCCCATTGCCTATGAGTTTTGGAAATGTGAATAGGAATGATTCCTCTATTATTACCAATCGTTTTGGTGGCTTATTTCTATCTATCTTTCTCGCGAGTTCAAAGATCTTGTATTTCGGTCCTGTCGAATAGTTTTTCTAGTCATCCTGTTGGTGATATTTTCGACACAATTAACAAATATTTCTGCAGTGCTACAAATCAGCCACTTTGGTCCGCTGCTCATCTTCACATACATCAATGATTAGTTAATAACAACTTCTTCGAGTATTCTGTACTGGACAAATGCGAAAAATTAGACAACTATGCTCTCTAAAGTTTACATTAAATATAACGTATACTACATATATTAATCAAATTCCTTTATACATATATTTGGAAGTACATGTAAGGCAATTCCCATGCACTTCGAAAGATTGATATTCATTTAATAAAGTAAGATCAGTGGCTAAATGCCTTCTTTTCTTTAGAGCATCATTTTCAATGATATTGAGGTGGTTCAGAAAGAGGATTTAAAAAACCAACTCTACGCGCTTCCTTACAACAACTCTCTTATTTTGCTTCCAGACTTTTATACGTTTAGGCTCATCAAGACTCCAGAAGTAAAGTAAAACAGAATTTTGCGTTCGATTATTTGCAAGGAAGAATATAGTTTGTGCGTCATGAAGACCTAACATCCTGCTAAATTTCAATTTACTGCGTCACGTAGGTAGTTTTCGATGAAAACGACTGTGAGAGACAGACAGACGGACGCACGAGCGATCTTATAAGGGTTCCATTTTGATACCCTAGATGAAATCTATAGGGTATACTAAATTTGTCATACCGTTTGTAAAACCTCGAAATAATGATGGTAGAGAAAAATGGATTGGACACCCACGAATAATAAAGGGTTTTCCAATAAGCGGTGTTATTTTAATTAGCCCGCTATTTCGGTAGATGTCACTTTTGGAGCTGTCATTTTTTGACATTTGACAAGTAGAAACTACGCCATTAATAAAAATGAAACAATACACGATTCAACAACGCATTGAAATTATTAAAATTCACTATAAAAATGGTGAAAATGTGGCAGAGACGGTTCGTAAAACTCGAACATTTTTGGGTCGTCGTGAAGCACCTTGTCGGACCACAATACAGAAATTGGTAGAAAAATTCGAGCTGTCGGGACAAGTTAGTGATGTGAAGAATAAAACCCGTGCACGTCGCTCAAGAACAGCCGGGAATATTGCTGCTGTAGCCGAAAGTGGTGAAGAAAACCCAGATCTGTCCATTCCTCGTCGTTCTTTGGAATTAGGCATTCCACAAACGTCATTACACCGTATTTTGCATAAATATTTGGGTCTTAAGGCTTATAAAGTTCAGTTAACACAAGAACTCAAGCCGGCCGATCATCAACAACGTCGAGTCTTTGCTGATTGGGGCCTTGAAATGCATGAAAATGATCCGGAGTTCCATCGAAAACTCATCTTGAGTGATGAGGCCCATTTCCACCTCGATGGCTTCGTCAACAAGCAAAATTGTCGCATCTGGGGCTCGGAAAACCCAAGAGTTATTGTTGAAAAGCCTCTCTATCCTCAACGTGTGACGGTTTGGTGCGGTTTATGGTCCCACGGGGTCATTGGACCTTACTTTTTCGAAAATGAGGCTGGAGCAACGGTTACGGTGAATGGATTGCGCTATCGACAGATGATTAATGATTTTTTATGGCCGGAATTGGATGGTATTGATCTGGACAACATTTACTTTCAACAAGACGGCGCTACGTGCCATACAAGCAACGAAACCATTGATCTTTTACGGGAAAAGCTTCCGGACCGTGTTATCTCTCGAAGAGGTAATCACAATTGGCCACCGAGATCTTGTGACTTAACACCTTGCGACTTCTTCCATTGGGCCACATGAAAGAGAAGGTCTACGCCAACAGCCCAGGGCAGCCACTTTGCGATTTGGTTATGGAAAATTTCATGAAAAGGATATGGTCCTGCAGGCGTGGTCGTGGTGGTTATTTAGCTGATGTTATTTCCCATTATTAACGGCATACCTTCCTCTTTATAATGAAATAAAGATCCGATCATTTATCTCAAAAAATGGCATTTTTCTTTGAATATCAAAATAACACCTCTTATTGGAAAACCCTTTATTAAAAGTTATTTTGATTTTTGCATGTCCGTCCGTCCATCCGTCCGTCCGTCTTTGCGCACGATAACTCGAGAATGCGTATACTTAGAGAGCTGAAATTTTGTAAAGTAAAATTAAGTTCGAAAATGAGACAAATCGGGCAACTCCTTCGTGGGGTTGCCATACAAAACTTCCGTTTTCCACTATATAATTGGACACTGTCTGAGAACGCATTGATATAGAGAGCTGAAATTTGGTACATGGTGTTTTTATTGTACTAGTAAATAAAATTTCAAAAATGGCCTAAATCGGGCAACTCCTTCTTGGTGTTGCCATATAAAAATTTAGGTTTTTTACGTATACTGTGAAAACGATCAGTCCACGGCATTTTTATTGTACTAAAAACTTTTTCAGAATACGAAATCCTATAAAATTGGTTATAATCATTTTTTCTGTCCGACAAACCGTTCTAGAAATATATGCGAAAAACCACTTCAAAAATGAAACTTGCACAGAAGGGTGACAATACGAAATTTCTTACGGGCATTCATCTAGGGTATCATAAGAATTGGTCTTAGACCAATCCTAGCTTTTTTACTTGTTTCATTTTATTGTACGGAGCGCTAAAAGAACACAAAGTTCAGGAAAGTAAATTTTCTTCTATCAAAATCATTTCCATGCGATCAGCGAAAATTAACTGATAATGCAGATTAAGCACAATAGTTGGTTCGTTTCAGTCAGTTTCCAGTTGTCAATTTCCTTAGTTGCGGAATGACGTCAAATAGAACAGTTTTCAATACCGAACGCTGTTGCGTGTAACGAATAAAGTTAACTGACCTTTTAGTCACTGACTACAGTCGGGCCTTAGCCCGATTAGTATATCTCTACCCCGGTCATTATTAAAAAAAAAAATCTTTTAAATAGCTCATCGCCATAGTAATTACTGTATCCAATTTCATCAGTATCTCATCTCTTCAGTCACCAATATCACGGACTTTGACTTGGCTTACTTATTTTAATAATGTGTCAATAACTAACAAGCAAAATTTTTTTGTCATTAGTAAAAATGATATAAATTGTTTTCCGTAAACAGCGTTTCGCATTTATTGTGAAAAAAAAATGCTCGACTATAGCGTGCGGCTCGCGGCAATAGTACTTTTTTCCACCCTTATGTGCTCTTGACTTTCCTTTCAAGCATTGAGTAAACACTTCTCCACAACAATAAGGATCGACTTTTTAAGAAAATCCCATTATAATACAAATCCACCTTGAATTACGTTCTAAAGCATACTTTTGTACCTTGAATTTGTTTACTGTTTAGAAAAGGCTTTTCCTTTACTGAGAAAAACAAGTTCAATATTATTTACCAGTCGTCAGGTGCGAACACCCATGACATTAGCATCGAAAAACTAATTGAAGACCTAATTACGATACATGCTTTCCGTATATGTATTTACATGTGCGATGTTTACAATATGCGGTGTATATTTAAATGTCTGAATTTATTAGTCCTACCTATTTGGTTTACTGATTCCACGTTGGTAGTTGTTAGATAAAACCTCTTGACAGAGTTTCTACAAGCCATATAGCCCTCCAAATGTAAGGAAGACCTAATAAAACCATTTTGCACCTATATTTAGACGCGTTATCTACATCCTTTGCATAATTTAGAACTACCAACGGATTTTATCGTAGCAGATAAACGTAAATACATATGTTGACACACACTTATAGCTGCTGTATTAGGAGCAATTTGAATAGATAAACAGCAGGTGACTGTGGCTAGACTATGAGTACACAGAATTTATCATATCCACGATATTATGTTTTTAATTCTAAGAAGGAAGGGATTTTAAATTTAATAATAAAATTTCAGATATCTTTTTGAAATTTTATATACATACATGCTGATCTAGATCCAAATATGTTTATTGTCCGAATCACCATTAGTTCCTGCCAAATCTTTCTCTCGGTAATAATAAGTAGATGGTGATGCTGTAAATAGTTATTCAAAAACATCAATTGTACGCGTGTAGCGTATTTAGGTGGGGACTTCAAATCATTCGACCTCAGTAATGATGATTGTACGAATTTGTGTACGGATACTTTAAGTCAAATCGTTTGCAGTTAAATTTTGCCTGAATCCATTTTAAGGAGTAATTAGATTGAATGGCATGGATAAACCCGACGGAAAAGCAACAATTGGATACTTTTCTATGCGGAAACGGAAGTATTCTAGTCTGCATTCAATTGTTTACGTATTGAGCTGAAATTTATCAATGTTCTGTTGTAAGAAAACTTTTAGTGCTATGAACTGAGAAACAATAGCTCAAGGCTGAGCTGATTCTAAACTTTGGCTTTTCTTAAAAGAAAACACTGAGCGGAAAAATAAATCAATCAATAACATCAGATGAAGGAACGAAAATAGCATTTGGACTAAGTGCAGAACACTTTTTATGGCTTGGTATGAACCTAAGTGAATAAACTAAGGAAGTTATTTGAACAAATTTGGGAAGCTTATTTATAAAATTAAGGATTTATAAAAAAAGTGCAATACGTTATTTTAATTAAAAGCTTAAAAATACAATACTGTAGATTTTATAGGCTATTAACACCTTTAATTCAATTCTATTTCGATAGAAGATATCGTCGGCTTGGAGGGTAAGCCTAAAATTAGCCACAACAAGAGTAGCCTTAAAACGCTATCAAATAGCTAAACATGAGCCACCAAGACATTAAAACGATAGTTAATAAGACTTTTCAGCTGACAAATTTTTGTGGTTGGTATACATACCATATCTGCTTGCCAGTAGACCTATAGTTTTTGCATACGAAAAGAAGACCGACTTCAAACCAAGACACACTTTTAAAGTGTGCTTCTTAATAAAAGCTTGTCACGACTGAAAATGTTTACGTTTTCATTTTCAACAACTTACTTTTGGATGGAAGAACTCGAACACATAATTACAGAAGAAAGCTTTAAAGCTACAAATAATTAAAGAATAGAGATCGTCAATATAATAGCCTACCGGCACAAAATATCTAAAGTGACATGCCCCATTGTCATAAAGCACAAGGTCTTAAGTGGGTTGAAAGAAAATGAACGATGAGGACTCCATTGTACAGCTGAAAAAGAATTTCTTCAACGTGATTTAATCTAAATATAATTTATCTACATGAAAAAATATGATTTATCTATTACTAACGTGCTATATTCGTCCTGTATAAACTTTAAAACACTAGGGTACATCGCCACCTCCGGCAGTAACTATATACTTAGCTGATATTAATGCCAGAAGGGATACATAATATATTTTACATCTCATCTTACAATTTTGTGCAATAGCTGTGATATCATTAATATGACTATGATATCTCGTTATTTCTTAATTTCATTTCATAAAAAAGGTTGTCATTATTAATTGATTGCAAATGCATTATGACCAAATATAATATTTTTCAGATTAGTTTATAAATTTGAGTAAAGAATCTTTTTTAGATGAATTTTATTAATGATGTTAGCTTTGTGAAATAGAGACAGTATCAAGAAAGGGCTGTATTAAGGTTTGCCAACCCGACACAAAGCTCAACTCAAGACAATCCGTATACGCCAAAAATTCATATGGTGCTCGAGATACCTCTGCACGGAAAATGAACACTAAATGTTGAAGGAAATATCCATCGAATCAAAATATACCAGAAATCTAAAGACAAAGCTTGAAAAATATCGCAATCCTAGGTGGAACCGATCTTATGTATGGTATGACGGACACTACATTACATGGACGGACTTCAGATATCAGACGACTTTCGGTTTCCTGTTTCATTTTAGCCTCTTCTTGTTAAACTGGCTTTGCTAAGATTGACAACTAATCCGATCATACTCATAATACCAAAATTGATGACCATTTAAAAACTTTTAACAACACACTGTGCCCGAGTTTTTGGGACACTAAAAACTATCCAGAACAGCTCAAGTCTAATATACATATAGAAGCCAACCTTCAGCATAAGTAAGATATCCTCAATTAACCTCAGCCCAGCCGGTCCGACACAGGAAGTATTGAAGTTCCCAACTCTAAAATAACAACCCAACGGAAATAATTTCTAAAAGTATTTTAAAACTTTCTTTTCTTCTGTAAAAAGTGCCAAAATTGTAATTTAATTTTAAAATGCCTTCGAATATCCAGAGAGGTACTAAACTTGTTAGTTTAAATATTTTGTGGTTTCAATCATTCGCTTTAAAACTATTTCTACTAATTTTTTTGCAAAACATCCTTTATTTCCTTTTTTCTGAAAATTTATTTCATAATTCTATACCGAGCATAACAGTCTATATTTCCACAAAATTTTACTTCCGTAGTGTTTAGCGTTATTTAAACACTTTGGGAAAGGCCGACGTTTTGAGAAATCATCAAGTCGCCATTTTGACTTTGAAATGACATTTCTGCGAAAAATACCTATATACGCAACTCCATTAGGATTAGCAAAACCCGTTTCCGAAATATTTTTCAGTTGTACTAAAGTATTAAGAAATTACTCATTTTCTCAAACATTATTTCCCATTGAGTTCAATATAATTATAAAACAGTGGGCAACTAAAAACGTAACGCGCTGTCCGTGTGCAAGCTATATACACATAAAGTTAGTTTTCTTATCTCTAATTTCATTTCTAAGGCCAATTTATTATCAGTAAAACCGTGAAAACTGACAATAAGAAACATAAACATTTCTACGTCGACTCGACTCGACTCATTTTAGTTTTATTAGCCGCAAGTGCTTGCTCACTCCTCTGTTGATAGGAACGGTATCGAGGTGCATCGATTGCGTCAGTGATTAAAACGTTTTAACACAGACATGGCGACAAAGAGAGAAGTGCCTACAGTTTCTACGCGAGATGATTTGGATAAATATCTTTCGAGGTTCAAAAGAATTTGAAATTTTATCTGTAATTTTGATACATTTCGCGGCTTGACAGTTTTCTGGATAAAAGCCAAAAGCTTGCCTTGCTTCTAGATTTCGATGGTACACTTGCACCAATTGTAGAACACCCAGAAGATGCGAAAATTCCAACAGAAACAGAAGGTGCTCTACGTCGGCTACTGGGGAATAATTCGAACTTGTTTATAGCAATAATTTCTGGACGTGGTCTTGGTGACGTCAAGAACAAAGCTGGTTTCGCCAATATCACTTATGCAGGCAATCATGGCATTGAAATCGAAAATCCGGATGGAACAAGGTCAGATTATGAGCTTCCCCAACATGTTCAAGAGAGTTATAAAAAAATTCTAGAGGAGCTTCGGAGTAAAGTAATTATTAAAATTCTCTTGATCTTCGAATTATTTTTTGCAACATACAAAAATATATTTTAGGTGGCTAGAAGCGGTGCTTGGGTTGAAGATAAACGGGCTTCATTGACTTTTCATTTTCGCAAAACACCGGCAGAATTGGTAGAATCCATAAAGAACGAAGCTCTAGAAATAATTAAGTCACATGGGTGGATCGCTAATAATGCTCATTGTGCCGTTGAAGGAAAGCCTCCAATTAACTGGAACAAGGGTAAGCATTACCGAAGAATGAACTCGCTTTTATTATCCATAAACCTACACCTTACTATCAACGGTTTTGTCTGTTGATATCAGATAGAACGTGCAAAATGTGAAGATAATAAAGTGCCGTCTGACGATCGATAAACCGCTCTCCTTATTATTTTGTGCTCGTGTGAAAATTGCCACCCGTCCATTTAGAGATGCGGATGCTAGAGCGTGTATGTGCCGAGTAACTATTACAATATACATACATAATATATACATAGGTAATTTATATGGCATACATCTACCAAACGATTATTGGTAACAACAAGACGCATTTTATCATAAAAAGCGGGTAATCAATATCCAATTACTGATTGCTACACATTTTGATGTCCGGGGCAGCCATAAAGAGCTATGTTTGCCGGAAGGCTTACATCCAGTGAAGAATGACTTTGCTGACTTACTTACCGCTTCTGTACGCTTCTACAGTATTCCTCCATCGCACTATCTTTCGTGCGACTGCAGTCAGGTCTGCTTATTGATTCAATTTCATTTAAAATGATTCTTCTCCAGTTGACTCTAGAGCTGCCTATATGACGTGTATCCTGCGGGCCCCACTCTAGATCCTGTCGAGCGATATTGAAATTTGAGCTTTGAAGTTGGAGGTACACACTTCCATCTCTATTTTGTTGCTTTGATTTCCACGTCGATCTTGTTATGGCAATCAGATATAATAACCATAATTAAAAACGATGGGATGATCAATAAATTCTCATTGCACGCCGGGTGCATTGATACATCGAGTTGATCTAAAGAGCGTTTATCAACTCTAATATCTCTGGAGAAATTTTTGCTACGATGTATCGTTTTGCAATCACATCAGCCTACTACGTCGTCGAACATCTTTTCATAATCACAGTCCAGGTATGTGGACGATCTGTATTCTCTGCTTTAAACCACAAAGATCCCCTTAGTATAACCTTCCCGTCAATCCTCTGGGAAAGTTCAGGTATTTCATGCTTTGTAAAAGATGGGAGATATGATGTTCTCTATTCCTATAGTTTTTCTGGATGTCACAGATTTAATAGCGATTATTACTTCTGTTTTGGATGATGCTCGTTAATTAGTGATAGATAGGCTCTGTTTGCAATATTGAAGAAATGTTCTTCCTCTCTACTCAGCGTTTCCTGCTGGCTAGAAACGCAGCATATTTTGCATATCGTTTCGTATAAATCTATTTCTATACTGTTTAGCTATTTGATGCAGAAATCTGCTGGTGCCACTTTTTTCCATATGCTGGGCACTCCTCTAAAGCTTTTAACATTGTCCAAAATATTCCTCCAACTGCAATTAACAGCTACGAGATCGTTCTGAGCTCCTCAATTATGTAATTCCTTAATATGTTTCCATTCGTACTTGGATTCATGCCGTGATTCCCAATAGCATTTTAAGTGTGGTTTGTCCGAATCTGAACATTCTTGTCATACATCAAGATAACGATATCTCCAAGAGATCATTCAGTTTCATCCTTAATGACTTCTTCAGCATCTTCAGTTGGTGCGTAACATTGCACTATTGCTAACTTTCTGAATCTTACCTGACAGCATAATCATATAACCACCTCTGAAAATACTGATCAGTTAATGAGTTAATAAATTTGTTCTCTTACGTTTAATTTCGCTAAATACCAAGATCATAATCCTATACCGGTGCATTTGAAGACCTTGTGATTTCATCCTTCATTTCGGTAGGAGTCCAAATCGTGTCCTTCTTTGAAAAACTAAAGTTTGTCACTGTTGATTTAGTTAAGCTCCGAGGCACCATTTTCATGGTCTGCAGATCTAACCTTTTTACGAGAAAAGATCTTTACATTTCAGTTCAAACGGTTCATAAGACTAGTCTTTTTCTATAGATTGTCTCTGATCTTCTTTATCTTAATTTCCTCTACGAGACACTCAGCCTTTAAAATGTAGTCCAACTGCAGGAATTTTATACCGGGGGCCGTCGCCGGGATTAACGTCGATCACATAATAAATCCAACAACAGTTGCGGCACTGGAATAAGTACCTCCGTATGAATAATGGAATACCTAAAATCGGGAATTTAGTACGACTGGCCTTAAAACCGGTACCACACTATCGTTTTACTGCCGTATTACACTGTAAAAAATATTAGGACTATTCCCTAAAATGTAGGGAATACCCCCTAAAATTTAGGGAAAAAACCCTACATTTTACATTTTTTTAGGGAAAAAACCTACATTTTAGGGTAATTTAGGGAATATTCCCTACATTTTCATTAAAATATAGGCAATAGTCCCTAAATTTTAGGGTATATTCCTTACATTTTAGGGAAAATTCCCTAATCTTATTGAAAAATACCTAAGCTTTGTGTCAATAATTTGTGAAAATTTTTTACTGTGTACCTACCCTTAATACAAATCTTTACTCAAGTTTATTTTCCCATCAAACATTGCGAACGGCTTAAATCAGTATCTCATCATATCTATACATATCCTGAAATCTTTGTTTCGTATGATGGACTTGGCATTCGATAGGTGATTCTGATAACTCTAAGGCAAGTGCCACATCATCCTACTGATGTGCTGATGTAATGATGGTGATCTTTTTAAAAAAATCAGCAGCTGATATATTGCAAGGAATCGGGATTTTTTAATGGCATTTACAGCTGAAAACGAACTAACTATCATTCATGATAAGTGATAACATCCAGCAAGCCTAACGCCTCCTAGAAGGTGGGTTATATCCCGTGTATGGGGAAAGAAGCAAAGCTAATACCAATTGTACATTGCAAATTTGAACTTCAAAAATTGATTGGAAGAAAAAAACATACCATCTTTTCCAATTTACGACGAAATTTCTCTCCAAGCAACATTTTGTACTAATTTTGAAACAAAATTTCGTTCACTCACTTTTAATATTTTAAGCTAACCAAAAATAAAATATGGACTGATGTAAGTAAAAGACAGTAACATGCAGGTTACTTGCTGATTATCAGCAGATCAGTATCGCATCAGTACATCCCTACATCTTACAATGTGGCATGCCTCATTAAGATATTAGTGCTGCTGATAATCAGTATATCAGTACATCAGCATATCAGTTATCTGGTGTGGCACATGCCTAATGGGATTGACAATAAGTACGTTTAGACCGGAGTTATTTAGGACTAGTTTTACGTAAGTCGACTTACGTAGTACTAATCCAGTTCCTGTTTAGTCAACCCGAATTAGAGCTTTGACAGTTGCCAAATTTTTCAAATCTGCCTTCTTCTTCATGAGTAAATGAGAAATAATATTTTAATCTTGTTTGTACAGCGCATGCACAAGAGAATGGAGCATAAAAGAAAACTTAAATTTCTAAATTGTTTACCCATTATGGTGGAACACTTTCTTCAATAAGTCAAAAGTGTTGGGAATTTGTCCCTCCCTCTGACCAGTCACTCATTTTTCTATCTTAATCCCTCTTACTTTCATTAAAACAAAATAAAGACTCTCTGTTAATGAATAAACGCATTCAAGCTTATAAACAATTCCTTATATGACGTTTATGTCTACGTTTAATACAAATTTTTTAGGTCAATACCGCATCAGATACCGGATTAAAGTAGGAATAGTTTTTTTTTTTTAATACGGCATGCTTAGACCGCTGCATATTAGTTCTCCGTAAGTCGACTTACGTAAAACTAGTCCTAAATAGCACGGTCTAAACAGATTCGATAGCTCACCTCGCCTATTTGAAATTATTACGCCTCTTATTGGTCATGATACTACACTCATGCTCAGTACCTGCCTCTGAAAGGAAGTAATAATTTTGCTGGCTCCAAAAATTTATCACGCCTTGAACCAAAGCAGCTGCCATCCCATAAGCATTTTACCATACTTCGTACAGACTTTGGAAAAAAACATTTTTGCGTTACTCCTGATAAAAGGTCATTACTGACATTCGTTCTGCTCTACATATGCAGGTGACATGCTTTTCGATCGATTTTTACATAGTTTATGATAACATTAATCATGTTGTAATGATATTATTAATATCTATCATACTTATGCTGATGATCCACAGTCATATCTTTATTATCTATCTACCCAGTCTCATGTAGCTAAACGATCAGAGTATTTTCTGATAATATTCTGATAATATAGTATTTATTGGTTGGCTTGTAAAGTAATTTATAATTTTTGGTAATTAAATGCAAATACCTTTCGAACTTTTTAAGGTGAAGCAGCGAAATATATTCTAAAAAGGAATTTTGGTGACAATTGGCAGAATCATGTTAAGGCGATTTTTGTTGGAGACGATACGACAGATGAAGATGCTATGAAGGTAAGGATTAGGCGTCCTCTTTTATAATATATATAATACATCGTTGTGCATATATATTTTTTCAAGGCCTTACAGGGTATCGGTAGATCATTTAGGATATCAACAGATTCAGCAATTAAAACCTTTGCTGATTTTAGACTTTCATCGTGTGATAAAATATCCTTACTCTTAGATTGGATTGAACAAGTTTACGCTTAAAACAACTTTCCTCATAAGATTAATTGTTTTTTTGTTTGTTTTTTTTTAATTAATAAAGTGCGAATTTTTTATTGTTTTAATTACAAATATATATTTTTCTTATTTCAAACAACCGCGGATTCAGGGGGATGGTCAATAGGGTCATGACAGCCCCCCCCCCCATCTTCCCACAGAATCATAGTCAATTAGAAAACGAACTCATACACGTACATCTCATATAAAGGTGACAAAAATATCTGTACTCAGGTGATTGGAATTTCAAAACAGTGTACAAGAAAAGTAATTAGAGCAATACAAAAAAATTTCTGGAGATAAACATGTAAATAAAGCGAAACAAGTAGAAAAGCGAGAATTGGTCTCAGACCAATTTTTATGATACCACAGATGAATGTTGGTATGAAATTTCGTATGGTCACCCATCTGTGCAAGTTTGATTTTTGAAGTGGTTTTTCGCATATATTTCTAGAACGGTTCGCTGGACAGAAAAAATGATTATAACCAATTTTATGGGATTTCTAAAGATGTTTTTAGTACCATAAAAATGTCTTGAACTGATCTTTGTATACGTAAAAACCCTAAATTTTTATATGGAAATACCAAGAAAGGGTTGCCCGATTTAGTTCATTTTTGAAATTTTATTTGCTATTACTATGAAAACACCATATACCAAATTTGAGCTCTCTATGTCTACGCGTTCTCAGGCAGTATCCAAATATATAGTGACAAATGAGATTTTTGTATGACAACCCCACGAAGGAGTTGCCCGATTTGTCTCATTTTCGAACTTAATTTTACCTTAATTTCAGCTCTCTAAGTATACGCGTTCTCGAGTTATCGTGCGCAAAGACAGACAGATAGACTGACGGACATGCAAAAGTCAAAATATCTTTTAATATTATACGTGGGTGTACAATCTATTTCGCTCTACCGTCATTATTTCTGTTCGTTACAAACGGAATGACAAACTTAGTTACCCTATAGATTTCAACTAGGGTAAAAAAAGTTAATGCATTCATCCATTGAACATGCATGATAGATGGTGCAAAGTATTAAGACCCGCCGTACCTTGTACGGTAAAAATATGACGGAGGAATTACCAATCGTAACAAAATTAAATGAAAGCAAAAAGGGAGTTTATGCAGATTTTATACTTTTTATAAGATTTTCATTTCTAGCTCTGATTAGCTTTTATTTATTGAAGATCGTCATCATGTTTATGCCTATACAAATTCTCTATTCCATTAAGATATTATTTTCTTCTAAAATCTTCGATTTGACTATGCCATAAAGTCAAGTCACTATATTTGATAATTTTAATGCAAATTTTAGTTTAATACATAAATTCTTTACTAAATTTGAAACATTTGTGATGTGGAAAACAATATTAATTTCTGTCAAAATATTGTTTTTTTATTTTTTATTATATAACAACGAAATGCGAAGAAAACAAAATCTAATTCGCAGCTCAGATTTTATTTTCCTTGATGTTTTTGTTCTTTGTATATATATATTATTAAGCAAAGCTCAGCATGGCCGAGAAAGAGATAGGGAGGAAATTAGGGGAATGAGAAGAGCTGCGGAGGTGCTCATGTATGTCACTCTTAAACCTTTCGTAGATTGTAAGCCTGAGGAAAGGCAGATGATAGTAGACGGTTCCACATTCGCACAGTTCGTAATAAAAATGCTCACGGAAATAAATTGTACGGTTACAAATATTTTGAAGGGCGGCATGTACGGCGAGTATTGCGTGTAGGAATTAATTTATAATAGATTAGACTAAATATTTCATCAGAACATTGACCATACATGTAGGAATAAATGAGCGAAAGGCGACGGTGCTCGAGCGTATCGATAGGACTAGTTATTGCCACATCTCCCATGAGCTCTTTTGGACAATATCTAATGAAGCTAATGCTCTCCAACCAGCTCCGACTCAGATGTATGAATTTCATTCCATTCTAGTATGATGTATCTGTTATCTGTTAAATTAAACCAGTTTAAATCAGAAATCTCACCAAGCACTTTTTACAATTGATTTGCATACTTTCATTTTTAATTGGTATTCTTGAATGTGCAATTTCATAAAAAACAATGCCAATCGAAACCGAATGAGCATTCTGCTGACATTGCATGATTTTTCTTATATAAACTAATGTAGTTAGGGATAAATTTTAATATTTGGTTAAAATTGTCTCCGATTAGAGTTCCTCCGACTAGCGGTAAGGGCCTAGAATATAACGAAATGAAATGTACTTCTGGTGTTCATCAGTGCAGCCATCTAGGACCATTCCTTTTCATAATTTACATATATGATGTATCTCTGACTATCTCGCTCGACAACTTTTCGACCCTTCCGAAGTTTTGTTCATTGTTTCAAATGAACCCATATCTGAAATTTTAAATTCGGACTCAGTCACCTTTCATCGCTTTAATGCCAGTGAATGCATTGCAATGTCTTTACTACTCCTTAGGATGGTTGCTCATGAGCTATACTTGGCAAGAACAACAATTTGGGTATGTTTTAAAGGCTGATATTGAAACTATCACTGCTAAGTTAAAATAGATGGTCTAAATAGAGTTTCCAAAGAGTTCGATGATCTATTCATAAAAAAAAAATTTTTACTACACTTTCGTTGGACACATCTCAGTGGGTATTAGTCTGGTATAGTCTCGCTCTATGCGATCTATATCCATCGGATCCAGGTTCTTTAACAGTAGAGATTTTTTCGATTTGCTCTTCGTGACCTTAGTTGCAACAATTCTGTTATTTTATCATCAAATGTATATCGAAAAATTTAAACTATTTCATTGAATACATTGGAGCAATTCCGGCATTGCTTTCGCTTTTGACTGCATACAAGGGGTGATAAATTCCCATAAACTCTTAAATATACCATCTTCTCTATTTTAAATAATATATCTGAACACCTTTAAAATTAAATTTTATGCATTCGCTGATTAAGTAGGTATTTAAAGTTATCACGAGATTATTACATATCAAACGTGAATACTAATGAAAATATCCTACTTAAATTAAGCTAATATGGGTATCACGACGGAAAATTCACACAGAATTCTTTGTTGGGCGAAAGATCTGATTTCCGTGAATCAAAGCAATCCCGCCCTCAAAGATATCTTAGATATTTTTCACAGTATGTCAGGCAAGAGCAGGTTATATAATCTGTATAATTATTCAAGCGAATATTTCAAACATAAATACAAATTCGTAAGTATACATAAATTCTGAATCTTAAGAGTTTATGTTGATAATTGTACATCCACATGTACAAAATATAAGATTTAAACAAACGCGTGCCTGTTTATTTTCATTTCAGTGAGTGTTTTTGTAATAAAATTTGTGATAACTCAATGTCAATCAAACAAAATATTTCAGAACATTTTACAGTACATTTAACGTGAAATACTAGTTTCGATTAAAATAATATTTTTAATAAGTAGGAAGTTTTTTTATGTTTGGACACCCACGCCCAACATGAAAGGGAATTTTGTTTTCTATGTTCGTCTGGTTGCGCAGTAACAATTTTTTCATAAAACATCGAAAATAGGTGAAATCAGACAAGTCCTTCGTTATATTGCCATACAAGACTTTCGTTTCACACTGAATATTTGAACAGTAACACGTTAAGCGCCATAAGCATCCGTATGGTTGCACAATGAGATTTCCAATAGGGCCACGTGCATCCTCTCGGATACACACACGATAATACACACGTAATACTTACGAGCTGGTAGCATCCGTATTGATGCACAGAGCAGCTATAAAAGCATGGTTAACTCAAGTGCGTGGACCGCTGGGGGCCCATGATTTTTGTACCTTGACATAGTAATAATGCATGCTTACATAAAAGACAAAATAATTTTTGTTGCAAATATTTGGAGGTGGCCCAAAAAGAAACACATTTTTTTCCTATTGTGGCGCTTAACGTGTTCGAAATGCATTGTTTGTAGGGATCTAAATTTGTGTAAACTTTTTCCTTAAAAGAATTTTAGATTTTTGTTCGAAAATGGTAACAAAAGGACTTAAGCTAGGCCGTTTGCACATCGAAAAACGAAAACACTGAACCGAGAAAAACACTTTTCAAAGTATTCGTTGAATTTTCGTTCAGAAAAACAACGAAATGTAAGAAAAATCAAAAAATTTCATGTGAATAATGTAAAGAAAAGAATTTTTCGACCTTTTAGTTAAGTTTAATTGGAAATATTCGCTGTTGCGGGGTAGAAAGTTTTTCGGTTCAGCGTTTTCGTTTTCGTCTTTCGATATGCAAATGGCCTTAGATTAACATACTAAAATATCGATTTAGCACGTATTGAGAACGCGTTGATACCGAGAGTTTAAATTGGGTGCAGGAAGCACATTAATATTTTAGGTAGAGTTTCAAACATGGGCTAAATCAGAACCCCTTTTCCCATGTAAGTATATTCGTTGAACATAAGAAATTTAAGAATTTTTTCAAATTCTTTGATTTTGATTTCGTATAACTAAAACTTGAGGTGGCTGTGCTAATAGTTCGGCATTCATTGGAAAGCTTAGACGGTTTGCTATCGTCCGAGCTATAGTTCGCCATAAAACAAATAAGTGTTTTGTGAAACACTGAATCAGCCTGTAACTCCAAAACGATTGAGATGCCTCCCACGCCATACAATTTCTTGTTTGTCGAGTGAGTACTATTACTTACTGCCATATGCACCTCCTTGACGGAAAAAAATCTTTTATAGCACCAGCCCACGGCGACACCTCCAGTGCTTGATATATTGCCGGTAGATCCATTGCAGAAGATTAGGGGCAATCAGCGCCGGCGGATGGAGAGTAGTTTGGCGCATTCTAATATACTCCAGAAAATAGACTACAGTGATTACAAGAAACAGACTACCTAATACTTTCCCTAACTTTTGTTGGGTGTGTCAGTGTAATGATGCCTACTAGGAGAAACTGGAATGGGAAGGAGATGGTGGTAACATCTGATATTTGTATATATGTATATGGATGATTCCAAAACGAGTGAAATTAAATTACAATATCTTAAAATCGCTTCTTTTCACAATTTACCCGAAGATTTTATTACAGATAAATTTTCGACTTTTTGAATTGAACCTGCCACATTTTTGCTTAAAACAAGTCACTTATCATAATATATTTTTATTTTCAAAACAATTATTAACAAATAATTCTCAATTATCTGAGAAAATATAGTTATTTGATTTGAGCCAGAAATTCTGGTCCGAATTGACAAATTTGATGGAACAGTTTTCCATATTTTTAAAAGAAATAGACAGCAATTTCACTGTTAGTAAACTGCTCTTAAATTTTCATTTTAAAGAAAAATTACGCGTACGCTTTTCATAACACCGCAGAAAAAAACAATTTTCCGAATTTTCCCATATAAAATACAAATTATTGGCTCAAATTCACGTCAACAAAATTTGACATTTCTTAGTGCACAGACCTTGTATTCTGTAGACTGTGGCTTAGTAGTTCTATTCAGACCTTTAAGTGAACTGAAAGTGTTTTTGTGTTTTAATAGTTTTTTGTATAATTTTGTTCTAATCAAACGTTAGTATTTTAGTGGAAAAAACTCATTATGCAAACGGAAAATCTTTGAAAAAAGAAATTTCATTGCAAAAAGAGGGCGTTTCATACAAGCAGGAACCGTCTAATCGTCAGTACGGCTTGGTTCCTGCCTACCATATACGCCAAAGTAAACAGCCAAGCTGACCTCATATATAAACTTAAAATAATTTTTAAGTGTGATTTATATGAGGCGAAATATACTACGATTTACTTGAATGCCTAGCAAGATTAACCATATGCGGGACTAGCATTTCATAGAGTTTTGCTATGAAAATTCATAGCGAAATAAGTCAATCTGAAATTGACTCAGTTTGCTGCTAAGCCTGCAGCTCGAGAACTGAGTGGAAAAAACTCTTTATGCAAACGAAAAATCTTTGAAAAAAGAAATTTCATTGCAAAAAGGGGGCGTTTCATATAAGCAGAAACCGTATAATCGTCAGTACGGCTTGGTTGCTGTCTGCTGTATACGCCAAGGCAGTATTTCAACCACTTTGATTTATAATTTTTTATACTTTTAGTATGCAATTACAAACTATAAACATATCAAAGCATATCAACGAAATATCCATAAAGAAAGCAATTTGGAATGAGCTGCATAAAACGGAAACACCAACATCTGCCGCTATAATATATAATTTAATAAGGCAAACAATAAATTTCCGTTTAATGCAAATAGACAGAAAAAGGAATGTGGGCTCACTAGACAAGGTGCCGTACATTCCGCACCACTGACATATATAATATGGACTGATTAACTTTCTGTTTCATGTGGTCTCAATTACTAATGTAAAAAAAAGTTCTTACGCCGCCGGTACCAACATTGAAAAAAATCATTGGCGGGAAGTTGAAAAAATTACCGCGCAGCTGGAAAAGCGATTATAGTAAAACCTTTCGAATGTCTGCTGCATATCTAGTGAATATATTGCGTTGGGTAAAATAATTTTATCAGTAATAATACTATAAATAATTAATTTAAAAACATTTATTTCGACAGACCCACTTATTTATTTGTTGTTAACAGTTGGTACTTGGTGTTTAGACAGAAAGAGTCAGCAATATAAAAGTGAGCCCACTTTTTGCAGTACATTTTTATTATCGTAGTCAGTCCATATTATATATGTCAGTGTTTCGGACACAGTAAGGATGATGATGATGACCACAGGCGCTATTAAAACAAAGACTTATCTAATCAAGTGTTTTCAAAATGCCAAGACTAATTCAGTATTAAGGAAATTTTCTTATGACTACTCTAAGTGCAACAAGCTAGTTTATCCCAAGTCCTGGGAATACACAAACAAACTGGCAAAGATTAGCTGTTGCGAAAGACATATAATAATCTTGACGAGATTGGCATAACATCTGTTATGGAATCTCCAAGGGTAAGTATAATGGAAGCATAAAGAAATAATCTTACATATGATTTTTTCAATTTTTTGCTAAGAAAGGATTAGATGCAATATTATAAGCTGTGTCTGCCGAACGAGGCAGTTTGGTACCGATGGTAGTCCCATAATAAGCGCAACCGGAAACCATTTGCCTCCGATTTATGTTTACCCTCGTATAAGAATGAATGAACGCTTTCTAACATTGACTGGATCTAATTCTAAATAGCAAAAGCGGATGGATGATTGCAGAATTTTTTTTTATATTTTAAGACATATCAAGAAAAATACAAATTGTACGAATGAAGGTCTTCTGTGTTTCTTCTCGATAATCACTCCTCATACTGCTCCTTATACCGATTTCTCTTGATCTTTCAAGAAAAGTGCGCGTCAATCAATGGAAAACGAGTTCGGTGGAACAATTTTTAACGCGATGAGAATATAATAGTAGCTCGTATCGGTGTAATTTGTCAGATTGAAATTTACTGGGAAAAACAAGATCACAAATAACATAAAAATTATATAAAATTTATAATTTGAAAGATTTTGTCGTGATTGCAAATGAATTTGGTTATGCTCCATGAAATTCAGCACTGACATTTCTCATGTAGGTGTGTGCATTTTTCAGTGTACCACCGCCGATTTTTCGAGCGTAACACCAGAGTCATTTTGACGTACACTTTTTTCAATGGAACGATTTCAGTGTAGCACTGCAAAGAAAGTCATCACACATGGCACGATGTCACTCCTTTTTGTCCATTCAAAAATATTGCAAAATCTTTGTCTCTAATTACACAGTAAATAATCAGAAAGCAATGTCAATATATAAAATTGCAGAGCTGACTACTCAACCATTTTTAAATGCTTTTTTTTCTTTCTAAAAATATTGTAAAGGGTTTAACATTTTTCAAAGTTTCATTTTTCTGGAAGAGATTCAAGTAACGATAATGACTATATCTGACAGCATAGCATGCCAAATTAATAACATCTTCATTGAATGTGCTTAGCTGTTATATGCAATACATGCGTAGGCTTGCCGGCATATAACTGGGTACAGTTTGACACAACGGGACGTCAGAAATTATTCCAACAACACAAAGTGAAGGCAAAGACTGCGATTAAAATGAGATCTTCGGAATTGCATACATACGTGGCTTCAATTATTTATTATAGATTCACATTTATGAGACCATTAACTCTAAGAATTTTTGATACCATTCAAAGAGAATAACCATCCCATTTAATTTTGTCTTCATTATCGACATAAGTTTATTTGTCGATTTAAAGGAAATTTACGGACGCGAGTAGCTTCTACACTTACTCAAGTAAAAGTAGATTTGAAGACTATTTAATAAATTTAAGAGGGGTAAAAATGCTGTAGATAATAACACCCATTACTACTTTTGCCTGATTCCCTAAAAAACTTCATTCTTCCTAAGACGTAATTTATATGCATTTTTTACAGTCGTGACCTTAATTGACGTTATTTGCCCTCCCTCCTGGTCTTCTTAATTTATGCTCTTGGATTGCTCATTGGTGGCTTTAACTGCATCAGGTGTTGTTGTTCTCGCCTCTACTACTTCAGATATAGGACCACCAGCGCCCGCAGCTACTATAGTCCGCGCCACGAAATGCGAGCAATCAAGGTCACTAGAGAAAATTTTATATGTTTGTATTATTCCAAATGGTAAAAGACCTTTGAAAGTCTGTAAGCAAAATTCTGATATTTTTAAATTAGGTAGTGTTTTATTGTAATTTTAATAAATATTTCTAATTTCATAATATTTCTTTCATTCTTGAAAAAAAATTATTTATTATAAATAAATTCCGTAACAGTATTCCTAAAAGTAATTTGTAATTCTAATTTGCTACCATAGTTGATATAAATTATTTTGATGCAGCAGTATCAACATATTCAGAATGATTTTTGGGCAGGTTTTAGATGTGTTTGAAATGTAATGCGTAATGAGTCTCAGTTAAAGTACCTCAAAATGACTTGTGTTTAAACTAAAATGCTTTCGCTTTAATGGCAAACATTAATTTAAAAGTTACAATATTTATAAATATATTTATATTTATCAAATATTTCTATTATTTGTTGAGTTGATTAAATGCCTAGAGAAGTAATTTAACGGGGAATCTGTATGATTTTCTCATCAACAATTTTTATCAATAAGCTTAATTCTGATGAACGCACTACAGCGTTTTTTAACATTGATCAATGCGTATACACTCTGATGACCGTCGCATTGTGTTAAGGTTTATTAAACAGCAATGACTACTACAAGTCCACTTAAGACTGAACTGCGACTAAGCATTTCATTCTAACATGTTATTAACTAGATGTATATCATAATGTTAACAGCAAATTCTGTCGCATAAATTTGAGGATTTATCTGGATTACCTGATGTAACTTTGGTTAGCCAATTTTTAGTATGATATTCATATATCCCTAAAATAACAGCTTTCTCACAACAGCTAATATATTTTGTGTGGTTTTCCTAAAGGCATTTCGATATCTGAAAATTATTTCTTGTTTGAGTCGTTAGCATACGATAAACGAAAATAAATAAGTAAATAAAGTGTTTAAGTTACAAAACATATATAAGAACTAGCTAATTTAAAATTTTTTTAAAATTGTTTTCCAATTTTTTTTTTAATACTTTTAATTTTTATCTTTTTATTAATTTTTTATTTTTTCCAAATTTTCTTATATTTTGAATATATTTTTCAATAAAAAATAAAAATATAAAAAAAAATATATATATATATATATATATATATAATATAAAAAATATTATAGACAGACTGGAGTTTTCTTAAGTTTTTTTTTTAAATATTTTTGTCATCGGCCGCGTTACAGGGCTTTTCTTGTAATGCATACGTACAAAAGTTTTATTCGCTTTATACATCTCCTAGTTTTTAATTCTCCAAACTATTGAAACACAATAATTTTAAAGTAAAGTGACGCTGTATTTAAGGTTTGCATTTAATTTTCAAATTTTACTCAATTTAAGTTCAACGAACATTAATTTGAAAAATTTAATGTGAAAACTAAAAACATATCACTCACTGAACATAATTTATTCTGTTATGAAAACAAAAATATCTAAAGACTAAAAAACGTTGAAATTTGTTCATTTAATTCATTACAGTTCCTCCACGCCTAACCCTGTCCAGAAAAAAAATTCTTTTTTTAAACTTTTGACTTTTTCATATTTTTTTTTATATACTAGAATTTCTGAATATTAAGAAAACTTTCACCTCTCTGACTTTATAAAAATACAACTGACGATTTTTCGACTTTTTCACACTTTTCTGAAAATGTATTCCTGGACATAGAATCTAGTAGTATGTATATGTACTGTATTCTATGAAATCGTCTACAGTATTCAATTTTTAAATAATAAAATAAAAACAGAAAACATACACCAGAACAATATTCTCGTAGATGTAAGTAAAAATATTGAAAACGTACTTTCTTAAATATTCATCACTACAACTGTAGAGATTAAATCAACTCAGATGTATGTTTACCTTCTACTTGTGCATGCTCTGCTTATATGTTTCCATTTCCACCATAGAAAACATTTGTTTTATTTTTAAATTTTAAGAAAATTGAACTTATATTTAGCTGTATACTGTATCTATCAAAACAAATGCCGCCTGCCATCCAGAAGAACTCGCTTGGTCATTAGTGTTGTGTCTTTCGTTGAGTGTACTTCTTCTTTAAGAAGAGATAGTTTAATACAAATTTAAAAAGAAAGAAATAATCATGGCTGCTGAGCAAAGAAAGGCACCAATTCTAAAGACCGAAGTAGATTTCGCTAAAAATCTTGAAGGGTATGTATATAATAAATTCTGATATTTTAATAAAATATTTCTATACTATACAAAACTTTGACTTTTTCCTTATGAACAGATTTATGACTCATACAGATCAGGTCGCCCTATTACTTGACTACGATGGCACCTTGGCTCCATTAACTGAATCCCTATCGGTAATGCCAAAGGACACTGAACTCGCAATTAAAAAACTTTCTGTGAACCCAAACATTTTCATGGCTGTTTTTTCTGGCCGTGAACTTGAAGAAATCAAAAAACACCTAAAAATTGATACCATCACTTACGCTGGTAACCATGGTTTGGAGGTTGAATATCCTGATAAGAAAAAGTTTATGATTGAGATGCCTCAAGAATTGCTAGACAAACATAAGAAATTGGTGGAGGATCTTAGAGAAAAGGTTATTCCGAAAATAATCAACAAATTTGAATGCCTTTTTAAGATTTCAATTATTGTATATACTCGCATCTAGGTGGTTTGCAGTGGCGCTTGGGTTGAAGATAAAAAAATTTCCGTTACATACCACTACAAAGGTGTTAACGACAAGCTGAAAACGAAATTAGTAGATGAGGCCAAAAAACTCATAAAGGAACATGGATTCCAAATTATTGAGACGCCCTACGCTTTGGAAGGAAAACCAAGAGTCAATTGGGATAAAGGTGAGTGATATTTTTTTACTGTGCTTTTATTTGTGATTCAGTGTTGAAATCCTCTAAATTATTGAAAAATTATTGAAAAATAATCAACTACTGCTAAAATTCGGGGGACTCGAAGTATTCTAAGAGAAATTCACACCTGTCCTGTTCGATCAAAAAATTGTCGACGATAATTTTCCGGTTTTTAATTTTTGTGTAGGCGGTCTTGAAATTTGAGTGAAGTATTTTGTTTAGCACACTTCGACAGCTATGAGGAATCAAAATAGCATTGAAACAAACTTTTATATGTAAATAAAATACACAAATAATTTAAAGAAATGAATAAAAATAAAATTACATTTATGGCAACCAAATATTTGTGTGCACATCAAAGTGCATTATGTCTGCAGTTTCGTCGAGAAAATCTCAAATTTATAAGAGCGGAAAAGTCGTGCATCACAATTTTCCGACACTTTATTAGATTTTCTGTTTTCTTGCCTATATGTATAGATAAACCGCGTATAAATATACAAACATATGTATGTATATAATAAAACGCCCACATTTCTTTGGTGGATACTAAAAATAAGTCGTGAGTCGTGCTAATATCAAAAATTTTGGAAAAATCTCAAATCTCCTCAAACATAAGATGTTAACATTACACACGGCTCGTTGATGTTTTCTTCTAGAGTTATTCGTGATCACAGGCGGCTTTAAATTTCATTAAAATAAAATTATCGTCGTTTTGTGTGAAATTTTATTTAATTCTAACATCTCTTAAATTAAGGTAGACAAATGTCTAAATGGTAAGACAGACATATATAAATTGTTCGGAGGACAGCACCTGACAACGTTATGCACATGTGAACATTATGAATAATGCAATTTCGCTGTCGGAGACAGGTCTTATATTGATAGCAATGAAGAAATCAAGATGAACAATATTATATTAAAAGTGGGGAGCCAATGTTAGAGAAGCATCTGATCCTCCATCTCTCTGACTGAATTTTTTTTTTAAGCATCCCGAGACACGGATCAAGCTACTTTAATTTCAATAATAAATATAGCTCTAGGTACTGTCCCGGTGAAGAATTTTCGAAATATTATAGACTCTGGTAGATTTATAAATTTCAATTGGTTGAGAAAAAAAAAAATTTAAAAACAGATCTTAAACAAATTCGGCACACTGAGATCTTTTATTTATAAACTAGCTGCGTATATATCTTATAAATTTTCACCTGATATCGGCGGATTTGTAAAGCTCACCTGCTTAAAATATTTTAATTAGGCACTACTCAAATCAGAAATTTAATTAAAGCTCTAACAATAATTAACGCAATGATGACTTCTTCGTTACCTTGACAACCTAAGGTAGATGAATGCTTTACATGCACAAATATTATATTTTTAATTAATAAAACTTTTTTGTTATATTTTCGGTTTTAAATCACTAAATGATTTTGAGATTGTTCTTTATACCTTATTTAATAATGAACACAACAGACCAAACACCGGCTATGAAATATAATTTCGATGTGTAATGCAACATATTTTCAGCCATACTTTAAAACAAACTTAGAGAACATTTAGTGTTGAACAACGACTCATTGAAGCATTAAAATTAAACAAGTTTTTGCTTCCATTAATTTTGCTGCTGGAAAAGTTATGTGAAATTGTGTCCTCGATAGAAATTTCATCCCTTACCTGGATTTAATTAACACTTCCAAACCACTGAAACAGCTTATTTATTTCTAACTAAAGATTTCCTAGTACGTTCATCAGAAAGATTTTATAAGTCCCAATTACTACTAGCATCTACTAATTATTATTATTATTATTTATTTTTTTTTTCTTTTAATTCAAATCTAAAAATCTCAACCTCGAATATAAAGTTTAGCAGGCATGTATGATAGTACAAGTCCCTATCAAAGGGAATGTGCTCCTTCTCACCCCTTTTAATGCGGATGCATATTTCAAATTTTATATCATCATTAAGTTTATACTTGACTATTCGAAAGTTCAATTTAAGCTAGAGTGACACAGACTTATATTTGACTTGATTCTATATCCAATTGGAGCAACTTCTAGGACAGTAGTGTGATAGAAGTTGTCCAGCTTTACCCCTATAACTGTCAACAGAACTGGAAGTGTGTCCATCAAGTCTATGACCTTAGCGCTAAGCACCTGGTTGTATATCTATTTGTATATTTTATCATCTTACCATCATTAGCAATTTCACAGGGTGACATCCAATGCCCAGTTAAATAGAAAGATCTATTGGGTGCGTTACTCTGCCACAGACTCTTGGTGGTGATCAAGCGTCCGATCAACAAGGACCTTGCAAAAATTAAATATGGCACAGCTTAGAATACTCCCTCTTGAGCAAGAAATGATAATTAAGTAGACGTCGACAAAAACATCGAACCTAACTGCTAATCCGGAAATATTTATTGTGAACGACTGAAATTTTAAGATTACTTAGAAGATAGCCTATTGACTACGAAGGGATATTATTATAGGTGACGAGTTTTTTTGTTTTCTTAAAAGGAGGCTCTTTACCAAATGAATGTGAAAACTATACTTTCGAATTGAAAATCAAATAAAAAAAATAAAAAAACTAGAATTGGTAAAACCAATTCTTATGATACCCTTGATGAATGCCGGTATGTAATTTCGTACGGTCATCTGTGCAAGTTCAATTTTGAAAATTTCTAGAACGATTCGCTGGGTAACAAAAACGATTATAACCGCTTTCATATATTCTGAAGAACTTTTTAGTACAATAAAAACATCTAGAACATATACTGTAAATGTAAAACACCAAAATTTTCTGGACTTAGACTATTTTAGAAATTATATTTGCTATTTTAGAGATATGCCTCCAAAACAGTGCGTCTCTAGAAGCAATCTGAAGCAATTTCGAAGCAAATATTGAATGCGAACGTGATCATGCAAGTTTCTCATGTTGATTCCTTACGATTAGTCATTGTTATTCGCAGAGTTTCAGAAGACATTTGCTTTGTGCTAAGCTTTAAAATACGTGATTTTCATTCACTACACATAATCATAATAGGCAAACTTTAAATTTTTTTAAAAGAGAAACAATGGTAACTTTGTATTTGTACCGACACTATAGCAGCTGCAATCGTGCAGAGCTTCCAATTTGCTTCACACAAAGTGCTTCAAAGGCGATTGAAACGAAGCTAAAAGGAATTACTTGTTTCTGCGGACATGCAATGTTAAAATTTATATGAAACTCAAGCACAATCGAAGCGCTTTGTACTTCCGCAGAAGCGCTTAAAAGGGACTTTTAAATCACCTTTTTTCCTGCTGGGTATTTTTATGTGTTACAAACGTAATAACAAACTTAATATATCCTATGATTTCATCACCTAGGGTATAAAGATCTGAGAAATTATTCAAAATAGGTCCAATCTTATTCGCTGGCCAACGGTTTCTATTCTCCGAGAAATAGCAGAAGGACGGATGTTCTTTTGCATTCCTGCCCAGGTGTTCGTCTTGATGAATGATATTAATGTTCAAATTTTTTTCAAAAAGATTGATCTTGCGGACGCTATTGATAAACATGGTATGAGATCATATAAGAATAGCAAGAATACCCTCTTTATAGATTTTTGCACTCTCACGTGGAGAAATATTAAAGTACGCACATAGGAATGTTTCAGAGGAGCAGACATTCGAAGCAACAACCGCTTTTATTTTTATTGTCTAGATGATGAAATCTAGAGCAGGTATACTAAGTTTGTTATTCTGTTTGTAATACATAAAAATAATTATGGTAGAGCAAAATGATTTGGATTGGACACCCAAGGAAATATTAAAAGTTATTTTTATTTTTGCATGTTCGTCTGTCCTTCCGTCCTCACGATAAGTCGAGAACGCGTTCGCTTAGAGTACTGAAATTTTACACAAGGGCTTTTAAAATAAAAAGTAAATTTAAGTTCGAAAATGGATTTAATGAGGCAACTCCTTCGTAGGGTTGCCATACAAAAATTTCGTTTACCGCTATATATATGTGCATTGTCTGAAAACGCTTCGACGTAGAGTGCTGAAATTTTGTATACGGTGTTTTCATAGAAGTAGTAAATACAATTTCAAAACTGAACTAAATCAACAACCCCATTTTGGTGTTGCCATATAAAAATTTAGATTTTTTACGTATACTGGGAAAACGATCAGTCTTATACGCTTTTATTGCATAGAAAAATTCTTCAGAATGTGAAAAACTATGAAATTGCAGAAATATATGCGAAAACCCACTTCAAAAATCAAACTTTCACTGATGGGTGAGCATAAGTTCAAAAGAATTGGTCTTAAACCAATTCAAGCTTTTTTCTTGATGTATATATATATCGGACGCTCAATGAAAGACCACCACATCTCAAAATTTTTCAGTCGAATAATGGACGTTAAACATTTCAAGTCGTTGGATAAATTCAAGTTTTTCTGTTTTGTTAGTGGATCTAGTATAGGAGGTGCGAATGGCCGAATCACCACGGTAGATCCTTACGATTTTGGTATGATCAGGTAACGGCCATATAGAGCTGGGCATAATTATGTATACGGCCGATCGCTTATTCAGAACAGTAAAACCGACCAACAACAATATTAAAAGTCTTATGACCATTATTATGCCTAGTTACCGCTAGTCTAGTCTTTTATGTGTCTTATTTTTAAAGATATATCCAATAAAAGTGTTAAGAATGAATCAACTATAAAATCTAGTATTAAAGGTACTGCAGAAGGACCTTTAAATAATATTTTATCCTCCACCATTCTAAGAACTTTATGATACTCAGCAATCTCCAGAAAAGTCTAGTGTGAAGATAAAAAATGATAAGAGAATATACATCAAAAATAGAAAGCGCAGGAAACAGTAGGTAAAATGAACACTAAATAACTAAACAGCTGGCATGCAATAAAGAGGTACATTTCCCGAAAACATGGAAGAATAAGTCCGAAGGAGCAAGAGAGCTTTTCAACATTCTCAACATGACTTTTCTACATATTTCCTTCATAAAAAATCAATAACAACAGCACTCCCAAACTAATATGGATAGGAAAACAAGGCAGACGGAATGCAACTATAGAAAAGCACCTAGCTAAGAACTTTTATATTTATACAAAATATCCATGTAAGAGCTATTCTTAGAAACATTTAGCTAGATATTACAGTACATAGAAAACACATTTATAGAAGAAGAATGTCACAAGAAAAGTTTTTACCAACAGGTTTTTTTCTATGGATAAGTTTTATTTGTGCAACTCATATATAATGCTTATGGGCAATATTTTGCTAGTCTACTCTAGTAGAGTTCTCTAAAGTATGATCAGTTAGAGCAAGCTTTATAAATACTAACACCAATAATAAATTGTGCAAATTCATTTTGATGTGTTATTTTTTCACTAGGTATGTCATCAAACATTATGCTACTAGAATTAGATAATCAGTGTATCGAACTGGTAAATTAACAGGGAATTTTATTAGTTCTTGAAATTTAAACTATACTTAATTTGAATTTAAAATAAAAGTATGCGAAAGGAGCAATCATATTACTCAACTTAAGTTAATTAACATCTTTATAGGTATTATTGAACAAACAAAAATAGGCCAGTGTCAGTTAATAGCTCGCAATGGCATAAAAATCTCATCTTCAAGACTTCCAGGGGACAAAAATCAGTCGGAAATTCCTTTCCATTGAAACTTGCGGTAGTATCGGGATTTTGCAAATTAAACATCAATTTAGCGTTGTTTGTAGTTGATTCAAATGGAATTACAAAATATTTTATTTGTAGTTTTTAATCCAGTTTATAATATTAAAGGTATAAAATAAACGCTCTCATTTATCTGCCTTCATTGCACTTGTAGGAAGTTAGATGAACTGTAGTCAGCGTCGGATGTTTTCCATCAAATTTAAATATCAACCAATAACTTCTGAATGCCACAGTGTATGATGTTATTTTAAAATTTATATAACAGACAACCGTTCCTCTGTCCTCTCCCCCATTATCCTACGTGAAGAAAAAATTGAAATTCAGTCATGTATAAGAAATGAAGATGTGATAGACTTTGAACGAAAATCAGTGCATTTGAAATGTCATTAAGAGTTTCTCACTGTTAGTAAAGATCATGGCAGAGTTCAATAATTTAATTAAATGCTATCAAGAAAATTTACAACTATTTGTAGTAGTTGCAAAGCATTTAAATAAAATAATTTTTTTTAAAGAGCCAAAAAGAGGTTACAAAGTGCCTTCCAGCCTCTCCAGACGTACCTCCCCAGTGGAAAATGGAAGCGCTCAAAGACGAATGCAAGAGCGCTTCTTTGGAAGCTCGCAGTGTTTCCCCATCGTATCCTTGTTAATATCGTTTTAACGTGAGCATGTCCACAGAGGAAAGTGCCGAGATACAGATTCCTGGGAAGCGCTCTTGAAGCACTTGTAGGGTAGCACTTTTGGAGCGCTTGTAGCGTAGCACTCTTGGATAAGGATTTTATTAAAAATTTCAGTTTTTTTTTCTGAATACACTCCGTTTAATTTTAAATTAAATTAATTTTCAATTAACCGCACACTTCAACTAACTACTAAAGAATGAGTAAGCCTAGGCTGAGAGAAGAGATCTGCTTCCGCAAAGCTTCCTTTGGCAATGGTAAAAGAAGTCTTTACCCAGGGAAGAGATCTGCTTCTGCAGAAATTCTTTCGGCGCTTCAGAAAAGAAATTTTGTGGCTATGTTGTGGAAGTGCTTCCCCTGACAAGCCCTTGACATATTTCCCGCCGGGTCGTTTTGGTACGGAACACACAAAATACACACCACTAACTTACATCACACAGCAATGGTTAAACTTCAGAACGAAATACTTAAACAATGTTGATTGTTTTAAATAGGAAACTCTCGACACTCGTTTGATGATGTCCTAAGAAGACGAAACGCGTCGCGTTTTAAATATTATATTTCAATAAATTTGTAGAACTAAAAACAAGTGTTCACTTTTTACAAAAACCAACATAAATAAAGTATGTTTGTTTACGCTATTTTTTTACGGAATGTTACCTACCTAAAGGGACGAGAGATTCGTACAAGTGCATTTTACTACTTATTTAAGGCTGCATTTGGGTCTTGATTGGTTATAAATCGCTGCGACTACTGAGAGGATCTATTGCGCTCACCCTTCCATCTGCTTTAAAAAGGCCAGTTGTCTGTTGCGGTCTAACCATTAACTCACTACGTTCCAACTGTTGTTTACGAAAGGTTCGCATTCTTAATACGTTTAGCTATGCAGAACATTCATACGAGAAATGTAAAACACTCATATCATCCTCCAGATACAGTCTGCAGATAGGATTAGACCCCATGTCAATAGTGACAATGTGCTTCCTCAGTTCACAGTGTCCGGTAAGCAAACCAGTTAAGAGTCTAATGTCCATTCTTCTGTACATCAGAGGATCCCTCCCCTTTTCCATAGACGTAATCGCTATGAAACATTTGGCATGGCTCTGTCCTCCATCGGCAGAGAACGACGATTGTAACAAGAAGGAAATCTTCATTTTTTGTTCTGAAAAATCCCCATTGACCATAAAATCATACGATTCTACCAGTCGAATTTGAAATGTGTAAAATAACACTTAATGGTACTGATTGGATGATCGCAACGCGAGCGACAAAGCAAGAACATTTAGAGATTATGCCATTTTACATGGAAATAGAAACATTTTTCGGAATTAACATCTTCAAAAAGGATAGACACTAGTCTCCTGAAACTCAATTGGCTGTTGACACATAAACCAATTAAGGTCTTGAGCTTTCAAAATTCTTCCAAATGCAAACATTATTGTCATTCCCCACATTTCGCAAATTATAAAATCAATATCTCTATGGTGTTAGCGGATCTAGTTATCATACACAAATTTCTGCCAACCTGATTGGTTCCATGTAACATAACGAGACTTTGATAGTAGTCGATTTTAGGGCCTTGTCTAGCAACTTCATCAGCTTTCTCTTTGTCAACAAAATCTTGATATCCCGACATACAGATTAGACTAACCCCATTGGATCTATTCAGTTTGTCAATGGCGGTTTAGCATTCCCATACGAGCTTTGATTTCATATAATACTTCAGAGCGGAATTAGAATCAGGTTCTGGATTTCTATTTACATTGAGTTTAATAACTAGTGCCTAACGTATTCAACTAGACTCCTAGACTATCAAATCCACCTTCATTTAGCTATTTAAAATCAAAATCCATATAAATAAATTTATTGAAACCCATTACTACTTAATTATAAACTGCACCTTGACCTGATATTAATTAATATATTAATAATTGAAAATTATTTAATTCTAATAAAATATTCCATAACGGAGGTATACAAATTGATAAACAAAATTAAGTAAGATTCAACGTGGAATATCGATTAAAGAACAGGTTCCTCTGAACAGACTAAAATACCGCAAAATTTTTTAATTTAATTTTTTAATTTTATTTTTAATTCCTTTGTGTTTTATAAATATAATATTTTGAATGGTTCAAAATATTATATTTATAATATCATTTATTTTTATAAATTGATATGGTAATTTTTGAATAAGATTAAGTTATTTCTTAGGATGTGATTTAATTTCTTATGGTATAGTTTTTTTAAGAATATAAATTTGTTCTTTAATATTAATGGCTAGTCAGTCTATTTTTATAACAAATAATTATACAAAACTATTTTTAATTAATACCTTGAATGTTGTGTGGAAACATTTCAATAAAGTATTAAAAAACATAACTACAAAAAACCCCATATTTTTGAAAATAAAAAAAAATCTTTGTTATCAAATTTTCTTTGTATTATTTAAATATCATTTTCTAAAAGATTAGATATCTGTGGAAAATTATATTTATAGCAACTCTTAGGCCGACATGGAGCCATTAACCACAGCAGCATATAAAACTTGGCAACGGTTCAGTTTTACTGCATGCACAATCGCATTATTATTTAAACTTATTTTTAAAAATGCACAGTTTTTTTTAGAGTTCCATTCAATTTAACAACTCTGATGTAACATTGTTTATATATACCTACCGAATGCATAAGCATGACAACAACAGATTTACATAAATATTTTAGTATGCGTCGTAAAATTTAATTTTTTTCTTGAATTTTAAGTGAGAAGTTGAAAAATAATCAGAAGCATTTATTTTGAAACAAGCCATTCTTTTATTTATAAATCTTTCTTCTTTGTTATTTCTCTTCCTAATCTCTTTTGATGATATATGATGGGTGAAAGCTCAAATTTTTCTTGATAAGTGTTCAAATAAAGTTGAAACCGGATGAAATAGTTGCTGCTTTCTTTCAGTTATTAGAATCTTTTGATTAAATGCAGTAATTTTCATTTCTATCGAAAAATGTTGGTTCTAGAGGAATTTAAAATGTTTTGAAATTTTTAAGAAAAAATTCATTCATATTCCGGAGGGTCCTTCTCTACACCCAAAATTTATTGAACAATGAACCAGTGGATATCATATATACTAACACTACCAACAGCTCGACACACTTTGCTCATTTTTAACCGTCTTACAAAAGGAGTAGGCTCAATTCGATGTGTACGTTTTTTATGCACAGTACATACGGGTACAAGTATATACCTAGATTGCTCTGGAATGGCTGCACCAATTTTGTTTAGATAGATGCCGCGGTGATCTAATATAATTTTAGCTTCATTTAATGGCTAATAAAATTTTTTATTAAAAATCGAACGATAAAAGATTTACTTGCACTATAACCTCACTTATGTTCTAGGCTAGATTTAGCCTCTAGGAAAGGACACAATAAATCAACTCTGGTCGCGGTGTCCGCTCTCTTAAGCTGATCTAACCTGTATTCAACTCCTTGGCAATATCAACCACCACTTTGTCCATTTTTCTATTACATTTATAATGTTTTAAATTCAGATCAGATCAAATTGGGTATTCCTTTATATGCTTTTAGTTCATTTTTCAACACCGACTTGAATTTGCACTATACATTTTGATCACACAGCTTCTTTATATCGCTGTGATCTATCGCGTAGGTGTGAGCGTTTACATTGAAAACTATGTATAGGGATCTTCAGATTTTTGGATATATACATATGTAATGTACATTTGAAGTTGTTTTAATTGGTGCCAAATTAATAACTGACCAAAAAAGATAGCTACTTAAAATTTCAAACGTACATAAGTTATTTTTTGTTAATGATTTTATTCTAAAATTTCATTTTTACATTCCAAAGAACCCTTCAGTACATACAGGGTGTCCACTATTGGGTCTTACACCTGAAGGCTTGGGATAGGTCATGCTTAGATAAGCTGTACCTTTCAAATAGTCTATAAATTTTCCCCTCCTCTTCTCCATTTTGAAGTTATGGCTCAACAATGTTAAAATTTCAGAATTTTAACTCAGTTGTTTTTACTTAACAACTTTTTTATCAAAAAATCTTCCTCAACACCAATTTTTCATTTTGGATACAAGATGAAGAAGCCCAGAAACTTCGCTTTAAGATGTGCAATCACACTCTGAACCCAAAATGTAACCCTTTTTGCGGTTTTTGCATTTTTTCTTGAATATATCCAGTGCCTTTAAATCATCATTATAGGGAGTAACGTTCAGAGTGATCTGTCAAAACATACCCAAATATCTTTAAGTCCTGTTATCTCCCATCCATACAAGTTTTTGCTTGTCTAAGAATAACCTATCCATAGCCTTTGGGTGTAAAACCCAATACTGGAAGCCCGTATATTAAAAACATCTGAAACTGACTCTAATCGTAGTATATGTATAAAAACTGTGCAAATCTGACTAGATAGATTCTCAGTAAGAAAGGTAAATAGACGCAAGGAGCAACAGCGAAGATCTGTAACGTACTGGAAATGTTATTCAACATCCTGTTAGCACAGAAAAAGAATAAAAATATGTTTGTCCTTTTTAAAAGGTTCTATCAATTCATTAAAGAATTTACTAATATTCTTTATGTTGTTTTCTATAATAAACATTAGTCTAAGATTGGGTATTAGCCAGCCTTAAGGTATTTACAATAAAAACAGGGGCATACACTGCATGCTTTGCACCTGTATGTATTAATAAAATACAAAAATCCACGATACTTTAATGAATCCATTTTATTTCAGTCGAGTTACATCTCGTCCCATGTTTAATAAATGCCTTTACGAAATAGTTTTATAATAAAAAAATTCCATTTGAAAATTTGTTGAAAAAAAAAACACAGTTTTTACATATAAAATATTTTAATCTTAATTTTCAGGGGAAGGTGCAAAGATGATCTTGGAAAAAAAATTCGGTGCTGACTGGGCTAAGAATTTGAAAATCATCTATGCCGGTGATGATACAACTGATGAAGATGCCATGAAGGTAAGAAAATCAAAATTTCAACAATTATCGAAAATATTTTTTGAAAAATATATTTTTTTTTAGGCGTTGAAAGGCACCGGCAAAACGTTCAGAATTTCCGAAGTTCCCAATCTTAAGACATACGCTGATTACCAACTTAAGACAACTGACGATGTCTCTCTGCTCCTCAAATGGGTTCAATCTGTATACCCAACAAAGAAAAAAGAATAAGAAGTGAATGTTATTACAATTTTTGTTTTAAATTTTTAATTTAAATCTTTGCATTATTATACTTCTACTTATATTATACATAAATTTCTGGTAAAATAAATATAAAACGTCGGCTATTATTACCACTATATATTTACTTTATTCGACAATCAACTTAAAAGCACTAGAACCCTACCATATTCCCAAATTAACTTCAATCAGACGTTTTCATTGTGTTGCTGAAGTTTATAAATTGAATAAGTTAATGAAATAGCAACGACAAGAGAAGACTACACAGATGAGTAAATTTGAATATATTATATGCGATATTGGTAGTACTTAATCCCACAAAAAACATGAGCCAGTCCGTTTTTATCAAGTTCCATTCCGATACCAAACATTTAAAATTCTGAAATAAATTTAAAACTTAGGACCATATTCACCAAACCATTTAATTGAAATTTAATTTAATTGGTGTTTTATTATTCTGCTGCTCTACCTTTCAATAGAGATGGCGATTTTCTGCAAAAGATCGATTTACTGAGCCAAATCGAATCGATACAGGGAAAATCGATGTTTCTCTATAAACACTGATTTTTTTTTTTTTTTTTAATAATTTTTACTATATTATCTTAATTTCCTCTACAATTTTAAATCTATTTTTTAAATAGCCTTATATTTTTTGGATAATGGCCGAATCATCTGTCAATTGAGTGCTTACGTTTATTGGAGACAAATATCACAATTATTCCTCAATTTTGATCAATTAACAAATTTTCACAAATATTTTACAAAAAATATTTTTCTTTTTTCTCACATTACTACATGGAGCGCATATATAGCAAAATTACAAAATGTTTTATTAATTTAGGTTTTTTGAATTCCAGTTTTTAATCTACGAAAGTTTAGTCCCTTTAAAAATCTAACGGATTTGAAATTCTTTAAAATATTATCACTTGGTAAGAGACTCGATGATTCTTTAGATTTCCTTAAACTTTCTAAATTCTTTTTTCGTATATTTTAAATTTTTTTCGAATTTTTCTTATTTTTTTTTTATGTTCTTCCTCATGTTTCTATTAAGGTAGAATGGGTATGCTCAGCAATTAACATTAATGAAACTAAAATAAGACAGCACAGATCGCAAAGAATTCCTCATTCTTTTCGATATTTTTTCATAATTTATTTATCATTTTATTCCCATTCAATGATGAAATAAACATAGAAGAAATATTAATTAAATTAAAAGGAGATCTGGAAATGAATTGGTTGAGAATGAAATCCTTAACTTAAAATTCGATATATTTTTGAAATCAAGAGATTCTTCTCAAAATACTTAGTTATTGGAATTTGTGAACAAAAATATCCATGTTTATGGAGATGTGCAGCATATTTAACAACCTTTCTCAGTTCACTTATCTCTGCGTAACAAAATTTTCTACCATGAATGCAATTAAAACAAAACATCGCTCCCGTTTGACAGATGGCCTTTTGGAAGCATGTTTACTAATAACTATAAGTATCTTATATGAACCACAATATGAAAAGCTTGCCGAAAATATGCAATATCCTGTTTCTAGTACATCCTCTGATAGGCATAAAATATAATAGGTAAGATATATTTACATAAATAATAAGAAAATAAAAAAAAACATATAAGTTTGTGAGAAGAAATCATTATTTTCTCGTAATAAAATAACTTTATAATGAATATGTATTAGTATATCTATGGTTGTTTTAAATAAAACTTAATTTGGCTTTAAATTACTACTTTTCTTATGATGACTTAACACATACGATGTTGGTAGACTGGCGCCTATAATTTAAAAAAACAGGTCGCCCGTAGTGATCAAAAGTTTGGCTACCCTTGGTTTATAATTTTTTGCCCATTCAATGTGGTTTTCCGATTTTTAAGTGAGTGCGATTTCTTAAGCGTGGGAAACAGAAATAAAGACAGCAATCCACTAAGTTTTTATAAAATTTATTTCACTGATCTGATTACTCGAGTTTTAAACAAGAACTGAACTCTTTTCTTATCTGAGAATTATTACAGATATAGTTATGGTAGACATTACCCCAGCATTTCTAAGTTGCGTAAGGGGTACAATTACATTTTTTAACTCAATGAACTTGCAATTTATGCAACACTATTACGTTAATTAATTTAATTTTGAAAAGAAATATAATATTTGAAAATCATGAAAGCTATAAATTTCAAAAATTATAATTTAAGTTAACGAAATGAAGAGAATTGTATATACAATGGCAGCAATTCCATACAAAAACGATCAAAAAGGGCTTGTTTTGCACCCGACCATCTTCGATTTGGATGAATCTTTGGCAGTTTGTACCAAAGTAACACACATATATTTTTTGTTTCTCCTTAACCCCCCCCCCGGTAGGTTATTAGAAATTTCGCGATTTTACGATGAAACGTCATTTTCAAAAAAATCATATCTCGGAGAACGGAACAACCGATTTTTATGATTCCAGTTTCATTGAAGCTTAATAGTGTGTCCTAAAAATAGGATCTAGTGTTGCATAAATTTGCATTTTTCGATGTTAATATAAAGGACAATTTCTCTAAAGCGACCAAAAATCTTCTAGAAATGTTCTATATATTCAGTTTCCGTCCTAGAAGTGATTATTACATCGTCGAGAGAGACAAAACATAATGACAAGTTACGCAGCACTTAATAAATGAAGGTTTGGGCTGCGTTACAAAGGCCAAAAGTCATCCGTACGAATTCAAACAGACTCAATGGCGTACAAATTGCTGTTTTGGGAATGTCATTAGATTCCACTGGAATTTGATGGTAAGCCCTTGTGAGGTCTAAAGAAGAGAGAATCTGACATCCCGATAGTTGATGCGCGAAATCCTGTATATGAGGAATATGATAGCGATCCGGAACAGTACATGAGTTTAAGCGTGTGTGGTCTCTACAAGGTCGCCATTCCTCATTCTTTTGCAGCAGCAGTTGGTCCTCTCCGCTACACATGTTCAGTAGCGGAGAGGACCAACTGCTGCTAGAAGGACGGAAAATCCTTTGATTAAGAAGTAAATCAAATCCTTTCTTAGCTGCTATTAGTTTATCCGGTGGTAAACGATGAACTTTCGATACAATTGGTTGTCCTTTAGTGATAATGTGGTGAGTTACATTATGCGTTACTGGTTTTTTAAAACCACTATTCAATGTAATTGGGTAAAATTCTTGCAATAATTTTTGCACTTCTGTATTACCTGTAGATTTTAGTAAAATGGATAGAGAGCAAAAGTTTTTTGTTTGTGTGAAAAGGGCTGAAGATCTAAAAGAAGTGCGCCAATTAATTTGTCGCCACAGACTCAGAATCACATAATCATAATTTTGATTCGTGAAAGCTGCAAGGAGGGATGCTATTACGAGCTTTGATGCCGAAACGCTAATGATACCAACATATACTCCTCTGATGAGAAATTTCTCTATCATGAGAAAGACTTCGTTTCACATCTCTGCTTCCAGAATTGCCCTGAAACCTTGCTTTTACCGAAACATGTTTTTTTTTTGATAATATTTCCAAGCGATGCTATGTGATCTGCTAAACAATTCATTAGATTCATTAGAATTTAAAAACGGATTCTTTATTGCACATAATTCAGGTGCAAGGGTAACCTCAGCGATTCTATAAGCACAGATATCCAGGTCGTCTAATGTTCCCGGATTGCAGGATAGAATAGTTTGCATATGAGAAGGAAGCCGCTGGGACCATAGAGATTTCATCAAGTCGTCACTCGACGTCCTTGATTGAGTGTATGCATCTCTTGCAACAGGTGTGACGGCTGATAATCTCCCAGTGTCATTTCTGTTAAAAGTTGCTTGGTCTTCTCATTTTCACTTCTAGTAAGGCGACAGACCAATACCTCCTTGATTTTCTTATATTTGTCTTCTCTAGGCAGATTCAACACAACGTCACCCACCAAACGTATGATGTCACTTTAAATTGGTATTCTAATTGAACAAATCATAGCTTGGGGCAAGTTATATAGAAGACAAGGTATTCCCATTAAAATTTTGACGCATTGAAGCTAATAGCCTGTGACGTATTTCTGTGACTAACGTATATACATTTTTATAGGAAAGACAGAGAGAGGAGAGAGAGTATTGTGTTCTCTGTACCGTACTTTCGTATACATTTCACAATATTATGTCACCTAATAGGGGAACATGGCTCATAATGGGAATATCTTGTATTCTAGGTATATACCTTGGCTTGGAGTTTGTTTTACAAAAAGGTGCCAGCTTAAGCGAAACCGCCGAAAGTCTCGCCGGAATTCTTACTTACTGGGATACTTCACCTTCTTTGACCATTCTGCTTGACACATTTCACCATGCACTACAACACTCGATGTCACAGACAAATTAAGGACGGCGACACGGTTTACGTTTACGTTACACAGTATGTGTGCATAATATATGAAAACTTTATACACGTATAAAAAAACTAGCAAAATATTCGAAAAAAAAAAAATAATAAAAATCTTAAAATTAACCATACCTGGAGGAAAATATAATTATAATAACATATGATAATATAAGATTAAGGATTAAGACCACCATTAAGGCCACTGTAATTGCACCTGTCTGCCCTGCTATTGTACTGAGGAGCAGCCTGAAGATGAATTTGGAAGGTTGCATATACTTATGTAACTGAAATGCTGCATGTACAACAATTTGGAAGGCAATTTTATATATCTGGAAGCTTGTTTGTATATATATTGCTCGTATGGATTTACTTATATATATATCTGGAAGGCTCCTCATACGTAAGTTGAAGGCTGCCCTTGAAGTCGGAGTCACCTATGTGGTAACGGGTTTTCCAATAAGAGGTGTTATTTTGATATTCAAAGAAAAATGCTATTTTTTGAGATAAATGATCCGATCTTTATTTCATTATAAAGAGGAAGGTATGCCAAATAATCACCACGACCACGCCTACAGGACCATATCCTTTTCATGAAATTTTCCATAACCAAATCGCAAAGTGGCTGTCCTATGCCCTCGATAGCCTCACGAATTCCATCTTTGAGGTCTTGAATCGACGCTAGGCTGTTGGCGTAGACCTTCTCTTTCACGTGGCCCCAAAGAAAGAAGTCGCAAGGTGTTAAGTCACAAGATCTCGGTGGCCAATTGTGATCACCTCTTCGAGAGATAACACGGTCCGGAAACTTTTCCCGTAAAAGATCAATGGTTTCGTTGCTTGTATGGCACGTAGCGCCATCTTGTTGAAAGTAAACGTTGTCCAGATCAATACCATCCAATTCCGGCCATAAAAAATCATTAATCATCTGTCGATAGCGCAATCCATTCACCGTAACTGTTGCTCCAGCCTCATTTTCGAAAAAGTAAGGTCCAATGACCCCGCGGGACCATAAACCGCGCCAAACAGTCACACGTTGAGGATAGAGAGGCTTTTCAACAATAACTCTCGTCACTCAAGATGAGTTTTTGATGGAATTTCGGATCATTTTCATGCATTTCAAGGACCCAATCAGCAAAGACTCGACGTTGTTGATGATCGGCCGGCTTGAGTTCTTGTGTTAACTGAACTTTATAAGCCTTAAGACCCAAATCTTTATGCAAAATATGGTATAATGACGTTTGTGGAATGCCTAATTCCAAAGAACGACGAGGAATGGACAAACCTGGGTTTTCTTCAACACTTTCGGCTACAGCAGCAATATTCTCGGCTGTTCTTGAGCGACGTGCACGGGTGTTATTCTTCACATCACTAACTTGTCCCGACAGCTCGAATTTTTCTACCAATTTCTGTATTGCGGTCCGACAAGGTGCTTCACGACGACCCAAAAATGTTCGAGTTTTACGAACCGTCTCTGCCACATTTTCACCATTTTTATAGTGAATTTTAATAATTTCAATGCGTTGTTGAATCGTGTATCGTTCTATTTTTAATCGCGTAGTTTCTACTTTTCAAATGTAAAAAAATGACAGCTCCAAAAGTGACATCTACCGAAATAGCGGGCTAATTAAAATAACACCTCTTATTGGAAAACCCTTTAGTTTAAGCGATAACGGATTTATCAAACGTTGTGATGATAGAATTACCAATAAGTGATGTCAAACAAAGCGGACAAAGGTTAAAACACTCAATAGCATACTGCAGTTACCACCACAGCATAAAAGCGCTGCGAACTCGAAATCAAGCAAGAATATTTTATCCACATTACCCAAACATAACCACAGGCTTTCCATCTATGATAAGTGCTGAAATAATTTTTAATAAAACACTTTTTTGTATAATTCATACTTCACATAAAAACTTTACACAAAAACATTACATAAAAACTAAAAATATTCTCAAAACATTCCCAGCAATGCAATAATCAAACCGAGAATTATTAGAAATTCAATTTTCCGAGAAACTATTTGTCATTATATTTTTTCCTATCGGTACCGCTGTGGCTGTAGCATGACATGACATCCGGGATAACCGGAATTCAAGATGGCAATACAATATTTGTAATCCTTTCTCTGTCCCCCATAGCTTAATTTTATTTGTTTAAAAATAACGTTTAAAAAATATTTGTTGAGGAGTAGGAGATAAGATTCCAAGAATAGAAATAATTTCGAATGCATCCGTAATTTGTTGAACTTTTAATTTGAGTATTAAAGGGAAATTAAAATTTGAAATTAATATAATTGCCACACCCCTGCCAGCAAAAGTTTACCCAATGAAATAGAAAATCAGGCAGTCTGTGTATGTTATATATGTCAGTGGGTTATTCTGGATCATTGAATAAATAACTAATAAGGAAGCGGGGTACCGTGCGAATATAGTGTATGTGTTTAAGCAATTCAATGACAGTATGACCTATGATTGGGGGGAAAATGACAAGAGGGCCTACTGCAAGGTATATAAACTGCAAGGTATATAGAATACATGGTATTCCCATTACGAACCATGTTCCCTTATTAGATGACGTAATATTGTGAAATGTATAGGAAAGTACGGCACAGAGAACACAATACTCTCTCTCCTCTCTCTGTCTTTCCTACAAAAATGTATATATTTAGTCACAGAATTACGTCACAGGCTATCAGCTGCAGTGTGTCAAAATTCTAATGGGAATACTTTGTCTTCTATATACCTTGGGCCTACTACCTTTTGTGCGTCAGTTCAACATATTTGACATTTTATATTTTATGAAAAGAAGTTCGTTTGTGAATTAGCGATATTGTCTTAAATAAATCATTAAACGTGATTTTTACTTAGTACTGTAGTAGTGTGACATAATTGTGAAATATTCTTTTGTGAACGATATTTTATATAATCGGGACTCGTGAGTCCGTAATGAAATGTGCTGTGCTGTGCAGCAGGAACAAAAGGAGTTATTTCCGTGGGAAATCAATCTTAAAGTATGTTTAATAGTTTTACCAATTAATAATAGCGTTTAAAGCAAAATAAAAGTGAAATATTTATAAAAAAAATAGACATGGGAAAAAACATTAACATTTTCTAATGCCGGTTTGTTTGTTTACAATTGGATTGTAATTGCTGCCTAAATTATGTCAGTCATACAAAGGCAACACCAAGAAATATTATCTGAAAATTAGGGGGCGCAAAGAATTGGTTTATTTTGTATAGCAATTTTGGATTATAAAAAATGCCCCCCTTCAAACTGTCAGGATTTCATTACTGCCATTACGAAACACACACACTAATACATTTCGCCGAGTGGCTTAGGTTTTCACCTGATATGCCGTTTCCTTATTAGTTATTTATTCAATGTTCTGAATACTTCCACTGTCACTCAGTAATTTTGAAATCATTGGTTGCTGCATCCATTTAATTCCATATTTGATCGCCTGTTCCAAACGGTGCCAAATTATTCTTTTTTCTGAAGTATTTTCTTCATTATCAAATTTATTGAATAGTTTGTTTTTTAATCTGTCGGTTGATCCTTTAATTTTACTTTTGCTTGTATATTTTCTTACATGGAATTGCTTACCGGTTTGATTTTTTTTTTAATTTCTATAGTATTAATCTTTTTAATTACTTAGAAGTATTTTGCAGACATTCTATATAGAATTTGAAAAGATTACTTCAACAGAGGTGTTTTAAAACTCTCGAAAAATACTTCCCAAGCCATGAAACAGAAACCTACATATATGTGTGCGTTCGAGCCTAATTCCCTAAAGTGTATTACTATATTGATTCTTATGGAAACTGACTAGACGTTGATTTTATATATGTATGCCATAAAGCGCAAACTATTATTCAAACAGGAAAATAGTTTTCCAGTAATTTTAAGCTTAGCGCCGTAGTCCCGCAGGCAGATTTATTCGATTTCATCGAACCACGGTACATGCCCATATGCAATATTACTCAGGAGTTTTTGTTTGCGGAATCGTAGTCATTCGGTTAGAATAATTGTTTTTATATAATTTTTTAATAAGAAAGATATGAAAATTTAATTACGGTTAGGAAGATAAGAAAGCAAGCGTAAGTTTATCAGAAGACAATTTTTCTGTATGAATAGTAGATTATGGGACAGGACCTATTCAAATCAGACTTTTGTTAGTTTTACATAAAAATGTTAGAACTAAGTTACAGCTCTCATGTAGTAGTGAAAGATTCTGTTTCATAACTTGGGAAGTGTTTCTCGAGGGTTTTTCTGGCAACTCTATACATTATTTATATCTTTTTTTGTTTTATTTCATATTTACGAGGGATGTTTAGAAAGTAAGTCTACTAGATTTTTATATGTTTTTAGAAAAAGTGTATTTGAAAAAAAAAATTACAGGAAATTGTTGATACACTTATTGACTATTTTTCCATATAATCGCCATCCCGTTCAATGCATGAGGTGAGCCGTGGCACAAGCTTCTTTATGCCCTCCTCGAGGAACTCTCCCGCCAGCTGCTTGCCCCACTTCAGAACCTCCTTCTGCACCTGCTCATCGGAAGAAAATTTAATTCCACCCATGTGCGCTTTCAGAGAAGTGAAAAGATGATAATCTGAAGGCGACTAGTCAGGAGAATACGGGGGGTGGTTCAAAACATCCCAACCAAATGAGTCCAAGAGCGCCTTGGTGGATAAGGCTGCGTGAGGGTGGGCGTTATCATGCAACAAGCATACTCCTCTCGTCAGCATTCCACTCCTTTTGTTTTGAATGCTCCTTTTGAGTTTTTTTTAGAGTCTCACAATATCGTTGTGCATTGATAGTCTCCCCTTGGGTCGACCAAAATTATGCCTTTTCGGTCCCAAAACACTGAAGCAATGATTTTTTTGTCCGAAATTGTGGTTTTGAATTTTTTGGCAGATGGGGAATCGGTGTGACGCCATTGTGATGACTGTCTTTTTGTCTCAGGAGTATAATGAGCCACCCACGTTTCATCTCCACTCACAATAGAACTGAGAAAATCCTCACCTTCCAATTCAAGTCGCTCAAGAAACTCGCGGGCGCTATTGACCCGGCGGATTTCTTACCGACATCTTTCACGCAACTGGACACTACAATGTGAGTTTACCTACTACCGTGTTTCTACGATGCTCGCTCTAGTCAGGGGATCCCCCTCTACTGCTTAGTGTTGCCAACCCTAAAAAAATAAGAAACCACGGCCCGTTATGGTCACAGTACTCTTACTTTCTGAACATGCCTCGTATCATTCCAACCTCGACATCGTACAAATATTATTTTAAAATGAAGTTTTATGCAAATGGAAGTAGTTGTAATGTACTTGAAAATTTATTAAATTTTATAAATTATTATAAATTTCATACATAATTCATGGTTTTCATGTGTAAATACTTTCGATCCACTTTAGAACCATAAGAGTTTTTTTAAAGGAAGGTAGTCTAAAATCAGCATAGGTTTCAAACTCGGGATCTGATGCTATACGGAATGTTTTTCCTATCCCATGAAGAGCCTAAGTGTAATAAAATATAAATAAGTTGTTTTCAGTCGTTGTCAGTGCTTCGTCTCCTACCTTCATAACATCCTCATCCGAAGTGTCGTCTCCAATATAAATTTCCTTTACTGTATCTGCCCATTTTTCACCAAAATTTTTCCTCAGAATGTATTTTGCTGCTTCACCTAAAAGATTTCAAACTGTTTATAAATGCTTTTCATTTGTACCGCAGAATCCCAAAAAGGCCTACTTGAAAAAATATTATTTTATTCAAGTTAATAAAAAAAAGGAAAATAAAAAATAACAGAAACAAAATAAAATATCCAATAACACTCCTCATTTGAGCATTAAAACTGTTTGATAATAATTTCTATTTACATCTCGAAGATAAACTTAAAGAGATTTTATATCTTTTGCCTTATCTTTAAATCCAGCTTGGTTAATTTTAATCGGTACATTGTTTTGAGATAAGAATTGTTTCAAAAAACAAGCGGCCACCTATATCCGCTTCTATTACTTATCACCAGGTAAACAAAATAAATAAGGGATCGCTGGTAAGACTGCATTATAAAAATGTGTGCAGTTATAATTGCAGCCATTAAATGCAAAAATATTATGCAGTAAAAATGGAAGTCAGCCACCTTTATAGAAAATCCGAATATGTTTCAAGGAAGCTTTGCTAAAAAGTTGAAAATACCGAAGACCATTCAAAATATTCTCAGTAAATTTCGAGAATCTTATAGTGTCCAGAAAAAGTCCGGGTCAGGAAGGAAGGTTCGATAGACCAAAAATTGGCCAAAGAAGTGGTAGACAACTTTCAACGAAATGCCAACATGTCGTTGAGAGATGTGATATGGCTGATATGGCTGGAACGACATATCCTATGGTCCATCGAATTAAAAGAGGAGAGAAATTTCCATATTCAGCAAACACCGAAGAGAACACCAGAAAAGAACCAAGTTGCAAAATCCAGGAGCCGAATTTTGTATGAAAATTTCCTAACGAAATTCGGCTTAGGTAAAAACGAACTTCAACCAGTGTCTTCAGAAAAGCTGTCTTTCATTCTTTAGAAAGCATGATGCATCAGTTTTGTTTTGGCAGGATTCAGCAGCTTGCCAGTGCGGCAGAAAGGCGAGAGTACCCGGAGTACCCAAGAAAGTGAGTCCTCCAAATTGTCCAAAACTAAGATTGGTCTAATATTGACAGCAAATTTAAAACAACAACAAAAAACATTCTGCTAACGACATTTTTAAGAGGCAGTATAAAAGAGCATCCGATACGTTCGATACTGTCTGTACAAAATTTAATGAAGAACGTAAAGCAAAAAGTTCACACAATTTTATAGCGCGTAGTAATTATATCAAGTCGGCTGTGAATAATGTAAATAATTAAGCAATAGTTCAATAAAAAAAATGGTTTTTATTGTTGCTTTCATTATTCATAGGTGGTCTTTTGTTTTAAGCAGTCCTTAAATTGTTCAGTGTTTCAAGTTTATTTCTGTCTGCTGTCATCTAAAATTGACTCTGAAATAAATTGTGCCTGTGCTGCAGACATTTTATAATATTCCTTAACAGGCCCTTTTTTTTTTTAAATACAAGAATTCTATTTATATAAAGCAATATCGCTGCAACTACGTGGAACAAACCAATATTTTGGCAAAATTGATTTTGATTTACTCTACGTGGCAGTGTTCTTAGCCGCATGGAGCAATCCAATTTTAAATATAGTTTTAAATTTCCGCACGTATAACACAACAATATTTAAAAAAATATTTTAAAGTATTTCATGTATTTTATGCCCCATGTATACACAAATTTGATTTAGGGTAAACTAATACTAGCTTTTGTTGCGATAATATGATATTGGGCAAACATGAAATGGTTTATCTCGCCAATCGACATTAAATTTTTGACATACATTTTGTATAAATTTGAAACATTCGTGATAATTATCAAATTCCTGAATATATTTTATATCAAATTTACAGATCTACTGGGGTGGAATACTACAGTGAATAGACAACGAAACAAGTTTTGTTTTCAGACAGTGCGTTACATAGATTGCCACCCCACCATCGAAGCGAACTTTCTTATGTTTTCGACCTCCAACAATAGAAAATATATGTGACGATACGTCATCATTCAACGTTCAATGTTTCAAAATTGTTAGTTGATGGAAGTTGGGAAAAATATAACTAAATTCATTGATCTGGTTTCCGACCTTTTTTGCATTCAAGCTACAAACATTTATTTGACTTTATCTTCTACGCTGATAATATAATAATAATAAAGATCGAGCTAAATTCAATTCTTCAAGATTTATTGGAATTTTTATTATAAGTATTAATTGATTATGAGGCTCTAATTATCAGCGTTGGTAAGTGTTGATATGCCAGGCTATCTATTTTTTGGCAATATAATGTTAAACAAAATCATATCGCCGGTGATACTACATAATCGCGAGACTTGCAATAAATATCATAAACGCGTAACTGCATATAGAGTAGCAACATTCAATTTCGAAGTTAATGGTGACGTAGCTAAGAAACTACAGCTTGTTTCGTTTTTATAAGGATATTATTAATTTTATGTCTAAAATGCAAAAATAGCATATTTTTCGTCCTATCCTAGAGTTCAGTAGCAATAATTTTGTCATTATAATATAGAAAAAAAAAATGTAGCGTCTGCTGAAAATATTAATTTGATTTTGAATTATGCGGTAGTGACATTAATAGTCTCGTGGTTATGCAGTATCACCGACGATATGTCAATGTAAAAACAAAAAACAAAAAAACCAGAAGGGTTGATATGCAGTAGTTCTTTGTATAAAGTAAGAGGCTCTACCCCTACCGTATTCCAAGCCGAGGTATTGTCCATAGTAGAATGTGCCAATACCGGCATTAAAAGAGCCATAAATGGCTCAACCATTAATATTCTCTCGGACAGTCAAGCTGCCTTCAAGGCCTTAAAGTCCTACACTATCAAGTCAGGGATAGTTTGAGAATGTCTACAAACCTCAAAAACTTATCAGGGAGAAACAAAGTTATCCTCATGTGGGTACCTGGACATGAGGGCCACAAAGGCAATGAAATTGCTGATATCCTAGCCAAAAGAGGAGCGGAAACTCAGTTTGTGGGAGACCAGAGCCATTTTGTGGCAATTCAAAGGGTTACCTCAGAATTGCCCTAAACGACTGGGAGAATAAACAAAAATCCCCCTATTGGGAAAGGCTACAAAAACTTTGTCAGGCAGAAAAGTTTATCGACACTTCTGGCTGAAAAACAAAACAATTCCTATTCCTTAGCAGAACAGAGCTCAAAATGATTAGTGAGCTTTCTCAGGCCATTGCATCTTGAGGTATCACCTAAACAAGCTGGGCTTGGCTAAGACTTCATCCTGCCGTTTCTGATAAATTATGCAAAAAAATGACCAGGCGGAGACTACTCCACCTCGAACAGGCTTTTCCACCACCAACCTACGTGTGGAATACCAATCCCAGAATGGTTCTAGACTTTATTAACAGTCTTAGCCTAGAAAGGGTCACAGCGATAGCGAGGCTAACGCCTACATACCCCTTCACAAATCTAATCTAATCTAATTAATTATTCAGTAAAGAGATTGATCTCAAATGCTCCACAGGGCTGTATGATAAATTAGATTGACCTATACCTTTATTCCAGTTGACTGGTGGCTTTCCTTCAATAGCTAAGTGTGCGTCAACTGCAAGCCATCCCTCAGCTTCGATGATTTTAATTGCTTCATTTCTCAAAGATTCTACATATTCTGCCGGAGTTTCAGGGTAATGAAAAGTAAGTGAAACCTTTTTATCTTCAACCCAAGCTCCATGTTTAGCAACCTAAATGAGAATTAAATTATTATTTAAAATAATTAAAAATATGAATGTTTCAGATAAAACGGTAAGCTGGCTAGCATGATATATGATTTTCCTTTAAAAAAACACCTTTAATTATTTTAGGAAGAAATATTATTTGTTGGCCCTATGATATCGAATCTACCTACTGAGTAAAGTAAACGCTGAAATTGCAAGGGGTTTATATTCTCTTTTGCAATAGGAAACAAAATTAAAATTAAAAAAAAAATGTAAATTGACTAATTTGCATGAGCACCATTTTCCTTACTAACCTTTTTGTTGAGTTCCTCCACGATTCTTTTGTATGCGTCCTTAATTTGCTGAGATAGTTCGAAATCAGATCGTGTACCATCAGGACCTTCGATTTCAATTCCATGATTGCCGGAGAATGTGATATTCGGTATTCTAACTTTGCCCTTAATATCTGAAACACTACGTCCAGTGATTACTGCTACAAAGAAATGGGGATTACTTGCTGCTTGACGGAGGCTATCCTCCATGTCATTTGTCATTTCTCTTTCAGATGGGTGCCCTGATATTTGTACTAATGTACCATCATAGTCCAAAAGAATTGCCATTTTCTTGTTGATGTCCACGTAACTAATAAGATTTATGTTCGTTTGAAGTTTTATTTAAACATCCAAAGAGAATTTTAATTTACCTGGAGAGATAGCTTTCCAGATCTCTGGTTGTATTGATAGTTGGAACTTTCCTCTTAATTGCCATTTCCTCACTTGCATACACGGCAAGTGGTGGCAGGAAGAAGAAGGCTAATAGCCAACCTGAAAAACGCGCTATATGAATTTTGATTTGTTATTTCATCCAGTGATGACAATATGACGTGCGTTATATAATTATTGCTTACAGCATGAAAATCAAAATATAAACTTAAGCTAGTTTTGCTGGTACCTTGCCTGCCATACCCTCGATGAGCTTTATGGATCACGTGTTAATAATAGTTAAAAAATGATGAAGGAAAATGAAGAGTTGCCATGAGAACATATACCGAGTAGACCTTTTCAAATTAATAACCGGTATTTGGACTATCTATTCCCATTTGAAACATGATGTGTCTTCGTTTGCAATGGTGGTTTTTATTTTGTAAGCCTTGCAAATTGTGCATATTGGTGAAGGAAGAGTATTTGTCAAGGAAAGTCTTACTTCACGCAACAACTTGTTTTTCCAAGCTGCTATTAAATTAGAAAAAGAAAGAATCATCCAAACAGTTTACACCTTGAATGAGATTGCCTATATTAGACAGAATGATAACAAAGAGAGTGCCGCTATGAAGATTGATTCTATGGACAAACTGGACAAATACAACAATTTAGTTGAAGTTATTGGAGAATAGTTTGCTCTTGTTTACTGGCAATTTGTTCTCCTAGGTTATTACCAATATTTGGACATTGCTAAAATTTATGCGGAGTATAATAAATTAATTAATTATGGATTTGAATTGTTCTGTTTCTCTGTTGCCTTTTTCACTTGTATGGTAATTGATATGATATCTCTCTTGTTGGCTATCAGGGCTGACATATATTATGGCTTTTCCATGGATGGAAGAATCCCACTGGTGAGGTAAACTAAAATATTTATCATATTAATGCTCGCAGTCTTCTCTCAAGCTTCGAAGAATTTAAATATACTCTTGCGAATAGTGTTGATGTTCTGGTTGTTTCCGAAACATGATTGAATGATTGCCTAGATGAAGTTTTGGTTGAACTACCGGGTTATAAGTTCTTTTGAAATAACCGGAGCTTGTCTATCGGTGGTGGTGTGGCCGCTTATATGAAATGTGTTAAGAGAGATCTGCTAGCCAAACTCATCCTCTGGCAGAATTGAGTACCTCTTTGTGGAGGTTCGTTGGTAAAATAAAATATTGTTAGATTGTGTATATAAACCATCCCGGTTATCTGACTTATGTGCATTTTACAATGATCTTCGACAAATCAGTGGTGCCTACTCGATGAGTATGGTTTGTGGAGATTTCAATATCAATCTTTTAATCGATAATAGATTTCTTGGCCTACTTAAACACTTTGGGGATGTATATCGTTAACACTGCTCCGACAAGATACCATAATGGTGACAGTTCCGTACTAGATGTTTTTGTGACTAGTAATTCAAATTTACTAGCAGCCCATAGCCAATATGATATTCCTGGAATTAGTGATCATATAGCTATAATGGCCTCCTTTGCTATTTCTGTATTATCGTTCTAAACAGATTGTGAGAGTATTATTTATAGGGACTTAAAATTGATTGATCTTCGGAAATTGCATCTTGCGAGTAGTAACACTTTGTGGGGTTATATATTCCACTACAGATGTCAATCACCAAATTGTTTACTTCAATAATAGAGTTAATTATCTATTTGATTACCTTGTACCTATAAAATTACGTTTGATAAAGTCTTGCTCGCCGTGGTTCACAAGGGACATAAAAGTTTTGATGGCCGAACGAAATCCTGCATACGCCTGCTGGAGAAGATTTGGAGGTGATTTTTTTCGGAAAAAATTTATTTTCCTACGAAATAAAGTCACTGCTGAAATTAGGAGGGAGAAAACTAATCAGCAATCACGACAGGATTATTTCTAAAGATGTTGAAGGTTAGACCTGTTCAGAAACATCCTAAAGCTGACAAACCATGTGATTATAGGCCTATTAGTATCCTGCCTGCATTATCCAAAGTTTCTTTTAAACCAACTCACGAGCTACATCGAATGTCATGGTCTTTTAAGCTGGTATCAGTCGGGATTTCGCGCTAGACATAGCACACATTGCTAAACTTAGTTGAGGATATTAGGAATTATATTGAAGGATTTTACCAAGGCCTTTCATTCGGTAAACTTCAACATCTAATGCAATAAATTTAAATCCCATTATAATCACTCAAGCTCGGCGACCAATCTTATATGTCTCTACTACCTCTATGATAGGAAACGAATTGTGGCGACTGAAAAAAGAAGTTCAAATAGCGAAACTCTCTCTGGAGTCTATCTTGGGTCCATTGTTGCTCTATTTGTATATAAATGATCTAACTAAAGTAACTTGTCAATGCTCTCTCAAATTATATGATGTCCAGATGTACCTGTTCTCAACCTAAAAAAATTTGCATAATAGTATAAGCACAGTTCATATGGATTTGGAAGCTATTGAATCTTGGGCAGGATTGAACTGTCTTGCGCTGAATCCATTAAAATTTGAAGCTATTGTTATTTTTAGAAATCAGGTTAATACGTCCCAACTACCTTGTGTTACTTTACCCATGCCCATCCCTTTTGCTGAGTCTGTTCGCAATCTTGGTATAATTTTTGATACTACAATAAACTGGAATAAACACACTGATTTACATATAGGGAAAATATATGGTGTTTTGAAGGGTCTATGGCGTCATTCATGCTATACACCCGGAGAAACAAGGACTCGGCTGGTAAAAGCTCTCTTGTTACCAGTCATAACCTATGGCTGTGAAGTTAAGTTACATATAATTCGTATGTTAGATATGTTGACGGCATCCGTCGACGTATCCATGTGCCTGGGCTTTCTAAAGTAATTTTAGGTTGTACGCTGAATAACTACACTAAATTTAAAATAATATGTTTGCTGATATTTTGCATACTTAAGCGCATGTGTCCTAATTATCGATATCGAAATGCGAATTTCTTTGCATCCGCTTGCACAAAGCTGCTACCTGTACCAGGGCACAGGGAATTTCAGCAGCCGCTCATATTTCGTCTATTGAAACAAACTCAGCTCAGTCCCTTGATGGCTTCAAGAGATTATCATTTCAACATTTTTCTAATATGTGGGGGAAGGTGGCCTTTAATGACATTACCATTAACATTTTACCTTTTGGATGTTAATCCTTTATATTTAAGAACACTTTCAGTATGCATTTAGCAGCTTGAAATTGTTTGCTTTCATGTTATGAAGAACGTTAGACATTAAAACAAAGACAAGATTGTTTTTTTTTCTTCATTAAAAAAACAACAAATGTATAATTTTGGCGGCGTGTGTATAAAATGACATACCCTATGTCATTCGAATAAAACGCAATAGTGGTTCAAAAGAAATTTAGTTTATTTGTAAAAATAAACGAAAATATAGCTCTTTTTAAACTTATTGTGCTTATATTACATTTCTTTTGTATTGTCCAACCTCTGTAAATAACATAATTTTTAAAATCCATGAGTAAAATGACACAGGTATGTCAATTTGCCCTTGGCCAAGGTATGTCAATCTGCCCTTGGTCAAGATATGTCATTTTAGCCAAATGGCCAAGAATAAAATAAAATAATTAAAATAATATTATTATTCATTACATATTTACAAATTTAACATGAATTGCTTTTTTAGAATAGGAGCATTCTATGTGTTTGTTTTCTTTTCTTTTTTCATTGTTTTACGTTATTTTTGTTTCTTTTCTATTTTTTATTTCGTTTATTTTTATTTTATTAATCTTTTCCATTAACTTTGTGCAGTAACTTTAATTAGGAGTATGCGCAAATCAATGAGCATTATCCTCATTTGTGCTTTGTAAATGATATAAATAAATATTAAATAGCTGATATATCAACAAAATAGTTCCGAGAACCGAGCCCTTTCTGTGAGCATGTCTGGCCCTTAATCGCCGCAGGCTAGATATTCTTGGGTCTGCTTACTTATCTATAGATGAAAAGGTTATCTCGCCGAAACCTGATGTTCCTCATTAAGACCACAGGAAATTTTGGTAAGAGATCTTTCCTCTTTTTAGCAGTTGAGTATAATGGGCCGCCTTGGCCTCCATGATGCTTGGGACCTTTCGTCCCTCTACCTGAAAACAGAAATCTCTCTCTTGGCGTATTTGAAAGACAACGTTAATAGCAGTAGGTAACCGATATCCTGTAAATTGCTCTGTGGTGTAAATATGATCTCTGACTCAGATTCCTAAATTCTTATTTTTTATTTATTATTTAACATTGCAATTGAAGTACTTTAAAATTTAATAATATTATGCTTCAAGAAATAAGGTAAAAAACATTTCAAGGCAGATCCGTTATTATTGCGAACTATACCAAAATCACAATTTTCTAAGAATTCCATTTTTTCTTGATTATATCTCAACTTTCATTCTAAACGATATTTTGATTTGAAAACCCTTGTCTTATAATATACATACTCTATTTCAAAGCTATAAACGAATTTGAAATTTTCCTTTTTTTCGAGAACGAATACAACCTGTATTTTTGCAAATTTCTTGAAATTTAATTTACAGAGCTCAAATACAATTATGACAAGACAACTTCACCAGTGAGTTAGAATAGTCCTGAGTGTCATTCCATATTCTGAAAACCATTTATCACAGGCTGAATGAATACAGAGAAAAATTCAAATTCAGAGTATATATTATATATCATTTCATTACATGTAGGGTTGAACCTCCGTTCAACTCCTTAGAAACGTATGTCGAGCTACAATTCGATTGAATCAGGTCGACTGAGATTAATGAACTGAGTCGAGTCGAAATTATGGATCCAGTTGTGGTCGTGTTGACATTTGTTTTGTTTGCTATAGTGGAATTGGTTTTTTGCTGATCTTTGTACCTATCTAAATTCTTGTTATTCAGATTTATAAACAATTCTAATTTAAACAATGACAAGAAATGTATGACAAAGACACAAAAGAACAAAAGCAAGTGTACTTTTACCTGTCCCTTCAACTATATTTTGATTTGTTCTAAACTCAATCCTTCAACCATTGAATCTGTACGCGTATGTAAGTGTTGTTATTTATAATATAGAGCACTTGTTGAAAAACACAATAAACTTATACACATTAGACATTACCATGTCTACGTATGTATGCGTAGACACCAATGAATATTTTTGAATCTTGGTGGGCTTTTTATTTATTTGTTTATAGATACACTTCTCATAACAACTCGCATACACTATAAGTTTAAACTGAAATCCTTATCACTCCCATCGCATTGCACGTACACATATTGAAATCTAGAATGTTTTTATTTAGTCCCAATTTCATTTTCGCTTTCCAACAATTTGGAATGAAAAAATTTCACCTTTGCATTTATAATAATAAATTTAAAAAAACTTCGCAGATAAGCGATGCAGTTTTGGTAAAATTTGTACCAAATACTCGATTGTGATTGCTTCATACAATGCTCTAACACTGAATGTTAGTTACGAATATTTCACGAATATTTTCGCTGAGCATTCTCATCCTTGACAACAGATTTTATTTTATAAACTTCTTAATCTTAATGTTAATCTTAATTTCTATGTAGCAGAATTGATATGTGCTAGAAACGCATGCTGATGCATCTACATTCGTTCATGTTTAAGGCGAATGTTGTGTTAGATTATTGATTTCTAGCTATTCAACCTAAAAGTTCTTCTTCGATATAGAAATATTCGTTCTACCTCTGAATAAATATTATCTTTACTAGACATATTTTAAGGAAGCAATGCCAAAAATAACTAATATCTGGTGCTGTTATTTGAATGAAACATTTGTAAATAAGTTCAATATAGAAATATGCCACCATAATGATATCAAGAAACGACTCCATCCAAAGTTCAGGTTGTTACCCTACACAAATCCGTATTTTATGCATACATGTTAATTGGGCTTATCTGGAGTACTATTTAGGAATTGCCCGTTCTTTCGTGATTTACAATGTACATACAATGACGAAAATTTTAGAAAGATGGTTCTCAAGCCTAACTGAAATCCGTCTTAATACTAAACTGTCTGTCATTAACTCAAAATAATTGCAAAAGAAGAGAAAAAGTTATAATTGGTCTCAGATCAATAATATTATACCCTAGATGAGAATAAATGTTAAATAAAGTGAAAACCCAAATTTTTGTATGCAAACACCAGGAAAGGGTTGCCAGATTTAGTTCATTTTTGTAACGCTATTTACTATTTGTATGAAAACGTTGAGTATAAAAGTTCAGCTTTCTACTCCGACACGTTCTCCGGCAGTGGCAAAATATATAGTGAAAACCCAAATTTTCGTGTGGCAACACCAAGAAAGGGATGCCCGATTTGATTCATTCTTGAACTTGTATTTGCAATTTTTATGAAAATGCCGTGTACTAAATTTGAGTTCCCGCATGTGGACGCGTTCTTAGGCAGTTTCCATATATAATATATGGTGAACAAGTAAAAAAGCTAGAGTTGGTAAGACCAATTCTTATGCCCGCATGTAATTTTTTATGGTCGGTCAGGCATCTTTGAGCACATTGGCTTTTGAATTGGTTTTTCGCGTATATTTTTGGATCCGTTCGTCGCCCAGTAAAAATGATTATAACCAATTTTATAGGATTTCATATTCTTAAGAACTTTTCAGTACAATAAAAATATCTAGGACTAATGGTTTTCTAGTATACGTAAAAAACCCAAATTTTTATATGGCAATGCACGTTTTGCTCTACTAGCGTTATTTTTGTGCATTACAAAAGGAATGACACAATTAGTTTACCCTCTGATTCTATGTAGTGTATAATAAATAAAGTACATAAATTGGAAAAGCATGAAAGTGTAATTATAGATTTAGAAACTATTTGTTAGCTGACACAAGTGCGCCCAAATATTAAAGTTTGTTATCAGCGCGGGAGTTAATAGAATTTGATAAGCACACTGCAAGAGAATGAATTGAAGCCTTTCAAGTGCGGTGCTCTTAAATGTAATGTAGGAAATTCTAACGTCGCTTCGAGAGTTTTCAGATAAAACTTTAATATTTATGTACATGTATAGTAGCTACGGGCGGATTACTGTTAGATTTCAATTTAGGAGGAATAAAATAGAATAAGAGGATATTTTGTGATTCTATTATTTGAAGGCTTATATTACACGAATAGGTACCTACTTGATTGATACAAAGATAAGACTGTAATTTTACTTGGTGGAGAAGCATTATGTGAGATTGATTTAAAATATTGTTGACAATGGATGGAGTTCAAAGTAATCTATCTTTCTACAAAAAATATTGACCTTCAAATGGAAAGAAAAGAAAAGTGGTCTTGAGTACATCCGTAGTGCTGAATTAGTTTATGGAACTATCATGGCTTCAACACAGCAGGTGTACTCGAAAATGTATACTTAAAAGAAATAATTTGCTTCTAATACTCGAAAATGTGTACTTAAAAGAAATAATTTGCTTCCAATACGTTTAAGGGTAAGAGTTTTTTAATCGGTACCGAATAAGATTTGGGCATTTGAAATCGCTTTTAGAAAATTATTCGTTTGCTACATCGAAAGTAAGACTCCATGCCGTGGATTATAATATTTAGCGGAAGCCTGGTACTTGGGGTATAAATATATAATAATAGCCAAATCGATAGAGTTCTGAGTAAATGAATACTTGCGATATTTAATAATGAAATAATTATTATAAGTATATGTTATGATGGTTTACATCTGATTGGAGTTTTAGAGCCGATTGTCTTTTTATCGGGTCTATGATGTAATGTTTAGGTTAATTTTTTTGTGCAATACTCCGGTCTTTATTTTATCAATCTTTACTTGCTTGATGTTTCGGGCCTTGATTTAGTACCGTTCTTCAGGAGTTAAGTACAGAAAATATAAATACATAGTAAGACAATTGTTTAATTAATTACAAACCTCAAATAAAATCTAAAGTCTTTCATTCCGTTTGTAACGCATAAAAACAATGTTGGTAGAGCAGAATGGATTGGACACCCACTCATAAATTAGCTTGATTTTGCATGTCAGTTTGTCTATCTGTCCGTTCACACGATAGCTAGAGAATGCGTTCACTTATAGTGCCGAAACCTTGTAAGCGGCTTTAAAAAGAAAAAAAACTAAATTCAGGTTAGAAAATTTGACAAATTGGGCAACTCCTTCGTAAGGTTGCCATACCAAAACCTCGATTTTCATTATATATTTGGACACTACCCGAGATCGCGTTGATGTAGAGAGCTGAAACTTGGTACATGGTAATTGTATAGCAATTGTAAATAAAATTGAAAAATTAATTAAATCGGGAAACCCCTCCTTGGTGCTCGGGTTATCACTTTATTAAAATTTTGTTTTTATCTACGGTAAAATATTGTTGGTCTTACACCAATTGAAACTTTTTCTGCTGCTCTTTTATCCGGAACCAAAGGTATGATTTTTTAAAAAATATTGGAACTCATTTCACAAATACGCATTAAAAACGTCGACTGAACATTTAAATAAATGAGTAAGTAAAAGATATAACATAAAAAAAATTTATAAAAATTTATAATAATGTTAAAGCTTTAATGGATCACAGATGTATGATGTGTCAAGTTGTTTGCCATGTTCCCTGGTAGCCAATGCTCATTAGTTTACAAAATTTAAGTAGCGATGCGGGCGGGAGCTCTAAATGTTAACTAATACAACTGTTTAGTCAAATACCACAATGTGCGTATACATTATGTGGTTATATGAGTTTCTTCGCCAACTCATTTATCAGCTCACCTTGCTCTTGCTTTTTGTACTCTTTGATGCTACTTTAACGGACATTGTCATTAGACTGCTTAGATTTTTGTTTTTGTCATTTTTACAAATTCAAAAGCCTATTGCAGCAGTTTTTGTGAATTAATAGTTGTACAGTCCTGAGCGAAACTTAACCACTAAGCAACTAATATATAGAGAACTCAAACTGAAGAGAAAAGTCTTCTTAAAATTTTTCTTCTTCTGTGGACCCTGGATCCCACGTGTTATATCGAAACCAATAATTATTGTTATATTGCGAACGATGTGAATAAAACATTGCAAATTTCTAAGGGAGCTCCACGCAAGTTTCTTTTTATATTACCATTAAGATTAAATAGAATATTCTAAAAACCTGAAATTAGAAATACAACACATTGGGATGATGCTATATTCAAGATAGTCTTCAAAGTGTTTATTACAAGTTAATGCCCTATTTAAATTAACTGTTGGAGGAAGTTTACACTTAGAAGTTCAGAGATTTCGAGTAAATTCGTCTTGCGGAAATTTGAATAAACGTACACGCATCGAAGACGAATTTTGTCGATAACTTCAATTATAGGATCTGATAAGACATTTCCCACTGTTCCTCGTTTTATCAATCTAAGATTTTAAGCAAGTTGTAGCCATATTTATACCAAATTTTGAAAGATCAATACCTATTAAATATTCAAACAATTATTCCAAAACTAATTTCAAATCTTATTTCAATGTAAATATAAAATCAAGCAAAACACCTAGTCGTCAACAAACCAAAAAAACAAAAACAAACATCAGAGGAAAGTCGTTAATGAAAATCAGAAAATTTTCATAAACGAAATCTCTTTCGAAAGTTTCGATAATTATCGACTTATTGACTTATTGGCCAGTGCGAGATATAAAATCAATTCAACAATAAGAAATACAACAAAACGTAAACCCACCACAGTCATTAACGGAAATCTAATAATAATATATTAAATTAAATACAATCACTATCAAAGATGCAAAGAATTCTCCAAAAATCAATAGACAATGTCAATAAAAATTTCATTAATTTCATTTTTTTCATTTGTTTTTCAAATCACCCAATTTCGCTATTTGTGACCTGTTGATGAGTCGAACCAAAACTTGAAACTTGTCACCAAAAATTAATGGGTTGTGTGATGAAATAACAAATTAGAACATTTTTTAGCTTTTGCTATATACCGGAGAATCCCCAAAAAATTCGTTCTTGAACAAAATTAATTTCATCAGATGAATTTTTTTCTGCTAATAAATTTGTTGCACACAATCGCTTTCCGATATTAACCAGAAATGCGTCTCATAGTGTCAGTCAGAAGCCAGAACGATAAACAGAGTGTGAGGGGATCAATTCTGTGGGACCCAGAAGTAGATGAAGCTCAAGAAAATTTTAGGGCACACATTTTTGTTTGATTTGAACTCTCTATGTATTATTTGCTTAGTACTTAAACTAAGTCATGATAGTAAATATGCTTACCTCGTCAAAACTTTTATTCGTCTGCGATCCGAAAAGGATCTACAAACCTTAACAATCATATTAAATAAAACCGTCTTAATTCAGGTACCCGAGCACATCATTAAGAGACTAAAGATTGGATTTTATTGGCCTGACATATTAAAAGACATGAAGTTGTTCGTAAATGTCCATTTTGTTAGAAGAATAAACCCAGAAAACACCTACGAGCTGTAGACCTTATAAAAAAGTGGCTTTGGAAATCATGACGTCTTTATCTATAAGCTATGACGGTAATAAATATACATATACTCCTATTCTTCACGAAGTTCGCCGAAGGTTTCCCTCTCATAAATATGGAAGCGCGCACAGTCGCGGAAATTTTTGTACAACAAATCGGCGAATTCTAACTTACTGATCAAGTCAGAAATATTCTGAGTCCCCTCTACATGGAAGCCTTCAATTTAATAAAGATTAAAAAGATTTAGATTACATCATATCACCCACAAAGTAACGGTGCAATGCAAGATCACATTTTCAGAATACCTACGACATTATATTAACAATGACGCACTCACTTGGGATACATGTGTAAGTACACAATACTACTCCACAAACCTTACTTACGAATATTTATACGAATTTCGACCACTTATTCCAAGCTCTCTAAAACAACCACCGAAAATATGCAATAACTATGATAATTACGCGAACGAGCTAACGACTCAACACCAATATTGGTATAAACTGGCAAGGAAATCAATACTCAAACAAAAGGAAAACTATAAGATCCACTACAACAAGAAAGCAGATGCAAATTTTTTAATGTAGGAGACAAAATCCTTCTTAATAATCGTTTACTCAAGGAAAAACTATCATTGCTTTGAGAGAGTCCATATGAAATTGTCAAAGCGATTTCTGCTGAAAACTCAAAGGTAAGGATCGGTAACAAGCCCGAAGTAGTTCACAATAATAAACTTAAACCCTTTATTGAATAACAAAATAAAGGCACATGACCTTACGAACGGATTCCTTTTTTACAAAACAACTTTTTCGAACATCATTTCAAAAGTAAATACATACCAAACCTAATTAGAACATTTACTAGTTTCTATATAAAGAGTGTTTCCATCTAATAGAGCAGGGGGGCAGGGAGGGGGGACGGAGCGGGCGGACCATATCAACCGTCTCTTAGTTACAGGGTGATTAAGAAAAAATCTGGTTTTTCATAAAAAATCGAATATCTTAAAAAGTACAGGGTGTATGGTCACCACCTAAAGCTTATTATATGCAAAACTTTACGATCTTTCCAACGACTGTCCAGTCAGCTCCCTAATTCTCTTCTATCAAAAGTTATTGTAGTCAATTAAAAAACACGGATTTTTTTATTTTTTATTTTGACCTCTGTTTTTTTTTTCCAAAATGGTCGTTAACATAACTTTCTTCTATAAAAAAATTTAAATTTGAAGACTCTTCTCTATAATTTGACCTATTATACCTTATGTGCTACCTGGAGCCGGATTCTGTAACTCGAAGAGTTTGGGAGTTGAGAATTTTTGATTTCCTAGATTAAAACTCTCAAACTCTCCAGTCGCGATTCTCCAACATACTTGGGGAGTTAAAGAAAACGTGAGAGGTGTCCAAATATTGAAGGACGGCTAACTCTGTCTGGGAGGGCCGTAGAGCATTGTGGTTTTTTCCTACGAATTTAGGGTCTAGAGTACAAAAATATAGATGAACAAAATTTGGTGTAGCGACTTCTGGGGATGGGAGGTCGTACCACCCCTCATTGGGGGTTTTCCAAAATACGTCATGTTTGGTATTAAATTAAAGAGGGAGAAGTGGGTAATCAGTGGTGTAGTGTTTTTTTTTATCATTTTAGATTCATAACTGACTTCTTACCACCGAAATACGGGTTCATATACACCCCAGTTCCTATATTTTGCATATATTTCTTCCGTTCTTTGTTTCACTTTCATTAGTACTCTGTTGTGAATATTTTTCTCATGAAAAGTGAATTACCACGACTTACCAGTTCTTCATAATGATGAGTTGAAAATATGTCCATTTTTGTACCAAAAAAACGGCCATTTTTTCATCTTAAGAACGACTTGTTTTGCAGTTATCTCCAAAACTATTTATCGGACTCTAAAACTAATTACATATCTAATCTATCTATCTAATGGGACAAAATGTAGATGCGATTTCATCCTACATACAAGCTTCAACGTGCATATTTAAAAATTTTATAGCATCTCTTCTGTACTGGAAGACGACCAAATAGACCATTTTCGCGTGAATTACAATTTTTAGCGGGTACATTGAACCACCAAAATCCTTATTTCTCAGAAGTATTGCAAGATTTTCATAATTTGTTTTTGTAAATATATCCAGGATATGCAGTGAATCCATAATTCAATTTGAAAATCCTAGGTACATAGGTACCTTCACAAAGAACAATAAAAGCAGACAATACTGTTAATTACTAATTACGTAATATTGATATCAATTGTTATTCTTTTCCAAAAGAAGTAGACGTCCAAAGCTTTTAGGAAACAATTTGGAAAAGTGAAAGTATGTAGATCAAAGAAAACTGCCTTTCCAAAATTAGGTAGACTACGAAATTCTCACATTGCCATCATCCTCAGCTTTGGTTGAAAGAAGTTTTCTCAAATTAATATGAACAAGACTAAAATAAGAAACCGCCATTCTGAAGATACTTTCAATGGAATTCTACTGACAAAAGATTACTTAAGATTAAATGGATATTCCTATCATAATTTAGAAGCCAATTCAAGCTTATTAAATAGATTTGATACAAAAACTATGTACGACTGACTACTAACGAAAGTGATGATTAATTTTTCACGTACGTAGAGAGGTACGTCGTACAGGTCTCTTTTATCATTGTTATTTTTTTTTTATTTTTTTTTTAATATTATGTTTGTTTTTGTTATTGGTACCTTTGTGTTTATTAAATTTGAATTAAATTAATGAATAACAAAACATTTGAAGTCACTGTGCTTTCTTTTTGTGGTTCGTTATGCAGTTAAGATTTTCTATAAAGATTTTTTTCAGAATGATTCAATATTTTTGAAGACATTTTAAGAGAATCTTCAGATTTTTTTACATTCTCAACTGGCATCAGTGGCATAGCTCGCTTCATGCTCATATAAAAAATATGGGAGTTGTTGACAACCCGATTATATATATGTCCTCACTAGAAGAGGAGCCTGAGATAACCGAATACTTTCTGGATACGCTAGGGTCTACCCTTATATCTGTGAATGACCTGAACAGCTTACCTCACCTACTTAGACCTGATGCGCTTCATTAATAGGAGAGGAAGGTTTTGTTGAACCTTGTGCTTGTAGGTTAGCACAATGGGTCGCCTTGGACTTCACGACTTCACGCTTGGGTCGTACCCCTGCCTTAAAAAAAAAAAGAAGAAAAAAAACCCGAATTCCCTTAATAGTTTGGTCCTTGATTTATTTAAAAAAACTAACTGAATAAAAAAATTAAATTGTTTAATTTTTTACTCAAGAAATATCTAACAATTAGGGGGTTACCACTAAAATCTTAAGAAAATACGAAAAGTTAGTGCAACTTTGTGTCAAATTAATTCGTATTATCATGATCAAAACTCATTATAGAAAAAGGATAAACTTAGGTAAAAAGTTATCGGGGGTTTTGTATGTAGGTATGTAATTAGCATTAGAAAACTCTACAATTCATCAAATTTGCAGACTTTGGTACATAATTACGTAAAAATGGTACATCAAATGGATAAATTTGTACTTGATTGGTAAATTCAAATCTAACTCTCTAATGTATAGTTATTTGGTTAAAAAATGGTCCATAAAATGGTAGAACTGACAAAGTGTGACCATTGCAAAAATTATATGATACATTGCAACTCAGGATTCTCGGAAGAGTTTTATTTGATGACCGGCTTCACTAATATAAAATTTCCCCAAGCAATAAATGGTGTCACACAAATTACAAAGAAAAGTGTCTGCCGAACAGCACAGAGCGTACACATTTCGTTCGCCACTTGCCTGCTCCTCATGAAAAATGTTTTATAAACAATTCTGTGAAAAACCCCCCTAAGCACAAAAAATATGTGGAAAAAGATATCTATTTATTGTGTGATGTGCAAGTTATTTTCATACCTCTACTCATTAATACGAGAATGACACTTTCACGGTGGCTGCATTGAAAAGTTGGGTAGCGACATATGTGACCAAGACGAAAAATTGTTTTGTACAATTTCGAACTCCGGGTGCAAGTTATTTATGTATTGTTTTTTTTTTCTTTTTACTTGTACCTACCTACAGTATTAAAAAGAAATATCAAAAAAGAAAGCTAAGCCAATATTACAGTAATAATTTGCGAATTTTTCTGCTGAAAATCTCAACTATAGACTTAATAACGAATGCCAGGACAGCAACAATGTCGTGAAACCATTAAGAGCAAGAAAAGGTTAACTAAATTGATATCAACGTGGCGATATAAGATCGAAGTCAATAAACCAACCTCATATTAATTGAAATACAAAAATTAGAATCTAAGAAGAAAAGTCAGGGAACAGCCAAATCGAAAATATTGAAAATATAGCAAGGAAAAAACTTGAATTGTTTGTTGGAACGTAAAAATGATTAGAAGAATTTCACAGGATTTCATATTCAGTACAATAAAAACCTCTAGGACTGACCGTTTTCAAAATATGTGTAAAAAACCTAAATTTTTGTATAGCATGACAACACCAAAAAGGACTTCCCCGATTTAATCAATTTTTTAAATTGTGTTTACTATTTTTATGAAAACCCCGTGTATAAGTTTTCAGCTCTATACGTCGACCCAAAGCCCCAATGTATTGAAGAATGAAATTTTTGTACGAAGGAGATGCTCAATTAATTCAAAATTTTTTTTACAAAAGCCGCGCTTAAAATTTCAGCACTGTAAGTAAATGCGTTCTCGACTTATCGAGATCGAGAGGACGGACAGACAGATGGATGGACGAACGGACGAACATGCAAAAATCAAAATAACTTTGACTATACGTGGGTGTCCAATTTATTTTGCTCTGTCGTTATTATTTCTATGCGTTACTAACGGAATGACAAACTTAATATACCCCATGACGTCATCATCTGGGGCATTATAGTATACGTTGTGAGCTCAGTGTGTCACAATCACTGACTTATGTACAACAATGGACTGGGTGTATTGTCATTTTCCTATAGGAAGGAATGGCACAAGTTTTATAGTTTTCTCTTTCGCGCTATTTGGCAGGTGGAGCTACCAACACAAAATATCGCTTAATGAACGTTTTCTTATACCATTTGATGTTTTTATGTTGGCTGCGGATGCAATCACCACAGGAAAAATAAGGTAAAGACAGTGTTTACCATGCTTCGTCTCTTTTGCTCGTACGCAGGATTCAGGGAAAAAAAATCTTTCGAAAATTAAAGTCGGAATGAGTTTAATTCCTTATAAGCGATTAACGCCCTAGACACACAGCTCTCTTAATGAAGAAATAACTAATCACTCATTAGTCTATAATGACACACAGCCATTTCTTTAATTAAATTGTACTGTCAAACTGGTTTTGATTTACTTACGACATTAAAGGAGGATTTACATTATGATGACATACATTTTTTAGAGAATTTGTGAGGAAGATAGTACATCGTATACGGAAATTTATTTATGAGTGACGAGAGAAGCCAACGCGTCCTGAATTTTTTCCGGACGTCGACTTGTCACTGTGTGCGTGTCCGGAACCATAAAAAGACCTCAAGCATAGGGAGTTTTTATAGTGACTGAAACTAAAACATTGTTATTGGCAACCCTAATTTCTCAATTTCGACAACTTGTGCTACCATATTGATGTTGTTACTATAATTTTATGGCATATACATATTTGTCAAGTCAAATTATTTGTCGAAATAAACAAAAGTAAGTTTTGAATTTTGAGAAATTGAAAGTTATTAAATAAATCTTGATAGAAAATTTCGAAGTTATTTCTGAGGTAGTTTTCTGTCCACAAGCAGGGAGCAGTGCGTCCACAGATTTACTACAGTGGTTTTTTATAATTTACTAGAATTATTCCGTCTTTGAGATAATCCGTCATGTGAACAAGAACCGCACTGGAATTATCTTCACCGGCGTTAGTTCGGTAATGGAGTGGAATTATTTTCATATGATCACTTGAGTGGATGAAGTGGATTGACGTTTACATATTAGCAGATTAGTTACTGAATGTTTTGTTTACTACGAAATAAATAATAAATAAAAATTTCGTTATCGTACAAAATGTTGATTGTAGAACTGAATTACAGCACCATCTGATATTCTTCGAGAAATTTTTTCTATATATGTACTCTCATCCTTTGCTTCGAACTCCTTCGTTCTTTCATTTAATATTTTAGAAATTGTAAAATTAAACTTCTTTCCATGATCCGTCTTTCAATATCTACGAAAAAAGCTTGACAATTTACAATTTGACGTAGAGGGGAAAATTGTGAATAAAGTATCGCTAGATTTTTCAGGGTGTTAAAAGTATCCTGCAATAGATTCCAAGCACTCTAAATTTCCTGTTCATAGTGGTACTATTTTCATTCTCTAAATGATTTCTTTACATATTCTCAAGTTTGAGCCTACTGGGCTACTGCTACCACCACTTCTTGTATTATTTAATCTTCGTTTTTGTAGTCATTATCACAGAGCTGCGACAATAAATAAAAATCACGGCATGTTCTATAAAAACTCGCAGAATGTCTCATCGACCACTGTTGGAAGCAGCGTTGCCAGAATTATTTTTTAAATTTACCTTATATCATGTACAAAATTACAGTGTTTTCATATTTTCTATCGTATGGAATTCAAAAGGCACACTGATCCCATAAAACAACATATTTAATTATATATACCTACATGCATATTGATTTAATATTTACCCATTAAAATGAAAAACACGTTTATTTGAGTACCACTATTTAAAGCAATGCACATTGCTGGGTACATCTTCGACAGTTATATTAGTAGATTGAAATTTAAAAAAATAATTAGATCTTAATGGAAGAAGACAAGAAGTATAAACTATTTTTCTAATTCTTGATGGATATTATATTATCTACATCTTCAAATAACTTTTCATATAAATTCCACACAACCTTCACACTTAATAGCTTCTGATGCCAGAAGAACGTCATTGACTGATTCAGTTTTCAATTTATTTCTAAGTTTTGATTTAATTAAAAATATTTTTGAAAACACCCTTTTACAGTCTGCGTTTGAGTGGGCAAAGAAAAAATTCTCTTTGCAAAACTTGATAACTTGATAAGAATTTGATTTCCTGGGAATTATCAAAATTTACTTAATTTAAAATATAATTCATCAGCAGCAACATTTTCAATATCGTTGAATTCTTGAGGTAATGAAAAAGATGGTAATTTCGCCACTCATTATCCAAATCTTGAGCTGGAATGTCATCACCAATTTTACCACACTGTAAGTGCAATTCAAAAAGTGTTGGATATTCATCTCCCGTTTTGAGATCAACAGCGTGTATCGGTTTTAAAATATATATAGTTTTTAAAATGAAATCATCAAAGTCAAATCACTTTTTGATTTCCATATAGCTAATTTTGTAGAATTTGATACATTGCGATCTAAGCTCGAATTTTTTTACCTTCAAAACTTCTCCTAAGATTGGGTTAATACATTCACGCTCTTTCATTATTGATACAAGTAAATATATTTTAGTTATTGGTAAGTACATTATTTCACAAGAAGGACCTTGAACTTTAGCGTTCAAAATGTGGGATGCTTTCATATAGCTCTGTAAAATCTCAATATATGATGTAGAAATTTTACTGTAAATATCAGTTATTACAATTTAAATGATTGAATGGATTTATTGAATGTCATTTTGGAAGAATCCATTCTAGGAACCAAAAATACAATTTTTTTTATAGGTTCTGAAAATTGTTCAAATATGTGTCTTGAGGCAATTATATGTTGTGCAAGCCACTGATCAGTATAAAAAAATGGAAGTTCAGTCCAATTTTCTAGTAGACGACTTACTACTGGAAATGAACCTAGCCACCTTGTTCGAGTAGTAATTTTTGGGACACATTCTGACGTTTACTACTATGCTTGAAATAACTATGAATTTTTATCGCTAATATTTCACCATTTTTGGGAAAAGCATGTCAGCATATGTCAGGACAAGTTTCTCTAAAGCGTGACGAAACTGAATGATGATCCCCCATTATTAGGCTGCATATATCACTCCCAAATCCAATTATGTTTTCTGTGCAGATATATCAATGGCCTTATCAACTAATACAGTAAATTTTGTTTGTTTTAATTTGGTAATCAGATTTTCTTTAAAACTATATAAAACTATAACATTTTTTAATATACCAGTTGCCTTGGTCCTCTTCAATTTCATTCTGACCGCGATTTTCGAATCAGGAAATGATTTCTAAATTAAGTCGGTCAAATGATTTATTCCTCTAAAAGATATATTGTGCTCAGTTAAAAACGAGCAAAGATTCAGTTCAGCTCACTCAATGTCAGTCTCTAAACTTTTCTGTTCCCCGCTATTCGTTGACGAAAAAACGGTCAAATTGTTTTTGACGAACCACAACCAGTAACACCAGTAACACTTATTAGAGCCTTATAATAGATTACTCAAATCTGCACCGCAAACTTTGCTTTCAAATCATCACCAGGTACACTTCGTAGCCAGTTTTTAGAATCTGGTTTTGTTAAGTACGCCTTTCTGAATCGCTGTTGGAGTTGGAATGTTTTCCTTTTCTCAGATAAGTGCTTCATCTGGCCTTCGTTATACGAGTCAAAATTACAATATTATAATATGCGTGGCTTTGACTTAAATTTAACCTTCTTTTAATTATTCTTCTTAAATGCACGGGTAATTTTCTCCAGTGAAATGCAAAATCTACTTTCTACAGTCAATACAACCAGCACCATGCTTTACCACCAAAATTAAATTTGATATTCTCACCTTCTCGGTTCTTCCCCTGATTTCTAGTTTCTACTATGCATTTTTATTGTTAAATCTGTTCTGTTTTATATTGTAGAAGATAGGGGGCACTGGCTATAGGAAAAATAGTAAAGAAGCGCTATTCGTGCACGTAGTACAATCGAAAAGAAATCCATTCGAATTGGATAATGCGTAGGTTTTAAATTACAGTAGGCTCCTAATACGATAGGTTTCTTTTACCGTATGTAGAAATCGAACTCAAATTACCTTGAAATATGGTAATTACCGTATGTCTGGCCGTGCTGGTTGGAAGGTATAGTGAGGCGCAAGCGAGAAGCGACCGGAGTGAGGTGAGAGCAGCACGCATTAAATGTTCCTAAGCGAAGACTGTCTGTAAACAATGCGTGTCACCGAAAATATCTGACACGCGTGTCATAGCTTCGCAATCACTAATCTGTGTTATAAAACCTACTGTCCGTAAAAAAACAAAACATCTCCACTCTACACATAAAAATCATTTAAATCATTGCAGTATTTCAGTTAATCTTTATGCATAGTGTGACTGATAAAATTACCGGCTGTATGATATTTTTAATGTAAGCGCGCAAGTGTTTTAGAAGCTTTCTGATGCTTAAAGCTTTTGGGTCGACTATAAGAGATTTAAAATCTTGTCAATTTTTTTAAAATGTAAACCAAGAATTAATCCTTAATTCGAGACACTTAAGAATATATTAGGCTACTTTTTGAGAATCAAGTCTTTAATATTTGTGTGGCTTACTTAAAATTAAATATGTTTTTTTAGTAAAAATTTAATTAAATCAAACAAATCCACTACAAATGATATTTTACCATCAAATTCATTTTCAATCCAAATGATTAAAACTATCATTATCGTTATACAATGTTTTCCTTGCGAACATAGTGTACATATTGTATGTGTAAACGCAAAGTCAAATATCAACAGTTTCGTGTGTTTGCTAATTCTTTTCTAATTGCCACATGTGCACAACCAGCAAAAAAAAAAAAAAATTATCAGATCCTAAAAACAATATGTATTGCAAATAATATCAATTATCTATTAGCACAACTTAAACAAATGCAGCTGTCTAAATAAATTGCTGCTAATCAACTTACAAGAAAAATTAAATTTGTTTATTTGAAAATATTTAGAGGAAGTCCAACAGCCATCGAAATACATAATAAATTTTTTTTCTCACCTTTATTTATGGTTGCTCTCATGGTGAACTTTTATCCTATGTAAACAATATTCAGAACAGAGTACACAAATATTCTAGCACACTTCTTTCCCTATGAAGCGTTGAAAGAAACTGACTCTAACCAACAACTGTGCTCGTAATTATAGGCTGTTTGTAGCGCAGAGGCCACAGCTTCCTGTAGCAGTTTAGCTAAATTTTTGTGACGTGTTCGTGAAACATATTTCGACAGCGATATTTAAATTCAGAGAATTTTCGACTTTTAACCGGTTCAAGTCGCTTAATGGATTGTTGGATATTACATATAGCCGTGACGTTATTTAGACCCGCTTCCATGGAGAGAGCAACAATAATATTACAAAAAGAATTATGACTAAAACAAATTGTCAGCATAACAGGTTTTTGCTGTCCGATGAAGCAGTCTGTCGAAAGCAATAGAATTTTTCGTCATTTAAGGAAAAATTTGTACTGCAGATGCGATAAATTAATGAACAACTTGAATTTATAAAGCTAAAGGGAATTATACGGCATATATACATACATTAATTAATTTCTTTTAACATTATTTTAATTTCCTGAAGCTATCTTTTCCGCTAATGTACTTGTATGTCACATATAAAAGCCGGCGCTGTTGGAAGAGCAGTGTCATGTATGCGGCAATGTGTTTCAATTATTTGACTTATTAGATTCTAAACGACAACATTACTTTTACTATACTTCGGAAAATGTTTCCTTGTGCATAATGTTTTCTGTATATCGTGGAGAATTGTTAAGTTTTGATGATGGAAAACTTTGTTTGGTAAATGTATAATTTTAAAAATTTATATCTCAGAATATACGTTTCGCAAACAAATGCTTTTTATTTAAGGAAGCCTTGAAGTTTTCGAGAAAAATTAATTGTTCAGGCCACACTGAGTTTTCCTTACATTTCTTCCATGCTTTTCCTTCCCTAGCTTATGCTTCCCAAAAAGATAAAAAAAAAAAAACACAAAGAATTCAATCTTTAAAATAATTAACAAAAAAAGCACTAGGGAATTTCCTCCCTTTGGTGCAGCGGCGTCAAAACACATCCCAATTTAAATTCCTCGCCTAAAATATACAAAAGTATCATTAATTTAAATAAAAATAAAATAAATTAACAAAATAATCAAAAACCCATCATACGTCCGATTATTTACGTTGTAATGTCATCAAATGACATTTTCACGATATGACGTCAGTTCGTGTTTAAGTTCAATGGAATACAATTTTGAGATCGAGCGTTGCCAGGGCAACCCATTATAAAGCAAAAACGTAGCGGTTCACGGCGGCTATAAAAAGGCGACGAGCCACAGCAGAGGCACCATTTCCCCCCTTAGCAAGCTCGAAAGAGAGATTCTTAGAGTTTGCACAGGACTCTATAGAAGAGCCAACAGAAAATACTATCGCAACGAAGTATTGTACGAGGCAGACAATATAACTCCTATCAAAGACTATCTGTTGGGTCAAACTGAAAAACAAGCCGAGAACATCCCTATCCATTCACAACCACTCATAAACAACTTGCCGGATCTTCGAATATCGGTAAATTTCAAATACCTGTTACCCTTGCTCTTGGATCAACCGGATGCTAGAAACATCTACCTCCACGAAGGTAGAATAAGTTTCTATGATACTAAAGGAGATTACTACAGGGGGTAATCCCAAATAATCCACTGAAGAACCCGGGAATGTGTCTGATAAAACTACCAGTATAGGAGCTTTCCAGTCCTTAACTTCCTAAAGATTACAAAACATATCCAATACTTACTCCCTCCCAATCTCTCCCAAATTTAATAACAAATTTTTCCGAGAAATTCATTAACTACAGCTGATGTGGCGCAGCAGCTGTAAAAAAAACAAACAACAACACGAGGGGTGATCAAAAACCAAACCAATGATCAAAAACAAGAAAATAGCAGACATTGAATCGAACTGAGGGCTAAAGATAAGCCCTAACGCCCTAAACAAGAAAATTCGAACGATGTGAAAAATCATCAAATAAAATCCAAATAAGGGAGACAATGAAGAAATTTGAAAGCGCAAAAGCACTTGACTTACAGAGGCACCACCTACTGTAGAAATTTACTTCTGCTTTAATTCCATCCCACATCTAAGCAGCATTTTACTCCTGCTGCAGGAATTTATTTCTACTTCACCTTTATCCTACACCTAAGCAGGAACTTACTCCTGCTGCAGAAATTTACTTCTGCTTTACCTTTATCCTACAGCTAAGCAGGAATTTACTGCTGTTGCAGTGCTTCACCTCCATTCTACATCTAAGCAGGAATTTACTCCTACTGCAGAAATTTACTTCTGCCTCTTTTTTCCTTTATTTAAGCAGGCACTTACTCCTGCTGCAGAAATGAAGTTCTGCCTAATTATTTAATTCTACTACTGCTACCGTGCTTATACGTGCAGCATAGACAGAAGCTGCTATTTTGCTTTGAATTAATTCATAAAGTTAATTGTGGATTCTCTTCTTTTTTTCAGAAATAAAGGGAGCAAACAACTGAGGCGGCATTTTTTATTGAACTCCTGTTGAATTATTAAACTATTGAATTTTAATTAGACTAGTTTAAGAATTGATCGAATTTTTTGTGATATAGTTTTAAGCATTATATACTGAAATTAAAATTTTATATTTGAATTTAAAAAAGTTGAGCTATCCTTATAAACCGGCAGCCCCCTTCGCTTGAGTAGAGAACTCACAACAATTGTAGTTCTTTTCTGCAAATTTGTTTTCAAGGATAATGGACATTGCCGTTATCTCCATGAATATATCAAAACTAGCATAAGTTGCTCGTTTTTAGAACAGGATTTTCTCGGGGAGGCTACCGTCGACAGGCATGAAAATTGCATGAGCTTCGGAAATTTTTTTTACATAAAATAAATACTTTTGGAAATTGGCTTTAACGTATATAATTCAACTGTCAATGGAGAGTAAGCTCCAATTTTATTTATAAAAAACAGTCCAAAATGGCGGCTCCGGCTCCCATCAAACAAAACCGTGCACGGCGTGTTTTGGTTTGACGGTGCGCTCCAAAGCTGTGTCAGTTCGTCCGACACAATCAGGATTAAAAATGATTAAACTAGATACAATTGAGGGGACCTTATCAGTTTTCGTTTTCAAAAAAGCCTCTGAATCACAAAATGCCAGCAGTTTGAAAAAAAAACTTTGTTTTTCTGCTTCAACAGACGAAAAAACTATTTCTAAATTAATTTTTGACAAAAATCGCTTACATGAGGACCCTGCAAATTGAAATGCCTTTCAATTGCGCAGAGATTCATGTGAATCGGTTCATCCGTTGAAGCTGTAAAGCGCCCTGCGCGCTGAGAAACATTGTTCCCAGAAAAACTCATATAACGTTATAAAAAATCTTTGACAGCTTACTTCAGATTTTCTAGTACCATGCAGAGGCCTTTCTACTTCCTCCAAGAACTGATTGTGCTAAATCTGAAGCTTACCGGTTTCCCGAAATTTTTGAGTGTACCACAGGTAGCGAGAAAAGGTCGCCCCAGCAAGCGCGCTCCGAGAGCCTGAGCTACCTGTTTTCCAGTAGATGGTTCCGCTCTCAATAGGTTGTGAATTCTAAAATACTTTAGTTATGAAAATATCCTTTTACCCACGTGTTCTAAACACTTTAAGGACGATAATTATGTAAAAAAAATAGGATTTTTTATCGTCATGAACGGTAACATCCCCTTGTATAAAAAAACCTTATCTTGTGTTTTTTTTTTAATTTTTTTTATGTTGTTTTTATTTTTTGTATTTTTTTTATATTTTTTATTTTTTTATTTATTTTCTTTTTTTTATTTGTTTTATTTATTTATTATTATTTTTTTCATCAGAAATAGCAATGCGCATTTCTCCGCGTGACAGACAGAGTGTGGGCTGTTCTCATATTTATTACATGCGATATTATTTATTTATTTTGGAAGCTGTTGAAAATAAAGAGTGGAACTTCTTAAATTTGGATGCAATTATTTTTCAAATATGTGTATATAGTAATTCAGAAAACTTTGAATGAAAATTGATGAGCTGTGCTGACTTTTCAGATTATAGGTAGGTATACAAAGTGTTCGGTAAATAAGTAGGATGGAGTATGTCAACATATTTCGTGGAGTGTCCTGATCATAATTTTGTTGTGACCCCCTATCTAGAATCATTTCTTTCCCCTTCAAATTTACGTTCGCAAATTTTTCGTATTTCTATGAAGTGTAGTCAATTAAATGCTTATAGCTCCTTTCAAGGATTTTTTCTCTTGTATTTATGATTTAATCTATAATCGTTAAAAATAAAAGTTTTAACAAATTTTCTATTCTACCGATTCTAAAAATTGGAGTTCGATTCCCGTGTGCGGGAAACATAAATAAAAATATTTCAGAATTAGTTAAGTATTAAAAAATATTTCACCCATATTTTTTGTTTAGCCTGTAGACCTGAGATTTTGGTGACTAAAAAATTTAATGTTTTCACTGTGGTCGTGTATTTAGTAGTAAATGGGATAATAATAATAATTTTTGTTAGTTTTGGACTTTTGCCTCGGAAGAGAAATATCCCTTAAAAATTATTACTTTTGAAATAATCTGACATTAATACATATCATATTAAAATTTTTGGACTGTTCAGCTCTTAGTTTAGGAGATATAATTTTTTTTAGAGTCTCTGCAAAATTTCATGTGAAAACTTTAGATTTTACTGAAAAATAATGACTTTTTTATTCTTTTTAGATGAAGAAATACGTCTTCAGCTGATACGCTGGCTGAGGCTCAGTGTGTTATTTTTCAGCTAGAACATAAAATTGATAAAGTAAAACAAAGTATAGGACATGAGTTGTATAGTTGTACATATAATAAATTAAATTATACTTCAAATAAATGCACCTATTTTATTGGTAATAACGACATATCTCATATTTATATAATTCTTAAGTACAGAGGAAGTCCTTTTAATTTAAGTATGAGTCCTTAAAGGGTCGAGGGAAGCTCCTTGTGGGCTTTGTGTAACTTGAAGAAGAAAAAGGATATACATATATCATTATCTTGTCGTATGTCCGATATTATCGGAATTTTGCAAACAAGCATTTAGAGTTAGTTATCTCACATTGGAAGAAACCATTTAAATTGTGAACGGAAATGACTAGGACTGTCAAAGACTTTATACTTACGATCAGCTGCCTTTTTAAGGAAGACAAACCATTAAGTCGATTTTCGTCAAATGAATTAAGCTTTTTTAGTATTATTGAAAACTAGAAATTTCATTTCCCATATGGAATTTATTTCGTTTCATCAGTTTTGGCCAATTTCAATACTTGTTCTAGTTCAATCCTTTTCTTTTGCAATTGTCTACTTAGCGGAAACATAATCGCGTGTCTTGACTGCATTCCTTGGCAGGAAACCTATTAGTCAAATAAATTCACGTATTCACTTCCACGAGCAGATGCAGTGACAATACGTTTTTCTTCCGCAGAGTTAGGTCTCAGTGCATTGTTTTCTTTTATCTTTTGTTATTATCTAGTGTGGGTACGTTTAGCTTGCTTTGAAACCAGCCTTGTTAATACCCCTCTAAGAAATTTTGTTTACAATGATAATGAATAGGCATGAAATTATTCATTAAAAATACGGCAGTATTTTCGCCAAATTTTAAATTTACACTTTCTGATAAGTGTTTGCTTAAAAGATCACTTTGACTATTCAACTTATATTCGGCATATGTAATAATGAATGATAAAGTCCAATTACGGTTTAAAATTGATATTTTTGCATATAAAAAAGTTTAGCGTATATAACTCCTATAACCAACACAGCAAGTTGATGAAAACTTCGGCATTAAGACGTGTGGTATTAATTTTTATGAAGGGTGGTCAGACGAGTGAATATACAAGTACATGAAAAAATATCCTGATGTACCTGTTCTTTTGTTTCCCTGCAAATAATAAAAACAAATAATACCTAATGAAAAGGCTGCTTGTTATAATAGCTGGCAGCTCATGATGTAACATCGACTCAAGCTTTATCCGAATTCATGTCTAGCCACCAAATAGCAGTTAAAACATCTGGCAAGCTTATAATCAAGTCAAGACCCGAGTTCACTTATTCAAATAGGTAACTTGTGAATGATAACAATTTAATGGAAAAATGCCAAATGTTCAAAAATTAAGTGTGAGGCTTTTTTTTCTAATTTTGATGTGGAAAAGAGTTTGTTGTCAAGTTGCCTATTGTATGAGGGGGAGGGAGGTCGGAAGAGAAACATAGCATATATGTATGTAAAACAGCATAAGCTCTTAAAATCAAATATCAAGCTAAGCAAATTCATCTGGCCAAGTTAGCTCTTTTATTGGCTGAGTTTGTTTTGGGATGTCACTAGTGTTTATAACAAGACGAAGAGATGGATTGGGATAGGCTCTTAATGAGCATTAACAAGCTAATTATCGGTACATTGTACATACTAATTTATTGAATTTTTTTAAATTTCATTAAATGGTTAATCCGTCTACATAGTTCAAGGATGTTAATTGTGATACCTAATACATTCACAAAACCATTAAATAAGAGTTGAATTGGACCGTATGGTTTCTTACTACCTGCAATCCCGATTATTATAAAATCCCTTCTATCGACTAGCACCTACCCACAGGGCATATCCATCATACCCACGACTGTACCGTACGAAAATAAATAAATTTAAAACTTAGTATCCGGGTGATTATATTGGTGAAAATCAATTCAAGATCGTGCCCAACAGCAAGGTAATTGTGAGTTCAAATGGAAATTTATTCAGTATCGCTGAACCCATAGTGTCGAACACATTTTGTGATTTATCAATAATTACTTTATCAAATGAACTGTAAGTTCAATGTGACACACTGTCAATAGCATAGCAACGTTTCGGTCTGTATCTGTTTACCAAAATTATGAATTTTCTATCTATGTATAGATAGGGCTACGAACACGACCGATGAATGTGATTATCTCATTCCAACATACTTATTTATGTAAAAGATGAGGGCTTGCATATGGGAAAATTTACGCATTTCCAAGGGAACTACGTAGAAAATGTTAGTGGCTTTAGTGAAGGTTACTTGGAAATTTTATTGACAGCCAGGTATGTGAATGGAAAATTTCCACAATTTAAATTGATGTCCAAAAGTCAACTGTTTTCCGCGGTATAGTTTTCAGAAATAGCAAAGTTTTTATATGAATTTTGGATATCGTCATAATCGTAGCAAATAGCTTTAAATTTAGCTTCACGATTTAATTTAAGTACGGTAATGAAAACTATATTTTATATAGCTTAGTATAAGTATCATCATATCAAAAACATGCAATTACATATATAAAAGGGTATAGCCTGGTGTTTTGGACTTCTTTACAGAAAAAAAAACCATAACTAAAGAAAAAATATAATTCTTGGTCTTCTCTGCAATTCTTATTTTTAAATTTCTATGAGTTAAAGTTAAGTCATATGGTTCTCAATACATGCATATGTATCGATTTAGGTGTTAACACTTGGTGGAATATGTTTTTAGACATCTTTTTTTCTCAAACAAAGGACTTTTAATGGCCATTCGACCAGGAAATATTGTGGCACATGAAAAACATATTTCCGCTGGTTCTGATACATATTTAAATTTTGATATAACTATTTGAAAAGAGAGGTACCTTAGGTCAAAAGAAGTTATAAATTTTCTAAGACGATTAATATTATACCTAGATGAAAAATAAAAGTGAACTAAAGTGAAAAATAAAAGTTTTGTATGGCAACACCAAGAACGGGGAGCCTTATTTAGTCCATTTCTAAAATTGTGTTTACGTTTTTTTATGAAAATGCCGTGTACAAAATTTCAGCTCTCTACATGGATACGTTCTCAGGCTGTGTCCACATATATAGTGAAAAACGTGAGGCATCGCACAGACCATCTGGACCATTAAGGCTAAATTTGTTGTTTTCTGAATAAATATCTACCTAAATATCAAAATGATAGTCCAGATGGTCTGTACGGATACTGGAGGGATCAGCGGAAAGAGCCCCGGAATTTGCAAATAAGATATTTTTGAGGCAGGTCATTGATGGTATGGGATGACCTAAGAGGTCATTCAATTGTAGAATTTCCCTGCTGCTCCTGTCGTAGGTACATACTTATATGACTAATCTGGAGAACCGTGAAGTAAAACCTCCTCCCTTATCTTGTGTACTATTCTGGAAATTATGAAATTTATCAACAGGATAACGCTACGATCCACATAAGTAACTCTAGAAAACATATCGACGCTGAAAAGCATAAACATCGTAACCAATCAAGATGAAACTTTCCACTAAGCCCAAAAACTATTTAAAATCAAAAAAAAAAAAAGCAATTCTAAACTAATTTGTGACTTTTGGACAGCTTTTGTAAATAAAAATTATATCCACAATTTACAATAAGTAAAATTACGCTAAAGTTAGTATACGTATACGTTTTGCCAAATACAGCAATCCGTTTTTTGTTTTACGGACCTCAAGCATGCTGTATCTGAATAGCTGTAATGTATGGAACGAAACTAATGTTGAAAGACTTATGGAAACTGAAATGCTGTATCAAATATATCTTTTTTATTTGTATGATATATCTGAGCTGTACCCAAGTTCTATGTTTAAAACAAGATCTAACTTGCTTGTAAGTGAATTTCAGATGTAACATATTGGAGGTGCATGCACAATCTTTCCGAGAAATACTTTAACCATTGTTCCAGGTCTAATTAATGATGAGAAAAGGTTCTGGAGAATAGTATATCTACTACGCTCAACTTGGATTTTACCACTGTTATTTACTTTGCAATTAAATGTAGGTTTTCATTATCATGGGCCTCAAGGTTCTCTAAATGACTCTGAATATTTTTGGCGGCCATATCATCCACGGTTCCGAAAAAAAGTTCTATAACCTGCCAATACCATCGAATACTTCTTTTTTTCCTTTAACTCTATTTGAATAAAATTCTAGACTATCTAACTTATCTATTATATTTTTAACATTTCGCGTGAGTTGGTCATGGCAAAACATACAAGAATTATTTAGAATTCCTTCTACTTTTAAAACATTACACATCTCTGTTATAATCTTGTTACAATTTTCAATGAATTCTACCACTCTGCTTCGTTTGAAAGTCTCACTAGCGTAATTAGAGTGCTGGATGCTGTTTCTTATCTCTTGTATCTCTCCGGTTGGAATCACAATATTTCTGGCATAAGGAGCAAAATTACCAACAGAATTGTTCCTGAAAATAACCTGGATTAAAAAAAAAACAATTGGATAAAAAGAAAAGACGTTCATATACATTTGAGTAATTCTAAACAATTTTGAGACGATTATTGTGAACACGTGCAGGTTTTTGCCTATTTGGATAGTCCAATTTGTCCTTATCTATTTTCTTGACTACGTTTGGCCCCGTCCATATGGGTAAGAGTTTATGTTTCTTTTGAGCGTTTCGCAGAAGAAATTGCTCTCCTATATGAATTGTTATCATATTTGTATTACGGTCATAATATTTTTAGTTATTTCCTTCCTTCGTATTAGGTTTTCGTGAACTTTTTATGTATCTTTTGCATTTTATATTTGATGTTTATAAAATAGTCGTCTTAGCTATAAATCAGTCCTGGATCTTGTTTTATATTCGTGGGAAGCGGTTTGCGGAACTATACTTGTACTTTGTTGATTTAAGACTGAAAGTCGACTCAGAGCGAGATTTATTCCAGTTTAGTGTTCTATAGGGGAAAAAGTCCCCTATGCGATTAAGCATCAGCTAATAGGAATTTGATTATTTGATTTAAAATATGGATTCTAAAATATGATTTCGTTGACTACGAAATTCAAAAAGCGTTTACGTACAAACTATGGTGCAAGTAAGTTTCTTATCGAGAAGTGTTATTGTTTGTTTTAATTGTCATAACTATTGCTCTTAATTAATTTATTATTGGTATTCAAGAAATGTCCTCGTTGTTCACCCGCTCATTTGTCCGAATTATATATAAAGGTAATGAATGAGACATTGTGCTGAATCATCTTTCCATATTTAGTGCACTTTCCAAACTTGATATACCATGACCCTCCTAAGCTTTAACCACATTGTTGTCGACTTTGAATCCGATATGGGGCTCTCCAGCAGCAAGGGAATCAATCACTATTATATTTACTTCCTCTTGAAAATGCTAATATTTTTTTTTTAAAGTAGTAGATTTACCAAGTAATATTTTAAAGGTATGAAAGAACGTTAGCACTGGTCCATTTAAATTTTAAACCTTTTTGGAGAAGTCTTTGTATTCGTGTCACCATTTTGTAAAAATTAGAGATGAACTTCCTGTATTAATTTGCTAGGCCTAAGAATTATTATACATGTTGAACAGTGCGAGAAATTGGAAAGTTGTGAGCACACTTTGTTTTGGGTGAATCTGGAAAGACTCCTAGCTCTGCACGTATGTGCCCGAGATATATGACCTCTTTTCTTACAAATTACTCGGTTGAAGTTTTAAATTATATCGACGCAACTTATCAAAAACCGCTCTTAACTTTCGGTTATAATCTACCAGGCCCTGCCCGTATATAACAATATCGTCCAAATAGATGAAATACTTGAAACCCCGCCAGCCAGCTCGAATATAATTCATCAGTCGTTGGAATGCTCCTGGAGATTCAGAGAATCTGAAAGGAATTCGTTGAAATTAGTATTGTCCCAAATTTGTACTGAACGCTGTTTTTTCTGACCTTTTCACTTACCAGCATCTGGTAATATCCTCTGGCTAGGTCAAATGTTGTAAAATAATGAGAATGGCTAAGCTGATCGAGGATGTCTTTGATTTTTGGTAGGAAAAAGCATGACCCATACTTATTTATCCTTCAGAAATCCACTACCACTCGCCACATTATTTTCTTCTTGAGGCACGTCCCTTTTTGGAACCACAAACAGTGGCGAGTTTCACGGACTTTTACTTGGTTTGATGATTTCAGATTTATTCTCCTGAAACAAACAAAGCATACCTTCAACTGTTTCAGAGGGGCACTTGAACCAATTTTTCCTCACCCGCTGGAATGCGAACTTCTCTCGGAGGATCTTCACATAATTTTTTTCCAATATTAAAACTGGACACTGTATTTTGTTTATTCATCGCAATTTCACACTTCAATTATGGATAAATTCCACCATTAGACGATTTTGAAAAAAGATTGTCTAATTTTGATATTCGACTGTTTTTGTATTTTTAATTTATAGACCACCATCTGTCTAATGGGGTCTGGGATCGGACTGAATTCTTGGAGTTTTTTGTTGTTAAAGGTAGTATAAGCTCGTTTGTATTAACATTATTTGGACCTCAATATTACAATTTTGAAAGGAAATTATTGCCTAGAATGCCATACCCTGGTATATTTGAGCTCTCCTTAATGATATATAATTCTCAGGTTTTAGTTAATGGTTAATAGTTTAATTACTCATTCATTTATTAGACTTATATCCGCAGCCTTGTCGATAAGCAGTTCAACTTTGGGCTTATTCGCGATATGAATAGAAATTTTTATAAAAGATTTTGGATTAACAGGAGAGGAACACCGTTTAATTTCGCTGTGTGGGCTTTTCTCGTGGGGTCGTTGGGGGTCCAAGCTAAGTTTTTCGATTTAATGTTACTGTTGGAGTTTTTGAGTTCCCATTCCTATTTAGTGCGATATTCTTGTAAATTATGTGAAGAACGTTTAAAAATTTCTCACTTTTTCCATGATTTAAATTGTCTCTTACCCTTGCGAAATGGGTGTAAAAACCTAACAGATAGGGCAAAGGACACAAGAGCGATCTTATAAGGGTTCCTAAAAATGACTTTTTGAAAGAAAAATCAGTTGTTGCAGAAGTATGACCCACTTACCCCATCCTACCTTAATACGTAAATTTAAATAGCATTCATAATATCTCAAGCAACTAAGTATTGAATACTAAAACAAAGCTAATTACAGATAACTTTAAATCTTTGAAACGTCACTTACCGTTACTTACTTATGAGAAAATATATTCTATTACGAGCAATAGGAAGTTTTGTGTATAAAAACGTCTGCACATGCAGAAGCATTTTTTCTTTACAAAGCTTGAAAGCACTTTGACCATAACAAAATAAAACGCAATAATTTCCAGGTTTTATTTCAATTTGCCAGCTCCGAGAGCTGAGTTTGGTACATTGAGAAAAGTTTTCCAAATTTCATCAGAGAATATCAAACAGGATGAAATCTTTTGTGTAGTAAAATCCTTTTTGAGGGAAGATGTTCTTTATCTGTTTATTTATGCCGTACTTCACAATAACAAAACCACTTCCTTTAACAGGAAAAATTTTCAGCTCTTATTATTGTACGTCTTAAGCCGGAAAAGCTTACGGGAAAATAGAAGTCCTTTTGGAAATAATAAAACACGATAAATAGCTTCCTCACCTTGGTATAGGGAAAGCCTATTTGAATTCTTGAATATTTCAATTTCAAGATTCTTTGAAAATGTAAATTATTATTTTACCGCACTTTCTTAGCTATCGTCTTTGAAATTACGTAAAAAACTTTTTAAATTCGCGCGTAATTTATTGATCCGAAAATGTTTAGATTATCACACACTCGGTCTTTTCGATTTCCACATACGAGATATGTATATTTTACGTTTTTATATAAAGATATCCAAAGCATTCCCTTGCAAAAATTTAAGATAAAATATTCGTCTGTCTGTCCAATTTATTGTGGCATATTTATCCTGAAAAGTTTATTTTCTAATCAGAGAAGTGTTTTATAACTTTAAAATTCATAGAATTTACTTTTGCATTTAGTAAAAAAAAAATCTGGAAAAATATTCAATTTATTCAAACCAAAGTTTAATAAACCAACAGTTCTTTAAATAATATAATTAACCGCTTTATATTAGAACATCTACTATGACCGGGTCAATTATGCTTTCCTGCATTAAAGACGAAGTAAGACCCTGTTACTTATAAGAAATGAAAAGAAACTAGATCGAAGGGAAAACGAAGATAAAATCGCTGGCAATTATAAAGCAAAATGTGCTGTTAATTCCAGCTGCATTTCGTTCAAATTAGTTAATTAGTAGGTACAGGTTTGAAGGAGTTTTTTGAAATAAGGTGTTATTGTCAGTACTGGGAGCCCTCACATTATCATCCTATATACACACAAATATAAAGACAAACAAATAATATTTTAATGATATTTAATACATTATAGTAATATTAATAAGTAATGTTATAAAAGTAAAGGACAAGATCTACTGTGTTAATCAATACGGGACTATTATTCGCATCAATATCAGACAGATTTTCGGCAATATTCTTGGGCCGCTCTCATTAATTTCTATTAATCAAACGGGTTTGGTATTATTTATTAAGCTGTGATAAAATGAAATAAATCTTTCTTTGCAATATAGCTGGCTGATATGCAGCTTATTTGCCTGAACACTAAAACATTTTTACTGTGTATGGGACTTTGGTTAATTATGCAGGTGGTTCGTACCAAAAATACTAAAACTAGAATATTAATTGTTTCATTCAAAAACAATTGCGTTGAAAATAATTCTAGAGAAATTTGCTCTGCGTGCTTGGGGGACATATATACATCCAGAATGTTCGCCATATTCCGAAATCGCCAAATTGAGATTTCAATATATGACTATTTTGTGTCGCTGTATGGCACGATCATTGTCAGAATAAAAGCTCGGATTGACAGTTTTCCCTATTTAAATATCTATCTAAGCTAAAAAATAAACTCCCTCGATATATACATATGTATGGAATGATTGCCATAAAGTAACTATCACTAATGTGCGCAAAGTTTCAAATATTTATAAAAGGACTATTCAGACTATCAAAGTTAAATATCATTTTATAGGACTGAAATGTTTATATTGTAGAGCATACATAATATCTTAAGATATGTGATGAGAGCATTATTATTTACATTAGGTAAAGTAGACTTTCTTATATACATAAGTCCTGAAATTTGTTTTAGCCCATATTTTTTCCTATTTTCGTGAGAAGCGACATGCAAAAGGTTTAGTGAAGAAAAAATCATACAGATAATCTGCAGTACTGCTGCAGATTACAAAGCGAATAAGACTCAAGTGTTCATACGTATTTCATAGAATCACAATCCATATGGGACGCGATTTTTAATGCAAGCACAGACAGAAACTCATTCTATTACCTACCTCGAATGTACTTGGAATAGATGAAGATTAGCTACATCTACTTCTTGATAATGACACACAATGAGAGATAATGTTATCAACAAGTTGGCTGAAACACTTATATTTTTGCAGTTTTCACACTGAGTAAATTAAACAATGACTACAAAATTATAAGTTATGCTCAGTTGAAAAGACCTGACATCGTCGTTTATCAGATTTTATAAAAACGAATTCTTGCGAGGAAACAGAGATTTTGTAATTAAGTTTTTTTTTATAAAATTTTCTTGTATTAAATTTCTCAGTTCTAAAAAAAATCTGACATTTGAAAATATATTTTCTTGCATTTATTAGAAAATTATATTTGTTCTTTAACTTGTACAAGTTGTTTCCAAAATTTTTGTGTTCTGCAGGCTAAACCCGAGGTGATAATGTCATAGCATCAAAACTGAACATTTTGGGACTTTTTAATCAAATACCCAACCACACCTATCAAAGAGCCTATCTTTTATGTTATTTTCCTCAGGCAGTTGGATTAAGTCCATTATAGGCACTATACAGTAAAAACCACCTATTTATTACCAGAATCCTTTTATTATTATATATTTCGAAGCCAGGAGCATTTTCCTAGTAATTTCAAACACTTCTACTCTGTTAACTCTTTTATAGCCATTAATAAAGTATCTTAAATTTTCTACTTTCAATTTAAATTTCACCGAATATTGTCACAGTCATCATCAATTTTTTCTGTTCAGCGCATTTGTATTTACATTAATAGGTGTCAATAAAAATTTCAAAAATTTCTAGTTAGATACCAGCGAACCTGCAGGTAATAAAATTTACTATACGTAGGTTTGTGTCCTGAAAGTGAGAAAATTCATATAAAATTAGCCTAGACCACAGAGCACATTAGAGACATCTACCGCAAAAGACAGAAACCCTACATCCAACAAAACCATACAATTTAAGACGAAAAATGAAAATTTGAAGAATTAACTCTCCTAATGGTTTTTTTGCCCATAATTGTTAAATATGCTATTTTGCTTTGTATTTAAACAACTTTCAAATAAATATTGCAATTTCTCGTCGGTGAAATGTCGGGAGAAAAAACAAGTAATATTAGAGTCAAATAATTATATAAAAAGCGTCACTAAAAATGAAGAAACTCGACGTTATTTGCAAGATCTAGGCTTGATCTGTATAAAATACTCACAATTTAAAGAAATGAGAATACCTACCAATAGGAATTTGGTTTAAAAGACTTCAATTTTTACCATTTTTTACAAGTTTTCGAGTTAATATATCCAATCCAATACCCAGAAATTCGCATTGATAAATGTATGAAACTTGCAAATATTGGTACTGACTCCTCTTAAGGTAGCCTAAAAATGTATGGATTGCAAAAGTGTTAAAATGTCTAAATCTGTAATGTTAAATTTCTATGCGGAATTTCAGTGAATTTCATTAATGTGTAGAGGTCGCCCAAATCGAAAATACTGTTCTTTTAGCTGGTTTGAACTTCCAGGAAACCTGTTTCAACATTTTATTTTATAACTTGTTAATTTGACAATATTTTTTCTTGATTCTTTTTTATAAATTTATTAAAACGAAAATTCGAACCGTGAACTCTAAGTTTTTGACTTCGCGACAATTTTTTTGTAAAGAAAAGTGGTCCGTGGGTATCAAGCCGGAAGGATGCGATTCTTGCATTGGACATTGTGCACAAATACTTCCGTGCAAGTGATCTTGACTTATATAAGTAAAAAAGTTAGAATTGGTCTAACAAGGAGAGGGTCCCAGCTCGTCATCACCGATTTCGTCCAAATTCACAGTATATGTTGAGCTTGACTAGAAATGAAAGTGACGCAAGAGGGAACTCCAGATGGATAAGCGAAACCGAAATAATGCATAATGTAGGTGAACCCGGGGTTCAGAGTGGTGGTTACAGAGTGATAACCCGTGGTACATAGTTTTACATATAAAAAACACAATATAATTTTTTCAGGGGTGGAGGTATTTATTGTATATTCTATGATCTGTGTAGAATATTCGTACACAATCTCATCAAAATCAGATGATAAATTCAATGTCAAAAGATCATTCATATACGCCAATGAGAAAAAGTTTTCCATTTTCTGAATTCGGGCGTTCGAAGGGAGGTGAGGTAAATATTATCCGATTTGCAAAATTCCTTTTGATAGTTTTTTTGTAATTTTTTTTTTCTGATTTTTTGAACATATTTTTCTTCCCATTTTGATTAAGTTGCGAAATTTAATTTTCTACAGCCAAAATTCCGTCTGAAAAATTCATTTCGAAATGTTTTTCTACAACTTATCGATTAAGCCAATTGTATATTTTTTTTTATGCATGCGCTGTTACTAAGAGATTATCTGTACAAAATTTCAAGAAGATTGGTTGTCATTTACCTATTTAAAAAAAATTAAATCTATACAAAAGTTGCATACCCATTTTTCGCCATCTATCGGCGATTTTTGAAAAGGCACGGAAATGCCACTTACAGAATCGAAAATCCACATACCTCCTCTGTGGTTGGCATTTTACTCGAATGAACTTGGCAATTTTGTTCAAATTATGTTGCAATTTAACCGCGACAACTCCTGCGAAAATTTGCAAATTTGAGCATTTTCTTAAACCCCCGGGCTCCCCTGCATTATTTCGGTTTCGTTTGGTCATCTGGAGTTCCCACTTGCGTCATTTTCATTTCTAGTCAAGCCCTACTTATACTGTGAATTTGGATAAATTGGAGATGACGAGTAGGAACCCTCCCTTTAAGACCAACTCTTATGATACCCTAGATGAATGCCTATTTGAAAACCTAACTTTTTGTATGGCAACAGTAAGCAGGGGTTGACCGATTCAGACCATTTTTGAAATAATAGTTTCAATTTTCGTGAAAACTCTGTGTACAAAATTTCAACCCTCTACGTTGGCAGTGTCCAAATATGTAGTGAAAATGGAATATTGGTATGGCAACCCTATGAAGGTGTTACCCGATTTTTCAAATTTAATTTTCCTTTTGTTTTTATATAAAAAAAGCCTATGTGGAAAATTTCACCTCTCTGAGTATGCGTATCCTCGAGTTATAGTGAGGACGGACAGATGGACGGGCGGACTTTAAAAATCAGAATAACTTTTAATATTATGTGTGGGTGTCCACAAACCATTTTACTTTACTATCATTATTACTATGCGTTACAAACGGAATGACAAGCTTAGTAAGTATAGGTACCCTATGATTTCATCATCTTGGGTATAAAAACCTAGATTTACTGAAGAGAACAATTTATAGAAATGTCCATAAAGTTCAAGGCACAAAAAAAAGATTTCTGATTATTTTCAGTGAATGTCCTCAAAGGTGTTTAGGTATATTTTTTACATTTTTCCCATATGTACATACATGAGTAATATACATACATATGAAATAGATTTGGGAAAAAACCATTATGTTTCCGCAATTTTTCTTTAATAAATGTATTTCTTGACAATTAATGTAATTTTTTAAATTTAGGTATAAGCAGCTACTCTATAAGAAATAGTTCATTTCTTGTATCTTAAATCGCGAACTTTTTATAACAGCATATTTTGTGCTTGGAATCGGTTATCGCTTACTAGCAATAATTCGATCGTTTTCTGCTTTTATTTGGGGATTTTGTGTTTATAATTGGGCTATTGGTTATAAGCAACACCTGCTTAAAATCAGAAAAATTTGGGCTCTCGTTAATGTGGTCTTATGCGGGGACTACTGTATAACTAAGTTTCCATTAATTGTAGAAAATAATCAAGGAAAAATATTGTCAAATTAAAGAGTTTTAACAGAAAATGTTGAAAGAGTTTTCCTGAAAGTCGAAACCACCTAAAAAAACTATTTTCGATTTGAACGACCTCTAAACACTAATGAGTTTGCACTGAAATTTTGCATAGAAATTTAGGATTACATTAGCCAACATATTCTGAAGCATTCAGATATTTTAACACTTGCAAATGCATATATTTTTAAGCCACCTTAATATACAAATGCGCTGAATAGAAAAATTGAAGCTGACTGTTACAATATGCGGGGAAATTTACATTGAAAATAGAAAATTTAAGATGCGTTATTAAAGGTTATAAAGGGGTTGCTATTATCAGAGTAAAAGTATTCGAAATTACTAGGAAAATGTTGCGGTCTTCAACAATATATGATAATAAAAGAGATTTTATAATAAGCGGGTTGTTATTATCCGAGGATTACTGTATAAACTGCAGTGAAAGACGTTTTAGAAAATTACGGTTTTATATTTTTTATAAATTTTTTAAAATGAACTCCAATTGTTTGACTACGCGAAAATTTGTTCGAAATCAATGCTGAGGTGAAATTTGTAATTAAATTACGACATCGGCTTTGCCCATTTCCTTCCACACTTTTTCCTTACCGTGGATATTTCTGAACTGAAGTTGGCTGCAGCCGACATCAACTTTGCACTTTGAGCAAAGTTTAGTTTCGGTCGAAGTCCCAGGTGAAGTCGAAGTTGTAATTTAATCTTGCCACATGCATTTTCTGGGCTAAGTCGAAGTAGACTGAGAAGCCGTGTAATTCGGGCCAAAAGGGAGTCATTTATTGTATGAACTGTTCTCAAATTGCGATTTTCAAAGGTTGTAGAATTGCGTATAGAAGATGAGGAGTTTAACGAGTAGCTAAAATGTGATGACAACTTGGAATGTTTTGGAAAATTAACAAACAGAGAAAAAGATAGTAGATGATCGTTGTAGCAGATTTTCCAGGCAGTGATGAAGAAATATTTGACATTCTTGAAAGTGATGCTTCTACCAATAAGGTATCAAGTCGGAAGGATGCGATTCTTGCACTGGACGTTGTGCATAAATACTTACTTGCAAATGCTCTTGAATTAAAAAATCTAAATTTACTCAAAGAATAATTTATAGAAATGTCCATAAAGTCCAAGACACAAAAAAGAGATTTCTGATTATTTTAAGTGAATCTAATGGTGTATAGGTATATTTTGTCATATACACCATATACAGGGTGTCCCAGGAAATAGTGTCAAGCGGAAGTCCAGAGTTAAAGGACCCCACGGATACCCGAATCATCTTGTGTATGCTTTGCGATTTTTGTAGTTTACGAGTTATGATTTTTGTTTTTTGCCAAACTATTAATTCGACGACATTTTTGGTCATAGTGACTTGAATAATTCAGATAAATTGATGACTTTTATTCCTAATTTAGCTGAATGTTATGCCCAATTAATGCAAAAAGATTTGATTCCATAGCTCATACCATTGCACCAAAAGAAATTTTTAAATTACATAAAATTCAAAATAATAAAAAGTGCCAAAATCTTTGAGGCCAATTTAAAAAAAAAAACAGTTAAGTAATTTTTTCCCCCAAACTTATTTTAAAAACCTTATTTCATAAGGCATCATTTAGGTATGAAGTATCCAGAGAAAAAAAAATCTTCTGCGAATTGCAGTTGATAATGAGCTGAGGTGAACAATGAAACTCGTTTCCCGATCGGACATAACCCTACCGAGTTAGAGGCAATCTAAGGTGCGAAAATCTAGCACGCCAGTTCGAATAGATTTAAGACGTTTTAAATAGAATTTTAACTATGATGCCAAAGAGATATCTCAATAAAATTTACACGGTAAATAGCGAATGAAATTCCGAGTTTTTAAAATCACCTTTGAGTGAAAAAGTTATGTGACTGTTTTGTTAAATTGCCCTCAAAGATTTGGATACATTTTATTATTTTGAACTTTATAAAATTTAAAAATTTCTTTTGGCGCAATTGTATGAGCTACGGAATCAAATTTTTTGCATTGGGTAGGCCTAACACTCAACTGTATTGAAAAAAAAATCAGTAATTTGTCTTAATTATTCAAGTTACTAGACCAAAAATGTATTCAAATTAGTAGTTTGGTAAAAAATTATAACTCGTAAACTATAAAAAATCGCAGAACATACATTGGGTTATTCGGGTACCCCTAAGGGTGCTCTACCTATAGACATTCACTTGTCACTATTCCTTGGATACCCTGTATATACATTTTTCTTAAATAAAAGTATTTCTTGCCAAATTTATGTAATTTTTTTTAATTTAGGTATAAGCAGCTACTCTATAAGAAATAGTTCGTTTCTTGCATCTTAAATCGTGAACTATATATAACAGCATATTCTGTGCTTGTAGTCGGCTATCGCTTACTAGCAAAAATTTGATTATTTTGTGCTTTTATTCGAGAATTTTTATAAAAGCACATCTTGTGTTTATAATCGGGCTTATTGGTTATAAGCAACACCCGCTTAAAAAATTGGGGCCTTCTTCATGTGCTTTTATGCGCGGGTTACTGTACTAATATTTTTGTTTTGTTTGAAGACACTCGCCACTACTCGCAAATGTCAAATGCACAAAATTTATCAATCAAAAGATTCGAGTCAAACAGATTAGCAAGTGGTTCCCACTCGCAACGAAGAAAGTTGCTCAAGGTTCTTTGTCACTCCGAAAAGTCAAAGAGGATGTTAGATTATTTCATTTGGTTTTGGTATTGTAAATGGTGGAAGTCTAAAACTTCCCAATCATCCATTTTAGGTAGTAAAACTAGGGAAACGTATTTTATTCAAATTCACGAATCATCATAAATTGTATCTTTTCAAAATACAGGAATTAAAAATTTACATTTATTTGAAATAGCAGTCACAGAACAGATGCAATACATACCTTGTACGTATATAACTTCGTCGACAAGCTAAGAAAGTGTGACTTCTTTTGTTTTTTATATTATTAAGCCAAGCTCAGGAGATATCATATGAACTATGATGCAAAGCACAGCATGACAAAAAAGTGATAAAGAAAGGAATTAGGGAACGTGAGTAGAGTGGCGAAGCTGCTGATGTAGGTCACCCTTAAACATTCACAGATTGCATGCCGGAGAAAAGAGGGAAGATTGGAGACTGCACCACGCTCTCACACAACCGAAAGTATTTTGAAGGGTAACAGGATGTACGCGGCTTGCAGTGCGAGTATTATACAGAAGGAATCCGGGATCAGACTAGACATTTCATCAGAACATTGGTCATATTAGTTATTTTATTTTATAAGTTTTTTCTTTTTCTTTTGTTTTGTAATTTTTATTAGTACTATCATTGTTATACTGATTGAAGGTTGTTTTTTGATTTTTAACTCACGTTTTTCTCTTTTTATTTTCCAATTTATAATGTACTTTAAATGATTAATAATCTTGTGTACTTTCCGAAATAAAATGAAATGAAAATGAAATGAATGAAGGCATGTAGCAATATAGGAGCGAAAGGCAACCAATATTGCGACGGTACTCGTGTAAGTCCACATGACAAGTTTTTTCCACATCGTCAATGAGCTGAAGACTCACTTTTTGACAATATCCAAAGAAGCTAGGGCTCTGCTACCAGCCTCGCCTACATATGGAAATTGTATTCCATTCTAGGTCTGATGTAGAGCTTTTAGAGGAGCACTAGAATCTATGGGCTAAAATATTTCTTACATCTTTTCAGAAATCCAAGATATTTCGTTGCTTATTTGGCAAGAGAGAAGTTGTGATCTGTTCAGCTTAACATACTGCAAATATTAATGTCAAGAATGCATAAAGACGGTGTATCGTCAAGAAGTGCTCCATCAAAAGAAACGGGAGTGGAAAAATTATGATCTTGTTTTAAAGAGATGGGACAGCTTTGGAACTTAGATGTATTGAATTCGATGCGATTCGGCTTGCTCCAAGCAAGGATATTATCAAGGTGGTTCAAGGATCTAATCATGCAATCTATTTTGTCAGATGTGATATTTCCTTTGTAGTCCCCAAGGATGTTAAGGGTGTAAGTGAAACCAGGGGTACTTTCATCGGCAAAACAATACATGGGATTGAAAGTATGGCAAAGCAGAGCATTAATGAAAATTGAGAATAGAAATGAAGAGATAGCAGAGCCTTGAGGCACCCCGGTGTTTATTGGCTGAGATTCAGATGTCACGCCATCTAATATAATCCGTATTAAGAAACCAGATAAAACAAGTTTGGCTAAAAGGTCTGAACGCCAGACACTATGATAGGCCTTCGATATATCTAGTGCAACGATTTTGGACTCACCAAAATTGAGAAGACTAAGGCTTCAACGTTCTATAAGAAAAGTCAGAAAAAGAAAAGCCATATTGGCGATCGTTGTGGGTTTGATTAGTTTCTAGATACTTCATTAATTGGGAGTTAATGATAGATTCAAAAACCTTTACATAATCTTAGAACTTTTGAATTTTTGCTATCTTGACTTTGCCTTTAATTCTAAGACTCCTCGTCCAGAAGCTATTTATGCTTTATTTTTGACCAACTAGCTTTATTTGTCGAGAATTTGTATCCTTAAAATAAATCAGACTAAAAGAATTTTCGTTTCAGTCAAAGCCATTTACATTTCTCTGCTTCCATTAAATCGAAATTTGATATGGTGTACGTGTGCCAAACTGAAATTTGGAGAGAAATTTTAGGTTAGTTCATTTAGTCTGAAGTGTCAGCGGGGTGATCGGGGTATCAACCTTGAATCAATATTTATACATAAGTGCTCCACTCACTGGACCTTCCGCTCAAGTTCACTTCCCATTCATGGAGAAATCTTAATATCATCACTTGACCCGACCGTCCTTAAAATTTGCATGTTCTTTTCGAAGTACCTCTGTTTACTTATTTCTTTTGTTCATTAATTGCCAGTTTGAGAGTGTGTGTGTGAGGTCTCTATATTATCAGAATCGGTATAAAAATTTGTTCACCGGCGATTGAAATTCAAAGCTTGATACTCTAATTTGCAGCTCTGTGACCTACCTAACTACTAGGCCAGGAGCGTTTTCGGATTCTTTTCTAAAGTTTACTTTTCATTTGTGGAGAGTCCTCCTACAGGTACATATGTATGTATGTATGTATGCATATGAATCATATATTGCTTAATAACTGATCCTTTACTTCGGTATATATCCTCATCGAATTCGATTCAGATTCAGATTACTAAGAAAATTCGAGATTTCTGAAATTTCTGTGAAATTTGTATGAAATTCGAGACCAAAACTTCATTTAGTTACTAAACTGGGTGAGAAATGGCGCACATTAACTTTTACTCACTACCCGATGTCTTTTACTGTAAAAGCAATTTACCATATCTCATGGCATTTTAACGGCAGAAGACGCCTTGTGAAAACATTTCACGTACTATATTTTCCCAGATGAATTTGAGAAAACTCAAGCCATGACCATGAGGGGCTCGTCCAATAATGTTCCTGAATGAAAGCTTCTGCCAGAGCAGGGAACAAAAAATTGCAGGAGCTTCGATCTAGAGCTCTCCCTCGGGGTGATTGTTTCCGGCCATCCCAAAATGAAAAGCTTGAGTCTGCGCAATTTTTGTGTACATCTGTGTATATCTGGTGTTATTATTGGCATATGGATATGATTTTCCATGTGCTTTTCTAGATAAGAATTTTAAGCGCTCACCACTGCAGAGGGATGCTCTGCTTTAGCATACAAAGCACAGGTCTTAGCCACCTCTTGCACTTTATGTACGCTTAAATTTTCTCCAGTCACCGTCCCAAAGAGATGTTGGTTGGATGTCGCGCTTATTTCAAAACCAATATCGCTCCGATACTACTGTTTCCCATATAAAATAAGTCGCCAGAGGTAATTTACGATCAATCGACTGTCAACAGTTGGTCGTAAAACATTTGCTTCCGAGTTTAGAATTTATAATTTGAAACGAACAAGAACGCGAAAAGTTTCTCATAACTCAAGCGAGACGGAATTTTTAAAACTGTCCAAACGGGCGCGCTGTAGAATTTTAATGCATTCTTGAATTACTGAAAAAGTTTTGTAGTTCCGAAGTAATTGATGACTTAAAAGTTTTTGTGGCTTCTGGTGCCTATAAATTTTCTGTGGTAATTCTAAAGCAAAAATTAATATAAGTGTTTATTTTGGAAAATTTATTCTTTTGGTGCTGGTATTGGTGTTGTTGCTGTTGTTGCTGTTGTTGAAAATAATAAAATAGTGTTTAGTTATTGAATTTGAAAACTTGCTTTGCGGATATTGATAGTGGCGGATAAAAGTAAAGAAAGTGGTAAGTCGTTAAAAACTTTGATATTAATTGAAAAATGTAGTTTAAGAAATCTCTTTTTTACTCAAAATCTTTCCTACAATTTTTAATTTAATTGAATATAGAAAAACAACTTTAATTATGTGGTCTGAAAATTTAGTATAATATGAAATGCGTTTGCGGTAGGAAATCTTAACCGTGGATATCACTCTTTTAAAACAATTACAATTTTCTTGAATTGTAAGTTTGAAAAGTTTTGATTGTAGATAAGAATTGAATTGGCCTTTGAGATGAATTGAAAACAAAGATACCAGCGAGTGTTTATCAGTACACAATACTTCTCGTAGGTAGATGTATATACAATGGAAAACTTTTGATAACTGTTAGAATGGACCTCTTTCCAATTTATGAATTAATTTATTGATTTTATATACCTATACATCTCTATTGTATTTGACATATAGGTTGTCTTAAGAGCAAAAGATAGTTATGTAATGCCACTACCTACATACAGGGTGTCCCGGAAGTCGACATCAGGCCAGAATCTGCTGATAGACCAAATCATAATACGTATAGTTACCAGAAAAATATAAAAAAAAAATTTAAGTCATTTATTTTTTAAATATATCCATTTCTTTTTTTTCGAGAAAATATACACCCTCTGATGGTTTTTTAACTCCTGATGCCACAAATCTTTACTTATTTTCAATTTTATTTTTGTTATGTAATCCCGAACAGTGCTTATGTAACCTGTTGCTTTAAATTCTAAGCCAACTGCTCCAGCTTGGAACGAAATGTCACATTTTGCCGAACCAAGAATAGAAAATTAATACTTCGCCCAACTTTAACTGATAGTAGTAACTTCAAAAGTTGACGCATTTATTAAGGATTCTAAAATGATATAACACTTGCTACATTATTTCTTAGATTACGGGAAACAGAAATTTTTTTCCAGAAACCCAGTTTCGAAAAATATCTTTTCACCTACTAAAAATGATTCTAGTCTACCCAAAGCTTGCCTTAACAGCGTAACTTTAAGATTCTAGTCTGAGTGAGACGAAGAGTAATTCCATGAAGTGTAACTATTATGATTTGGCTTATCACCCGTTTTCGGCTTGACGTCGATTTCTGGGGCACCCTGTATATTCAAAAATAGTTCAATTATAAAAATTCATAGTTCTTTAAAAATTTATGGAGTGCTTCTCAGTACCGCAGTATCTGAAAATTTTAAATAATACTAATATTTTAACTAGAGCCCTACTAGGCTAGTTTTGAGTCGCAATCGAGCTTGGGCTCTTGTGTTTTGTGTCTTTACCATCTTAGTTATACCGACAGTGCCGTAGGTAGCCCTAAGTGGGTCCTATATCACAGTTATTTAGGGAGCCTCTTTTCGGAAAATAAATAAAACTGTCGTATAAATAAAATATACTTGGAAATAACAAAAACAACAACACATATTGAAAAACTTAACTCTATATAAGTAGAAAAGGTAGAATTGGTATAAGATCAATTCTTACGATGCGCTAGATGAATGCCATATATAATTTCGTATAGTCATCCCACTGTATAACGGTACGTGTACGTTGAAGAAATATAATAATTGTACGCTGTACTATGAGGAGGGTGTTCATAGCAACGCTATGGTAGCGCCCGATGTGGCGAGACACCTCGAGGTATCTCGTTCGAGAATGAAATTTTTCATTTTTTTCGCGAGGTGCAGCGCGCTAATTTTGATAGCTGGCTTTTTTTTGTATGTATTTTCTTTGATATAATTGAAGGGCTTTTTAATCATTCTCATATACTGGAAGACTCTATGAGGATCAGTACACGGGTAGAAATTTTGGTATCAATTTTATAAATTTTTCTATAAAATTTACCTTAGGATAGTATACTTAAATAATAGGAATAAAGTTCTTCAGTAGTTGGCCCAGCCTGGAATTAAAATATATATATATATAGGTATATATGTAGTATATATACTAACTTGTTATCTTCTTTACCTTTTTTAGTATAACTAATAATTTAACATCTTCTTCGTCTGTAACACGGCTTAGCTTTTTCTTCCCATTTTTTGGAGGAGAAAGTAATTTCAGCATATTCAAAATTGAGAGAGTTGGGGGGTTGCAGTCTTTAAAAGCATGATGGGAAATAAATATAACGAACGAAATTTTTACTAAGGAAATCAAAACTAACCATTTTCTCGTAAAGGTTCGGTATATAAAATTGATTTTCTAGAGTTTTTCACTGCAGTAAATACAGTTGCATGGTATTTTCTCTATTGAGTTGACAGGGGTTTTCAGAATAGAATCGATCGAAGTCGTAATGTATCTAGACAGAAAGTAATTAAATAGTATCAATTCATATTATATGTATGTGTAACTTATCAGCTTAGGACAAATGAAAATGTTTATTTGCAAGTTACTTCAAAAGAATTAAATTTGTTGTAAAAATAAGTCATTTTTACCTGCAGAAACAAAGTCTTCATATGAAAGGTTCGGGGAAGATTTTGAGAAAACTTTAATAGTTTTTTCGTTTTCGCCACAATGAACTTGCAAATATATTCCCGAAAATACTTTTAATACAATTAAACTTATTGACTACCAACAGACCAACAGATAACTTTAATTACCGAAACACGAGGCGCACACTCCAGCTGTTGGCTTAGAAATGAACTGTACAGCTGCAGAATAGTTTTGAACTCTCTTTACTTATATATTTAAATTTATTTTATACGGAAAGAGATAGCTGAAGGGTTTTCCATACAGTAATTATATAAAATATTAAGTAATATTTATAAGAGTTTAATATAAAACCTGAGCCAAGTAAATTCATACTCAGCTGTAACATTGTGTAGTATCAATCAGGTCTACATGGAGTATATAAATTCCATCTAAAATTCGTATAAAATTTATTTCAAAGCCTTATCATAACTTCGTGTATAAGCTTTTACGTACCTATAAAATTTATACGAATATGAGATAAACAAACTTTACACGTGTTTTTACGTTGTAATTTATTTAATTGTATATGAAAAATCCTATAAATATTTTTATATATTCATTGGTATTAGTTTTATCTATTATACCAATATTTCTGACTGTGTATGTGAATGATGGAATTCCCCAAACTCTAATAGCTTGTTATTCTGACCCCATATACAATCAAAACTGACGAAAGGGCTGTACAAACAGAAAATGATTAATTTTATATCATTAGAATGGAAATTTTGGCAGTTTTTTTTTTCTTTCCTTAATATAATCAAAGGTTTCTATACTCATTCTCATATATTGGAGGAATCTATCAGGATCAGTGCGTAGATCTTCGCATAGATGATGAATATCGCAAAATTCCAGACGTTTTGTATTTATCGGGTGTCAAGCAAAATAGTGGAAAGTACACTTATGTTAAAAATGCAATATAGTTGCATTATGTGGCAAACACACAATGTCTTAATCAGAATCTGATGACATAATTTATGCTCTCACCTCGTGATTTACCAAGAAACTGAACGCCTTGTTGTGAACACTACACCTCGGGATGTATCTTCACCTTGCCTCGCTAAATTGCCTAGCCACGCCTCGCTTCGCCTCGCCACTCCTCGTTCTGCACGTACCCTAATACCCTAGGTACACGATGGTCAACTATGATCATTGATTCAATTACGTAATAGTAAGGCAAGCACGCGATATCTTGACGATAATTCGATTTGACAGATCACAGTACACGAAAGAATTTGTACAAGTTGCAGGCATTAAAACCGGTTGTTGCATTAAAAAAAGGGTACGCAATTCTCTCTTTTCTATACATAAATGGAATCAGCTGATTGCTGTCAAACTTTCCCAGAATTGGAAATTATTCTTAAAAATTTGATATCTTACCACCGCGGACGCCTCTGCCAACAAAAACTTTACATAATACGAATCTATGAGCTTCTGATTCCATCATTCAAATCAATGATGAAACTATGATGAAAGATCATAACTTCAATTATGTAGAGAGAGACACACGATGTGAGAAATGATCATTCTTGCTTCAATTATCATCCTTTAGCGTAATGTGTCTAGGGTATTAGTTTAATTGTGAAGTGGGTTTTTGCATATATTTTCTAGAACGGTTCGTCGGACAGTAAAATGACTATAATCAATTACATAGGATTTTATATTCCGAAGAACTTTTCTGTACGATATAAATGTCTAGGACTGATGCAAAAATCAAAATAACGTTTAATATTATACGTGGGTGTCCAATCAATCCATTTTGCTACAATCATTATTTCTATGCATTACAAACGAAATGACAAATTTGATTAGTATATTCTATGATTTCATCATCTGGAGGGTATAAAAAATATTCTAGTAGTACTTTTATTGCCTTTCTACTACGAACATATTTATTATATCATCAATAGCTGATTTTAGTTTTTCAAGATGTTCTTTTTCTATAAAGAGTACCTGTTGATAAGTCTGAGTTCTGGTTCTATAGCAGTTTTTTGATAAATTTAATAATTTTTATTATAAATATTATTCACAATTTACAATTTCAGTCTTTTTCTTCTTCTTATATTCAAAACACTAACTCAATTCAACCCCACTCAATTAGCTAAGCTGGTATAAGAAATTGGGCATCCTGGACTTAATTTAAATTCCCTAAAATAAACAATTTTAACTACACATTTCAATTTAACAAAACAAACAAATAGATAATTAATTTCTGTTCAAGAATCCATTAAGTTATTTGTAGAAAAATAAATATAAACGTAAAGTGCAACAATAGTAGGTATATAAACAAACAATAACAAAAGTGAATCCAAATTCCATAAACTTAGTAATATATTTCTAAGACTTATAAATTTAACAATATTCTATAAATAAGCAATATCAAAAATTTTGCAATAACAAAAGTCAGTTTAACATGTAATTTTTCATATTTCATATAAATATTGCCAGTGATGGTGTCGATTTCACGATGTTCGGTTGCGCGCTATATATTACACTAGCCCCTGCGCCTCTTTCCATTGGTTGGTTTTGTCTTATGTTATTCTTATTTCCTGTCATGTAATCATGTATGTATATCCGAGTGCAATTTAATTTCTAAATTTGACCTGATGCTCTTGTTTACTATCTTATACACAAACTTCGACTTATCGGTTTGTATGATTTGTCCAAACGTGAATTGCCTTGTGCATTGGTAGACTAATTGAGAGACTGTGTTTTATGGCAATCCGTGCAGTGCTGCTACTCGAAATTCTTTCTTCGTAGATTTTAGCGTAGCCCGAAAGTGGTTTGAAAAAATTATAGAAAACTTAAAATCTTACATAAATATACTTTTATAGAGCATTTAATAAAAACTCGTCTTAAAAAATTATCCTCCATAATTTACCTACACTGTAAAAAATAATAGGACTATTCCCTAAATTTAAGACAGGTTTCCCCTAAAAATAAATGTAATTTTCTCTGATATAAATGGAAAATCAGTTTAATTTCCCCAAATCAATGGAACATTCAATGAATTTCCGTATTTGGCACCAGAAAGCCTATAAAGTACGTAAACTTACTGAAATGTTAAGCTCTCTTGGATATAAGGAAGAGAACATTAAATAAATTAGCTATTATGCTAATTGAATGGAAAAAATTCTTTATGCAAACGAAAATCTTTTAAAAAAAGGAATTTTATTGCAAGAAGAGGGCGTTTCATAAAAGCAGGAACTGTATAATCGTCAGTACGGCTTGGTTCCAGAGCTGCAAACTTAGCAGCAAACTAAGTCAATTTCAGATTGACTTATTTCGCTATGAATTTTCATAGCAAGACTCTCTATTATGCTAATTCACACTTTGTTTTTGAAAACAAGTCATATATTGTTTTTTAATATTTTGTTTGAGCGCACCAATATAACTTCCGCACTACTTAGTAGTATGGGCCATAAGAAATGTGCTATTCAACTAATTCTTATGGTTTTTAAAGGGGGTGTTGCGCTATCACCTATGGTGGAGTGTGGTGCTATCACCTATTCCCTACATTTTGGGGAATATTCCCTAAGTCCTTATATTTTTAGGCGGGGGGGGGGGGGGGTACATTTTAGGGAAAAGATAAAAAAAAATCGAAAATTCCCTACATTTTAGCGAAAAACAAAAATTCTCTACGTTTGAGGGAGAGAAACCTACCTACATTTTATCGACAAATAACTAACTTTTGTGGCACAAATTGTTGCCACTCACTTTAGGGAATTATTTTTTACTGTGTAAATAAAAATTGTTTACAAACATTTCATTGGGGTCGAAATTTCTTAAGTTAGTTTTTACTTTGATATACTTTTTAGGAGAAATAGAATTATTAATTACATATAAACTTAATCGGTTCTTTTTCAATTTTTTTTCCAAGAGAAAAATCTTACAGTACCTGAGCTGCAAGGTCAAAGGCGAAATGCGAAAGTATGGCGCAGTGCTAATAAATTCATAGTCAAAGCATTGAATAAGTCCCTAAGGCAGAAATGTACGGATTTTTTAAATCGCTATCAGTCAGCATTAATAAAGATACTACACAAATTTAAAAAAATTCTAGCATAGCCAAAATATTAGACGGTATCCCTGTTTATTATTTTGTTAAGTAAGGTATATAGGAAGTGTAGCCCTTGAGAAGATAAGGAATCAAGCTGTAAATTATTAGAAGATGTATGGATAGTAGTTTAGGCTCTATAGCAGATATAAAGCCAAGTTAGGCACTTTTCTATAAGTATCAATATAGAACATTTTAGAAAACGGACTCACAACGTATACATATAGATTTCTATTTCATGGCTTGGGAAGTAGCCTCGATGGTTTTGGCTGGCCTCAAAAATGTTTTTCCTACCAATTTTTGCAAATTTTCTGAATCCGCCGGAAGTCAATTTTTTAAATTTTATTTATCTTCGGACATCCAAGGAATATACTATACAGCTGATAGTTGTGTTATACCATTGATTTTATACATATAGATATGCCACCAAATGTGGTACCTCTTCTCGACAGATGGCCTTACATGTACCAAATTAGAAAACAGAGGCGAAATTTTTACTGAATAACTGAAATCTTGTTTACAGATGGCAAATATGAGAATATTAAGTTATCTTCGATAAGAAATGTTTTTTTCTTCTTCCCTATCTAACAATGTCTAGTAATGTGGAAAAAATGTAATAAAGGAATTCAAAGGAATTTCAGATTTATATATAGAAAAGTACTTCGTAAGATATTTTTTTGATGAATTTTGTATTCCTTCTGTTCTACAAAAAATTATTATTTAATTAATGCATATGTAATTTAATACATATTTCATTTGAGACATTATTTCAGTAACTTTATATATTATGGGTACCTTAGGTAAATAAATAATTTATTTTCAAATTAGGAATGGTTTATTCTAATTTCAAAATCGCGTAAATTTTGCAATGCCTCCTTTCAGCCAACGCGTCAACAGCTCCGTCTTGCAGCAGCCATTTGTGTCCATTCCGTTCCGCAGGTAAACAAAACAGTTTTCAAAATGATTTTAGTTCGATTTTTTTCTTTTTTATTAGTTTTTATAAACATATAAATATTGAATAAAATAATTTCATTATTCCCAGACAGTTTTTTGCTGCTAGTATGTGCCAGACGCTTTTTTTCGATAAAAATAAATAAAAAAAAAATTACTGTAATTTTTATACGAGCTGGTTTAGTTATCGAAGGAACAACATGAAATTAATTTGTCAGGCAGAAATTCGGTTGATTGTCAATAGCCAAATCGATTGGAATGTAATAGGGAATAAATGTGTAAGAGTACAGCTGAAGAAGTGGGTTTTTAACGAAAAGAAAAACGTCTAGAATGGTGCCAGCAATGAGAAAACTGTCTGGAAATAGTAAATTTATATTGTTCGATGTTTATGAAAATAGATGAAAAAAAAAATCGAAATAAGATCATTTTAAAACTACTTTTTTCACCTGTGTAACGGAAAGGGTATAGGTAAACGCAACCCCTTTCATCAGGCAGCGTAACTGAAATTGGCTGTAGGAGTTCTGCGATATTGCAGTGTAAAGGCACCCATATTTGTGCAAATAGTGCGTTAATTTAATTAACTACAGCAGGCAGTCCCAAATAAGTTTGGAGTTGAATCTATTTGATTGAAGAGCCAGTAATACAGCTCTGCAGTCAGAAAAGATATTATACATATTTTTGTTCCTGTGGGTTCTCTTGATATTTTTCCTAATTTATAGCTCAATTACATATATGTTGACCCGAGGTCTTGAACCATATGCTCCTGCCCCATCCCCCTCATTTGTTTTGGAGCCATCCGTAAATCAAAAGAATGTTCTATCTAGGCTCACGCGATGCGAGCACCCGAATCAATTCAACTTTATTAGATCGTTATCGGCAATCAATAATGCATAAGAATTCTGAAGAAAAATTTCAAGTAATTTATAAGAAACAAGTAAAAAAGCTAGAATTGGTCTAAGACCAATTCTTATGATACTCTAGCTGAATGCTCGTTTGTAATTTCGTATAGTCACCCATCTGCGCAAGTTTGAGGTTTGAAGTGGTTTTTGAATATATCCCTAGAACGGTTCGTCGAACAACAAAAATGATTATAACCAATTTTATAGAATTTCATATTCTGAAGAACTTTCCAGTACCTACATTAAAACCGTATAGGACTGATCGTTTTAATAGGATACGTAGAAATCCTAAATCTTTATATGGCTACACCAAGAAGGAGTTGCCAGATTTGGTCCGTTTTTGAAATTGTATTTACTGGTTTTATGAAAACACTATGCACAAAATTTCAACGCTCTTCGTTGACGCGTTCTCAGGCAATGTCCAAATATGTAGTGAAAAATGAAATTTTTGTATGGCAACCGTACGAAGGATTACCAGATTTGCCCTATTTTCAAACCTATTTTTGCTTTTTTGTTTAAAAGCCTATGTGCAAAATTTCAGCTTTCTAAGTACACGAATTCTCAAGTTATCGTGAGGACGGACATGCAAAAATCAAAAACTTTTAATTTTATGCATGGATCCAATCCATTTTACTCTAGCATAATTTTTTCTAAGTATTACAAACGGAATGACAGCCTTAGTATTTAGATTTCATCTAGGGTATAAAAAAAATAATGTTCACGCTCATATGTTGCCCAAAGTAGCCATTTATTACGATTGTAACCAAAGTGGCAACACTGATCCGTATTTACTATTTATTAGAATTTTTACATCAGCTCTCAGACTGGAAAAGCTTCTTTGAGCTGTTTGAGTTGTAACCGGAAGAGTAAAAAATAGTAAGCATCCTGTCATATATAACCTCTGAGAAACTGGATTAGATCAGATTAAATTAGATTATTTGTTTGTTTGTTAACTGCTATTGATATAATACGTTTACTACAAATTCATATAATTGACAGGTTTAAATTTTTGTTTAATAAGTTCTATGATAGCCCTTTTAAAATACCATTATAAGCCATTATAAATATTGAATTTTGAGAGCTATGTTTCTAATTAGAAGTATTAGTGGATCATTATTTCGAAGGTTGTATGATTTAGGTTCGCCTACGTAATTTACATATGCTCTCAAGTACGTAAAAAAAAGACCATTCCTAATTTTGTACACAAAAAAACATATTCAAAAATATTCTCGGTCTAACACTAAACCATTTTAGCGTATTTAACATATATTCTACACCGGTATATTGTACTGAAGTATCACTCCCAACAATATGTTTTGATGACATTCGATCTTCGTAAGTTGTTACTGATTATACAGAAAAATAGGACTGTTGAACAATATTCAAAATGTGTCTTGATGATCGTGTTGTACAGATTAATTACGCAGAAAGCTGCAAATTATTTCTAATACTTCGTATGAAACAAGTTCTGTGTTTTGTTTTCTTGCATATACATGGGCAACAAGGTTCAATGCCTCAATATATCGTCAATTATTACTCCAAAATATTTGATTTGCTTTACATGCTCTATCTCCATGACATCAATATTCAATTTAACATCTATATCTACATTAAAGCACATGCTTGTATTTTTTTTTACGTTTACATTTAGTCGGTTTCCTTTAAGACATGAGCTTACGCTTTTTAGGTCTTCTTGAATTAATTGTAGTGCCATTTAGATAAAATAAATAGTATCATCAGCGAATAAGGCTAATTTCCAATGTTTTAAGACTCTTTGTATAGCATGTATATATTATAAATAGCAAAGTTTCCAATATAGATCCTTGTGGGACACTTAAATTGGCTTATTTAGGTTCTGAAACTTGTGTATTAGCACTTGTTTTCTGCAATCTGTTCGTCATGTAATCTTCGCACTACTGCAATGCATTACCCTTCACACCACATGTAAATAACTTCTTCATCAGTCTGCTCCTATCAGGCGCGGATCCAGGATTCTTGTGAGGAGGGGGCGCAACTATGGTTTAAAAGCGATATAGCCTGGAAACATGTCAAAGTTCCAAGACACTCGCCACCACTCGCAAATATCAACTGCCCAAAATTTATCATTTAACAGATCCGGGTCGAACAGATAAGCCACCACTCTCAAAGAAGAACGTTGTTCAACTTTGCCACTCTCGTAAGTCAAATAAGGTACTAAATTATTTATTTTGCTTTGGTTTGTAAATGGTGGAAATGTAAAGCTTCGTATCATCCATTTCGGTTAGTAAAAATAGCGAAATACATTTTATTAAAATTCACGAATTCATCACAAATTGTAACTTTGCAAAATACAGGAATTGAAGCGCTACGTACTTTGGGTCTATTTAAAATAGCAGTCACAGAATAGATGCAAAAAACCTTGTATGTATATAACTTCATGCAAAAGTTAAGAAATAATAAGCAAAGCTAAGATACCATATGATGCAAAGCACAGCATGGTAGGAACAATGTAGGGAAAGGAGCGAAAGGTATCCGACATTGCGGCGCCGCTCGAGTGAGTTGATCAGATATATTATTACCAAATCGCCAATGAGCTTGAATGCTCTAACAGCTAAAACTGTACGACCACTCCCGGCTCAGATATTGGAATTGTATCCCATTCTAGGTATGATGTACGACTTATAGAGTTAGATTCGATGGGGTGAAATATTTCTTATACATTTTCAGAAATCTAAGACATTTTGATACTTCTTTGGCAACAGAGAAGATGTGATTTGTCCAGCTTATTATGCAGGAAATATTAGTACCAAGAATGCATAAAGACGGTGTACCGTAAATCAGTGCCCCATCAAAATAAATGGAAGTGTTAAAGCCATGATTTCGTTTTAAAGACATGAAACAGCTTTGGGACTTAAATGCCTTGAATTCGGCGCGATTCGCTTTACCTTAAGCGATGATATTACGAAGATCGTTAATCAATAATCTAATCATGCAAACTCAATTGACAGTTGTGAAATTCCCTCTAGATTCCCTAAGAGTGTTAAAGCAGTCACAGAAATCAAGGGTACTGTGATAGGCAAAACTATGGATAGGCTTAAATGTAAGGAGAATCAGATCATTCAAGAAAATTAAGAAGACGGATGGAGAGATAATAGAGCCCTGAGGCACACCGGCACTTATAGCGTCAGGTTCTGGTGAAACACTATCTAGTGCAACCGGTATTAGGCGATCAGATAAGAAGCTTTCAATCTATAATAAAAGAAGATGTGCTTTAAGTTTAACTAAAAGGGCTGAATAACAGACTCTATCAAAAACATTTGAAATATCTAGGGTAACGATTTTGGACCACAACAATTTTGGAGACTAGGGCTCCAACCTTCCGTAATAAAAGCCAGCAAGTCTCCAGACGAGCGTCCAGTCCGGAAGCCATTGATGAGTTGTTTGGTTTCTAGATACTTCATTAATTTGGAGTTAATAAAAGATTCAAAAACTTTGAAAGAATCGAAGTGATTCTTTTTTGGGAATAGGTTGAACGTGGGCTAGTTCCCAATAAATTGGAAATTTTCTTGTCGAATAAGACAAGTAGAATAGTTTACACAGAGATTTAGCCAAGGACGAGGCACACCTTTTAATTAACAGGGATGAGAAGCCATCAGAACTTTCGGATTTAGAGACGTTTATCCACATAAGGATCTTGAGCACACCTCTCCTACGGATGTGTATTGGCTCTAGTATATGTCGTAGACATTTGACGTAACTCAGCATTTCACGAAAAGTCTAGACACTTCATGGAAATTAGGCAAATAATGTAACGGTTTTGACTTAGCCCCTTTTTACATTAGGTGTCTGAAGTTTTTAGTCATTTCATTAAATGCTAAAAGCGTTTACGCCGATACTGTAATACCACCCTATATAACCAAATACTAGTTGTGGGAGATTGGTGGTGGAGGGGGAGGTCGCACCCAGCCCTGCGACACACATACCCACATACCACACATACACACACACCCAAATACACACTCATATACATTCATACACACACATACACGCGCCGCGCGTGTGTCTGCGATTAAAGCATTTTGAAAGTTTTCCAACGTGTTTAAAAGTGTCATATTTAAATTGACCTTTGCACAGTCAGCACAAACATTAAGCTGACAAAAAATGTATATATATCAGATCATTTTATTTTCATAAAGAAATTGCAACTCAAACCAACTAAAAATGTGTAGCTCCCACTACATGCCCTTCCAATAGTCAACAACTGATTTCTAAATAAAGGAAGATGGTAATGTAACAGCTACATCTCTTGATATTAGGGAAAGAAGTTGAGAAAATTAGGTCAAGTCTTACACTTGACAAGAATCAAACAAACTTCAAGTTCATATCTGGGTGACGGACAATGCTGTGCGCACACTATACAGGCGGTCGCGTAGTTCGCAGAGCTTGAGGTCTTAAGGTTGCTACACCCATGTCTACCTATGCGGTCAAGAGCCAATAAAAAAAGCTGGATTGTATAAACTTCAACGATTAAATCATTGATGGAATAGGCACCTATACTGCTGCAAAAGAAAAATGAGATGATCCCATTACATTACATTACACTACAACTGGAGATCTGGTAGGTGATCTAACTATCTTAAGGTACGCTTTGACTACATGGCTAGAATGTTTATTTGATATGCAAACTAATCGATGACTTTATACCAAAGGCTGACAATAATGCCGATCTATTAAACCGTCCTCTCAGAAGGTATCAACGGTGTGGTATACAGAAAGTAAATATTGGAGTTGGTCTGAGCATATATGTGCCAAAATGCTGCATTACAAAAATATCTTGGGTTCTATTCAAACTGTATTCGAAGCTCACGTATGGACTGTACATAGGAGAAAGTGTCAGTATTTTTATTTATACAGCTGTCGACCGCTCAATCATAAGCCTCCTATTTAACAGTCACTCAGCTCCCAGGGCTTTGAAGTCCTTCGCTTTAGAGCTAAGAAAAGTAGGAATGAATCTACAAAAACTCAAAATATTGGTGAGAGGATATTAAATTATCCCTATGTGAAACTGGGACAACAAGACCTCAGAGATAAAGCAAATTCTGACGGAAGACAAAAAAAAAAGGTGTTTTTTCGCACATTTTGAAGAATTATATCTTTATAATCAATTCACCTAAAAAAAAAAAAAAAAGTCCCTTCAAACGATACATACTTAGAGAAAATATTCAGTGGCAAAGAGACGGACGGACACAAGACCGATCATGTAAGTGTTCCGGTTTTTTCTTTTTAGTTACAAACCCAATAAATTATCCCTTATGAGCACATCACAAGAGTTCTGTAGAGTCAAATTTTGAAATTATATCACATTTTTGTATAAATTTTAAAAATTTTCGAGGTACCCAAAGAAAACAAAGACGGTTGCCAGCAGCATAAGGAACAAAATCGATGAATATTGTGAAATCTTTCATGGGACTGATGTACATGAGTTACGTTACCTCACCTTAATACAGGAAACCGATATTCAATTATAAGTCGAGACAGTCTCGACATAAATAAAATTCCTATACGAACCTGATCCATTCCTCCATATTTTCCACTTTTCCCCACATTCCAAGACTTACCTGCAAAATAAACAGAAAAAGATAATTTAATAAAAAGCTTATCAAAACTTAACGTGGGAACAATGATTAGGAAAGCAGTCTTAACTATGAGAATTTTAGAATTAAAGAAACCAGAATTCAGTCTTAAGACTGACGAGAATTCATTCGCAAGTAATTAAGCAAAGCTTGAATATACTAAAGCTCATATATATATATATTTGTGTATCATCTTGGTTTACTCTGAAGAGGAACCAAAGTTTGTAATAAAGATTATTATATAAAAGTGTACACACATCGTTTTTGTGAATATATACTATATATGATTGTTCAGTACAGTGGAAGTTGTGTTTTATTTAACGACATCCATCCTCTGTGTTTTTTTATATTATCAACCCTAAAGGAAAAAGTTAATTCACGCGATTTTAGTCAGTGAAACATGGCTAAAAGATATGATACCTACATCGCAAGTTTCTATTCCGGGTTATACTTTGCTTAGAAATGATCGTAGGGGGGCGTTCTGGTGGAGGCGTCGGAATATATGTTAAGAGTGATCTGAATGCGAAACTGGCTTTTTCTTCTGAGAGTGCTGATTTCGATTTCATGGGTATTGAGGTATGCTCAGGGATTCGAAAGCTTATCCTGTCTGCAGTATACTGTGCCCCAAGGAATTTTAGGTGTGATAGTGTATCGAGTTTAGGGGATCTTCTATCAAGGGCTTCGCAATGTTGTGCTAATATCATAGTGGGAGGTGACTTTAATGTGAATATTCTTCGTGATGATTCAATAGCTGGTTGGTTCTTACACTTTTTCCAAAAAATTCACCACAATATAGTTAACTCATAGTCAACCTACATTAACGCAACAAACCCTTCACTTCTCGACATGTTTCTGGTGACTGATGAAGGTAAGGTTTTGTTCTTTGATCAGATTAGTCCTTTTAGCTCGTTATATCATGATCTTCTGTTTATGGGCTACAATTTTTAATTCACAATAACTCTCCAACAAATTACTCGTACCGAGATGCATTGACGTTGAATCTTTGCTTGAAGAATGCAGATAATTGCCATGGGACGCTTCCTTGATTGTGCTTTAGTGAACGATCAGGTTGATATGTTTTCTTCCTTGGTTAGATACATATTAAAAATACATGTTCCTCTTAAATCCAGGCGCTTAATGAGAGAAAGGATGCGTTGGTGGTTGTCTCGAATTCCGTTATTGATTGCTGAGAGAGAATTTTTGAACCATCGATATCGGCGATATTGTCCGCAACAAAGTTACGTTAGCTATAAGAAATGCTAAACTTCAATACTACAGTAGTAAGTTTAGCTCGGACCTGAAACCCAAAACTCTTTGGCGTTATCTTCGGCAGGCTGGTGTGTGTGGTCCGGAGGGATGAATTTACTCATTGCATCGGTAACTTAATTGCGTACTTTTTGTCCGCTGGCATTCCTTCTACAAACAACTTTGAACCTTCCCATAACCCTCTCAGATAACAGCTTTTATTTTCGTGGAGTAGATCTGGAGGAAAGGATTTCTGCCATTTTTTCAGTGAAATCCGATTCGGTTGGGCCAGACTTCCTCCCACCATGCCTAATAAAAACACTGTTACCTGTAATTGATAAATATATCCTTCATATTTTGAATACGTCATCCACTTTTCCCAGTATTTGGAAGACTGCTATTATTCTTCCGATCCCGAAGAAGGCTAATGCCAAATCACCTAGTGACTCTCGCCTCATAAGCATCTTACCTCGGTTGGGTGGAAGTGAACAGATATCTGACACCTTGGCAATCTGGATTTTGCGCTTCTCACAGCTGCGAAACTGCAGTATTGAAGGTTACTACAGACATCAAGGTTGCCTTGCATAATACTGATTTTTGCCTCTTAGTACTCTTGGACTTCTATAAGGCCTTTGATAGTGTTGATAATAGCCTTCTATTTCATAAATTAGCAACCATTTACAGATTTAGTGTATCAGCTATCTCCTTCGGTAGGGCGTTTATCAGTGGTCGTTTCCAGCAGGTTAAGGTTGGTGATGAATTTCCGTATGCTTTACCTGTATTCTGTGGTGTACCACAGGGCTCTGTGATTGGTCAATTATTATTAAGCCTTTTTATTAATGACTTTCCTATGGTAGGAGAGAATGTGAAGGTACATTTGTATGCCGACGATTTATCTAAGCAGGCCTATTGGTTTTCTTGAGGATTATATTGGGCGACTTAACTCTGAGCTATGTCGAATACACAGGTTGCCGATTCTTAATGGACTTAATCGTAATCCTGCAAAATCACAATGTATAGCTTTATACAACAGCACTTTAAACGTCATCGATATACCTCCAGGTAGCCAGCAGGGTTACTAATCTGCGAATTGTTCTAAGCTCAAGCAATAAGGTTTATGCGGGGTTGAGAAAGTTATGGCTCTCGGCGAGTATTCTGAGAACAAATATTAGGTTGAAATTAGTAATTACTATTTCACATTTGGAAGTAATGTGTTCCCTAGCTTGGGTAGTGAGTGTATGCGTACGATCGAGGTGGCGTGCGATTTGTTTATGGCGAAGATATTTACGAAAATTCGACCATGTTTCCCCGTTTGCTAACACGCTACTTGGTTGTTCTTTGAGTATATGTCTTAAGCGGAGAACGATTCTTCTCCTCTTCAGGATATTAAGGAACAACCGGCGGGAATATCTTAGAGAATTTTTCCAGCTCTCTTCTTCGCCACGTACTCATAATATTGTAATTCCGCAATTCAGTAAATTGGTTATGGAACGTTCATTCCCTGTTCAGGCAGGCTGCCCGTCTTTGGAATAGTCTACCCGTTCCGTTAAAGTTCAGAGGGCCCAAACTGTCAATGCATTTAAGACTCTCATTAAAGCTCACATTACTACATATATATTTAATATCTCCTGGATGATGTTCTGTCGCGCTGTGAGTACAATCTTGTAAATAATTGTTGCTTAGTTACTTATGATTTGTTTTGGTTTCAGTTTTTAGTTTTTTAGTTTCTTTTATTAGTGTTTAAATGTTAATTGTCAGCTCATTAATTTCTTAATTTCTTTTTTTTTTCTTTGCGCTTAATATAATTTGAATTCGTACCTTAATATAGTTGTACTAGTAAAAGATTGTAATCTTCCCAAGAAACAATTTTTTTATATAGTAGTAACCGTAAGGTTTCCACTACCAAATAATAAATTGAATTATATAGACTAGTAATCGAAACCTCTTTGTAACCACTATAAACCCCTTATAGAGCTTAAATGGAGGATTATATAAAGGTTCCATGACTTGATTTGGTAACGGTATATAACTACAAGTTTTATAAAATGAGTAACAAATATATACTGGTTACCTTATTATAACTTCTTATATAACCCTTATATAACCCATGCTGCTCTCGATTAATTTATTTTGGTCATAGCACTGGTTGCAGTAATGTTTCGGTTACCTTTACCAACTTTGTTTATAATGGTGTTGGTAACGTTTCCACAACGCTTGGAAATTTCTCACACTGATTACTTTTAGTGATTGAAATGTTATGTACATTACTTTTCGTTACCTTTATGAAATAATATAATGCAAATATTTACGAAACTTACCTTGAAATAGAATTTCGATATTATTATGTATTGCATTTTTATAATGTAAGTGTTTAAGACTTTTACATCTTAGAATTGCAATTTTTCGGCATGTCGTGGTGAAATTCAGTTGCAATTAAAATTTTACTTTGAATATCATCATAGATACTTCTAAAAAATACAGACTGCTCCAAAAATAAGCAATATTTAATAATTTTAATTAAATATTTCTAAAGTTACAATTTTCACTTAGGTGATATTAATTCATAAAAGTAACATTACATTATTTAGAAATGTTATATATTTTTTATATGTATTTTCTTCATAAATGGCGGCTTGTACTTAAATGAACAAATTACCATTATAAAACTTCATGTAGTTTTATATAAACTTTGGCTGAATGACCCTTATAAAACTTCTAGAAATATTATACATGTATAAAGGAACTACCATGCCTCGAAAATGGTCCTTATATACTCTTTAGTCATAATATGTAACTTTTGGTAATGTTATATATCTTATAGTGACAAAAAACAGACGTTAGTGTTCTTATATACCCTTTGGTTATATTGTGTTAAATATATAAAAACAGTTTTATAATGGCTCCATTCGACACTAAAAGTAATTTGTTTTTATAACGATCACCGTAGTTACTAAAGCGCCAACAAAAAATTTTACGATATTTTGTAGTGGGTATATGTATTACCGAAAGTTCCCAATTTTTATTTAAGTCACCTGTAAGGTAAAAAAAAAGTCTAATTTAGTGCACTTATTTTTTAAAACGTGAAGATTCTTTTAAACAAACATTGTATGCATTAGAAAAAGTTCAGATGAATTATTTATGTAGATACAATACAACATCTGAAGGTCCGCTTTTTTGGGAATCTTGCGGTGACATCCATGTTAACCGGAGCCCGTTCATATGAAGTCAAAATTTAAATGAAATTCAGTCAGTATATCAGATACTCTAGTACCTGATCGTTCGATATGCCGAAAAATTAATTTTAGACAAAATCGGGGCTATTCAAAATCATGGTATCGATATACCCTCTTTTACCCTTTAATTCAAAAACTATACAATAAAAAAAACAAGACTACGATCAGGGAATAGATTGTAGCATGTAGAAAAAATGTACAAAAGATGAACTAATTCGGTGCAATAGTTTAACAGATAATTGGATCACCGTTTTTGAAAATGTGCCTTTGATATGTGAATGTGCTTTAAGTTTTTCTTAGAGTATAAATTCGACAGCCGGTTGTTATACTGCACACATACAAAAAAGTAAACAGCTGACGTGTCAACCACTGCTATAGAATTTTGAACAATAAATGAAATTTAATTTATTCGGTTTCAGCCTAATAGTTTGGAATAATTAGCACACCAAGCATGACTCATATTTCCGTAAAAAGGGACTTTGTGTCTTTTACAGCTACCACGTGATTCCTTTTCTGAACCTTCATGCAAGGTATACTTCAAAGTGACATAGCTTCGTAAATTTTAATCGAACTTTGGAGAAAGTAAACTAGAGATGATCCACAAGAAAATATAAAAAATATAAAAATCCAAAGATCGATTTTCTCAAAATCCCTTAACGGCAAAATCTATTTGCAATTATTTAGAAAATTTTAAGTAAGTCTAATCTAAAGATACTACGTTTAACAAGCTAGTAAAAAAAGCTAGAATTGGTCTAAGACTAGTTCTTATGATAATAGATGAATGCCCGTAGGTAGGTATATAATTTCGTATGGTCACCCAGTGTGCAACTCTAGAAACTAGGTACCTGAGTACATCACTTATAAGCTTGTGGCAAAAGCCAGTGATTCTAAATTCAAATCTCAAGAACTTTGGAGAAATTTGGAAACCTACCAATGAAATGGCAATTAAATCTAGATAAAGAAACCAACAGAAATATTGCAAGCGTTATTAAAATTTTCTGTAAAAATTTTTACCAGCTAAACGGTACATAATGTGTAAGCAACAATTTGAGGAATTTCGTTAAAAACTGAACTTACCCTATTACGCCTAATTAGGAGTCATCCTTCCAAACACCCACTCACTTTGTAAACACAGCCACATAGACACAAACACAAGCGCATATTACCTAAAAAAAAAAAGCTAACACAAACACCACACTTTTAATGCCTACTCAAATTAGAACTTCTCACTTCTCTCACTTAAATAAAACAATATAAAAGATATCACACAGCACTAGAAAAACACTTTAATTAACTTAAACACCTTAAATTTCATATGATAATCACTAAAGCTCTTTTACCGTGTTATTTCAACACTAACCGAATCGGAAAAAGCCCGCAAGCTTTAGAACATAATACCAAAAAGAAAAGAGACACCACATTCCTTGGATCACACTAACGCACAGCACTTTAAATAATTTTTGTCGCGAATTTATATATTCTACAATTCACTTAACAATTAAATTCGCGGTAATTATCTACCGTAAAATGGTAAACTAATTAAATTATGTTTTGATTTTTCTAATTAACCGAGCGCGTCGAACGCAAACGCACTAACTAATCACGAAACGTCGAGAAAAATCGCCATTATTTCACAAAACGAAGACAACACGCGTTAAATCACTTATAAAAACTGATTGATCCTCGGAAGGAAAAACTGCAACAAAAACTCAACCTTAACCCTGCGGCTAAATTTTATCTTATACTTTTTAAAAACAATGATGGCCGCTCGGCCTATCTGCAGTAGTTGTTGGTAGTTTTTGTAAGTTCAATTTGGCCGAAGGGTGTAGGTTATGTACTATTTGCACTTTTTGTGTTCAAATCATCGTTACATGTTGGAAAATTTGTTTCATCTGATCGGTGTCGCGGAAAAATTTATATATTTGCAAAATTTTATGATTTTAAAGTGAAATTTGTTGATAAATTAATTTTCTTAAATGTTAATTTGTGATGTTTAGTTAAAGTTTGTGTTTTTGTGTTCCAATTTCTGGTGCAACATGCAGAGAATGCGTGAAGAGTTTGATTTGTTTTTTTTTTATGGGCAAACCAGAAGGTAATTTCAAGAAATTGTGCACATTAAACCAAATTGAAATAGGGTTTCTGTATTGAATTGAATTAGGATTTCTGTATTGAATTGAAATAGAATTTCTTGTAGATAGATCACATAAATATTTAAAAAAAAATTTTTATTTATATTAAATTAAGGTTGAAGAGTAGTTTGTAATTGGGTAAAGATTTGTGATTCATGAGTTAGCAAATTGTTTTTGGAGGTTCATTTCAAGGACAAAAGCATGAGAAATTGAATTGAATTATACTGAAGTAAGAAACGAACAGGAAATTTGTGTCTAGAACTCTATAAAAGAAGAAATTCAATAGGAATACATCATAAACACCATAATTTGCAGTTTAAGAATGCAAAAGTTCACAATCGAAGCTTCAAGCCCACGTATTGACTTTTGATGCCGTCAAACATGTTTGATGATATATACATACATACGTACAGGCTTATTAGAGTAACAGAAAATTTCTATTTGGTTTCCCAATACCTATTCCCATTAAGCTAGGCCACATCTATATCGATATTCTAAAATATAGTTTATACAAGCGAAGTTACTGTCCCAAGTAACCTCGATTTCAGCCCCTCAACTCCTCTTGACGTAACCACCAGTTTACTTGTGCCAGTACGAAAACGAGTTCCACTCACTTCAACTTTTTAGCGAAGTATAACCTGGGAAATAATTAAATTGAGTACATTTTCTGCAACTGGTATACGTTTTTTGATTTCAGTAGTCTTTAATAATATCAGCTGGTGTAAAACTTGTAAAATGTCAACACATTTGTGTTTGCGCTTTTATACAAAGGACTGCTTCTTATTTTGCAGTAGGAAATTTCGTAAATTTTAAAGATAATTACGTAAGCAAAAATATTATTCCTTAGCAATCAATATGCCAGGAACGTACTCGCACTTTCTTTTTTCTTAGAATTTTTCCTCCGAAATTGACCTTAATTATATTGCTGCACAATAATGACCTTTTCAATATGTAATTTTTCACTTGAAACCATTTTCTCTCAAAAATAAATATCTTCACATTTCACAAGTTCCACGCCAGATGATATTATAAACGACTACATACATCAAAACGTGTACCAATTGCAGAAAATACACTCAATTTGACTATTTCTCAGGTTCGACTTGGCTAAAAAGTGGAAGTCAATGGAGCTCGTTTTCGTACTGGCGCAAGTAAAGTGGTGGGTATGTCAAGAAAAGATGAGGCATCGAAATCGAGGTTATTTGGGACAGTAACTTCGCTTGTGTAAACTATAATTTACCTGCTGCTTGTATAGCAGAACAAATGCATTATAAAGAGATATGTCTAGACGAACAAATGCTTTGAGAAATTCCATTTTCTTTGCTATATATTCTCACAGCCATTCCAAAAGAAAACGATCACCTTGGAACCCGATCAAGACCATCTCCGGTTTCCATGAAACTTACAGAATTTGTATAGAATACGAAAATAGCTTCCCCATATTGTTTTGTTCTCCTCTACCATGCTTCACCCTTCCGCTAGGAGGTTAGAAATTTCGTGATATTACGTTGAAACGTGATTTTCAAAAAATGTTATATCGAGAACGGAGTAACCGATTTTCTGAATCAAATTCCAAATGAAGTTTAGTCCTTTATATTTTTCATAAAAAATTACTTCAATACCGAACGAAAATTGTTTTTGTTAATAATAAAATTTAAAAAAAAATTCCGCTATTGCGCGAAGTATTTTTTAACACGAGGTTCTGGTTAAATTAAAAACGAAATCGTTTTGAAAAAGAGAGCCACACATTTCGAATACGGATCAAATTTAATCGCACTCTACTCATAAAACAGTGGTAAGTGCCTAACTACTGTGCGTAGGAAGTATACTTGAAAGCCTCTTATGAAATTAAGGAAGAAACACTGCGATGATTATTCAAAATTCTAATTCAAGCTTTTGAAAAGATAACTTCAAAATACTTCTTCGCCAATCTTTTAGCATATCTTAAGAACAGCAGTGAAGAGCTATCCTCTGCGGACATGTCTATGTAAAATACAAACAATGAATTGGGAAAGCGCAAAAAAGCGCTGCAATCTTCCAGAGAAGAGCTTCAGAAATTTTCTAGGGCGCACATTTTGGAAAATAATACACCCACACTGCAATGCCTGAAACTGGATAATAGCCAATAAAAAGACGTGCTGTCACAAGAGCTGCCTGTACTGCTTTTGAATTTTAAGTTGCCTCAATGCGACTGTTAAGAAAACTGAAATTAATATGTCGTTACCTTCACTTAATGTCAATTTGGAATTATAGTCAATTGGGTCAATAAAATCTGACCACTGATTCGATAACCACCCAGTTTAGCACGAAAACTTGTGAGTAGATTACTTTTAGTGATTGAAATGTTGGGTAAATTACTTTTCGTTACCTTTATAAAACAATATAATGCAAATATTTATGAAACCTATCTTGACATAGAATTTCTATATTTTTTTGTATTGCATTTTTATAATGTAAGTGTTTAAGACTTTTACATCTTAGAATTACAAATTTTTCGGCATGTACGTGGTGAAATTCAGTTGCAATTGAAATTTTACTTTGAATATCATCATAGATACTTCTAAAAAATCCAGACTGCTCCAAAAATAAGCAATATTTCTAAAGTTACAATTTTCACTTAGGTGATATTAATTCATAAAAGTAACATTACATAATTTAGAAATGTTATATCGGGTCCGCCAAATAACTTTTTTTTTCTTTGAAAATGCTATAAAAAAAAACTACTGAATATTTTCTCAAATTTCTTTTTTTATTTGAAAGTACAATCCTTCCGGTTAATAATGGAAAATAATTTCATTCAAATGGCTGCCTCGGCTGGCCATGCAGTAGCCTACACGATCGGTCCAATTTTTAAGCACATTATCGATTGTGTGCAGCTGTATTTCAGCAATGGCTTCACGAATATTGTCCTTTAAAGCGTCAATTGTCTCTGGCTTGTCGGCGTAGCACTTATCTTTGAGGGCACCCCACAAATAATAGTCCAACGGTGTCAAATCGCAGCTCCGAGGTGGCCAAACGACATCAGCTCTGCGGCTGATAATGCGATCTTCAAAAACAGGGCGCAAAACATCGAGTGTAGCTTCGGCTGTGTGGCACGAAGCGCCGTCCTGTTGAAACCAAATGTTGCCAATATCCTCCTCTTCAATTTTCCTGAACAAAAATTCGTTCAACATGGCCCGATAACGATTGCCATTGACTGTAACGGCCACTCCTTGCTAATTTTCGAAGAAAAATGGCCCAATTATGCCTCTGGACCAAAATCCGCACCAAACAGTGACTCGTTTTGGGTGTATCGGCTTTTCAATGTATGCGTGCGGGTTTTCTGTGCCCCAAATGCGACAATTTTCCTTGTTTACATACCCGCCAAGATCAAAATGAGCTTCATCCGAAAAGATGATTTTTTGGCAAAATCGGCATCTTCTGTAAGTCGATCGCAGGCCCACTCAGCGTAGCGAAAACGCATTGGATGGTCAGTTGGCTTCAACTCCTGAACCAATTGGACTTTGTATGGCGTCATACCAAGATCTTTATGCAAAATTCGTCTCAATGATGTCTCCGAAATGTTCAATTGTTGAGAACGACTGTGAATTGATGTTGATGGCGCTTCACGCACACTTTCTGCCACACAATCAATATTCTCGGGTGTACGCACTGTTTTTGGCTTTTCACGCTTTAGTTTATCGATGAGGATGCCAGTTTCTTTCACTTTTTTCACAAGATAACGAACATACGGAGCTGACGGTGCTTCTCTTCTTCCAAAATCCGTACGCAATTTTCGCACACATTCTGCAACATTACCATGATTTTCAAAGTAATGTCGCAATATTTCCCAGCGTTGTTCAAGCGTATACACAACCATATTCGTTCAGCGGAAGAATAAAACTAATTATCTGTCAAATCAGACATGAGCTAAGTGTTACCATTCACGAAATAAGCACTAGTTGAAAAAAAAAACGTTAGATGGCGGACCCTTTATATATTTTATATGTATTTTCTTCATATAAAAATAAAACGGAAGCCATATATCTGCAATTCGAAAAATTAGCTTAACCGACATTTTTTTTTATCTGTAATGCATAGATGAAAAAATGGTGGCTTGTACTTAAATGAACAAATTACCATTATAAAACTTCATGTAGTTTTATATAAACTTTGGCTGTATGACCCTTATAAAACTTCTGGAAATATTATATAAAGGAACTACCATGCCTCGAAAATGGTCCTTATACTCCCTTTAGTCAAAATATGTAACTTTTGATATTGTTATATATCTTAAAGTGACAACAAACATACGTTGTTGTTCTTATATACCCTTTGGTTATATTGTGTTAAATATATAAGAACAGTTTTATAATGGCTCCATTCGACACTACAAGTAATTTGTTTTTTTAACGATCACCATAGTTACTAAAGCGCCACCAAAAAATTTTACGATATTTTGCAGTCGGTATATGTATTACCGAAAGTTCCCAATTTTTATTAAACTCACCTAAATTACTGAATGTTGTCGAGTTATTTAAGGGTAACCATGAATACAGCAATAAACACTTATTACCAATAAGCTACATAACGTGATGATGAAAGGAATTATAAAACTGTCTTTTATACCTTCAAGTAATGGTTACTCTAAGTTATATATAGACCGCTGATTGAAACATTTCCATCACGAATTTATAAAACCTTTAGTAACTTACTTCCGCGATAACCATTAGTAAGCTTAAATAACACTAATATAACAACGTCACCAATTGGTAATATTATAAAACCCTTATATAACCACTCAAATTCTTATATAACCGAGTAACCATTATATACCCCTTATAAAACTACCCATCACCTGCAGTCACCAAAAATGGGCAAAATTGTTACTTGGGGTGTACATATGCCACAACTAAATATATTATTATTATTTGTTGTGATGTAGTGCAACTTAGGTTGACTTTTATATATATTTTAGCCGTTATGACACGATCCAATCGATAATGGTTTTTTTTTCAAAAATGGAAATGTAGCATTCTGGGAAATCCTCAGTTCCAAATATACACTTTTCTTAAAAATTATACAAAGTTATTGAAGAAAGGCAGTGTATAGAATTCTTTTATTCTACTTGGTCAAGGTGCTTGTACCTTGATGTAATGGCTGCGTTAACGGTGCTTGTACCGCAACGCCAAAAGATTGTAAAGAATTCTACGTTGAATTTCGTGCTGCTTAGTCAAGGTGCTTGTACCTAGACTTTACCAATATGGTATGTTAACGGTGCTTGTACCGCAACGCCAATTCGAAATCGAAACTACGTAGAATTTAGAATAAAACTTCTCACTTGATGATTGAAACGAGACTAACAAATTATATTTTCATAAAACTTAATTTATAACACAACAAAAATGTTTACTAAGCTAGTTTCTTTTTTTGCAAATAATAAGAATGAGAATCTCACACAAATTCGGATTCCCATGCATGCCTTCATAATATGACACAAATGTGTATATCGTATTTCGTCTGGTGGCGACGGGCACATGTGCCTACTCAGCATAATTTGCGTGAGATTCCCATTCGGTGAGAATAAAAAAATGAAATATGAATTTGTATTTTTTTCATATGTATGTAGGTAGGTATATTTATTTTCATATATTGAATTTCTAATTGCTATATCTATATGATGATATATGATTAATCTATAATGTATTAAAGTCTGAACATCCTCCCCCGCGTTGAACGGTTTGTTCAACTACTCGTCCAAGTGGACCTCTACGGTGAAGCTCTCGCGTCTATTTTTGCGGGGAAGCGGCGTCGGCTTGGTCTTATTGTTCTCCCAAAGATTCGCTCGATGTCTCCAAATTAAGTACAATACTATCACGAGTATGCAGAATAGGCCAATGTACCCAATGGTGTACTGATGTATGTCATGGGGCTGAATTCGGTACGGCAGCTCGTGAAGTTGTTGTAAGGTGACTTTCCTTTGCAATGCTTCAAGTTCCGCAAGGTTGGATTGAAGGGTGTGCGTCTTCTGGGATAGAGGTGTTATCTTTTCAGGATTAATGAAGTCTATCAAGTTTCCACTTGGAGTAAAGGATGTTCTTGAATTGGTCGGATATGTATTGTGTCCTTGGATTGTTATGAACTCTTGTTTAATTGTGCAAAGCCCTTGAAGTGTAAGAATTCCGGAGCCCACTAGCGTGGCTTGCGTGACATTTGTTCCACAGACGATGTTTATTATTGTTTTCTCCTTAACAGCATATATCCATTGATTGGGATTGTAAAGCTGTATCCATTGTTGTTTGCCTTCAATGGTCATAAATTGACAACTTGGTGACTGAGGCTTATGGTTGATAAATTCTATTTCACACGTACTAATGTTGGCTCCCTTTCCATAAATTGGATGCCTCTGTTTGCACATGTGGTTTGCTTCTTCTGTGAGAACACAAGAGTATAATTCTTGTTCGGTCAGTGGATAATAATGATCCCGATGTAAGTTGATGACCAAGAAATGTGAAGATGGTTTGATTGCCACAAATGTCTCGTTGATTAATACTGGTATTGGAATGATTCTGAATAATTCAAAATCTTCTGCAGCCAATAAAGGTAGCTTCAGCCTAAAGATGACATGATGTGCGACCGTACGACCTTCTATAGTCAAGAGGTTATAAAGGTTGGCTATGTTGTCTTGTGAAATCGGTAGCCTTAGCGATGAAGCTAGATGTGTCTTGATAGTAATTATCTCATGTCTTAGTTGTTGTGGCGACAGTAGTTCTGCGCTTACCCTTCCCTGATGAGTGTTGGTAATAACGTCTAGTATTGAGGATTGAGCTCTTTGAAAATTGGTGTTGATCAGCAATAGCTGTATGGATAATGACGCGAAGAGTTGTGCTATCTTTTCTTGATACAATTCCTCAGTGATGTTATTTATTCGATTCGCTGTTTGAAGGACGTGGGCTTCTAGCTCTTGAAAGTGTTTATTATTCACCTCTTGATTTTTTCTTATGATATTTACTGTCGAATCTATGATAGACGTTTGGTTTCTTAGAAGCTGTAGTAAGTGACCTTCATTTTGGTTAATGTTTTCAATAGTCTGAGACATCTTCTCAGCGTATTCTGAATCTAATACTCCGAATAGTGCATTTGCCACATTTCCTACGATATTGAGAGCACCTCGCTTATTTCTACTTGCTCCAGATTGAAGTAGCTCATTGCTGTCTGTTAATTCTTCAAAGACGTGTTGAAATTGGCTAATGATTCTCGAGCATGGGCCCTTGTCGACCAGCAGTTTACACATGCTTTTCAAAATAGCAGTTCCGTTTCGGAGCATTTCGTATTCAGCCCAATATGGTCGTAAGTCATAATAGACCACCAAATGCCATTCGTTTGCGATTATATTTGCTGCTCCCAGGTTTTCAAAATAAATTCCCGGCTGGGAATTGAATGGCGCGATTTCGACCGGTGAGCTCCTGATCATAGGTAGGATCATGCAGGTCAATAGTAGTGTCGTGATGGTGGAGATTGGAGAGCACTTTCGTTTATTTTTTGGGGGTGCATCTTTTTCTTGTCTAACCTCTTCGGCATTAGTCGAAGTTGATTGACCGACTTCGTTGTGTCTCAGATTTGTGCGCTCAACTTCAGGATTGGCAGAGTTGCCCTTCTCCTGCATTTCCTCTGTTATGGGGAGTGGTGATAGTTTGTGAATAGGTCTACGGAACACATTTGTTGCCGTTCGAACGTCTGCCACTCTCACTAGTCCATCTTCTCCCTTATGAATTTTAATGATTCGTCCAAGTGGCCACTTCATAACTGGGACATTATCTTCCTTAATGATAACCATTGTTCCGGGCTTGACATTCTCAGATTTCCTTTTCCACTTCTGTCGTTGTTGTAGCTCATTCAGGTATTCCCTTGACCAGCGTTGCCAGAACTCATTTTTGATGTGTGCCAGTAATTTCCATCTTGTAAGCATGTCTACCTTCATGGACTGAGCCTCTGGATTAACTGGGTTAGTAAGGGGCTCGCCGACAAGGAAGTGACCAGGCGTTAGTGCGGTCAGATCATTTGGATTCGAGGACATCTGTGTTAAAGGCCTTGAATTTAGAATGGCTTCTATCTCAATTATTACGGTTTCCAATTCTTCATATGTTAATGATGCAGAACCCATTGATCGGTGTAATAAATGTTTAGCTGACTTCACTGCAGCTTCCCAGAGGCCGCCAAAGTGAGGGGCTCGTGGCGGTATAAAGTGGAAATCAATACCCTTCGCACTACAAGTGTTCATGATTAGTTCTTTCGAATTGTGGGAGTGGATGACTGTGTTTAGTTCTGATAGCTGGTTCTTAGCCCCGATGAAATTAGTTGCATTATCGCAATAAAGATTCTTGCAGTGTCCTCGTCTTGCTATAAAACGCTTAATTGCTCCGATGAAGGCGTAGGCCGATAAGTCTGTCACTAATTCAAGATGAGTGGCCTTGGTCGCAAAGCAACAGAAAACCGCTATGTATGATTTTAGCGGCCGCTTTCCTCTTATTTTAAGGTGAGTCCAAATGGGGCCACAAAAATCAACTCCGGCATTCATAAAAGGTCGTGCTGGCTGCACTCTAGTTGCTGGTAGGTTGCCCATTATTTGTGTCATCAACCTTGGTTTAGCTCGTGCACAACGTACGCATCGTTGAACCACAGACCGGGCAATGGTTTTACCCTTCATGGGCCAGAATCTTTGTCTGGTTGCTGCAAGGAGTGTCTGTGGGCCGCAATGCAAATTGTCCATGTGCAGATCCGTCATTATAAGCTTCGTGAACGGATGGGAGTATGGAAGTAGGATTGGGTGCTTCGCATCGTAAGATAATGTCGATGCTTGCAACCGTCCTCCGACTCTAATAATTCCTCTTTCATCGATGAAGGGAGCGAGACTATTTAATGAACTATTCTTGCTAACTTCTCCGTACCGTAGTAGTTGTGTAGAATCTTCCTTGAATTCATATTGCTGCATTTGTTTAACTATGATGATGAGGGCCTCTTGTAGTTCGAATGTTGTAAGCACTGTTGGGTTGAAACGAGAGCTTTGTAGATAACGGATTTTCATCTTGGTTATGAAGCGCAGCATATATGCGACTATCCGTTGCAATTTCTTAAATGAGTTCTTATGATCGATCGTATCGATGAAATTCACTGCTTCCTCCGAAGCAACTAAGGATAATTTTATCCCCTTTCTTTCCAGTCTCTGATCAATGCTGTTTGTGTCAATTGTGTGTGACACTGGCCAGGTGGACTCAGCACTATGTAGAAAGAGGGGTCCATAGAACCAAATATTGCACGTTTCCAATCTTTTTGGTGATGTGCCCCGCGACAACACGTCAGCCGGATTTTCCCGTGAACTGACATGTCCCCACTGTTGTATTGTAGTTAGTTCTTGGATGGCTGATACTCTATTAGCCACAAATGTATGAAATGATGCTGAGGGAGCACTGAGCCAATTAAGCACGATTTCTGAATCTGTCCATAAGAACGTAGGTTTGTCTCTTAAGCCCAAGTCTGTCTTGATGCGATCTGTCAACTCTGCCGCAAGCTTGGCTGCACATAATTCCAAACGTGGTAGTGTTGTCTGTTTAAGCGGTGCGACTCTTGACTTGGCACAAAGCAATCTTACACTTATGATATTGTCCTTACTCACAGATCTGATATATATCGCGGCACCATATGCCTTCTCAGATGCGTCTGCGAAAGCATGTATTTGCATTGAGCTGGATGATGTATGGTAGAGAACATGTCTTGGAAATTTTATGTTTTCTAATGATTTCAAATCTTCACAGAATCTAATCCACTCTGTGTGGAGTTCTTGCGGCAAGGCAGCATCCCAATCGATCTTAAGAGCCCACAGCTTTTGAAGGAACATTTTGGCAACAACTACTACTGGCGCCATGAAGCCAAGGGGATCAAACAAGTGTGCTATGTCTGAATATGCCCTCCTCTTTGTAACTTTGGATGTATTGTTCCACGATGTTTTTATCGAAAATGAATCTGTTTTAGGCAGCCAAGTGAGCCCTAAGGTTTTTATGTGATCCTCAGTTCCATCGTTAAAATCAAGCTCTAGCTCTATGTCCTCTTTGGGAAGATCCTGGATTAGACGGGAATGGTTTGCACACCATTTCCTTAGTTTGAATCCCGCCGTTTGAAGTAGTGAGTTCAGTTGCGTCTGTGCTTCAACCGCTGTAGTTAAGCTATTTGATCCAGCCATGACATCATCCACGTAAAAGTTAGATGTTAACATTTCGGTGGCAAGTGGGTATTTCTCTGATTCCTCTTTTGCTAGCCTCTGCAAGCATTTGATAGCCAAATACGGAGCAGAGGTAGTTCCATATGTTACTGTGTTGAGCTTGTAACATTTGAGCTTCTGAGCAGGGTCACTCCTCCATAAAACCAACTGATACTTCTGGTCGCTATTGTGCACCAATATCTGCCGATACATTTTTTCGATATCAGCGGTAAATACGTATCTGGGAAATCGAAAGCGAAGAAGCACAGAGAACAAATCATCTTGGATTTTTGGTCCAGTGCACAAAATATCATTCAGTGATAAATTTGAAGATGTTTTGGCGGATGCGTCGAAAACGACTCTCAATTTTGTGGTACTACTCTCCGGTTTAACGACGCAATGATGTGGCAGAAAATAGTGGGGCTTATCAATTGTCTTAATATCAATTTCTTGCATGTGGCCGAGTCGAATGTATTCGCTCAGGAAATCGATGTATTGTAGTTTGATATCTTGGTGTTTAGCGAACTTTCTCTCTAATGATGAGAAACGCTGTAGCGCAAGATCTTTTGACTCACCTAACTTGCTCGGATCACCCTTGAATGGAAGCTTGACAATAAAACGCCCATCAGGATTTCTTGTAGTGGTTTGATTGAAGTGATTCTCACAGTATTTTTCTGCTGTGGTAAATCTGGTTTCTGATGGCTGAACTTCTTCCAATTTCCAGAATTTTTCCACTTGCTGGTCAAATCTTTCATCTTCACTACATATGCCACACGTCGCATTTGGTTGAGATATGTCGTTTATCCTTCCACCTACTATCCATCCAAGTACTGAATTTTGTAGTGTAGGTAGATGGTCTCCAAGCTTTATTTGTCCAACAGACAATAGTTGAAAATAGACTTCTCCTCCAATTAAGAAGTCTATACGCCCAGGACGATTAAAGTGTGGATCCGCTAATTGGATGTTGCTCGGTATTGGCCATGTTGCTGTATTTAAAGTACGAGTTGGCTGATATGATGTGATTTCTGGCAAAACGAAGGCTTCCAATCTGGTATTGAAGCCATTCACTCTAGATTCTATTGAAATGTTGATTCTTTTTTGGGCTTGCTGTTTTCCTTGGCCAATTCCCAATATGTCCATTAGTTCAGGAACTTGTGCTAATCCTAATTTTTTGGCGAGTCTCTCAGTTATGAAATTTAGCTGAGAGCCTGAGTCCAACAGAGCTCTACATTCTACGCTTGAACCTTCATTGTTTACGAGTTTTATTACCACTGTGCCCAAAAGGACATAGCCTCTTTGCAGTTGAGTGCTGCGTGCTGATAATGCAGAGGAATGATCTGCACTTGCTGATGAGTGGTCGAGGTGATCTTCTGGGTGTTTTTGCTTCATCGACGAGGTTTGTTGAATGCTGCTGCCTACTTGTTGAATTGAATTTGCTCGATTTAATGAGATATTTTCTATATGGAGCAAGGTATTGTGTTTTCTAGCACACTTTAAGCAGCCTCGTGAAATACACCTTGATACTGGGTGCCCAGTTTTAAGGCAGTTGATGCATATACTGGCCCTTTTGACAAGGTTCAAGCGATTGGTTGGTGTCAGCTGAAGAAATTTTTGACACGCGAAGAGCTTGTGATCTCCCTTGCAGCAGGCGCATGTCGACATAGGAATGGCTATTGAGCTCAATGCTTTTGCTGCACCTGACCTTCTATGTTGTTCGTCTAATCCTTTCGCCTTGTTGCCCAGAGCCTCAAGTGATTGGAACCGATTCTCTAAAAATTTGAGGAATTCGGTTGTTGATTGCAACTTTTTAGGTTGGGATAGTGTATGCTCGTATAGCCCATGTGTTGTTCTGTCAAGTTTCTTGATCAGTAGATGTAATAATAGCGGGTCCCAGCTGCTTGTATCAACGCTAAGATTGTCAAGTCCAAATAGGCATTCTTGAGTTGTATCATGTAATGACTTGATACCTGATACACTTTCTGTAGTTAAAGTAGGCTGAGATAACATCTTGTTCAGAAGTGATGTTACAAGAAGCCTAGTATTGTTGTAGCGATCCTGGAGCATTTTCCATGCTGCGGTATAGTTATCTTCTGATAAGCTCAAGTGCCGAACTAATTTTTCTGCCTCTCCACAGAGATTCATTTTAAGGTACCACATCTTTTGACAGTCTCCCATAGGTTGTTCGTGTACCATCTGGGAGAATAAATCATAGAACTGCCGCCATTTCAGGTAATCGCCATCAAACTTAGGGAGCGTGATCTTTGGTAGTTTTACTGTCGGGCTGCTGCTTGACATAACCCTTGATGGTTGAGGATGGTATTTATCCAATTCTCCAGATAGAGTGATTAGCATGTCTTGAACCTGCTCCTCCAATTGGAAATACTCCTCAATATTGTAGCCCGCCTTGAGAGGCTCTCCGGTGATCTCCCATATGTCATGATGAAGTGTCTCGATTCTTGACCAATAATGATTGACGGTCTTCATCTTTACTTCACAAAAATATTTAGAACAGTCATGCAAACCGATCTCAATTCCTTTTAAGAGGCGGCGTAGGGACTCTATAACTGATTCTTGTATTCTAATCAGTTTGCTTATTTCATCCTTCGGATTTCTGTTTACATCTCGTGCCTGAACATCGCCTTCCCCCATATCATTCACTGGATCAGCTTGTTTTGTTGTAGGCTGAGGTGTTTCAATGGAGATTTGTTCTGCGTTTGTATCTTCTTCAGGCAGTTTCTTCTCTGGTTTTTCACCTTCTTGGTTTGAGGTGGTTAGGCTTGCAATATGCGTTTGTATTTTGCTGCGATGGGCCTGATAGATGTTTTGCATCGCCTCGTAATAGCCGTTTGCATAATATGGATGGCCTAAATCTTTGCTATGATCAGTGCGGATTTCATTGTCCGTATCTTCGAATGTATTCCACAGCTCATCTAGTTGACGAATTCTTTCCTTGCAGTACTGAAGGTGCCTCCTGCTTGGGCCGTCCTTAATGTAATTGTCTATTGCTCGTTCAATTTCTGATCCTGTCGCCTTCTGCCTTTTTGCGAGCTTCTCCATGTTGCTATATCTGATATGCGTCACAAGTCGTAAACCTGGATCACGTCGGGGTCACCAAACAATGTATAGAATTCTTTTATTCTACTTGGTCAAGGTGCTTGTACCTTGATGTAATGGCTGCGTTAACGGTGCTTGTACCGCAACGCCAAAAGATTGTAAAGAATTCTACGTTGAATTTCGTGCTGCTTAGTCAAGGTGCTTGTACCTAGACTTTACCAATATGGTATGTTAACGGTGCTTGTACCGCAACGCCAATTCGAAATCGAAACTACGTAGAATTTAGAATAAAACTTCTCACTTGATGATTGAAACGAGACTAACAAATTATATTTTCATAAAACTTAATTTATAACACAACAAAAATGTTTACTAAGCTAGTTTCTTTTTTTGCAAATAATAAGAATGAGAATCTCACACAAATTCGGATTCCCATGCATGCCTTCATAATATGACACAAATGTGTATATCGTATTTCGTCTGGTGGCGACGGGCACATGTGCCTACTCAGCATAATTTGCGTGAGATTCCCATTCGGTGAGAATAAAAAAATGAAATATGAATTTGTATTTTTTTCATATGTATGTAGGTAGGTATATTTATTTTCATATATTGAATTTCTAATTGCTATATCTATATGATGATATATGATTAATCTATAATGTATTAAAGTCTGAACAGGCAGCTTATGTGATTATTTTCATATCTGGCATAACGACAAATACTTTTTATAAATTATGATCTATCCCTGCTTCCTGAACAACTTAAAATTTAAAAGTATTTGCCGTGCATAAAGAGAACAACAAACACCTAAATATCTCGGACGTTACTGAAGAGTGCCAGACCTTGTACTTGAAGACCTTTTGAAACTATAGTTGTTAAGTGAAAATGTTAAGTCAAAGGAACAGGTATTCTACTTATTCTTAACCAGCCATGTCTCAGATTTAATAATGCGTGGAAATGGGATCCATTAAACATATCCTTTTCTTCTTAAACTCCTTGCATTTTCGTATATGATATTAAGATCAGAAAAAAAAGAGGCAATCATTTTACACATAGCTCTTATCCTGTCCAATGGCGAAAAATTATCTCGTTTCACACCCACAAAAGGAACTCAACGTATGAATGATGCAAACTTTGTTAACATCCCGTCGGGTTCTAAGAAACTTCCTTAAGCGTTTCCTTGGAAGCTCAAACCGCTACTTTTTCTATCCCAGGTCATTGCGTTTTATATAGGAATGTTCAGAGGCTTCACTGATGTACTTAAGAAACGCTTAAATGATCAACGAAGAAGATTGTTGAAGATGTCCTTTCAAAATCTTCAATGAGTTTTTTGAATAATATTACTGCTTCTTCGTTTATCTCATACAAGGCGTTTAAGACTGCTTCCTGAGAACAGTAAAACGGCGCTTGGCTTTGCAAGCATAGCTATATTAGGCAAGAAGCAGGGATGGAGGAAAGCAGCGGTGCATGCTTCCGAAGAAGCGCTTCAGTAGATTACTTAGAGCGCTATTTATTTTTATATGTTTTTGAAGTAGATAACGAGGAAATTTTGATAATATAATGCTCAATTTATTGAATGCATTGAACAACACGAAAGCTTACTACACGTTGCCGCAATATAGTAAAAGGGATATTACAGAAAAGGTTTGCAATGAAGTTTTTCAGGACATGAAGGACACAGGTATATAATAACGGTGAAAAATATAGTTTTATTTTTGATTCCTAAATTACAGTATTTAAATTAAATTAAATATGCAGATATATATATATATGTCGTAGACATTTGACGTAACTCAGTATTTCATGAAAAGTCTAGACACTTCATGGAAAGTAGGCAAATAATGTAACGGTTTTGACTTAGCCCCTTTTTACATTATGTGTCTGAAATTTTTAGTCATTTCATTAAATGCTAAAAGCGTTTACGCCGATACTGTAATACCACCCTATATAACCAAATACTAGTAGTGGGAGATGGGTGGTAGAGGGGGAGGTCGCACCCAGGCCTGCGACACACATACCCACACACCACACATACCCACACACCACACATACACACACACCCAAATACACGCTCATAGACACTCATACACACACATACATGTGCCGCGCGTGTTTCTACTTGTCAAATGTCAAAAAATGACAGCTCCAAAAGTGACATCTACCGAAATAGCAGGTTAATTAAAATAACACCTCTTATTGGAAAACCCTTTAGGTATTATTTTTATAACACTTCTTGATTATTAGTGACAAATCAACTCCATAAATCACTGTCACCCATTTTAAATAATACTCTTCCTTTCAAGAAGGCAAAATCTGCATTTAAGTTTCTCGTACTCTTATATCTGTTATTTTATTTTAGTCCAATAATATTCTGTCTCGTATCGATTCATTCCCCTCAAGCTCACCGGGAACATTTTTCTATTTCTATTCTTTTTTCTTTTCCGGTTGGGCTTATTGATCATTTTAGAAATATTAATCGGCTTCTTTAAGGCATTCCTCCAAACCACTATTTCGTATTCGTTGCAATATTGCCTGTAAGCCTTCCATTCAATTTATAGATTTTATTGAGATAATATAATTTTTTGTTTTATTCACGCGATTAATCCCTTCCAAAACTTCACTGCACATCAGTAAGTGAAAAAAATAAATTTTTAATTTTGTAAGGCTTTAGAGAGGTATGAAACTTGACTTTTTTTTAGAACTATCAATGTATCTTTAAGAGTGAATTATGTTTTGCCAAAAAAACTACAAGAATAAAAAAGGAGATTTTTGATTTTTTTGAATAACGTTTTTTGAAGGAAATTAAGTATAATAATTTTCTGATCTACAGGAATATTTCAATTCATCATGATTACGTGAATTTTTTTATCTTATCGTAAATTCAATCAATTCATTTAAAAAACAAAGCTGTACCGAGATTTAGCTAATTCGAAATTGGTAAAAAGTTAGTGAAGTGACTCACTTTTCTGCAAATTTGATTCTGATAATAAATTCACTCACTCATTTGACTCACCTTCAATTTTGCGGTGAATGGGAGTGAAATCATCGAGGATATTTAGAGGATAATAATTCGAAGCTGCGTTCATTTTCACATATAAAAAGCCAAAAAGCTGAGAAATTGACATTCGAAATTAATTTTCGAAAATACTCAATTCATTTTTTTAAAGGAATCATTCAAAAGTGAGTGCAAAAAATGAGTGAAATGAAATACTCACAAATTAGCTGAATCTCGGTACTATGGGGTTTCTCATTCTGCCGCTCTCCTACGTGCACCGGATAGTGCAGTTCACGCCCCCCCCCCTCATCGTCCCCTAGATCCACGCCTGAATTTGCCTTACCTGTATAGTTGCTTTTAATTATTATAATATATAAAAAATTAATCTACCCGAATTGTACGTACTACAGTGTGAATTGGTCCTATGTTGCAAACCAAATTGTTTACTACTTTTTATACCCTAGATGATGAAATCGTAAGGTATACTAAGTTTGTCATTCCGTTTTTAAAATATAGAAATAATTATAATAGAGCAAAATGGTTGACACCCAAGCATAATATTAAAAGTTATTTTGAGTTTTTCATGTCTGTCTGTCCGTCTGTCCGTCTGTCCATCCTCATGATAACTCGAGAATGCGTTCATTCAGTGTACTGAAATTTTGCAAACGAGATTTGTAAAAAACATTATGTTCAAAAATGGCGCAAACCACTAACTTCGTAGGGTTGCCATACAAAAATTTCGTTTCCCACTATATATTTGAAATTGAAATTTGTACACACCATTTTCACAAAAAATATTTTATAAAATTTAAAAAATGGACTAAATCAGAAATCCCCTTCTTGTTTTTGCTATACAAAAGTTTAGCTTTTTTATGTATACTGTGAAAATGATCAGTCGTAAGTGTTTTTATCGTCCAGCAAAGTTCTTCAGAATGCAAAATCCTATAAAATTGTATATGATTATTTTGACTGCCAGAGAAATATACGCGAAAAACTACTTTAACAATTAAACTTACACAGAGGGTGACCATATGAAATTACATCCGGGCATTCATTTAGTGTTACCATAACAATAAGTCTAATTGTAAGACCAATGTTTGTAATTATACTTGCTTTCATTACGTTTATTTTATACAGCGTTTCCCTATTAATCTAATTTTGCAAGGGTTGGGAAGCTACTTCGCCCATATCATCGCATGCAAAATGTCTAGGGGTTAATAATGACATTTTGTAAAAAGCACTATCAAGAGTGAAATAGTAAATGATATATAATAATAAATAATATGAAAGTCCAGTTCAACACAAAATGTTTCCAATGCTGATAAGAAAAGCTGGGAAGAGGTCAAAAATTACAGTGTTTTTTTCCTTACTGCTGCAATAACTCTAAAAGTGTCTTCAGTCATGAATATACCGTAACTTGCAATCGGATTCATTGGGTGGAAGGAATGAGATGGCGGCTGAACGAACTGGTTTTATAATTGATGTAAGCTCGATATAAATAATGCTTGCACTCTACAGCTTTTCTTAAATCAAGGCTTCCCTTACACAAATTTTATAGACCGAAAGTCACGCCTTCAAAAAAGCTGCCATTAACACTTTAAAAGTCTCATTACATTACTTTTCGCCGAGTAGTCGTTCATAAATGGACAAGATTCTTTGATAACTTTTAAATTACATTTTTCGATTTTATTACACCCAATAAGCTTACACCAATTTTGCCCAGAGAATATGTAAATAAAGTAATTTTTTGAAACCATAGTATACACTATAACCTAAACGTTCACATAACGATAGATAGAATTTCGATCTATGCTACGGTACGACCGTATTCCCTTATTCTTATCAGATAACATTAAGGAATAAATAGAGTTTAATCAGAAAACACTTGGAGAGCTAGGCGACATTGCCTGAAACGCTTCTATAGTAGAATGCCAATTCAAATTCTATCCAAGTCTAAACGCTTTGTTTTTTTTTTATCTGCTTATGCTTTACGTTATGTTATCAGAATCAGCAACAGACTGAATTATTTAGCTTCACATTCTGAATGCAAACTGAGGGCACGTGTATGTAGCTAGTTATTACAGAAATAGCAACAAAATGTTTTGTACTGAACCAATTTCTCAATTTATTCAGAATATACAAAGAAAGCCCGATGTTGGATAAATTCGTATAAAGATCGATTCAATCAGTTCAGTGTCCTTGTCGTATCAGCTATTTGTTTTTGTTTTTTTTTTTTTTTTCGTTTGAATGCGGAGATTTTCGAAAAACAGTGTGGGAAAAACAGTGTGTGAAAATCAACCTTCAACGACCATTTATAATACATCACATTATGCTTGTACCGAAGTTTAAGCATCAAAAAAGTCGTGCAATTTGGTCTAATGAAATGGCTTGTTGCCGTTCTTACTTATTTGTTTTAGTAATTATGTCTTTTGCAATGCACGTGACAATAATTCACTCGGCAGTATGTATTCAATGCGTATTGATTAACCACCTCTAATACTTCGGTACACGATTATGGAAGTACAGAGTATAGAAGAAGAAATAAGTTCCTGCATAAATAAATTGACGAACTCTTTTGCGAAACCAATCGGTACGAATCTACAGTTTCGAATTGTAGAGTAACATGTCTGAAAATAACTTTTGTAAATGGATGTTTGTATCGCTTCCTAAAAATTTCCTTAAGACCGACGACGCTATTCATAGATAACTTAAAATCAACTTTAAGTCGACTTTGTCTTAAAGTTGATTTTAAGTTATTCATAAAGCAATTACAGTTGACCCTAACGGTGAAAGTTGACTTTAACTTTGAAACAGACTTTCGCTATCTTTAAGTATACTTCAGTTTCAGAGTGTTGTGTAAAATTCATTTCATTTTTAAGAAGTTTCATTAAATAAAATAATAGGAGTGTTACAAAATTGAAGCAAAGATGGATATCGATATTGATGAAAGAATCGTAGAAGATATACTTTTCATTAATGATGTAAACAATTTCCGACGTCAAAAATATATAATTCTCTAATAAACCCTTTTGAAATGTTTGACACACAATTGTTCTCACTGTACAGATTTAATTAGGAATCTGTACATTATATAATAAACTTTGTAAAAAACAATCTACCGGAAAGAATGAATAACAGAAGATTACCTGTTGATGATTCTTTGATGGTGCTTATTACCTTACATTTTTTTGGAAGAAACACTCATGAAGAGGACTCAAGTATGAAATTAGAATTTTGATATACAGATTTACTTTATTACAATAGGTACGGGCAGGGCCGCATTTATACTTTGGGAGGCCCTAGGCGCAAAATCATTATGAGGCCCCAAAGTCTGTTTCAGTTAACATAATATATATTGGACCTACATATGCATTTTTTTAGTTTATTGAAAACAATTGTCGACATTTCCATAACATAAAAATAACACTACATTGGTATTTAAAGAACCATTTTGTTTTCTGGCTTTTGTTCTAGCAATTATGTCTATAATGTCATCATAATTAATCGAGTCCATTACATCTGATTCAATCACTGACATATATAATTTTTGGGCTATATATTAACATACACTTATTAATATAGGCGAGATTTTTTAATGTCATTTATGTACATCTGAAGGAAATCTAACTATCATTCATAATAAATGATACAGGATAATATTTAACTATCAATCGTGAACAATAATAAATTTGAGCCATCATTCAAGAAGAACGATAAAATCCAACCATCTCTTATGATAAGTTATAAAATCCAGGAATCTCAACGCCTGCCTCCTGGAAGGTGGGTTATATTTCGTCTATGGAGGAAAGAAACTATGCTAATGACGATTGCCAATTGCAAATTTGAACTTCTAAAATGGATTGGAAGAAGCGTTTCGTATTGGCAGAAAACTTAATACTCTTCAGTACGGCTAAGTTTCTACCTGCTATTCTATGAATTTTCCACTGTTGTGTATATTAGCTGCTGTTGCTCTTGTGCAAAACTAGTAATATTTGGAGTTCCACCACTAGATTAGTTGGCATTATAACTACTAAAGTCCTGCTGCCGTTACTATTCTTGTACCGTCACTATTTGCATTGTTAGTTCTACTATCCCTTGTATCGTTACTAATACTGTTAACAATACCATTCACACTTCCCCATACAAACAAGTTGCTTTGTAAATAATTTTTTATTCGTTTCAACACCGAAAACTATTCAGTACTTGCATTAGAAATAGGCATCGTCAAAACTATTTTTAAAATTGTTTTTACATTCGGAAAAGTATCCCTTAACCCATTCTTTATAAATTTATACGTATTTTTAATTAAAAAGTTTTCTTCAATAAATTTTTCTGAGTCAATAACAGTACCATAAGTTGAATAAAATTTTCGTAATAACCTATTTGTCTTGATTTATATGTTTTTCAAAAAAAAAAAATCATACGTTTCTAAATGTCTGAAGTTATTTCCAAGATTACTTTTCGCAAATGACATTAAAAATATTAACAATAAAATTTTCCTTGCCATGAAATATAATCTCATCGTTAGATTTTGAACTTCTTCAGACATTTTTTTCATTTTCTCAATCTTTTCTTCTCTCCTCGAAATTTTGTTTAATCTGTTAATAAGTTCGCTTCTTCATTTAAAACAGCAAAATTATTTCTTATATTTAAAATAAAATCAACTAAAGACTGTAACAAATTTTTAGCTTGCAACAAATAAATAAATAATATGTTAGCAGAACTTATGAAGGCGCAGGCGCACTCATGTACGATATTTGCGCATTTCCACATTTCTGTTTATTATCATACCCGTATATTCTAAGCAAAGAACAATATATATGTATGTATACATATTATATGTATTTCAAATGGAGGTAAATTTTCAGTAGGCTCTAGTTTTTAAATTATAATTTTAGCATTTTTTTTATATTGTTGTTTTCGAGAAGTGAGGTTTTAAAATGTGGCCCCCATAGAGAGTGAGGCCCAGCTTGCGCCTAGTGCGCCTTATGGTAAATGCGGGCCTGGGTACGGGTTTCTTTTGATAGCATCTCTTCATGGAATATCTCAAGCTACAATTAGTAGGATAATCAAATGTGTAAGTTCAACAGTGGCACTACTTCTACCACAATTCATAAAATTTTATGAAAGCCTTGACGAAATAACAGAAGTCAAAAATAATTTTTATTCCGAGGCTGCATTAAAAACAAAATTGGAAAGAATAAACATTGGTCTTTTACTTGAGAAATTTTTGTTTCCCCAATGGGACATTTTTATTTCCCCTATTTGTTACCATATGCGTGTTTTAAAGTATACTTCAAATTCATCTATGCGTAAGAATTATCTTAATGTCGACTTTAAATATGTAGTTTTCTTTTAGCAAAGTACGCCTTAGTGTTTGTCTATGAACAGAGCGCCGATGACTACTTAAAAATAGGCTCGACTAAACTGGGACAGACAATTGCACCGTTTCGATCCGATACGTACAAATCTCAAATTTGCTTATATGAGACCAACGTGCAATTGGACACATTACACCGAAACGGATCGAAATGGATCGCATCGCAACGGAGAAGTTAGGCAACAAAAAAAAAATGTTGTCATGGATAGATGTAAAGCGAAAACGTAAAATCTGGCAAAATTTTAAAGTCAAGTCATCGAAACCGAACGGAACAATTGTTCTTTCTTATGCATCCGCTGGATCGAAATGGGTTGGATAGAATCGGATCGAAACGTCGGAACTGTGTTTGGCACTTAAGATAGGATAATACTAAGTTGGCTATACACTTTTGGCTTTATTGAAAAAACTCTCGCGTATTATGATATAGCCTAATACAAAGTTGTGCAAGCGATTGTCTTCACCTAACAGACAAAAATAATTATAAATTATCTCCCCGGGAAATTAATAAAATCATTATGTGTATGAATCCTGAAGCTAACCGAAAAGAAGAAAATCAATACCCTATATGTATATGTAACAGGTAAGTTTCGGTTGTTAGCTCCTGTTCACGTGCACGATACGATTCCGTACGATTTTTTAGTGGCGTCAATTTTGTGGTGGGGCAAAGAGATATTTGCGTGAAATTTACATATATTTATGCTTTTATATTTATATATTTACATATTATAGTAAATTTTGGCATCACTGCGAATGTTTAGCATCCGTTTACAAATGTAAACAAACATAAATGATGAGGTTAAGGTCTTGTTCACGAGCGCGATTTATCGCACGCAACAGAGTTCTGATTGGCTGCAGCAATGTGTCTGTCGCTGAGCATGCTTACTCTTTCTACGTTTCGTGCGATACAAAAATTTATTGCAGCTATGCTCTTAGTTTGATACGATTTTCACCTTAACCTCAATATTTATGTTTGTTTACATTTGTAATCGAATGCTAAAGATCTGCCGTGATTTCGAAAGTTATTATAATATGTAAATATATAAATATAAAAACATATCTGTAAATTTCACACTAACATCTCCTTGCTACCACAATACTAAATAAATTAAGTTGTAGCCCCTGTCAACATTGTGAACGTATCGCACGATAAAAACCAATCGGAAACAGAGATAGATCTATAGAAAGAGCTGGACGTCACTAAAATATCGCACGGTTTCGTATCGCGTTCGTGAACTGGGGTTAAGGTGAAAATCGCACCAAACTAAGAGCATTGCTGCGATAAATTTTTTGTATCGCTCGAAACATACAAAGAGTAAGCATGTTAAGCGACAACCATATTGCTGCAGCCAATCAGATCTCTGTCAGCACTCGTGAACAAGCCCTTGCATATGAAATTTCCGATTTTGCAGTCATTCTTAAAGTGACGCTTGTAGTGAACAGCACTCTAGAAATAAATACAATCAAAGTTCATTTATCGTGGAAAAGGTAACCCTTCCTTTCTGTGAAAAATCTTCAAAGTGATTCGCACTATTTCCGTCTTTCTATCTCATACAGAAGATGTTGTCAACAAGGAATTTATAACGCATTTTCTTATTTTGTTAGATAATCAGCTTAATGGGAGGCCTCCTTTGACATACCGCTAATATCGTAACGGGGCGGTTTAAGAGGTTCCAGCTACGAGACTTTGGGGTACTTGGCAGCGTTGCCAACTGAATCTACCAGAAAAACTGAAAAAAAAGCTGAGAAGTTGCAAAAAAAACTGAGAAATGAAAAAACATAACTAAATCTTTATTAGTTATCATGAAAACGAAAACATAAATATAATCCAGTATATAAATTAAATAACAAAAAACAACGAGTTAACATTTAGATACATTCTTGTCTTTATAAAAAAAATAATAATAATAAAAAGTACAGCCTTATTTATTTCGTTTAAAATCATACATATTTTGATTTAATAGTTGGTACATATTTTTAGTTCCTTTCGCGTTAAATCAATCCATGTTCCTAAGTTTTAAGTAAGCTTTTGAATAAAGAATTCCACAGAGGGTATCTGTGCCGAGTTTATTTATTACTTTCGTTTTATTTGTGTTAATTGCTGAGAGTACCCTTTCTACATTAGCACAAGAATGAGGAAGGCATAACATTTCAAAAAAGAATTTACAAAGTTTAGGGAAAATTAAAGAATCACGTGTCTCTTAGACAGTGATAATTTTTTAAAGAACTCCTCATCCGTTAGATTTTTAAAAGGACTAAAATTAAAAACTCGCAGCTCTCTCCATTAATCATCTAACTTTTGTAGATCTGGGACTAAGTTTGGAAAGCTTTTGGCAAGACTATAAATACTTTCATTTTGTCCTTAATTTCTCTGAATTTATAATACTTAAACTCCTTAAGATAGGATCACTGAAGTCAAATCTTTGAAAAATTTGTGAAACTAATACTATATAAAATGCTAAGCAATTTTTATTAAATTCTTCTGTTCTTTCTGGTTTATTTATTGTATTTAAAATAGATTGCACACGACTGAGAATATGAAACGACCACCCACACCATAAACTGTTAAGGGTGTTCAATAATTGGTTCATTCATTTACAATTTTAATAAAAGCTTTAAAGGACAGCATAAGAAAAACTGAAAAACAGCAAATTTAATCTGAAAAGTGAATATTTTAGGCTAAAAACTAAAAAAACTGAGAATTTCATGGTAAAAACTGAGTTCCAGATAAAAAAACTGAGTTTCTCAGCAAAAACTGAACAGTTGGCAATGGTGGTACTTAGCACTACAGCTTAATGTACCTATGGAGACAAAAAAATGGTCACCAAGATGAAATTGGTATTATGAAGAAAGTGTACAAATGGATGCCTCTGCAAATATTCTTCCACGCGTGGAAGTTGTAGCGTTTTTGGTTAACAGGAATAAAATTGATTCATTTTTGCATCGCATTGTGACATATGATGAAAAATGGATGCTTTATGACAGTCGTTAGAAGACAGGAAGGTTAGTTGGATGCAGATGAACCCGCAATACAGGCTCGCGAAGCATGTCTTCATCATAGAAAGGGTACGGCGCCAATGTGGTGGATTACTACTGAAGGAGTGGCGTATTATTTAGTTTTGTGACCTGGGCAAATAATCACCGCGGTGTCATATTGTAGGTAAATTTAAGAAATACATCGGAAAACGCTAAAGAAGTATTCTTCATTAGTGAATAGATATGGCCTCATATTCTTACAAGATACCGCTAGTCCACGTATTTTTCAAACGACTGTACACAGACTATCAGAGTAGGGATATGAATCACTGCCTTATCTTCTCACTTTCTTGACCTATTGCCTACAGATTATCAGGAGTTTAGACAATCACTTACGAAATAAGCAGTTCCAAGGCGGTGTTGCGGTTATTTTGGCTCTTAATGCATTTTTGCAGCAGAAAAACAAGGACTTTTACAAATGTGGATTATTTACTTTAGAAAGTCGTTGGAGACAAACCTTAGAAGCAAATGAAAACAATTTCATTGAGTAAGTTACTAAACAGCAATTTCTGCTCTAAATTTGGTACCTAAAAATTAGAAATTTCACATATGAAATTTGAAAATTTTTCGGTACAAAATATTTTTTTATAGGGTAAACACGATTAGACATTTCAGACCATAAATAAACCTCACATAGTTATCGGGTTCCAGTTAATTCCCTTAGAAAATATAAATACATTGATATATGAAATACGATAAGATTAATGTAAAGATTTTAAGGTATGATCACCGCGATTCCCGTTTTCATCGAAATACAAAATTTACGTTGGAAGTAAAGTTATGGCGACCCACTTGCAAATGGAATGCTTGGAAGTATAAAATAAATGAAAAACGATTGTAATTTTGAGTCTTTAAGTTTATAAATTTCAACATTGACGTACCTGTTCATTTATCCAATAATGCAATGCAATACTGATGGAATTGTTTTTAGAAAGAGTACTTCACCTCCAAAAAATTAATAGCCCAATGTTATGAAAATAAATTAAAATTGAGAACTGAAGTCTCTTATGAGTACATACTCAGTCGTTTTCAGCAAAATTATTTGTAAAATATTTCACACTAAAATGCGCTCTAAAGTTAATGAACTTTATAGTTTTGTAATCGAGATTGAATATACTACTATTTTTCTTACAGAAAATTGGTTAAATCCTGCCATAGTGCCATCTGAATATGGACATTAATAAAACTTACAATGTGTATCTTAGATATCTTTGAGAGCATATTATCATTAAATTTACAATACCTAACTAAATTTTTCTCATAATCTTATAGGTAAAATCTTAGACATGATTTTTGTTGATAAATTTATACAGGTCTGTTAAAGTTGCCTATAAAAATTGTATTAGATTTGAAATTTTATGCTTTTTGTAAATTGCATTATTTTGAAGTTGATTTGGTATTTAATTTTACTCCAGCTAATTTTGATGAGTTCAATGATAGCTTAATTTGATGGTCTTAATTTATTAGAAATATTTTTAAAAATATTTTTTCTTTTTTCATTTTTATGATAATGCATTTACTCTTCAAGTTGCAAAGAAAAGTCTTTGAAAGGAATTCATTCTAAACGGCTTACTAGAGAACTGATTAATTCTTAGAAGTAGCAGAATGAATCCAATGAACTAATTATAAAAGACTGAAACAGGAAGTATCATTTTTATATTGTTATTTTTATAGAAAATATTTGAATTTTTAAGAATCCGATATTAAATCTGATAGTCGCGCTTTCTGGTCTTACATAAATATGTTCAGGAAGTCATCAGGAATTATAGTCAAGTTATGGTTATTTATAGTCGTAGACTTGAAGGCCCTAGATTCTTAGCTTTATTTGCAATGTTTATGCTGATTTGTACCGCATGAATCCTTTGCTAATCATTTTAATAATTTTTATTATAATCTCTTTAAAAGAAGCCTTTAAGTATTATTTTAAAAAACTTGCTTCTTGATAACTGGAAGCTTTCCAAAATCATACAAGTATTAAAATGAATAAAAGAGAATAAATAAACAGTATCAACATATAACATTTTTTCGATTGTATCGTCAAGAAAAAAATCTGTAGTAACAAACCCTGTTTCTTTTTCTACATTTGTTTAAAATTTTATTGAGGATGCTCATTTTCCTCAACTGTAAAGACATTTTTTGCTTACCTTGAATGCTCAGTTTCCTTCATGAGCCCCAAATTTCATTTGGTATTTTCTACTTAATAATTAATAATGCGTACAGTTTCAATGTCTAATATAAATGAAATTTAGAAACAGAAATACCATAAATTTATCCTTAACCGTATACAGATACAAGCAGTTCAGAAAATACCATGGCACTTAATCTTTGACTTAAACTCTAAATATAACTGGAAATAACGGTTAAAGCATCAGCTGTCACTCAAATTTACGCACCCAAAAGTCATCCTAAATACAATGAGACGTTCTCGTTTCGTTCTTTATACGAACAATTTTAAGATAACTTCCATAAAAGCTTGGAAGAAATTTAAGATAAGTAGAATTCTGGGGGTGGATTTCAATTTATTCTGTAATTCATTTTAATATCATGCATTAAAGAGATTATCCTACTTTGACTTTTCCTTGAAGTTCACCTTTACCTTCTTATAAAATAATAAAAAAAAAAAAAAAATTTGATTCGAGAATACTGATTAAATATTTATTGTATGTTCTTGAGCATGTCACGATTGTTCCCCAAATGAAATTCAACTGTAGCCTCTTGGTAACTAAATATTTGCAATTGATTTTAGCCCTATTGTCTCCAGCACAAGTGAATGAAACATGAAAGAAAGCTGGGAGTTTATCAGCGTTACGGTCCATGCAGATGAAGATTTTAAAGACCATGATTTATTTGGTAAATCTGAATGCCTTAGGGTAATTAAATCTATTAAAGATCCTAATTAAACCAACAGTAGAGACTTAATAATTTTAAAATCAATTAAAAACACAGTCTCCAACAATAATTTAATTGCCAGTAAAGCAGATAAAGGAAACTCTTTTACCGTTATTGATATTGTTGATTATATTAAGAAAATGGATGATTGTTTAGCATCAATGAGTGTGGAAGAAATTAATACAGACTAACAATCAAATTTACCAGAGATATTTTTAGCGCAATTAATAGCTCAACCCTTCTATAATGTTTCAGTCAGACGAAATGCCTCTGCTTCTTTAAAATTTGTTTTAATTTTGTTTAACATAATTATACGTTCAGTGGAGTAGTTAATCAAGTATTTTTTTCTAAAAAATATCAAGATGTCAAACATAAAATACTACCACCAAGTGCCAACAGTGCATACAATTAATCACAATAAAAGAAAAGTTGTTCAGCCCATAGTTAGATCGATTAAAGTCTATTAATTAAGTGGTTTATTATAACTCTTTCCACAAGGTCTACTACACTTGAAAAACTAAACCAAAGCTAATAAAACTAATGGATATAATTAATAAATTACCATTAATAAAGGACGAATTTAATTTTCTATAATAATTCAAATTGAATCCAAATGAAACAAATCAATATTTGGCGCTTAATCGAATTCGCTTTCAATTTTATTTAGGTTTGGGATTGAGTAATTTTAATTTCAGTCGAAACCTGATTACGAGACTTTATTCCAGTCGACACCAAGAATAAAGTGAGGTTACTAAATCTTGTTGCAGTCGATACCCAGAACAAGAGACTTTATTTCAGTTGATCTTTAAAAAGTGTATGTTCGTGTGAACGTTAATATGTTTCTTACTGCAAATCATGCTCACAGCAAGGAACTTAATTTTAACCGATACCCAAAATAAAGTTTAATTATTAGTACAAAACTTACTGCAGTCGATATCTACAGTAAGAGACTTAAACCAGTGTAATTAGGAGTAATTGCTTTAGTTACCCGGAGCAATTAATTGCGTCGTCAAGTTGATACGTGTGCTGCCAAACTGGAAAAGAAATCGTGACAAAGAGTTTTTTTTTCAGCAATTTCTTTATTTGACCAAATTACTGATAGTGTGTGCAGTTCTGCTATTCTTAATAGAGAGATTTACTTTGAAAATAAATTTATAGAGAATTAAGTCAATAAGAAATTGACCAAGTTTTGCTGTCAAATTAAAGAAATTTCTTTTTTAAAAACATTTTTATTTGTTGGAGTTTTTTTTTTTTTTCAATCAATTCGAGCTGCGGTTTTGGCTGCAAAACTTGGTTAATTCAAATTAACTTAATTCTTTATGAATTTATTTTCATAGTTAATCTCTCTATGCAATGCTAGCCTCGCAAAGGGCTAATCTTGCTAAGTGATCAAGTAAATACTTAGTATTTCGCGTCATATATATGGGGTCAGCTTGGTTATAAACTTTGGCGTATTCAGCAAGAAGGAACCAAGCCGCATTGATTTTCTAACGAACTTAACTAATTACAGCTCTCACGATTTTCTAAGACTAACTTATTTGAGTTTATTTTAGTTAATGTTGTGTCTCAATCCAAAATAAATAGGTCTGACCTGGCGAGTATATATATAGCAAGATATCATCAGCGTAGTGTAGGGTTTAAATGTTTGGTGAAATAGCGTTTAGTGACGGGAAGTTTGAGCCATATATATGATACATTTATGGTGTTTGGGCAGAAGTATATACATAACTCTAAAAATGGCGTTTTTGAGTTATGTATATTAAAGTGTTTGAAAAAAATTCTCTGTCGTTTTGTACTAACTATGTATATAACTGTACTCCATTCAAAATGATTAAAATAATGGGTTCAAATTTCAAAGCTCCATACAAATGGGTGGATTTTCAAAACTTCAAATACCCAAGTACATGCTTGGACTTATGTACTTTTGATCTTGGGGGTGGAAATGAAAAATATTTTTAATATCGTGGATTAAGCTTTCAACCCAGACTTTGTCAAAAACCTTTTCTGTGTAAAGTAAGCAAGCTATTGTTGGCGTTTCCATATCATATTTAATTGGTGCGAAATATTGGTTTTAAATTTATAGATTGCATGGGTACCTCCTGCTACCGAAAAATCCGTCAAATTCGAATATGTTTATCAGGGATAATGTTGTGCTCTTCACATTAGTCAAGGATTTTTTCCTTAAGAAAACACTCAAATAATTTTCCGATTGCTGGAAATAGTAAGATTAGTCTACAGAAAACGTGACAAGTAAGATTGAGGATTATTTAGCCATCGAATTGCACACCATACCAAATTGCTTAAAGAAAATTTAATACAATATACGGAAAATATCTTTGACTGTATTTTGTCGCAATTGTATCCGAATTCATTTATTATTGAGAACAAAATAAGTTGCATACCTCCATGTAATATTTTTGAATGATAATAATAACAATTATTGATCTATCTAATTACTTTCTTTGGCACTTGCGCACATTCATAGCTTCTGACTTATGTAAGGCATAGTGATTTGTATAGATGTGTTTAGTGGTGCGCTATTGCTGCTTGCGTAAAGCGCTCAAGTCTCTTTAAGAACAAAAATGGAAGTATCTGGATCTATAAATACTGGTACCATTTTTGAGGGAACGTTAACCAATGCTGTGGCACGCAGTGTATGTACTGTACTTAGTTATTGATTTGCGCGCATTGTGTGGATGGATTGGATGTGGTGGGTCAATTACAAATTTGGACTTACATGAATGAGTTTTTGGGTAATTTGATTGAACACTGCGGATCTTCGAAGCAATGGTGCTTCCCTCCACATCGCTGGCATGTAAATTTACATGAGCAAAATTTCGCATTGTGGCCTTTTGAGAGGCAGTAATTGCACAAATGATTTGACTTAACCATTTTACATTACGTATTTTGGGTGAACGTTCAGCCTCAGTTTTTCAAATTTTGGGCATTTGTTTAATCGTGGCTGCGCTTTGCACATTGTATATCTTTCACCAGATGATGTAAAATGGGTTAATGTTTTTGGAATTTGTGCAGTTTTATTTATAGCGTACGCTTTTCTCTCTGATATTGCTTCTAGAGTTCGGGTACGGCCCCATCCGTATTATGATATTTGAATACAACCACTAGTCGTAGGTAAAGGGTTTTCCAATAAGGTGTTATTTTAATTAGCCCGCTATTTCGGTAGATGTCACTTTTGGAGCTGTCATTTTTTGACATTTGACAAGTAGAGACTACGCCATTAATAAAAATGGAACGACACACGATTCAACAACGCACTGAAATTATTAAAATTCACTATAAAAATGGTGAAAATGTGGCAGAGACGGTTCGTAAAACTCGAACATTTTTGGGTCGTCGTGAAGCACCTTGTCGGACCGCAATACAGAAATTAAAAATTCGAGCTGTCGGGACAAGTTAGTGATGTGAAGAATAAAACCCGTGCACGTCGCTCAAGAACAGCCGAGAATATTGCTGCTGTAGCCGAAAGTGTTGAAGAAAAACCAGGTTTGTCCATTCCTCGTAGTTCTTTGGAATTAGGCATTCCACAAACGTCATTAAACCCTATTTTGCATAAAGATTTGGGTCTTAAGGCTTATAAAGTTCAGTTAACACAAGAACTCAAGCCGGCCGATCATCAACAACGTCGAGTCTTTGCTGATTGGGTCCTTGAAATGCATGAAAATGATCCGGAATTCCATCGAAAACTCATCTTGAGTGATGAGGCCCATTTTCACCTCGATGGCTTCGTCAACAAGCAAAATTGTCACATCTGGGGCTCGGAAAACCCAAGAGTTATTGTTGAAAAGCCTCTTTATCCTCAACGTGTGACTGTTTGGTGCGGTTTATGGTCCCGCGGGGTCATTGGACCTTACTTTTTCGAAAAGAGGCTGGAGCAACAGTTACGGTGAATGGATTGCGCTATCGACAGATGATTAATGATTTTTTACCGGAATTGGATGGTATTGATCTGGACAACGTTTACTTTCAACAAGACGGCGCTACGTGCCATACAAGCAACGAAACCATTGATCTTTTACGGGAAAAGTTTCCGGACCGTGTTATCTTTCGAAGAGGTGATCACAATTGGCCACCGAGATCTTGTGACTTAACACCTTGCGACTTCTTCCTTTGGGGCCACGTGAAATAGAAGGTCTACGCCAACAGCCCAGCGTCGATTCAAGACCTCAAAGATGGAATTCGTGAGCATCGTGAGCATATCGAGGACATATGTAGGGCAGCCACTTTGCAATTTGGTTATGGAAAATTTCATGAAAAGGATATGGTCCTGTAGGCGTGGTCGTGGTGGTCATTTGGCTGATGTTATTCTCCATTATTAACGGCATACCTCCCTCTTTATAATGAAGTAAAGATCCGATCATTTATCTCAAAAAATGGCATTTTTCTTTGAATATCAAAATAACACTTCTTATTAGAAAACCCTTTATAAGTAAAGGAGTAAGCTTTTTATTACTCGCTATTTATACCCTAGATGAAACATAGGGGTATACTAAGTTTCTCATTCCGTTTGTAACACCTCGAAATAATGAAGGTAGAGCAAAAATGGATTAAATAGGGCAACTCCTTCTTAGTGTTGCCATATAAAAATTTAGATGTGAAAACGATAAGTCTAAAACATTTTTATTGTACTAAAAACTTCTTCAGAATACGAAATCTTATAAAATTGGTTATAATCATTTTTTCTGCCCGACAAACCGTTCTAGAAAAACACGAAGAAAAATGTAAAACATTAAGTGTTTAGGCTTATAAAAGCTCTTTTTATGGCTTGTAAGTTTTATAGTGTTATAGCAGCTCTACAACGAACCTCTTGGGACATTAAGTTTCAAAGGAGCTTCACAACAGACCTGCTTGGACTTTTATGTGCTATAATGTTTTAAAATAAACTTTTCGTGGTTCTTTAGGTGTTATAATATATAGTTTGGAAATGGTTGCCTTAGACGAGGCTATCTATGTTCATGGCTTAATTCAGTCAATTCTGAGATCTTCTAAGGTTTAAATATGGAAATAACCAAAAAGAATAAAATCTTTTTGATAAAACTAAGATGCCCATTGAAACATAATAGCCTCTAATAGCCGCCATAGAAGCGATATATTTTAGAGCACCTTCAGATACTCTTATGGTTACATTTAAAACCATGGGTATTATAATGGTTTCGCATAGTATACCTTTGGTTCCGTATAAAACTTTAAGTGCTATAAAAGTTTTGAATAATGATTTTAATTATAACTTTCGTTATATATTAAATAATTCAACGGGGCATTGTATAATTCGGACCTATCTCTGAAAACTGTCCATTAAATATAGACGCGCAGACAATTTTAAAGTATATATGAGCTTTTTGTAACTCGTATAGATACTTGTCTTATAATGCATTTAATTTTATTCATATCCAATTACTTGTATACAAATTGTACTACATACGTACTATTAGTATTGCATAAGTAAAGAAATCAGTGTAAATTTTTAATATACGAAGATATATACACAACAAAATATAGGTTCTTTAAGACGTCCGCATAGAAGTTCTTAATGCTTTAACGCTTATTGTGGCTCTTTATATAAGTGTTATAACAGTTCGTATGACCTAACTAAGTTAGTGCATTTACCTTTATAAGCTGTCTTGCAGGAACCCTTATAGAGCTTATAGAGGCTATACACAGGAGCCTTACAAATCCAAAATTAAAAAAATTTTAGTGCTATAAAGTGCCAAAATTCGCCTATATGGGGTTTATAAAAGCCACCTGTACGTTTCCGGCACCAAATCTTAAATACACTGGTGCTAGAAATGTATCTGAAATCCTTATAAGAATTAAATTGTTAGTTGGGAAGTGATCTAATATTTCAATAATTGAATTCAACAACTAGCAATAAAAATACAGAGAATTCCTTTAGTTAAGCTAGATGTCGCATGCAATACCAAAAAAGTATACAAAATTTATATGGTTGGGTGGGCCATTACAGAATGGACCACAATATTTGAAATAATGCATACGTCGAGTGATTCATATTTTTTCGTATATGAAGTGTTGAGGAAGTCGATCAAATGTATACAAAATTGCTAATATAAAAACATTTGCTTTCGGCACTCCCTAAAATATGTTATGGTACATTCCAGAATGCACTACTCATTTCACAATCTGTATACTCTATTCTAGTATGCCATGCAACATCTAGTACTTGTGCCATCTATGGTACTAATTTAGTAGTAGTATTAGTATTAGAGCTCTAATAAAATCAATATACAAACATTAGAATTAACATAAATAAACGTATTCTCATTTACACCCATCGTTGGACAACCCATTCACCCTGGCTTACTCTAGAGCTGACATGCAAGCTCGTCCAACCACGTCACAATTGTTCAATCGATAACCTCTCTGAAAAATGTACTGCTATAGATAACGTGCACTCGGTGTAAATCAGACAGTCTTCATTGGAAATTTTAATTTCCGTGAATAGGTACCTAGTTGCCACAAAAAATATTCCTGAGTCACTAAAATTATTATTTTCTACATAACTAATTGACTTCATTGGAATATCCGAATATCTGTTCATATATATGTATTAATCTCTAAAAGGGAATATCTGAAATGTTTACCCAAATATGAATATGGATTCCCAGTAAATAAAATTTATATTTTGTTCTTTGACTTTTCATTTTGAGGACTTAAGCCTTTACTGCTACTGAGGTATACGAAAGCTGGACATAGCAATCTGACGGCTGTGGTAATATTCCCTTACGTAAGTAACTATTGACTATTTGAAATAAATGAATCCGAAACCACAATGAAATTTCCCTCTAATTTTTGTCCAGAGTAATCTAATTCCTGCTTTTGTGCTGTGTGCAAAGTCTAATGAATGGGAACCCATCCTATATTTTCACCCAATGAGCTCGTATACATACTTTGATAGAATGTGCTTGCATATAGGTACATACATACATACACAATCAAGTACTTAACCATATCGGAAGGCTTATGGTTAGAAATAAACCGTGCAAGTTGTGCTCTATTTTGACTTTTAATTTGTTTTCGTTTATGGTATTTTGAATATTGTAATAAGATTTTGTGCTTTATATTAAACCAAAATTACTTTAAGATAACTTATAATTAAATAATAAACAATGGGCTAATGGATCGCACGTTATTTAGTTTAAATGCCCTAGTCTTAAGCAAATGTTTACTCTGTCTGCTGTAGGATTACCAATATGGTAAAATAAGATAAATTAATTTAAATGAGAATAAGTCCTGAAAAGTCTTGCATCGAAAAAGAAAATATAACGATAAGGAACTAAAATTAATTGTAATTATTTATTTAGGCTGAAAACAATGAGCCTGATCTATTCTAAAACAGGAAAATATGTTCACACTTTAACTTTTCTTAAAATAATTCATTTTGGAAAGTCGTAACAGCATTTTAGATTGAAATTCCAAGTTGCCCTCTTTTGCAGTTGGACGTTTTTATACTCTAGATGAAATCATAGGGTATTTTTTTAAAGGCAGGGATGAGAGATCCCAAGCACGGAGTCCAAAGCGGCCCATTATGCTATCCTGTTAGAAACTACATCACCAGAACCTTTCAGTCCTCTTAATGAAGCACATCAGTTCTTGGCAAGGAAGATTTTTCAGTTCATCTACAGATAGGAAGGAAAATCCTAGAGTATTCAGCCTGTTCCGTGCGAAGGCCGGACAAGCCTACAGAAAGTGTTCGGTTGTCTCAGGCTCTCCTTCCAGGCAGGCCAGACACTCAGAACTGTCAACAACTCCTATTCTTGTTAGATGAGCGTGAATCGAGCCGTGGACGTTGATGATGCCAACCGCAGTTCTACATTATTTCCCTCCCCGCCCCATGAGAAAACCAGAAATATTCCTACTGGGCCCAGTAGTTTTGTGCTCCTTGTAAGTACTCAGGTTCTCCCATCTCTGTTGATGCCTCCTATGAAGATCCGCTTTGATGAGAGACCCGATACTCGAGGTGGAAACGCTTACGGCGAGTTTCGGTCCGAAAAATGGAGAATAAGAATCAGAATCATAAGGTATACTAAGATTGTCATTCCATTTGTAACGCATAAAAATAATGCCGCTAAAGCCAAATGGATTGAACACCCACGCATTATATTAAAATATATTGCGATTTTCGCATGTCCGTCTGTCCGTCCGTTTGTGCGCACGATAACCCTAGAACGCGTGCATTTAGAATGCTGAATTTTTGCTCACCGGCATTAAAAAAAAGTATAGTTAAGTTCGAAAATGAGGCAAATCGGGCAACTCCTACAAAGCTTTCGTCTTTCATTAAATATTTAAATAGCTCCGGGAAATAACGACCAAAACCAATAAGTGAAATAAGACTCAAAAGTTCCATATAAATTTCAACGTGTGGAATAATGTCCACAATTTTTGGGTGTTATTTCACACTTTTGAGTTTAATTTCACTTATCGCTTTTGGGCCACGCGGAATGGGCGGGGTGGCGTTAGCAAGGGGTGCAGGCACCCCTTGTCAACGGCCTCCCGCACACTTCTCGCACCGCATTCTTACTTAAAATCAAATATCAATTTGCGGGCGCCCTGCATTTGACTTTTTTTACCCTCGTACACTTGTAGCCCCTCGGATACGTTTATTATTTTTCTTGAGCACGTGTACACTAATCAATATATCAAACTCCGCGCATTACCCTCACCTGCTCGGGGAAAAGCCAGTTTATTCTAAGCCTGGCAAGGAGCTATACTTATCGCCATATTGAAAGAAGAAAAGGAAGAACAAGAAAATGACGCATTTTACATCATTTCACTAGGCAGAATTCCAAAATGGAAAAATGCTGGCCCTTTTTCCTTAGGACGGAAGATAATGACGCAAAAGCTTCAATTTTTACAAAAAATTCAACATAAACCGTAGAAACCAAAGTATAGTGACCCACTGGGAAAAAGAGCGCTCTAAGTGCCCTCCTAAAGTGCTTCGCTGGAAGCTCATAGCGTTTCTTTTCCCTATCCCAGTCCATGAATTTTAATATAGGCATGTCCGCATAGGCAAGCGCTTCAATGCTGCTGCTAAGGTATCCAAATGATGTCCGAAGAAGTTTTTTGATTGTACTTTTCGAAAGCTGTAGCTATTTGGATAATCATCGCAGTGGTTCTTCCTTAATCTCTTAAGAGGCCTACAAGAGTGCTTCCAGAAAGCTGCATTGAAGTGCTTGCGCTTGTTTGTGATTATATGTGGTACTAAATTTTATGAAGTTGATTAAATATATTATAGCCAAAATTCTCCCGTACTGAAATTATTATAGATTTTGGCAAAAGAAGGAGTAGCAACTCTGTGGAAAGCTACCGGTTCACTCCACAGTGAACTTCACACTCAAAATAAAAAATGCGTTTTTTCGCATAATAGTGGAAAAATTCACAGTTTAAATTCATGGGAAATCACAGCCCTTGTTGCTTTTGTTCTGGAGCTCATCAAGTAATCTTCTATAGAGCTTCCAAGCAATTGCTTTGGATAGAGCGGTGAGTATTCTTCTAAAGAGCTGCCAACTGATGGCTAGAGAACCGTTTAAATTGTGCTCCTTGCAGAAGAGCCGGTTTTTCGTCCCAATAGGGAGCGATAGAATGACCTAATGTATGCGTTTCGTTGTAAATGATGAAAGGGGCACCGAAAACCTGAATTGCTTTATGATTTGAATACTGAGTTGAGTTAAAAATGTGTGATTGAATGCGCTGGAGTATGTCACATAATGAATCATAGTTCGATTTTTGTCTGCGGCATTTTGACTACATATTATATAACAATCTTTTATTTTTTCATATTTGGCTTTCGATTTTCATTAGAAGAAAGTAAAAAGTTTGCCTTTTATTGCTTTACTAATTAGAATAGTGAAAAAGAAAAGAACCTACGATAAAAATGTAATTAAATAAGGAAATAAGTAAAATCCCAAGCATCCTTAACCTCCGTAAGGGCTTTCAGCAGCACACGGTTAGTGGGAGTGTGTTAATAACTCTGCTTATATTAAAGTAGTTAGAAGTAGTTATATATGTAATTAGGAAAAAAACCATGTGCATACTCCATTCCAAAAGGTCAAGGCACAGAGTTTGCTTCATTCGATCCACTTAGCGTTCTAATGCCGAGTGATATTTAATAACAATGATTGCAAATTAGAAGTCAGATCGCTCTTTCCGTCGTGAGCAGTGCGCTTGTTAGAAGTACTGAGCGGAAGTGAATTTTTATAACTTAATAAATTAAATAATTTTCTCGCCATCATTAAAGCCCGAATGGGCAAATGTACCCATCTCCTGATGGATGGATAATAATAGAGTAAGATTTTCCAGCTTCATTCCTGTGTGTTTTTTCTGAAGGGGTCTTTACTTACTATGGCTACCCAAACTCGAAGGCGTATATCGCAGCTACTGATATCAATTCGTAAAAATGAAATAAAAAAAAATGCAATCCTCACATGAAGATATCACCATCATGTGCCTAATTAAGGTGAGGGGAGTCTCCCTAAGTTTAATGAACTGATTGTAGATTATTAAATTATATGTATATGGTATTTTGAATTGCATGGCATTATTTGTAAGTAATTAGATAACATTTAGTGCTGATTATTAATATTAGAAAAAATTTCATATTGATTGGTCTGTAGTTAAATAAATTTATTTATATAGTTAGTAGGTTCTTATAGATTAAATTTGCAAATTTGGTTTGAAGAATTTAGAAAGGATCCTTTTGAAAATATCCTATAGCTTTTGACAATAATAATTGAAGAATTTGTATATTAAGCGACTTTAATTATTAATAGAAATCATAGGTATTGAAAGCTTACCACATGAGCACAATGCGGTAAGTAAATTCACTGGCATGGCATACCTAAAAATTCACCCATGAAAAATAAAATCAGCGGTAAACACCAAAATACTACACAAATTCGACCTTCCCGATATTTGTTATACTGGCTACCAGATTAGCACCTATACGAAGTGTTCCAAACACAGTAAACTGGCCTTTATAAAATTGACCCCGAAAAACCAAAACTAAACAAACAAATAAAAAAAAGAGCGAAAAAAAAAGGGGAAATATAAAATCCTTTATAAATAATTAATCCATTCAAAGACTTGTGAAAATCTCATATTTCGGGTTTACTATACGAATATGGGGAAAATTCTACAAACTAGGTATGTGAAAGGGACAGTCCGATTTCTAACAAAACGAAATTAGGCAACGCTTGGATGATTGCATCAATAAAAAGGTGTGGACTTATAATTGCAAGCCATTAAATACAAAGTTTTCGTGCAGTGAAATTGGAAGTCAACCAAGAAGAACATCGTAAATAAATTGTTTCCACATATGTAGAAAATCCGAATATGTCTCAAAGAGGCTTAGCTGAAGAGTTGAAAATCCCGAAGACGACCATTCAGAATGTTCTCAGTAAATTTCTGGATACTTGTAGGGTCCAGAGAAAGTCGGGATCAGGATAAGAATCAGGTTCGGACCAAAAATTAGCCAAGGAAGTGGTAGACTACTTTAAACGAACCCACTTGTCGTTGAAAGATATGTTTGACAAGGTTGGAACGTCATCTGATATGGTCCATCTCATAAAAGAAGAGAAGACGTACAAAGTTTTCATCTTCAGAAAATACTGAACATAACATCAGAAAAAAACCAAGTTGTAAAATTCAGTAGCCGGATTTTGTATGAAGATTTCCTAATGAAATTCAACTGCTGTGTTATGGATGGTGAAACTTAGGCCAAAGCAGACTTCAATCAGCTTCCAAGGCAGGAATTTTATGTGTCAAAAAAGAGGGACGACGCAGATTCCAAGTTTTTGAATCGTCGGTATACTAAGTTTCCCGGTAAATACTTAATTAGGCAAGCCATATGTATGTGGGGCCAGAAATCATCACATTTCGTGATAACATTCACAATCAACGCGGATGTGTACGTTAAAGAGTGTCTTCAGAAGCGACTTGTTTCATTTTTTGTAAAGCATGATCAGCTTTTGTCTGGCGAAATTTAGCGACTTGCCACTACGACAGAAAATTGTGAGATTCCTACGATGTCCAATGCATACCCGTAGTACCCAAAGAAGCGAATCCTTCAAATTGTCCAGAACTAAGGCCAATCGAAAAATATTGGGCTAATATTAATTGAAAATTAAAAAAAAAAAAAAACACTCCTCTAACACAAAAACTTTTAAGAGGCAGTACAAAAGAGCGATACTGTCTCTGTACAAAATTTAATGAAGAACATAAAGCAAAAAGTTCCACGTAGTAATTATACATATTAATTCAGATGATTAAGTAATAGTTTAATTAAAATTATTTGATAAGAAATAAAAACGCGGTTTCTTGTTGATTTCATCATTCATAGGTGGTCGGTTTTTTTTTCTGAAACAGTCCTTATTTCAGAAATTAACGATTCCGAAGCACTGTGCGCCGCCTCATGCTAAAAGGGTGAAAGAAAGGAGTAAATTAAGTTCATAATTAGCAAAAATAGGCTTGTTATGAAAGTTGGTGTATTATTTTGTTAATTTTATCACTCTAAATTTCGTGAAGCGCTGTAAACCACACGTTTTTCCTCACACCATTTTTTTTTAAGTAAGAAAAGATGGGCACAATTATTCTGCGGAGGTCATTCCTCGGCAGAATAATTTTGCCTTGTGTCTTGTAAAGGAATGAGAAAGAGAAGAAGGGAAGATCTGAAATGAGTTGTTCTTGCATAATCTAGAGTTCGCTAACGAAACTTCAATTTATTTCTTAAATTCTTCCTCGAAACCAACAACTGTATATATTCGACACTGCGAATAGGGATGCACACGATATATCGATACATTGAATCTGATGTCTTTACATCGATTTTCGTCTTCGAAACATCGCCAACATCGATATTTTATATTCTATATATCGATAAATGGTATGCCATTTAAATTTTTGAACTAACAGCTAATTGCAGTGGAAGAGTAGCTCGAGGGTTAAGAATTTGTGGACTCACAATAACACAACATATGAATTGCATGCTTTGACATCCTGCTTGATCTTCATCATATGCGATACACGTGAATCATCAGATAATACGTTGCAAATATTGGTAAATAAAGACGGAGTGTCGACACACGTTCAGCTCTTCAACTTTATAACTACGAGTGAAATGGAGAATAATTGTTCCCACTAGGCTTTTCAGATTTTAGCGAAATTACTTTTCCCTAAGTTGTTTACACTAAGAACATTCTATTTTTTCCACCGAATACTTTTTATTATTTTAAATATTTATTTATTATTTTTTTATTTATTTCTAAACATTTATGATGTGATTATTTATGCGAAATACTTCGAATATTTCGAATATACAATGATTACGTCTCTGCAGTTTTACATAAAATGTTATTGGAATAGATGTTTCTTTTCTTAATGTAAAAATGTTTATTTTTTAGAATTATGTTTGATTTTTAAAGTAGCCACCAATTCCCTTTCAACGAGTAAACCCGTTCTCTTACAGGAGCACGTTTCCTTATAGCTTCCGTTAAAATCATTGTTCGATATCTTATTTTATAGGCAATAAACAACTCGATCTGTGGATCATCACCGAATTTTTAAAAACGTTTAAATTTTTCGAGAAGGAGAAACGGAAGGGCAAATATCAGAGATATCTCAGTATCTTAAAAGTCCAATCACAGGAAACCTGGCAGATAAGCCTCTAGTTTCGAGGCAAAATACAAAGGAAACCAATCCTAATTTCGCAAAAGTAGCACCAAAATGTTTGTCCATCGTAGCAACCTCCATTTCATTAGAAATACTCTTCTCAAAGTCGGGTCAAATAATTTAGCAGCAGAGAAACCGAGTAAAGGGAGAGAAGTTGTCCAAACTTGCAATTATGAAAGTTATTCGGATAGTTGAAGTATTTTTCTCTAGTATGCTGATTCTGTTTGCTCTTTTTTTTCTAAAATTATGTAGGTACATATGTATGAACTACGATATTATTAGTATTAAGAACTATAAAAAGAAAATCTTAAATTAATTTGGTGTGTGATTTCCAGCAATTCTAACGTGATTTAAACTGAACATTGAAATCGATGGGATGCCTTTCATAACCACAAAGGTGTCAGCTAAAAATCTTAGTATCGTTAAATATTAAAAACAGTAGTCTCTGCATTGTTTTCGAATAATAACAAAATTAGAAATAGAAAATAGACCCATTAGCATTCATGTAGAAATGTATACAGCTGCAGTTGTTTCTATCCTGTTTGGAAAATAAATAGAATTGAATAGGCCAATTCATTTCTTGGGAAACACCCAATTGATGAAATATCTAGAGGATAATCTTATTAGCGACCGCAATTACTACCTTCGTGCTGGTCGCTCTATTGAAGATTTACTAACATTCCTTTCCGAACGTTGGAGCCAATGTCTCCATAATTTTGGTGTATCAGATTAGAGGTACCTCGAAGGCCTGCGATAGAGCCTGGCATTCTGCTCATTTACATTAATTTCAGGTCTTAGGTCGATATTCTCTATTCTTAAAAGTTTTGAAGTCTTTCAATCTCGGTTGTATTGGGCTAAGTTACTTCTGACCGTTTTAGAATCAATGCCGGTGTACCAGAAAGTTCTATCCTCTCTCCTTATCTCTTCATAATTTGTACAAATGATTAGCTAACTCTCACTTTCAATCTTATTTAAAGTTTTGCAGACGGCAGCATTCCCGATTTCGAATATCCGTTCGACTCAGTAGCTAATTCCCGCGGGAAAATTATAGTTGACAAACGAAGCCATATGTTTAGCTCATTAGACAATGATCTTACAACAATACTTGCTTAAGGCAGAGCGAATGGGGTCTTGGTTAATGCTTCCAATACGTAATGTTATCTGCTATAATTAAAATGTACCAACAATCTTAGTTTTTTCGATCACATTTGTATATTGATAGAAATGCAATGAAATGCCCTAGTTTCATGCAAAGATGCAAGAAATATTTTACTTCATCAGATTTAGTGTAAATATATGAGCCTCCTGTCAGGCCTATATTTAAATATAACTAACAAGGATTATAAGTGATGACATAGCAATAGCAACTCTAGCTTGATCCCTTATAAAATTCTTCCTATGCGTACCACACGAGCTGTAATCCGATAATCCGAACTCACCCGCACAAAATCAAATTCGGCCGTATCGTGAAATTCTGCGAATCCTTTACAAGCAGAACATTACGAATGCGGATCGATTTACCGTACTCTGTTTTTACCTTCAGCTATAATGAGTCGCAAACATTTCAGCGTAATGCAGACCGTCACTTTCTTCACTCAACCTAATAAACCTCCATTACCTACATCTTCTTTCTTTTCGTTCCAAGATTGTGCTACGGCATCGCAGAGTATCCCTTGAGCTTTGGCAACAGATAAAAAAACTGCTTTTCCTATATAATAAGTGCTTTCTAATACAAACGCAGCTTCTTAGCCCCACAAGGATGAAAAGAGAAATGCAAATTTTTTCGGAAGTAATTATAGCAGGCTAATTGCTATCATTAAACGGATATTTCCTGATAATTGTTTCCTTCCTTTAGTTATTCTATTCACGAATTTTGCTTTCACCAAAACACCTACGAGAATGCGAATTTAAGACATTTAATGAAGCTTTCAATTAAGAGGTTAAATTAGAATTACACAAGCACTCAAAATCAGGTTGAACTACACAACCCGGCATACTTCATTAATGGGGCATGTGATTACTGGTTGTCCTGGAGAACATTTCAAGGTACGGAATTGAATATTTTAGGAAGGAAACACTTAAAGGATAAAAAATAAAAAATCTTAAACCACATCAAATGTTGATAAACAAAACCTTTGGAGAAATTTTTAGAACAAAAATTTCTTATGCTTACTCTCATAAGCTCCCCAGATCCCCTTTGTAATTGCAGCCATAAAATCAAGACGTAAATTAGGAAACACGCCATAAGATGTTCTTAATGATCTTCATTAAATGTTCTCAGAAAATGTCCTATCATTTACTAGCTATAAAACAGAACCGGAATATAAATTAGACTTAGTACTCCTAGGGGGAGGGTACATTTTGGTTGTACTTTGTGAAACTTTCACGTAATAAAAGATTGAAGAGAAGATTAGGGCAGCACTTCTGGTGCTGGACTGCAAAGTAAAATAATAATAACTCTAACCAAGTTTTTATTATTAACAATAACGAAGGGATGTTTTTTAGATTCAGGATTACAAGCTCTGCGGGCTTTTGTGAATCTATTTCATTTTGTTAAATTTGTTGGCTAAAAAGTGAATTTTAAATGACTTTAAGGCCATATAGTTAATCTGATATCGAGCAGGTTATTATATCAACATTCTTTATATTTTCTTTCCATCAACTGCTTTGCTTTAGCTCTGGTCTTCTTGATTACTGAAAGCCTTAAATTGTTTATTTGCTTTCCCCCATCTTCTACTTTATGAAAGTTCATTTTTAAAGCTTAAAGTTTTTTGTAGTTAAGTTTAAGGATTTTACTTCAACTCACTTTTAATTGAATTTGTGTAAGTGTATCAGTATGAGTGTGTGGAGAAGAACAAAATTTAATATCAATATTCATAATTTGCAAGCACTCGATATAACATGAGACCCTTCATCACAGAGTCGTGGGTTCCAACCCTCTCAAGTTTGGCCTAAAATTATTTTTTATTTGAACTTATAAAATAATAAATGAATGCAAATTATAATTTTCCGGAATCGAGCTTCATGTTGAATGCACATTTTTTTTTTAATTAAATAAATTAAAATTTTAATGAATAATTTCTTAACTTTCTCTTGAACTCTACTGAAAATTCCTTAATGAAATAATTTTAATTTTTTGAGAATAATCTATGACTAAAAAGAAAAACAATAAAATATAAGAAATTTTTTTAAAAAGACTTCAAATCAAAATCCGTATTAAAAAATAGAAAAGAATTGATCTCTTCACTTATTGAGTACATCACAAAAGATCTCCGGAGTTTCCCTCCATTTGGCATTAATTAAATTTTGAAATTATATTAATTATGTAATACATAAAAATTTAATTCATGCAAAATGACGGGAAACTCTAGACAACTTTTGTGATGTATTCATTAAGTGAAGGGAGAAATTATTTGTTATTTTTTAGTTGTTTTAAAAGTTTTCTTATATTTTGCTTTATTAGTTTTCTCATTTTCATTTAATTTTTATTTATTTAGTTTTAACTTTTAATCTTAAGCTAATTCTAATGATTTTGCTGTTTACTTTATAGTTTTACTATTTCGTAAATTCTTCTATTATGTATACACAACTTTTAGTCTTAGAGTATATCATTTCAAGGAATTATAATTCTGACACTATAAGTCAAAGATAGTCTGGGAGTGTCTGCAAACCCTTAAAAATTTATCTTGGAGAAACAAAGTTATCCTCATGTGGGTACCGGGACATGAGGGACATAAAGGCAATTAAATAGTTGACGCTCTAGCCAAAAGAGGAGTGGGACGGAGCAAAGCCATTTTGTGGTACTTCAAAGTGTTACCGCAGGACTACGGTAAACAGGTGGAAGAACAAAAAATCAAAAATCCCTTTATTGCAAAAGACTATAAGGACTTCGTCAGGATGCTTACAAAACCTCAGAACACCTGCTCTGCAATTGCAAATATTGGCTAGGCGGAGATTACTTCACCTTGAACATGCTATTCCTCCACCAAACTACGCGTGGAATCGCAATCTGGACTTTATTAGCAGTCTCACAATAGGTCGCAGTTAATGCGAAGCTAACGGCTGCACATCCCCCCACAAATCTAGTATAGTCTAATTATAATCCTGATCCCGCCGTGCTTTCTTTAAGTTGGGAGCACAGCGACGAAATGAAATGAAAGTATTCTCGAGTAGTTAGCATATAAAAACTTTGTAATTAACGGTCTATACTTAATATCTGTTTTGGGGTTCCGCACCTTAAAAGGAAAAAAACGCAACCTTTATAAGATCGTTCCAGCGTCCGTCTGTCTGTCAGCGACGTGGTGCAGGAATTTGAAATTTGGCAGAATGTTGGATCTTCACGATGCGCATATATTTCGACAGTCAAAGATTATGAAATAATATTTGTAAATAACTTTTATATATATACTTACTCGCAGACACCTGACTAAATAACTTTGTCTGTATTGGCGAGGTTCGTGACGTGACGTAAAGGTAGTAAACGTGGATGGATTAACCTGGAATTTTTGATTTAGAATGAGTGAATGGGGAGCTTTCCCATGGTGTAAAAAATTACAGGGGTTTTGGGGTGGGGATGGTAACTACACCCCTTGAGGTTGACCAATTTGGGCCGTGTGTGATATTAAATTGAAGCTCTGCTAAGTGCTATTAAATGGCATTTTGCTTTTCTTCTGTAGGAAACTTTACAACTGACTCTTCTCACCAGAATATAGTTAAAATGTGTGATTTTCGAATTTGGGTACAGACGGCGGTATAGGTTGGTGCGGGGGGATGATTTTTCTTTTAAAAGATTTAGCGTAATGTTTTAAATATTTCCTGGAAACATTTCAATTTCCTATGTTAACCTGTTATATGCCATTTGTTGTGAAATAAGTTTTTCCAGATTTTTCATGTAAACTTTTTTGACATGAAAGGAAAGTGCCAATCTTATAAACTACTTACCACAGAGAAAAGTAAATTACCCTACAACGTTCGCAAGAGAACGTAGATGCGAAATAATGTGCATATGTCAGGTAGATTATGTACCGTTATATGAGTTTTTAGCGAAAATTTAATGACTAAAAAATAGAAAATAAAATATATTAAAAAAAAACTCTTAAAATAAATAACTTTCGGAAATAAATTGCACTAAAAAGTAAGAAATAATTTTTTCTTTGTCAGTTATATACACAAGAAAAGCTTTATTGCAAAATACGAATTGCTAGAACTCAGATTAAATCTTAAATGTTTGGGCATGAGTTGCAGTTAGACAATTGTGATTATAGTTATGAATGCCCCCACTTTAAAGATTTAATCTGATTTGTAGCATTTTTTATTTTGCAACGAAACTTTTCTTGTGTATATGGCTGAGAAACAAAAAAATAAATTTTTAGCTTTTAGTGGAATTTATTTGCGACAGCTATTTAGTTTAAAAGTTTTTTTAATTTATTTTATTTAAGATTTTATGGGAATGTGTGGACCCTAACAAAAATTTGTTTTGGTATTCTACAGTAGTCCTTCTTTCAAGGATTTCAAAAAGTTTTTTTTTTTTTTAAATCTTGGTGACTGGGTTATAAATATATATTCCAAAATGTGCAGAGAAGATAACGTTCCCTCTGATCTTCTAGGTTTTGAAAGCAAGAATTTTGATAGTATTAGGGTTAGTAGATATTGAGTTATAGATACTCGTATAATAAAAACAGACGCTTTTTTCGTCATTCTAATAGTTGCGGAAAAAGTTTTTATTTTTGTGTTAATTTCTAAGACAATACTTACAAATTAAACCAACTCTTATAAGCTTTGCTGCAGGGGAAACACAATAATCGATAACGTATTTACTAATGTTCCAAAACAATGTGGTACCACAATTCAATAATAATTTTTCAGTTGTCACATAAAAATTTGCCATGTACATTTTGTACAGTGGACTGATAATTCTTCTGATTATTATATATGCAGAACCAAGAAATGAAAAAAAGATTACGTGAAAGCAAAACGTGTGCTTTCGGACTTTAACTCAATGGTTTGGGTTTTTAAGTTGTCTGATACTTGCTCTTTAGATTATGAGCAGTATCCAATTTAGGGCTCATAGACTCTGTGAGTTATGTATTACATATATAATATATGTACTTGATGAGGAACAGACTAACAGGTAAACACAACATACACGTGACTATGGCCTCCAGCTATCAAGACGGCTCCTCCCTGCACCCACTCTCATTTTCTATTACCTTTAAATTATTGTAAATTAAATAATTTCTTATGAATTCAATTTAAGATTCCTTATACCTTGCGAAATTCATCAGATATAAAATTATGTTGGAACTAAACTACAGCTGTAATGCAAAAAAGTACCTGTCAACATAGGGAGGGAACTCCACTTTTTCCTTCTAAAAAACAGTTTTTGCTAATAAAATTGTAGGTGGAAAAATTCATTGAAAACAACAACGAAAATCAGTGTTGCAGATGCAGATAAATTCAGTGTAATTTTTAGAGCTAGACGAAAAGATAGTCAAAAATTTAATTAACATTTATTTTTGTGGCTTGTGGCTCTCAAGAGAACGTTCACTTTTGCTAGTGAAAAGATTGAAAAATCTACACAGATAAAACATTGGTCAAGACAAGGCAGGCGTATTTCTTGGACATTAAAGAGCATTGATGTAGACATACATAGCGAGATGAATTTCGACAACATAATTATGGAATTTGGAAAACGTATCGCATCTTAATCCTGTGTCATTTTTTACCATTTTAAATTAGTAGGTCAAGGGTTCCGAGACGTCTTTGCTTGGGTCCTCCAAAAGTCTTAATCCGTCCATGCGATTTGGTATGTAGGCTAGTGAGTATAAGTATTTAATCAATGTATTTACGATAGGAAGTAACTTTAATATTTTAGATTTGTTTGGACTATATGGGAAATTTTTGAGGGTTGTAAGATCAGAATAAAGGAAAGTAGTATTATATTTTGAAATTTACTGTACTAATTCCTTGTTTTCAAAATAAATAAATAACATTAGGATTACTTAAAACTGTGAAGAAATACATAATTTCATAATTCATTGGGCCAATTATTCTTCAGCAATCTGGGAAAGATCCCGAACTTAGAAGACAGCGAGGTTGATATATTCATAGGCAGTAGCGATTGATTACCTCTAGGTATTTCTTTGAATACCATATCTCATCCGTTAATAGACAACCTCCTCAAGCAAATTGTCATGGATATGGTACTAAAACGAGTCGTCAAAAGTTCTTTATTAGGTTCACGTTGATATAGTGAAGCAGCTGTAACTAAAAGAAGACAACAAAAGGATAAGTTGACAAGCCGATAACGACAATCATATGATTATAAAATAGAAGAAAATATGAAATCGTAAAGAAGACCAGGGATATGCCTCAATGCCTCAAGACAATACGGAAGGCGCAAGTTAATTTTAATATTCTTGTTATTTCAAATCCGTATCTGCATCAGCAAAGATTAGACTTTTCTGAATGGGAAATGCAGTTTTTGTACCGAGTAATTGAAAATATTATCTATTCAATAGAAATTTTAGGAAAATAGTTTAATTATATCTATTAGAGTGTCATAAAACACCTTCGGTTACATATTTCACTCCCCTACCCTCACCGTTATGAATATATTACAGAAATACACATACTTTCAGTTATGGACTTGTTGAGTAGCTCATTAATTTCGGTTTCCGAAAACAGAGCTAATATCTTATAGCTTACGCTTGCATCCTTTTTGCTGTAAAATCCTCAGAAATTTATTTGGAATAGTGTGGGGATGTGTTGCATAGTTACAACATCTTTTCTATTCAATAATAGAAACTGATGGATTTTTTCGTCAAAGATGCATTTCTCCCAATTAATCAAAAACATTTAACGATTATCCTAAACAATATGACAAAGTGGGAATAATGAAACTCCAGTAAATTTCTTATCGAAGTTATTAATGCATAAGTCACATTTAAATTTATCAAATATGGAAAATTTTCAAAGTAGGTCATTGTTACATCGTTAAAAACTTTAACCGGAATCAAGTTCTTTCTTGACATAAACTCACAAAAGACTTACCTACTTACTTCTCCGCAGCAAAATGGTTATAATGGAGTTTCAGATAAAAACTTGAAAGATAAGGATTCATCAACTTTTTCTCTTATCTAGAAAATTATTCACTTGGAAGAAAAAAATTAAAGAAATAAGTTCAGTCAAGAGGAAAAGTTCTTAATTATGCTTGAGTTGAAGAACCATTTCTGCATGAAAATGGACAACTAGCACAATGCTTTCTTTGACTTCTTGGTGGTAGCTCGTTAGTTCGTAAATATTCTTGTAACAGGATAAAACTGAGGGCGGACACAAAACTTATTAATTGGATACATTTCCATCTTGAAGTATGTATGGCGTTGTAGCCACTATTTTTGATCCATCAAGATGTTGACTATCTGTCCAATTGGTATGAAATCTTTAGAAACATGAACTGATACAACATAATTTTTATGGAACTATGCGAAATGCGATTAGTATAGAAAGACTATATTTTATTCATAGAGAGTCACTATGAAATAAATTCATAGAGAATTTAGTAAACATGAAATTGACCGAATTTGCTGCCACGTTTTTTCTCTAAGTGCATATGGGGTCAGACGCTGGACTGTTCACTTTGCGTCTACGGTAGGCAGGAAAAAAGCCGTACTGAATAGTATACGGTTCCTACTGATACGAAAAGAAATTTGTTTTTTCGAAAACATTTCTTTTATAAAGAGTTTACTTTTGTGAAAGATTTTTTGTCATTATATTTTATTCATTTGATAATTTGGTAAGCCTTCAAATAAGCCTCGTAGGTATGAAGTTGGCATAAAATTCTCACAAATATGTTGGCCCAGTCGCGTTAATTCTTGTACTGAAATTATTTGAGCTTTGTACACACGATGATATGAAGGAAGACTAAACGAGGTTTTTAATTTCAGGCAGCATGCATGAAGAAATCGACAACAAATTATTGGCTTCCTTAGCTATTATCAGTAGTAAATCAAAGATTACGACTTCAAGGATTTGCAGGAAAGCGTAAAATAATTGGTATTCGCAAAAATGTTCTACCCGAATGAAAATAAATTAAATTATTTATTACTATACGCATAAAAATTAAAGAAAAAAAGCAGTACCAGAGCTTAACATTTATGGAAAGGTAAAGTACCCTAGACACACAGTACGATCTGATGAATCATTAGTACTAACTATTCATTAAAATGCCGTGTGTCACATAGTATACGTCATTATGGTACGAAGATCAGATCATAATGAAATACTCTAATGAAGGGTTTCTTCCCTTCCTTACAGCTACAATGAGGAAAAATGTGGGATATAATATAAATATGGAAAACTAAATTAGAAAAATAAGATGAAGAAATGCAAAGAAATGCAAATCACAAACTATATTGTCAATATTCTTTAAATAAATAAAAACAAAGTTTATCGCATTAATTCGATCCATATTGCTTCTTTAATGTCATAAGTATATCAAAACCAGTTTGGCAGTACAAATTAATTAAAGAAACGGCTGTCTGTCATTATGGACTAATGAGTCGTTAGTTATTTCTTCATTATATCTCTAGGGTATAAAATTCTTTATATAGAGGTGTGATAAAAAAATTCGGCAAATGAATTTTTATAGCAGCAACTTCTGACGATATTTATCATTTGAAGTTATCCGTCTGATAGACTGATTCTTTGAGAGAGTCAGTGTTTAGTTTGAGCCCTGAATTACAATTACGACTGCGACTGCCCAAAGGGTAAATGCATGTGGCAAAATACAATTGCAACTTCGACAGCGACTACGACTGTGACTGAAACTGAACTTTACTCAAAGTGCATTGTTGGTGCCGGCTATCACCAACGTCAGTTCAATTACTACTTCCGGTTTGTTCAAACACTTGAAGCCTTAATTCAATTACAAATTTCACCTTAGCGTCGACTTCGACTGATCAATTTTAATTATAATTTGATCCTGAAGAAATTGTGACTTGTCAGTTGGCATCCAGAGTCGAAAGACGATTTCGAACAACATGTTAATATTAAGTTTTGTTTTAAGTTGCAAAAAAAATTCCAAAGAAACTCATAAATTGTTAAAATCAGTGTATGGCGAGAATGTGGTGAATGCTGTCTACAAGTGATATGAGCGATTTAAATGTGGAAATTAGTCGGTTCAAGACGAGCAACAGTCGGGACGTCCCTCGACCTAAAAAAAGGCGAAAACATGACGAGCAAAAAGTAGTAAAACCGATTCGTTCAAAAAAGCTATTGACTATTCGAGAGTTTACGGAAGAACTAAGAGTTGACCATCTCGTATGGGTCAGCGCAAAGCCAGACAAATGGGTTAATGCCTTCCTCCTTCATTATGCCAACGCTCCGTGCCACACATAGCTTCGGATCCGCGAGTTTTGGTCGAAAAAAAAACAATTGTGTGTCTGCCAAGCTCCAGCTTACTTTCCGCATTTAGCACCATGCGACTTCTGGCTCTCCCAAAAATAAAATCCGTGGTAAAAGGAAAACGTTTAGACACTATTTGCTAGATTTAGAGGAAAACCACAGAGCAGCTCAAGGCTCTTCCGAAAGAAGCCTCCCAGAAATGCTTCCAATCATGGAATCAAAGGAGAGTACTTTGAAGGCGATTACTTCAAATTTGATGTAAACTTATTACTTCGTTTGTAATAAAACTATTCACCGTATTTTTTTATCACACCTCGTTTACTTTAAATATGGACACTTGGAAAGTAATAAGAAAAAAAAAACAGGAAGATTTTTCAGGTAATATGTAATAAAGAATGTTGTAAGAATGTGTACCTACTAAAGTTTCAAAATATTGGTTTATGATGTAAGAATAATATGCAATTGAAATGACTGCACTTGAATGTTGACAAATATTATTTGAGGATGTTTTGGAACAAAAACATATAAAATCCAAAAAACTCATTAATTATTTTACATGGACTGGGATTCCGCAACTATGAGTTTTTGCGTATACACAGAATTTTGTGTACACCACCTTGTTCCGATTCCGCAAAAGTGGAAATGAGTTTTTCTGTCAAAATTATGTATACCTTAACTGATATTTTCTCACGGCTATTTTGGGCGTGAATTTTGAAAAAGTTCCTGTGAGTTTTTGTCAAGCGGTATTTTCAAATTTATTTGTTATATTATTTATTTTACCATTCTCTAAGCCGTAGCCGCCTTAATACTAGTGAATTCATGTAACTCATTTCTTATAACTTAACTCAACTTCTTCAAAAAGACTATCTTCTCACTCAAACAACATTCAGGACAGAAAAATTTTCAGATACTTACGGAATCGCTTGAAATTCAAAAGTGTACACTTGAGTTTTTCAAATCGTGTACACTTGCAAATTCTTCACAGTTGCGGAATGCAAGTAAATGAAAGTAAATAATGAAAATAAAGAGAACAAAATGTGAAAAGGGAAAAGCACCTTAATAAATAAAAGTTGAAAATATGCGTACAACTGCGGTTCAATGATTCAATAATGAACATTCTTACCAAGTCTCCTGATGCCAGTAATTTTCTAACAGTGTATTTTTTCATAAATCTAAACTACTTCACATTTCTTACGCCTTCTTTGTTTCTGGTTTTTGCGTCGGTGCTGAACAGTGTTTGCAGTACACAGGAGATTGCAAATTAAATTAATTTTTATTGTGCATAGAAGTAGAATTTACAGAAAAAATAATCAAAACTTTGTACATTTTGCGATTTTGCGAGGATTCAAATCATGGTAATTTGATTATTTTCTCTGTACTTTCAAAACGTTTTCTACTTCTGTGCGCCCACTGACATATATATAAATGGACTGCTTGATCTCCTGTTTCATGTGGCACCAGTTTAAATTTCAGAAAGTATTCTCTCACTGTCAATGCTACCAACTGTCGTAAATTGCCGCTATATTTAAATTATTTGGGAATTTACGTATATGCATGTCAGTGGGATTTACCGAATTTACCACAAAAGTATTTGGGACTATTTGTATCGTTGAATTTTAATTATGAGTCGAAGGAAATGTTTTTTGCAAGGATTTTTACAAGCAATTTCTCGTTCCTAATCGTTACAGTTCAGTGGGAAAGTATGCACTCAGGGAAAGAGCCAGGAATATGAAAGTGGTGCCATTTGCTTTCATGCATTTTTGTTTCAACAAGCAGTCCATTTATATACATACATGTCAGTGTGTGCGCCCTATAAATAAATTTAATTGGCAATGTCCTGGTTCTGCAGAACAGAACACTGTTTGGTACCAAAATGGAGCAAATCTATTATTGCAAATGTCGCAATTTAATATAAAGTTTCAAAAAAACTAAGTTTTTATTGAGAAATCGAAATAGAATAATTAGAACTGATAGCCAATATGATGGCGCATATTAAAATGATCGTACAGACTTTATTATCCTGCACAGATGTATGGACAAATTTCGAGATGAAGAATTATGTTATTTCCAATAATTTAACCATTTCTTTCAACATTACAAAAAATTACTAAACATTTGAGCATTTTTTTTTATTTTTCATTTAATGAGTCTCCAGTCGATAGTAAGTTTTCAATAGCTTGCTTTGAGATAAGGAACAGAGCTTTTAGGTGGAAACTACATGGTTTCTATTGAGTTAATTCTTCACCAATTTCGACGAATATTTGGTTTCTTACTTTTTTCCCATCTAAAAACCTCAATAGCAGTATCTGTATCACAATAGAACTGCTCCCGTATCTTATGGTTTCGGACCGCATACAATTCGTAGTAAAAATACAATACAAAAATACAAAAAAAAATACAATTCGTAGTAAAAAATCTCGAGAATATTTACAAAAAAAAAAATATATATATATATAATAATAAAACGCTCATGAAAATTGCCAGCAGCCTCAAGTTCCTGTTTTAATTCAATTCTTCGATTGATACAGGCCAATAATAATTGATTAAGATTTTGAAGAAAGTAGAACTAGAAAAAAACATTATTCTAAGACCAATTTCGATGAAACCTAAGATAAACGCTCTAGGAGGTTGGGTTAGCGCAATGGGTCGCTCTGGACTCCGTGCTTTGGATAAAAAAAAAAAATAACCAAAAACATAAATGCTTGTAAATGCTCTGGTTAGAAAATGGGGTCGTTAGATTCTTAAAGATAGTTTTCCGCATTTCTTTTCAGAAGTGGTTATCGGAAGGTGTAAATGCATTAACCAACATCATAGTACTTTACAAATCGAGGCACTTGTTCAATAAATTATTTTCGTAATTTACCTCGTTAAAATACAGGAATGGCAACCTTATCGAGGAGAAGTTACTAAATTTAGTCCAATTTTCAAATTGCACATGACCTGAAATTAGAATGTAATAAATGCACTCAAAATTTGAGATGTTTCGGTCAGCGCGCTCTGAACCAGCTAACTAATTACTTTTGTTTAAGTGTGTTTAGATTTATTGTTTATTTGAATATTCGCGGTTAACCTATATTGGTATATGTATACACCCACACACATTTATAGGCCGTTCCCATATCCACAGCTAGTGACGTTTTTCCCCATGAAAATTTTAGCAGTACTTAAAAAAACTAGGTAGTAACTAAGGCTATATTGATTGTAAAAGCTTCAAAGCTTCGAATTCTTTTCGAAGCTGCGGAATAATATTTGAATATCGAAGCTTCGAAGCCATCGTGTGATCGGTGCTGAACATTTGTAACGCTGAACTATTGACCAAAAATTTGGCACACTTAAAGATCCTGAATGAAAATACATTTTGCACTTTTATATAATATAAAATCAAAACGGTGACAGACAAATTTTGCCATTAATACATTCGACTCAAACTCAATATCTGAGGGTTGCCGTGGTCGCGGATTATGAATTCTTGGTAAAATTTTAAAAGATGGCGGGGAAATTTTCACGTTTATGTTCCGATTCAATTCAAAATCGTTATTTGGTCGTTCGATGTAGCAAATTTGGAATTATTGGTCAAAATTAAGAAATGAAAGATGAGGGACGAATTTAGCTATTTAAGATTTAATTCGATATCTTGGGATTTAAGGTTGGGTATTATGGATATTTGGATAAAATTTGGAAATTGTTACTATTAACTTCACACTTAGTTAAATCTTGCAATCCGATTAACTTGGAACTTACTTCACGTTTTCCAAAAGGACCCGATACTAATTTTGATAGCAAGGAAAGAAGTGATGATGACTCTTTATACATTGTGGAGGAGGAAGTAAGTAATTTTCCAATAAATAAATTTAAATTACAAAACAGCATTGCACTGGACAAAATGCTATCCCGAGTACGTCACTATATTCAGGGTGGATGGCCAGAACGATTAAGCACACAACAACAAAGCCACAACCATATTTTAACCGAAGAAATTCTCTAATGATCTTTAACGAGATCATATTGCTGCAAACGGATTGGATAAGAGTAGTTATTCCGGAATCGCTGCGTAAGCAAGTCCTCAACATGTTACATGAGGGACATTGGGGAGTTATAAAAATGAAACAACTGGCGCGGAGGCATTCTTGGTGGCCAGGTATAGACAGAGAAATCGAAGTAAAAGTATCTATCTGTCGCATCTGCCAATCATCAAGTCCTAATCCACCAAAAGCACACACTAGTTGGCCTACTGCAGAGAAACCGTAGCAGCGAGTACATCTCGATTTTGCTGGACCTTTCTTCAATCAGATGTGGCTCATTTGTATTGATTCATTTTCCAAATTTCCTTTCGTCAGCCGGGAGTCGCCAGCCAGCTTGCATCACGTCAACATCTCCACCGCGTACCCCGTACTCAGCCAGTAATTTATAGTAGATTTATATAGTAAATATCAGTAGGTAAACATTATATATATGTATAACTCGAACTAACTAGAATTAAAGTAAATTAATAATTAATACTAGCCGCCGGAGTTTTAACTAGTAAATCCAGACATAACAATTGGCGACGAGGATGGGATGTTAAGAAGACAAAATTTTCTAAAAAGAACGAAATAATAAATAAAAACAAAAAAAAACAAAGCAAAATTTAAAAACAAATTACTCTAGGTTTCGAAGTTGCTGGTTTGGTGGCTGAAATTATTCGAAGCCTGGAGTCAAAGCCTACGAACCATGAACATTATATGAATGCTTCAACATTTATGAAACATCGAAGTATGAATACTTTAACGAGCGAATTCGAATGCTCAGTCTTGGATTGCGCAGTTATTTTTTTGGCAATATATCAACTTTTGGAGCAATCCAAAGGTACGTTCAATAGAATTAAAAAATATTAAAACAAACAGTTGAAATGTGGTTTAAAACTCATCTGTGATTTTGAATTGTTTCATATAAAAATTTAAAAGTTTATTGTAATTCAATAAGTATAAGTTGACAAATATCTCAATAGCTCAACGCGAAAAGAATGAAATTACCGTTGAACCACATTGGGTTTCGAATCTTTTAATAAAAATAGTTTAATATATTTATATATTTGCCATAACAAAGGAGTTATAATACGCCTATTCCCCGAAAAACTCCAAAAGGCTTATTATAATTTAACCTTAATAACACTGCTATAAAACCCATGCGAAAACTGATGCTTCGAAGCATTGGTAACACATTCATTCTTCGAAGCTTCGTCAAATCTCTCATGCTTCAAAGGATTCAACTTCAAATCGATTATTTCGGGGTATATCAACAGCCTTAGTAGTTGCTCTATTTTGCCTATATTTGAAGCTGAAATTACTTTTTAAATAACTTTTATCTAATCACTAACCCTTGACTAAATACCTTTTTGCCTGTGGGCAACGTTTGTGACGAAAATATTAGAACAGGAATAGGAATAGTTTAGGGTAGTAAACGTGGATAGATTTACATGGTGTTGTTTGAGCACCATACTCGGAATTTAACCCATCTTCTAGGCGGTATTGTGCTTTCTGGATTTTATCATGATTGATAGGTAGGTTTCCATCAGGTGTACGTGCCATCAAAGAAATCCCCTCTGCATTGATTGTTCCTATTAATTCATAAAGACAAGCTGCAGTCAGACAATTGCGATTATAGTTATGGATGCCCAAACTTTTATTAGTCCACTTAAAAAGCTGTAAATTTACACAATTCATTGATAAGAGTGCACAGAATTGAGGTCAAACGAAATAATATAATTTTAAAATATTGTTAATACAATTAATTTTAAGATTTAATCTGGGTTTTAGCATTTCTTATTTTGCAATGAAACTTTTCTTGTCTTGTCTTATAAAAGTTATTTCTTTAAAAGTTTTTTTTAATGTTTTTTATTTGATCATATTTTCTTTGTACTATTGTACTGGAGAATCCTAAAAAGTAGCCATCTTAAATAAATAGAAAATATTATCAAAAAAATAATTTCAGCTTCTAAGTGAATTCCTTTTAAACAGTTTTGCTAAAGTTATGAAAAATTTTAATTTTTGTGTGGCAAAACTGCGGGGTAGTTTCCCAATTTAGCCCATATTCGCGGCTGATATATTTTTATAATATTAAATTTCAGCTATCTGGCTCAACGCCTTTTCAGTACTTTATGAAATTGCTATGTATAAAGTATCATTTCGAAAAACGCTCTCAAGTTATCGTCCGGACAGAAGAGCGGACATGCAAAAATCAAAATCTTTCATGTTTCTATGCATGCACAACAATAATTATTATTTTTATGCGTTACAAATAAATAAGCAGACTTATGATTTCATCTAGCGTATAAAAACCTTCTTAAGTAGCTTTAAAACGAGTGACTTTTAATTTAAGGTATGGTACAGTTTATTTCTATTTGAAAAGTACTGTAAAACAGAAAAATGTAAATTATATGATATTGCTTTTACCACCCGCCCAATCAATTTAAAAAATGTTTGAATTATATTGAAAGTAGTCAACGATCCCATTTTCCAGCTGGAGTGTGTCAGTGTTTGCTGTGGGTTCTGCGAAATAATTTCTTTCAGAAAGGCAGAAATTAATGAGTTCGAGAAATTTTCACTTTCTACCATTCTATCCTGGTTTCCGTAAGATATTCACCAAAGAGCAGGTGGTAGGGGTTTTTTTTTTTTGCATCTAAGACGACGCTTTAAGCTCGTCCCGCATATCTTCATTGATGTGTTCCAATTCGAGCTATCCGTGTTTATTAGGCATCCAGGAAGTCCAATTAATATTTATGAAAATCATTTGAATAACGTAATTAACTTTTGTGGCAATCTTAAAAGTAATCAATTCGTTTGTACTCTGTTGGTACTTTCAATAGCTAATCTAAAATAGAATTGGCACAAGGGTGGTAATTTTTAGTCCCAGTAGATGTGATTTCTGATATTAATGTTATGGAAGCGCATTCCTAGAATAGATTTATAATTACATCAAGTAAAAGTATACCTGCAATGCATGTTGGATTTCTTCCTTAAGACGTTTTTAATCAGCCTTCAATTATATAAATTCTACAGGACAACTTTTATTATAATTTCTAAATTTGCATAAGTTTTTCTTTCTGTTGTTTCACGTTTTAGTAGAACTTTTTCGTAAATACTAATCCTTCCGTATTCTCCTGCGATTCATGGATATTAAATCTTATATTGTAAAAAGAAGTACATAGCGTGAAAATTGTTTTTAAGTAAATACCAAGTTTTACGACGTTTTTCATAAGATTTTATGATTGAAGTATGTACGTTTTCAAGGGTGAATATCACCCATCACAATAACGACATTTCTTCTAGGATAGGAACGAGCACCTTATCCTTATGCCTTTCCTCCGCTTCTTAACATATATTATTGCACAAACCGCAAGTTTCCGCAGTAATCCTTTCCAAAATTCATCGGCTGGACCTCGCTAATTTCATTGAGACCTGGAACTGAATTTTCTTTCTCTGAGGAATTCATCCGACTTACTTTTCGGCAGTAAAGGTCTCGCGAAAATCCACAGTCGTTATTGTTCGGTCTGTGCGAAATCTGCAGGCTATTTACGGCAAGAGAATACATAAATATTTGTGAACTATATTTTACCCTTTACTATATTCCAGAAAATGATAAATATGGTTATTGATAATATGGCGATATATATAGGTGATGCAAATACTTTTTTTACCGTTGTGCTCGTTTACTCATAATCCTACTGAATACCTTCTGCTTAGAAAGTTGATATAAATTTTACGTAGAGAATAATCAATTCATTTCAATTCAATTCAATCTATTATTAATTCAAACAAAATATGTATAAAGATTTCACTAATCTTATAATTATACATAGCCATTAGCAAATACACAAACATCAAACGATATTATGATTAAAGAAAAGTGAAAAGTTATTCAAATTGAAGAAAGCAATAGGAATTAAGACTGAATTAAACGAAACAGAATTTCAAAAGTTAACTTGAAGTAAAATGTAGAGATGTGACGAAAACTATTGAGCAATTTATATAAAAAAACTTACGTGATACAGTAGTAAAAGTAGCAGCAAAGAAGTATTCAAGCAAAACATACGAGCTCATCAAATAGTTGGATTCTCATGCTAATAATTTTTAAAATATACTGATAGTGCCCGTGCGTTTTTTATAGCAAGAGAGTGAAAAAAATATGAGAGCATTCCAAACCAGTTCACTTAAAATGGGGTTAATATGTTTACTTAAGCTCAAAAATATCAAATCGAATAGAAGATCGGGTATAAATGAGCCTATGAAGAGAGATCAAAGCACTCCGATCCAAGTACGTATATACGTATATAAACAGTATCGGAAAGAAGATATATGATCGTATGTTATTGGAACATAAATAAATCGGATACAGTTGTAGAACACAATATTTTGTTTCCTTCTTGAGTTCTTAATCTCAAAGGTAAAACGGACTACAAGATACTCATAGCCAGCCAGAGTCTCCGTAATGTACCGTATGTTTTGCAAATCATTGACTTGGTCATAACAATTCATAAAGCTTTTTATTGTGATGCCCAGTTTACACACGCAATCGATATGTATGGTAAAGGTATACATATTGCATAGCGACATATGTAGTAAGTAGAAAATCAGATATGTCAAGCCGTTAAAAATACAGAATCATACAATCATATTTCTTTGTATTTAAAGCCAAAAAATTAGCTATAACCCACTCCGATTAATTTCAAATTCAGAAACATCATTAATATATAAACTAAATATTAGAGATCCCAATATATGTAGATCCTGTGGGAAATCATACGTCAATTAATCCACAAGCCCAGAATAATGAAGACTATCAAAGGATTTAGTAAAAGCAGTACCGTACCCCCGTTAACATTCTTTAATGGTTCTAGAAAAACGCAGCTTTAACCGAAACAACGTTATACGAGGCAATTAAAAAAAAAAAATACTGCTATTATACCAATTTATATAGTGACGAAAAGCTACATAATTAAAAAAAAATTTGGGCAGTGTGAAAATAATTAAAATTAATGTAAAAAGTCAAAATGGATAAAAAACGTTACAGCGAAGCAACTGGACGTTACATTGGGGTATGTTAATAATGATGAACCAACGTCACAGTGAAAGAATGTTGTTCTCTGCAACGTTAAGGGAGGTATGTCGTACTAAAATGGTAATGCGATCTATGTTGAGAGACGTGGGATTATCCGAAGTTACCTTTAGTAAAGTAGGTAGTTTCGCAATTAATTTGACTCCAGATTTTGCAAGATTTGCTGATACGAATGAGTATTTCAAGGACTTTCGACACAAAACACAAGGTTCTTATTTGTCGCAAATCACTAATTTATGGGTAAAACATTCGAAATTTTCCAAATCATGAAGAACTGTGAAGAAGTGTGACATCTGACATGAAATAATGCATCACGGGATATATGACCTACGGCATTAAAAGATTGAGGAATTGGGGGAAATATTATCCACGTCCCAATAACTCTAACTCGCATCCACGTGTCTAAAACTGAATTCATAAACAGACTTTGGGATAGAACTGGAGGAAGTGGGAATAATTCGAGATGGGATGACAGAAGGAATGGAGACACTGTTATTAGTACATACATATGTAAAGAAGAGATTCATGGAGTCAGAACTAATGTCGTTCTTAGGAGAGTCCCGACCAAATGCAGCGCTTGGACCGAGTTCTTTTATAATTTATTAGGTTCAATTTGAACCCAAAATATCATCTTAGCTGCACGGATCTTAACAGTAGTTTTGTTTCGGTTCACAACAGTTCTCATCCCTACTCTTATATATTTTATGGAATATAGAATGTCGACTTGACCGTCTTTTAAGGACACACATTAACAAAATAAAGCTAAACAATATAGGCAAATATTTTATTATAGTGCTACGTACAATTTCTTGGATTTTGTAGAAATTCATTCCATACAACTATCCATGAAATTTAGTCGAATAATATAGTTCATGTTATACAAGGTCTTCAGCAATACTGTAACGAATGAAAGTATTCATCCAAAAGAAAACTGTACTCCCAGAGCTGAACTAATTTTTCCGCCTTCGAAGATACAGGGTTATAAAGAGATTTTTGATCATATTATTTTCAACAGATTGTGATATCCAATACTGTAAATTATCAAAAGCTACATACTTTTCATGCGCTCATAGCCTTCCATGAAACTTAGAATCACCTTACCTCTTCCTCTTTTTAGAGTTCTTGCGCTGTGAATTTCGGAATCTACACAATCTTTTTCCAACTTAATAGCTGCTTTTTTCGTTAAGCATATAAACTACGTTCATTATTTTAGCTGAAATTCCGAATGTTAATTCCTATCCATTAATTTGACTACCCACAATCCTCTCGAAAATTCAATCGATAGCAAAAGATTGGTTTTCTTTGTATAATACTATTATAATTGTATATATCTAATATAATAAATAATGTATTCGCTGATTTACTTAAACCAAGAGCAAATAAGTTATACCAAATATATGTAATTGATCCCACTAGACTTGGGAATTAATTAAATCCCAACGTGAATACTTTTAATTTATCCATAATTTGTTTTAAACCATTACCAAATCTACAGGGTGCACTAAAAGTACACTTTTCACTATATATTTGGACACATTGTTCTCACGTCAACGTAGAGAGCTGAAATTTTTACACGGCGTTTCGATACAAATAATATAATTATAAAAATTTATGTTTTTTACGAATGTTGTGAAAAAATTGATTATAATCATTTTTACTGTCCGACGAACCATTTTAGAAATATATGCGAGAAACCACTTGAAATCAAATTTGCACAGATGAGTGACCATACGAAATTACATATGAGCATTCAACTAGGCAGGGTATCGTAAAAATTGGTCTTACAAAGCTTTTTTATTTTTAATTAAAAATTGGGTGGCTTTTGTAACAATGTTTTATAGAGTTCTTAGGTTCAAATAAATTTGATAAAGGTTAAAATACATTATACTATTATTTAAGCTAATAGTTAAATTTATTTGCACTGGTGTTTAACTTTTCTTGTCTTGGGTTGAATGAATCTATGAGATCTATGATTGTTTGTAATTCGTTATATCAAAATCAAGATGACCTTTGATAAAAAAAAACACTCACTCGCTCAAAATGATCTGTAATTTATTAAAATGCATCTAACCGAACTTGGATGTATACCACTGGCAAGAATTTGAAATTCTGACAACTTAACAAAACGTGAGTTGGTAAATTAGGAACAGCAACAGTTGACAAGTAAGAAATGAATATGTTTACAATGTACATAAATGTAATAGAATTGATGAGCAGAATTTTATAATTTAATGATAATGTAATTAAAGTAAAAAAGGCCATTCTAATCATTGAAAATATGCAATACCTATCTCATTGAATAAATAACTAATAAGAAAGCGGCATATCGAGTGTATACAGTATACGTGATTAAGCTACTCTTTGACGTTCAGATCTAACTAAATTAGTCGCCTTTTGATGCTTTTGAAAGTCAACATTTCAGAATTCCGGGAGATCAGTGAAACTTTATAAAATTTTCTTGGTTTTAATAAATATTAAACATTTGAAATTGTGTTATTTCGGAAGCCTGAAGTGTATAGTTTTATTAAGTTCACTGTTTTATGAAATTAAAGTTGTAAAGCTATTAATTTAACGTTATGAATTGTGCCGTGCAATATTGTACAAACAATCGCCGAAATTCCGGCGGAAAACCGTAAATGAATATATCTAAAAATATACATCAGCTTGTTTTATAATTATTCGTGAAAAAAAAAAATTTAACAGAAACAGAGAAATATACAAAATTTTAAGGTCATGTCCGATTTGTTTATTCGATAAATGTCAGAAGATTTCTTCTTTTCAATGGCAGCCCTATATTTCTTTTACCCAAAGAAGGGGGGGCTAACGTAATTTGGATTATAAAAAATTTCCCCCTTCAAAATATCGCGATTTCATTACTGCCATGATGAAACGAATATAAACACAGCACACTAATACAGTTCGCCAGCGGCTTAAGTTCGATCCTTATTAGTTATTTACTCCATATTCCATTAAATTCTCGAAAAGGTTCCACCATTTATTAAGTTGCCTGCGAAAACGGAGCTTTCAAAGCCAAGCCGAGCAGAAAAATGTTAAGTTGATTATAATTTTCTTGTGAATTCAACAGAAAACATATTTTATCTGCCCTGTGAGTTTCTGTTGTGAGTACAAATACTGTAAAATATAATTTGATTATGAAGTCTACAAAATATGAGATATCGAACCGCATACTCGCATTCCAAATTCGAAGAACATGAAAATCAAATATGTAATAAAATAATCGATTTGTGTCGAAGTGGAATGATATAAGCCCACGCTTAAAGACGACATATTCTGTAATTTCATTCTGTGGAATATAAAAAAGTAGAAGTAAAAGTGGGGGGATGCGATACCTGATATGATTATATTATATGTTGCATAATTGTCTATACAAATGTATTTCTACCACTTTTTACAACAACGTATAAACATATTTATATTTCGATATTCTAGGAAATCTGAAGAACATGAAAACGTTCAATTAATAAGAATTTTGTAGTCATAAAATGGATTTTATTGTTTTTCTATTTGGGGACTTCAATATTAATCTTCTTCGTAAGAGTAGATCTTGTAATGAATTTCATTTTTTATTGCAATTGTATATTTAAACGTATTTGAAGCCTCTTGTAGATAATCCAGGATAATTGAATATTTTCCATGAACGGAAATTTCCACATGAAATTATGGGGTTGGTTTGTAAAAGCATCATATAAGTTTCGACTAGTCAGCGCTATTGTTGTTGGTCAGTTCCACTGTAAGTGATCGACTTAGATTTTTTTCGAATTAATCCTTCGTCATTGAACTCTACTTTTCTAATTTTTGTAGCTTTGACTATACAGAGTGTCCCAAGAAATGGTGTCAAGCAGAAGTCCAGAGTTAGAGCACCTCCAGCAGTACTCAAATCAGCCCCATGTATCTTCCGCGATTTTTTGTAGTTTACGAGCTATGACTTTTTCCGTGATTTTGCACCAAGCTATTAATGCGAAGTAATTTTTGTTCATAGTGATTTGAATGATTGAGATAAATTGTTGATTTCTGTTGCCCATATTGCTTAATATTAAGATATTAGAAAAAAAAGTATACCACCCGATAGTACTCGACGAGACCTTTAATTTGATATGCAACATGCCGTACTGGAACCACCACTCCCCCCCCCCCCCTCCCGGGGTTCTAACCATCAATCTAAAAGTATTCAGAGAATTTTTTTTTTACGAAATATAGCTAATGAGCTAAGGTCAACGGTGAAACCCACTTTTGAATCGGACGTCACTCTACGGAGTTAGGGCCGATCTAAGGTGTGAAAAATCTAGAACCTTAGTTCGAATAGAATAAAATATATTAAAAAAACCTTCGTAAATAAAAAACATTAAAAATTAAAAAATATTTTTGTTCTTTCTCTGTGATATACACAAGAAAAGTTTCATTGCAAAATAAGAAATGCTGGACCTCAGATTAAATCCATAACTATAATCACAATTGTTTATCTGAAACTCATGCCAATATCTCCCATATCTGGGCTGGGGCTGGTCGCACAGCTTTAGCTTCATTGGACATTATCGATAAGAGAGCCTTCAAGCTCATTGGCGATGTGGCAATAACTTTTCATATCGACTCACTCGAGTACAGCCGTAATGTTGGATGCCTTTCGCTCCTTTGCGAATGTGAAACATACTACTATCTTCTGTCTTTCTTTCGGGCATACAATCTGCGAAGGTTTAAAGGTGACATACATCGCCACCTACGCCACTTCCCTTATGCACTATAATTCCCATTCCTTTGTCCTTCTTGCCAAGCTGTGCTTTGTATCATAGGATATCCCCTGAGCTTGGCTTAATAATATATAAAAAAAGAAGAAAAAAATCCTGTCGCAAATAACTAAACAGATCTCGAGAAATCATTCCGCGAAAAGATATGATGCAGTAAACAGCCAGGATGGAAATTTGCGGACAGATGAAGATGAACAGCACAGCAGGTGGAGGGACCATTTTTTTCAATATTGTAGATAGGACATCAACATCAAAATTCCAAAGAGGGCGACCTCGGAGCATGCAATAAATGGAGATGAATCTGCTTACCGTCTACAGCAGGGAAAATCCTGACTCACGTAATCCTGGAAAGAATTAAATCTGCAGTCGATGAAATGATCAGGAGACAAAAGGGCTGGCATAAAAACGGACGCTCATGTGTGAATCACTTTAACTCCTTATTGATAATTGTGGAGCAAAAGTACAGAATATCGTTCTCCACTATATCCGACTTGTGTGGATTATGAAAAGGCATTGGACTCAGTTTACAGATCACACACACGGAAGGCGGTACATAGGCGTGGAATTCCCTAAAAATAATACAGTTGATAAAGATTCTCCTTTCCAATTCGAAGTGCAGAGCTCTTCACAATGGCAAACTATCCGACAGCTTAAATGTAAATTTCGGAGACCACCAGGTATGTATATTTTCGCAGCTCCTATTTCTCATTGTTAGGCCGTTTGCACATCGCAAAACGAAAACGAAAACACTAAACCGAATAACACAAATTTTGTCCTAAACTAACAGAAATTTTACGCAATACATGTAGTAAAATATCGGATATTTATTCTAATTGCAGTTTCAATAAAAAAAATATCCATATTGAAAGGTTTAATTCAATTAAAACGCATTCTTATGTTTATTCGTACGAGAAACAAATTTTCGTTCCGAACTGTCAAGTCTATTTTCGTTCCATACTATGTTCCACACACGAACGAATATTCTTTTCGTTCTGACATAACCTCATTTTCGTTTATTTACATTTGATACAAACCCAAACCAACTTTTATTCGTTCGTTTTTGATATGTAAGCATAAACGAATTTTCGGTGTGGAACTGTTTATTCGTTCGTTTTCTTTTTTCGATGTGTAAGCGGCCTTATCATCGACATTCTTCCGAATGCATTCCACAAGAACCCGCGCCGCTTACAGTTGGTATTGTCTCATAGATTGTTCAAATGATATCTGCTTGTTGCCCCGCCCACAGCACGACCTTAATTCTATATGCAAAATGATGTAGCAGAACGTAGTCCATGTCGTTTGAAATCCGACGAAAACTTAAAAAATGCGGATTAATATAAGTTCCACCTCCGGAAGCGCGTAAATAACGAGAGGATGGGGATAACGCAGAGCTTCTGTTACCTCGGTAGCATAATTAGCTTCTCTGGTGATACGAACGAAGATGAGGAGAGGAGATTATTTCTTCAGCTGTCCTGGATATGTAACTTCAATGAGATATACGTTAAAATACGCCTGTTCAATTCCAATGTGAAAACACTACTTGCTCTGTCTCAGAACAAAAATCATAAAATCTATAAACTAAAAACTTACAAGAACCAAATTAATCTCACGATGAACATCTATTTATATTTCTGACGTTGTCAATGAACAAATAATCATGATAAAATGAATATGTACTCAGCTTCCTTTAGAAGTAAACAGCTGAGAAACAAATTGTTGAGTCAAAACTCTTTTGTCCTGAGATTTACTGATTGATCGAAGGTGCTTGTGCTTTGATCTTGAAGTGGGCGAAAACGGTTCGTGTACCGCAACACCAGTAGCAAGTTGTTAATTAAGATGGTCTCTGTCGTACCAATTAACCACAGGATCTTGTACCTGGTTTTGTTTGATGGTGACAGACGGTTCTAGTACCGCAACACCAGTGAAAAATTAAACTAGTGACACTTTATTGCCAATAATTATTACATATATGTATGTATTACAAAATTCTTTTGCCTAACTTACTTATCAGCCAGCTAAAACTACCTAGTAAGCATTTCTCATGCAAAGCTCTGACGAGAAATATTAGACATGTCAAATATCGTCTAGCTTGGAAAGAAAAATGTTTTTAATTGTGGGAATTTGATTTCTGATGGCTTTGGATATGATTTTCTTGCGTGAGAAATACTTACTTACACTTTTCATATTGTTGGAATGTAGGTAGGTTATTCCGTGTATAGACATCAATAAAAAAATAAACAAATGGTAAAGTCTCAGACCATTTTATAATCTGAGACTTTAATCAAAACCAAAGCGTTCCAATTACAGGAAACTCCTTCCAACGCTGCGCCACAATCCTCTAAAAAGGGAAAAACTTCTTTTCCATATTTTTCTATTAAAGAACATAAATCAATGGAAAACGAAAAGCTAACTATGGAATGCATTCCTTTATGCTTACTACATACATGGATAAGATGGAAACAATTTACTGTCAATATTTATAAGTTTCTATCACTTGTAGCTAAGATGATGGGACAGCTCAGTATGTAGAGCGTGAGATCTTAATCTGGGGTCGTAGGGCGATCCCCATGTTGAGCACGAATTTGTTTTTTATTGAAGGACGTAAATAATAACAATAAATTAATGCAAATTATAATTTTGTGGAATCGAATATTGTTTTTGTTTTTATTAGGTAACTTAGTTTAAAATAAAATAATTAAGAAGTTCAAGGTAAACATAAGATTATTGTTACCGGTGTATGTTCGTCATATTCTGTGTATTCATGAAAACGATACTGTTTGGTCTTCTTCTGTTGGTCAATAGTTCCATCTGTCTGTAGAGATAATGAAATCGCTCATTTCGATGAAGGTCAAATTCGTATTCGTGCTATAGGCCTCTTGAAAGCTCCCAAGGATAAGTTTTGATTATAATAGAGATACTCTGCTAAGATATGCATACCTACATTACACGTGTCTTCAAATGGAAGTAAAATCTATTGAAAGAGAAAGAGACCGGAGCTGATAATGCGGCTTACCCTAATGTCGTCATCGAAATCCAGCTTAATAGTGACGAAATGCAACGCTCGTGGCTCCAATCTTAACTGAGACGAAATGAAATGCCACACATAGAAAATGCGCGAGAAACTTGCTAATAGGAACTAAAGACGTTCAATTAACTTGTTAAGTTACTTTGAATTACCCAGGAAACATTTTAGCGAATTTCGTTTTTAGCGAAATATTCTCGAATTCCGAAATTTCTTCGAGAATTCTTCGTTTAGCGTTGTGTAGCTGCAGTCCGTACGGTCATTGTTTTTTTCTTTTCATCGTTGATCAATTCTGAAAACTAATTAAAGTATAGATTTCTTGCAATTTTATTGGAGATTTTTAGTAAAATGTTATTTGTGCTCTAGATGTGCAGTAAAGTGGTCATGAAATAAAAGTTATTAACAGTCCGTGTACTCAAAATTTATTAAAGATACTCTCAAAAAGACATTCAGAGATGACATTATCCAGGAGTTCTGCTGGTTTGGAAAAAAGGACAAACAGTCAGCGAGGGAGCTCAGAAATGTTACGACTGTGAAAAGTAAGTGTAAACAATGCACTAATAGAATGCATTTATAATTGTTCATTTTCTACAGATGCATTTCACGAAACATTTCCTGGCCTTCCCGAATAGTACTTCGAGAAAACTGCAATGTGTCATTTTCACTACGCGAACGACAGACTGACAAAAAGCATAAGCCAAAAGTGTAAATTCTTTTCCGTATTTTTTTTTCTTCTTTTAATTGTCTTCTGAAGAGGCTTTATTTAATTTTTTTTATAGAGTTATTTTTATTTTTATTAATTTGTAATAAATCACATTATCCGTCAATATATTGCAGAAAATTCCTTCCAAATTTAATAAATTTGTTAGACAATATTTATTTTTCAGCCCCACAAAAAAGTGTTAAATTTATCAGATTTGAAAAGAATTTTCTGCAACATATGAGCCGAGCTTTCATTTACTCCTATTACTTATTTGATTAACAGGATTTCAATTAATTGTGAGTTTACTGAAATATTTTAAGACCCCTACGAATATCTGTCGATTCTAACTTCAGACTACGAATCAGTCTCTAATCGTTATTACGAAGCGTTATCGAATCGTTATTACGATTCGATATAGAATGTTCATTTAGTCGTGGCCGGATCGAAATTGATTGAAGAACCACATCGAGATCGAGGTCAAACTCCGTTAAACTGCGATTCTTTCGAATCACAATGTTTGCTGGGTAGCTACATTGAAATCATTAGCAACTTATTGAAGTAAAAATAAAAGTAAATGTAAAATGAAAAGTAAACATAAAGTAGCCGGTAATAGGTAGTACGATAGTAGTGTGATAATAGTGCCAGCTGAAGTAGTATATAGTTTAAAAAATATTTGTATTCTGATGTAGTATTTAATATTATACAAATAGCAGGGGAGACACTTAAAACTTATTAAAAAGTAAAGATCGGCCCTTTTTGTCTTGAGTCGCTAAGAGTACATTTTGTTCTATAAATTAAAGTCTAAAATCGTAAAGTAAAACTGGAAACAAAAAAGTTGAAAAGTGACAAAAATTAACAAAGGGGCAAAGCGAAAGGAAGCAATTTTATGAAGATAATTCTACGGAAAGGAGGAGCTCTAGGCCCATGCAGAGCACGCGGCCTTAAAAAGAAATAAACAAAAACCAAAAAAGGAGGATATTACATGAAAAGTTAAGTAAAAATTATTGTGATAAGATTTTTTTTTGTGGCTGATTGTCATCCCAATTTTAGTTTTCAACCTTTTTTTACTCTATACTTTGAATAGTTTTTTTATGAAGTTGACATAAAATGTTTAGTCTTGAAAAGATGGGTTTCGTTATATATCCGCCACATGGGAAAAATCACGTGGTGCCCAACACCCTCTTTTACAGGTGTTTTTTAGAGAATCGCTTCATCTCCTGAGTGAACCTTTACGTGCCAAGAGTGTACGTAACGCTATATTGACTACGTAATAAGTTGAAACGCGAATAATAGAATTCATTTTAGTTCTAAATTTCTAAAACTTTTAATTATATTCAAGTTTATTTACTTAATTGAAAACCCGAAATCGTTCATATAACACCCTTCACAGTTTAAATCGCAACGAAATAACAATGGAATTGTGTACTTGGTTGTAAACTAATCGCGTTTGCCAACCCAGCCCATATGTTAACCTACTTAGGTCTCTCCTGTTTATATGTATACAGAGTGAACTGAACATGTTCAGCACCAGTTTCCACCCAGATTCAATTATACACAAAGGCAACGTTAAATTGAAAATGAAAAGCAAGCTACCACGCTTTTCAGTAAATGTTTAAAGTTGACACATTCGAAGGCAGTAAATCATAAATGATGCAAGCGCAGTTTGTAGTCGGTTTTTATGACTCTTTTTTTTATTACATAAGAGCTCTTGCTCTTTTCGCTATTTATATCAAATTTCAAAGATAAAATAGAGGGATTCCATAAAAACAAACTTTTTAATTGCGATGAAATACACTGTGAATATAATCATCCCTTTGTTTCGAAGATATGCTCACTAGATCGTTAATTGTTTTTTTTTTCAAGGATGTCCCATCGGGCGTTAAGAGTTTCCATAAACAATTAGAGAAATTTTACAAATGTAGGCAATTTTCAGTAAATGAAAATGGTTGGAAGAAAACCTTCTAAATCAACCAGTCTAGCGAAACACTCACCAGGATATGATACTTACCACAGTTGATAACTTTTTTGAAGTCTTTGAGTGGGAAGTTATGAACTTCTTTGCATGCCTTGTTCCAAGAATGTTCTGCTGTTGTATGTGGTGAGCCTGTGGACATTATTTCTCCTGCTAAATGACTTTTCTTCGGGTCCGGTAAATAAAGATTTCACTGCTTTCCTCGCCAGGTTGTCAGCGAATTCATTATCGTCATGTCCCTGGTGCCCCTGGCACCCATCCAAGGGTCACTATCCAGAATATTCTTACAGTCCAAAACCAGAGATTAATGCATTTATCACGACTTGCATGTCGTATTTTATATATATGTTTGCGTGTATTGAATGATTTTTGTGCAATTTCTAGTACCTTTCTACCTTCTACCAATAATGTCATCAATGAGATTTCGAATCAACGCAATCCTGATTTTAGTATGAGCTACCCTCAAATAGATAGATTGTCGTTTCAGTATGTTACTGGAGTAATCCGGCCTCCTGGCCGGATATACTCCCTCCATATTTCGTGAAATTAATTGCTCCATTCATAATAAACCTATTAACCCACATTTATAATCAGTATCTAATGACAATTCTCCATTAAGGGAAAGTGTGCACTTGTTGTTCCCATTCCTAAGAAAGCTCACCTTAATGGTTCCAGTGATTTCAGGTCATTTAATTTATAAATGTTCTTGTGAAGGGGTTAGAGAAATCAATGTATAATCAAGCGACTGAGTATATTGAATGTAATAATATACTGTCAAAGTGGCAATCTGGATTCAAAGCAAAACATAGCTATGAAACTAATATTTTACAAGTTACAACTGATATTCATGAAGCCCTGATAATGATCTTCTAACAATACTCATTAGAAGTTACGCTATACAGGTCCTTGACGTGAGTTTCGCCACCGATGGCGCCACCGTCGCTAAGTGGGCTTGTGTCCATGTTAAATATAGAGCGTGATTTGTTGCTTGCAAGAAATGTGGAATATGAGTGGGCGTCTTGGATAGATGTGTGGTGCGCTTGCCTAAATTTAGGCTTTTTGATGTTTTCAAGTGTTGCTGGTGTTGTTGGTTTTGAATTAATATTATTAATAATCCGAGTTACCCTAGAATATTTTTTGTTCATGCCAATGGATTCTTGGTGGAGGTGTGGTCGGGGGGATGGTAAAATTTTCTTCAGCAATCCTCTACGGGCTATGGTGTTCGAGATATTAGCGATTTATCCTGGTTGCAAGTGTTGATGAGAATAAAGTGTTGCGCCTAGGCTTTTACAGGATTCGAGTGCAAACGCCATTTCTTAAGTAAGGTTCCCTAGCGGCATTAGCCGGAACTATCAGCATGCCTTGGTTTTGCTGTTTTCTTTTATTAGCTGGGAAATTGTAGATGTCAGCATGCCGTCATCTTGGTTTTGCTGTTTTCAAGTGCTGCACCTAAATAAGTTTTCTTAGCTGGGAAGTTGTAGATATCAGAATCATTCGAATTTCACAACGTGATATCGCCTTGGCTTGATGTTTTATTAGCAAATTGTTATTGGGTCTAGGGTATGTGTATTGAATAGTCACAGTTGCTCTTTCGAGTGCAAACACCATTTCTCTTGAGTACTGGTCTTTGAAGCTAAACTTTGTCCTTGAGATACCGCCCCCCTGTGTCCGGCTAATGGAGGTTGTCTGAGAGCTTTAGTGGCAATATCTGATACTATGACTATGGGGGTATGTTGGAGTGGGCTGCGTTACCTGTACCAAGGCTTGGGTAGAATGTGTGCGGCTTATGTGTATTAAGTAATGATGTGAAATACCATAAACGAATTTATATCGGAGTTTTAACTTGAAAGTTAGAGTTTGGTGTTAGTTGTTTTACCCAAGATGAAATCTATAGGGTATACTAAGTTTGTCATTCTGTTTGTAACACCTCAAAATAATGATGGTAGAGCAAAATAGATTGGACACCTGTTCATAATATTAAATGTTATTTTGATTTTTGCATGTCCGTCTGTGCGCACGATAACTCGAGAACGCGTATACTTAGAGAGCTGAAATTTTATACACGGACGTTAAAAAAAAAGTAAAATTAAGTTCGAAAATGAGACAAATCGGGCAACTCCTTCGTGGGGTTGCCATACAAAAATTTCGTTTTCCACTATATATTTGGACACTGCCTGAGAACCCGTCGATGTAGAGAGCTGAAATTTGGTATATGGTGTTTTCATTACACTAGCAAATAAAATTAAAAAAATGGACTTAATCGGGCAACTCCTTCTTGGTGTTGCCATATAAAAATTTAGGTTTTTTACGTATACTGTGAAAACAATCAGTCCAAGACATTTTTATTGTACTAAAAACTTCTTCGGAATACGAAATCCCATAAAATTGGTTATAACCATTTTTTCTGTCCGACAAACCGTTCTAGAAATATATGCGAAAAACCCCTTCAAAAATTAAACTTACAAAGAAGGTTGACAATACGAAATTTCATACGGGCATTCGTCTAGGGTATCATAAGAATTGGTCTTAGACCAATTCTAGCTTTTTTACTTGTTTACTTACTTTAGTATGAGTGCCTGTGGTATGTTTGGCTGGGCTACTTGCTGGCTGAGAAAACGTTACCTGTACCAGGTATGGGTGGATGTGTACAGCTGTGTATTTATGTGGATAACAAATGTTGTGAGATTCCCTAAGTGAATTCCTGTAGTTACTATTAGTAATAATTCAAGTTACCACTAGGATATTTTTTGTTCATGCCAATAGTATTAGTACTAGGGGGGTAAAATTTTCATCAGAAATCCTCAACGGGCTATGGTTCGAGATATTAGCGATCTTACCTTCTCAGGTCTAATTAATATTAGTAGCTGAAAAACAAAAAAGCAACAACAACTATAACCTAAGTTGTGGATTAAAGATTTTATGATATTAATCTGCACCATGTGATGATATAGGCGAAGCTGGTTGGGGTGAATGTAGGTAGATATGTTGACTTAGATAAGTAATGGAAATTAGTAAATGCCTAAGTTTGCTCCTCAGGTGTAATGCTTCTAATTTGATTTCTTGCATAATCAAATTCGCAGTCAGATCTGTTTGAAAAGCTGTTTACCTGTTATCAGAGCTATTTGAAAAGCTTTTAAGCTGTTATCGGAGCTGTTTAAAAGCTGTTAAGCTGTTATGTGAGTAGTTTGAAAAGCTGTTTAGCTGTTATCCGACCTCACTTCCGGTCGGTCTTAAAGGTAAAGGTGTCGTCAGAGGTCAGGGTCAAAATGTAGCCGCCAGGGCCACGTGCAAAATGTCCATTTCAAAGCGCCACCAAAGACCTGGCATCCACCACCACTGCAAAGACCACCACCCCCACCACCACCACCATCGCCAACCGTTGTAATGGTCATATATTATTCGGAAGTTCCGGACTTAGTATGGGAAGTTGAATAAAAAGACGACCATATATAAAATATCATTTATTAAAAATTAACATATAATTTTTAGTGCATTATTCTATTTAATTCTTAGTGTATCATTTTATTTCACCTCTCGTAATCCTATGGTACAGAGCTGTAATCTTTATGTTGGATGTAATAAAAATTTCCACTGTTTGATGAATCTGTCGTTCAGATCAACATCTGCCTACATTGTAAGTTTCCATGATCCTTTATGAGCTCTCCAAGTATACAAAATGAGAGTTTCTAGTGCCAAGTTAAATCGCACTTTTTAAGGCATGCCTTGCAATTACTTTTTGTCAATGTTTGGTAGAATTTATATAGCTTCACAACTTGTTTTAGGCATCTAGCAACACCATAACATTCACAAGTACCTGGTCCATCCATTGAATCATCCCTTGACCAAAGGCAGCTTATATAGTGCTCACCAAGTTTTGACTCGACTTTTTCAATATTTTCATATAATTTAAAGAAGTTATTTCATTTTTGAATTTGTTTCTTATGCTCATCGAGTAAGATGTTATTGTATTCTCTTAAGAACTTCTCAATATCCATCTTAACGGTCTAAAATTCGGGAGGACACTAACCAAACTCTCATGCAATTTTCTTTCCCCTTTTTATATTTTGTACGGAACATACCATATTCTTATAAAATTGCCTACTACCCAGTAGATTTTGGTTAACAGCGTGACTTTTTAATTTATAAGAAAATTATGTACTGCACTCATAGCACAAGCAAACAACTGATAGTACCAAGCTCCAAGCGGAAGTATACGACCCCAAGACCAGACACAGGAGAGGAGAGGTACTTTTGCTTCAATAACATACATCGGTTCAATCCCCATATCACTCATGGTTTCTTACCATCCCAATAACCTTCATGTGATCTATTTTTAGATATCGAATTTCGTAACATAATAATCGTGATTTCTTCTGGTCATGCTCTCAAAATAAATATTAACATGTTCTTGACATTGATTCAAGATTTTTATGAATTTCAACTATATTTAAGCCGTGAAACTATTTTGCTTCAATCAAATAAAGGGTTTTCCAATAAGAGGTGTTTTTTAATTAGCCCGCTATTTCGGTAGATGTCACTTTTGAAGCTGTCATTTTCTGACATTTGACATGTAGAAACTACGCCATTAATAAAAATGGAACGATACACGATTCAACAACGCATTGAAATTATTAAAATTCACTATAAAAATGGTGAAAATGTGGCAGAGAAGGTTCGTAAAACTCGAACATTTTTGGGTCGTCGTGAAGCACCTTGTCGGACCGCAATACAGAAATTGGTAGAAAAATTCGAGCTGTCGGGACAAGTTAGTGATGTGAAGAATAAAACCCGTGCACGTCGCTCAAGAACAGCCGAGAATATTGCTGCTATAGCCGAAAGTGTTGAAGAAAACCCAGGTTTGTCCATTCCTCGTCGTTCACAAACGTCATTACACCGTATTTTGCATAAAGATTTGGGTCTTAAGGCTTATAAAGTTCAGTTAACACAAGAACTCAAGCCGGCCGATCATCAACAACGTCGAGTCTTTGCTGATTGGGTCCTTGAAATGCATGAAAATGATCCTTAATTCCATCGAAAACTCATCTTGAGTGATGAGGCCCATTTCCACCTCGATGGCTTCGTCAACAAGCAAAATTGTCGCATCTGGGGCTCGGAAAACCCAAAAGTTATTGTTCAAAAGCCTCTCTATCCTCAACGTGTGACTGTTTGGTGCAGTTTATGGTCCCGCAGGGTCATTGGACCTTATTTTTTCGAAAATGAGACTGGAGCAACAGTTACGGTGAATGGATTGCGCTATCGACAGATGATTAATGATTTTTTATGGCCGGAATTGGATGGTATTGATCTGGACAACGTTTACTTTCAACAAGACGGCGCTACGTGCCATACAAGCAACGAAACCATTGATCTTTTACGGGAAAAGTTTCCGGACCGTGTTATCTCTCGAAGAGGTGATCACAATTGGCCACAGAGATCTTGTGACTTAACACCTTGCGACTTCTTCCTTTGGGGCCACGTGCAAGAGAAGGTCTACGCCAACAGCCCAGCATCGATTCAAGACCTCAAAGATAGAATTCGTGAGGCTATCGAGGACATAGGGCAGCCACTTTGCGATTTGGTTATGGAAAGTTTCATGAAAAGGATATGGTCCTGTAGGCGTGGTCGTGGTGGTCATTTGGCTGATGTTATATTCCATTATTAACGGCTTACCTTCCTCTTTATAATGAAATAAAGATCCGATCATTTATCTCAAAAAATGGCATTTTTCTTTGAATATCAAAATAACACCTCTTATTGGAAAACCCTTCACTATCAATCTGGTGCATAACATACATCGGTTCTATCCACATATCACCTATGAAAGCTTTTCTTTTATACTACACAACATTAGATTAATTCACCTCAGTGCTTCACTCATACATAACCACAGCTGACAAAAATAATGAATTTTATGTGAATAAATATTGTGTAAAAAATTGATTTGCTATATGTTATTTACAGTAGTTGTTCATCAGGAAATGCATAAAATCTTGGATTTTGTTTGGATCATACTGTTACCAGATTATAATAAAATTTTCTTCCGTCTGTTAGATTTTGTATGGAACATACTGTTCCCAGAAATCTACTTCTTTGCTGTTTGCTCACAGCTAATTATAATCTCCCATACAACTTGCACTACTCAACATCGAAGTGATTTTTTAGTCAACATTCAACTTACACTATCCACTCTCCCGCTAAGATCTTCATCATTAAATTTATTGACAAGACTTGTTTATTTATTCTATGATACACATTCAAAATTATGCCCCCCAGACCAGTATTACGCAGATAAAATTACCTTATCAGCGTGAACTATTTTTTAGATATCGAAGCGGAATCAAAGCCAAATTGTAGCCTCTAAGACCCGACACTGCCGGTTTCAAAAGGTTACCCAAGAGCAGACAATTTCGGTTTCAAAGGTTAAAGTGACGTCAGAGGTTAAGGAAAAATTACTGCCTCCAAGACCACGTGTCAAATACTTATAAATAATAGTTTCATAACCTTTTTTTCTGTTGATGTTTTGCGCTTTACCCAAACAGACCGCTGTTTCTTGGCAAGCTAATGATGCAATAATTTCAACATAAGCTCTAAGGACATTACAAACCTTCTAAAGGCTATGGGTGTAAGGCGTAAAGAATATTCATATAAGGCTCAGTCTACATCTATGAAATCGGTGCTTTCCAGAAATAAAGAAGAAAGTTTTTCATCCAAAAATGAGTCGACTGAGAGTCTGGCATCTTGTCCTGTTAGCCTAACTTAAAGCACTTCGTCTCTCCCCTCCTCTTCTATTATGAAATAAAATTTTCCTATCTAGTTGCCAAATACGTGATGTATTATATGAAGTATCTGAACCTCATCCCATAAATTCCGGTGTGCCCCAGGAATCTTTTATCCTACAAAGGTCTCTTTAATTTTCATTAATGATCTGCTTTCCCTTACTTTCAATTCCATCCATAACTTTACCGATCATAGTACGAATTCAGTGCATCTAAAGCTCAAAGCTGTCTCATCTCTTTAAAACAAGATCATAATTTCTCCACTCCCCGTTTCATTTGATGAAGTACTGATATACGATACAACGTCTTTATGCATTCTTGGCATTAATATTTCCAGCAAGCTCAGCTGGACAGATCACATCTTTTCTGTTGCTAAAGAGGGATAGAACTGCCTTAGATTTCTGGAAAGGCGTAAGAAATATTTCAGTCCATAGAATCTAGCACTCCTCTACAAGTCCTCCATCATACCTATAATGGAATATAAATCTCCTATCTGAGCCGAGGCTGGTAGCACAGCCTTAGCTTCATTGGACATTGCCCAAAAGAGGGCCTTCAGACTCATTGGTGATGTGGCAATAGCTCGTCATATCGATTCACTCGAGCACCGCTGTACTGTCAGATGCCGGAATGTACGGAAGTCTTCGACAACTCTGGAGCTGCTTGTCGTTGAGCTTTAGATCCAAATTACCAAAAGCGCTTATTCTCCCCCACTTCATATATGGTAGCCCCGTATTTGCCAAACCTTGCTCACAGTGTCAAAGAAAATTAAATGCGGCATTTAACGATGTGATTCATTACGTCTATAAATTGCGTAGCCATTCTCATGTGTCGGCGTACGCAAATTTATTCCTTGGTATTTCCTTCAAAACTTACCGAGCGGGTCGCGAATTAACATTCTTGCGCACGTTGATTTCTGAACGACTACAATTTCTAAATTCAGTACGACATCTTAAACTTCTTACTCCTAGATGTTCTTTACGATGTGGCGACAGCTCTTACCTTGTTTAAGCAATTCGAAGGGGGAACTCGCTTCCTGGTGATGTTCAGCGTGCCCGTTCTGGCAGAGCCTTTTCTAATTTTATTACTTATCCAGCCTTTAGTTATGAATTACGTAAACTATGTAGCAATCAATCGACTTCATTTTATTTTAAGGTTTTTTATATACATATACCTAACTGTGTCTCAACTTTTTTCTTTTTTTCTTTCTTCTTTAATGTGTTTTCTTCTCTCTGATTTTTGTCCTTGTTTTTATGTACTTGAACTTTTAGCTTTTTTTGTGTAACTTTCTTCTCATAATATATGTAAGCGTAGATGCGTATGCTGTTTCCTTTTACCAGGGATCTTAAGGGACGAGTAAGCAATAAAACAATAAAACGAGGCGACGGCAGCTGCAGTTTCATTAAAGTTTTCTTAGAATAAGTAATTAAGTTAAAATGTAAAAGAAAACAAAGTGCAGGTAAAAGGGAGCAGAAGGAATGTTTTGTATGAACGATTGAGTAGTCGGAAAATGTATATTCTTGGAGGCAAACGGTGTTTTTGGTTCTGTATTTTTTTTTTTTTTCCAAAAAATACTAGTCTGAGTTTAATTGATATTTTTGATTAAGTTATATATATAATATTTTCACTTATTTCTTTGTTTTTATACCCTAGATGAAATCATAGGGGTATACTAAGTTTGTCATTCCGTTTATAACACCTCGAAATAATGATGGTAGAGCAAAATGGATTGGACACCCATTCATAATATTAAAAGTTATTTCGATTTTTGCATGTCCGTCCGTCCGTCCGTCCGTCCGTCTGTGCGCACGATAACTCGAGAACGCGTATACTTAAAGAGCTGAAATTTTGTACACGGACTTTAAAAAAAAAGTAAAATTAAGTTCGAAAATGAGACAAATCGGGCAACTCCTTCGTGGGGTTGCCATATAAAAATTTCGTTTTCCGCTATATATTTGGACACTGCCTGAGAACGCATCGACGTAGAGAGTTGAAATTTCGTACATGATGTTACGAATGTACATCGTACGTTACATTAGCAAATAAAATGTCAAAATGTGACTAATTCGGGCAACTCCTTCTTGGTGTTGCCATATAAAAATTTCGGTTTTTTACGTATACTTTGAAAACGATCAGTCCAAGACATTTTTATTGTACTAAGAACTTCTGCAGAATACGAAATCCTATAAAATTGGTTATTACCATTTTTTCTGTGCGACAAACTGTTCTAGAAATATATGCGAAAAACAACTTCAAAATCAAACTTGAATAGATCGGTGACCATACGAAATTTAATACGGGCATTCATCTAGGGTATCATAAGAATTGGTCTTAGACCAATTCTAGCTTTTTTACTTGTTTTTTTTATCTTTATTATTTTTGTTTTGATTTCCTTTGTCTTTATGTATAATTATTAGTTTTTAATGAGAGCTTAAGTAAGTTCTCTTTTCTCTTTTTCTTGTATTATTTTATTTCATTATTTTCAGTGCCTCTTTTTATATTCGTACTTACATATTTATTTATTTATATCCCCATTTATATTTATTTTAGCATTAATATTTTCTTTCCGCTCTTTTTATTTAACAATGATTTAGTTCTTCACTATTTTATTCGTGTTTATTTATTTTTTATTTTTTAATCTTCTTCATTTGTCTAAGTATCCAGGCCTAATTTTAAGTTTTCCTAATATAATATCAAATTAGAAGTGCATAATAAGATTACAATCTTTGTACATTAGCAGTGAACAGGACTAATCTAATCTCTCATCAGGAGACAAGGTTTTGACAAAACCCTCGAAAATACTTCACAAGCCATGAAACAAACTCCCTTACTACCACATGAGAGCCCCAACAGTGTCATAACATTCTAAAATATTTGCAGTGTTCTTATGGAAGATTAACAAAAGTTTGATTTGAATAGCTCTTGCGCCTAGCACTAATATTCGTACAGAAAAATGGTCTTCTGCTAATCTTACTGTCAAACTAGTTTTGATATACTTATGACATTAAAGAAGCAATATGGATCGAATTAACGCGATAAACTTTGTTTTTATTTATTTAAAGAATATTGACAATATAGTTTGTGACTTGAATTTCTTTGCATTTCTTCGTCTTATTTTTCAAATGGGCGGATGCACAGCGGGCTCAAGATTTATATAATATGCCAATTGTAGCACATTTTTCCTCCTTGTAGCTATAATGCATTGAAAAACACTTCATTAGTGTAATTCATTAAGATCTGATTTTCAAGCCACACTCGGCATTTTAATGAAGAGTTAGTACTAATGATTCATTCGATCGTATTGTGTGTCTAGGGTATTACCTACAACTTTCGTCACTTTTGTGACCAAACTCCGCATACTTTCCTGTTTATAGCATAAATAATTACGTGATGACAAGAGGTCAATTCTTTTTGGGAAGGTATTAGATTGATTTCAGATTTCGGGGGAATTTCACAATTGCCTCTGTTCAGTAATTTGTATTTTCTTGCACGAGTATGTCTACTTTATAATGCATTACAGGTATGTTCATCCTCAGTGTTCACAAAAAAGGATAAAGGAGGACACTGAATTCATTGATGAGGTGTTGAATAATTTTGTCAACAACTTAGACGCCTCAAATTTTTATTCAAACAGTGACTTTCCGTAACTTTTCTTAATGCTGAATAAAAAATTAATTAAAAATGTACTTAATAATGTTTTTTGTATGTATTCTTTCTTTCAAGCCAGGGGGTGCAAGTGCCACCCATTGCACAACCCTTACGGCACGCATGGCACCGAAGCCTTGTCGTGCCGAAATATCCATTTTCTCGGAAATGTCACAGAATTTGTACGCCTGGTTGGGAAACCCAACTTGAGTACACCGTCAAGAAAAAAAGCTTGCCAAACCATTAGTGAAGCGCTATCGAAATTTTTTTTAGAAAAATAACGGTACTCTTTCCGCAGATCCTCTAATATGCATTAAATTCATTAATTTAGACGGTTCGGATAGTTTGTGCTGACCGAGCGTAATCACAACAGCTTTACTTGGTGGAATCACTTAAACCATTATGTAATTGTGAGTAAAGTATGTATGGCTGTAGTTACTTACTCATTTTGCTTTAGCAGATTTTGCTCGACCTTCACGTCTGTGTGTGCGGTCAGTACTCTGCTGAGAATTCGGGCTTTGGACTTCACCCTTCCGAAATGATATGTATTTTTGTTAGACAGAATAATATTACATAACAAACCCAAGATTCTTCGATTGCCTGTAGGAGTTCAATAAAATTTTCTATAGAACTATTGATGAAATCATAGGTTATATGTACTGAATTTGTCATTCCTAGAAATATGATGGTAAACTAGAATGGATTGGACACCCATGCATAATATTAAAATTTATTTTGATTTTTGCATGTCCGTCTGTCCATCTGTCTATCTCCACCATAGCTCGAGAACACGTTCATTTGGAGAGCTGAAAATTTGTAGATAGGCTTTTTTAAAAGAACTTAATTTCGAAAATGAGACAAATCGGCGAACTCCTTCGTAGGGTCACCATACAAAAATTATCTTTTTCAATATATATTTGGTCAATTCCTTAAAACGCGTCAACGTAGAGAGCTGAAGTTTCATACACGGCGTTTCCATAAAAATAGTAAATAAAATTTAAAAAATGGACTTATTCCGGCAACCCCTTCCTAATGTTGTAATACAAAAATTGAGTTTTTTTACGTACACTGCGAAAACGATCAGTGCTAAACATTTTTATTGTACTGCAAAGTTCTTTAGAATATAAAATGCTATGAAATTGGTTATAATCATTTTTACTGTCTGACGAACCGTTCTGGAAATAGATGCCAAGAACAACTTTAACGCTCAAACTAGCACAGTGCGACCATATGAAATTACATACGGGCATTCATCGAGGGTATGGTAAGAATTGGACTTGACCAATTCTAGCATTTTCACTTTCTATTTCTAATATAGTTAAAATACAGATTCAGTGTATTTAGTAAATACAAAGAGTTTGCGTAAGTGCTATACAGTACAGTGCTATACATACATATATAACTGGCAATACCATAAAATATAGAAAAAATTATAAGGCGCCAATTGATTATGAAATATATTTACCTTAAACTACTCAAAGGGCTTGTCGTCATTCATATTTGATATAAACGTGGGATCAAAGGAAAGTAGACTACTTCTTGGAAATTACTAGACGAGATGAAATTATTCCAAAATTGCTATTCGGGTAATCACCCCATTAATGGTATTTATTAATATATAAATTAGTTCCGGCACGTCAGAAACAAATTTCCTACAATGTTGTCTTGATGCTACATCAAAAGGAACGACATGTCACGTAAATTAATAAATTGTGCCGCTTGGGACTTACCACGATAGAATACTAATATGTACCTAGTATTTTCGAGCTTATAATGATTTAATGATATCTTACACAGGATGCTTCCTGAATTTTTTTCCAAATTGAATATTTTATGTAATAGAAATTTCGATTACGTTATGACAGGGAACCATATTAATGGTTGGATGATATTGTAATTTGTATTGCAAACTGCCAAAACCCCGCGAGAATACTTTAAAAGCCATGAAATACGACCTCACTACCACATGAGATCCCCAACGGAGTCCTAAGATTCTAACATATTTGCAGTGTTTTTATGTAAAACTGAGAAAAGTTTGATTTGAAAAGCTCCTCCGCCCTAAACCACTGTTCATACAGAAAAATGGTGTTCTGATAATCTTAGGCTTGCTTACCTATCTTCCGAACCGAAATAAAATTTAATTTTTATACCTTTCCCAACAAAATTATTTAAAAAATTTATCTGAACCAAATGACTACAATTCCTGAAACAAAGCCTCTCAACTGAGTAATCATTGTGATGTCGCTGTGCTGTCATGTGTCGTGGGCTGATGATATCGAATGTACAGATTCGGACTCCGGCTGCACATACCCACATGCAATTATTACTCAGCTGAGAGTTATTGAGCGTAAAGTGGTAAGGTTACTTTGTAATCAAAACTATTTTATTATTTTGGTAAGTAAGGTTAGTAAGTGTAGCCTTTGGGAAGATCAGCGATATCGAAATTGAGAGGCGCGACTTTCTGGGGAGGCTACACTTAACTTTGGAAGAGCTGATTCGGCACACGAAGATTGTCAGGTGTGAGACACATTTCACTCATTCAATATCTGCTGGGTAGCGTTGGTTAAGAATTCACAGCCTCACAGTAACTACGGTTTCTCACGTATACAACGAAAGTGGATTGTAAAATCCGCAAAATATTAATGCTGATCTGGAGCGACATCAAATTATAAAAAGTTTTACTCATCAACCTAAAAGGTCTGTTCGATGAAAACACGGTGTAAATCACCGTGTAAATTTTTCCTCTACAATATGGCGGCTATTTACTCGGGGTTTTGTGCACTCATTGAACAAGATTTTTGCAGTTTAGGGTGAACCTAGTATAATGACATTTCTCTGAAAGTTCTCCTGAGTATAAGTTAATTTCTAATTTCCAGTGATTTGTGAAAATTTATTTATAAAATAGCTGAAATAATTAATAATTAAAAAAAAAATAAATATTAAAACGCACAAAAAATATTTCTCAGTTGTTTTTTTTTAAATTACATGTTCTTTTATTAGCTTTTTTACATCGATATTATCGCCTTTTCTGTAACTTTACTTTGAAAAAATGACAATTGGTTCATCTGTGACCATCATTTCTGCAAGAAACAGTTGTGCTGCACTATTTTCACTTTTATCATTAGATGTTTTGTCACTAGGTATAAAATTAGTACTGTTTGGATGATCAAAATCTACAGAAATGATTTTCTCTATCCCGTTGGTTTCTACTCGAACAACTATTAAGCCCTTTTGTGACATCTCAAACCTATTTGCTTGGTAGCTGTGAGGAAAACTTGAAGTCTATAAAAATTACTTGTTAATAATTGTGAAAAGCATTTTTACGTTCAAATTTCTTACTAGAAAGGCAGATCTTAAGATTTCATCTATATTCTTCGACCTTAATCGCCTCTTCGAAAATAACCTCATCATTTTCAATCGAAATTTCTATGTGCATATTATCGATGGGTATTTTATCATAAAATTTCTTTTCTAACTCCTTTGTAAAATCTGAATTTGGTATAAACTCCACGATTTTTTCACTTTTATTTACCGCAATCGACTAATTGATCGCAATCACCGTACAGATTCCAAGTGACAATTCACAAATGACAAATGTCAAACATTAAATACAAATAAACTATGTCGGTACTGATGCTTTGCTATTTTCTTAGGATCATCATGGGAAATAATTCTTGTCCTTTTAAAAGTTTTCAAGTAGGTACATAAGTACTTAACCGTGAAATTATGTCTGATGAATGACTTGCTTTTTTCAAGTTTTCTCTAAATATTTAGTGACGTGGTCAATTTATCATATATGCTGTGGTTTGCATTCTGATTTTCCCTGCTAAACTTTTATCTGGAAGAGCAATCATCCAGCGCTGACCCTTAAACACATGATAAAATAGCTAATCTAGAAGAATTGTACGTGCCAGCATTATGCAACTCCATGCTCTTTTATGGATTTGAAAAAGAAATCACGTGAATATCTTAGCTTCTTGTTGAAATCGATTTGGCCGGAAAAGGTGACCTTATTCTCGAAAACTAGTTTATCTGTTTAATTTACCATGTTGGATCGATTCTGCTCAAGATTTTTCATTAAATTAGAAAATATAATATCTGGACTTATATTGTATATTTTTAAAGAATTAATTTACTTTCAGACGCCATATGTTCAGCATTAATTTCGAAACACAGGAAAGAATCAGCTATTGGAAAGCTCCGAATATCGAGCAAAAAAAATTTAAATCATCATAAATCATATAAAATATGATGCAAAAATAGTTGGTGCTTCGCAATTCCCAAACTATTAAGATTTATTTCCAAACTGCCATAGTTACCCTTTTGTAGACTATTCGTAGAACACCAGTCTTTCTTAAAGCAACATATTGCAATTATATTTTTTTTGGATGTCATGACCAAATATTTTTACGTTATGCCTTTTTTTAAGTATTTATTGCTTTGCAATTTCCATATAAAAATAAGCAAATGGAGATGTTAGGTGGCGTTAAGCATAACGATGAGCAATAAACAACAAGAAGTACGAGAATAGAAAACTGAGTCAGAAATGAGAGAAATGGGCGAAATTAGATTTTAATGCAGTTGATGTATTGCAAAGTACGCAAATACAGAGATCCTTAGAATGATTTTCGATGTCGCAATAGCTTTCGCCTAGGTATAGACCGGAGGACTCATCTTTTTAATCTTAATCAGTTAGGCTTTCCTTCATACCTCAAAAGGATTATCTACAGTTTCCTAACTTCTGGAAAATTCTAATTGGAGCTAGAAAGAAACATATCACCACTTAAACCAATTAAATCTGACGTCCCACAGAGATCTATCCTAGGTCCACTACATTTAAATAAATACTTTAGTTAATATCATACTACCGTTTGGTGTCAAATTTGTACAAAGATATACAATAGAAGAAATTTTAGAAAGATTTTTTTACTTTTACGATTCCAAATCAAATTATTAAATACAAGAGAAAAAACATTCGTCTCGCCCGGTTTTTGAAGCCGTGATCTGTCATTTTCAAGGCGACTACTCTTACCTCTGAGCCTTTCTCTCCTGTTTTTTCTCTACTATCTAATTATTTGATTTGAAATCGTAAAAATAAAAATAAAAATTCATCTATTCCGTCTTACCGATTCTAAAAATTGTGTGTGAGTTCGAGTTCCGCATGGGACAAGATTAAAAAAGAAGATATAATTTTATTTCTTCACTGTTTCAATACATTGATACGCCAAGGTATAGAGAAAAAAAATCATTAGGAATTACATCGACTTCTATTCTTATGCCCAATATATAATTATAGTAACTAATCCGTTATAACGATAATAATAATATTAATAATATATTTATTTACAGTTATTGTACACAAGAGTTCACATCTTTTCTTGTATGTTATATAAAGTGGTGCTAGAAAAGTAACTACTTAAGATAAGAATTAAAAATTTAAAGGAAGTTCAAAGAAATTCGTATTAATTAAAGAAGGAATTAAATTCAGTTAAAAAAAAAGAAATTGTACTACAAGACTACTAGAAATTAAAGAAAATAATAGTGTTAAATTATGTGTGTATCAATGCATCTCTTAAACGCGCCGACAGTACCCACACTCTGAATATTTAACGGAAGATTATTCCATAAAAGAGCTGCTTGAACAAGATAAGAACCTTCCATGCAGGACTTATGAAATCGTGGAATCAATATGTTTCTGTTACGCTGTGACGCTGTAAATTAAAATAATTCGCGTAAGTACCCTGGTTTGTTCGAGCTAAGAAGAGAATATAAGAAAACCAGCGCTCGCCCTTTCAAATACGTGGCCAAAGAGCATCCGAGCAAACGCGAAAGGAAAGGCGAAACGTGATCAAATCTTCGCAGCCCAAAAACAAACCGAATACAGTCGTTGAATGCCACTGTGACTTTCCTGGCACAGATGCTATCCAGCTTGGGAAACACATTTCTGCCATAGGTGAAGTGGGGCAAGATTAAAGCTTTAATTAATTGTAAGCGCATGCTAACAGACAGCAGACCCGATGAAAGCCATAGACATCGGATCCCTGCATAAACTTTGCTGACCATGGCTTTAATGTAATCATGTGTTGATTCAAGACAACTCCAAGCGTTTTAACTTTATTTACAATAGGCAGCGAAACATTATTTAAAGTCACTGGTGGGATTTCAATTAAACCGTTATTGTAGTATTTAATACAATGAGACTTTGCAGGATTCAGTATCAAGCGATCACATTTGGCCCAAGTGTTAATTCTTTCCAAATCACAATTTATACGTTCAATACAGTCTTCAAGAAGACCGATCGACTGGCTTAAGTAGAGTTGTACATCATCGGCATATAAGTGAATCTGTATAGAACTACTAAAATTAAAAGAAGCTTCAAGTTTCTGGAGAAGGATACGATGGTCTACACTGTCGAAGGCTTTAGAGAAGTCCAGAAATACCAAAATACTAAACTTGTCCTAATCGAAAGACTTCCTCAAATTAGAGGTGACCTTCAGAACTTCAGTCTCACAGCTGTGCAAGCGAGCGTCGGAAACCCGATTAACAGCCTGCAAGAAAATTATTGGCCTCGACAAATTCGACTATCTGCTTATATAATTGCTTTTCTAAGACTTTGGTTATGAAACACAATAAACTTATTGGGCGGAGGTCAGCTGGTGTTTCATGAGAAGAATTCTTTGCAATAGGAAGGACTGTTGCCATCTTACAGGCAGCTGGAAAACAGGATGATGTAAAGCATGAGTTCACTATATGCAAAACGAATTTACCAATAATGGAAAAAAAAGCCTAATGAACCTAGGCGGAAGATTATCAGGCCCATCTGCCTGAGACTTAATTGAATTCACAGCATCCACAAGCTCATTGTAGTCGACTCCACAAAAGTAGAAGAAGTTGGTATTGGTATTAGATGAGATATCTCTTATCGGATTACCAGCTGATATATGAGAAGCAGCCAACTCATTGCCACTGTGGGCAGAGCTGATAGACGTGAAAAATATGTTTAAGTCTTCGGGATTTAAATCAAAAGTAGCTTTGTTCCTTTTACCTCCATAGACACCTGCATGGCGTAAATTTCGCCACAAAACTTTAGGCCTGAGATTCTGGTCAAATTTGGGGCTAATATATTGTCGTTTGGTCGCCTAATTTCTGAAGTCACCTTGTTACGGATAACTTTATATAAACCTCGTGCTTCATCGGTCTGAGTATGCCTCCACCTCCACCGTTGGTACAGGTATTCACGCTCAGAAATGAGAGAGGTGAAAACCACGGACAACCCCTGCAAACAGGCTTGCATTTCCTTTTAATAGGTACATATTTTGCATAAAGGTACTCAATAAGGGAGGAGAGGATCACAACTTCAGTGTTTACTGAATCACAGAAAAATATGTTATCCCAAGGTAGGTCAAAACATTCCTCAAATAAAGGACTTTTATCAATGCTGTTAAAATCACGGTATGAGTATACGAGAGAAGATGGGATATCATAGCTTAGGAAGAGAATGTCGTAATCCATTGTACTAGGTGGATCAAGTTGATTATGCGATAGTACTTTAACTCTATCAGTAACCAAAAGAAGATCTAGTAACGAGGGACTGGTTGCATTAAAATAAGTTGGAAAGTTCTTTGTGACACTTAGGTTTAGAGTCTGTAAGAAATGCAGAAATCGATCTCTCTGATTATCTTGGCGACACAAATTTACGATAAAATCCCCTCCTAGAATGACATTTGGATACGTCTGAGATATACGTGACATGAAATTTTCAAATTCCATAGCGTTATTGACATCAAAGCATCTCGGTGGGCAGTATACTGCGCACAATACACATTTTTCGCTTCGTGACTTAACCTCTATACCACTAAATTCTATGGGGGACTCCTTTGATGAAAGAACAAGCTTCGCTTTAAGGTAGTCCTTCACGTAAATTGCCACACCACCACCAAATCGATCTTTCCTATCGTTACGAAACAACGTGTAGCCAGGGATTTCCACGAGAGGTGACAATAAGTCACAATTTAACCACGTTTCGTCGATCAGAATTGCATGCACATTAGAACCAGAAAAAATATAGCGAAACTCATCAATCTTACTTCGGATACTCCTAGCATTCAAGGAACATATATTCATTCCACGAGATCGAGTACACATAATTTTCAACAAAGTTCCTACCCTGTCCAAATCTGTAAAGCTACCTACAATCAAGTATATTGCGGCAACTGTCGGAGCAGCGCTTAAAGGCACATTGATTAACATAAAAGCAATTAAAAGTCACGGGTGATAATCCCATAATTTTAAAAAGTTTGTTGCCAGATCTTGATTCCATTAATCCATACTTCAGATGAATTGTCGGGTAAAATTGAAGTTGAAGTTTCGACCTACACTCTGCCTCATCTAAAGTTTTAATTTGCTGTGGAAAAATACATGAGAAGTTTGACAAAATATTTCGATATTTCAAAAAACGGTCGTCTAGATTAGTAATGAACAGATCAAGTTATAATAATCTTAAATTATATCAGCCATTGCATTGCACCGTTTGGTTTGATGAGATGTAACCCTTGACTATGCAACGGTTATGACGAACTCTTCGTAAATAGTTTTTTGTTTTTGTTTTTTTGAAAAATTGTTCTAAAACCATCTGCCACTTTTTTTCCCTCTATAGATACTCACGTTCGTCCTTCGAAGAATCTGTCATTGTGAAAGCTCCTGTCGAGTCTTGATTTTCTATTTGAAAAGCTCTCAACTCAACGATAAGGCTAAGGAGAATCAAGAACCAGGATCTTTACTTGAATATTCACGATTTTGATAACCGAAAGCAATTGAAAAGCATCGGATGACGTAGTTGCATCTTTCCATGTCCTACTAATTTCCAGAGTATAAATAACCGCGGGCTCTTGCCACGGACTAATTCCGTTCCACTCATCTTCTCTCTTTAAATTATTAAAATTCGGGTAACGATTGGCGCTTTAAATAACGTTCTGTTGTGAACGACTGTATTTTAATTATACTTAAAAATTAGATTTAAAAAAACGTAAAGTCTAAGTTTTCAGTATTTTTGTATATACCTGATTAAAATTGTACTTTTACACGGAGTGCTAGCTGCTGCGTGACTACTTCGGAAGTAATATGAAGCTGTAGACGATTTAGATTTCTTACAGAGATTTTAATAATATTAACTCTGGTGAACTTCTTGAGGAGCCGGAAATAGATTGGACATTGATCTGTTCACTAATATCAGTTGATGACAACTTGACTGTATTATGAGGTTTATTAAATACGTTTTTAATAAATATATTCCACTGATACATCGACGAATTACCAATTCCCAAATTCCTTGGCTTACACTACGAATTGGGCATTTGATATTGCGAAGGAATTATACAATTCGTAGATAGCGTTGTTTCCGTACACCTGATTGCTGGGACCATTTTCGGTCCGCATGTAATACAGTTAATAGTGATATATCTCGTGCAAAGTGTCAATATTACAATTCAAAATTAAATACCACTCTTCCATAAAAACTCTGGCAGAATCTTAAAAATCTTGAACGAACTTGGAGTTTAGCTGTACCTGTAAACCCTAGTGAATTAAACCAGATGTTCCTATCTGGTTCTTATAACTTAATTAGGACGGGCTGTAATGTCAATTATTATCCTAGTGATATTTTAAGTTTAGATTCTTTTGATGGGTTTGCTTTTATTGAAGTTTATGACGCAGATGTCTATTCTGCTGTAATGTCTGACAAATCCAACGCTGTTGGACTGGATGACCTTCATCCCAAATATATAAAAGTTCTTCTGGCTGTAATGCTCCCAAATCCCACCTATTTTTTTTAACAACATCATTTCAAGATCTACGGTTAATCGTATCTGGACGTATTCTATAATAATTTCCGTCCACAAGAGGTCCCGTGGTTCAACGGAGTATCATCTTATTTCCATTTTGCCTTTTCTGTCAAAGCCTTTGAAAAAATTTTTCACACCCAAATCTCCGGTTGTTCCCATAGGGAGAATCTCCTAATCATCAATTGGGCTACCTCAGCGTTGCTTAATATAACAGACGATATTAGGATATCAATTGGCAGTGATAAATTTATAGGGCTCGTCTTCCTGTATTATTCCAAAGGCTTTGACACCGTTGACCACGTATTGTTTTAAGTAAACTTGCCTTTAAATTCAACTTTTCAAATTCTGCATGCAAGTTGGTTTGGTCATATTTCAACGGGTGTCAACAGACTGCGGTCTATTCTAATTCTGCTTCTGGCTTCCAACTTTGCGGACTGGAGTTCCTTATCCTTATCTAGGATTTCTGGTGGATGCTATATGCCGTATGAATGAAGAATTGGGCTATTAATAATAGTTTGAGCGTAAATACCTCTAAATCTAATGCTATCGTGATCTATTAAAGTGATTTGGATACTTCCTGCTTCTGAATAATGTGACTATGACTAAGGACAGTACTACTGTACGGAGTCTTGGAATTATTTGTGATCGTACTTTGAACTGGCCCGATCATATAAATGAGCTTGTTTGAAAGGTTTATGGGACGTTACGTAAACTTTCTGCCACTTCATTCTTTACTCCTGTTGACACGCAGATTATGTTTGTCAAATTGCTAATGTCCCTTCCCTGATCCATGTGAGGTTTTTCGTGGTTTCGATTCAGCTTCATCGCGTAAGCTCAATGTGGCTTTTGATTCTATTGTGCGGTACGTATTCGGCTTGATGCGATAGGAACATGTCTCGGAATATTCAATCTTGGAATGACATTAGACATTGATGATATCTGGGTAGATTGGATTTTTCCCAATCAGTATGAATTTATTCTCTCAATATTCCTCGTTCCATCTGTCGCTCAGGCAGTCGACAATGTTTTTGTTCAATCCATAAGACTTTGGAACTCTCTTCCTCTTCAACACAGAAGGAGCAGGGACAATCACCGTTGTCGAGAAATTTATTGGAATACCTGGGAACTACTTAATTGTTTGGTTGAATGAATTTTCTTGTGAGGCGTGAGGCATATTAATATTAATAAATATTATTTTTTTGGATATCTGGTTTTGTATAGTTTAAGTGTAAGTTTAAATTTTCATTTCTAAATCATTCTGTTGTGCTCCTATATATAATTAAAAGATCTTGACTTACTTTTGTAACGCCTTAATTGACACTATTTGAGTTTGAATATGTGGCCACAAATCTCGTTGCGATTCACTGCGCAATAAATACATTGCTGTTAAATTTGTGCCACACCGATGTTAACATAAAGAATGTTTTTGTTTACTCCCCCCCCCCCCCCCTCGGTACCATATTGCGCGCGGGTCCACTTATACTGATATTCTGAATTTAAAGTTAACATTTTAGACTTCCAAAAGAATCTACAAACTTATCCACTCCTTTTTCCATTGCTAGCGACAGCAAAACGGAAGTCAAAGTAAACCATCCTGCTTGAAAGCGAAATAAGAAGGATGAAAAAACCATCAAAGAAAACCAAGCAAATAAAAGAAGAAAACGCGCAACCACTTGAACTGAACTGACAGGAAATGATATTGCAGTCATTCTCTTACTGGAGAATTAAAATTCTTTTAATAATTTGGACAAAGCTAATTGAGAGTTATTTAATTTAATTAATGTCGGACACGTTATGTTTAAGGACTCATACGTATTTGTATTTCGTAAAATGATAAAGGGAAATTGCTGTAAGTTTCAAAAAGGAAAAAATTTCGAATTATTTCAACATTATATTTTATCAGTAAGGAGTTGCAGAAAGCTGCCTTAACATAACACGATAAAATAAAAAAACAAGTCGACTACCTAGTTGGTCTCTAACAGATATGGGCTAACTCTGAATTAAAATTTAATAAAAGTTACTTTTCCACCTGAAGGGGGTAAACATTTTCCCCCTATATCATTTCTCCATATTTTATCATCCACGTCCACATCGATTTCGGCTACCGGTTACGATGTTATCCTTTGTCTGCGTGTAATTGGTTCAAATCGATTCTGAAAGCATGGGATGGTGCCCATTCGTAATCGAATAAAAATTCAATTCGATTGGGAAAAACATTTTCTTGCTATCATTTGCAGTGAACCAACAACACGCTTTCAGGTGAAGTAAGTTTTGATAGGTAATATCCAACCTTGATAAATACGCTGTTTTTGTGAACGGGGCTAGAGGCCAGTATTGCGAAGAATTGTCGGGAAAATTTCTATGTCGAAATGGTTTCCTCAAGCACAATTACCATTTGAATTAATTTAGAGATCTTTTTGTGTCCTTTGTAATTTAAATTCTCTATCTCTGTTGTTAATAAACATTTACATTTCACGTCTGTTAAACGTATCGAATTCAATTTTGCAAACATTGTGGGAATAACTGAATCGAACTAGCCAGAAATAGAATCAAACCGCTAAAACGCATATTCGAGAGATTTTTTATTCTAAATGCTAACCACATGTAGTATTTTGCGATTATGGTCCGATCTGTGGTGAAATATTAATGCGCGAAAAAGCTGATTGGAGTAGAAGTTATTGGAAACTGTTGGCTATATTATACGGAATCAATTAATTATCAGATAACTACAACAGCAATGAGGTTGATGAACATTTTTTATGTTTCATATAAATAATGTCACAAGTATTGGAAAAACTATTCATATTTTATGTCAGCATTAAAGATGAACTGAAATAAGTGATTTACAGTGATAGGATATGTGCATTTCACCAAAATGATAATTTGAGGGACACTGACTGCTGCCACTTTAACTACATTCTGTAATTAGTATCTCGCATTTATTTTAGTTTTTTTTTGTACCTGAAAGCTTTCTCTAGAAACTAGTTCCGTATTATTTAGGGCCTACTGGGAATTTTCCGCAAGTTGTCCGATCGGCAATTTACAATTATTTATAATAATTCTTTCACGCATTTATATTATATGAACTTGGTTTTACCTGCCATCAAAGGTTCTATCCAATGTTTTAATGTGCATTTTATATTCTTTTGTACACTTTTATGTTGGTTTCCTCCCATTTCTAACAGAAAGAAATAAGATGAAGATAGAAATTATCATGTTGTAAATGGAACTGGTTTTATAGAGAAAATCCATACTCTTAGGGAGGAGGAATAGCCAAATAAAAATTCCAGCCACGTTAAAGTTTGGTGGCACTTATACATGGCCTAAATAGAGTTTTGGATTCAATAACTGTTTTCAAAGGTTAAATATTAGCAGAAGATGCAAAATATATATTTGGGTCCAGTGGAGCCTCTAACATGCCAAATCGATTAACTCCATAAAACAAAATGTTGACAAAAATGACATAATAATACATAATATATAACAATATAATATAATTCCTCAACGGTTGATCCTACAACGGAAATGTCTCATACTAAATTGAAGAAGACTGTTGGAAATTTTCTTGAACATTTTTCTTTCGAATTTTTACACAGAATTTTTACGGCAAAACTATAAAAATTAAATCCATTCGCTTTCCTCTGCGATAGTTGGCGTTGCTTTAGTTGTACATTCGTATTAGTTCAAGTAGTGTTGTTTAATTTAACTTCACGTTTACTTTTAATTTATAGGAGAAGAATAAACTTGCTACAATAATTAGCGACGGAGGTAGAAATTGTAGTGAAAGTGTAAAGCGGAAGTCTGATCAGACCATTGATAACTTCTTTCAGAAGAAAGCAAGATCGGTTTAGTTCCCATCAGAAGAAATAGTCAATAACATATCATGCACTCCTGCTCCCGTTCCTTTAGAATACTTCACAAGCCATGAAACAGACTTCCTCACTACCACATGAGAACCCCAGCGGGGTCCTTACATTCTAAAATATGTGCAGTGTTCGTATGTAAAACTGACCAAAGTTTGATTTGAATAGCTCCTCTGCCGTAAGCTACTATTCATAGACAAATGGTGTTCTGATAATCTTATGCTTGTTTTCTTATCTTCCGAACCGAAATAAAAATTTTATACCTTTCCTAACAAAATTATTTAAAAACATTTATCTGAACCAAATGACTACGATTCCTCAAACCGAAACTCTCAGCTGAGTAATCATTGTATATGGCGCTGTGCCGTCATGGCATGCCGTGGGGATGATGTCGAATGTAGCTGCCTACAGATTCGAACTCCGGCAGCACATACACACATGCAGTTATTACTCAACTGAGAGTTATTGAGCGTAAAATGGTAAGGTTAGTTTGTATTCAAAACTATTCTATTATTTTGTTAAGTAAGGTATATACCTTACTTACTATATAGTAAGTATAGCCCTTGGAAAGATAAGGAATCAAGCTGTAAATTACTAGAAGACTATTTTCCTATATGGATAGTAGTTTACGCTCTATGGCATATATAAAGGCAATGTTTGGCACTTTTCCATAAGTATCAATATAGAACATTTTAGAAAACGGACTCCGAACGCACACATTTATATTTCTGTTTCATGGCTTGGGAAGTATTCTCGAGGGTTTTGGCCAAAAAAGTGTGAAATTCATTGTTGGAGAACCTAAAGATTTTCTTGAATATTGAATGAATCACTCTATAACTTCTGAACGATACATCCTGGGATGGGGGATGTTTTAAAATTTATGAAAAAAAAATGGTTGTATAATATTTTGAGTCCCTACACAGGGTCATAAATACTATTAAACTGAAGATTTCTTAGCTTCATAAATGTAGTATGAAGAACTGATGTTAATGATCAAGTTTCGATAACAATCTTGAATGTGTTTAACTATAACGTGGTTGCATGGGAGAAGGAGAATCTGTAGACCGTGTGAAAGCTCCAATGATTCATTGGTAAAATTTCTTTAAATCATCACAAATAAGTGTAGTGCTCAGACTTTACAGAATGATTCATTAAATGACACATACCATACCGCGTACGCCCCCTGTCGTTTTTATACCCTAGATGAAATCATAGGGGTATACTAAGTTTGTCATTCCGTTTGTAACACCTCGAAATAATGATGGTAGAGCAAAATGGATTGGACACCCATTCATAATATTAAAAGTTATTTCAATTTTTGCATGTCCGTCCGTCCGTCCGTCCATCATCCGTCCGTCCGTCCATCTGTGCGCACGATAACTCGAGAGCGCGTATACTTAAAGAGCTGAAATTTCGTACATGATGTTTTTACTACATTAGCAAATAAAATGTCAAAAATGGACTAAATCGGGCAACTCCTTCATGGTGTTGCCATATAAAAATTTCGGTTTTTTACGTATACTTTGAAAACGATCAGTCCAAGACATTTTTATTGTACCAAGAACTTCTGCAGAATACGAAATCCTATAAAATTGGTTATTACCATTTGTTCTGTGCGACAAACTGCGAAAAACAACTTCAAAATCAATACTTGAATAGATCGGTGACCATACGAAATTTAATACGGGCATTCATCTAGGGTATCATAAGAATTGGTCTTAGACCAATTCTAGCTTTTTTACTTGTTTTTTTTTTTTTTAATATTTAGGATTAACGGTGTCGTCCGTTGCTCATTCGACTTTTGCGTAGATTTGCATAGGATATTTCTAATGACCGAATTGTATACTATTTCATAATAACATTGGGATAGACTAGACTAAATATCATCTAGCTTTAAAGTCTATTAGGTATATTACTAAGATTAATGGAATATTGAACTGAGAGAGATAATATTAAAATCTTGCAATAAAATAGAAAATCAATGATTTCGTATGTATGGCCTGTGTCGTTGATAGATACAAATACAAATAAGATAATACCGTAATATTTTCACTAGGTGTAGCATATTTTTCTTGTCATCATCACAGTAATTAAGATGTATTCCAAATAATACTAACTATAGCCATAGTGTATCAATATGTTATCATACTATACGTATTAAACATAATCAGTGCATCCATAAATACTATGGTAAGCATTAGTCATAAGTTTAGCATAAATTCGCAAAAGATTTACTTCACTTCACTGCTGTGAGCATTTTTCTCAGAGCAATTCCTTGTTGATAATTCTAGTGATCTTCAACTATGATTGGAATGTCAGAAGCGTATGTGTGGGTATGCAAATAATCTTATTCTTCGAACATCAGCCAGATAAATGAATCCATCGTTTCCGTTAATGACGTTCACTATGCTCTCTAGTGGCAATTTAAGTAGAGGCACGCTGTCTTCCTTCATAATAATCAATATTTCTCAATCACATTTTGGTTTGTGTTCTGTGTCAAATTTAAGATCGAAATGTTGTGGAAAGCTATAGTAAGTGTAGGTATGTATGTATATTCTGCGAGGATAATTAATTATTTTCAACACGCTTTCGACCGATAAGCTTAAGAAGTTTTTTTTTTAAGACTCGTTGTCTGTTATCGGTACTAAAGGTGTAACATCTTAATCAGTATATCTACAGACTTAAGTGAGCAATTAAGATTTTACCAGTTAAATTTCTACTTTCCTAAGCATGGAATTTTATGAAATCTTTTCAAAATAAATGTTTTCTCCTAATTTAAAAAAATGCTGACAACCAACCAGACACATCCCTTATCAGAGGAATTTTCTTTAAGTCTGTCTGATTCATATTTGAAGAGCTGCCCACATAATTACCGAAAAATTAAAAAGCATTATTTTTCCCACGGAAATTTTTTCTTTCCCTAATGGTCACGGTACCGAAGAGATTTTTATCTAATTCCTTTTAATTCAAAGCAAAATGTTGCTTTACTTTCTACCAGGAAAAACTATCTTTCAAGCTTTTTAAGCTCTCTTGCAGACTCTTTCATTTTATTCGGATTGTCTTCAAAGTTGGGAAAAAGTTTCTATGCGAATGAAAACACGTTAGGAGGTTATTTATTGCTGGAAGGGGAATAAAACATTTGCTCGGAAGTTTATTCGTTGCTGTTAAACTTTTGTGTTGCGACTATTAGACAAAACACTTTTCTAGTAAATATTGTCTATTTTCTTTAATGGCATTAAGCTGAGGGTACTTAAGAACGAAACGTGTAAATATTTCAGCTGTAGGTTTTGACAACAGGATTGGGGCGGTCATAAATTAGTGAAGAAAATGAGTATTTAATAGTGCTTGTTGGTAACAGATGAGATTAAGAGTTCTTATAGTGACGCCCATATGCCAAAATCATTTAATGTATGGTCTACATACTAGATACGTGTGAAGTTGCGGAAAGACATCAGAGAAAACCACTTCACATATCGATATTATACTAGACAAGAGTTTGCTATATCGTGCAAATACTATCTACATATAATATAACTAATGTAGGCAAATACATATACATACCTATATAAACCAAATCAGGGGACGACCCCTTATTAAAGTAAGGTTTCCGAGTTTTTTGGAAACATCCTGACGGCAAAATATGCCTCGTTAGCAGTAAATCCTTCCCCCTTCAATTCCCTTTTCTTTGTGTTCATCCTCTTAAGATTGAAATTTGGAGACTCCAGAGACCCCTAGCCACAGTTACAGAAAAATTGATCTTTTCTACGTCTAATTTAACACTGTTTCCTTGTCTTACCATTTCAGGTGTGTGTTCAGACAGCAACAGTGGCTGTTATACTGATGATATTGGCAAATTGGAAAAGAGCTAAAACTGGAAGGAAGATAAACTGATTTCATGAACTACCCCCGCAAGCATATTTCAAATGTTCAAAAGGCTGTTGCCTTAGTTTGCTTTCAGACGTGGTAACCGGTACCTTCTAATAAGAGACCCTTATACGAGTGATTGCTGCTGATTTGTGTCGTGTATATTTGTTATTTCGAAGCTGATAAATACAATATTGGGAGGCGACTACTACAGCGGTGGTGTAGTTATATATTTATATACTTTCTCGATGAAAATATGAACACAACTTCGCCAAAGTCATCGTTAGCTAAACTGGGATTACATTCGAAGCAAAAACCTCTAAAAATTATGGTACTCGGTCAAAGCGGCGTTGGAAAGACAGGTAAGCTAATTTCCTTTTTTAATTTAAAACGACACATTAATCGATTGTGATTATGTGAATGATTTTTCCTCCCCAGTTCTATATTTGTTTTCTGAATTTACTTGGAGTAGATTTTATTTGCAATGATAATTGAAAATTATTTAAGCAAACTTTGCTTTACGCCTAATAATACCTTATCCATGGACTCGGAATATTTAGTGTTGCAGAGCACAGGAAGGCAGAAAAGAATTAAACTAAAAGATTAATGAGAAACAGAGAGAAGCGAAGGTATCGATGTTTGACATTCCTGCACGTATGTGCAACGAAAAAATAGGGTGGTAAAGTTTGCCATTTGCCAGTTTGGTATAAAGAAGTTCATGACAATTCAGTTTAGTCAAACAAGCATGACTTTCAGTGCACCATGGGCGGGATGCACATACATCTAGATATTCCCACACAAGCAGCAGCATATCTAGGTTACATTCCTTAAAGTGCCATCCATAAGACTATGGAGCCGTAGCAGAGGATCAGGCGAACTATGTACCATCCCACTGGGAAGCGCTTCCCTGGAAACTCGTAACGCTTCTTTTCTTTATACCAGTTCATTGCTTTTTTAACATAGGCATGTCCGCAGAGGAAAGCGCTTCAAAGCTCTTAAGAAGCGCTATAAATGATGACCGAAGAAGTTTTTTGATTGTGTCTTTATGAAAGCTTTAAAGAGCTTTTTGGATAATCATCGTAGTGCTTCTTCCATAATCTCATAAGAGGCCTTCAGGACAGAGAACAGTAGTAAGGCGCTTGCGTTTGCTCATATCTTGTAATCATATTAGATGAGATCACCTCTTGTTGCACTTCAATCCGGCAGATCATCAAATAATCTTCTATAGAGCTTCCGAGCGACGGTTCTAGAAGCACTTGAGTTTCTTGTTTGCGCTTTTGCATATTTTTCGGGATAGATCAGTAAATATAAAATATGCTTCTAAAGGGCTGCGAAATGATGGCTAGAGAAGCGCTTAATTGTGCTCCGTTCAGAAGCGTTGGTCTTTCGCCCCAATGGGATCGTACACTCTAGATTTTAGTCTGAAGTTACCACTAGAAACTCATTTACACGTCTAGAAGGCCACAATGCTTTCTTAACCCATTCTTCTTTATTAGCCTTGTAGCTCAGTCAGATACTTTGCTTCGTTGGAGAGAGTAGGATTCTCTCCCCTAAAACATTGGAAGTATGAAATGTTGTTACCAGGATACATATGTCATCCGCATATGCAACCATTATAAAGCCTTCGCTTTCTAACTTTATATGGATTTTATCTAGCCACAGAAGTGTGTTACCTCCACTCCTCTCGGTGTAATTTTGAGACTGCTACCTAAGCAAGAGCTGCTGAGGAGCATTGATTTGATGCAGTCACATAGACACTTGTTATCTCCCACTCTTCTCTATCCTCTTTACTTTATTGAAAACTTCTCCGATATCCAGAAATGCAATCTAGTGTACTCCTTATATTCCAGAGATCTCTCAACAGCCATACCACTGCATGTAGTGCCGACTCTATTGATTTATCATTTGTGTAGGCATGATGGCTAGCACTGCTGCACCTCCATGTACTTCTTCTATGTACCTCAGTCATGAAAGAGGAGAGACTAGTAGGTGTCTTTTGCCTCAGCATGGCCCGTTCTCTCGTTCTTAAGAATGCAGACTATGCTCACCCCTGTCAAGCCAAAGGCATGAAACCAAGTGTAGACATACAAAATCCAATAGTCACTCATAACTTATTACTGAACAAGCTCAATAAGTCAACGACCGTAATATCATTCTAATATGCAATTTCTACCTTCACCTAGCTATTCAACTCTTGCGTTAACCAAATTGCAAGTGAAATTACGGTCGGTGACATTGCCTACGCGATCTTGTGATTTTTGTTTCATTGATATAAATTGTTTTTGTTTTGGTTTATTGTCATCCAGAGCTGGGCAATACTTAAGTAAAAGAAACTTAAGTACTACTTAAAGTACATTTTCGTTACTTAAGACTTATTACTCAATACCTTTGAAATGCACTACTTAGTACTTGAACATAAGTACTTGCTTCTATTTACCTGTACTTAAGACTTTGTTTTATACTTAAGTACCAAGTTTTTTACTTAGTATTTCTGAGTGTATTAAGTAAATAGAAATATCTAACTCTTCGTAGAAAAATAAAAATAATCTCTAGCGCAACTTCTTTTTTATTGAGTTTTAAAGCACGCAAAGAACTGTCAAAGCATGTATTGCACTCACGCGTCAAGGAAGAACCTTAGACAAACTAAAGGGTTTTCCAATAAGAGGTGTTATTTTAATTAGCCCGCTATTTCGGTAGCTGTCACTTTTGGAGCTGTCATTTTCTGACATTTGAAAAGTAGAAACTACGCCATTAATAAAAATGGAACGATACACGATTCAACAACGCATTGAAATTATTAAAATTCACTATAAAAATGGTGAAAATGTGGCAGAGACGGTTCGTAAAACTCGAACATTTTTGGGTCGCCGTGAAGCACCTTGTCGGACCGCAATACAGAAATTGGTAGAAAAACTCGAGCTGTCGGGACAAGTTAGTGATGTGAAGAATAAAACCCGTGGACGTCGCTCAAGAACAGCCGAGAATATTGCTGCTGTAGCCGAAAGTGTTGAAGAAAACCCAGGTTTGTCCATTCCTCGTCGTTCTTTGGAATTAGGCATTCCACAAACGTCATTACACCGTATTTTGCATAAAGATTTGGGTCTTAAGGCTTATAAAGTTCAGTTAACACAAGATCTCAAGCCGGCCGATCATCAACAACGTCGAGTCTTTGCTGATTGGGTCCTTGAAATGCATGAAAATGATCCGGAATTCCATCGAAAACTCATCTTGAGTGATGAGGCCCATTTCCACCTCGATGGCTTCGTCAACAAGCAAAATTGTCGTATCTGGGGCTCGGAAATCCCAAGAGTTATTGTTGAAAAGTCTCTCTATCCTCAACGTGTGACTGTTTGGTGCGGTTTATGGTCCCGCGGGGTCATTGGACCTTACTTTTTCGAAAATGAGGCTGGAGCAACAGTTACGGTGAATGGATTGCGATATCGACAGATAATTAATGATTTTTTATGGCCGGAGTTGGATGGTATTGATCTGGACAACGTTTACTTTCAACAAGACGGCGCTACGTGCCATACAAGCAACGAAACCATTGATCTTTTACGGGAAAAGTGTCCGGACCGTGTTATCTCTCGAAGAGGTGATCACAATTGGCCACCGAGATCTTGTGACTTAACACCTTGCGACTTCTTCCTTTGGGGCCACGTGAAAGAGAAGGTCTACGCCAATAGCCCAGCGTCGATTCAAGACCTCAAAAATGGAATTCGTGAGGCTATCGAGGACAGTATATGTAAAAAACCTAAATTTTTATATGGCAACAGTAAGAAGGGGTTCCCCGAAATTTCATTTGCTATTACTATAAAAATACTATGTATCAAATTTGAGCTCACTATGTCGACGCGTTCTCGGCAGCGTACAAATATAATGGAAACCGAAATTTTTGTATGGCAACCCCACGAAGGCGTTGCCCGAGATTTCTCATTTTAGAACTTAATTTTACATTTTTTTTTAAAGTCCGTGAACGCGTTCTCAAGTTATCGTGCGCACGGACGGACGGACGGACGGACAGATAGACGGATAAACTGACGGACATGCAAAAATCAAAATAATTTTTAATATTATGCGTAGGTGTCAATCCATTTTGCTCTACCATCTTTATTTCTGTGCATTACAAACGGAATGACAAACTTAGTATACCCTATAAATTTCATCTAGGGTATAAAAAACAGATGAAAAATGATATTTTAAAATACGTTCTTTTCGTCCTTAAGGCACTATCACATCAAAAACAAGAACCGAAAGAATTTACGGTAGTTAGCTGTTGTTATTAGAACTTTAATGATATCTCTGTGCATTTTCGAGAAAAATGGCACGGTAAAAAAGGGATATTTTTTAAATACATTCCCTTCCAAGTCCTTTTTTATGGTATTTGCTATGCTAAAGAATATTTTACTAATGTTATATAACTTTTATTATAAGGACTCGATATCTCTGCACATTTCGAGAAAAATACCCAGGGAATACGTTACGAGGGTGTACAATACATACTCCAGCGTAGTAGAAAGCTAGCGTTTTTATAGATTGGAAACAGAGAGTTCTTACCTTATACTGGTCATTTCATTGTTAGTTATGCGAATTGGTCTCTCAATTATCATTCAAACATTAGACACTATTCGCAAAGAAAACTTATTCAGAATCATTTCACAGATAGATGTCTGTTCTTTCGGTCATATGGATATGTTTGATGCTTTTATTTTTTTTTGTAAATTATGTTTGGTGTTGGAATTTATTTGTTATTTAGTTATATAACCTTTTTTCCATTCTTTACCTTTTTTTCTGTATTTCGTGTACTTTGATCAGAAATATAAGTTGAATGTATACTATCGTCAAATTCCTTGTGGAATAATTTAAAACTTTCCAAATCTTGCGAAGTATAGGTATTTTGGAGTCACAAGTGTAAGCTTTAATATGTTTATTAATTAAAACACAATTAACTTTATACTATAGTTTATTTTAAACAAAACTTTCTCAATCAAACAAAATCTAAGAATAATCATAAAGAAAGTTTCCATTCTCTGTCACAATCTTCCAAAAAACTTCTGATCTCACGTCAGTTAATTTAAGATTAGGAATACCAAGTTACAAAATTTATTTGTCTACATAAAAATGACAAGTCAATCTTCCTTAATCAGCGAGATCTGTCTTTCAAAAGCAAAATTTATGATATCCCTACATCTCGGCTAACCTGACATTACAATTCTACCTCGAATTAAACAATTTTGATTCTTTAAATTACTCTGTTAAAATCCTAACCTCAAAATTTTACACCATAATCCTTAACCTGAACAACTGTCAAGCTTTACAGTAATACTTAAGCTTATTATAAAAAATATCTTAAAATTCAAAGTTTCGTTAAATGTTTTTTAGTGTGTCTGTAGTTCAAAAAGTAAATACAAGATTATTTAGTTATTTGGCGAAGCCATGATTTTAGCCTGGATACATCATAAACACCATTCATTTTGAGTAATTTGAAAACCTGATACGTCAGCTATGACATATCTGTCATTTGGTAATACTTTGTCGATATTGTAATGACGTCTATATTTGGAAACCAGTTTTTTTTTGCATTCCAACTGTTGTATCAACGCTCGTGATCATAACTAAATTTCCGCTAACATATTTAGTCGCTGGTTTACGTTTCTCATTAAATTTTCTCTCATTATATTCCTGATGTCTAACACTGTTTTCGCTTTGGCTCTAATCTCTTCCCGATCTTCCTCGTTTTCTTTTTTAAATACAAAATTTTGCAAAAATTCATTAATCTTATCATTAATATCTCCTCTTTGATTTATCCCGAAGAGAAGTTTAGAAGGTGTAAACTACGTACCTTTACAAACTGTATTGTTTATAGCAAATTTTACCTCCGGCAATACTAAATTCCAAGTTTTTTTATTTTCTGTGTCAACTAGTTTGGGCATCATGGGAGTAATTACCCTATTTACTCATTCACTAGATGTCAAAACATGCTGAATTGGTAGGGACTTTATAAACTCTTGGAATTTATTTAAAACGAAACAGCTTCCTCTATCTGTGATCAGTCTTAATGGTCGACTATATTGCTCAAAGTATTGTTTAAGACCACGAATGGCGTCATTATAGCCTGTAGACCTTGTAACGAATAATTTACGTATTTAGTAAATGCATCTATGTTTACTAGAAGATTTTTTTTCCTCAAACGAGTTGTTTCTAACAGACCCAAAAACTCAGCATGAACTGTATCAAACGGCTTCTCCCCTTTGGGAATGGAATGTAAATATCCCTCACGTTTTCCCAATGGTAGATTAAAAACAATACATTTAGGACAACAGCTGATATACTCCTTAACTTGTTCCTTCATACTATGTAACCAATAAGATCTACACATGATATCATAACTTTTTTCTACACCAAGGTGATCTAAAGAGTCATGAGATGTTTTCGACACTTGCAACACCATCAGTTCAGGTAAGTGGAATCCATGTTTTGTTTATTAACTTTTCTGTAAATAAGACTACCTCTAAGTTCAAAAAGTGGATGTTTACTTTTCTCTAAGTTCTGTCAAGATCTTATAAGCTCTTGAGCTTGACAAATAGCTTTTTGCTCCTCGAATGTGCTTTCCTCCAAAACTGAAATCGGTATGCTCCAACTTAAGCATCATTCTATTTCCCTCCCTATGCTCTATGGAAAAGTCAAATTCCTAGAACGGGCAATTCGAGGATTAATCGTGCGTTTGTTAAGGGTTCCCAGAGGGAAACGGAAGCATTTCGGATGCATTCCGAAAACATTCTGTGAAAGGTATGGAAGCAATACGCCCTGATATCCAGTCCATTTCATTTAATACACTAACGTCCTACGAAGGGAAGGTATATATGGTGGTTATATATTAGCTTACATACCTTACATCTGCATGACCTGTAAGGTAAAAAAAAGCCTTCCTTTTTAGTTCTTTGGAAAGTGAAAAGAAGCTTGCCTTATTAATTCTTTGGAAGGTGAAAGGAAGCATTCCTTATTAGTTTTTTGAAAGGTGAAAAGAAGCATTTTTTTTAAATTCTTTGTAAGATGAAAAGAATAATCCTTTAAAATTCAGTGGAAGCATTCATTCAGCCATTTCAGAATACTGAACGGAACCATTAAGCATGAATTTTTCGGAAGTTTGGAAAGAACCATTCAATTTAGGTGGTGGAGGTGGAGAAAAGCACTCGTCCTATTTTCACTGAGAGGTAAAGGGAAGAACTTTTCTTGCTTTCTTAGAAAGGTGCAGAACATAGACATGTCTTCACTTATTCGAAACTCGCACTTAAATGAAAATAGTGCACTTCTTCTAAAATAATGCAGAAATCAGAATTATTTTCATCTACGCTCATTTCCTTCCTTCGTGTTCTTAGAAAAACAATGAAACTATGACCCATTTTCGATCTGCACGCACTTCCTCGAACTAGCCTCTGCATATATAGCCGCACTAATTTCTATCTATTTTCGATAACAACACGAATGAAGATATATATACATTACCTCTGCCTTCTCTAAGCATTCCCTGGAAGGCACATAACATGCTCAAAAATACAACGCATCAATACATTACGACTGCCTTCCTAAACCAGGTCAACGTAAGGTATGTTCAAATACTAATTACTAATGCATTCGAGGTAATGTTGATAGTAAACATTAACTAAGTCAGGCATTCCCATTTTTTCCGCTGGGTTAGGGTAAGTGCATTACAATCCCAGTAAATAAATTCGAAACTTTCTCAAAGCGCATATAATGGCCATTGTTTCCATTTCGTAGGAATGAAATTTATTTCCAACGTCCGAAGTTCGCTTAGAAAAATAGAAAATCGGATATAATTTACCATATCCAAAATAACTACCATCATAGTCCAGTTCTGTGACGTCATTTGGTGAGAAAATGGAGAGAAACGGGCCTTCAACAAGTTTACTTTTTAAATTTTCAAATGATTGCAGATGCTCTGGACCAAATATGAGGGTATGACTTCCCTTTAACATATATTGCAAGGGTTTCGCCATTAATGTGAAAATCGACACAAATTTTCTGAAGTACGAACAAAGACCTACAGCTTGTTGTACTTCTTTAATGTTACGAGAGACTGAAAATTCTTCTATTGCTTTAAGGTTCGATGCATTGGGCTTCACTCCCAACTTAGAAATATTATAACCCCAAAAATCAATCTGATAATACATGAATCTGCACATCTCTAAATTCAGTTCGAGACAATTCTCAGACAAAACATATAAAACTTGTTCTATAATTTCGAAATGCTCTGTTTCTGATTCTGATGCTATTAAAATATCGTCAATGAGAATGACAACATTTCCCCTTAAAATAAAAGGTCAAAAAATATACTTCACAAGCCGTTGGAAAACGGAAGGTGCGCTTCTAAGACCAAGGACATTTTTAAATATTCAAATTGCCCAAAAGGCATAATGAAACTCGTTAAAGAAATGGACTCATCTGCTATTTTTATATGATGAAAACTGTTCTTTAAGTCAAAAGATTTAAAATAATTTTTTCCTCTCTAAGCGGTCTATTAAGTCCTCAATTAGCGGTAATGGATAGTTTTCTCTAACCTAAATTTCTTAAATCTTCCAAAATCGTTAATTATCTTTTTCACCATTACAATGGGTGAACAAAAGGGAGATGAACTCGGTGTAATTATACTTCTCTAACAACTCATGCCAAATATTCAAAAGTTTCTATCTTTGAAGTCTTTGAAGTCCTTGTCTCTGATCAGATCGGCGAACACATTGAAGATAGTCGACTACTGTCAATGTTTCAGTCCGGCTTTAGGCATGGGCACTCCACGACCTCTGCTCTTGTTAAGATAACATCTGACATCCGCAAACTATGCGATGAGGGCAAGCACGTAGTTCATGTGCTGTTGGACTTCAGTAGGGCGTTCGACTCCATTTTGGGTCCGCTGCAGGTAGGCTCATACACAGTTATCTGACCAGCAGGACACTAATCGTCAATAGTGATGACCGATTCTCCTCACCCAGGGTTATTATCTCAAGTGTCCCGCAGTGGGCGGTTCTAGCTCCACTCCTGTTCACTATCTATATTAATGATGTCACGGAAGTGCTGGGTGGTCATAAATTCCACCTTTACGCGGATGATTTGCAAATTTATGGTGCGGCCAGTGTTGATGAGCGTCCGTCCCTGACTGGGGCACTCAATGTAACGCTCGGCAACATCTCAGACTGGTGGCAATCTAATGGTCTGACCCTCAACCCCGCGAAATCGCAAGCAATTAGATACACTATTCGCGGTAACCCTTCCAGCACTAATGACATGCTCCCTAACCTGCTTATTCAAAATCTCATTAGCTCTCTCTCAGACAGACATGTTAAAAATCTTGGTCTTCACATAGATCCCCATCTTACATGGCGACCACAGATCAGTAGGGTTTGCTCTCGAATCTACTTTGGCCTGCGCTCTCTGTACGCGGTGTCACGTCATCTTGATCAGTCCATCAGACAATCCCCGATTATGTCCCTCATTATGCCTTAATTCTATTATACTGATGTAATTATGTACCCTCTGCATGCCTCGGATATTGCAAAATTAAATAGGGCACTGAAAGCATGCGTAATGTACATTTTTCACTCACACATCTCTGCTCTGATCCTGCTCTTCATGCCTGAACCCCTGGCTGAGCTCTTGGAACTCAGAGTGTTATTTTTCAAACACAAAGCTAGATGGTGCTCACTACCGCCATACATAAACCAATCGCTCTCATGGAGCAACCTTGATGATCGCAGAATTGTCCTGGAGTGAACCCGCACTCGATTTGGGTCCAATGACCACTTTGGACAGGGAGCCAGTCTACGGAACTCACTCCCTGAACATGTTAGAAGGGCTGTTACATACAAGGAATTTAAGGAGCTTGCTCTGGGTCACCTCATGTGTGCTTAGAGTACGGCGAATTAATAACTAAATCAATGGCGGTGGTGGGGCGCCTGCAATTTGCTAAAAAAAAAATGGATTAGTATATTAGTATATTATTTATTTATTTATTTTCTCTTTTAGTTTTTAAGATTAAGTTATCTACTGTCAGCTGTGACTTTACCTTTTTATTTTATTTGTTTATTGGTGTTTGCCATTCTATTTTTATACTTTAAGCGTCTTAGGTTCTCTATTGTTAGACTTTGTCTGACTATATTACTGTAATTGCTTTCTACCGCAATGAGTCTGTTCATTGCTCCTTTTTTGGTTTTCTAACAACTTTATATTTTATCGATTATACCGACTAGCTATTATTTACTCGATGTACCTAACGTTGTAACGTAGCGTAAGCTCAAGTTCTTTAATAAAAGATTTTTCTATTCTATACTATTCTATTCTATCACCTTACATAAGCCAATCTTCTCAGTGTACAATGAAAATATTCCTCTTTATATAATTTAATATTCATAGAATAATCAACAGCCGGTGTTGCATTACTTACTAAATTATTCTGATAAACTTCATTGATTTTTTGCCTTAGTGGTTATATATAAACTCTCATTTAATTTCAAATCTTTGTCTCTTACATTATCCACAGCAATATTTTTATTAGTCAATTTCGAAATTGTCCTCACTAAAATCTACTACCAACTTTGCATTTATTTCCTGAAAAAACTTTCTACCAACAAAAATATCTACATTCATAGTATTTTCATTCACAACTAAAAATTTAATTTTCCAAATGTCATTATTTAAATTGATAAAAGTGTCAAAAGATCTCAGCGGTACCAAAATATTTTTTATTATCCTCCAATGGTTCTATCTTTTTCAAATTAATTACCTCCCTTTTATTAAATTCGCCGGACTGCCTGTATCTATGAGACCTTGACACTCTTTCCAAGTATAAGTATTTTGATTATTATCATTCAATCAAATTAAAATTTTATTAAAACAATTTTTAACGCCCACTTCTTTTACTATATCAACTCTATTACCTGACTTATATCTAGGCAAACCTGCCTCGACTGTAACTTTCTGCGGACAATTTTTGACTTGATGCTGTAATGAACCACATTGGTAACATGAACTATATGTCATTTTAGAAGCTTTGCATTCTTTGAGTGTGTCACCCTCTTGTCTTCAGTTATAACTTATAATTTTCTCTTTATTTATCAATACCTTCTCTACTTAATTAGAACCAGAAAATACAGGAAAATAATCTTTCAATATGATTAAACAAAAAGCTTTCATGTACTTCCCAGTTGATTTAAACTGCTGCACCCGACCTTGATTACGAAGAATGCCGTTCGGTATTCCTTCAATCAAATACCTTAATAGTTCTTCTCCAATAGATTCCCCAGTAAAACCTTCTCATGATAATTGTAAAATCCTCACTAATCAGCCATTTTCTGCTCTCAAATTGTATACGCAATTCGACTCGACCAAACTGCACATCCAAACCAAACCATCAATAATTTCTCGGAAAGACCAATTTATAATTAGGGGTGACGAATGGAACCAAGCCAACGCCTTCCCATTTAATTTGCTAATTACAGTTTCATTTCTTCATAATTTATTTGATAAATTTGTTGTAAGTTTTCCAGTTGTTTTTTTTTTCAAACAAAGAAATTATTGCCATCGAAAAAGTTTATAATGTCTGCCATAGAAATGCATTGATATCGAAATTAATTTTTCAGTTCTAGGAAAAACATTTTCTACAACAAAATCAGTATACCGCTGTAAGCATACTTGTTTCGTTTACCTCTAAATGAACCGCCATTTCGAGATGATCATATAATGTCTTTTTGGGGCCCTCAGTATCTAAGTGTCTTTTACATAAATAATTCGTTTCCAAGTTGTTTAATTATGTACGTACCATTCGACTTCATTTTATCTTTCTCCAACAATTTATTAATTTTTCTACACAAATTTGTTTAATTATTTATTTCGATGTTTAATGTTCAAAATCACAATGGATAGAATCCCTTGTCTGACTTTGTAAACTTTAGTATGTTTACTTTACACTACAGTTTAGAATAATCATAACGAAACTTACCATTCTCTGTCACAATCTTCCAAAAAAAGTTCTTACCTCACGCCAGTCCATTTAAGATTAGGGATGCAAAGTTACAAAATTTATTAGTCAACATTAAAATGACAGCGACATCTGTCTTTCAAAAGCGAAATTAATCATATTCCTTTCCTACACAAGCTGAATGTCTAATTATCCCTGAAAATAAATAAAGCTCAACTATGCATAATTTGTCTCTGCATACGCATATCATCGTCGCAGGAATGTATCCCAAAAACTTATGCTAACGATAGTAGTAATTCTGTTTAATCCAGTTAGAACTTCCATTATAATTCCAAATCACAAAGATAAGCTCTAGAAATGGTAATCCTGCGCCTCAACAAATGTTTGCAAAATATTCAATACTTACCCACACCCACAGTTCATTGTTCTGATACGGACCGTTCTCAAATCAATTTCCTCTATCTCTATAGCAATCCGACAAGAATAAAACAAACTCGATTGAGAATTATTGAATTCGTATTGAAGGTTGAAACACTTCAACAACAGCCAGAAGGCAGTTCGATTTCTGAAACAGATTATGCTTTTGCATTTCTTTTATACCTGTGCTCCGAGTAATGAAAACCCCGTTTCCTGTTTACATCTATTTCCTTTATAACGGGTGGAAAGTAGTTAGAAATAAATGTAAAGAAATCGAAACGTCTTTAATAGATCCCACCCAGTATCCTTTAAGATATAATGCGCGTATGAATTATTCATCAGATGAGAGGCGATAGTTCGATTTCATAATATAGAAATAAAGAAATTTACTGTAGACATCGGAAGAGAAATATAATTAGAGATAAAATTCATCTACCGTGGAATATATTTCAGTTTCGGTCTGTTCAATTATGTAAATAATGTAAATAATGTAAATAGTTTCAACCTAATATCTTTATAAAAATCACAGATTTGTTTTCTTTTTCTTGTGAGTGAGATAAAATCGCTTTTGTGTTCTTTTGTAAACAATGTCTGCATTCACATTTTTTTATCCGCTCCAAGTAAATACACTTTGTAGTAAGCATCATTGAAGCATTTTTTCTTAACGTTCTGATAGCTCTTCATCAGAAGACATTGGTAAATTGACGCCTTCTAAATGACGGAGATATACTTGGAGTTAAATTTCACTATGAAGATGTGATCATTAAATTAGACGCACTCCTCGATTTCAGTAACTCACACCAAAACCTTCTTTTATTTTTATGGTTTTTCTTTGTGCAGATGATTTTTTTTTTCTTTTTTCTAATTATAATAGACGTACATATGCAACCCTCCAGAGGTAGGAAAAGGTCATAAATAGACTAAACTATGTTTTTCAGGTATATAAATACAATTCGAGCCTTTATTATCTCACATTAGTCGTGTTGTTACATTGTGAAAATTGGATTTTATGTGGAAAAAGAAATGTGAGGAAAGAAATTAAAAGTGATTAGTTGATATACAGTAGTTATTTGTTTTGTTTTTAAAATAAAGTAAATTCGTGAGGTTGTTGGTGCACTCATACAATAATAAGAAGAAGAAGTGGCACATTGTCTTTTGATTTTTAACGAAAATGGGGCGCGAAAAAGACATTTCTAGTGAAAAAAAAACTGTTATTATGACATTATTGCATTCGCAAGGTTTTCAAATAGACAAATTGCTCGCCAAGAAAACGTGTCGACATCAACAGTCGACAGAATATCGAAATCTTTAAAATTAAATGCTTCTTTGTCTGTTAGTAAGCGTGCAAATTGGGGAAAACCGAGGAAAACGTCTAAGAGGACAGATCGAAAAATTACTCGAGGAGCACTTCTACAATGCCGGGCACCATATGACCATTCAACACCAATTTCAGGAGTAAGGAGTGAAAATATCATTGGTTACATTACGACGGTGGCTGTACGAACAAAATTTCAAATGCAGCTGGCCAGCAAAAAAGCCCAAATTAACGGATTTAATGAAAAAAAGAAGAGTGCAATGGGCTAAACTTCATCAACACTTTTTAGTTGATGATTGGAAAAACGTAAAGCGAAATTTATTCATACAAAAATCGTTATAACCGAACTTATTGTAGGTAAACTTTAGTGACGAGTGCCGTCTAGAGGCGGTATCGGAATCGGTGCGTTTTGTGCGCAGGCGTCCTGGGGAGAACGGTACAATCCAAACTGTATTGAGCAAATCGTGAAACACCCACCTTCGGTGATGATATGGAGCTGCATTAGTGGAGAAAATCCCGGTTCCATATATTTCGCCGAGGGAACTTTACGCCAGGACCAGTATAATGTCAGATGTCAGATGTCCTTTTACCACATGTAAATTCGTTAGCAATTTTACATTTATGCAAAGATGGAGCGCCTTGTCACACCTCGAAATTAATTAAGGATTTCTTAAATCGTGAAGAAGTTGAGGTTTTGCCATGACCCGGATCCGGATTTAAATCCGATTGAAAATTGCTGGGCATACCTGAAATCAAAAAAATCCTACAATAAAAATTCTAAAGGAAAATATAACTCATATGTAGCAAGCAGTTTGGAAATATAAGGAAATTAAACCAGTGAAAGCCCAACTGGTTGAAATAATTAAGAACAGTGCAATGCCACTTTCTTCTCGCCGCTGTGGGTAATAAAATTCAGAGATTCTTGCGACGCCACATTAGAGACAGCCTTGAAAAAGAATTATACTGCATGCGAACCCTAGTCGTACTCGTAGCCCATTAACAACCCTATAGTAACCGTAGACTAGTAACAGCCCTGTAGATATCCTTGTTTTGCATGCACATAGGTAGAACGTGTTTGTTTATTGCACTGGGCAAGTAGTGGAAATTGGGTAGGTTCCTTCTACATTAATATCGGGATAAGAAGGATTCCATTCTTCTCGTTTCTTCGAATTGCTACCTGGTACTAAGGAAAAGTAATTAGTTTGGCTGTGGCAAGATGTCTGTAGAGATACAAAATGCATAGTCAAGCTCAATAAGTCAACGACCGTAATTTCATTCTAATATGCAATTTCTACCTTCACCTAGTTATTGAATTCTTACGTTCATCAAATTTCTATGTCAGCAATTGCATGGAAGTGCAAGTGAAATTACGGTCGGTGACATTACCTACAAATTAAATTTATGCTGATCTTGTTATTTTATTTCTTAATATAAATTTTTGTTTTGTTTGGTTTGGTTTATTGTATTTATATGTATATATGTATGATTAATTGTATAAATAAGCGAATTGAACTAATAAAATTATTAATTGATTATCCGACAGCACTTGATCGAGTTTCATTAATTCAGTCAGTTTTCAATACAATCAATGTCCAAGAATCGTTGAGATTAGATTATCGTTGGGCACGGCGGCGAGTTGATGCCAGCATTTGAGCGCGAATTTTATAATTTAAATTAAATACCAAATTACTTTTTTTTTTGAGCTTTACAATTCAAGTGTGGAGTTAAATCCATTGTTCCCGAATACGGTAGTGGCGGACATTATAGACGCGAATATTCGTAAGTATTGTGTGGATATTTTTATTTTGAACTCATATTGAGTGACGATGATAATTGTGTGGAAAAGATAAAGAAAATCAATCGTGGTGAATTAGTGTAGTGTAATAGTCAAAACATTGGATTAAGTGAGTATGGAAGGGATCGGAGAAGATCAGTGTGTGAATGCAGATGCATCAGAGGAGCAAAGTCAAGATTCCGACATTGTGTACTCTACTGAAAGAGGTAAGGTAGTGTTAAGCGAATTAGACTTAATAAGGTGGGAAAACGACCTGTTAAAACGGGAGCGAGATATGCTGCGACGCGAGAGAGTTTCAATTATAGAGCCATTGTTAGATAATCTAGAACAAACATCATCGACGCAGAGGAAAGATAAATCGAGTGTCAGAATGGGTACTCACGAAATGAGTGCGCTTATCGCGGAATTCAATCCATCCACTAACTTTAATTATAATACTCAAGCATGGATTAAAAGCATTGAAGGCCTATGCAATGTGTATGGTTGGAGTGACAAAACAACCCTGTTCTATGCTTCGCTTCGTCTTGGTGGTGCAGCAAGTTATTGGCTTCAGAGCCGACAAAATTTAATTAGCAGTTGGGAAATGTTTAAAACGGAGATTCTGATAAGTTTTCCAAGTGGTCAGGATGAGGCTTCAACTCTCATTAAAATCATGGAACGAAAGAGGCGACAAGGAGAATGTGCGGAGGACTACGTTTATCAGGTATCAGCCTTGGCAAGTAGGATAAATTTAAGCGATACCTCTACCATAAAATATATCATATCTGGGCTGATTGATCAAAATTTAATAAACATTTTAATGGCTTCAAACCTTCAAACAATCCCAAGCCTTCTCACGAAAATTAAGGACTACGAAGATGTTCAAAGTCAAGGGCGGAAACGAGATATTCTCTTGAACCAAGCGGATAATGCAAACGATTGTTTCAAGCAAAAGAGATATCATCCTTTGAAACAAAATGGGAATCGACAAACAAAATCTAATCAACAGAAAAATCTTCAAGCCTGGAGATCACCAGCAAATAAGCAGGCACATCAGAAAACGACATCATATAGGTCGCCAACGTTTAGATGTTTCCGATGTGATGAACCAGGTCATAACGCAAGAATGTGTCCATTGGCAAATGCTCCAAGAAAGTGTTTTAAGTGTAATCAGCCCGGCCATATGGCGAAAGAGTGCTTAGTTAAAAACGTTTCAAATTTAGGACAAATTGAAGGCACTGACAATTTTATAATTAGGATGAATACCATAAAATAGTAGAAATAGATGGCAAATCAATTCTGGCTTTCTTTGATCTAGGTAGCGAATGTACTACAATGAAGCATCAGGTTGTAATAAGTAATTCATGGTCGGTAGAGTTTAGTGAAGTTAAATTACGTGGGTTCGGGGGAAATATAACAAATGCATTGGGTAAAGTTACCAAAACGTTGTGTTATCTGGACATTAAATTAGAAATTGATATATTGGTCGTCGAAAATAGTGCTCAAGATGCTCCAATTATCGTTGGAAGGAACTTTATGAACCATCCAGAAATCGAAGTTTTAAAACGTTATGGAAGTCTTGAGCTAAGACGTATAAAAGATAATAAAACCCAAACGCCGAAAATGGCTGAAATTACTTTCAATAGATACACCCCAGTTAACAAAAGCGATATTCAATTTGGTGATGTACCATCTGAGACTGAAAAAGATGCACTAATAACTATAATAGGCAATTTCCGGAACTGTTTTGCGAAGGAACCCATGGAATTAGGGAAAACAGAATTAGTTCGCATGAAAATTAAATTGAAAGAGAACAAGATAATAAGATATCAACCGTACAAAGTACCGTATGGTTTAAAGTCCATCTTAAGGAAAAGTATAAAAGAACTTCTTGACCTAGACATTATTCAGCCCTCTATTTCTGAGTATGCGAGCCCAGTATTACTTGTGCCGAAGAAAAATGGCGAATTCCGGATGTGCGTTGACTATCGCAAGCTAAATGCCATTACACAGCGCGAGACATTTCCTGTGCCAAATATTGAGGAAACCCTTAACTCGATGGCCAATAAAAAAATCTTCACGTCTTTAGACTTGATGAGCGGATATCACCAAATACCGATCGACGAAGAATGCCGACATCTAACAGCTTTTATATCTCCAGAAGGGCAATATGAATTCAAAAGGGTTCCTTTCGGATTGACAAACTCACCAGCAGTCTTTATGAGATTAATGGCTGAAATAACTAAACCTCTAGAGATGAGTAAGATTATTACGTATATGGATGATATTCTGATAGCAACCGAGACCATTACGGAAAATATGGAAGTTTTTCAAGCTTTCCTTAAGGAACTACAGAAAGCCGGGTTAACGCTGAATGCAAAAAAGTGTGTCTTTTTCAAAGACAAAATTGACTTCTTGGGACATGAAATCTCTTCGGAAGGTATTAAGCCTGGTATCCAGAAAATAATTGCCGTAAGGGACTACAAACAACCAGTCAATACAAGAGAGGTGAGACAATTTCTTGGTCTAGCCGGGTATTTTCGACGCTTCGTCAAAGGATTTTCCAATATCGCTAGACCACTAAACACACTTCTAAGGAAAGACGAAGAATTCAAGTGGTGTGAAGAAACGGAGAGAGCATTCACAAGTCTTAAGGAATAGCCGGCCTTTGTTAGCCTTATTCAATGAACAAGCTGAACATGAAGTGCATACGGACGCCAGCAGTTATGGGATTGCCGGAATTTTAATGCAAGTACAGGATGGAAAATTGCAGCCCGTCTCCTACTACAGCCGGGCTACCACCCCGACAGAATCCAGATACCACAGTTACGAGCTAGAAGCCTTGGCAGTAGTGGAGACACTAGAACGATTTAAGCATTATTTGTTACAACGGAAATTCAAGGTGGTAACAGACTGCAATTCCTTGCGCTTAACTCAAGAGAAGAAAGACCTTATTCCACGAATCGCGCGATGGTGGCTAAAGATAGCAGAGTTTGACTTTGAACTTATCTTTCGCCCAGGAAGTCAACTTTCGCACGGAAAATGGGAAAGATGCAGAAGATGTGACCAGTAAAATGCTAATAGTTGGAGTTCCCACCGAGGATTGGTTATCCGTACTTCAAAAACAAGATGCAAGGTTGGTAGAAATTCAGCAGGTGTTAGAAGGATCGATCATTAATCATGTTGATAAAGACGGAATCAAAGGAAATTATGTCTTAGAAAATAACCGGATTTATAAGAAGACATCAGAAGGATTACGCTTTGTAGTACCATCAGGTATACGATGGCGAGTAATTAAGACTTCTCATGATGATATGGGTCATCCTGGGATTGACAGGACACTGGAGACCTTACGAAAACATTTTTGGTTTGCTAATATGAAGCCTGTAGTGAAGAAGTATGTGAACGCGTGTGTGGATTATCTCTATAATAAGCGGGGAATAGACGAAGGGAAATATCAACTGCACGCACCTGAGAGATCACCTGTGCCTTTTCACACTATTCATTTAGACCATCTGGGCCCTTTCCCCAGAAGCAAAACTGGAAAAATGCATGTTATAGGACTCGTGGATTCCTTTACGAAGTTTATTGTACTCAAGTCAGTAGGGACAACAACTAGTAGAGGCGTTATTAAGATGTTGGAAGAATTTACGCAATATTTTGGTATGCCGACACGAATAATAACAGACAGGGGAACTGCTTTTACTTCGGGCGACTTTAGAAAGTTTTGCAAGGAAAATATGATTAAGCACGTCTTAACTACAGTGAAGACACCGCGGAGTAATGGACAAGTGGAACGATTCTTCAGAACGACGAAAACTGCAATCGCTACAATGGCCCAAGATAGCAACGGACGAGATTGGGATAAAAATATCCGTGCTATTCAATGGGCGCTCAATAGCTTAAAGAACTCAACAACTTCGATTAGCCCGCAGGAACTCTTAATGTCGTATCAACCCCGGAATATACTGAAAAATAAATTAGTCCTAGCATTACATGAAGATGAAGGAGACAACGAAGAGGATGTGCCCCTAGCGGAACTAAGAGAAAAGGTTTTGCAACGGATCAAGGAAAGACAACAGAGCCAAGTCGAAACGTTCAATGCAAAACACAAACCACCAAGGCAATACCAAAAGGACGACCTCGTTCTTATCAAGCAGGATCCGGCATCTTCGGGAGAGCCTAGGAAAATTTGTCCTAGGTACAAAGGACCGTACATTATAAAAACTGTGCTCACGAATGACAGGTATGTGGTTACCGACGCAGATGAACTACAAGTTACGCAGAAACCGTACGAGTCAGTACATTCAGCAGAGCGTTTGAAACCGTGGTGTGAACTGCACCAACTTGGTTTTGACATAAGTTCGGAAGAGGAAGAAAATTAATGTAGAATACCTATAAAAATAACCACAATCGTCCGAAAGATGACGAAAGATGAAATAAAATAATCAATTAGTAAGTCAAATTTTTCATTTAATTTTTTTTTTTAAATAAATTGTTTCAGGTATTGACATTCAGATGATTGGATATCCTATCCAATCGGATGTTATCCTGATATCGATGTGAAGATTGGAAGCAGTAATCCAATGTTCCGAATGGAATATCTCGGGTATGCCGCTCCAATCAGAAGAATAGGACCATCGTAGGAAGTGTTGGTTCAGTCACGCAGTATACCATAGGGTACTAGATGCGTGTTACCCTGTAGAATACTGTTGAGTAAAGTCTAAGTTGGTAACCGAATGCTTCAGGTCACATTTGAAGGCTGCCTGAATCAGTTGCAACTTTGGTATAGATGTGAAGATTGGGAGCAGTAATCCAGTGTTCCGAACGGAATATCTCGGGTATGCCACTCCAATCAGAAGAATAAGACAAGCGAAGAAAGTGTTTGTTAAGTGACTCAGTATTGTATATATGTAGTACTAGGAGCGTATCATGTCATGGAATATCATTATATTTAGGGTCAGCAATCCAGTGCCACCAAAAGTAGCACCTCGGGTACACTGAATAAGCTATAATGTGAACTTCAATGTTGGACACTGAAGTGTAAGCTATGGCGAAAGTAAAGTTCGCGTGAGTGGACATGAAAGTTGATACGTGAGCGTCGTAACAGTCACTGAGGACAGTGACCATGTAGGTTGGCCGAACTGTAGCAAGCAGTTTAGAAATATAAGGAAATTAAACCAGTGAAAGCCCAACTGGTTGAAATAATTAAGAACAGTGCAATGCCACTTTCTTCTCGCCGCTGTGGGTAATAAAATTCAGAGATTCTTGCGACGCCACATTAGAGACAGCCTTGAAAAAGAATTATACTGCATGCGAACCCTAGTCGTACTCGTAGCCCATTAACAACCCTATAGTAACCGTAGACTAGTAACAGCCCTGTAGATATCCTTGTTTTGCATGCACATAGGTAGAACGTGTTTGTTTATTGCACTGGGCAAGTAGTGGAAATTGGGTAGGTTCCTTCTACATTAATATCGGGATAAGAAGGATTCCATTCTTCTCGTTTCTTCGAATTGCTACCTGGTACTAAGGAAAAGTAATTAGTTTGGCTGTGGCAAGATGTCCAAGAATCGTTGAGATTAGATTATCGTTGGGCACGGCGGCGAGTTGATGCCAGCATTTGAGCGCGAATTTTATAATTTAAATTAAATACCAAATTACTTTTTTTTTTAGCTTTACACATATTTGGAATAATGATACAAATTTGCGAGCAATGATAAATGCATGTATAAATAGTATGCCACAAAGAATTAAGGAAGTAATTCAAACAAAAGAAAATGTAACGAAATATTGAACAATTTGCCGTTGAAATTAATGTAAACTAAATACCCCATTGCACAATAAATTGTTTCCTTCTAAAAAAGTCTTTTAAGTTCTAGAATTTACGCCTTTATTAGAAAATTTTGTTTTTTTTGCAAGGTGCGTCTAATTTAATGATCACATACTGTACATAAATTGATTTTGGCGATTTCATTATTAACAAGCCACACAAGTATTTTTGATAATTTCTCTTGATTGTTGACTTATTGGCGTTGAACAGTGTTCCTTCCCTTTTAAATATTATCTTTGCGTACATAGAACAATATAGTGATTGCGAAACGAAGTTTGACTTAAGCTACATTTACACGGTAACAGTAGCTTTTGTTAGTTTTTGATGTTTCCATACAAATCTTCTACTTACGAAAGTTACTTTCCACTTTCTAGGCCCACGAAAGTAAAGGCCATGAAAGTTGAAAGTGATGAAAGTGAGAAGAAGATAACAACATCGAGAGAACAGGGCTTAATTTTATTTGCATCCATTGTGCTGAACACTACTTACGTAACAAACGGTAATAAACGAAAATCTCATTTCTTACGAAAGCTAATTTCGTCGTGTAAATTTAGCTTTAGTACTTTGTTGTCCTGTAAAGGCGCTACTACCACAGACGTAACCAAAGGGTAAAGGCCAAAACACAGTGAGCACAACAGAACAAAGTCGCCGTAAGTTGGTTGGTGTCAAAGATTCGAATATAGTATATGGGAGTCCCATATACTTAATACAATGAGGACGACTCGACAAGTTGCCAACAAAAAGTTTGGGAAAATTTCTAAATTAGTCGCCAACATAATTCACATTTCTGTGTTGACATTGAATAATTGACATTCATGTTGTGTGGATTTGGTTATTTTTATACAGCATACGAAATTAAAAGATAATCGTAAATAAACTATTTATTAAAAACTTGTATAAAATTAATTTCTTTAATTAGTTTGAGAAATTAGGTATTTTGAGGAGGAATTAATGTAGAAAATGAGGGACAAGTTATGCTGTGTGATAAGCGTTATCCCATGTATAGCAATATCATCTTCTTCCTTTTCTTTTTCCTTTTTAGTGTCTTCTTTATGCTTTGCAATTTTAAGTAAGCCGCATAAGCTATGTATATTAAAGATTTTTCTTAATTGCTTCCTTCCTGCTATTTTTTTTAAATAAATAAAACAGTGCTCGGTGTCAAACACACTTGTCGCGTCGCGTTCACTATGTTTTAAATTCAACATTGTCGCCAACTAAGTTGCCAGCATTTTTGTGTCGCTCTCAAGGCCCAAACACAGTGAGAGCGAAAAGAGAGACACATTTTTTGACAGCGGTCACTGTTTTATTTATTGTAAAAGAAATGGCATCAACAAAAAATATAAGCAGTCTTTAGTATAGTTATGTGGCTTACTTAAAATTGTAAAAGCATAAAAAAAAACTAAAAAGAAGAAGAAACATTTTTAAAGAGTTATTGAGACGCAAGAGGACTGCATATCTTTACAGAGAGATATTCTTGCTTTAGAGAACTGGAGCAAGGATAATTTTTTACACTTGAATATATCCAAATGTAAAACCTTGTAAAAGCATAAAAAAAAACTAAAAAGAAGAAGAAGATGAGTGTACATGGAATGACGCTTATCGCACAGCATAACCTTTTCCCTCAATTTCCCTATAAATTCTTTCTCAAAACTTACAATTTCTCAAACCATAATTAAAGAAATTAATTGTACATAAGTTTTTAGTAACTAGTTTATTTACTATTATCTTTTAATTTCCTACGTTTCATAAAAATAACCAGATCCACATAATATGAATGTCAATTTTTCACTGTCCGCACAGAAATGTCAATTATGTTGGCGACTAATTTTCCCAAACTTTTTGTTGGCAACTTATCGCGTCGCTCTCATTGTGTTAAGTGGGACTTCCATACATTCGAATCTTTGACAGCAAAAAATTTACGGCGACTTTGTTGTGACGGTCTCCCTGTGGTTTGGCGTTCGCCTTAAGCCAGCAATGACTAGACCTGATGTAGGGAGGGAAGGCCACAATTTTTTTTTAGAAATTTACTGGAAGTTTTTTCCCTAGAATTGTTATTCAATTTAAGAGGAGGACAATGGCCCACATTGTATCTGATACTATAACTTCAGTCGGACACCAGACAGAATAAAAATCTTGTGTAAATTTCTAAGAAGAAATGAATGCTTATTGCTCATCTACGCGTCTATGCTGATAACAATTGTAAGTGGCCAAAGCACCCGTTGTTGGCCTCCAATAATGTGTAACAATTCTAAGAAAAAAATTTCCAGTAAAATTCTAAGAAAAAATTGCGACCTTCTCTATATCAGGTCGAGGCCAAAGATAACCCAATAAGAAGATAGGAATCTGCCGAACAAAATTGAAAATTTTTCGTGTTGTTTTTTTTTAGAATGAAACAAATAATGTCATATATGGTCACTGGCATATAATAAGAATGGACTGAGCGTTCTTGCTTCAAAAATGGCACAAATATTGAACAGGCTGTGAAAACTTTTATTTCATACAATTGCACACAGATTTATTATTAATTATTTTTTGTCGATTGGAAACACTAAAGATGTTATAAAATAATATTGCATTAAATTAAAATTATTTAGGAAGTTAATCTTGTTTTAAAAATTGATTCTTAATATTACTGAAAAATGTGCTCCTCTGCAGATTTGTTGTTAAATTTAATTGAGCTTTTAAGAGATAGACGTACTATAAACAATATATTTGTCTAAATTTTTTTGTTAATTCCAATGCATTCCAATTAATACAGCCGTACTGTTTCCAAAATTGGTTACAGTTTAGTGTACATTTTGAGCTTTAAAGAGACAAATAGATTTTAGCCAAAATGTGTGCCATTTTTGAATATAGGAATTAGATAGGATGGCTGAGTCCATTCTTATTATATGCCAGTGTATATGGTACTTCCGTCTTTTGCATGAATGGGGGAAAAGATCAGGGCTATGCATTATTGTAGTTCGACTGAGACAACGAGTTAAAAACAAAAATCGAGAGAACGTAGGATTACCATAAGGTATATAGAATACAAGATATTCCCATTACGAGCCACGTTCCGCCATTAGGTGACGTAATATCGTGAAATGTATAGGAAAGTACGGTACAGTGAGCACAATACTCTCTCTCCTATCTCTGTCTTTCCTATGAAAGAGTATATATATTAGTCACAGAGTTACGTCACAGGCTATCAGCTGCAATGTGTCAAAATTTTATTTATTTACCAAAATGAATTTTTTCACATTTTTTATCTTTATTTATAAAACTTTTAAAGAAAGTTTGGGTTTTTTGTTATTTTTTATTTTTCTCCCTTTCCTTTTCTAGCTGTGTACATTTTAAAAGTAAAACACTCGGAAATCTCGCCTGATTGTTGAGGTTGTCGAGTCATCGTTGATTTTATATTGGAGCGAAGCATTGATTGCTTGTTTACGGCATCAAGTCCTTGATTCTATATTCTAGCGAGGTGTTAGTGGCTGTTCTATTCCCTCTGTATGTTATTAGTTTGTCTATGCTCTTACGACTCATCCCTTGAACACTTTGTCCATACTTCAGTTGCAGAACTTTTAGCAAAACAGTTCAAAATGGTGCAAGTGGAGCCTCTGATATTATAACAAGGAAGCATTTTCGTAATCCCTATATTGTCGGTGATACTGCATAACCGCGAGACTAACAATATCATAACCACGTAACAGAATTGAGTAACAAATTCCAATTTTGAAGTTAAAGGTAATGTAACTAGGATCTACAAGTTGTTTTGTAAATCTTTTGTCTAAAATCCAAATATGTATATGATGTTTCTTGTTCTCTTCTAGAATTCAGTAGCAATAATTTTGTCGTGGTAGTCGAAAAAAAGAAGTTTATTGTTTGTTGACAATTTTATTTTGTCTTTAACTTACCCGGTTGTGACATTAGTAGTCTCGCGGTTATGCAGTATCACCGATGATATACATAGTTCTATACAACACAATGATATTATATATTTCTGATCGCTAACCCTCAGAAAATTTTATTTTACAACTACATAATTTACCCCACCAGACATTATGAAGGGATGAGGAAAACCTAAAATAATGTTAATATCAGTGCGATTAAAGATATAAAAACAGTGAAAACCAAAATCTTAAAGCTGGCTTCCCACGGAGCCCCGCACGAGTTAACGCGCTGTGGAAAGGACATGACTCGAGGTGGCGTGAGCTCGCCTATGTTGACGCGTTCAATCCAATTCGAGGCAAAGGCACAGCTCGAACATGCGCCAGGTGACTCGAGCTTATCCACACTAAGTGACTTGGTTCGTGAAACCAAGCGCCGTGGGAAGCAAGCTTAAGGCGAGCATAGGAGAAGGTACTAAGTAGTGGTCTGGTTGGTAAGGCACAGGACTAGAAATTTAAAAAATGCATGTTCGAATCTCTATAGCCGATAACAAATATTATGTTACGTAATTCCCACAGTAAATCACAGAATCTGCGCATTTCACGACGTTAGTTACTATTTTAATAGTAGCCTGACGATAGATCTGACTAAAATATACTTAGCCTTCGTTAACTCTACCTACAAACCTTTAGTTTCATGGTATCGCTTAGCACTAAATACTAGAAGAATTGAAAATTTAAAACCTTTTTTATTTACATAGGCTAAAATTTCACTTATCAAACATAATGTACATACTTCTGTATGAGTCTTTCATTAAAAATTTGTTGATGACAAAAGAGTTGATGGTAACTGATTAATCCAACTAAAGACAGATCCGGTGTCATCAGTGTGAAGTCACATATTTACAATTGTACCATATTTTTGCCACAGCTCCCATACTGCCCGAAACTTTGCTTTAATTCCTATTGAATGATTTACGGGAAAATTTCGGAAATGTTTCGCTAATGTATGTGTACTTTAGGTCTTATATTCCAAGTTCTCCTTTTGGAAGGGTATTAAAATGAAGCATCAAAAGTTAAAAGAAACACCTTTAAGTTGAGAAAAGTAGACTCCAGACTAGAAATGTGAAAAAGAACTGAAACAAAACTACAAAAATAAAAGTGCAGGAGCTGTGCTTTCAGACGAACAGCAGACCGATTAATAAAAATCCAAATGAACTTAGCCATCATACTAACGTTGAAGTATTTAATATGAATTATTTTCTCATTTAGAAGCGATTTGTTTTTGAGAATATTTCAATTTAAATATGTTTTCGTTAGATTTGACAGTTGAATGAAACGAATTCAATCGTATAGGAATTTTGAACGCTGTTATGGTCGAGGGCACACGTGGCAGCATGCTGCATCATGTGACTTCACCCCTAGAGCGATCTCACATGGCGACAGTATTGCCACGTTAGGCACATCTAGGGATTTTAACTTATTTGGGGTGGAGACTTGAGAAAAATGTTGACAGGAGAAGAAGAAGATATTTTTTTCTAAAACGAGTGGTGACCTGAAGAGTCATGACGGAACACGCAGGTGAAAAATAAGGAAACAAAAAAAAAAACAGGGCTGATATAATTCCGGAATATCTGGGAGAGCCACCACACGCTCCAATGGATGGAGTGTTTTTTCGTTGTAACTTCTCAGGTCTGGGGGCAAAACCAAGCAACATATTGTCGTCTGAATCCAGAAAAAGAGTATATCAGGAAATTAACCAGAATTCAGCTGGCAGCAGATAAAGTTCACGGTCAGTATTATTTCATATAAAAAAACACTTCGTAGTACCATCACCACCCTGTTGCCGCATATATATATCAGGCTCCAAAGAAAATGTAACCCTTTTGAAGGTATTAAAGTAACGAGCTAGTTCCAGAAATTGTTCTTTCTCTGGCTTTGCGAAAAATAAGACTATGCCAAGTCTTTGGAATCATTAATCACAATTGCACACGCATTATTGCCGTCACATGTGTATTGTCAGCCTAGGATAAAGTTTAAGCTATTATAAAATTTATTATTGGACACCGGATATGGAAAGCGAAATGAAGCTCCGTATTGTTTTAATTTAATTTATATCATGCTGAAACCGAATTTGGAGCAATTATTTAACGAAAACGATGAAGATGAGTAGAAAGGCATATTTAAATGTTAACTTCTTAGTTTTAGGTTTGTTGTCATATTATTCTATAGCACCTCCAAGTTACTTTTAAGCTTACCTCCTAGTTATGAAAATTATACTTATGTTGAAATTTTTTATTTATAAGAATCTAATACTCTTTAAAATACATACATCCTGAAGAAATTTATCAGCTAAAGCTGCTTTCAGAGTTATATTTGATACACGCAGAAGTTTTTTTGAACAATGAATTTTAATAGTCCTCTAGTTATGAACCACGTACTTACGAGGAACAGTTGGTACTTTCAATTTACTAGTAATACATACATATATCCAATATTTTTGAATACATACATCCTGAAGGGATTGATTAGATGAAGTTACTTTTAGAGTTATATTTAATATATGTACATACATAAGATTTTTCTGAAAAATGAATTTTAGTACCTTCGTGTAAAGGAAATCCCGGACAAAATTTTCGGTTCTTCTTGAGTCCTTTTGTCAATATTTATTTGCAGGAACACAGTTCTCCAGAAGGAGGGAAAGCTGTCATTAAGGTAATTATCGGCCTCAAATTATAACAACTTTTTTTGATCATTGAAATCAATTGTCGTGGCATTGTTGCTAGTAGTTTCTTTAGCCTAATTAATTTTTGAAGTTAAAAGTGAATAGTGCATACGGTATGAATTTGTATGCTACAGAGATTAAGAGAATTATATGTACCTAGGGTCATGATGCTATGTCTATGGCAGTACAATTTGAATAGGGATATTATAACGTAATAGAGCCGTAGCTTTTTATTTCTTCCTGCATTCTCGTGGAGCCACTCTCATGATGGAGGTTGACTAGGTTGATTCTGGGATGCTGTACCAATCTCGCGCACAGTATCATTGGGTGGTTAGGGCTACGGCGCCAGAGGACAGTCCATCTGTGTCCTCCGTGTAGGAAAAGGTAAGTGGTGTAAGGGTCCTTTCTGGACCGAATGTGCTGCGCTTGGTTTTTTGGCACGAAATTTTTTGTATATAGCAGGTGACAGCGGCAGGTTTTCGTGGACCCCCCCACACTATCCATCAATAGTCGTAGCGAACTAGCGTGCCGCCCTGCATTATAACGCTGTCCGCTGAGTGAACTGTAAGCTCATGCTGACAGTCGGGACTTTAAGCAAATCACTCAAGTAAAGTAATACCATAACAACGCGGCGTGGGTTTGTTGTGAATTTCAATTTTTCTCTTCGTGCGCATGCTATATCTTTTGAAATTTTAATTAACTAATTAATTTCTATGTTTTATTTCACCTACCTAGTACTTAATTTTGTTTTTTTTTTTTTTTGTAGGTAGGTACCCAGTTAAGTGGTAGTATAGCTCGCGCTACCCAAAATCATCTAGATAGCTCATGTGTTGGTTGTATTTTAAAAATATAGAAGACAACCCATACATAATGTAAATAGCTAGTTATGAATAGCATAGTTTCCCGTCGAGATATCCATATTGAAATTAATATATGTATATTTGCGCAATCCTTTATGTGGCTTGTCATAGTGGTCATTGTCCTTCCTCTTACATTCGTTCTTGCGTGCATGGCTAAGTTTACAACCATGCTCATACATTAATCATTTACATAGAAAATATCAGAGATATATCATATAGTGTAAGCGACTCAATTGATGAACTGTGATTCAGAAAATCGAAAATATAAGTTATGAATTAACATATTGATTGTACTTTCGATGACCTTTCACAAAGTATCAAACTTTTTTTAAACAACCCAGGGTCCCTTCCTTGCAAGTAATTATAGCGAAAACTAAAAACCATTTTGCTAGTTATGTTGGTCTGAAATTTTAAGTAATCTAATGCTATTTTTTAGTAAAAGGAAGTGCACTACGTACTAAGCCAGCCAAGCAAAAAGCTGGAATTGGTCTAAGATCCATTCATACGATATCCTAAATAAATGCCCGTATGGAATTTTGTAGAGTCATCTCCATGTTCAAGTTTGATTGTTGAGGTGGTTTTCGTGTATATTGCTAGTACGATTCGATGGACATTAAAAATGACTACAACTAATTTCATAGGTTGTTATATGCTGAAGAATTTTTCAGTACAATAAAAACGTCTAGGACTGATCCTTTTTACACTATACGTAAAAACCACGATTTTTATATGGCAACGCCAAGAAGGTGTTGCCCAATTTCCTCCATTTTGGAAATTTTATTTAGTATTTTTATGAAAACGCCTTGTACAAAATTTCAACTCTCAGGCAGTGTAATGAATGAAACATCGGATCTGCGATCTAAAAAAATTACTTTATTTCCCAAGATAGGAACGGGTTGAAAAACGAATCTTAACTAACTAATTTCTCCATGAAATACTTTAATTCTAGTTCTATTTGCATGCATCAGCAGAACGTGTTTATATGAAGATGAAATCTGATGAGTTGAAAAATATGTGCGATATGATGACTCCGTCTGGAAAATGTTGTTCTCATGAGTTTGTGGGAATATTTATTCGTGTTTTGCCTTTCGCCTTTCTGCTTTTGCCTTTCATCTTTCGTCTTTCGCCTTGGTGTTCAATCCATTTTGTTCTAGCAGCAATATTTCAATACGTTACAAATGAATAACAAACTTTGTATACCCTATAGATTTCGTCTAGGGTTAAAAAATAAAATAAACAAGTCAATGACCATCGCCGAGGAGTGCTAGAGCAGTTTTTCAAAAAGTTAAATACAATTTCCAAGTCGTCCAAAATTAATTTAGCACGTTTTCAAAATTGGACCTATCTTTTTGTATTTTCGAAGTACGACGTAAATTCTCTAATTTTCATAATTTTCTCCAGTATTTCTCTATTTGAAATATTTCAGATTGTAAAGGTAAAACAAAATCAATCGGAGACACCGATATGCTCCGTCAACGTTTATTAAGGTTTAATAGTTTTTAATAGTTACCTACATAACAGCTTTGTTTAATGAGTTACTCTAGGTTACTCTAGAACAGAAAAGAGCAATCAACTGTGTTTAATGAATTCAGAGCACTGCTCTAAAGTAGGTACTCTAAAACGAACTGAACTGTGTTTAATGAGGCTGCTGTAAAGTAAATTGAACTGACCTAGAGCAAGATTTTCTGCTTCTCCCTTTTACAAAGGAGTAACTTAGAGCAGACATTCGATAACTGTAAATTTTGTTGATAGTTCTGATTCAAATAATTGCAATTTTTGTGGAAAAAATAAATTCCTGGACTATCATAGTGGAATAATTTAAATAATAATTTGTGTTTTTGCATGTGAGAAAAAAAAGGTTTCATTGCACCAATTTAAAAAATTGTGTTTTTTGGTGGCAGATCTCAGAAAAGTGTGGTTAATGAGCTTTCTGCTCCTTTCTGGTCTTTTCTGCACTTTTCTGCTCTCCTTTTAATTTGTCAGTTAACCTATGTTGAGCTACTCTGTTCTGTTCTGAACTTTTTTCGAGTTCATAAACAGACTTAAAAACTATGCATTTGTAAAACCCATAATGTAGTCTGACTAACTTAAGGGCTGTGTTCACATGTAAAATCTACGAAGGAATTAAACACGTTTCGGGTGATACTTTTTCATAATACCCTACTCCCTGTGTATACAAAACATTTTACACGTTTCCGTCCATTATTTATAGTGCATCCTGGCTATTCGTACGATGAACGATGTGCATGTGCGGCTGCAATATATTCCTACATCTAAAGTTCAATTCACAGTCATCCCAAAAGTGGTTCGTTGAATGGACAGCATTATATTTTCACAACTTAAATTGTGCGGATTTAGATTTACAACCGACTATCTGTCCTTCCACATGCCAACAATGATATTTAAGCAGAGCGTAAAACAGCGTCGCATCCCCTTCTCAACCGAAATCCCTAAATCACCTGTCGTTACTTATTTTCTAAAAACAATTCCTTTAATTCCATTTAAATAGACGTAAAACGGAAAGCAACTGGTTTACTACGTAGAAGAAGCCTAAGAACACCTGCAGAACCTCCAATTATTTTCCTTGATTATGTTTGAGGAACCATCGCATCGCCTTGCTTTGAAGGCCTTGTTTGCCTTTCTACCTTGGCAAATATGTACTTATCTTTTGTTCTCTGCAACCGATTTCTTTGGTTTGTACGCTTTTACCGTTATTGTTTACGAGTCTCGTGCCACAGAATGCTACGTTGTATATAATTGACGCTTTTTGCTGCTTGTTGAGCATCCAAAGCCGAAGCGGAGATTTGTGGAACAACAATCGCACTTCCAGTGAAATTATAGTCAAGTACACGCAGATAGGCGCATGATTGATTTTCGAGGAAAGACGAAAAATATTGCGAAAGTTTTGTCGCTTTTTCTTACAGAAGGGAGGATGATTAATTCGAGTCATTATGCCGGAAGACTGTAGAAATGATGTTTTTATAATACCATGATATATACATTAATCATATTCTAATAATTTCTGTTCAAGGGTATTCCTGACGCACACACACACACACCGAATTATTTCTTAAATGTCATTTGTTTTCTCATTTTCTTTTTGCTATTTTTGCACGTATTTTTTGAGTGTCTACCATCATGCTATGATCTGAAGTGGAAAACGGATGCCCATTCAAAAGCTTCCAGGTATATGAATGTTTCGCAGCCTAAGTGGGAGTTCAATAGTTATTTATAAGTATATATGTATGTACTGTACATAGGTGTTTAGACTGTCGAATAAACAAAGTTTGCACGAAAAGTTAATCCTCCTTGGCATAATTGTTCCGAAAAACGCAGTTAGTTGTTGGTTTGTCACTAAAATAAATATTTTCTGGACTGAACTATTTTGTGTTGCTATATTCATTCTACTACCACACTGGAAGGACTAGAGTGCGGTTATAATTTTCAGAGTTGATAATCGATTTAAGTCGCTTGGAAGTGGTATGTATCACATTGAATATGTCGCAATTCGTGTAAATTTAACAATTTTTATGGAAAAAGGGTCAAATAAAAATAAATTAGTTGTTAACGCGACATACCTGCCCTATGAGTATAGTTCTGAAACTTGATATCAGAAATCGTATTGAAAAATCTTAGCGGAATTTATTCTTTTCTACATTACAGATACAATATAGAGCAAAAGCGAATAATCTATATCAAGTTGAAATATTATTATTATTTGTGAGGGGATACAGACAGAGCTCCCCCTCTCATTTATCATAATCAACGCGACCTATAGGCTGTTTTGTGGCATTATTCTTAAATGCCCTAGGCCGCCCATACGATCTTAATGTCTTTCATAAAGCCAATGACATCTTGAGGGCCATCTTTGCGACATCATCTGGTAGTGGGAATACCTTTTCTAGATGTCGTAGCCTTATTTAGTACAGAGCTTTAGTCACACAGTTTTTCATATAAAAGTTGTTTGTATTTTGTTCAAACGCTATAATTTCCATAAATTTGTGCTATTTTTTTTTTTTTTTTGTAAACTATTAGAAAGAAAACATATTTGGTTTAAATTCGTTTTAACTTCATTTTGCTGTTTTGTGCTTTAGGACCTGTTTAAAATGAAATTATAGATTTTCCTCCATGACAAGTATACAAAAAGCAGTGAGAGTGAGCTCTTACTACCCGGCACGTTAAGGCCTCTTAATGTGTCGGTGCCTTCGGGGACTTCATGGCTTGTATTATATTCCGGGGGTTACGGTTCAGCGGTTTCATCGTCTTCCATACAGAAGCGACACGTCTCACCATCGACCTTACCCATCGTTTTAAGATGATATCTTCCTTGTCTCAGCCTCGAGATATTTTGTCAGTGTGCATTTTTAATTCTGTCCTCAAAATGTTTGATCTGTGCTCAGAGGTGAGTTTTGTGGGTGTCCAAAGATGGGATCCGGGCAAATAAACGGAAATCTGCTTCCTTCCTTTGCCAGGCGATCCGCAACATTACCCGTATTGCTTTCATATCCTGGCACCCAAAGCAGAGTCACTTTGTTTACATCAGTCAGTTCTTTCAAGACAGTAAGACAATCCCTGTCTGATATTATGTATATTTTGGGTCTATGCATATTTTTGTGAATTAGAATTTCATGACGTGTATTTCTGCATGGAAAATGGTTAGTGAGGCCCCCAGCGCCCTTGTGAGATGACACTTCGGCCTACATATGCCCAGGCTACTCTATCTTCTATTTTGGACCCATCCGTGCATCATTTAATTAAGAGATCCTTTTTCGAAGAGTAGGTCCACAGAGTGCCACTTTTGACGGTCCCCTAAGATCACCTTAAATGTGAACTGGAATTGATAATGACTATATCTTCTATAGCCCAGAAAACTGAACACTCTGGTGTGAGGGAAAAAGGACTAGCTTCTTGTCGGACAGTTCAGGGACTTTTTTTCAAAAAAAGGCAGTCCGGGACGTCTGAGTTCTAAACGGACTGTCCTGGAGAACCTAGATCTTGCATTAGAAAGTATGTGTATACTGGCTGGCATCGGACACCCAATCCCCTGGGCTTCAGGAATGGCCTGAGCTTGTGCGATCCTTGAGGATGAGCGTCTGCAAAGACATTCCTTGGGAAACCAGAAATTGAATGAGAGTTTGCAAGAAAAATCCTCTGGAATCCAGAAACTGAATGAGCATCTGCACAGACATTTCTCGATGACTGGATTCGTCTTCTGAGGTGGTTCCTAAAGCTAAAGAAGGAAGCAAGATTAAACAACCCGTTGGAAATAAAACGTCGCCAATGACGATCTTCAATACAATCGTCCTTTATTGAGGTTGCTAGCTTTAGGTGAAGTTGGAGAAAACTTAAGACTGGTATAGTTCGCCTTCTAGGGATTTAGTGGGAGCTGGTCTGCTCGACTTGGCCATCTAAACTAGACTAACTTACAAACTAACAACATTTTACAACTAATTCCGATTAAAATACTCCTACACCGTACAAAATACTTTTTCATGGTTTGGAAACCACCCGACTACTAATGTAAATACAGCAGTTCATTTTACTCACATACATGCTGTGACAATTGAATCTGTCGTAGTTGTGTAAGACAACAAGTTTTTTAACTCAATGTCACATATGATACCGCCCGCTTTGTTTAATCTTGGTGTGGCTATGTCGTCACAGCGTTTCAGCATAACGTCTGAAATTGGGTTGGCCCTCGGGTTCTCTAGAAATTTTAAGACATAATTCTGGTATAGCTCTGTAAAAAACTCAAGTTTTGACTCATCTCATCGCTCAACTCAAGCACTGAGTCCACTCAATTATATTGAGCTCAATAAACATTTGAGCGATTGTTCTACGGCCATACTGAGCGGACTCAAGTTTTGAGTGGCCTCACTGCTCTGAAAATCTTTGTTCTTCTGTCTATAGATACGAAAATAACAACTATGCAAAGCACAATAATGCTCTTTTATTAATAAATATTACAGATTTTTATAGAACAAATTTACGGGGTTTTTTTATTAGCCATAATATTGAATTGGCACTATTATCCACGTCCCAAGAAGTACGGCTAACAAGCTCAGCCTTTCAGCAACCATTTATACACTTTTCTCAATGCAATTAGGTACTATGTCTTTTTCTTTGGAAAGCTGAAAGAAATGGAAGCTTTTAACCGGGTCCAATCTTGGATTTTATACCAAAAAGCATAAAGATTCACCTATCAGCACAAGTCAGTTAAATTGCCACATTGGGAAATGTATTACGTGTTCACAACAGAGAACAGAACAGAAAGTGTTCGCCAATCTTAGCATGAAGGAATTGAGGCTAGATATCATCTTAAAAGGATCGGTAAGGTTGATAGCGAGACTGTTCCTTCTCTATAGAAGAAGATGAGGCTGCTGAACACTTCCTCTGTGACTGTTAACCTCTGGGTCGTATAACAGCTGGGTTTTGAAAATGAATGTTGCAAAAATGGCATCCCAAGAACGTTATGGGTTTTGTAAATAACCTAAAGTTGGAATAGGCGTTCTAGGGTATTTAAGCGTAATGTTCCAAACGATCTTAGATATTGGAGTTACTAGGTGACAGGCGGTATCTCGGTCTGCATCCCCCATTTAATAATAATCATGATAATAATCTTTCATATAGTAGATCTTTTACATGTGCTTCATCTTATATTTACCCTCGTATAGTATTTTTTTGATTATACATACATGTTACGTGTAGAATCAGTTATATTCCTGTTATTCTGACTAAATTTAGTCCACCCAAAAAATATATTGAAAACATATAATAGATACCTTTACAGTGTTCACTGAAAGGTTTAGCCACTTTAATTAAATATCCTTTTTTTAAGTTACCTAGGCCAGTGTTTATTTGATATTTCTAACATATTTTTCAGGACTGACTTCCTGACACTTCCTCCCGCTTTTCAAGGTATATAATATAACCTGCCTTAGACTACCCAGCAAACATTTGACGGGCTCACCTTCAGTGAGATCACATACTCAACATAAATTAATATTAAGCCTCTCACCGTCAATATTGTTCTTCTCTCTTTTGTAGTTTAGATAACTTTATTAGCAATTAGTCCCTTTTTTCTTTAGGCTTAGTAGGTATGTATTCCTTTTTTTTTATTATTTTAATTTTGTTACTGATAATAATGTTTTCTTCTTCTATATATATTCTATACTTCAGTCAATGACCATCAGTCCAAATTGTGCATTTTATCAAATCTGCTGAGAAATTAACCCACCCAATCAATGACTCTATTCCATTCCTGGGAGCAGCATTTTTACTACTGATTTTTCGATACCTCACAAACATAAATCGTATTAGGAAACCATATATCTTTTAAACCGTTATATTTCCGTCCCTAACGCGCATAAAACCAAACCAGATCTCTGCTTGTAATTACATACACATGTTTTTACTTTATTTTGTATATTTACAAGCATACATATTATACGCTATTAACGTATCATATTAAAAAAAAAAAACCATAGAGAGCAAATAACTTGAAGGACGAAGCATCTCACGACCGAATATAATATCAGTTTATCTCATTAATTGCTTCCTCTCTAATCTTTACAAATGGAGGAGCTTCACTTTATTCAATTTGATGTGAGATCTGTGGTTGTTCACCTAATGAGCCGAATTGCCTTTGCCTTGGAAATGAGGTTTGAACAACGATTTGTTTGCCTTAATTCAATTAATTTGGCTATTGACCTGACATAAACAATGATTTTTGTGAGCTTGATTTTATTAAATATGGAGTAGAAGACTATCCGTATCCGAAAATTGCGTCTTAAGGGTGAAGGAAATTTCCAATTTTTGTAACTATGCTATTTTGTAAGGGTGAGTTAAGTCAAATGTGACCCCAAGACTGATGTCGCATTTTCTACTGAAATTCATTTAAGAGTGTGCAATGACACAGTTTTACTGAATCTCAGAAGTGAATTTTAGATTGCTAATTGGCGCAGACATTTTGATTGAGTAAAGACTCGATATGTTCCCCAAACAGTCACTGTTTCCTATATCTGAAATTAATTTTTCCGTATAGAATATTTTAATAAAACTTTCTGAACTGTTATCTACTCGCAAGGTGACCACGAAATTTAGAAAAAATCTTAAAAATCACAATGCTTAATCGAAATTAGCAAACTGAAAAAACTGAACAAACGGAAAACTTACAAGTAAAAAAGCTAGAATTGGTCTAAGACCAATTCTTATGATACCCTAGATGAATGCCCGTATAAAATTTCATATGGTCACCCATCTATGCAGGGGTTTTGCATATATTTCTAGAACGGTTCCTCGGACTGAAAAAGTTATTATAACCAGTTTTATAGGATTTAATATTCCGAAAAAGTTTTTAGTACAATAAAAATGTCTAGGACTGATCGTTTTCACAGTATATGTAAAAAACCTAAGCTTTTATATGGCAACACCATGAAGGGGTTGCCCGATTTAGTCCAGTTTTGAAATTTTATTTGCTATTACTATAAAAACACCATGCACCAAATTTTCGCTGCCTATGTCGACGCGTTCTTAGGCAGTGTCCAAATATATAATGGAAAAGGAAATTTTTGTATGGCAATCCCATGAAGGAGTTGCCCGATTTCTCTCATTTTCGAACTTAATTTAATGTTTTTTTTAAAGACCGTGTGCAAAATTTCAACTTTCTAAGTGAACGCGTTCCAAGTTATCGTGCGCACAGTCGGACGGACGTACAGACGGACGGATATTCAAAAATCAAAATAATATTATGTGTACCCACACCCGTCCAATCCATTTTGCTCTACCATCATTCTTTCGAGGTGTTATAAACGGAATGACAAACTCAGTATAGCCTTTAGATTTCACCTAGGGTATAAAACATCTCTGAAAAGCTGAATTTCAGAAAAATGTGACATGGCCCGTTTTATTGTCCATCTATTTCGATGTTCTTAAATTCAATTATCTGAATTTCTAGAATTCAGTAAACAGTAATTCCGAAATTATAACATTTGCCCAACTTTAGCAATTCTAGCCTCTATGGTGGATGTATACTCTTATTCAATGACTGGTTGCACATTTTGGGCTATAAATAAAAAATCTTTTATTGTCGATATATGTGTGCATCATGAAGACCAAACGTTGTGCCAAGTTTTCAAATTCCTACGTCACATAGTTGTCGGGAAAAATGTTTGTGGCAGACCGTTGCATTTTTTCCTTTTTTGGAGCGAACCCTAAAAAGGAGCATGTGGAGTTTCGAATTGAATCCGTAAGTTTTCGTTATGTGAATAGAGAATATATGTATATGCATGTATTCAGTATTATAGAAGCTTTCAATGCTGGTTTCCAGTTATACATAATACCACTATTTCTAAAGAATACACCTTTTATGAATTCTTCAGTCAGTCCCTTTGAGAGCATCTCTCCTTTCTGCAGAATTTTTCTCTTGACTACTATGCTCATAGTTTATTACTTGCATAATAATGATGCTTTGCATACCTCCCTTCTCAATACTATTTTCGCTTTATCTTCAATTGTGGTCCCCACTATAATGCCGTTTAACGATTTATCCTTCCATATTCTAAAACTTTATTGTTAATTACATCACCGTAAATTCTAAAAATTTAGTACCTACACTCAAAACTCGTATTACAAATTATCCTAACCGCACAATTAATAGAAATGCTTCACACTTAAAATACCGGATGTCAAAGTTAATTAGTTTTGCAGATTTTGGAAAATTCTCGGACTTGAAGATATGGATAAATAAAATTACACGGATTTTCACAGAAGTTGAAGCAAAACATCTACTGACCAAAGTCTTAATAAAAATAGCGCGTTTGAATGTACATCCAAATCAAAATATTATGCAAAAATGAGCTGGAATCCAAATATTGTAAAGTTTATTAATCTGGTCTAATATTGTACTTGAAAAAAATTCCGTGGATGCCAAGATATGCAGTGGCCTTAAATTACGAAGGAATATTGTCGGGACGTGGGCATCTTGAGAATCTCATCTTATGTGGAGATAATCCGGTGGAGGCGGTTAAAATCATACATTGGTGCATGTACGCATCAGAGTACCGATATGTCGTAGATTATCGGACAGTTTGAAAACTTTGCTTTGTTCAACACATTTGTGCTAAATATCTTTGAAACGTGCTTCGCTATTCAAAAAATTCTACCATGCATAAACAGTAAGAAGAATGTGGTGAGGAAAAATTGTCGGAATTTACTCCAACGTAACCTAATTCCAGACGAGGTCCTTTGCCTTACTTTGCTTTCGAATGCGCATTAGATTGTTAGCAATAAATCCATCAGACTTAAGTTGAAAGAATAAAACTGAAAGAAAATGGGAGTTTTCCGTAAAATTGCGTGCGATATATCTTAACGCAAGGGTAAAAAGGGTTCAATATGAAGCTAATCCATGATGTTAGGCAGCCACCACAAGATGACATACGACTTTCTTTTATTAAATTCCGCACTCATGCTACGATTTTCTGCTCCAAATAGCTAAAATTAAATATATATATTGTACATAGTATATTGATCTATTGTGGGTATAAGTGACAGTCACTGTTCTAAGATACTTAATATTTAGGAATTCGTATTGATTGGAAAATGAGATTAATTAATTTTCATGACATACAATATCAATGATATGCTCTGTAGACGAAATCTCTCTTTTTTCTATTTTAAGCATTTTTTTAGGAATAAACTTAGCTTGTGTAGTTTGAGTAAAAAAAACAAAATCATCGTACTCATCCGATTGCAGATCTGTCTTTCGAGATATTGAAATTAATTAAAATAGTCACATTTGGGAGGCATCTAAATTTCTCATGTCTTTCAACATTTTACAATCTTTGTATTGGTCCAATTTGACGGTAGAATGAATTCTTAATGGAAATCATCTCGAATCTGTAATTGAGCTGCTTTGATTTGTTTCTTAAGCCTAGTACTAAGGTCGACGCTAAGCTAAATTTTGTATGAAAATTTACCAAGCTAAAAGATATTGGCGAAAATTTATCCTGAATTTTAGCGAGAGCGGTACTAAGGTCAACGCGTTAAATTTGTCTTTAAGTTGTGATTAGAGATGGCACCACCAGTTAAGTCTAAAAAAAATTTCATTTGCATTTATCCGCCCGGGCCGTTCTTTAGCGCGCTAATAATATTTATTGTCAGAGTTCTGAGTTTTGATAAATTTATTGACCGGATTTTTGTAGTTAACGTACTTTTGTACGTCTTTGCTGTAAGTACAGATGAATTAGATTTCTTTTTGTGGCCGTGTTTTCAATCTCATTGTTATTTTTTTTTTATAGTATACATTATGCATATTATTTTTGTATTTTTAATATTTCCAAATAATTTTAACTACCTGGTTTTGGAAATATTATGACCGCGCGTTGTATTTCCATAACAAAATTGTAAAATTCTTCTTCTTCTTGTTTTTTATATATCCTTTCTCTGATTCTCCGCTGTCATAATTTATCTGCTAAAGAATGGCCCGATATTGGAGACCCGCTAAAATTTAGCTTAGCGTGGACCTTAGTACTAGGTTTTACCGATTTGTTTCCTCAACTTAAAGTTAAATTAAACTTTCTTTATAAATCAATCAAATCAGAAAGACATAATTTTAACTTAGTTAGAATTTTAAGAACAAGACTTTAATCAGAATGGTTTGTTTTTTATATGTAATAAAGAACTTTTAGTCTCATAAGCATTTCTATGCGGTTTCCGTTAGAACGATAAAATTCACTTACTTGCTGAAGATCAAATCAGCTTTAATGGAAATAAGGTACTTTGCCGTAAGATAAACCTACAGAGAATCCAATCTAAGAATCTTGTAGTTTTTATAAGTTTTGCATGGGTAACAGTTAAACTGAAATATATGGAATGATTAAGATGTTAATGTTTGCATTAACTGAGCTGATTCTGAACTGAACTTATATATCTTATATTATTGCAGTCAAGACTATTTTCACAATGGCGCCGATTTGAACTTCAGAAGAAAGGTGAGCATTGTGCCAAGCATAATTGAAATCATTGATACCTATTTAATGATTAAATCGAAATGGAGATGAATTCTTTTATACTTAGATGAAAAGAACACAGTGTAAGTGGATAGACAGTGAAGCTATTATATTCAACCGGAACCGACGAATTAAATTATTGCTTATAGGATTACCCAATTGCGATAATTATTTTCATTTACTTTACGAATTAAAGCAAGCAAATTAAAAACAAAAGTGAAATTATAACTGGCCTATGGGCAACAATATTAGATATACCATATATGAAATAATTGATATCTTCTGTGGAGAAATGTAAAATATTCAGTGAATGGTTCATTGGTTTTAATACCTGTTAATTATCAGGGCGACATATTTAAGAATCGAAAGCTCCCAGCATTAATATTCCTGCACAGTATTATTCCAGGAATTGCAAAATTGCACAATTATCTCTGACGATTTCGACCAGCTGCATTTTCTCACATTAAAAACGAAGCTAACGATGGCAATTATAAGAGAGCAGAAACTGGTACAAAACAGAACGAAGTGGAAATATAAATACTCAACAAAATTAAAAAATTAATGAAAATTAAAGAAATTGAAAACATAAAGAATAATCTGAAATGGCTTCAGTAACTTTGTACTTTTTAACCCCTCGGAGCTTCTAAGAAGCTTTAATTAATTTACTAAGAATGTGGAAGGGCACGCTCGCATAGGTATGAATTTCTCAGTTCTGATTGAAGTAGCACATATAGGACAAAATTACCTATGGTTAGTAGTCCTTTGGCTACATCTTATAGATAATAGGATCTGTATTACAGACAGGATGTATTGCCATCTCGAAATATTGACCAGCTTTCCACACAGATATTCAGTTGGTTTGAAATTGTGATTATCAACATTTTACCATTGCCTATTATATTATGAAATTTGACAGTTGTGTCGTAATTGATTGTCCGTCAAAAGTAGTGTTGTGCTCTGGAAATGATATGATAATATACTGCTTATTAACGTTTTAATGACTCAGTAATCATAAAACCTCAGTTATACCATATAAATTGATAATAAACTTTAAGATGCATTTACAATGCCGAGTGGAGCAGAGTGAGCTTTGAGTACAGATCGAAGTGAAATTCGAACTGTGAAACAAACGATCGGTGTATTCCTGAAAATAACCTTTCCAAAAAAATCCGTGAAATTAGCGTAACAAGTCGCCATAACAAAGGTAAATAATAGACAACGAACTTTGAAATTAATATCACAAAATCATAGCAATGCCAAATCAACAAAAAAGCAAACAACTACTTTTGTCAAAACAATAAATTCGAAAAAGGAGATATTAACGCACTTTTTTGGTTTTTAAATCATGAAGATTGCAAAAAACACCTCTTGTTTTGTTATTATCACTCACAAAAAATATTAAATCAGGATATAACATTAAAACAGTTAGTTATGTTTCAATTCTACAAGACAGACTCTTACTGATTGCTCTTTTCAAAAATTAGTAATAACTGAAGCAAACTGAGATTTCGAACAAATTAAAAAATCCGACTGAAATGGTTTCAGTAACTTTGTATTTTCAAAACCATTGGCTTTCGATTTCTTTGAAAGCAAACGTGCTTGTCCAAACTACTTAATTTTTATTTATTTAAGTATCTTGCCCCATATGGAACTCGACCTTACAATTTTTAGAATCGGTCATAGAGAAAGAAGTAACCGCCTCGTCCGGTTTTTGAAGCCGTCACCTTTCGCTTTCCGGACGATTGCTCTTACCATTGAGGTAACGAGACAGATACCTTTGGTCTTATATTTCTTAATTTTTGTAGCCTATTAAAAGACATTTGCTTTCAACTGGCATTACCACCAATAACAATGAAAGCGCACAAATAAATTATCAACTTTTGAAATTATTATTTATCTACATCTTGCCTCATACGGTACAAGAAAAATAATAAATACGAGAAGAATTAGATAACGGAAGTCGCTCGGAAAGCGGAAGTTAAAAATAACAATTTTCTATATACACTTAATTTTATTGCACCTCAACAAGAGGAAAAGTCTTTCTACATAAAAATGGAAAAGACAGTTGTTCGAGTTCATTTCATTATTCAGTATAATATCACATGAAATACTGAAGTTTTCGAAGTAATTAAATGTAATTTGTAAGTATTTGAAAAGAATTTAGAGGAATTATACTGCAATGCCCAACTACCTTTTAAATACTTTTGGATATTTATAAGCATTTTTGTATAATTGGATTGCAAATTCAATTAATTTCCGGTAGCAAAAATTGTGCGCAATGACAGTGAAGAGCATTGAAAATCTTAGCATTATAATGATACTGTTCATGGGTACTATGATGACTCATTTCAGAAACCAAACTATCGTTCAACTAAAGTATACATGTAGAAAACGCATCCTGTCGAGAAATTTGGCTACGTCGTTGGCATATTTCGTTCATAAAAATAAATGATATAAAAAAAGTGGGCAAAGTTGCGAATGGGAATTAGGGACCCTAGTGTCGCAAAACTGCGGAATATTACAACGGAGGGATTAAAAAACGTTACAGGGCGCATATCTTAGAGCGATGTCTTGTTGTACATTTGGGAAGTAAACGAGATTTCCTTGAATATATTTTTTTAGACTGACTGAAGCGAGTAGGTATGTGGAATTAAATCATGCAAAACATCGTTTATATGCCAACTATTAAAATAAGTAGGTGAGAATTAAGTCAGAAGTCAGCTATTCTACAGGAAATGACACTGCTCCCCATGAGACGTGACCAATATATTTGTGCTCAGTGGAGACTCTGATAGACATTTAGTCAATAAATACCTTAAGTTAGAAAATTTTCAGTGGAAAAAGTAAGTACAGAAATTTTGGTAGAAATCTCCGAATTTTTAAATTCGGAATGCTCTGGTGTTGCTGCCCCTTTTTTTTGTAAAAAAAAAAAAAACAAAAAAAACAAAGAAAACTGAGTTAAAATTACTTAATTTTCACTTTGTTAAATCCTAACTACTATGGTGAATTGGAAATATCTCAAATCTAGGAATATCGCGATATAGGTAATAACTTGGACACTCTGTACAAATCCAATGAAAACCTTGTTGAAAAGAGTTACCTGTACGGAATTCTTCTCAGACACATAATAAAACTAGGCTTAGGAAAAAAGTTAAAGGTCGATAGAAGCAAGATCTTTAACTGGGCGAAGACTCTGTCTGGGATATCTACAAATTATTTCTCAGCAGTTAGAACAAAGTAGAGGATTTTTATCATATATGCTTTGTCTGATAGCGAAAACCTGCACAAGAACTATCACATACATACATATCTCAACAAAAATTGATACTTAACACCATCTGTGTATCTACAAATAAAAATGAAGTTGAACGTACAACCTACTGACTTTTGACACTGACTATAGAAAGCCACAATAAATATCTCATCTTGTTCTTATAAAACAGAACCAATATCCTTCCCCCCCCCCCCCCCCCCTCTGCGTTCCACAACGAATAATATAATTCAAAGCAATCATCCTAATCCATATGAATTGCGAATCCACCCAACTCAAATTTTATTTTATTATATATATTATACTTATAGCTCTAAAAGAAACCAGATTGCCGAGGTTTGTGTTTATAGTTTGAGTTCAAAAATCAGCAAATATGCCAGTCTGACGAGAGCAATACGGCCTCCAAGCGAAAGTATATGATATGGAGCTATGAACTAGAAGGGGTTAGATGAACCTCAGAATCCCAGTGTATAGGATTATCTTGGAATACTCAAAAATCTAGCGTGCTTAATTAGACCTTGTACCAGTATTGCGGGCAAAAGAGCTAAAGAAATATCTGGAATCTTTCTGCGGGACTCCAATCACGACTACTAAAAAAAAAACTGGGTAAAAACCAAAATGAAATCCAATTAGAAGAACAATTTTCACAATCATATCAATTGTTAGATAATCTCTAAGAAAAAAATTTCTAAGTTTCCATATTTAAATCAGCGTGAGAATGTAGGGACATATAGTCCTGTCTGCTGTCAGAGTCAGAAGCTTAACCTATGAAAGTTTTCTGTAGGTCGGTTTACTTGTCGTTAGTTATTGTGACTATTGCGATAGATTAGAGATCAAGGTGCTATGAAAATGTTGGTATAAGGAAGCAATGTAGATCAAGATGCGAAAAAAGCACAGGAAGGTAAAGCGAAATCAGCTTTTATATTCATTCCTCCCAATCCAGGTAATTTATGTATTTCGTTCAAAATTCCAGAATTTGGATGGCTTCCAAATGTATACTATGTATAGAAATGGGTGTGGCTAGTAGAACCGCAGATAACAAAAAAAAACTATAAATAGTATGTATAAGTATATCTAAAAGCAAATAATATCGTTATTATACGGAACTAAAACAAGTTATAAATAATGGTTCCTAGAATAACTTTTGATGTTGGAAAGACGATCCAAAGCATTGATTTGGTCACATCATAAATCAGTTTAAATCTATTTGAAAAATTCTGATCATACCCGAAAAATTACTATATTTCCGCACCAATTGGAGTGGTTTCAATACAATCAAGGAAAACTTTCAATGCGGAAATTCCCATTAAAATTATAAATTCAATCTTACCCGAAGAAAACTTAGGGTACAAAACCAAATGAAATTGTCATTTCAGTTAGATTAATTTCCAAGAATTACGATTGCGTAAAAAAATGTTTCCATTAAAATTAGCATTTCAACTGAAATTTTGAAAGGAAAATTGTTGACTTATAGTTCGAAAATAATTTTTTTCAATAATTACTTTTTGCTTACACTTCTAGCGATGGTCGTCAGATTTATAACAAGGCGATTTATAGGCGAATATGATCCCAACTTGGAAAAAATCTACACTTTTAGTGCAGTCATAGACAATGAACTTGTATCATTTGAGATATTGGATGCTGCGGGACAGCCAAATGTAAGTATCTTACTAATAGACTTTTCCTCCTTTAATTATAAACATTAACTACATCAATTATTTAGGAGACAGAATGTGTAGGACTCGAGGCAAATATACGATGGGCAGACGCATTTATTTTGACATACTCAGTCACGGACAAATGTAGCTTCGACGAATGTAACCGACTCAAGTTCTTAATAAATTACAATAAACGGAGACGTAAATTGGGATCAAACAGTAAGGTAAGGCCCCAAGTGTGCTAGTCTATGATAAGTCACTTTACGTTGTACGTCAATTATTTCCGTCGCAATATTTCATCCCATGTGCTTCCGGTTAGGCTAATTATGAAAAGAGCATGAAACAGTGAAAATCAAGAGAACGTTAATAAGATTTTCAGTCCGGGTAGGCAAGATTTCTAGCTATTAATGGGCGAACTAAATTATTACTACGCAAAAAATTTACGGTAAAATTGAATCTGAAAGCTTCTCTCTGAACAAAAAGTTAAAGTCTATCTGCTTTAATAAATTTTTTGAACTCATTGAAAGGTATCTACCTACACAGAATTTATTTTGTTCGACGAATAATGGTGAATTATTTGTTTAATGAAGATTGCTTTTTGTCATACCAACTTTACTTTTGGAGAACTTTTCAAAGTGCATTAAAACTTGTCAGTACAATAAAAGCAGAAAAAAAACTTCGATCCATTAGATGAGAAATTGCGATTGGAAATAACAATGTTATCGATTTTGCATTTTCATTAGCTCAATTCGGAGCATTGCAAGTGAAAGGAATTAAGGGAAATGGGTTTTTAGCATTAGGGGTCAATTTATCTCGCACAAAAGTTACAGATGCATTCTCAGTTCTTTCGTATTTGTACTTTGTTATACTTATCAGCCAATCTTGAAGCTTGCCTATTCAAGTAAGGAATCAGCTCTGGCTCAAAACAGAAGAAAAAACACTAATATCCAGCAAGATGTGTTTCTAAATTTCTCTTTCTGACTTTATACCCATGGACTACTCTCCACCAAAGACAACATGATTGAGATTCTTCAAAAAATATGGAGAGGAGGAATGGCAGCACAAAGAAATTAAAATAATGGTTCTGATAGCATAAAGAGAAACAGGACCAGCCGAATTCATCTGCGTAAAGAATTAAATAGCTGATGAACATCTCCAGATTTGAACAATTATAATTGACGAAAGATCTGCTGCAGATCGTTCTTCGAATATTTCAGTTCGTCAGTCAATCGACCAAATAGAGCCACGAAAATTTCTTGACTACTATTTTGGAATCTGGGCCAGTATTTTATACCTTGATTCCGGTCAAGTTCTGTTAATATTAGAAACTTTGTTTGAATTAAATAAGAATACCTGAGAAGTTGCAAACAACTGTTTCACAAAAATATACACACATTTTTAGTCAATTTTATTAATGGCATCAAAGTACCAAATACACGCCTTAGCGAAGCATAGTTTACGAAGTATTAAATCGATGTAAGGCATTTCCTGAGATAATGGGTGCCAAAACAAAGAAAGCGAGTCTATCATCATATAGCGACCAATCTCACATGTTTCAGTTTGATGCAGTCAGGAGCATCATAATGTATTATAGAATTTTTGGTTGTACGTTCTTTTGATTTGACATCGAAAATAGTCACATCTCAACAAGCAGTTGCGGGTGAATTTGCCCCTGGCCAAATCCAGCCCCAGCCCATTTTTAAGCTTGTTGGGAGTATTTTCGTTCTCTATTGCGACTGCCGCCTAATAAACCTCTTCTTTCCTCTAAGCACTGAAATATTTCCCTAGTATGAGGATTTCACCTTATCCTTCCAAAAGTTGACTTTTGCTGAAAGGTGAAATTTCAGTTATCATGTTCGCAAAATACTCAGGGCCAACAACCTCGATTATCGGATGCGATCCTTAACCTTGTTGCGCTCAATGTCTTCATGGCCTTGCACTCATATCAGCGTAGTCTTTTTGGATTCAGCTACTTCCTTCAAAACAGTCAAACAATCCTAGGCCAACTTAAATTCAAAGATGTATGCCAGGGTGATGTGGGCGCTCAATCGATCAAAAAGGAATGTTAGAGTGGTCGCTTGATTATATAGTATTTCTTGGCAAAAGATTTAAGAATCTTACTACTTATCAGATTATCTCAATCTCTTTAATCTCTCCTTAAAAGACATTGCGGATTTCTCCTAGTCATATAACGCGGCAGTGTTGATAATATTAATTTGAAATATATATCAGAGCGTGTATTGTTAGTCAAGCTGCAAACAAAGCCCTGGATTCAAACACCATCCATTCATACTTACAATTAGTCCAACGTTGACGTAAAAGCTTCTGAAATTTTCTTGCTACTAATAAGGTTACCTATCCATCATAGCCTTTGGGCGTGACACCCAAGACCAGACACCCTGTGTATATTTGCATGTTGGGCTGGTTAGCCTGTTCGGTTAATATGTTCAGATATTTTCTTAAGCCTCTATATCATAGTGATATCAAGAGTTCATTAAAAATCTGACCTACAACTGCTATTAGCCGCTAAATTCATATGTTTACTCATGTACTAAACTGTCGTGCCAACCAGAAAGGGTGTATCAGCATTGTTCTATTTGCAAGAAAATCAAATTATTCTGCCTAGTGAAATGATCTAAAATGCTGTTAATTTTTATACCCTAGATGAAATCTAAAAGGTATACTAAGTTTGTCATTCCGTTTTTAATGATGATAGATAACCTTGCATAAAATTAAAAGCAATTTTGATATTTCCATGTCCGTCCGTCCGCACGATTACTCGAGAACGCGTTCACTTAGAGGGCTGAAATTTTGCATATGGCCTTTTAGAAAAAAAAAAGTTAAGTTAAGTTCGAAAATGAGACAAATCGTGTAACTCCTTCGTAGGGTTGCCATACAAAAATTCCGTTTTTCGCTACATATTTGGACACTACGCGTCAACGTCGAGAGCTGAAATTTTGTACATAGTATTTTCATAAAAATAGTAAATATAATTTCAAAATTGGTCTAAATCGGGCAACCCTTTCTTGGTGTTACCATCTGAAAAGTTCTTTAGACTATGAAATCCTATAAAATTGGTTGTAATCAGTTTTCCTGTCTGACGAACCGTTCTAGAAATATATATGCAAAAAACCATATCAAAAATCAAACCTGCACGCAGAGGGGTGATCATACGAAATGACATACGGGCAGTCATCTAGGGTATCATAAGAATTGGTCTTAGACCAATTCTAGCATTTTTACTTGTTTTCAAAATGAATTATTTTAAGAATATTTAAAGTACGACGAACATATTTTTCTGTTATTAGGATAGATCAGGCTTGTTTCTTTTGAGCCTAAATTTATAATTATCTCAGAAAGCACATTTTTCTGATACTCATTTTTTCTTTACGACGGCAGTAAAGACAATGTTAATAGCTTCTTTCCAACGGTATGATATATAAAGGGTTTTCCAATAAGAGGTGTTATTTTAATTAGCCCGCTATTTCGGTAGATGTCACTTTTGGAGCTGTCATTTTTTGACATTTGACAAGTAGAAACTACGCCATTAATTAAAATGGAACGATACACGATTCAACAACGCATTGAAATTATTAAAATTCACTATAAAAATGGTGAAAATGTGGCAGAGACGGTTTGTAAAACTCGAACATTTTTGGGTCGTCGTGAAGCACCTTGTCGGACCGCAATACAGAAATTGGTAGAAAATTTCGAGCTGTCGGGACAAGTTAGTGATGTGAAGAATAAAACCCTTGCACGTCGCTCAATAACAGCCGAGAATATTGCTGCTGTAGCCGAAAGTGTTGAAGAAAACCCAGGTTTGTCCATTCCTCGTCGTTCTTTGGAATTAGGCATTCCACAAACGTCATTACACCGTATTTTGCATAAAGATTTGGGTCTTAAGGCTTATAAAGTTTAGTTAATACAAGAACTCAAGCCGGCCGATCATCAACAACGTCGAGTCTTTGCTGATTGGGTCCTTGAAATGCATGAAAATGATTCGGAATTCCATCGAAAACTCATCTTGAGTGATGAGGCCCATTTCCACCTCGATGGCTTCGTCAACGAAATTGTCGCATCTGGGGCTCGGAAAACCCAAGAGTTATTGTTGAAAAGCCTCTCTATCCTCAACGTGTGACTGTTTGGTGCGGTTTATGGACCCGCGGGGTCATTAGACCTTACTTTTTCGAAAATGAGGCTGGAGCAACAGTTACGGTGAATGGATTGCGCTATCGACAGATGATTAATGATTTTTGATGGCCGGAATTGGATGGTATTGATCAGGACAACGTTTACTTTCAACAAGACGGCGCTACGTGCCATACAAGCAACGAAACCATTGATTTTTTACGGGAAAAGTTTCCGGACCGTGTTATCTCTCGAAGAGGTGATCACAATTGGCCACCGAGATCTTGTGACTTAACACCTTGCGACTTCTTCCTTTGGGGCCACGTGAAAGAGAAGGTCTACGCCAACAGCCCAGCGTCGCTTCAAGACCTCAAAAATGGAATTCGTTAGGCTATCGAGGACATAGGGCAGCCACTTTGCGATTTGGTTATGGAAAATTTCATAAAAAGGATATGGTCCTGTAGGCGTGGTCGTGGTGGTTATTCGGCATACCTTCCTCTTTATAATGAAATAATCATTTATCACAAAAAATGGCATTTTTCTTTGAATATCAAAATAACACCTCTTATTGGAAAACCCTTTAGGAAGGTTATGGGCTACTATGTATTGGAATGAGTTATAAAAGTAGATGTGTGCGTGTTTGAGCCAAATTACGGAACAGAATAACTAGAATATAGACTGGTTCTAGCAATGAGTTAGAACTGTGTAAGTCAGAAACATCTAGTATGTATTTCAATTTCTGTGGATATTATATATTTAAAAGCACCCACTCCCTCACACAACTATTTTTCGAAAAATCACAGTCTATTTTTGTCAGTTAATGCTTCTGAAGGGTACAGAGAAAAAACAAGGTAAGTCACGTTTTTGTCTAAATTAAGATAATGATTCCGTTGAAAAGGTAGCATAAAGTATTTTAAGTACATGCAGCAATAAACTTCAAAAATCGCATTAATAAGGACCTAAAGGGATATTTAAAAATATCATAAAATCTAAAAACAAGCTAAGTCCAAATTTTGTATGAAAAAACAGTGTAAGTCCATGTGATTTTTGCATTATTTGGTTCATGTAATGTATCGTTTCGGTTCTATTAGAGTTTTCCTTTCTTGTTCGTGGCCATGAAATGCGACAAAAATATGGAGCAAATAAAACAAAATGTTCGCATTAAGTTTCCAAAGGGATGGAACGATCATGTTCAAGTCACAGGCCACTACCATTCACTGTAATTGAATGTAAAAAAAGCAATTTTAAAGTGTGGACAAATAACTCTAGTAATATTTAGACTTCGTATCTCGGCCAATCTCTGAATTATTAATTTCTAATGATAATCCTACTGCGATACAGCTAAGAAAATTGTATAGTAGGCCATGGGAGACTTCTGCCGTAAGAAATAAAAAATCTTTAACAGAAATTGTCGTAGTACACCGTCAAACTTATACGAGGAATTCATGTCTATCTTCATATCTTCAGGAAAATAAAACGATTGGAAGAATTTAAAAAATAATGTGGAGGTGTGGCACAGACACTTTTCGAAGGACCACCTCATTCTGACAACACTCGAGATAATAAATAAAAATACCTAATTTAACTATTGCCTGAAAAGTATACATAAATTTAAACTGCTTAGGACTTGAACTGTTTTTCTTCTGTTTTTTATTTTTGGACTTACATTGATTTTTCCTTTTATGAAATGTACTTTTGTTGATACATTTAAAATTTTGTTTATTGTGAAAAAACTGTTTTGTTATTTTATTAAACATACTTGTTTAAATTTTTCTTTTGTACCAGAAATTTTTAAAAATTCACTTATATTATCTTTTACAACTTTTACAGGATAATCGGTCTTGAAACTTTTAACATTAAATATCTCATTTTTGTGACTTACCTTGTTCCCTCTCTGTACCCTTCATCCATTCATCTAAAAAGAAAAAAGAAAATGGACATGGTTAAAATGAATTTCGTTGAATAGACACTGCGAAACAATTATTCAATTTTTTCTTAAAAATTAGAAATTATAAAAAGCTGTTTGAATTAGAACACATTTAAAAATTTGGGTGAAATTTTTCTGAAATTTTTTTCAACTCAAATCAATCAGCATGCTAAAATATTGAATACACTCCACCTATTTATTTGTTTAACTTATAATCCCATACGGACTGTGTAATATATCTCCAACAATGCGGAGAATATTCTTTCGGTAGACATTCATCTATTTTTAAATAAATATAAAGTAAACACGCGCTCCCTTATTTATTCGAACGCCTTCAATAATATCAAATCATTCTACTACCAAAACCCTCAAATTTCATCACAGAAGCATAAGGTTTTCTAGCCATTATGTTTTTTTGCGTATGCAGAAATATATATAGAAAAGTTTTAAAAAGTTTTTCATGGAAAGTGTCTTCAGCAATAATGTAGAAAAAAATTACTTCATAATTTCTTAAATTAAAAATCTTTTTCGATTAAAATGCTGTTCCCAAGCAGACCTTACTTTATGTGAAATCCCTTATAACATCTCACGGCATATCTGTATTATCGCTATAACACAAATTTCTCTTCATCCCTTAATGTATTATTTATCAGTGAACAATTGACATTAAGTTATATTAAAGATTTTATATACTTTTTACGTATATATCTCCATCTGTCCCGTCCCGGCCACATCGGCCATTATCAGTTGATTGGAACATATAAATCGGTCTGTAGAGGTCGGCGTACTGTAAATACACGAAAGAGGTTAATCCATACAGATTACAAGCTTCTGTATCTGTATCACTAATGGACTTACCCAAAATAGAGTAATATGGGCGCATCACGTTGAAGCTACATACATATACTAGGAGGGAAAATAAAGTTATATAATGAAGTAATACCTTATATAACTGGATGAAATCTGTCGTAGTTCCTCTCTATAAAAAGAATGATATATAACTGTAAGCAGAAATCATTGAAGCAGGAACCCCTTACTTTTCTAAATATGTACATTTGGGCTTCTTAAATCCAATATGAAAACTTAGTGTTGATGCTGTGCTTTAGATAAAAATAGTATTTGAAAAAATCGAGTTAAAATTCCGAAATTTTAAATTTGTTGAACCATAACTTCAAAATGGAGAGGTATAGTTATAGATGTATTTTGGTGAAACTTTCTTGATTTTATACTTCTTGATCCCGTTGGGATCCTAAGTTAAAACTTTGATATATTTTAGTGGATAATATAAATTAAAAAAAATAAAAATAAAATAAAAAAATAAAAAGGACGACTTCCAGGATATTCAAGGATAAAAGATAAAATCCTTATTCTTGATGTCATTTTCCACGTATATTTTTAATATGCTATTTTTTTTAGATAACTTCAAATACTATCTTTGAAATGAGCCATATTTTACTGTCCTAGCGTGCATAGAAAAATACATGAATTTTTAAAGAAGACCAGGACAGAATTTTTTTTAGGTCCAATCCGGTCGTTTGTTACAGAATCTGCAATTTTCGCCTGTGCTTCCATCAATCTTCTCAAGAATGTATGAAAATGGTTTTTTATGTCAATTTAATTTACTTCTTTGGTTGCCTTAGTCCCTTAGTCCAGAAAGGCTATGCCATTATAGCTGGTTAGCATTTATGTTCTAGACATTATTTATCCTGCTAGATGCCTTTTTGTAAGGCCACAGAAGAATTCGGGTCCGATAAAGGATATTCTGCTTCTTTTCTAGCCAAGCACATAGTCAGCTGTCTCATTATTTTCATGCCTCTCCACCAAGAGTTTATTTATATGTTGTGTAGGCTGATGATCTATCGATAAATGACATGAAACTCGATAAAATAAAATAAATAAAATAAATAACTACTATATGTTTTACAAAACTCTTATAAATGACTTTTGTTGAGAAACTATTTCATTTTCCGAAGTTTGCTGTGACTGTTAAGAAGATTCATTTTGTCGGTAATATTATTTCATTATCATCATCATCCCAACTACCACCACTACTATCCAACCCATGTTATTCCCAAAGGACTCTTTCAACGCTTCTGCCTTCAGGAATTCTTATGAGATGCTATTCCCATAAGAATAAAATAGATAAGTTTTTTAAGGACGGCTTTTTATATCCTGTAGCTCGTCATTTTACGCAAACCTTTCAAACCATCTAGTCAGCCGGGTGATGGCACGTCAATTAAATGGACTTCATTCCTCGACCTTGTTATCATACTTATGTATATATGAATAGCGCCATAAAAATGGGAAACACAAGAACCCTCGTAGCAGGCAGAAAATATGTCATAAATAAGTATAATCAACAGCTTCAAAGTCATGGAGATAAGATTTCTTTGTTTCAAATAAGTATTTGAACACTTTCAACGTTAGCTGCCGTGAGTCATTTCAATTTACGGTATTCATTGGGAAAATTAAGATAATGAAGTCCTACCAATGCTCACTGGAATTTTTACTTTTCTTGCATCAAGTAATTGGTGCCGTGTAGTGTACTACAATAACAAAACTTATGTCGTACCTAATTAATCCATGCGTACTGAAAATATCGCCACTAATCACAGTTTTCAAGTCTTTCGCAATTATTCCAAAGAAGTTCAATATTTTCTCAAAACTTTTACTGTCGAATTTGAATTGGTTTTGGGTAGGTAAGTAACTCATTTTGTTTGTTTTCCTGATTTCTCCATGCAAAATGGATCGTTACAGTCTGTAGCTCTTTCTTTCGCACAAAAAGATAACCGTTGCTTAAAATATTTTGTATGGTGTTTTATTTCGTAATTTGTACAGAATTTAATAAATATATAAGAGTAAAAAGGAATCTACTAGCAGTTACACGTTTTTTGATAATTGTATCTGAAAATTTTTTTATAATTCCTTCCTGGTGATTGTTTCTGAGTAAGATTTATTTAGAAATGAGAATGTAAATGAAATTTAAATTTCTTTAAAGTGTTTATTGATTCCTAAAATAGGTAATTTCCAACATCCAAATGATCCTTCCTACCCCAAGTAACAATTTTTCCAATTTTTGGTAACTGAAGGTGATGGGTAGTTTTATAAGGGGTATATAATGGTTACTCGGTTATATAAGAATTTGAGTGGTTATATAAGAGTTTTATAATATTACCAATTGGTGACGTAGTTATATTAGAGTTTTTTAAGATTACTAATGGTTCTCGTGGAAGTAAATTACTAAAGGTTTTATAAGTTGGTTATGGAAATGTTTCAATCACCGGTCTATATAACTTAGAGTAACCATTACTAGAAGTTATATAAGAAAGTTTTATAATTGTTTTCATCACCATGTTATATAACTGATTGGTAATAAGTGTTTACTGCGGTATCCGTGGTTACCCTTATATAACTCGACCACGTTCAGTAATTTAGGTGACTTTAATAAAAATTTGGAATTGATATCGGATACAACAACTCTAGTGTGCCTCGGGCACTGGAAACAACCTGCAAATATAAACCGTCGGTAATTACATGGGTGACGTCAGGAGAAAAGATTCAAAATAGGTTAAGATCAGGTTGTCCCAATGGCAACCGTCGCTCGTCACGGAAAGACCCACCAAGTAAGGCACGATGTTCAAGATACGATCACACTGGGCAGTCTTGTGGATGGAGGGGGGATTGTTCGACTGATGAAGGTCCGAATGTCCCAATGACAACCTACCTGATAGCACAGACAAGAAATACTTTCTTGTCTATGCTTATATTAAAAAAAACGGAAATTTCATCACTCGGAGTTGGAAGTACTGCTTGTAAGTCAAAAACTATAGATAAACAGTTCCCATTTTTTGCATCCTCCTTGTCTTTTTTTTGTCTGTCTCTTGCAAGATCTTTTTTCTTTAAGTGGGTTTCCATTTCAAGAGATAAATCCTTACTATTCGAATTATTATGCTGTTCGCATATAGAACATGATCCTTTTTGGGAATAAAAAAGGAAATGTTAAAATAGCTGTTAAAAATTCTCGTATAAACGAGATAATTTCCAAAGAATTTATTCTTTTTCTCGCACTTTTTAACGTAATCACGGTGAAGATCGAATACTGTTTTCCCACCTTCTATAAATTCTCTGGTAGTTTGCTGTCGAAGATAATGCGATTCAATGCGAGATATGAAATTAATGTGCAATATTATCTCACTTTTAATTGAGCCGTCTAACTTAGGCTGCTTTCCATGTTTTTCCCTGTAATTAGGCTCCAAAAAACCATCTTTATACTTGCTTACGACTGTTCTTATTATTCTATCCGAAATAGACAAAGTACTACAGAAGAATTTCTTGCAAGCAGTAATTTTGTTCTTATTCACTGAATAGAAATAATTATTATTCCGCATTGGATTTTTTGATGATGCAACACTTCTTCGTATGACAGAAATATTTTGCATAATGAAATTTCTTTGTACTTCCACCGATCCGTTGTCCCAATACTTAGTAAGTATTTCATTTATTTCTTGGGTGATTATATTTTTAGAACACTTAAACTTGCATTTTTCGCAGACTGCCTTTAAAGAACATTCTACCACTATTTTTCCCGAACTGTTAGCGTATTGTTGTCCAAAAAAGGAAAATTTTTGTTTTACCAGATTTATTTTCCAGGTGTGCTGGTTTTCTCTATGTTTTCTTTTCCGGATATTATTAAGCTTTCAAGCTCTTTTATCAGCTTTCCCGGCTTCAACAGATTCTATAAGGTCTAGAAGACTCATATTGCCGGGATTATCGAGATTTATTGCAGTTTATTTGTTGAAAACATTTGATTCCACCAAAGTGGTGTGTTGATCCAGTTGATCTACGTATTCGTTGGAAATACATTGCATTATGCTTGCAATGGCTTCATCTACTTCATTGTCATAATCTAAAAAAAATTGAATTTCTTGCATGTGTACTATAAAAGTCATTAGCAATGTTACCTGGGAAAAGTTTTCTTTGTCTTCTTGGACCAATTTATTCAAAAATGTTTTTATTTCTGGTTTTTAGACTTTAGCAACCATTAAATTATAAAATATGCCAGACAATGCACCTGTTCCAAACACTGACGACTGAATATTGAAATGACTTCTACAATAGGGTACAGACACAATGGCATATTTTTTACCTGCTTTTATGTGCAATATAGTCTTAACTGCTTTGTGACTGTTTACAAAAAAATAATGCGACTTTCTTCCAACTACAAAAGCTACATGTATGCTGTCCTTACTATATGCAAAACTGTTATAAGGAAAGTTATGACTCTATTGAATTAAAAACAATTGGACATATTGAATTTAAGTTTATATCAAGCAGGCATATCATCCTTATGACAGTAATTTAGGAATTATTCAGGGAATTGCAGATAATTTCTCTTAATTCGAACAAGTATTATTTTTGCTTTGACAGGCTGTGACTGTATTGCAGAGCTTAATTTTAAATTATATTCTCTGCAAGACAGATTTTTATAAAAATAACGGTAATTAACGGAAAAATCTGAAATAATTCTGTATTACTGATGAAATATAGTAAAATTTCCTATCTATTGACGGTCATAACTTGTATCCAAAAATTCCTGTCGTATGACACTCTACGCGACCAACAATATTTTGCGCTAATTTGAAAACGTGATTATATCCTTTAAACAAAAAACAAAAAAATATAAAACGGGCATAGAAAATTACTTCACAATTTTATGATGACATTACAGTTTACGGAAACCTTTAAAAGGCTTCTTGGGTATTAAAAATCAACAAGCTAATAAAACTATCTCAAAAACAATCTTATTAAATTTCAAAAGACATGAAGTATCCCCCAATGTGCCACAAATATTTATAGGGTTTCAGCATTAACAACGAACCCTTCGAAATTTATCTGCTGAAAGAAAAATGGCGAGTAGAAAACCCATTTGTTTTGGCTTATCACCATAACCCAGAAAAATGATATCCTACACCAGTTCATCCGAGATTTTACCCGAATGTTTTTTATAACAACCATTCCTTGTCAAATTAGTACTCAAATATTTTTTTTTATTCATTTTTTTTGTATCCCTTGCAGGATGGGATGTCAGACGTTCCTGTGATTCTTGTTGGGAACAAAACGGATCAATGGGGTGACCGGATGGTTTCCATCGAGGAAGGACAAAAGCGATTTAGGGAAATATCTTGTGTATGTTTTCATGAAATATCTGTTCGAGAAAGTGTTGAACAAGTAAGTGGGGTTTAGGAGAATACATTTGAGATTAAATATTGTTTTCTGATTATTACTACTCCTTAGGTGTGGTCTGTCTTCAGAGATGTGTGTAGATTTTGGAGAGTTTTTAATAAATTTCCAAAACTAAAACGTTCTACAAGTGATGTGCAGAATACAACGGATGTCGTTCTAAGTCCGGACTCTGGCTGTTCCTTTTACGAATCGAGCTTGGAATATGAAGCTCGTAGATCATTTTTGATAATTGGTATAATTTCGTGATTATAAATTTAATGAAAATTTACAAAAAATCACTTAAATAGGTCATCCATGTACAGAAGAGCAACAAGATCCGAGTGAATCAACAGATGAAATGGGTTCGAGTAGTTCGTGTAGCTCCAAAAGTGAAATCGATCCACCATTTCGAGGCAGAGCATCAACAGATGGTACCTTACTGTCAAGACCCAGACGATGGAGATATCCTCCGCCTGGGTGTGTTCCTCCACATTCCAATCGAGTGGAGCGGCGAATGAGTATCTCAACTCGAGGCAGTAATGCGAGTTACTGACTGCCAGCGAGTTTTATACGAAGTCATACGCATTCTTTATTGTGATAATTTTAATAAATATATTTTTTTTTTTATATAATTATACTATAGACCATTGTTAAATGTTTACAACGATTTACTCTTATTTTTAAGGAAAAATTTGTTATGAACGGGATCTCACTTGTATGGTTTCATTAAAGCGTGACAATTTTCTCAGGCTATTTTAGGTAATTTTGAAATATAACGTAAACGGATTTATTTATTTATATTAGCTTATATATATTTACTATGTACGAGTATGTATATATTTTCAGCACAGTTTATTAAAGAATTTTATCTGCTGGCGTAATTACTCTACTTCGCGAAGGAGTTCTACTTCAATTTGGAATTATATTAGTCACGCCTGTGGCATCCAATTCAATCCTATTTATCCGTTGATGCAATTTTTTAGTTATGTCCGGAAAGTAAGGTATTTTTTTTCACTTTGGTGGTATTTTGTTGTCCATACTAGTTCTGAAATGGTAATTCTAATTTCTCATTAAGTAAAAAAATTATATTTATAGTTTTATAATTTTTTTTTTGAAAGTTAAAAAAAAGTGCAACTAATTGGAAGAGTTTGCTTAAATCCCATATGGGAGATTTAGTATACAATTGGAAAAATTAATCTCTCTAAACAGTAAAACTCAAGTAATTGAAAAGAAAAATTCAGCATTATGTCGATATAATTTAAACTTTATATTAATATCGAAAGACCAATTTAATTATATATTTTCTGTTTGAAAAAAAAAAAAAAATGATAGTTTTATACGTGGTGGAGTTTGTAACGAAATCGAATCCCTTTATTGGTAGTGCTGAATGTACCTGATTTTTGTCATTTTGACAAAGGAGTTTCTCAACTTATTCATTTATACTTACATCGTTATTGCATGTGATTTTAACTGCAATGTCCCCGACCCATATGCCGTTGCGTATTCGTTCCTTAAATCTGACACGTGTTATGCCAATCAATAAAGTCAAATTAATACTACAAGTTTGTAAACTTTGATGGAATTTTGAGTGAGGTAAAATAACAATAAAGTTCATTTAGCAATCATCAGAAAAAAAGTTTTAATAATTTTTATGGAAAAAAACTGGGTTCCGCAACTGTGACAAATTTACCGAATTAAAAAACTCACCGTGAAAGCAAGTGTGCAGTTTTGAATTTCAAGCGATGCTGTAAGTAGCTGTGGTACACAGTGCTAAATGAAAATTTTGAAAATTTGTTGAAAATCGTTTTAAAACTATCAGTGAGAAAACAGTATTTTAGAAAGAGTTCAGTTTAGTTAGAGTAAAGATAAATTCAAAATTTTATTATATTTGAAAAATGTTTAAATATTCTAGACAGAATATGATTAAAATAAGAAGAAAATCAAGGGAGCGCTTTGTTGAATTGTATCGGTTTCCAATACATCTACATATGTGCAAAGTGACAAAGATCTTTTTATTATTGATGAAAGTGGTGATAATACGTTATCAAAATGAAGACGTGCGGTCATCGAATAATTATTAACAACGAATTTAATAACTTTTAATTACACATTGCAAGGGTACGCAAGGTTAAACATTTTACTTTTAATTTCTATAGTTGTATAAAAAAATTCCCCAAAAATGTATTTCTTTGAAAAATATCAAAGGAAAGAATTTTAAATAATGAACATCATGATATCTTATGTTTGTGTTTTTATTTATTAAGGTAAATTTTGTTTCTTCTAATACCAATTTTCTTAGTTTTACTTATAATTTTTTATTCCTTAAGAAAATATCGGATAATTTTTCCACTTTTGGCGAATCGGCAAAAGGTGGTGTACAGAAAATGTTGTGTACACGCGTAAACTCACAGTTGCGGAGCCCCGAGTCTCGACTCACGTAGTTATAGTGATGAAAAACTTCCCAGTAAATTCATAAGAAAAACACACGAATGCTTATCTTCACTCATAAAAATTGGTAGCCGTAGGCATTAAGCAGGCAACAACGCTGTTGCATTAATTTTATAAAACGAAATTTATTATTTGCAAATTACAAATATTTACGTAACTAGTAGAGGGTTGCAAATTTATATTCTGATGGGGTAAGGACATTCAAAGGACCATGTAAAATTCACAACTTTTTCGCAATATTTTCAAGAGTATATAAGAAATGAAAAATAAAATACATAAATAATAATATGCGAGTTACATAAGATTCACAGCCCGTAATTGCAATAGCACAGCTAACAAATCTTTTACATGGTAAAAAAAAAACAGTTTAATTTATTTCAGGCTGCAGGTTGGTGTAGAACGTGTGACAATCTATTTGCCATGCGTGCGAATCGAAAGTGGTAAAATTTCAAAAAAAATTTAAACTGTAATTTTACTCAAAATATGATTCTATCTTCTCACTTTTCCTCTATCACGCCTTTACCAGATACGAATTGGTCGCCATATCTCTTTTATTTAGGTCAAATTTTGCGTAAAATAACAATTTCAAAATTTATTAAAATTTATTATTTTTGATCCGAACGCATGGTAATAAGGTCCGAGGAAACCGCGTGTTTGCTACAATACTCCTAGTTCAGGGAGGTGATTCTGATCTTTTGCCGCGTTCATGACGATGAAAAATTCGATTTTTTTTTTTTACATAATTATCATCAGTGTTTAGAGCACGTGAGTAAAAGGATATTTTCATATCTAAAGTATTTTAGTATTCACAGTCTGTTGAGAGCGGAACCATCCGCCGCGCCGGCTGGAAAACAGATAGCTGAGGCGCTCGGAGCGTGCTTTCTAGGGAGAACTTTTCTCACTTACCTGAGGTACCGTCATAAATATCGGAAAACCGTTAACCTTCAGATTCAGGACAATCAGTTCTTGGAGGAAGAAGAAGGGCATCTGTATGGTGTTGGAATAGCTGAAGTAAGCTTTCAAAGATTTTTTATAACGTTAATCTTAATATGAGTTTTTCTGAGAACAACATTTTTAGCTCGCGGGGTGCTGTACAGCTTCAATGGATAATCCGATTCACATAAATCTTTGCACAATTGAAAGGAAACTCAATTTGCGGGGCCTTCAGGAAGCGAGTTCTGTCAATAATTTATTTAGAAATAGTTTTTTCATCCGTTGAAACAAAACAAAAAAAAAACAAAAAACAGGTAAAAACGGTTTTTGTTTTTTCAAACGGCTGGCATTTTGTTATTCAGGGGTTATTTTGAAAACAAAAACCCCCAAAATTTTATCTAGTTTAACCATTTTGAATCCTATTTGTTTCGGATGAACTGGCAGAGCTGTGGAGCGCCCCGCGCAGACCATAACACGCCATGCACGGCTACGTGCACAACGAGTCGAGTTCTAGGCAGTTAGCGAGACGAGGTGAAGATACATGTCTAGTTGTAGTGTTCACAACAAGGCGTTCAGTTTCTTGATAAACCACGAAGTGAGAGTGTAAATTATGACATCAGATTCTGAAAAAGAAATTTTGTTTTTGCCAAGTTGACATGATCCGGTTCATTTTTATGTACGTAAAACAACAACAATGGATCACGCATTATTGTTGTTTTACGTACATAAAATTGAACCGGATCAGATCAGAGGTAAAAAACGCAGCTATTATTGCATTTTTCACATAAGTGTGATTTCCGCTGTTTTACTTCACGAAACGTCTGGAATTTGGTGAATTTTAGTATCTATATGAAAATTTATGGACTGATCTCTATAGATTCTTCCGATATATGTGAATGAGTATACAAACTCACAAAAAAAAAAAAAAAACACTGCGCCAAAATTTCCATTCAAAGGATATAAAATTAATCATTTTCTGTTTCTCCAGCCCTTTCTGCAGTTTTGCTTGTGTATGGGGTCAGGGTCACAATAACAGGCGATTAGAATTAGGGGAATTCCATCATCCACATAGATTAAGATTTACATACTGATCCTCATAGATTTTTCCAGTACATGAGAATGAGCAAAAAACCCTTCAATTATATCAAAGAAAAAAACTATAAGAATATGCCAGCTATCAAAATTAACGCTGGCACCTCGCGAAAAGATGAATAATTTCATATTCGAGCGAGATACCTCGAGGAGTCTCGCTACATCGCTCGTTGCCACATCGTTTTTATGAACTCTCTCATTGTACAAAGTACAATCATTTTATTTCTTCAACTCTTGATATAGCATCAACTCGCTTCGTCTCACCACGTTGTGCACGTACCCTAAGTGGGTTTATTGAAGTTTATTTTTGCGTCCAAACTTCAAGGAGGGTTGCCTAATATAATTATAATACCGAAAATAGTCCTGAAAGCTGCCATAAGTAATGCCAGTTGTGTAAATTGAAACTAATTACAAATTATTTAAGATCTACAATGTCCACGTTGAGATTAACAAATCTAGCTATTTTGGCAATCGAACGTACAAATTAACATTGGCGAATATATTAAGGAGTTTGCGCTGCAAAAACATACAGAATAACATTTTAATTATAGAAAAACGTTTTATGTTGAATTTATTTCAAATAGTGACAGAGGATCACAGATAGATTTTTTGCTTAATTGCATAAATAGGGGGCGGCAAATTTAGGGTTTGCACCGAGTGGCAGAGAACTACGCTACGCTACTTCATAGAAAATGCCACAATATGAAGTGTCCCCTGAAATTCCTTGCAATTCTCTCCACAGTGCTGCTCTCTTATAGAATATTTCGCATACAGTTATAGTCCACTCTTGGATATTTTGAGTCGCTACTATTTTATAATAGATATATTAATTCCGGGTCAAATTTCCTCTAAACTTTTAAAAATAAATACGTCTGGACTCAATGACAGTAAATTTGACATAATACAAACTCTTTAGTGTGTCTCCAAAATTTATTTTCCAGAATTATTTATGCAAATAATTTTTTTACTGACTGGAACTGTTCTAAGGCGTGAAACCGATAAATTACTTTCTCCGATGTAATTAAGAACCATTTTTTATAACGTTATTTTAATAAAGTCAAAATGTCATTTGGGCCAAGGTATCCCACTATATTTGTGACATTACAAGTTACCGTTACGGAAAGTGGCAACGCGATTGGAAGAACAATCTAGCTTTGAAGTAAATGCGAACCATCTTTATGCTGTCATTTGTAAGCGACTCTGAAAACATTTTGAAATTATGGAAACTTCTGCTGATTTTCATAAGAAGACTTAAATTTCTATTTAGATAATCATATTCGAAAATTTGTCAGTCGCTCTCTCCAAAAAAAGGAAGAGAAATTAATACACACATTACCAAATTTTATTTCTCCAATTACATATATATAAATTTTCCTTAAAATTCTTTTTTGATTTAAAACCCTTAACACTACCGAGTAAAATGTTATTTTTGAAGTAAGTTTAAAGAGATAAAATCAATATTTTATAAAAACGGGCTTCAGCGGAAACCCTTTACAACAGTTGGGTTTTTTTTCTATTACCAAATAGTTTTCACTCGTTCATGATAACTATTAGTAATATTTTTGAATATAACAGAGAATAGTAATATATGGAGGATGCATTCACATAATATTGGATCTATTGTATCACAGAATTCAGAAATCCACAGCGAGACCTATCCTCATACTTATGGCATTTAAATTTTGTAGATATGCTTGAAAAAGTCTATTACTTAAAAAAATTAACAACACTTCAAAGAGCAGTATTTTTTCATTACCGAGGAATATCTAGTAATATCAGTTTTCATGAATATAAAATGCTAAAATATTGGCACTTACAATAGTTCCCAAATCCAGAACGAAAATAGATCTACAATCACAGTCGTATAGCCTACAAATACAACATCCACAAGGAAAAATTAAAATTGACTTCCTGAAAATCTTGCTATAACCTAAAGCTTTCCTTTCTCCTCGCAAGTATCCTTACAGTGTTCGCTAATATAATTTATCGTAGTATCACGAATTCATCATTCATCATAGCAACTTTAAAGAAAATCGGTTTCTAATTTTAAGTTTTACATATTGTAGAGGGGGTGGGTAGAGCGGTAGGTAAAGTTTTGAGTTTTAGACTCTTGCGCGGATCACTGTCATATTTATTTTATTAAACTTTCATACATTAATTGGCGTTTTGTATGTTTTTAACATGATTTTCCATAGATCTCTGACTTACCGAAATTTAGAAATTGATAGTAAGCACTATCTCCATATCACCTCGACAGAAGTTTTATTGGCAAATCGAACAGGAACACGTATACGTAAATAGAATCAACATCTATTATGTTTTCGTACGTTTTTTACTTTTATGAAACTTGCTTTAGTTATTAGTGCTAGAAGTTTTATAGAAAATTAGATAAGGCACGACGATTTAAAGGAGTTGAAAGAAATAAGCAAGATTTAGTGATAATATCAGAAAAAATGTTTAATTTTCGTTTGAATTTTTCGTTTCTAATTTTAATTTTCCTTTAAAATTAAAACATATGAATTGACCTGTCATGCTTGAATTGACATTTTCTATGAACCAATGGAACCGTTTGGAGTTACACTCACTTTCGAATCAGTGCATTGATGTGGACATAAATAAATCCGTTCTATGTTTCTGTAGCTAGGAACACAATTATAACAACAAATTTCTGTAAAATATAGAAAATATGTTACTTATATAAATTTTATTGTATGCCTAATAAAATAAGAAAAACAGAAACACATAATAAATTTAAATGAGGGAAAACAAAATCGCTTATAAATGTTCAAAAATTGAAACAAATTGCCGGCACGGTTAATGCATGTTATGATCGTTTTTACAAAAAAAAAGAAAAAAAAAAGAAAAAAAAAACATTTATTTCTGTAGCTTTGTATTCGGTCTTAGGTAACAGAACGCTGAAAATTTTAAAATTGAAAATTATAGAAAAATAATAAATGGCCTAAAAAATAAAATAAAAAAATCGTTGTTTCATTTAAACCGGACAAGATCAATTCTAAGATCTTATTTCTCTTAACCAATTTTTGCATCTAAATTTAGCGGTTTAACAAGTCTTGTCACTTCTATATAATCACGTAATCAAGCTATTCCAACTCTAGGGTGATCATGTTTCAATTGGGGCACCTGTGCATCAACAGACAACAACAAGAACGATTTAATATTCACGTTTACTTCGAGTTGCCAGCAGCAGTAGCGATGACTGTGGTTCTGGCGCTAAATATTTATGCACTGCACACTTCACAGCTAGGAAATATATGCACAGGTGGTGACTGTCAGAATTAGGCATATCTAATATTGGCACCACCAGAAGCATACTGATTTCTTAGTATAACCGCAGCCTTGGATTAATAATAAAGTCTGATCCAGTTTTCGAAGTAATAATTGTACCGAAAGCAATGAACTATGCGGTTATTTGGAATATTTTCGAAGGTTAAGTGGATTAAGTTTAAGTCGGCTAAATTTAGCAAAATTGGTAAGTTCAGCTTTTTCTGTAAACATTTGTTAAATATGAATTGAAAGTAAGATGTTCGTTGAAACAATGTTTTTCGACATATTTTTCTTATAGATAATTTTTCTGTATACATACATACATGTGTATAATTCTGCGTAACCATATCTTACTCTGTCACCAATAATACAAAAGTATCGGAGAAAAAGTTTTCATAATAATTATTGATCCTGGAATTTCTTTATCATCATTCACCAAAATTCCAATAAGTAAAAAAGCTAATATTGGTCTAAGATCAATTCTTATGATACCATAGATGAATGTCCGTATGAATTTTCGTATCAGCAATTTTGATTTTTGCAGTGGTTTTTCGCATATATTTCTAGAACGGTTCGTCGGACAGAAAAAATGATTATAACCAATTTTATGGGATTTCATATTCTGAACAAGTTTTTAGTACAATAAAAATGTTTAGAACTGATCATTTTCACACTATCCGTAAAAAAACTAAATTTTTATATGGCAACACCAAGCATGGGTTGCCCGATTTATTCCATTTTTTAAATTTTATTTGCTATTACTACGGAAAAACTATGTACCAAATTTCAGCACTCTATGTCAACGCGTTCTCAGGCAGTGTCCAAATAGGTATATAGTGGAAAACGAAATTTTTGTATGACATCCCCACGAAGGAGTTGCCCTATTTGTCTCATTTTAGAACGTAATTTTACTTTACTTTTTACAGTCTATGTACAAAATTTCAGCTCTCTAAATATACGCGTTCTCGAGTTATCGTGCGCACAGACGGACAGACAGACGGACGGACATGGAAAAATCAAAATAACTTTTAATATTATGCGTGGGTGTCCAATCCACTTTGCTCTACCATCATTATTTCGAGGTGTTATAAACGGAATGACAAACTTAGTATACCCTATAGATTTCATCTAGGGTATAATAATAATACATAGTATTTATAAGTAGAAGACATAATTTAAGAATGAAATCGAATGTAATCACTGGTTTTGATTTCATAATTGCTGTTTTTGATATGTTGGGGATGAAAGGAAACATACATTTCATCACATAACTTCGTACCGACTTTGCGGAAATAAATAAATAAGCTCAAAAAAAAATCTATGAAGAATCCGAAGGCAAATCTAAAATCTCGCCATGCTTATGCAATCCCACTGGGAAAAAGGGCGCTCTAAGTGCCCTTCTGTAGCGTTTCCTTGGAAACTCGTAGCGCTTCTTTTCCCTATCCCACTTCATTGCTTTTTATCATAGGCATGCCCGCAGAGGCAAGCGCTTCAATGCTGCTCCTAAGAAGCGCTCTAGGAGCACTCTAAATGATGGCCGAAGAAGCTTTTTGAGTGTGTCTTTTCGAAAGATTTAATGAGCTTTTTGGATAATCATTGCAGTGCTTCTTCCTTAATCCCATAAGAGGCCTTCAAGAGTGCTTCCTGAGAACAGCATTGAACCACTTGCGCTTACTTGTGATTTTGTATGGTATTAAATTTTATTCAGTTCGTTGATTAAATAGCCAATATTCTCCCTTTTATTCTCACTTACATATATTAACCAAAATTTCAGATTATATACTTCTAACCACTCTGAACTTTTCATATTGAAAATGAGAGATGCGTTACTTTGTACAATAGTGAAAAAATTCACAGTTTAAATTCGTGGAAAATTAAATGCGATCACCACTTCTTGCACTTCAATCTGCTGGATCTCATCAAATAATCTTCTAGAGAGCTTCCAAGTAATTGCGCGTTTGCTTATTTTTCTGGATAGATCAGTGAATATGCTTCTAAAGAGCCGCTTAAATTGTGCTCCTTTCAGAAGCGCTGGTTTTCCGCCCCAATGCACAGTGGGCCAAGAATCTCATTTTCCGGCCAAAACTCAAATGAACCGAATTGTATCGACTTCCAAGAAATGACAATAAATAATTTTTTTGGGTAGAGTTACGGCTATTCTTTGAAGTACAAAAGACGCCGATCCGTTTATCTGCTCCATTTACGTTCTAGAGCTTGAGGAGACAACACGTGTCTAAGCTAAAGTTTGCACAGTGAATAATCAGTGTTTTCCCGACTGTGATTTTTAGTTTCTTTCAACTTCAATTGGATGAAGCGGCCACGCCTGACATAGAACAAGGTAAGAGTTTTATTATAATTGGTTAATTGACTTTGTTTGTTATTTGGTGTCTTAGTTATAGCCCATTATCGTGTGAGTGGTTTTAGCATTAAATTCAGCTTAAAATCTAAATTAACTTTCTTTTTTCACATTACTTCCGCAAACTTCCCCCTATAATATTTTTTATAATATAGAATGAAGTGTTAACTACATAACCTTGAAAATTTCAGCTGCCTTTAGCTGCCTTTTTTCGAGTAACGACGTTTTGAATGTTTTGATTTTAATTTTAACATAATTCAAAGTTTTATATTTTTATCTATTTATTTCAATTTTCACCCCCTAAAACCCACCCTTATATTGCAGTGGGCAATTTTTTATTATTATTCCTATAAACACCACCTAATTTAGGGACGTTTCCATAAGTTCCAGAGTTTTAGCCGAAAAACGTGAATTCTGGCCCACTGTACAATGGGATGCTACTGCTATGCAGATGGCCGAAATGCTTTGGAGACAATACACACGAATACCACAGCATCATATAGCTTTGCATGTACATATAGTGATTTGACTCAATTTTCAAATTGCATACTTTTATGCGTTTATGTTCCACTGTGCTTTTGAGAACAGAATTCGTGAGCTCTTTTTTGGTGGTAACTCCCTGAAGTTTTATAATTTATGTTGGTCTTATCTATGAAAATTTTCTTAACCGACTCTCGAATTCTTCGGCCGATAAAACATAAAAGTTGTGTTTATTTTAAAAATCTGAAATAAATATACTATTTTCTCAGTAAAATTATTAGTTGATCCTATTTTCCATGATTTTATTAATCATTGAAGCAAAAATCTGGTTTTAATGTTGAATAAATTGAGTTTTTCGGTTTACGTTTTGCCGATTCCTGTTTTTGATGTGAAAGTGCCTTTACTGTTATTTACCTAAAAACCATAAAAATATAATTAAAATTTTTCATATAAGCTAATAATGCTTAAAACATGATTAGCTCATCTTCCTTATAAAAGAAGAAATTGCGTCAGAATGCCTCGTCGTATGTCTGTATTTTTTTTTTCGTCTAATAAATACATATTAAATAAGTTTGGGCAACCCCTTTTTGGTGTTGCATTTATAAAAATTTAGGTTTATATATATACTGTGAAAACAATCAATCCTATACGTTTGTATTGTATACCAAAAAGTTCTCCAGAATACGAAATCTTATGAAATTGGTTATAATCATTTTTACTGTCCGAGGAATCGTTCTAGAAATATATACGAAAAACTACTTCAAAAATTAAACTTGCACAGATGGGTAACCATACGAAATTACTAACGAGCTTTCATCTAAGGAGGAGGTGGCCAAACTTTTGAAGTACGGGGTCTACATTATAATTCAAAATATCGTAGCGGTCTACCGTCAGCAACAGTTTTAAATAAAACGCAAAAAACTAAAATCAAAAAATCTGTAGGTACTTCCGAATGCTCCAGATTTTAAAAATAATTATGTCGCACCAACTATAATTTCTTCTTCAGCATCCAAAAGCATCTTTTGAACTCTTCGTGTAAATTCTCCAACTGTTCGGTGAAACTTTGGAATTCCCGATTTAAATAATGTATAGGGGAGATCGCGGACAAAAGTAACATCGTCATGAAAGTAACATGGCCCCTCTTAACTTAACGCGTATGAACATCTTGAGCCATATCGGGCGCACGCTGCTGAGCTGAATTTGTATATTTGTGCCATTCATGTAATTTTTTTCTAATTTTCTATTTTTCTAGAAATCCATAGTTAAGGTGTACCTACTGGGGTGATTATTTGCATTTGTATTCCTGAATAGTGGTTTCGTAATTCCATATATTTTATTTCGACAATTCCTGTGTAGTTTTCAAGTAATGATATATTTATTTTAAAAACCATTACCGGGGATAAATCTAACACGACATTTGGGTATGAAAGGAACATTACGTTCGTCCACGTGATAAAAAATTTCTCTCTGCCATGTCACTCTTTCGAGGTATATTAAAAAACTGTCAACAGGAGATACATTGGCGAGGGTTAGCTACCGCAGTTGCAAACGTGTTTTTTTCGAATGAAGAAGAAGGTATTTTCAAGACTATAAATAAGTAGTTCAAATCTGTATATTATGAACTCTCGCCTAAGGAAGTAAGAAGATTGGCTTACCAGTTGGTTGTGAAAAATAATAAGAAATTTCCACCGAATTGAAATGAAAATCAGTTGGCCGGCACTGAATGGTTTGCAGAGCTTTTAAAAAGACATCGCAGCCTATACCTTATACCTATATACCAACCCCGCAAGCGACAAGCTTATATCGTGCAACGAGTTTTAATGAAAACAACGTCAATAAGTTTTTCGATAATCTTGCGGAGGTACAAGTTCTAATCAATAGATATTTGGAATGTTGATGAGACAGGTACCACGATCGTTCAGAAACCGAATAGGATTGTAGCTAAGCGGAGAAGAAAACAAGTAGGAGCACTAACATCTGTTGAACGTAGTAGACTAGTAACAGTGGCCATCGCGATTAATGCCCAAGGAGGTCATACGCAGCAAATTTTTCCCAAACTTTCTTTATGGATCAGGTCGAAGAACAAAACCTCCCCTGTTCAAATTATTGGAGTCTGCGATGTCCTTTAATACTGCGGGATACCTTTTTTTCAGCCCCTTAGGTCGTGGTCTTCGTTTCCCTCCCTTTTCTAGCGTGATTACAAACTTTCGCAAAATTATTAGGTCACAACTCGACCACCTCCGCTACGAAATTCCTTTTCCTCCGTCGTTGCTTTTCTTTTTTTACCGATTTTGTTTCTTTTTACTCGCGATACTTTCCAATTTTTTAAAAAATTTTCACCAAATCCTGCCCGATCTGTCTTCTCAATCCCACTCTTCTTTTTTTCCCTCTGGGATGCGTTCGGCGCGTATAGCTCTCCATCCATATAGGACACAGTCCGCACATACCTCATGCTGCTACGGGTCGCGTAGACGTGTACCTAGCTCAGTGTGGCATATTGCTACATGCAATATGCTACGACCATAAGAAGCTGTCAACTTAAAATACAGAATCAATTAAATGCAAAATATCACAACCTTACCATTTGTATTTAAGTGCCTCGCAATATCAATCCAAACCACGGTTTTTTGTCCACTTACCTATACTACCTGTCTTGCAAATCATAAATTATTTTATGATTTCGCACTTTCTCAATAAATTTTTCCTCAAAACTCATTATTTTAAAATTACTGCAGTATGCTACAACATCAAAAAAAAAAAAAAAAAAAAAAAACAATTTCATTCGTTTGATTTTGTTGGTAGTACTGCAACGACGACGGTATAATTAGAATTTGATCAATCCCGACGGAAACTATGGCGCCTCTTTACCGTCACCCGTCGTAATTTGGTGCATTCGCATAAGACGCTGTGCTTTTAGAACTTTAACAGCGGCATTTCGTCGTCGTTTGTCGTCGCCCGTCGCAATTGTGTTTAAGCCTTTAGTTTATCTATGCTCTTGCCTTGTCCATACTTCAGTTGTAGAACTTTTAGCGACTGAGCGTGATGAAAACTGCTCAAAATGGTACAAGTGGAGCCATCTGACATTATAACAAGGAAGCAATCACTAGATAGTTTTATACACAATCAAGGGTACTAGTACAATGAGTACCTGACGGCTAGTGTCGGTACTTTAGCTACGCTTTTGCCAATTTTTAACTTTTGGTGCGTGCTATGATTGACAGATATGCTACGGAATACAGACCTCGGTACAGAGAATACGACGTATTCTCATTACGAACCACATTCCATTAGTAGAGGATAAAATTATATGTAACGTATACGAAAGTACGGTACAGAGAACACCATAATCTCTCTCTTTTATATAAATGTATGCAAACATCAGTAGAAATAAATCCCTCTCTCAATGGCAGCCAGCCGTAGTGGCGGAATACAGTTGGCATCCCCGTCATCTGAATTTTTATCATTGATTAGTTATTAACTCGTTTTCGAACTCTTAAGTAGCCAGTTTCCTGTGATAGATCAAATTAAATGGTACTCACCTAACTGTACCCAAAATCAAAGATAAGTGTAATGATGGCAAGTGCCAAATGGAATTGCTTGAGGGGCGCGACGTCTGGTTAGCCAACAGATGGTGGGTTCGTTCCTTGTTAACATTTCAGAAGTGAAATTCGCTTACCTGCTCAGTCACAAAAAAAAGATATTTTAGGTGTAGTGTGGAAAATCTTATCGGGAAATATCTTGCGTGATCGAGAACAGGGCCTGAGAGAGATTACATGTGGCTGGCTCAACCAGAAAAATGGGCCCCTTCCCGTAAATCATCCAAATATGTCAGCTAAATAATAAAACACACAAAAGGTTTTTTGTAAACATTTATGAAACTTAAACCTTATTTGCAATTTGCAGTAATTTTTTTTTAAATATATTGGTGTATGATATGTATAAAGTGCCTTTACTTTACGTTTGTTGAAAAGCCAAAGGTTCTTGTACCTTGACTTGAAAGATGAGGTGTGCGCGGTACTTGAACCACCACACCAGGAGTTTACTGAAAAGGAGAGTGATTAACGCGAAAAATTTGTACTAATGAAAAACACCGCCGAAGGTTTGTGAAAAACTGAACTATATTGACTTCGAAATTCTGACTTTTATACAATAAAGAAAAAAATAGCTGAAAGCTTATACAGCAAAGAAGGTAACAAATTTTACCATTTATATAAATTCTCACGAGGCAGTGCCGAGAAAAACAAAAGTGTCATCTTCCATATTCTCACAACCTACCGCGGTTGAGAAAAACAAAAGTGTCAGTTTACGTCTGGCCTGAAGCTTTCTGATTTTGTTATCAGCAGATTCTTCTGTGACTCGTGAGAATTTATGGATTACATGAATGCAGCTTTTGCATGAATTTTATTGAATAGGTTGAATATATTTGGATAAACATAATATTTGTAACTGGACGCGAGCGTGCGTGAGGTGGCTCGAGGTGGCGCGTGACATTTACTCTTCATTTCCGCGGCACCGCGCCGCAAATCAACTCGAGCCAACACGCGCCGTGGGAAGTATATAGGCGCGGCGCGGGCTGACGAGAGCTCGCAGCATGCTTCCCACGGCCTGTGATTTCACGGGCAGCGCCGCGCGAGCACGAGCTGGCTTGGCTCGTGAAACCACGCGCCGTAGAAAGCCATCTTCACGCGTCAAAGCAGAACCTTAGACAAACTAATAACATACAAACAAGACTGGGCAAGTCGAACCAAAATCAGTAACGTCTCGCTCGAATATAAAATCGACGATGCCTCGACTTGATGTAGGGATGCACACGATGTATCGATACATCGATAACATCAATGTTTCTAAAAAATATCCGATGTTTTTGCATCGATTTTCGTCTTCAGAAACATCGCCAACAACATCGATATTTTATATTCGATACATCGAGAAATGAGTCTGAATTAAAATTTTTGAACTGACAGCTAATTACAGTGGAAGAGTAGCTCGAGGCGAGGGTTAAGAAATTGTGACATCCTGGCTGATCTTTATATGCGATAAACAAAAGCGATAAATATGTCCATGTTCAACTTTAAAAGTAAGAGTGAAATGGACAATAATTTTTCCCACTAAGTTTTTCAGTTTTTAGCTAAATTACTTTTGAAAAAGTTGTTTACATTAAATATTAAAAACATTCGGATTGGTTCAACTCAACCTAATAATTTTTACTGTATTAATGCCTCCATAATTATGGTTGTAAGCATTTCTGATGTGATTAATCATGCGAAATACTTCGAAAAGGAATGTAAAATGATTACGTCCCTTTTTCAGTTTTACAATTTACATAGAATGTTATTAGACAAAATTTTTTTTTCTAATATAAATATGTATAGTTTTTAGAATTTTATTTGATTTTTAAAGTACGCACCTATTCCCTTTCAATGAGTAATCCCGTTCTCTTGCGGGGACACCTTTCCTTATAGTTTCTGTTACAATCATTGTTCGTTATTTTATTTTATAGGCAAGGAATAATTCGATCTGTGCAGTGATCACCGAATTATTAAAAACGTTTTACTTTCGGGGGAAGAAGAAGTGGAGGCGCAAACATCGGAGATATCTCGGTATCTTAAAAGTCCAATCACTGGAAACCTGGTAGATAATCTTCTAGTTTTGTGACAAAATTTGAAGGAATCTTATCCTAATTTGGGAAAAATACCACCAAAATATTTGTCCATCGTAGCAACCTCCTTTCCATTAAAAATACTCTTCTCAAAGTCGGGCCAAATACTTTAGAAGCAGAAGAATAGCCTAAATGGAAAGAAGTTGTCCAAAATTCTATTTATGAACAGTCTCGATGAAAATTATTGGGATTTTTGAAGTATTTTTCCCTAGGATCAACATACTGTTTGATTTTTTCTTCTTATAAAATTATGTCCTACATATGTACTACGATATTATTATTACTATAAAGAATCTTAAATTAATTTAGAGTTTTATTTGTAACATTATTTCAACTGAACTTTACTTTGCCGGAAGGTTTTTATTCTTAAATAAATTTATTTGGGAAGCATTTTCGCAATTCTGTTGTTGATTAGGAATTTTATATTATATATGTCTGCAGAAGTGATATATTTTCTCATTTTCGAAAATTTTTACTTTCGTTCCATCGATGTATCAAAACATCGATGTTTTTTGTTCGGTGTTTTAACGACATCGAGGTTACCCTTTCAATGTTCATTTGATTACTACATCGATGTTTTCAAAATTTTGTGCATCCCTAACTTGATGACATAACCACTGACATGTATAATATAGACTGACTACGTTCATAGAAATATACTGCAGAAAGTGAGCTTACTTCTATATTGCTGACTCTTTCGGTCTGAGCACCAAGCACCAACTGAGAGAGAACTGAAAACAAATAAAATAGTGGATTCGTCGAAATACATGATTTTAAATTAATCATTTAGGTGTATTACTTATAAAAATTGTTTTACCAAAGATAGATATGCAGAAAAAAGTCTAAATTTTTTATTAAAATCGCCTTCCGAGCTGCGTGTACATTTTTTCAACATCCCGCCAATGATTTTTTTGAATGTAGGCACCGACATAAGAACTCTGTTTGACACAAGCAATTGTGCCCAAGTAAAATAGAAAAGTAAGCAGTCCATATTATAAACGTCAGTGGACATAACCAAGGTTAAGCAAGCAATGCCTTGCTCCAATATAAAATCAACGATGCCTCGGCCTGATGTAGGGAAGGCCTCAATTTATTCTTAGAAATTTGCTGGACATTTTTTTCTTTAAATCGCTATGCATTATTGGAACCGATAATAGGTGTGCTTGGGCGGATCTCTAATAGTTTTTATAAGTGTAGTGTAGTGTAGTGAAAGTTTTACTCTACTTGTAGCGTCGAAAACTATAAAAGTAGTAGCCACTGGTTACTATACATATTATAGTTTTCAAAGGTATTTACTTATTAATATCTATTAATTGAACTCAACAAACTACTTGTAGTTGTACTTAAGTTCTTTTACTTCGATACTTGCCCAACTCTGGTCCGTAATTAATTTTGCTATTTGACACATCATTAACTTTCAGTTAATTTTATAATTATTTCTATTTTTTTTTTTTTTTTGCATTGGACTTATAGGTGTTGTTTGTGAGAGTTTAACAGAAGTTCTGACTCATATAAAAACGTACGAAAGCCTCGAAGATCAAGACAATATCAGACGCATCGCAAACATTAGACAAAACTCAATAAAATAATACTCAACTCAATCATCGTCTATCGTGACCACAAGAACAAGGAGCAGAATCTTGGAAAAGGAGTAAGAAATTCGGTGGCAACTGCTTTAACTGCCTTAAAGTTGGTCACCATGCAGTCGAATGCATTTCAAAAAGATCTAAAGTACCAACAAAAAATATAAAAACTAGTGCAATTCGGAGAATAGTCCTGAAAGGTTTCCCAGGTGCAAGATGTACTACTATCGAAAGTTTACATAATTATTAGCTGCTACAAATGAAGCACAGCACTTGGAGAAACACCAATAGTTGAGATGAATATTGAGTTAAAAGAATAATTAATAAAAAAAGAAGACGGAATTTAGAGGATGTTCGTAGATTATTGCAAACTTAACCGTATCACAAAGCGAGAATGCTTCCCGATACCAAATATCGATAATTTGAACAGCCGGGAAAAGCGATCCGTTACCACCCCTAACAGATAATAGTGAACCAATCGATAGTCGAAAGGAGCTTTCATTTGGCACACTGGAAATTTTCCCAAGACACTCCCCTACCCCACGACACCGTTCTATGTCAATTTCGAATTCTATTTCAAATTTCGAATATTTTCGAAAGGCAAAATATAGAATATATAAGGATTCCGACGTTACCAATATTTCATCCCTCAACGAATTGAAATACTCGAGTTACAGTTAATATAGAAAAAGTAGGAGTGACATTTTTCTGTCCACCTTAAACTCCAAATGAACTCATATTTCAAAGTACGGGTGTAGAAACTTTAAAAAAAGTGTTATAATTTAAAAATCGTACGATTCAAACAAAAGTCACTCGGTAGTTGTGGAGTTTTCATTCAACACACTTTCTCACTTTTCTTTCCTTACGTTTTTTTGAGCCGTTTTTCATACAAAATGTATCTCAGCAAGAGGTTTAATTTGATATCACATACGGCCCAAATTGGACAACCACAAGGGGTGTAGTTACCACCCTCACCCCAAAACCACAAAAAACTCAATTCTATTTACCCCATCGGAACGCTCTCCTATCACTCGTTGTAAATAAAAACCCCATGTATATCCATCCACTTTTACTACCCTAAAATTCTTCCTAAAATTTCACTTACGTCACGAACGGCATCCTTACGGACAAAGTTATTGAGTCATGGGTTTGTGAGTTGATAAAAGTTGTTTAAAATGCGCTCAATCTTTTCGTGCATGTTCTGCAAGGTTAGAAGTTAACGAAACAGATATGCCCTCTCAATCTTCCATCACGTTTAATGACATGCAGGCAGTTGAGTCTAAAATATAAAATATATATATAAAGTTAGGTTAGGTTAGGTAGGTGGGCTACCGCCAGACGGCTAGCCTGCATCACTTAGACTTCTGGTGGGTCCATTGTGCCCCTAGACCTTATGGGATAACCTTTCAAGCCCCAGATATCAAGACTTTTAACCTAGATCCATCATGCTTCTCTCAGAAAACTCAGGATATATCTAAACCCTATACTTTGTAGCTCCCCAGACTTGAAAAGAAGTAGCTATCCAATAGCCTACCTCTTTTATTCATCAAAGCAGGGCATTCGCAAAGCAAGTGTTGGACGGATTCGATTTCCTCCGAGGCCTTGGAGCTCCTACAGAAATCGTTCACCGGTATACCCAGTCCTCTAGCATGGTCCCCTATTACCCAGTGGCCGGTAATAGCCCCCGCTAGGTTCGTGGTAATTGTCCTGCTGCCATTAAGCAGTTCGCTTGTCCCCTTCTTGTCATATGCAGACCACAATTGCCTCGCAATACAACAGGTATCCCTACTGGTGCACCGAAGGCTTGCCTTTTAATAGGCTCCTCAGATTATTTCCTCTTTTAAAGCTCCGATTGTGATCCTCACATAATTCGGAGCCCTTTTCGGCCAACTAATCAGCCATCTCGTTGCCTGAGATATCCTTATGGCCAAGTACCTAGCATGGGATCACAGTGTGCCTTATAGTCAATTCCTCAAGACTGAAATGTATTTATATAAAGGGTTTTCCAATAAGAGGTGTTATTTTAATTAGCCTGCTATTTTGGTAGATGTCACTTTTGGAGCTCTTATTTTTTGACATTTGACAAGTAGAAATTACGCCATTAATAAAAATGGAACGATTCACGATTCAATTTTGCATTAAATTTATTAAAATTCACTATAAAAATGGTGAAAATGTGGCAGAGACGGTTCGTAAAACTCGAACATTTTTGGGTCGTCGTGAAGCACCTTGTCGGACCGCAATACAGAAATTGGTAGAAAAATTCGAGCTGTCGGGACAAGTTAGTGATGTGAAGAATAAAACCCGTGCACGTCGCTCAAGAACAGCCGGGAATATTGCTGCTGTAGCCGAAAGTGTTGAAGAAAACCCAGATCTGTCCATTCCTCGTCGTTCTTTGGAATTAGGCATTCCACAAACGTTATTACACCGTATTTTGCATAAAGATTTGGGTCTTAAGGCTTATAAAGTTCAGTTAACACAAGAACTCAAGCCGGCCGATCATCAACAACGTCGAGTCTTTGCTGATTGGGTCCTTGAAATGCATGAAAATGATCCGGAATCATCAACAACGTCGAGTCTTTGCTGATTGGGTCCTTGAAATGCATGAAAATGATCCGGAATTCCATCGAAAACTCATCTTGAGTGATGAGGCCCATTTCCACCTCGATGGCTTCGTCAACAAGCAAAATTGTCGCATCTGGGGCTCGGAAAACCCAAGAGTTATTGTTGAAAAGCCTCTCTATCCTCAACGTGTGACTATTTGGTGCGGTTTATGGTCCCGCGGGGTCATTGGACCTTACTTTTTCGAAAATGAGGCTGGAGCAACAGTTACGGTGAATGGATTGCGCTATCGACAGATGATTAATGATTTTTTATGGCCAGAATTGGATGTATTCATCTGGACAACGTTTACTTTCAACAAGACGGCGCTACGTGCCATACAAGCAACGAAACCATTGATCTTTTACGGGAAAAGTTTCCGGACCGTGTTATCTCTCGAAGAGGTGATCACAATTGGCCACCGAGATCTTGTGACTTAACACCTTGCGACTTCTTCCTTTGGGGCCACGTGAAAGAGAAGGTTTACGCCAACAGCCTAGCGTCGATTCAAGACCTCAAAGATGGAATTCGTGAGGCTATCGAGGATATAGGGCAGCTACTTTGCGATTTGGTTATGGAAAATTTCATGAAAAGGATATGGTGCTGTAGGCGTGGTCGTGGTGGTCATTTGGCTGATGTTATTCTCCATTATTAACGGCATACCTTCCTCTTTATAATGAAATAAAGATCCGATCATTTATCTCAAAAAATGGCATTTTTCTTCGAATATCAAAATAACACCTCTTATTGGAAAACCCTTTATATAAAGTAGATAAGACTTTTTGATGTTCTCGATCGATCTCAAGAATTAAATCAAATCGATGAGATTTATTGACTTGAGCTCTGGACTAAGGCCTCTGAGGACATATAAGGGAGTACCATATTATTCAATTAGCAGTTTTTTATAAAGTAAGATGTAACGTATTTTTAAGATATTAAACACTGGCGTCGCTGAAAAAATTTAACATACCTTTTATGAAGAGACAGTGGCAGCGACAAGAGATAAAGTGGGCAGTATTCGATTTAATTTTTAATCAATTTCAGAATTATATTCGCACAGTTCACACTTCTTTAAATAACACGGGTGTAATGAAATTTCAAAACGTTACTAATAATTTTAATGGTATATTTTATTTTATATATATTTTGGTATATTTTATAAAGAGGGTACATCATTCTTGACTATTACAATTATCGGTAAAATGGATGATTTTACTAGCCTGTAAGACTTGTATAGAAATGTCAAGCTATACGAAATGCGACTATGAGGCTTAAAAATGAAAATTTTACAAATATTTTTCAGGGCACAATTTTCACCAAACTGTCATAATTGTTCAAGGAATATTTTTCTTTTTTTTTTCATCATAGCGCAGTATTATTCATACTTTTCTGACCTAGGGAACGGAGAGATCTCATCAGTTTGATTATCTCTTATCGCCCAACATAAAAGTTCAACAATGGAGGTCACCCAATTGCCCCTTCATAAATTTTTTATCAAAAGAAAGCGTAAATTAGATATAATAGCAAAATTTCTCTTTCAATTTTAAAATTAGGTGCTTATTCCCCCTTATCGCTAGATCGAAAAGTTTAAATTTTGTTGAATGCACTTGCACATTTGGCAAATTATTTTAAATTATCTTGAATAAATGCCAGTCTAAACAACCATACAAATTATTCACCTTACTACGATTCATATCAATCAAAATTATTCATTTTCGGATTGAGTTTGACTGCCGCCGGTAGTAGTCGTCAAAAGTTATGTCTATTTGGTAAATACGGCCCTAGTAATATTGAGTTCATAATTCCTCTTTAACTGTGACATTACACTCAAACTGATATTTCCTATATTTACGATGTGCTAAGAATGGTATCCTATTCGCATATTATTACTGTTACCTGCCTAGTTTTTATATTTTTCTGAGCTTTCATTGCACGAAAAAGTGGGAAGAAAGTCTGTTGAATGTGGGACGTTTTATCCTTAGTTATTGTTTTTTTTTTCGATTTATGATTACTACTTTAAGTTAGTGTTTTTGATAGCTGTTTCATTCTTATATTCCGTACATTAAAGAGCTATTCATTCAGTGAATAAATTTTTAAAACTAAAAACGATTTGTAAAGCAATTTATAAAATATATAATTATACGAAACGTACACTTATTAAATTTAATAGAAAAGTGTATGAAATTGAAAAACAGAAACGAGCGCCACTGGGAAATATTATGTTGCTACTAGCCAACAGATAGCATGACGGTGATACCACTAAAACTTGACTTAGTTTACACGTTAACCAAACTTCACAAAGCTTTCACTCTACACATCTATATTCATGAGATATTCCTCAGCACGTAGAGCCAATTCCCGGATATTGCGTAGGCAGCCAGCTGATGCTAATTGAAGTTGCTTGTCAGTAGATCCAACAGTTTCCAATAGGAAAGGTACCACCCCACTCTATATAAAAACAAATTAATGCAAAATATTAATGGTAATTGTATTGAAATGCAAAGAATTACTTGGTGCATTGTGATGCAGTTTTGTGGATCTACAGAGAGCTTTTCTAGAGCCATTGCTGTAGTCCTATGTACATCTGGGTCGTTACTCGCCATATACCCAACAATTGGGGTGACTGTGCGCAAACGCCCAAGCTCTTGAACATTGCTGCCATATGAAGCACAACTGGCAATTGCTGCAGCCAAATTACTCCGTAGCAAATCTTCTGTAGTATGAACTGTAAAAATGTATAAATATATTTTGTGGAAAGAAAATTTAAGAACACCCAAGAGTACCCAAATCAGCTAATAAATAAATAACTTTGAGATCCGTTAAAATCGCCAAATTAGTTTCATCCTTAGCGATAGTTGCTATAGCAGCACAAACAGCAGAAAGTACTAGAATATCCTTAGATTTTAGCAGCCCAACAGCAAGCTCCATCGCACCCACAAGACTACGTACCAGTTCCCCAGAATCCTTAAATAAAGCTTTTCCTTATTAATAAAAGCATTTTGAAAAGAATAAGGGTGCAAATTACATGAGCATTTTCAATACAAGGACATAGAGCATAGGCAGCAAATGCTTGTACTCTCGAGTTAGGATTTTTAAGAAGAGACCAAATCAGACGTACAGCATCGAGATCCTCCATAATCCTCATGCTATCCAAATCTTTGGCACATTCACACAACGCTTTTGTGATATTTTCCAAAAGTGGTGGATGCGATCCATTCAGTAGTCCCACAAGCAAAGGTAAACCTCCAGAAATCCTTAAAGTATCTCGATTGCTTTGAAATTTAACGCATTCAGCAATAGCACCAACCACATTAGTCAGGACTTCATCATTTTCATCATTCAATAGCTGAACGAGTACGGATACGGTGCGTATCTGATGAATAAATGAGTTTTTATTTCATTAATGAAAGCCACCTATCTATATTAATTTTCGGCTTTACTAATACAGTAGGTGTGAAAACAGCTTATAAATAGACACCTAATTTAAAAATTTTTTATAAAATGCAGGATGACAGAATATTTCATGCTACCGCCTTATTTGCACTAACAGGATTTGATTGTTGAAAACAACTTCGAAGTAAGCATTCAAATTCAAATTTATTTATTGAGAATTACATAAGATGTTAAGTATAGTATTCAACTAACAAAATTTAAGTTAAGGAAATAAAGAAAAATTAAGCTGAAAAGTTATAATTCAATAATCTTCAATAAGAAAGAAGCCGAAGATATCTTTAAGAAGTTGCGCGTGCTTAAATGAATACAGCCACAAAATTTAGATGTTATCAGATAAGTCGATCTATATAGCTTTGATGATCTGTTTGATCTGATAAATTGGAATTCTGTAATCTAGGTTAATACCAAGCCAGCGAGAATTATATTGATATTAATCATTCGAAATATGACAGTCAAAATATACTAAGTTCAAGCAACAGTTTAATTCTTACATATCTTTCCCACTATCCAGCTGGAAGTTGGGCATATACTTCATTCGGTTTTATGAATTCAGGCATAGATTACAAATAGGCAAATCTATTCTCAATCCAAAATACTCCTAATCCTGGATATATTGTCATATTTCATCACATCAGGCGCGTATTCCAACTTGCAGCCTGGGGTGGGTCGCAACTAATATGTTCAACGGCGCTGGGGGGGGGGGGGGGGGGGATGTCGGAATAAGCCACTTTTAAACATTTCCTTAAATCATATTTACGTTTTATTCCAAAGCTTTGATTTTAAAAACCTATTGATAATATTATCCACATCAATGTCGATCTCTCGGCGAACATTAAGAAGAGCGAGTTCCGATAACCGTTCTTCACCCATACGACTCCTGAGTCACGTTTTCAGGTGGCAAATAGTTGAAAAGCTTCTTTCTGCCGTGGCCACACTTACTAGTAACGTGGCCAAGACGTGAAGAAGATCATGTACAGTAGAGTACATGTCCTGGTCGCAAGATTCCAGTACTTCTACTAATAATTTAGGTATTATGGTAGCCTTATTTATTTCACGTTTCCGCTTTGTGGACCATCGAGAGTATTCGCCCTGAACTCTCTCATAAAGAAAGCTAACAAGTACAAATATCTGGATGCGATAGATCTTACAGTAGCTATGTTCTCTTCTTCGATATCTTCTGCATATAGTTTTATTGGTAAAAGTAATCTTAGATTAAATGCTTGAAGGAAATCTTCAGGAAACCGTTCTTTCAGATCTGTGACAATATTGTCCTGCAAGGGTATATAAATTACCCTGCGAATACGAAACGACTCTTCAGGGATATTAGATTCAGGCGGCTGATTCAGTCGCCACAGACCTATAGGTATAGTCACATTTTTTCTAGGTCATTGACGAGCTGCTGTACTTCATTGAACATTTCATGAAAAGCAGAGTTACTCTCTTTTCACGAGGACAGAGACAGTGTGTCCTATGGCATCCATAGCTTTCTTCAAATTCAATTATGGCGTTCCATTATTACTCAGCTGAAAGTTTTTATTGTGGAAATAGTAGTCATTTGGTTAAGAGAATTGTTTTTAGATAATTTTGTTAGGTCAGGTATAAAAATTTGATTACGATGGGGAAGATACGAAACCAACCTATACCCTTTTCTCCATTTTTCCCATTTTCCTACCTTTCTGAAGCACTATAATGAGTACATTTTCTTATCATTTTCTTATCATTTCTAAATTTGTTGAATTATGATATTTTGAGTATGAAATTAATACAAACAAGTAAAAAAGCTAGAATTGGTCATAGATGAATGCCGGGATGTTATTTCGTGCATATTTTATTATTATTGAAGTGGTTTTTCGTATAGAACGGTTTGTGGACAGTAAAAGTTATGACATATTATGACGGAGAGCCGAGTTATCACAAAAAACCAAATTTACCACTTTTTCATGATGGCGGAGAAAGCTCATAATAAGGAAACGGCATATCGGGTGAAAACCTAAGCCAGTCGGCGAAATGTATTAGTGTGCTGTGTTTGTATTCGTTTCTTCATGTCATCGCAGTAATGAAATTATGACATCTTGAAGGGAGATATTTTTATAACCCAAATTGCTATGTAAAATAATCAAATCGTTAGCGCCCCTTTCTTTGCCATTGAAAAGAAGACTCCATCTGACATTTCTCAAATTAACATATCGGACATGATTTAAACTTTCGTATATTTTTCTGTTTCTGTGTGTATATTTAAAATTGCTTTGCATCATTAATTATAAAACAGAAAGCATTTTTTTTTTTAAATATATTCACTTGCCTAAAAAAGGATTTTCCGCCTGAATTTCGGCTATTGTTTTTGCAACATTGCACGGCATAATTCAGCACTATAAACTAATAGCTTAACAGCTATATTTCACAAAGCACTGAACTCAATCAATATATACATGTCACGCTTGCGAAATAACGCAATTTCAAATATTTAATGTATATTAAAAACAATTATATTTAAAAAAGTTTAACTGAACTCCAGGAACTCTGAAATATTACTTTCAGAAATGTAAAAAGCAAGAAAGTACATGCCAATCTAAAAGTTTTTAGTATATCAATAAAATCCCTTTAGTCCTCGGCTCAGGGATATTAGCTCTGCTTCTGAGACGAATTTCGTCTGGCAAGGGGTTAGCCGCGGGCAAACCGTCTTGGACCTACATATTTGTGCTCAGGGAGAACCTATCTGTTTTTTAAGACGTGCATTAAGTCGTTATAATAAGTATTTCAATTTTGAAAAAAGGGGTGTTTTCAACATACTATTACTCACTTAGGCCGCGGAGATTTCCTGCCAGACGATTGTTTTTGACATTGCCTTTTCTTTAACTTAATATGTATGCATAATTTTTTTGGTTATATTTCACCACCAAAAATTTACTGCGGGCTTTTAGACTATAACCTGTTGCTTTAAATTCTAAGCCAACTGCTCCAGAAGAAGATGTCACATTTTGCCGAACCAAGAATAGAAAATTAATACTTTGCCCAACTTTAACTGACTGTACTAAAATAAAAAGATTACTACGCTGGTTTGGCAAATAACTTAACCCTAGAATACTAAACATGTACAAAAAAAAAACAGTAGTACTTGTTCAGGATTCATAAGAATCCTGAATATTAGCGAAACTACATGTCGACACATGTATATACCGACCTAAAGAAATAAATATTTTAGGTCTAAATTATAACAAATACGCAGAGAGATGAGCCAGATAACTGTCTACGGTCAGTACATTACATTCACGCATGGTAATTTTTTCTGTCGATCTAAAGCAAATTATCATCAAAAGTTCAAATTATCAACGCTACAGTGAAGTGAGCCAGCCAGAAACAACTGTACATTGGTAGTACAATGGATTTGCACTTGGTAAGTTGAAAATAAAAATCTATTTAGAAAAAATTCAGTAGGCAACGAATATTTCTGACTGAATAGAATTTACAAACAAGTTTTTGTTTTTTTTTCTTGTTCTTTTGTTGCATTTTAAACAATAGAAAACGAAGTGCAGCTGCTATGCCAATTTGCCATGCGCCTTTGAATGCCGTTCTTTGGTGCCATGAGTAACCCGTGGCTATATAAATCGGAATCTGACTTGACTCGTTCTCTTTTGCAGTTTGGCAGTGCAGTGATCAAGTTGGTATTCTAGTTCCTAGTGTTATTCCCAAGTGCTATAAATTTTACTAACAGTTTAAATACTTTATTTAATTGACAGTTCAAATAATTATTTTTATTCTGGGTATCGACTAGATTAAAGATTTTATTTTGAATAGCGATTAAATTAAAGATTCTTATTGCGGGTATCGACCGAATAAGAAATTTACTAATATAAACCACTTTATTACGGGTCTCGACCGAATAAAGATTGTTATTGCGGGTATCGACCGAATAAGAAATTTACTAACATAAATCACTTTATTACGGGTCTCGACCGAATAAAGATTCTTATTGCGGGTATCGACCGAATAAGAAATTTACTAACATAAATCACTTTATTACGGGTCTCGACCGAATAAAGATTCTTATTGCGGGTATCGACCGAATAAGAAATTTACTAACATAAATCACTTTATTACGGGTCTCGACCGAATAGAGATTCTTATTGCGGGTATCGACCGAATAAGAAATTTACTAACATAAATCACTTTATTACGGGTCTCGACCGAATAAAGATTCTTATTGCGGGTATCGACCGAATAAGAAATTTACTAATATAAACCACTTTATTACGGGTCTCGACCGAATAAAGATTCTTTCTGTGGGTATCGACTGCAGTCAGAATTAATAACCTCACTTTATTCTGTATATCCACTAGAATAAAGAATAGTCCAATTGCAAACCTCAATAAATTAGAAAACCAATTTGATCGAGTGCCTAATACTGAGCTGGTGAGTACATTGTCAGATACAATAAAATTTTCTAAACATAAATTTAATTTAATCTTACTTATTCTTTCACATTTATTCAATATTAAATTTAACTTTACAGATAAATTTAAATTATAATTGTGGTTTTGAAATAATATTACCAGGCATATATATTATGTATTAATTACAAATTATAGCATTTATTGAATTTTAAAAAATCTAGTTGGAGTGCGAGTTACAGTGTAATAAGCTTGGTGAACGGAAAAATTAAGCTACGACATCACTGACTTTGAACCAGGGTTATAACTTTCATCATATTTCTTCATTATTTGCGTGTTCGCTCTAACTACGGGCTATGACTCCCTTAATACCGATCCTTATTACTTAAAATTAATAAGACTAAATTATACAAAAATTTTGTATTTCTGGGGACAAGGTCTTATAGTACGTTCCCTTCATATTTTCTTAGAACACTTTGAACAGACCGTTGCTGTATTTTGCTGGACTTTCGAAGGGCAGTATGAACAATATGCCCTCTGATGCAGTTTTTATGATGGCTCCGGATCCTGTGTAGAATGTTAAAATTCTAGTTTGAGTGAGATGGAGAGTCATTCCATGAAGTATGAGCGAGACAGATAGTGACGCTTTCGAGTCAGAGATGTAACTTTTTGTTAAATTTAGGACAAATTTTGCTTAAGTTTAAAATTAAACACCAATTGTTTGGATGCTAAGATTTATTATTTACAAAAGATGTTCAGACTGCCTTCCTTCAGGTTTAATAGAACCCCAACATCTTCTTAAAAAGATCGGGTTATCAGACGGGGAAATCTTATGTTGTTGAGAATTTCAACTGCTTCCATAATTCGACTTCTTATAAACTTGCTTTTTCATTTAGCTCAGGTGAACGTGATCGTACCATACAAACGTCTTGTTGATACCATATCTCTCTGTACTTAGTGGCATGTTTTCCAGTAAATTAGATAAACGGTTTTGTAAAAAAAACTAAATAAACTTCAGATTCAAGACCTCTGGCAACTCAAAAGGTCTTATGACTCTTCCGTTTAAAATTCCGGTCCACATCTTTATTTTAAAACGATATTGAGATCTATCTTGTCTCATTAAATTCGGGTTCTCTACGTGCCACTCGCGTAACCGTCTTTTTTAAATGTTTTCTCTAAGAATCGCGGATCTTCCCGTTGTCTTTATAGCATCGTTTGACAAAACGCAACCCGAGGTTGATAATGCCGAGGTAGCAGGTTTTGTACTCGATGTACATGGTATGGGTGGAGCTCATGTTTTTGTAATATTCAGTGAGCTATACTTTTGGGCACTTCTATGGTACCGAGGTACTTAGTCTTCTTCAACTGCTTGAAGTACTACATACTCTTTATTCACCATGTACTTGATTTGGAAGTCGGCCCTCTGTGGAGAGTAGCCGCAACACTAGAAATTCCTCTGCATTTCCCATACATGAAGTGAATGTTCGCATATTCCTGTGTGGTGTACATAGACATGGTGGCACTACACAATCACACTATAGTCCAGGAGAAATCAAAGCTTGTCGTAAAGAGATCGGAACTGTCCAGATTCAAATCACAAGCAATAAACGAAGCAACAAGTCGTAAGTACAAATTAACACGAACGAATACGGAATACTTTTAAAGTTACTTGCCAAACTGACATACAACATTTTTGTTTCAGTACAGTCAAAATGTGACAATTTCTTCCAAACTGGGGTAGTTGGCTTAGAATTTAAAGCAACAGGTTACATAAGCACTATTCGGGATTACACAAAAAAAAGGAAATTGAAAAAAGTAAAGATTTGTAGAAACAGGAACTAAAAAACCGTCACAGGGAGTACATTTTCTCGAAAAAAATAAATGCCTATAATTTAAAAAATACAAGGCTTAGATTTTTTTTATATTTTTCTTATAACTATTATGATTTAATCTATCACCTGCCTTCTTGATGTCGGCTTCCATGACACCCTGTATACTCACTGAAAGTATCTCCAAAAGCTGGCTACTGCCCCGGTAATGCCAAATGTTCAAATGTTATAGATAGCGCTATAATGAGCCTCTGGACCGGCAATTTTAGTGCTCAAAGCGGTTTAGCAGTAGTTCACTGTCAAGCCCTAAAGAAGCATGCCCAAGGACGAATAATATGAAACGCGACGACGTAAACGGTATAATGCTTGCAAAAAACTTATTTGTGTATAGCGTAACTAGCATCTCATAAGCAATTACAACAGCTGTCCCAAATGAAAGCCACTCTTCAATTAATAAAAGAAACAAAGTAGTAGAAGAATACATTTAGGTCATTCACCTCTTAGGTATGGAAGACCACCACGATTATAATTTTTATTTTTCTCATATCATTTCCCATCCCTTCAAATGGTTAGTGCATTTGTTAAAATTGTTTCTACAAATGTGATAAAATCACTTACAGACCTCATTTTTATACCCTAGATGAAATCATAGGGGTATACTAAGTTTGTCATTCCGTTTGTAACACCTCGAAATAATGATGGTAGAGAAAAATGGATTGGACACCCATTCATAATATTAAAAGTTATTTCGATTTTTGCATGTCCGTCCGTCCGTCCGTCCGTCCGTCCGTCCGTCCGTCCGTCTGTGCGCACGATAACTTGAGAACGCGTACACTTAGAGAGCTGAAATTTTGCACACAGACTTTAAAAAAAAAAGTAAAATTAAGTTCGAAAATGAGCCAAATCGGGCAACTCCTTCGTGGGGTTGCCATATAAAAATTTCGTTTTCCGCTATATATTTGGACACTGCCTGAGAACGCGTCGACGTAGAGAGCTGAAATTTCGCTCATGATGTTTTTACTACATTAGCAAATAAAATTTCAAAAATGGACTAAATCGGGCAACTCCTTCTTGGTGTTGCCATATAAAAATTTCGGTTTTTGACGTATACTTTGAAAACGATCAGTCCAAGACATTTTTATTGTACTAAGAACTTCTGCAGTATACGAAATCCTATAAAATTGGTTATTATCATTTTTTCTGTGCGACAAACTGTTCTAGAAATATATGCGAAAAACAACTTAAAATCAATACTTGAATAGATCGGTGACCATACGAAATTTAATACGGGCATTCATCTAGGGTATCCTAAGAATTGGTCTTAGACCAATTCTAGCTTTTTTACTTGTTCAAGTATTACTTGAAATTCAGGAACTTTGTCATATAAAATGTATGCGTATCACCGGTGATGATGCGAGGAAGTAAGAAGTGGCTCTGACATAAGGGTTAAATTATTTGAGAATATTTGACATCATTACCTGCTTCAGCACTCAAGATTTCTGAAAACATTTAGGTTGCAACAGACAAAAGATCTCGTTCCTCCATCCTACCTAAGTGGTGCCGCCAGAGGTTTATTTCCGGAACCCAGTTATTCTCTCTTTTTATTAACGATTTATACTGTTATTCGTAAAAATGCTCTAAATTTGTATTCAGAAGACGTCCTTTTTACATGGCTTGTAGTCTATCTATCTTTTTCTATAAACACAATCTGAATACATCTGAACTCTAAATTTTCGTACATTGTGATCACCTGTGATCAAGGTATATAGAAGACAAGGTATTCCCATTACGAACAACGTTCCGCCATTTGTGTCCGAACGTATAGGAAAGTACAGTACAGAGAACAAAATATTCTCACTCATCTCTCTGTCTTTTCAATAGAAATGTATATACGATATAGGACGAAACACGTTACAGTTCTAGTACAACATTTTTAATGAGAATACTTTGTCTTCTATATACCTTGACCTGTGATGTGTGCTTTCTTAAATCTAGGCAATAGTAGCAAGGTTAAATGATGTGCTTTAGGAATATCTGAACTTTTTGCAGTTTGTTGTAGATGTGGTTAACATAGATATCTCGATTGAGAATTTCTTCCGCTTATGATCCTAAGGTATTTGATAGTATTTGACTTTTTTTTCTGCAATTTTGATCTTAAGGGTATTTACCGTAAACTTAAAATTGGGTGGGGATACTTATAGAGTTGGTCCCTGCTAACTAGATCTACGTTCTGCGAGAGAGTAAAATCCTTTGAATTTAAACACTCAAAATTAGTGTTGAAGAAATTAATAAACCAAAAATTAAAATAAATGCAAAATACAATGTTTCACAAAAAAGCAAGGGAGAAAGCATATGAAGTTAGTGGAAAATTTGTTACCTGGTCCAATTTGTCAACATTTTTGTGGGATTCTGCACATTTCCATAAAGCCCCCGTAGCAGCTGCCAACAGTGATTTATTTTCGCGAACATTTTTATCCCTTGCAATAAGCACTAAAGGCTCTAGGCCGCCAGCTTCCCTGACGAGATCTCGTGTACTAAGATCACTGGCACATTTAAAAATTGCTGAGCTACATTGCATTTTAAGATCTAAATTTGCCGAATTCAGATGGCTAACAATGTCCGCTATCATACCTTCTGTTGTCATCGCTAATTGGTAATTTGGCTAAATAATAGTAATTCTCATTACAGAATTTGCATATATGTATAGAATTAGTAAAAATTTACCTGAGAGGCACACTTTTGGAGTGTTCCCATAATCGGAACAACCACATCGATGTGAATTGATTTTAGTAGACGTGCCATAAGTGGAACAATCCCACTTTTTCTCATCAATTCTTTATTATGTCTTGATTCTGACAGAGACCAAAGTGCTCTAGCACCAGCCCTAGCCATGTCAAGTTGTTCCCGTTCATCTGGAGATAATTCCTCCCGTGATGTTCGTAATATGCTAAAAGTATACGTTAAGTGCCAGTTTTGAACATATTTCCTAAATGCTTTTACTGCAGATTCACATCCAGCAAATCGACAAGTTTCGGGATTCCACCACACTGCCTGACATATTTTCGTGCCAGTCTCACTTTACATACATTAGCTAACGTTTCAGCTGCCATTATCTTCAAATCTTTTGCATAGGTATTCAAAAGGTTAACAATCAATGGTATACCACCCAAATCGACAATCGTCCTCCTGATGTCTATGTTTAAGGAAATTTCGGCCAGGACCGCAAGAGCCCCTAATCGACATTTCACATCATTGCACTCAAGCAAATTTACTAGAACTTCCAGACCGCCAATATCCTGAATAGCAAGCTGATTAATTTGCGTACTTAGGTCGTAATCCTTAAGGCAACACAAGGCGACTATCGTGGCTGTTTGATTGCCTGCCTTAATGTACTTGATCAACTTTTGAATATTCCAATAATCTGTTGGAACTTCTGAAGTTCTTGCCGCATCCTTCCACCGTTCTTCCTCATCTGTAGAAGATAATACTTCCGTTGAATCACTACCCTCTACTTCAGCCTTTTTCGTTGGCACAATTGTTTCCGGACAACTACCAACTGGTGCCGTACTTGTAATATCTGTTTCGGGTCGCGAACTCCTTATGCTAATCCTTGAAGCTTTTGATACCGCTCGCGATAACATTATGAAATATAATTCAACAAAAATACTAGAAAAGACCACACGGGTACGTAGGGTTTTGTCTACTTTCACAAAAATATACTTTTGAAGTAAAGTGCAAGTCTTGCTGAGGAACAAATTATTCTCTCTCCATTGTTTATTCCAATTCGATTTTCGAAATTGGGGGAGAATGTTTGAATTTGCGCACAAAATCAACAACCAGTTGCTACGTTTGTGGTTGCTGAAAAACCTGATAGACAATACGTAACTATTGGGGCTAAGATTGATAATATATCTAGGAAGAAGTGTTTGCAAGTAAATAATTGTTATTTATTTAAATATATCCATTGGTATGTATTTAAAATTCCATTTTAGTAATAAATCATTTAGTAGACGAGTTTTAGGGTAATTCCCAGAGCCTGATTTAAAACTGTAAATTTTTTCCCCTTTCTCTTGCTATATCAGCATAAGCTCTCTTGTATCCTTGTTAAAACTCAAGTAATAAGGACAAATGTGACAAATTGAATTAATACTTAGCCTAAAAGAAATTAAATATTATTAAATATGTGTCTATTTTGACGCAATGCGTGTCATTCAAATCCCATTCTTTATCTAAAAGGAAAGATTAAAATTAAGAGCAGCCTGTATGAGCGCCACCTAATATTTATCAGGCAGAACTAAACAGGGTGGTGATTTTGATCTCTCACTTTTAGCCGTATATTTTTGTCAGATATTTTAATATTTCACCACAGATATTTCATACTTTTATTTTCACTATAGTTCATTTTGTTTTTTTGCTTTTTTTTTTTAATCATAAAATGAACTGGAATGAAAAACTGAGAATAAACGCCTAAAAGTTCGATAAATTAATCAACTTCTTCCGAGGTTGTGACAAAAATTTTAAACTATGGTATATAGAATTTTGCACGGGCTTAGATTATTTCAAAGGCTTGAATTCGAAATTATATTTTTGCATATGAAATACGTAGTGTCATTTTTCAGTCATTATACGTAATGCCAGGCTTGCCGAGCTGAATAAACAAAGGCAGAAAATAAACAGTAAAAAGATTCATTTAATTTTGACGTGTATTTCGTCAATAAAAGATGACCTCACATACTATATTATGTAACATGGACTACCTGGCTTTCTACTTCATATCGATCAACTTTGGTGACAATTATCTCAATTTGAAGTTTGACTTTCGCTTTAATATTCATATTAAAATTTCAGCAAATTACCGATGCATTCCAAATTATTTCTATTCCTGGAAGTTTATCTCCTACAACATCAAATATTTTGTAAACTTGATTTTTATAGAAATAAATTTAAGCATTTTTTCCACGTGCCGATTACAAATATTGTATTGCTATCTATTTCTATTCTATACATTCAGTTTGAAAACAACTAAACCAAAACTGGACTGTGGTGGATTTTGTATAGAACTTATTAAATGTAGTTCAACGGATTAAAGTAGTTAAATAAAAAAAAGACAACTATAGAGAAGTGATCCTATTATAATGTCAAATAATGTAAGCAATTTTAGTAGTGTCAGCAGTTCATTTTATAGTTATATGTCAGTGAGTACGATATAAGATCAGAATCGGTGTATAATTAATTTAAAAGAAAAATCAATACGACAAGCCAGCGCCGTGTTTAGCCCTTGGGGTACCAAAAGGGGCAAGCTGAGTGAACCCGCCTTTTCTTATACTTATTTTAATACAGCTTTTTCCGATTAAATATTTTAATACAGAATTAAAAAAAAAAACAAAAAACAAATAATTGATAGTGTCACAGTGGTTCGTCACTTTCACCGTATTTATTGATGCCAAACCATTATAATTTTCATTTAATCAAAAATAGCCTTCACTCAAAATTCATTGTTCATGCTTTTACTTTTGCAAAGTCTCCAGAGAGTTCCTGATAGTCGATGCGATAACATAATTCGCTTTCATTAGATCAGATGGCTAATCCTACTAAGCGTTGCTGGCTCACTGTCGATCGCAGATAATTTTTAATAATTTTCAGTTTCGAGAAACTCCGCTCTCCTGACACCACAATGACAACATCGGGTACAATCGACAGAATACCATTTTTACAATGAAATTCAAAACTTCAATCTCCAGATCAGCATACAAGATCACAGCCAGATTAATAATGTCGTCACACGGATCAACGCCATCAATATCTATGTCCGCCCCATATATTAATATTCTATGCAAATCCTTCCAGTTCTGAATTATTTCTTCTTACGTTGATATCGCTGTATCAACGTGGTAAGAGAATTCTGTTCTAAATTTTTCTTTCAGATCTGTTACACGTTCATTTCCAGATCCGTATTCGATATTACGTTACTTACGCCGAACGCGCATCGGTCTGTTAGGGGGAAATATCTGCACTACCTCCACCTCAGATGCTAAGTCTTTCGCTTCGTTCAGTATTCTAGAAAAAAATGCTTCAGATTTATATTGCTCTAAAATTTTTGTGGCTCTGTCTAGAATGTTATAGCATTCAGCTATATTCAGGACTTTGTAATAATTTTGAAGCGACATTAACTTTGTTTCGAATATCGAAACAAATTATCACGCTACAAATGAATGTAAAATTCACGATTGATTGGGCTAAGCCACAAGCTTCATATTTCGATAGATTATCTTTTTTTTTTCGAGCGAAGTTTCCACAAGTGCATCATATATCACGTGCTTGATGGCATCAACCCTAATTTCCCAGCACGTATCACTGGAAGCTTTGAGAGTAAGAGTCAGTAATGGAATACTACAGCATCGCATTCGCATGAAATATTGAGGTACAATTCAGTAATTTTTTTTAGAATAGTCTCGCGCCAAAAGTAGGAACCAGATAACTTGACTCATCTCTAATTGATAGCGGCCTTATTACCATAGCAGACTATACATACAGTACGTTTGCATGAATACTTGAATACTTGACTTGAAATTCACTTGAAGCTTAAGTAGGGTTCTTGGCTGAATTAATTCCAATTACTTGACTTGAAATTTTATTGAAATTTACCTAAAGTGACATTTTACCTTTGACAACTCTGCCTTAGGTTCCATACATAAGTACGGATTTTGTGAAAAGTGCTAAAATCACAATCTGAATTATCAACAATGCTCTTCTCCTTGTTCCCCTATGCCGTTTTCATAACTCACAGAAATGAAATATGTTCAAGTAATGAAGTTGCGTTTACATGAATTTTTTCAAGCAAATCGAACAAAATTTTGCTTGACTCAAGTTTACTTGAAGTCAATGCGCGTTTACATGATATTTTGATTACTGATCTCTACTTGAAGCAGACTTCAACTTCAAGCATTTGCTTAAACACTGATATTCTGTCCTCGCGACAGTATTAATAGTTTCGGCATAAAACTATCGATTCTATCAAATATATCGATAGTTTTTTTATACATACATAAATACATAGGTATAATCCATGATACAAAGATTAACAAGGTATGGCCGGAAAATCTGTCAATTGATTGCTTGCCTCCTTTGGCGACAAATGTCAGAAATTTGTTCGTCTCAATTTCAATCGTCCTTTCACAGTGAAAAAAATTTTCTATTTTTAAATTTCTTTGCTTTCCCACTAGCACATAATTACTTTTCCCGAAGTGATTTAAACGAAGAAACTAATATTTTGTTAATTATTTTAATATAATCAAAACGTATTTCAGTCAATAAAATACGAAAAACTCAAAACAAATTCGCTGGAAATGACAGTAGGCACCTCATGACGTAGCAACACAAAAAATTTCTCTCGAATCGGCCATACCTTCTTATCTTTGTATCATGGGTATAATCGTGTAATAAGTCTTATACAGATGCAGAACGATCGTAATATATGTAGACGTCATAAATATGTTAGGTGCGGTTTTTCTGGGTTAAGTCGAATAGATTTTTCGACGAATTGGCATTCGGTTACTTATTTTCGACGATTTTTTTTTTACGAATCTTTTTTAAATTAAAACTTGTGAATTTAGTTTTTTTTTTATTGATTTTTTATTTATTAACAAAAAAAAAACCAATTACGCGAGTCCGCCTGCCGCCTTCACGGCACGGCGCCTGGTGCAGCTGCTCCTTGTCCCACCCTAGACCTAAAAATGCGTAAACTGGGCCTAATTTCCAGAGCATAACTTTTGAATGAAAGAAGATACCTACTTAGGGTAATTATTTCTGTATTTTAAAGGACTCTAACGGATTATATTTAATAGGGGAAAATAAATAAAATAAGGGCTATTACGGGTCATTTTTTCGGGAAAAAAATTCAGTTCAAGGTGTAAAAATTATACAGAATCAAAGATAATACAAAAAATTTGAATGACATTCTATTCCAAGATTTCATATCTGTATTTCTCCCTTCATTCCGCATCAAACATGCCTCTCATAAAAAATTAAGTGAAACAGATATTTTCTAAAATCCAATTTAATGACATAAGCGATAACCAGGAATTTTCTGATAAAGCATATTTTCTTTCATCCTTATTTACCGAACACCTTGGCTATGTAAAATATAATTTTGCGCATATCTTACGGCAAGAATTTCCACTAGACATTCGTCGAAGTAAGGATATTTGGATATAATTAATTAAAATGGTATAAAAAGACGCTTGTACTGAGTGTACATTATCACCGAGCTGAAACTATCAAAGCTGCACGAAATTTGGAATATAGATGCTTTTGTAACCTACAGACTCGTTAATAAGGGGTTTTTCGAAACTCAACCTCAAAGAACGCGTGTAAGCTTACACAAATGATATACTATACATACTCCCCTAAGGAAGTGAAAAGCAGATCAAAGTTCGTATGGAAAACAATTATTAACACGCCTATGTACTTGAAATGTTTTACAAATAAATCAAATAAACAACTTATTAAAATAGGGTTTGGATATTGAAAAATCAGCTCCTAAAGGAGTTTTTATGTAAATAGAAATATATATTGACATTTGAAAAATTCGTCGGACAGAAAAAAAATATTATAACCAATTTTATAGGAGTTTTTAGTACAGTTTTTAGTACAGTCTTCTATAGTCTAGTACTGATAGTTTTCACGGTATTCGTAAAAAACTTAAATGTTTATAAGGCAACACCAAGAAGGGGTTTCCCGATTTATTCATTTTAAAAGTTTTATTTGATATTGCCATGCCATGCCATGTGCCAAATTTCAGCTGTCTATGTCAACACATTCTCAGGCCGTGTCCAAATAAATAGTGGAAAACGAAATATTTGTATGTCAACCCCACGAAGGAGTTGCCCGATTTGTCTCATTTTCGAACTGAGATTTACTTTTTTTTTTAAAGTCTAAGTACAAAATTTCAGCTCTCTAATTAAACGCGTTCTCGAGTTGTCGAGCGCGCGGACGGACGGGCATGCAAAAATCAAAATAACTTTAAAATTATGCGTGTGGGTGTCCAATCCATTTAGCTCTATCATCATTATTTATGTACGTTACAAAGATTTTTAGATAACAAGATAATAAGATTTTTAGATAACTTAAAGATGGTTAAATGCTTACAAGGCAACTCCATTTTTATTGAAAATATTTAAACAATAAACTTTAAAAGAAAAGAATATTTATGTAGCTTATGTATTATAAAAGATACTACAGTTGAAAATTATGAAACGAAATAGACTTGAAATGATAAACCATATTAAAATAAAATGAAATGTGTAGTAGTAGCTAACCCCACAAATTGTTTATTTTTGTTGCATCATTTTAAACAGTTAAAAAATAGATGACACGCTTTGTTCCTAACGGTAGTTAGCAATAGCCTTGATTTTTTTGCTTTTATACCAGATATCCAAATCTCTAAATTTTTGTAGCATTGTATTGCTCCAATGAAGCTTAAAAGTTCTGAAGAAAAATTTTCTAGTAAATTATCGAGAAGTAAACCCACGTCTTTACGTTCGTTAAAATTATTTAGTGGCCAAATGACCCATCGAACTATTACGTACCGTTCTTACCCTGTCCACTAGTGATCCTAATCTCTTTGCATATTATCACTGAGCATACATATGCTTAGTGATATGATCAAAGAACATAATATATTGAAAAGTTTTGTATGGCGGATCGTGAAATTTCGACCCGCTATTGTACGAAAAGCCTCTGCTTTGATCACCCGTTACGCAACAGCACTAGAGCCGGGACCATAATCTCTGATACTTATTATGTATTTTGAGATTTTATCTCAATTTTGTCGTACTTCGAGTTTCACTAAAGCTTAATAACTTTTCTTCATTTACCACAAAAATAAATTTGCAGCGAATAAACCTATAGAGTACAGTAAGGATAGACGCCTAGGTCGGATAGTTGCCTCGGTACTACCATAGATGGCACAAGAACTAGATGTCGCATGGCATACTAGAGCAGAGTATACAGTTTGTGAAATAGATAGTGCATTCTGGAATTGACTATAACATGTTTTAGAACGTGTCGAAAGCAAATGTTTTTATAATAGCAGTTTTGTATACATTTGATCAACTTCCTCAACACTTCAGATACGAAAAATTATGAATCACTCGACGTATACATCATTTCAAATGTTGTGGTCCATTCCGGAATGGACCACCCAGCCATATAAATTTTGTAAACTTTTTTGGTACTGCATGCGACATCTAGTTGTTGTGCCATCTATGGTACTACTCACAAGGTATATAGAAGAATACAAGATATTCTTACTAAATTTGCAGCTGATATAGAAAAATATATAGAAAAAATAAGGAAATGTTTAATATCTTAATAAATTTGGCAACAAATTACTGAAATTGTGTATAAATTGAAAGTTTTGAATATTTTAGATGTTTTTTTATAAAGCTTTTACCAAAATTAAGTTCAATAAGGTAAATAGTTGTACTTTCACGTTCAAGTGAAAATGTAAACAGAAATAGTTTTTTGATGCTATAAATGTATTAACATAATAATGATTTTATAGCAGTAAAATATTTAATTAATACATACATCTTTTTGTTTTTTTCTCTTTTTTACTGCATGCAAATTAGTTTTCATGTTATAAAGCAAAATTCAGTACGAATCATCACAACCTACATGTGTGAGATAATTTCACTTAACAAGAGCTAGCTTGTGGCATAAGACCTATCATAAACTAGTCATCGTCAGGTATTTGGATATAAGGCGAATGCATTCAGTATATTCAGTGTATTAGAAGACAATCTGAATGTTGAACATTTTCATACCTGTGAATTTGATTTAAAAATGGGTTTACATAACTAATTCACATGCAAATACCTGACGTTGACTAGTTTATGAACGTTCTTATGGCACAAGGTAGCATCCTGGTAAGTGAAATCATTATGACTATTCGTACTGAATTTTACTTTATAGCATGAAAACTAATTTAAATGCAGTAAAAAAGAAAAAAAAAACTAAAATATTAATTATGTATTAATTAAATATTTTACTGTTATAAAATCATTATTATGTTAATAAATTTATAGCATAAAAAAACTATTTCTGTTTCTGTTTACATTTTCACTTGAACTTGAAAGTACAACTTTTTACCTTATTGAACTAATTATGATAAAGAAAACATCTAAAATATTCAAAACTTTCATTTTATACAAAATTCCAGTAATTTATTGCCAAATTTATTAAGATATCAAAGATGTTCCTATTTTTCTATATATGGAGTACATCTTAGACACAGACTGACGTCACCATAATTTTCTCTTCAGACAAAATATCGGAACGTGGTTTCTACCGGTAATACATTGTATTCTATATACCTTGTGTACCACTTACGGCGACCCGACGGTTGGTTACATACACAGAGACTCTCAACTAACTCAGTTAATAAGCGACAGCCACTGAAAATGTACGCGCTCCGAAATGTGATCGCCTAAAGATATTAATGCTGAAATTTCGATTTCCCTTAGGGCTTCTATCCGTTCATTCTAAGGCATCTAACCGACCCCAGCCGGGATAGATGCCCAAATTGAGACCTTTGTAATTCTTGTTCTGTTTCATTAACTATTGAGATTAGGGAAGTGAATTTTAAATATAATAAAGATCAAAGATAACGGTATTGTATGGACATATAAGGTGCTTTCGGCAAGCACATTCTCAGTGAGACAAGTGAGATATTCTCAGTTGGCTCACTGAGACTGCACTTTCGGTGAACTGTCTTAGTTCCATATTGAGCTACAAAAATCGAACGTAACCATTGAGCAACTGAGACAAGTGAAACTGGATTTTCTTGTCTCAGTTGACTCAGTTTCGTTATTTTGCGATTTTAATTACTAATTAAAGTTTAGTGAGCTATTTGAATAAACTAACAATACTTTCCTCAATTTATTACTATCCATTTATGTGGTCAAAATTATTTAAATGTCCAAATTGGAAAATCAGCTGATTGGTTTGAACTGAGACAACTGAGACGGTTGCTCAAAGCTTTGTCTCAGTTGTCTCACTGAGACAGTGCTTGCCGAAAGCCCCGATAATTGTTTAGATATAAAATTATATAACGAATTGGGAAGTAGATACTGAAAACGTCGAAGCTACTTCCAAGAGTTTATATTTACCTTCACTTACTTTTAATATTTATTTCATTAAAATTGTTTGCAGTTAGTTTTTCCGAACACACTAGCGCCAAGGACTACTAACCTTTCTAGTGACATAAAATCTATTGTTATTGGGGTGGGTGCAAATATTTCTGATTCATTTGTGATTAACGATCCTTTTGCTGTCTCTTCAGGTGGAGAAAGAAAACTACTGGTATGAACAGCTTAATAAAGTACGTATAAATAATCGATTCAGATATTCACTAGTTACAAAGTTCATTGATTATACTCCACAGCAGCTCCTTATCTGTAGCAATTTTAAATTAAAAATGGCAATTATTTCATTCTCCACCAATTATTAGTGATTCTACAGGCATGGATTCGTGCTCAACTGGAGTATGAAGCTCATTAGTCAAAGCATTCTGGATGAATAAAGTTTATTCACTAGAGAGCCATTGAGCTGCTGCAATATGTATGATATTTCCTAAAAACTGCAGGACCAATTACAGAATGTATTAAAAAGCGTATGATTTTTCCCTTACATGTTCCATTTAAGGAAATTCTTGATTTAATACATATATTAGTGGGAGTAAGAAAAATATTTGAGTCAGTTCATTGAGATCTTAATTAACTGATACACCGATATAGAAGTAATAGTAGGTTAGAATACATTACTAATTTTATACAATTTTTGGGTGCTCTCATCAAGCTCATATGCATCAGCTTCGTTTGGAGCAGCTCTTACCCTATATGCGTGTAAAACGAGCTTACATAACGGCATTTTGTAGTCATGCATATATAAAATAATAAATGTTGAATTAATTAACAGAACTTGAAGTGATTTTAGAATCAGATTGAAAGGGAACAAAATCCGCATTGTTTGTGCTATGTATATTAAAGTAATTGCGATGAAAATAACAGAGGAGTTAGCAGAGTAAGTGAATAAATATGGTCTACGTGGTTGTAGTATTTAATTGAAAATTATTGTTTCCTATTAATTACATTGGTGGGAGATAATTAAGGCGATTGGCGAGCTTCGTTGAATTTATAATTTGCGGTATAAACTTATTGAAGGAAAAAATTGAATAGCAGGTGGTTGTATAGTATGTAACCATTTTTTTCGATTAACTTATTCATGTGGGGTTGAGTTGCTATGACACATGCATTCCGGACTAGGATAGGTGCAGTAAGACATAATTAAAAATGGACACTTCGTTTAAATAAAAGAAGTTATCAAATTTAATTTTCCGGAACTCTGTATGGATTTTTTTTCTAATTATCTCATGTTACTTCGATTTTCGTAACAGATACAAGGTATGAATTGTATGTATATGTAGATCTCTGGAGCCTAGGTTTTCAGTGGAGAGAAATTCATATTGAAAAATTAATATTACTTTCCATCCAAAACTATTAGTTTCCATTTAATCGAATATATCACAGACATAAGTTTTCGACAGAGTTCTTAACAAATATATCAGAGTAGTGTAATAACTTCAAATATGTGACATTAAGTCTATATTAAAAAATTATATTGAAAAATGCACATGACGACAGTCTATTATTCCTTATAGCATTCAACAAACAACCAACAACCATAGTCAAACTGCCATTCTAAGTACACCTCTAATTAATAATTTTCAAAAAAAAAAATTTTTAGGTTTTTTGTCCTGCCATAATTTACATATGCACTAAATGATCTTTCAAAGTTTTGGAATTTCATATTGTAATATTCCTACATAGCTAAGGAAACTAGAGTCAAACCATTACATTTGCATATTGTCTAGAATATATCAAACGTTAGTTTATTAGATATTAGTATGAGACTAATAGTATGTACATACATACAAGAACACACATAGAGACTCAAGAGTTAATTAGCAGCTAGTCAATCAGTCAGCACATAACCGCCTTATTATGTTATTGGGAATAAATTATAAGTCTAATGAGCGAACGGCCTGTTTCATTATTCATTCCATATAAATTTTAATTTTGCCGGATTCGGCATCTAACATATAATTTAGAATTTCGTAATTTTGGCTCGTACTACTTACACCAGTAAAAGGGGAAAGCTGAAACGTCCTCTTTGAGAAAATAATATAATGTTTTATAATAATTGCAAATATTATGAAAAACTTCACCATTTTATTCTATATATTACGAAGAAAGTAAAAAACTTTAAGCATAGACAAGCTAATAACATACAAAGGCTGAGCAAGTAGTACTAAAGCTTGCAACGCTTCGCTTGAATATAAGATCAACAATGCCTCAACGATTCCTCGTCGATGCCGCGACTTGCTGATCTAACCAAAGGTTAAGACAGCAATGCCTCGCTCCAATATAAAATCAACGATGCCTCGATCTGATGTAGGGAGCCCTAAATTTTTATACCCTTGTTGAAATCATAGGGTAGGTATACTAAGTGTGTCATAACTGGAGAGCACGTTTATTTAGAGTAATGAAATTTTGTATACGGGCTTTAAAAAAAAAGTAAATATTAGTTCGAAAATGGGATAAATCGACTAACCCATTCTTGATGTTGCCATAAAAAAGTTAGATTTTTAACGTATACTGTAAAAACCATCAGTCCTAGACATTTTTATTGTGCTGAAAAGTTCTTCACAATATGAAGTCTTATGAAATTGGTTATAATAATTTTTACTGTCCGACGAGCCGTTCAAGAAATAGATGCGAAAAAACCACTTCAAAAATCAAGCTTGCACATGTGGGTACCATACGAAATTACATACGACAATATTTCGAAAAAGTTGTGAATAACTCTACGCTCCGTAATTTCCCTTTGTCTACTATAATATGCATAGCTTATGTCCTATTTGAATATTTAGTTTATTTTTATTTGAAATTTACGAATGTTGGAAAATACACAGAACACATCATCAACATAACTATGCCAAACTTAAGATGTTATTAACTAAATCTTAGTTTTTATTGAAAATGCTCTGTTCTATGAAATCCATATAGAAGTCAGCCAAAATTGGCGATAGAGAAACACAAATGGCTGAGCCTTTTGTTCGAGGATAGACCTTGCAATTAAAGAAAAAGAGGTTTTGGTTTAAACACATATTCGGAGATTCTATAAGCTGACACGCTTTTCATTATTTAATTTTTTTTTCGAATTCGACTGTACAAAATTATTTTTTTTAATATTTTTTACTGGGATCGAAGGGGTACATACATTAAATTACACAAGCTTAGAATTAGATGGTAAAGCATTATAATTCATGACGGTGCGTTGAATGCAGGAGAAACTGGTCTTACTGGAGCTCCACTTTTATGTAACATAAGTAAGCCGTACAATATCGGGATTGATAGATTACTAACCTTAAGTTAATATCTATCAAATTTCGTTTTTCTTAGCTCCTTTAATTTCTATCAGGCTTATTTTTGATAAATTATCATCCATTTTTTCTAGATACAAATTCTTATCAAAAATGACAATTTAATTATCCTTATCGATTTTCGTTACAATTAAATAATTATCATTGATCTTCTTCGTTAAATCGCGCAAAACTAGTTTTTCATTAGATCTGATCTGTTGAGTCGAACTATTTTCATTTATTAACCTAGCCGACTCTACTTTGCCTTCTGAATCTTCATCCAAAAGAGTAGCATCTACATGAATAGCTAAGCCTATGAAACTTTATTTTTTCGCCTAAATATGGGCCATAACCTAGGTCTCTGTCAAGTGATTTTTTTTTCTGTTAATGAAAAATCTATGTGTTAAATCATAAATTTATTTTTCCAAAGTTTTCATAATAGCAAATAATTACGCAATAATATATTCCCACAGAATATGTATACTCCAATTACGTCTTCAGACGAAAACCGAAATTATTGTACGCAAGAAATTTTTTCTTGTGGCTTTAGTAGTTAATTTTCTGTTTGTATTTTTGTATACATTATTCAATTTTTATATCCTAGATGAAATCTAAAGGATATACTAAGTTTGTCATTCCGTTTGTAATACCTCAAAATAATGATGGTTGAGCAAAATGGATTGGACACCCACGCATAATATAAAAAGTTATTTTGATTTTTGCATGTTCGTCCGTCTGTCCGTCCGTCTGTCCGCACGATAACTCGAGAACGCGTTTACTTAGAAAGCTGAAATTTTGTAAACGGACTTTAACAAAAAAAAGTAAAATTAAGTTCGAAAATGAGACAAATCGGGCAACTACTTCGTGGGGTTGCCATACAAAAATTTCAGTATTGAACCCTGCCTGAGAACGAATAGACATAGGGAGCTGCAATTTGATACATCCGTTTTCTTATAGTAATAACAAATAAAAGCTCAAAAACGGACCAAATCGTGTAACCCCTTCTTGGTGTTGCCATATAAAAATTTAGGTTTTTTACGTATACTGTGAAAATGATCAGTCCTAGACATTTTTATTGTACTGAAAACTTTTTCAAAATATGAAATCCTATAAAATTGGTTACAATCATTTTTTTCTGTCCAACGAACCATTCTAGAAATATATGCGAAAAACCACTTCAAAAAATAAACGTGCACAGATGGGTGACCATACGAAATTTCATACGCTCATTCATTTAGGTTATCATATGAATTGGTCTTAGACCAATTCTGGCTTTTTTACTTGTTTTAATAAAAAATTCAGTCTGTGATTTTTACTAGTTCAAGAAGAAACGTGCTTAAATTATTTCTCATCGACTAACACTCGTTTGTTGGTTAAGTACAAGCAAGCTCGTGATAAAGGTAAAGTTCGTTGATCACAAATAATTTTGGGTCTCAATAATTAGTTGGTTGGCTTAGTGCCTACAAGCAAACTTTAGTGTAGAGGTTAAGTACCTATTCACATTATATTTAAGAACCAGCGGTCAAATAAAGGAACTGAGTCGCAATATATACACTATGGGAGAAGAATTAATAACCCTTGGATGTAATATATTATTGTATGTATATGTTAGAGTAAAGTTGCCTTGTTGAGTTTGTGTAGGCTAGTACACTTATTGTTCTGTCGCACGAAGTGAGTTCCATACAAGATATTGGTCTATTCATGACCTTCTCTCCATACGGTATCAAATTCTGCTGCATGTGGACGAAAAGCAAGAAGATGGAAAAGAAGTTCGCGTCGTATAAATTCTGTGGAACGAAAACAAGTGTTTTTATTTAAAAAATGTGTAATATTATTAATAAGTTCCATCAAGTGCCAAGTAAAACATCAATTATTTTGATAAAAAAAATATGTTCAAATTTGTCTACACATAAGTTAATTCCCTTCTGCAGAGTTCAAATTTATTTGCTAATATTCCGAATGCACTCTCCACTACTTTTCTCGCTGGATTAAGTCTATAATTAAAAATTATTTTTCAACCCTAGATGGCAGTGCTACAGAATTCAAAATCCTTCCCGTTAATCGGAAAACGGAATCATATATCATTCTGATGAACTACTATAAAGCCCAGTATCGTTAATTCGTCCATTACATCCAACGTGAATAGTATACATAAAATTATATTTGGCATCAACTAACGCCAACAGAATAATGCTGTTGAATCCCTTGTAATTAAAATAGAATGACCTATCTTTCTTCATGCTTTAAATCCGACATGCTTTCCGTCTAAAAAGTTATTATATCACAAGCTTTAACCATTAATAAAATATTGTAAAATACCAAGTGAACCTTGACCGAATTGGTAGAAAATTGGTTGCGAATCATTTTTCGGACGTCCAAATGTCATATAACCATTTTTGCCATGGACATCGCTTTTAATTTAATTTTTATAATTTCCAAATCTAACGTTTTATCACCGAACTTAAAATTTTTTAATTAATAAAGAAACACAAAACCAACAAATTTTCTATAAAGCAATTTATTTGGAAATTTAAAAAATTTAAGTTTTGTACTTGTAGATACTCGTCTTTCACTCAACGATTAAATTATTCTAACAGTTCTCTCAGCTCAGTTGGTATTGTATGAGTCACAGAGGTACAAGTTTCCACAAAACCTAAAGTTCTCAACGATTTTCAATTTTTTCTTTGTTTTTCCAAATATAAATATATTTCCATTCCTAGTAAAAAGTGTACATGGCTGGTTACAATTATGGGAACACCGATTATGTCATCTCTCGTAAAATTGCACAACCTTTCATTCTTTAACCATTCAAATGAAAATCATATTTACCTGATAATATTTGCTTTTGGGAAAATGTTTATGCCGCCGCTATTTACTGTCAAATACTTCACTTCAAGAATATATTGATAGTATCAACTGAAACTGAATATTTTAACTAGCGGTAAAACAAAGTTATAAGAATAAACTGAAATTTAAACCGTTTGGAAACATTAAAATCTTCGAAACCCTCCCGACAGAAATGAAACACAAACAGCTTCCTTCAGTAAGAAGAGAAACTTGCAAGGAAAGTCCTTTCAGGACCAAGACACTTCAGAATTGTTTGTTAATTTATTTCTCATCAGACAAGTACTCATTAATATATGTAGCAGAGTAAGTGTTTGTCGCTTGTTTGTGTTGAGACTTGCTCCTCTGGAAGGAACTTAGATGTGTTGAACTAAAAATTTTAGAGAGGATTAGTAAGGTGGTCATCAAATAATTTGAAAGTTCGTCTTTCAAACACAGGCAGATTTTCCTGAAACTATACAGACGGAACTCTGTAAAGTTTTCCGGAAGGTGGCAGACGGTAAATACGTTGGAAATTCCTTTTCACCCGACTGTCGACCAAAACACAATCTGTTGGATGTGTTCTGACCAATTCTACGAGTATGTTTTTGGATTTTTTCTTTAGTTTTTTATACCATTTATCTGTGATATCTTAGATTTACAAGATAACTTGCAAAACTATTGGAGGAAACCCCCCCCCCCCCAATAATGCGAGAAGAATGTGCATCCAACTAGGTACGTACCTAATACATACCTAATATACAAGCCTGAGGCAAGGGAATTCATATCTACTTTGCACTAGAATTTCACTTATTCAATCTGAATTGATCGTCCATCTCTTCTTGGTGACAGTTCATTACCACCGAAGTGGGAAACTAATGGAGAAAATCCTCGTTCCAACTCCTGACTTCCGAATGATTTATGTTCTCGAGAATGCACTTTTCTTTCTTGAATTTAAATTATACCCAAAATCTGGAAAGATCCTCAAGATTTGCCCGTCGGGTGAGAAAACATTGTAAATGCGAGGTGACATTTGTCCTCGTAATTTTAAGCTTGAGACAGAACTGCAGAAGTTGATGGATTAAGGACTTATTAGATAGCTTTTTTCTCACACATGCATTATGGGTGCGAGTGTTACATAAATGCAGATATTCGATTTCGATTTTATTCAAGGATTTATATATTTAAGGGATGAGAAGAATATCATTTTGTAATTTTTCATTTGATGATCGTATGTATGTGCATATGAATAGCTGAATTATGTAATGTGTCTATTGAGCGAATTTTCATAGGTACAGTTTGTTACAGTATCATTTCATTACAACTGAATTGAATACCGAAAGCAAATTATTAATTTGCCATAAATGACTAACTAAGCAATATTTCCCTACTATTCATGTTGCGGCCCAAAGTGTCGCTCTTAATTGATTTATCCTATAAATTTATAGTACATAGCATTTCTACTCTCAGTTACATGAAAGTCTTTCATAGATTCCATCATTTGGCTACTATTTACACTCACTTCAATTTCAGTGATTTTAGAAAAGTTACTCCTTCCCTGTTTCATTAGGGGAAAGAATGTCTTTTAAACAGATGGGTCGCTTTTAAATATCAGGTCCTATCTTCTAAAAGTCGCCTATTTAATTACGAAGTCTGTAAGGAGTTTCAAAATTAGTTTCTTGGAATTAAAAAATTCCTCCGGAGCTTTTTGTCAATATTTTCGCAGTCCGCTGATTTTCTCTGTGAGGTGTCCTTTACTTAGGTCGCATAGATGCTCGAGCTTAATGAGAAGAAATTATACATAATATGGATAATATTTAATCCTATCTCAAACTGTTCGCGGAACGGAAAATTTTAGTTAAACTCAAACTAGTATTTAGTGTTGTATAATTGTAATTGACAAAAAAAAGGGCTACTGCTGTTCGTATATAAAAGTGAATTTTTTGCTCCAGGAAACCTGAGTTTAGATAAGTAAAACTCAAATGATAGCTGTGACAACGGTAAGATTAATTTCCAAAGAAATGATTAAATTAAATTAATTAAATCTTGGTTAAAGGCTTGAATTCGGATTTGATTTGTCTCGAAGATATTTTCGAAGTAAAAATGGGGATTATAGTTTGGAATTCTGAAAAGTACATACTAGCTGTGTTCTTTTGTGTCCACAGAACAAGGCAGAGCAAAATATGTACAAAGGAACACCTCATATATTTTCATAGAAGATTAATAAATGAAACGTACAGTACAAATAGTTCGCTTCAATCGACAGAACAATTTGTTCTCTCCAGTATATGGGAGTTCTAGAACAAGGTACGCAAAAGAACACACCTACTAAAATTTATAAATGAATATCGGTTACCAGACAATTTGTGAAAAATAAAAATTATGGGCTAGTATGAAAAATTAATCGAGGCGAGAATTAGCGAAAATAATTAAAGCAGAAATAAAACCCGGCGAAGTGCCAGTCGGACTCCACACGAAGGGCTATGTACCTTCGTATAAGATTTAACACTATGCACTTTTAGATCGAGCAAAAAGAAAAGTTTATTGTATGGGGACCCCCTTTAATTTTTGTTTTCATTATTTGTTGTTATAGCAGCAGCAGCTATAGTATTACTTACTACTTGAAAATTTCATGTATCAACCTATTACGGTTCAAGAATACAGAGATTGTTAAGGTCGAACGAAAAATGCTGAACTAATCACGTTTTTTGTATGCCTCCCCCCCCCCCCCCTTTTTATTATATGTTGTTTTAGCGGAAACAGTAATACACACTCTGTCAAAATTCCAACTGTCTACCTATTACGGTTCATGAGATACAGCCCGCTGAGAGACAAACGGACGGACGGACAGCGAAGGCTTCATATTACGGTCCCGTTGGTACTCTTTGCGTACGGAACCCTACAAATTATTAAGAAAAATGAAAGTAGCCTAGAGCAGTGGGGCTTATTGGGACTATAGGTATAGTGTCTACTGAAAAGAAATCGCGCAGGACCAAAACCAGTGACGTCGTCTAATGTCGGAGACCAAGATCCACTTTGGGTCGCTGCAGCAGCAGAATAAGTAAGTAATATCAAGCACTTTGGTCAGACTTAAATAAAGCCGCATTGCTTAGGCTAGTAGATTTCCTCACGATGTATTTTTTATACTACCAAAACAAGTGATAACGAGTAGACGCCCACATACCTTGGTAAGCTCCTCAATTGTTACCCATAATGATTTTCAAGCTTTTTAAGTTTACATTGCGATTTCTATGAATAGTCGTTTTGAGGTCTCCGTCATATTGTGTTTCGGAAGGTTTCTTTAAGTTCTTCTTGGGAAACTCCAGTTAAACAAAACAAAAATGAAACCAAAATTAAAAAACGATGTATGCTTTTATATTTTTTGTCTTTTTATTTTGATGTTAATGGACAATGTTTCGGACCTAACGATTACAAATAGAAATTGTACTCTAAAATATAAAAAATCTATAAAGTCCAAAAATTAAAATTAAAAGTTAGACTCTTAAAGTTAGAAAAACTTTTTTTAGAAATAAATTTTTATAAGGAATAAAAATTTTAGAAGTAGAAGAAATTTTGTCCAATATAGACATTTCCGCAGTAGGTGCAATCTACTTTGCAGACTACATTAGATTTCCTGCTGCTCGGTGCACTATTTTTAAGGTTCGTGAAAATCAGTTTTTGTAATGTTTGGGTTGGTTTCATAACTACCCGGAGGTTGTCAAGATGGTGTCCCATGTTCCTTTTGATATATAGGGAGAGTGGCAAAAACCTAACTGAGTCCCCAATAAAGTGGTGTTCGGTAGCTGAGGTGTGAAATCACATTACTGGAAATTTGCGTTATTTGAAGGCGCAAGTAAAAGTTTGATTGACAATAATTTTTTCAAAGACATCGTACAATTTTGTACCTGTGAATGCAACTATTTTGCTTTTGATGGTAAATTGTATGCACAAAAAGTTGGTTTAGCAATGTGAAACCTACAGTCCGGTATATTTACCGATATATCCATGGACATGTTAATAAAATCCGTACTAAAAGATCTGTATACAAGACAGATCTTCATGCATAAATACATGGACGATATTATTGCTGCTATTCCTGAAAATGAAATTGATAACATCTTGACTAAATTCAATTCAATGCATAAAACATCAATTTCACATTTGAGTTGGAAGAAGGAAAAACTTTCCCTTACTTAAATAGTAAAGTTAGAGCATTGACCAATCTTATAAGATTACTCCTATTGTTAATATGTTTTGTGATTTTCATTGTTTTTTAGTTTATTGGTTCTTTATCGTTTTCATCATTATTATAATTGTTAGTTGCTTTTTGACTATTAATCTATATATCTATTTTTGATGTGCTTAGTATCTGCAATGTTTTTTGATTTATGTAAGTTCTCTGCAGTTTTGATCTTTATTACTCATACTTCTAGTTCTCTTTATAAAAAAATCCTGATAACAATTTTTTTCTAAAAGAAATCTAACTTTTAATTTTGAACTTTTTACTATACTTAAGATTTTTTATATTTTACAGTACAATTTATAAAATTTTAAAACATTTAAGATTTCTTGAAATTGTAATTGTAATTGTTCCATAGGGCCTGATGATGGTTTAAACCTAGGTCCGAAACGTTGACCATTTACATGAAAATAAAAAGACAAAAAACATAAAAGCATACATCGTTTTTTAATTTTTGTTTCATTTTTGTTTTGTTTAACCAGAGCTTCCCAAGAAGGATTCAAAGAAACCTTTCAAATAACACACTCGGAAAGAAATGACCAATTTCAAAATTGTGTTTAGAATGACGCCTCATAGCGTCATATTCTACACGTCAAACCCTTTCATTTGACAGCCATGTTAAGGGCGTTGTGAAAAGAAATTAAGTCCGCCAGCTCGTGGTCATTGGTTTTAGAATGACGTCATGGAAATCGACTGTTAGGTACGCAGCTCACTAGAGGCGCTACGTTTCAATACTGTATCCGAGATTTAAGTGGGTATCATACCGGAAGCCATGCGGGGCGGCGCGGTGTTTTAAGTTGCCGCTGTGTGATTGCTCTTGCAAATTTAAATCTATAAGTCACACTGGGAGCAGCACGGCGGCGCGGCGATTTTTGAATTTACACAATAACACAATTTTGTCACTGCCGTTGGCAGCAAAATTTCTTTTTCATTCGAAATAAGTCAGCACAATTCGTTAAATGAGGCTCTCGGCACTCATCATTTTTCTGTTTTTCTTCAAGCAGAACTACTAATAACAGAACATCTTCAACTGAACTAGAGTACATTTGGATAAAATCCGGCGCCCCCGGTTTGAACACTCTATTTTGCCGCGTGCAACCGCGCTCGGCTCAAACATCGACGTCGATCCATGTTTGGAAGGCAGTGGCGTTTGCGTGGCTTAGTCTCCTGACTTGTACGACTAGGATTTTTTCCTGGGGTGGCCCTAGTAACCAATCCCTAGGACGTTCAACAGATATTCTTAGGAAATTTTCCTGTCCAAAGAATCAGTTCCTTGGAATATTCCTAAGAATGTCAAAAGAATTTTATGGGATTGTCACGGGGCAAAAGTTATGCTGTCCGAGGAAAGTATGCCGTCATTATTCCAAGGAATTTCTTCAGAAATAATAACATCAAAATCTTTGGAAATTTAGGGGATACTCTGTGGAGGGTTTGTTCGGATATTCTGCAGAATTCTTCCACAGAAATTCTTCAGAAATCAGAATGTTCTCCTACCATAATAAATAAAAAGCATTTTAAATATATTATTGTTAGCAAAATAAAATTTATTTTTAAGAAATTCATTCCAACAAAACAAAAAAACAATTCAATTATAAATAGAGGTGGTTTTCCTCCAGTTTCTCTGTGAACGAATAAGTTACCTATTCGTCTTAAAAGTAATAAAATAACTAAATTTATATCTCACTTCATTGTTTACTTCTTTTCTTACGGAGTCTTTTAATCTACATAAGGTTTTGCGAAATATATTTTGCGCATCTATCCCTTGTGCTACATCAAATCTCTCTACGCAAAATTTATTAGTAAATAGAAAATGCTACAACATTAAATTATATATATTATATTAAATATAAGGCAATTTTTTTATTTATTTATTTATTTATTTCACTCACAAGACCGCAACACTAAACGCATGTGATTTCACGACACTATTCAGTTCCATAACAAAACCCTAAGCACTTTTGCCTAGAAATAATAAAACATTAGAATTGGATAACACCTGGATATAGGTACAGATTCATTCTGAAGAATACCCATAGCATGTCCAAATTTTTTAGTTTCACTGTTAATCCACACTTTTTCCAACAAATTAAAAGGAAAAAGTGGATAAAATAAAAAGAGCGGTAAATTTACCAAAAATTGTGTCCAGTAGTTGTCCACTGCTTTTCAATCAAAGAAAGAGTATGAAGATTTCAATTTCTGCTTTTTCTGTAGTATGTACAAATTTTCTCCATATGTATGTTTTCATATACGGAATTCTTGAGAAAAATAAGGGACAAACAAAAGAACAGTTTTAAATATTGTCAAAAATTGTCCACTGCTTTTCTAATTCTTATCTGATATAAAATTTCTATGGAAATTCGCTAGATTTTCCTAGGAATGGCAAAACAGAGTAAGGTAAAACTTCGGAACAAGTTGGAATTTTTATATTGGAATGCCGTCCAATATTTTTGTAGTATAGTTTGAAAAATGTGAGGACATCGGAATTGTGGTTACTAGTGGGGTCAGGCCCCACACTTTGGTACATAGGTTTTAACAAACATTTTATTTGCGAAGTATATCAGCTCATGAGTATTCCCAGCTTTTGACCGAAATTTTTTATGCATTGCTCTGAGCACTGACAAGAGGTTGATATAATGCCTAGAGCAATGAAATGCATAGATTAAAAAAACAATAAAATTTCTAAAGTTACAGAGAGTACAGACTACCGTGAGTTTATAAGTTACAGAACCCACAAACTCTGCACACAAAACATAAAATAATTCTCATAAAAAAATGTTTTTTTATAAGTGGCAGACATCGCGTCACTATTTTTGTAATATGTAGTCTTCATACGTGAATCCTTAACTCCGCTCTCAAGAAAGCAAAAGAAAATAGATCAACACTTTTAATCTACTGCATATGCAGGAAAGTGTGCACATTGGGGCGATTTTTATTAGAAAAGTTTTTTAGATATGGCAGTCTTTGTCTAGGATGCGATCTTAAGGTCAGAAAAACAACGAACAGTTTTCAATTGCTTACCATTATTTTCTTTTTAATTCTCGTTGAAAAGCATTGAACATCGCTTATTAGTTAGTATTTATCTAATTTCGTTAACTAGTAAGTCAGCATTCGGCGATCGGGCGATATATATTTTCGAGACCAACGGCGACGAGTATTTACGAAATAGTTTTAGTCGGACATTCAAATTATTGTGAAAATAGATTAGTACATAATGTAATTGGAGAATTCAATGAAAGCGCATTCTTTTCCTTAATCCGAATGAACCCAACCGACACTCATCTATTCCCTACAGTCCATTCCAAAGATCCGACGTGAATTATTTTTTTTTTTAATTATTGGAAGTGATGTTTATTTGAATGATAAAATGAAATTTGCACGGTTTTAAAAGAAAAATAAAAGAAAATGGTGTCGTTTAATTAACAGAGACCTTTGTTATCCACATCCACTTCTTTGCTTCTCTGACGTATTATGGAAAATAAATCAGAATCCTCAAGTTCCACACACAAAACTGATATGATAGTGACGCCCTGCCTAAAGCCCAGTATTTATTTCACGTACCAGTACTAGGACCATACTTCACATCTTTTAATTACAAATACAAGTTCCGGTGCTGATACTTAAAAATTTCGACTACAAGTTTAGGTACTGGTACTTACAAGTTTAGGTACTGGTACTTACAAAGCAGAAATTTTGAAAAATTTATAGCCAGTTAAATAACTGGATGAGGTCTCCATTTACGAAATATCATATAATATTGTATGAGCTTTTGCTGTACAGTATTTGTGTTTGCCTTTAGCAAAGCAAATGCCACATCAGATAATGATTGCCTTTGTGTAACATTTACAAGACCTGCAAATGAAAATCAACGCTCCACATGTGCGGAGGAAGAGAGCAGATTGTAGCACTTGATTGCCAACCTTCTCAAAAATTCAGCATGCCAATTTCTCTCCTAAATTCACAATTACTCATTTTCATTCTATTTTACTGAACGCGGTAGGATTTCTTAAGACACTGTCGAGATGCAGATAACCTTTATTATTAGAAGGCGTATTTAAGTAATTTACAACAGCAGAAGTACCTCCTGTTATGGCGGTATTTGTGGTAAGTGCGTTAAGTACGAGTATATCGGGACTTGTACTTGAATGTTTTTTAAGTACCAGTACCGGGACTTGTACTTGTACTTAAAAAATATAATGTACTTAAGTACGTTACAGGTCTGAAGTTAGATACACATTTTAGATTAATTATTTACGTTTTTATTAAGTATTAATACAGAGATATTTAAAGTCTGTAGACGTTTTTATTTCTGCAAACTTATTTAGCACGTGTTGCGCTGTTAATTTGTTTTTAAATATTTCATTTTCAATGTTTATGAGTGCCATGTTCGAAAACCTCTCCTGAAGGAGTTGCTCTTAACCAAGTTTTAACTCGATGGAAAAGCTCCGTTCAAACTGTCAAAATAGTTCTGCATGATTTATCCTATGGATCACTCCTTTGTCAAAATTCAGTGGAATCAGAGCGAACTTAGAATAGTTATTAAGAATTTTAAAAAGATTTTAATAAGATTTCTAGAAGAAAAAAACTGGTTAAAGCCCCTACCTAGTTACGCCAATGCGTAATGCTGGGCAAGATGGGCAACTAAGAATGATGTGATGAATTTTGTCGGTCGTTGAAGTGCTCTAATTATGTTCTAAGAAAATTAAGTTCAATGCGTATTTATTATAGAGGAGAATCCGTGACTATTTTTTTGGAATAAGTTATAGATGCAATGTATGTATGTATGAATAGTATGATTTTCCTCCTGTTGTTTTTGCACATACTTACATTCTGATTTCTCTTTCTATTTTTTTTTAATAGGTTATTAGTTATGTATTCCGTTTTGGAAAATATAGGTAAACTAGAAACATTTCGTGGAATTGAAAACTAATTGGATACACCGTGATTAAAAAGATTAATACTATCTCCAAAACGACACGGCGAACACATCTGCAATTTTTAATACTTAGAACTTCAAAGTAGTAAATAATAGAATTTAAAAAAATGCCATTATTAACAAAAACTAAATTGTCGTTCGGTGTTGCTGTACTTTTTATGAAAAATAAAGGGTACTTATTTAACTTGATTTGACATATGGATCAAAAAATAGGTTGCTCCATGCAGATATCATTTTTTTAAAATGACGTTTCATTGTAAAATCACGAAATTTCGAACCCTGCTACCGGGGCTGGATGAGGCGTTGAAAGTTTCTTAGAAATACGAGCTGGTCGAGTACAAAATCTGCCCAAAGTGATCCTTTTCATATGGAAAGGTTGCATGTGCATATGCACCTTATTTACGTAAATGTATACTTTCTTAACAAATGCTTTTTCAATTGAAAAGATCTCAAAACACTAAGGAAATTAAAATCCATAAAATAATGCTAGGCAAAAATACGTGAGAGATTCCCTTCTAAGAAAGCATACATTCAATGTTCCCAAAAAACGCTATATCAATGCATTGTCGCCTGTCCGTCTTGTCCACTGATCTTATTCTATGCAAAGTAAGACAAATTTCTCTTATTTTTCGAGCACAGAATCCTGCCTAGCTATCAGTGCATGCAGATGTGCCGTGTAGATTCTCTCCACATATAGATACGAATATATCCGCCCGGTAAATCGCTGTCTCAAAGGCACTATATTTGTCCAACAGTCTATAAGACTCATTCCACTGGTAGTCTCTGGAGTACACTCCAGACCCTGTGCCCTCACTTGTCTTGTAAAAGAAATATCGAATGCTACCACTATCTACTCTTCATCGCAATCATTCCTGGTGGGCATGATTGCATTTATACCCCCACTGAAAAGTCGTGAAATGTATTGATACACTGATTCTTCCCTGCAGTCACTGCAGGCTATCTTCTGGATATATTGGAATACCCAAAGCTTCTCTCCATCCTCTAAGCCTGACAGCGCTAATTGTCGCTACACTCCTGCAGTAGAGATCTAGGGGAAATAAATCCAGCGTGATCTCTAGTTCCGCCGCGGGCATGGTGCGCAGACATTCAGTTATTCCCAGGCAAGCGGCTCTCTGGGTTTTGTACAGCACATCCTGATTACATTTCCTCGTCCGTGTCATCCACCAGTCCGTGGAGCCGTAGTAGAGGATCGGCCGAACTATGCCTGTATACATCCAGCGGACCAACCGCAGTTGCAACTGTAGAAGGCCTCACTGACCTTCTTAACATGTTCCTCTAAATTGACATTCCAGCTCAGCTTAGACTCCCAGATGCTTTGTTTCGCTGGAGAGGGTAAGATTTTCTCCGCTCAGAATTGAAAATCTGAGACTTTGCTCCTGTCTTTTTCTTGTAAAAATCACTAGCTTTTGCTTGGAAGGGGTTTACCCTTAATCCACTATTATTGGCCTAGTTATCCATCTTATGATTATATAAATTTGGCAACTGAATCTTTCCTATTATATTTTCTTCATATTCAAGTTTTTTGTTGGATTGGCTCCACCATCAACAATTTTATTTGGCATCATTTTTCAATCGTAGTCCCATAAAATTTTCTTTTAGCATTTATTTACGATTTAGCAAATCGTCCTGTTTGTGAATCACCTTTTACCTGGAACACCATTAAGATGACCTTCTCCCTCTTATACAAAATTTTGTTCCTTTCTCTCGAGCCCCGTTCATATTATAAAATGTCTCTTCACCAGCTACTCTATTATGGCCAGTTATGATGATTAAAACTAAAACGATGCTTAACTAAAAAGCAGACTCGATTCCCAGTACCTACTGGCCCTTTTTTCGTGTCGTTAAAATACCGTCAAGTTGAAGTTTATTAATTCATTCCTTCCTTTTTGATTTAAGAGTAATTTTGAAAAAGGAAAAAACATGATACTTAGGCGCAATTTTCAAATTATTTTTCATTGATTCTCACTCTAAGCTTTCAATTTTGTACAATGATTATCTGGTTGTTTTCCTTGTTAAATCCAAATTAATATATTTTTTTTTTGCATTCTTCTCAAATATTTATTGAAACCATTTGAAAATATTTCTAAGGCCGTAGTAACGCAGAAAATCATCTTATAAATTTGTTGTGGAAATTTTCCAGCGAAAAGATACAAAAATAACAGACGTAGATACATAGGACTTTCACTTAAGGGAGGGCTATTTTCACAAAATTCCTCGCAACAGAAGAGGGATCTTTTCAATTTGTGCTCACATTACAGTTCGTCTGATGAAATCAACCAAATTGATTTCCATCGAAGTGTTCGAAAATGTGTTTGGGTTGACCGAGCGTGAACAAAATTATCATTTTAAATATAATTTTGTGTCACTGTAAAACAAATGCCCTCTGGGGATAGCACATTATTAGAGGGCATTTATGTTTATCTGATTATAATATTCCACATTATATTATATCTTCAGAATTGATTATATAATGGTACTCAAATTAGAACATCAAACAGAATATTAAAATAGGTGGAGTGCGAAAGGAATAATTTAATAAATAGTGTGTAACAGGATTGAAACATAATGAAGACTTGAATTAGAACAGGAATCCACGACCCTCATCTTTCACGGCGAGTGCACTTATCTGTAATTATCCCACCGATTGATATGTATGTATGTACACATCGACGCATGTAAAAAATATGAATGAAACCACCTATAGGTTATCGGTTTTATTAAATGGCGGAGGAGAACAAGAGATTTGACATCCACGCATAATATTAAAAGTTATTTTGATATTTGCATGTTCATCTGTCCGTCCGTGGGTCTATCTGTTCTCTTGACAATAACTCTAACGCGTTTACTTAGAAAGCTGAAATTTGGCACACGGCCTTTTTTGTTAAAAAAATATTTAATTTTCCTTTCGGAAATGGGTCTTTAGAAGGTTTCGTAGGGTTGCCATATAAACATTTCGAAATAATCGTGAAAAACTACATAAACAATAAAACGAGCATACGAAATTACATGCGGGCATTTATTAATTTATTTAGCAGGTGATACAATCAAAATATACCGAAATACTATTTTTCGTTTTCTTTGCTTTATTATTTGTTTCTTTTACTGACCAATGGTGTCAAGCCATTGGCAACACATTATGTCACACTTTTCAAATGGAGTTACATACGTATGATTCATCCGAATGGTTAATCTGAATGATTGTTATGGTCGCGTGTAAACGTGACCTTGAAATTCTGGCCCATCTGTAGGCCTCCTTCTAACTACCCCACAGACTTTTATGTATCAAGGGGAAGACAACGTTGAAGCAAAAAATAGGAAAGATCGGAAAGGAAGAAGGAAAAAAATGAATTGTGACATGGTGATGGTGACAGGTTTTGCGAGAGAATTGATTTGCAAAAAAGTCCGAGAATTAGAATCGCCTAAATGAGTTTGGACAAAGGAAAATTTAAAACAATCGAACCTCTTTAATTTAATTAAGTTGTCGAAACGTGAAGAAAACCCCAATAAAAGTAAAACGAACAAAAAGACAACTACATTTAACCAGTATTTAGAGGAAAATTTTAAGAAACCCGGCCAACCTACCTACACGAAACTTTTAGGAAACTGAATCCCCAAAATCACACCATAACGCACAGACGCTATACACCTACATTGGAAAATAAGGGGGAAACCCCAACTCGTTAAAGAAAGAAAAACGGGATAAATTTGAATGCATTTTAAGTGACAATTTTTGCTATGGAAAAAGAAAAATTTAATAATAATTCAGATGCGTCACATAATCCTCAATACGCCGCCGTAAATAGGTCATCGGCATAGACGTGAAGCTGATATCACGGATAATCGCCCTTCAAACATTGCGGTTCAAAATCGAAATGAATTCGAAATAAATCAATTCGACTAGGTGAAGCTAAGCTTTGAAATGGAATTCGCTTGCGACGTGCTTGCGAATTGCAGGAGAAAAAAACGGAACACGATGAGTCTGTTCAGAGCAACAGGCTATAGTGACTTCGAAAGCGTTTTGAAGTAACTCTGTGAATTTGACAATAGCGTAAAAAGCAACTTGGCTGCTCTGAACAGAAAAAGCAAAAAAAGCGAATACACGATCAGAAAACAAGCTCGGGTTTTGTTTGCCGGTAAGTTAGGACATCAATAAATTAAAACTATATATTAAACAGCAATGAATTAATTTTCTTCTTTGCTTCCATTTTAGTTTTATTTACTTATTTCTAATGATGGGCAAATATATTTGTTTAGTGGAATGTCATCAGGTAATTAATACATATAATAAATAAATTCTTTTCAGTATTCTTATGTCAAATATTTCATAGGAAGAGTCCAAATTGTTGGAGAGGTAATAGAGAAAACCACGGGAACAGAGGCTGTTGTTCAGAGGTCAGAAGGAACATTGACAACAGATGCCAATTATGTCACAGAAACTGAAAGTAACTCATTGTAAATAAAACAATTGAAATCCATCACTTACATTATAATTTTCTTTACACAAGTGAAGATGGACCACAGCAGAATTAAGAAAGCTTATTGATACATACAAACAGTATCATCACGACGTAATGAGCTTATCTATAAAACACGACGAAGTCTAGGATAACATTTCTAAGAATTTAGAAGGAACAAATATTTTTATCTCAGCTAATAAGTGCAAATTCAAGTTCAAATACTTAAAACGTCAGTATACTGCCACCAGAGATCATAACAAGAAAACTAGCGCTGCACCAAAAACCTGTCGAATTGACGAAATATTTGGAACTGACCATTTTGCTGAGCCTATTGCAGTAGCTAGTTCGATAGAGGGATGCTCTACTATTCTCTCGGTAGCAGAAGATTCCGATATTACCGAAAATTCTGAATCAAATGAAGAAGTGAGGGTACTTAAAAGGCGGCGAGAAACCACAACAGAAGTCCTTCTAAAGGAGATGAAAAATATGAGAAGAGACAGAAAAGAAAAAGAAGAAAAGCGAATATCTTTATTCAGTGAAAGTATTGATATCCAAAAGAGACTTATTGAAGCTGTCGAACGTGAAAACGACATCCACAAAGAGATGATGGAGAAGTTGCTGATAAGGCGGTAAAAAAGCAATTATAAGCTGTGCAATTAATCTGTAATTTAAAAATAAAATACTGAAATCGTTGTATTGTATAATAAAATTTTATTTTGAATTTAAAGAGTTGTTAACAATTAAATTAATTAATTAAATTCTAATCAATTCTTCCATGCGTCATATCCCAAAGTTCATTTGTCATTTCATCGCGTACTCTATGACCTTCTGCAGTTCGCTCGTAGTTCTGATGATTGTACTCCGTAGAGCTCCTCGCAGCATGTTCCAAGCCTTCACGCTTATATAGTCAGATAATGTATCTTCAGCTAACTCCAAACAAATGTTGTGAAGCACACAGCCGGCTAAAATTTTACCAGGAATTTTCTGAAAATCTTTCATTTCAAGGCGGCGAAAACGTCGAAATCTTCCAAAAAACAGTGCAACTGCCCTTTCAATGACAGAACGCATAGAAGCATGAATCGTATTAAAATATTTCTGGCGTTCATTTCGCAATCCTGTTGACTTATATGGTGGAATACATATCGGGAGAAGTGGATAAGCTTTGTCAGCCAAAATTTTCCAATTATTTCCAAAATATTTGTATCACGAACAGAGCTAGGATACCCAGCAAAGCAATTAATGAATTTCATTTCACTATCAGATATTGCTTGTAACGTAATTGATGTGAATTTCTTCCTATTTATGTACGCATATTGCTGTTCTTTTGGAGCTGATATTGGGCAATACGTGCCATCTATTGCTCCAATTACATTTTTTTATCCATGTGCCTCTGTTGAATCGGTCTGCAATGGATTTTGCTTCAAGTTCGTTTGGCTATTTAATTACAGTTGGAGCAAGCTTGTTTAAAACAGCAATAATTCGGGTAAATACCCAACTCAAAGTTGATTTTGCCATGTCAAATCTACTACCGACTGATCTGAAAAATTAAAATGCATATTGTGCACACATTTCTTTTAATTTTATTATTATTAAATGCTTCTTGATTCGCTAAAGTCCATATAACAGACAAACGCTGCTTGTCGATATATACAGGATTTGGGTACATTTCCCTATAAGCCGTGGTGACTAATTCCAGCAAAACTTCATACGCTTCTATATTCATTCTAAAATTCTGTTGAAACTCAGAAGCCGTCTATGTAGTACTTAGATCTGTTCATCGGAATGTCCTTAATTCTACTCTCTAAGCATAATATTATTTCTTCCATTTCTTCATCTCCATCGGAATCCTCATAAAAGCACTGTCATAAAAAGAAAATAAATTTTTAAAACAGTAGCTCCGGCAATATTTAAACGATTTTTAAATTCCTCATTTCTGCTAAACAACAATGAAATAATTTTCTTCTTTTCATCCATTTTAGTTATGTTTACTTCCAATTTTAAATGTTCTTTGACATTTCACACATTCAAACACGAAAGTGACTATTTTGATAGCAGTTCTGAGTGCTATCAAGAAAAGTGACTTCAATAGTGACTATAGCGTCCGCTCTGAACATATTTTTCTGTCAAAAGCGAGGGGAAGAAAGTTACTTTTTGGCTGCTCTGAACGAAAAAGTGACTATAGTCAGAGTCACTATAGCGTGTTGCTCTGAACAGACTCGATATCGAATCGTATTGACAACCCGAAAGTGGTTCGCTAGCTCAACTTCCTTTCGAAGTATGTGTATGTGTTAGTAGTTCGTTTTAGATTAAATTTATTTTTTTTAACAATACGATCTTCAGTTCGATTTCTCCAGTAAAGCATTTTGCCAATAAATGCGATATCAAATAAATAAATAATAAATACTTACCGTAGTATAATTTCACTTTGCACTTCACTCAATAAAATCTCAACTTAGAATGCCAGCGAAGAACAATTTCATGAATAAAAAATATTAGCTTTAACGAATTCTTCGGAAATTGACATGAGTGGAATCGTAGGTAACTTCGTATATAGCAAACAAATCGAAAAAATTTCGAGCTAAGAACGATGCAACTATTTCAAATTCTCGGAAATTTCGGCATGCTTGAAATCGTCGTTTATGGTGAGAAAAAAAAAACAAAATCGAAGATATTTCGAGCTACGAGCGAATCATCTACTTCGAATTCTCGGAAATTAGGGCATGCTACTACAAAATTCGTTTATGTTAAAAAAAAAATCGAAAAAATTTCGAGCTACGAGCGTTTTCTCTATTTCGAATTCATTTCGCTACGGCGGAATTTCGTCTAATTGTTTGCAGGGCGCCAGAAGATCATGTATACTAAGTTAAATAAATCTATATATTATACATCGTTATGTTTAGTAGAATGGTTTAACCTAAGGCTTCTATTGGCACGTGTAATATATTTTGCCCTCTGGAAGCTTCCAACCTTCATTACATACGGATAAATATTGTAAGTTTCTCGCTGATTTGAACTCCAAGATTTCTTTGAATGATGATTTTTAACTAAAGCGGCTCAGAGTTTCTCTTTTCATTTGTTGTTTTAGATAGTGAAATTCAAAGAGTTGTTAGTTTTTATTTGGTAAAATTTTATTTGGATACATGTACTTTTGCCTTTAGTTACTCTTAATTTCTTCGACAGTGAACATTATACAATTCGTGATCCAAGGCCCCAAGACAGTTATTTGGGAGATGTTGTTTATTTGTTTCGTCCATACAGGTACTTGCCGGCTACTGGAGCGCTTCAACATGTCGGGGAGCATTACTTACATTTAATGCTCCCCGAAATGTTGAAGTGTTCCAGCTTCAGTCTTAACTATATTGCATAAGTACCGTCCAACTTGATTCTTGGTTACTTTTGTCCCATAAGTTGAGTATTGGGTTTTTAGAAACTTGCCTTCTCAATGCGTTTAAATTGAAGTTTCTCAAATTTCCAGTATATTTAATGATACATTATAAAATATGACTTCGTCTTCGTTGCGAGATGATGTACGTAGAATATTACCGCTCGATATAATAATGAGAGTCAAATCGTAGTTATGAAATTTTGGTAAAATCATATCCATTGTGCCCGTTACTTACTTTTGATAATTTTAAATCAAATATAGGTTATCTTATCTATAAACAATAGGGGAAAAAAGAACTATCTGTATTATAACGTCCTTACGCTACGGGGGTGAAAATAAAGTATGGTTTCATTTATAACGTAATGCGGCGACAATCTTTCAATTCTTCCCGCAATCATGGTCAGCTCCTCCAGTTTCAGGCTATATTTATAGGGGCATCGATTTATATAGCAACAATGCCAAGAGATGCTGGGGAAAGGCACAGATAGGATCATGTCATCTCTATGGTCTCTATGGTGCGTGTTGGTACAGGTATTTCATTCCAGAGATGGGCATTTTTTATTTGAATAAAAATAAAAGATGAAAAACCGAATAAAATGAAAAATCGAATAAAAATTTATTTGATTACACATATTATTCGTTATTTGGTGAATTATTCGCAAATAATTATTTGTTATTTGATGCAAATTATTTGAGTTTCGAATAATTATTTTTTATTCAGTTATTTTACGCCTATATCCTAATGACCCTTGAGTAGACATAGATTTCAGTTCATATTTAGGAATTTTGAAAAAGAAACCTCTTCAGACGATGATAATTTTTTTTATTTTTGATTATAATACACTTTAACTAAATTTTGATATGCACTAATAATATGCGTTTGCTTTTAATAAAATCCGCTCTTCAAAATGCTCATCAGTTAAAGAGCCACATTTAGACCCGCTTAATATTGTGGCTTGCAAAAAGAGCATTTAGCTGCCAGATCATCATAAATTTTCAGAAATATTGATATTTTTTACTATAATATTATCTATTGTAACTTTCCAACACTGTTACCAAATAATTTTTCTGAATTCTTCATATGCGTGACGTCACAACTCAAGTATTAAATAATTAGTATACATACTTTCTTACTCTGGCTTGAAGTAAAGTTTTCACTTCAATCGTATTGTCTTAAGCACAAACTCACTTGTTTTTTATTTAATTGACTCTGATTATTCTGAGTAATGAAGCCCAATTAATTTACTTCAAACGCTTCACAAATACTTAATTGAACAAAATTATTAAATTCCTCTTAAACCTTAAATTAAATTAAGTAACGAAACACCTTGCGAAAACAAATGCGTGTACCAAGACTTAATTATTTGAAATTGGAACTAATGGACACCAGAAAACATATATCCATAATCGAATGACAAATAATTGTTTGAAATTCAAATAATGACCATCACAATAATAAAAAATCACAAATAATTCATGAAATAATGAAATTATTTGATTATCAAATAACGCACGATCGAAGAAAAAATAATTATTCGAAACTCAAATAATTTGCACCAAATAACAAATAATTATTTGCGAATAACTTAAAATAAATTGATACTCAAATAAAAATTTATCCGAATAATTTTTTATTTGATTTTTTAAAAAAATCGTTATTTGATTGAAAATTTATTCGAATAATGCCCAGCACTGTTTCATTCTTAATCCATCTCACACTCTCTACATATAGCCAAGGTGCTAGCGTGCTAGCTTGAGTACAATGCCACAACGGAATGAACTAAGAGTTTGGATTGATAGATTGGAGTTCATGTCCAGCACCACTTATTCACATAATAATACAGTAACACTGATCATGACTCAGAAGTTTTGAAGAGTAATGAAATAAAAACATAATTAGACTGTAAATCACTAATTGATTTACAAAAGCCACAGGAACGTGAAAAAAATTCAGAATGAAAGTTCCATTGCAGAAAAACTTTCTAGCACTTGCCTAAAAATGTTCGCCCGAAATCACTATTTTAATTCACACAATAAAAATGTTCACCCTTTACCCAATGAAATTTATCAATCAACATTTACGCTAACTATAGCTTGCTTTGTTCAGATTGGAGCTTGTTTGTTTACAGACGAGAAATTGCAAAATAAGCTAATATCTGCATGAAATCGTAAAGGCAATATTAACTTCTGCAATAGTTTGACAATATGTATGTATGTGTAAACAATAAATTTAAATGTAATTCCAGAACTCGAGCTCATAATCTGGTTCGGCATTTACCAGCAATAACAGGACCCGCTGTACGGAAGAAGAACTTGAACCCACTCGAGGCTTGGGAGCAGCTACCTTTTACTAAAGAATTTATGAAAAACAATTCATCCAAAGTTACGCTCATGCTACATATGAAGTTGAGTTGAAGTCTTTTTTGGGTCTAAAGTTTTTGACGTCAATTTTTCAAATCCAATCACGAAGATGTCTCCTCTCTTTGGAATACATACGGAACAGGTAGAGATATATTCCGAATTACTATGAGTAAGAACAGATTTTTATTTCTACTGGTCTGCCTTAGATTTGATGATGCCAAAACGCGAGAAGCGAGAAAAGCAGTTAATAGTTTGGCGCCTATTTCAGAATTGTTTAACCAGTTCATTTCCAATATTCACGCAAATTATAGTTGTTCAGAGTATGTAACAATCGATGAAATACTTGCTGCATATAGGGAAAAATGCTTTTGCAGGGTTTACTTGAAATCAAAACCAGCCAAGTGCTTAAAATAATGTGTTTATATGATGCCAAACAAAACCCATTACCTTTATAATATGTTCATATATTCTGGTAAATCAAATGGGCCGACTACCTCAAACTTGTCTATTCCAAGCCAAACTGCGCTGAAACCAGCAGAATCTCTTTTCAATTCTAATAGAAATATGACAGCCGATAATTGGTTTTCTAGTGTAGAATTGGTTAACGAGCTCAAGGCAAAAGGCTTGACATATTTTGGGACTCTAAAGAAAAACAAAAGAGATCTGCCTATAGAGAGGAAGGTTCTTCAATTTATGGCTTTACTTCAGACAAAACCATTGCATCTTACGTACGAGAAAAGAACCAATCATTAGTTCTAATTTCTTCAATGCACCACGAAATTAAAACTGATTCACGAACGCAAAACCAGAGATTATGGCGTTTTATAATTCAGCTAAGGGTGGCGTTGATTCTTTGGATCTAAATGTGCAATATTTTCAGAGATGAGAAGAACTAGACGTCGGCCAATGGTAATATTTGGTACTATGTAAATAGTAGTAAATAGTTTCGTGATTTGGAAACCCAGCAACATCCATAAGAAAATGTCACGACTTGAATTTATCAAAGATCTCGGGCTTGCACTGATCAAGCCTGAAAACATGAACACTGGAACTTGCTGGAAAAATAGATAACTTCTTGGGACCTCTTCCTTCTACATCGCAAGAAATTGATGGACCGCCTCCAAAAAAAAATCAAAATCGGAACGTTGCTATATTTGCAGTACAAAGATGATCGTAAATGCACAAATTATTGTCATTGTTTGTATGCTAGAAACATTCAGTGGATAAATTGTAATGTTTATCATGTTGGGAATATATATGAGAAACAAACACTAATCATCACTATACCGATTTGGTTACTAATATTATTTCAGTACTTTTTTTTTTTTGTTACAAAAAGTAATGTCATATTTTGTTGTATGTTTCCTACAAATGTAGTATAAGTTTTCTTTATATTTGTATTTTTTTTTCCATATACTAAAGGCTTTTCCAATAAGAGGTGTTATTTTGATATTCAAAGAAAAATGCCATTTTTTGAGATAAATGATCGGATCTTTATTTCATTATAAAGAGGAAGGTATGCCGTTAATAATGGAAAATAACATCAACCAAATGACCACCACGACCACGCCTACAGGACCATATCCTTTTCATGAAATTTTCCATAACCAAATCGCAAAGTGGCTGCCCTATGTCCTCGATAGCCTCACGAATTCCATCCTTGAGGTCTTGAATCGACACTGGGCTGTTGGCGTAGACCTTCTCTTTCACGTGGCCCCAAAGGAAGAAGTCGCAAGGTGTTAAGTCACAAGATCTCGATGGCCAATTGCGATCACCTCTTTGAGAGATAACACGGTCCGGAAACTTTTCCCGTAAAAGATCAATGGTTTCGTTGCTTGTATGGCACGTAGCGCCGTCTTGTTGAAAGTAAACGTTGTCCAGATCAATACCATCCAATTCCGGCCATAAAAAATCATTAACCATCTGTCGATAGCGCAATCCATTCACCGTAACTGTTGCTCCAGCCTCATTTTCGAAAAAGTAAGGTCCAATGACCCCGCGGGACCATAAACCGCACCAAACAGTCACACGTTGAGGATAGAGAGGCTTTTCAACAATAACTCTTGGGTTTTCCGAGCCCCAGATGAAACAATTTTGCTTGTTGACGAAGCCATCGAGGTGGAAATGGGCCTCATCGCTCAAGATAAGTTTTCGATGGAATTCCGGATCATTTGCATGCATTTCAAGGACCCAATCAGCAAAGACTCGACGTTGTTGATGATCGGCCGACTTGAGTTCTTGTGTTAACTGAACTTTATAAGCCTTAAGACCCAAATCTTTATGCAAAATACGGTGTAATGACGTTTGTGGAATGCCTAATTCCAAAGAACGACGAGGAATGGACAAACCTGGGTTTTCTTCAACACTTTCGGCTACAGCAGCAATATTCTCGGCGACATGCACATCACATCACTAACTTGTCCCGACAGCTCGAATTTTTCTACCAATTTCTGTATTGCAGTCCGACAAGGTGCTTCACGACGACCCAAAAATGTTCGAGTTTTACGAACCGTCTCTGCCACATTTTCACCATTTGTATAGTGAATTTTAATAATTTCAATGCGTTGTTGAATCGTGTATCGTTCCATTTTTATTAATGGCGTAGTTTCTACTTGTCAAATGTCAAAAAATGACAGCTCAAAAAGTGACATCTACCGCAATAGCGGGCTAATTAAAATAACACCTCTTATTGGAAAACCCTTTATTTGTTTTGGATAGTTTAGCATAAAGTTTTTGGTTCCTATCTATAATTTTAATATTGCCATAACGAATTTAGTCGAAGGCTATTACTAAAGTTAAGAAAAAGTTAAGTTTACAGTTTTTTTTTTAAATAAAGAGTTTCTAAATATGTTGTTCGTTTTAATTGTATTCTGAATGTTAGTATATAAAGTAAAGTTTCTATTTAGTTCACACATTAAAAAATATTTGCTATTTCAATACATTTTTTTGTTAGATTTTCCTATTGGAGTAATTTAAACGCCCACGATATTAGTTGTGTATATAAAAATAACTGAGTTTCGGCAAAGAATTACAGAAGCAGTTGAATTTGTCAACAACGGAAGAATTGCCCTCTGATAACCCAATTTTTTTTAAGAAGATGTCGAGCTTGTATTGAAGCTGAAGGAAGGCAGTTTGAACATCTTTTGTAAATAATAAATCTTAGCATCCAAATAATTGGTGTTTAATTATAAAATTAAGGAAAATTTGTCCTAAATTTAACAAAAAGTTAGCATCTCTAGCTTGAAGGCGTCACTATCTGTCTCACTCACACTTCATGGAGTGCCTCTCCGTCTCACTCAAGCTAGAAACTTAAAGTTACGCTGTTAAGGCAAGCTTTGGGTAGACTAGAATCATTTTTAGTAGGTGAAAAGATATCGAAACTGGGTTTCTTGAAGAAAAAAATTTTTTTTTTCCATAATCTAAGAAATAATGTAGCAAGTGTTGTACCATTTTAGAATCCTTATTAAATGCGTTAACTTTTAAAGTTACTTGCTAGACTGGCGTAGTACATTTTTTTTTCAGTACAGTCAGTTAAAGTTCAACGAATTATTAATTTTATATTGTTGGTTCGGCAAAAAGTGACATTTTCTTCCAAGCTGGAGCAGTTGGCTTAGAACTTAAAGCAACAGGTTACATAAGCACTATTCGGGATTACATAAGAAAAATAAAATTGAAAAAAAGTAAAGATTTGTAGCAACAGGAGCTAATAAAGCATCACAAGGTGTACATTTTCTCGAAAACAAAGGAAATGCCTATAATTTGAAAAATAAATGACTTAGATTTTTTTATGTTTTTCTGGTAACTGTTACGATTTGGTCTATCACCCGGTTCCGGCTTGCCGTCGACTTACGGGACACCCTGTATACATATACAAAAAAAAAAATAGAACTAAAAAGGAATTTATTAAAGATAAAAGAAAAATATATAAATCCATATAAAAATATTTATTTTATTCAAATATCAAAATAATGAAAATATTCACATTGAATTTCAACTTGCATCGAAGGTTTGAAATAGACCTGCAGGTGTATGCGAATATCCTCTACCGCTTTGCACTGGTGGTGATTGATCCACTGCTGATAATGTAGTTAATGTTGAGAAGGTAAAATAGGAAATTTCAACCTTCTCGATTTTCAAAGACCCGGGTCCAGACGGAATTCTTCCAGTCCTTCATATGGCTGAGAGCGTTATACTAGCTCCTTACATTGAATCCATTCTCAGGACATGGGTGACAGAGAGGTGAGCATTGCCTTCGTTTCGAAGCCTGGTAAGGCATTATATATGGATCGGAAGAGTTTTTGCACCATATGCCTCTCCTCATTCCTTTTGTTTGAAGAGGATCGTGCAGTCTTACCGAAGGGGCAGATCTACTTAAATGGCTCTTCATTCAATGGTTACTTTCATTGAACCGGGTCTGGATCGTGGACTGTTTACCTTGAGAGCCTTTCTGGACATCGAATGGATATTTGACAGAGCCACCCACGAACAGCTTTGTAAGGCAGCTCGTCGGTATGGTGTTGATCACACTGTCGAGAGATGGATCTGCCAAATGCTAAGGCGACGGTACTTATCTGTGGAGTTGTGTGCCCGAACCTCCCTCAGTGTGCTGATGGAAAAAGGCTGCGAGAAGGGTGGCTTGATCTCTCCGGTACTGTAGTGTATGTTGGTTGACCTACTTATCACGGTGCTAAAAATGTGGTATTCTCATGGCGTAGGCGGATGACATCCCTCTGCTCAGCATTGCTGCTGCCTGTGTCTTCATGCAACGAGACGTAAATACTGTTGAAAACTAGTGCACCGTCATGATAGGAAGCTAAGCCAAATAAAGATTAGCTTGGTACTCTTCTCCAGGAGACGTAAGCTTGGGAACTTTTGTCTTCCAATGCTCTGTGTGTCTCTTTAATTGTCTCTCCATGTCAAGCACCTCGGAGTCTACCGTAACGCGAAGCTGATGTGGGGATTGCATGTAGAGCAAAAAGTTAATGCGGCTATGAAGGTTTGCGCTAAGAGGGGACTACGATCCGTAAGTTGCCTGGTATTACAGGTTCCATGCGATTTACGGCTACTGCTGCCCTTGGGGTCGTACTTAATTTGCACCCCTGCATCTTGTCATTCAGTCAGATGCCAAAAGGCTGTGTGTAGGTAGGTTGGTTGGACTGAATACCAATTGTTGTGATGGTACCAGAGCTTCGTTTAAGGCGTCGCTTCTCTGTGAGTTGTCCTGAAAGGCAATCGTGGACTGAGGGAACTACCTTATCCAACCTTCCCTGGCCCGCTCTAAATATCAGCGGCGGCGGCTCTCCCACTAAAGAGGGAGCCGGTATGGGTGTTTACTTTAATGAACCTGACATTGGGTTGAAGTACTTACTTTGAAGACATACCACTATCTTCCGGGCTGAATTTTTTGCTATCACAATAGGAGTTAAGCTAGCCCTTAATATGGAGATCAAGCGAAAGGACATTGCTATCATATCGGATTATCAGGGGATTATCAGGCAGCCGTTATGGCTCTGAGTGGCCCTCGCATAACATCTAAATTACTGGGGAATACCTGCAGTAGCAGGTCGTCCGTGAATAAACTGTGTATCTAAACTAAGGTGTCCCTTCAGTGGTTTGCTGGTCACATGGGGAGCATGGAGAATTAAAGGGATGACTTTCTAGCGAGGTCTGACTCTGGTTCTGTCTTCTTTGTAGGGGAACCCGCCGTGAGCGTTGCCACATCGATTATCGGGTATCGCAGCAAAGTGGATGTTTGTATGAAGCATAAGCAGAGATGGGCGAACCTGAGCACTTGCAGGGGTGTTGTGAATAGAGTATCAACCAATTCTTGTTGTGAATATAGATAATCAATTAAGTAATGTGAAGCAAGAATCGGTTGATCATCATTTATTGGCTAGGTCATTGTTGTGTGGCGCAAAACAAGACCTTGCAATAAATGCAAACAAGTCTTGCCTAAACATCGCATTTCATAACAAACTCTGAATTATTGGGTTTGTTGTGAAAGCACGTCACTACGAGATATGCAGATGACTACCCGCTAGTCACAGAGATGATCTGGTTTAACAAAAAAATGAAAACAAAGAATGTGCGGTGACATGGTGGCTGAAAGAGCTCAAGAAGTTAGTTGATTGTACTCGATAAAATGAGATCACATTACAAGTTGTACGGTGTGAATTATATATGTAGAATAACTGTGTTTTTACCTATAGAAAACTTTTTCTTAATGGCCCTAATAGGAATTTCTCCGATTTTCTCTTGCGATTAGGAAGGAAACAATGTAGAAGTGTGGTTGGTATCATTACTGGTCACAGTTCGCTTCACGCACATCTAACAAAGATCAGAATTGTTGGCAGCTCTGAGTGTCCGTCCAGCCTGGGACGAGAGTCTGAGACAACCGAACACTTTCTGTGTGCTTGACTAGCCTTTGCTCGAAACAGGCTGGATACATTACACCTATCCATATTAATAGCTATGATAATGTGGTATTGCATGTATATTGAGCAGTATAGGTCTATAGGAACATTGAGGATTCGCTGCTGAATTAATTTGTGGGGAAACGAGCCTTTATTGAAAAATAAGCGAGCAAAATATTTCAAATGCTAACCGCAGTTGAAATAATTTTTTTCATCTACCCTTTGAGCCTCGCATTGGCATGGAACAGCTGTGTCCGGGAAATCGGAGTGATGATATTTAAAAAAAAAAAAAAACAGATTGAGCCCCGCATATACTGTTTCAACTGACCGGTTTGCTGGCCACTGAGGGGAAAATACTAACATTAGCAAATAGCAACCCTGACGATATTAAAATAAAAATAAGAAAGCAGCAAGCTAAATTCAGATGGTCCTGTGTTAATCACATCAACACCTTATAGAGAAATGATGGCGGAATTTCGGTGTCCCCTTTATCTAGCTTTTGCGCACAAGGAAATGGCCTTGAAGTTTGCCTACAGCAATTTACAGTACATAGATTTCTACGCAATAGAAAAGTATCTGACAATAATACTTTCACTGCTATTCTTATTAATTAGTATTAACTAATTTTTTGCGAATACAGTTGCCAATAACTAGCACAGCATACATATTGACTCATGAATTATCTTAATAATTTGAATTATTATGATATCCGCTATGCTTGCTGGTTCACCAACATAAGGACCTGAACACACCATAATTCAAATTTTCGCAAAGGAAAGTAACAAAAAAACAAAAAAGGATGATCCGTCTCCAGATCTCACATTATCTTAATATTCTCAACTCCCTTTAACAAACTGATTATTTTTCACGCTTTCTTTCCCAAAAAACAAATGCAAAGGTCTGGAAATTATTAATAGTCATTCTTATTATTTTAGTAGGACTTGAATTTTACTCAATAGAATCTCTTGCAGTTTTAAGTAAAAGTTACATTAAAATCAAGGAATTTTTCTATGTATTGGTGAAGCAAGAAATATCTTCCTCGATTTGACTTATGATTATAGAAACTAACGAAATAATATAACTGCACTGTAACAAAGCTTTTGATTTTCTGAGTTTCTAAAATGATATGTTTCGATTTCCTTAAGCTTAGTTTACATTTAGATACTTGTATCGGGATTTGCATGAGGCACAAGTACATTCATCAAATCGCGATAGAACTACTTATACAAATGCTCATACATTTTGTTGAGCCTCACACAAATGCTCATACATTTTGTATATGTCGATTTTGCTCTTGATTTGACCTATCCCGATACTTTTACGTTTAGTTCTGTATTGCGATTGATTGTTTAAATTAAAAGTCATATCTGTTGAGTTGTTTTAACTGAGAAATGAGAATTGGTCTAGATACATGAATCTCGACCGCTGTACAGTGGAATACCGATGCTTGTATCGATACTCCAAAGAACTAATCAAAATTGGTCGATAGCTGGGCACTCCAAGATGATTGTAACTGCTGGTACTGAATTTCAAAATAAAACACCGAAGTAATTATTGAAGCAAAACTGATACATTTATTTATTTGTTGATTTATAATAAATCGATTGCATACAATCAATTACAAATTCCATGTAATACCTTACCTAAAATGAGGGTTCATCGACTTCGACGATCAACAATTCTCTGCAGTGAGCTGCTCACCCAGCAGTAATTCTCAGGTCATTAAATTATTATCGCGAGACTACAATTCGTCGCGTGACATATAATAATGTCTGGCGTGAAAATTGTCGAAAATGCATAAAATTGCTCACTGTGGTGAATTGTGATCACTGGTTCGACGATCTTATGCACAAAAACAGTTTTTGACTGTGTTATCTTAAATAATTTTATGATTTGTGCTAAATGGTATGATGACGATATGATTATTGACCTGGCTTAAATTCTACCTTACTAGCTAAGATCTGGGCTATGATAATATCATTGTGGTCACAAATAAAGACCCTACTTCTTATAGAAAAAATAAGCAAAATTGATATTTATGTTCCACGTTCATGTACACGAATTTTATAGGTATCAGCTCTTCCTGTTCTTTATATTTTATGCTATATACTTCAAAATGTGTACCAATTGCAGAAAATAATCTCAACTTGACTATTTCTTAGGTTCTACTTCGCTACAAAGTTGAAATGTGTATACTGATGCAAGTAAAAATTAAGTCAAATATAAAATCAATGTGCTTTTACAATCAAATGTTCCTTATTCAAATTTTTCCTAAGTCAATTATATTGTTTATTTTTGAAAGCAAAAAAGATAAATCTTCTAGGAAATGAAGGAGAAAATCTGAATATCTCATACAAAAACTACCAGCCTTTCATCTGCATCCAAATGCCTTGTAGCACCGCCATCAAGGTTTTGTACCATGCTTAAATAAATCGGTGAAAGTAATTGTTTTGCATTATTTTTATCGTATTTCTCTGGTTCATTTTAAAAGTTTCGAAACACCTCATTCTTGAATTCTTTCATATACGAGTATATGCAATTTGTGACCATTCCGATGTTCATCAATTGCCTCAATCAGTAAAATACTCAATTTATTATTATTTTGATTCATGTTTACAACTGTAGACCTTATGACTCACAACGTATGTCAAAAAAATATCGCATTCATAATATAAAATGGAGGATATCAGCAGATGTCAGTAGGAAATCAGACGATTCGGAATGTGTTCACTGCTATTTAATAATAAAGGTATTCGATACCCGAATCAGGAGAAACAAATCTAATATTCAGTGTGATAAATGTTCATTAAATATTTCCCATGACCATGTAAGTTATTGGGATCTTTTGTGAAGACCGCAATATTTTTTTCAAACAAGAAAAAAAGCTCAATTAATTAGTGTCTACCAAGAATTCAATTGATTTCAGCTAATTTTCAGGAATATTCGTTGAGTCACATTTTCAGAAAATTGTGCTGGACAACAATTTTACAACTAAACTGAGTACTATGGAAAGACGAGTCTGGAATAGTTTTGTTTCATTGTACAATAATTTCTATGCCAACAAGAAAGTTCCGACTACGTAAACGTTGTACAAGAATTTTAGTGCCTACGGTGAAATGGGCTACAACATGTCCATTGACCATCAACATTCACTTTTTGCACTTACACTTAAATTTCTTTCAGGACTATCCCACTCACAATGGTAACAAGGATGCTTACTGACTTACATTCCAAACAAAATTGTCATCAAAACTACTGTATCATACGTTTGGGCATGCGTCATGAAATTTAATTTTAAGTTGGTGTTGCTGACAATGGCTTTTGAATTTGTTGTTGTTGTTGTTTTAATTGTTGTTAAAGCCCAGTGATTCTTCAACTTTCTCTGTAGTTCAATATTATACGGAATTATATCTGCTTAATGAGCAAAACATCGATAGCTCAGTCAAATTTCAACCGATTTTAGTTAATAAATGCTCATTAGACGCAGAATTCGCTATAGCGATATGAACAGAAAAAAATATTGTAAACCAAAATAAGCCATCAAATTGTTGTCAAATTAAAAAAATGTGTAAAAAATGGTAGATTTCGAAATGTTTTCGACTGTAACTTCGTGACTTTTCATAGAAACGCAATAAGAACATATGGTTAGAAAGGCATATCTCTCTTCTTTCATATGCCATAAAAAAATTCAAAATCGAATAAAAAATGGCGGAGTTATAAATTATTATATACATGGACCTACCGAATAACGGTTTTTTTTTATCTAAAATGAGATTTTGAGGGTGTATGAGAAATTTCTAGTATGCCACTACTTTTAGTTCCACTAGACCTACAATCTACACTATGTCTCGTCAAAAGTATATCGGGTTTATCTTTTTTTGTAACACAGTGTAATAGAAGTGGTCAATTCTATTAAAAACTTTTAAGGCAAGTTAAATATAATACATTTTCCGTTTTGGTGCCATTAAAACAACTTTTGAAAATTAAACACTTGTTGTTCGTGTGGAGAAACCTTTTTTTAACTTAGAACTGTATATTCGCTCTCATAAAAACGGCGAGTTTATTCAGCAAACGCTTCTTGAAATATTTATTTTGGCTTCACACTGCACTCAAATAAAATTGAAAGGTAGAAAATGATAGCAATTAAGGTAACAAATTCACTTTAAACGAAAAAAACGAGGTAAAAATTGCAGGAAGCACTCGGACCCGGTGTACTATACAAGTGAAGGGAAAGTTGTCGGTCTAAACAGATCTGATGTTCATGCTACGATGCTTCTCTAAATAAAAAACAAAAATTCTAGTTTTTCTGACTGTGATAAATTTTTACCACCTTGAGTGATTTAATTTTAGCTTTTTCGCATTAATTCTTCCTTTTTATAAATTGCCCTGTGAGTTCAGATGTGTGCTCTTTTTACAATTACTGGGGCCTTCCTTCTGAATTATTCATTCAGAGATGCCCCATCGGTTGTGTACTATGAAATTAAAATGAAAAAGTCACACAACGACCCTGATATACATGCATTTTCCACTTGAAACAGGAAAAGGCAACAACTATCATGAGTGGCTTATTTGAATTTAATTTTGAGGTAAAAAAGGAGCTTGTTCCGAGCGGGACTGAATGCACCTTTCAAGTTTTCAGATAGCACCTAACTTGAGTGGAAGTGGATTTTATTTATGAAGCGAAGGGGTTAATTTAAAAGCCAGAGAAGGCAATTTTTATGTACCTTAATTTTTCAAATACCGACCAAAAGGGAATTCCGTTTTGTTACCTTTGTTGCTTTAATTGGTTTAATTGCTTTTTAACGACTCCACGAAACTTATTCGAGTACATATACCTATAAATTTTTTTGTTCGAAGAAAAATTACTTGTTTTTTTCTACTGAGTTTCATTGTCACCTCTTCAGGGAGATTTTTTAAAGATTTCCACTTAAGGATCGATATCAAAAACTACAAAAGTCCTATGGAGGAGCTGTTCTACTTGATAAATGAATAGCGGAAAGTTTTCGAAAGTTTTCCAAATTCCTAGCTTAAGCTCTTAAGGTATTCGGGAGGAACACAGAGGTTTACTTTTCTTGGATATTTATTTGCTTTAAAGTTTCTATCTAGAAAATGAATTCTGCAAATTTCATCGGAAAAAAGTTTTATTTTCTCCTGAAGCGTATTGAAATGCTCACACAAATCTAAGGCATTACTTAGAGTCAAACTGCACATTACCGGTAGTAGATATTCTCTTCAAGTCTACTTAACATAAATGCAAGAACTAGTTCTGTTATTTGACACTATATAAAAGGATCCAAGACAAAAATGTGATAAATTGAAGATTTTAGATTGTATAGTACGGAATTTGAATAATTCTCTATTGCATAACAGAAGCACTAAGCCCAGCTAAATATTTAGGCACTATTAATTAGAATTTTGAAGAAAGACTCAATACACTATTTGCTATAATCGAAAGAACAACTACCAAAGTTAGGTTTAAAAGCATACTTGTCGAAATCGGACAAATATTTGATTTGGTCACGGGATGCTCGAGATTCGAACTACCTCTGTCCGCTTAATTCTTCACTTGCGTTGATATACAGGCCTCGATCTAGCATATTTATGTCTTTTACATATATGTAATGAAAATCAGAAAAATATTATAATGCCCTTATACTAGGAATACTGGTATCGTGTCCGATTCTCCCGTAATTTTTTTTAGCTATTTATTACTGGAGAAGCCTCGATTCCACATACATACTTAAGAACATTTATTGCGTTTTTGAGCCCAATTTTAAAATCAATCAAAAATTAAGTCCTTGCAATTTTGTAAATATTTAAAAATTCTTAAATTCTTAAACACTATTTAACTAACTTGCATCTGAATTTTTAGTAGCAGGTAAATATTCCACTTGAGTACCTGATGCATTCGAGGAAAAGTCCAATCTTCTATATATGTTTTGAGTATCACATATAGATGAATATAACATCTCATAACTAACAGATATGATGAGTTTGAGCAAGCAATATTCGAAAAGTAATATAAATTATTAAATCTCAAGTTCCAATTCCTCACGATGATTTAAATCATGTAAGGAGCGAACTGCATTATATCAAAACTGATAAAACTATTACGAGTGTAACACACTTCTCAAGGAGCTGATTGGATTGGTAATACATCATCTGTAATAAATCATACATATCTGAAACTGTCATTTCTGACGGCAAACTTGATGCTTAAGAAAGTCTAATCCATCGTTACGAACAAATATATCGTGAAGCTTCTTCTTTCAATTTGTACTCAACGCAATAATTTATATCTGTATGAAGAATGGTGAATTTTTATTATTAGTTACATCTTTAATATTAAGGAGTTTACATGAAAATTAATCTTGTCGGTGTCTGTTCGTTCTATTAGTTATGTAAGTTACAATTATTATTTCTCCTTGCCTCCCTCTGCCCTCCTTCAACTTTTTTCCTCTAGAAAAAGGAGATCGCTGTACTACATTTTTTTCTTGATAGCCTTCTTGGAACTTGGTTAAGAGTAGTATGCTAGAGCCAAGAAATCCGGTCAACGAATTTTTCCATTTATTTTCTTAACAAAAATTAACTTATGACAAGAATTTTTTGGCAATTGTGTGATAAACTTAAAGAAACAACCCATTTCATTCTTCTATCCCTTCATATTTAGGAAGAAATACAGATTATAGTAATAATGAGGGATAGCATTAAGAATTATGTGAATTCCCCTATCGGTGCAGTTAAAAGGTAAATTAAATGATTTGTTTTAAAGTTTTAATTAATTTCATACATAATTCATTTTTGTAAAAAAAACTTAGGTGTAAAAATCATAGAAAACATCCTGAACAAATGTCGGCATAACCTTCTGAAACAACTTCTTGGGTTAATTCAATTTTAAATACCAGTGTCAATTCACAAAAAATTTTTCCCTCAGATCTTAAAGAATAGTTTTGTTATCCCGATTTATAAATCTAGTGACCCTCGACTAATTACTAACTATCGGCCTATATGAATGTTTAACAGCCTTGCTCTCATCTTCGAAAGAATTTTCTATTGTCCAATTTTGTATCAAGTTAACACACATATCTGTGACCAACAGTATGGATTTTTTCCTGGACGTTCAACCACTACCAATGTTGTCCTTTTTACTGATACTATAGCAAGCAACTTGACGAATGCGTACAAGTTGATGCCATTTACATCGATTTTTCGAAGGCATGTAACAAAATTTCTCATAAACCTGTTTTTATCAAAATAGCGCAACTTGGATTCCACACAAATACAATTTCTTTGTATTTTTCCTTCCTAATTAATAGAAGTAGCATCGTTATAAACAGCTATCTGGTGTTCCCCAAGGCACAATTCTCGGTCCTCTTATTTTCTTGATCTACAATAACGATCTACCATATTTATTGAGAGTGACTGCCTACTTTACGCTGACGATGCCAAGTTATTTAGGAGAGTTATAAATATCAATGGATGGATTTGCCTTCAAAGGGACATCGAAAAGCATGAAGCTTGGTGTAACGAGAATTCTTTATAAACTAACATCAATTAATGTAAAGTTATGTCTTTCTCTAGGAATCGTGATTTCATCAATTTCGATTATAAAATTAATAATATTACTATTTCTAAGCTTCCCATATTGCAGTAATAGCATCCAAAGCGTTCAGATTATTCGGGCTTATTTTGCTTACATGCAGATCCTTTAAATGATCCGTGTTATATTACTCATTTTAACTCTATAATTAGAAGTACCCTCGAATATTGATGTCAGGTGTGGAACCCGTTTTACTCATATTATTCTGACCAAATTGAATCAATTCAAAAAAATTTTCCAGGCTCTTGTTATTCAAATTCAATAATATTTCGCTTAAATATCCCGAAAGGCTCAGTCATTTTAATTTCTTATCCTGGCCTATATTTTTCTCTTTAAGACAGTAAATTGTTGATTTGATTGTCCTATCATACTGTTCAGAATTGACTTTACGCTCCCACTGGCATATCAAGGAATATACTTCACTTCAGACTGCACTCTCGCAGGCCCAATATCAAGGAAAAGACGCCTATTTTGAGAATTTTAAAATCATATATTTTGCACTTCAATTGCATTAATATCTGTAATACCAACCTCGCGACATATCACAGACTGACAATCAATGAAATCAGACATTCTATTTAAACATTTCATCCTTGTAAAAGCCTTGTTTCATTTTCACACTTTCTCTCTTTTGGTTTTGGTTTTATCTTTTTTATTTGGTCATTTTCTATTTTAGATGAAAACTAAAGGGTATATTAAGTTTGTCATTCCGTTTGTAATGCATAGAAATAACACTGCTAGGGCAAAATGGATCGAACACCCACGCATAATATTAAAAGTTATTTTGATTTCTGCATTTCCGTCCATCCGTTCGTCGCTCCGTCTGTATGTATAACTCGAGAGCTCGTGCACTTACAGAGCTGAAATTTTGCACACGGGCTTTAAAAAAAAAAGAACTAAAATTAAGTTCAAAAATGAGACAAATCGGGTAACTCCTTCGTAGGGTTGCCATTTCGTTTTTCACTACATATTTGGACACTACCTGAAAAAGTGTCAACGTAACGAGCTGAAATTTTGTACACAGTGTTTCCATAAAAATAGCAAATATAATTTCAATATTGGGCTGGTGTTTCCATATAAAAATTTAGGATTTTTACGTATAATGTGAAAACGATCCGTCCTAGACATTTTTATTGTACTAAAACTTCTTCGGAATATGGCTCTTGGATTTTGTAAAACAAATTTTCTATTCTGATAAAAAAAAAATTTTTTTTTTTTTTTTTAAATATTTTAATGAGATGACAAATCACCACTCTAATTAACAGACCAACCGTCCTTTTTTTAATTAATCCACAAACGTCAAAAATCTCAACAGAAATAAGTGAAATTCTGAATGAAATATTGAAATAAATTGATGTTGCGAAGAGAACGAAATTTTTTTGTCAATCGAGAAGTAAAGTATCCCTGTACGAATTTCTTTTCTTAGCATACATACTATTTGAAGAATCGGCACAGAAAAATATTTCCTTGACCTTTTTTACATAGTTTTTTTCTTTATATGAAAAGGAATTCCTTGGCTCTAGCATACCGCCCTTTAGATATTATTACTATTCATAAGAACTTTCGAGGGTGAGAAACAAATCTGGGTTTTTGAAATGTACATATTTATGTACTCTAGTAAGATAGCTAATACATTATATTGGTGGTATGTGTGATTTAGCATGTACGTTTTTTTTATTCATACGCTCGTAATTTACTCGATTGTCTTGTCAGGGTCACTTCTCACAGCGGAGTACTACTTATCGCAAAGTATTGAATCATCTTTGAATTTTTACAAGTATATTTGGGGAGCAAATTACTTATGAATTTGGAATCAGAGATCTGTAGTTCCGAAGCCTTTGTAGTTTGGACTTAATTCTAATACAAGTGGAACTTTTTAAGCCTTTTCGAGCTGATGTAATTAAAAAACTAAGAAAAATAAAATCTCTGAAATTCTGCCTGTGGTCTGTGGCTTTTCACGAATGCTTAAAATAAGTTTTCCGACAAGCGAATCGCCACGAAGCGCACACAGCTGAATTATTTCAGATCCGTTGTCTTCGTCAAATAATTTTATAAGTTGAATTTAAGCAGTATATATGTAAAGCAGAATAGACGATGTTGAAATGTTGACACAAACTTGCGGGTTTAGTAAGTTGTACGTGCACAAGTTAAATAATTCCTTTGTCAATATTTGGAACAATTAAAATGAAATTTAAAGTAAGAGCATTAGGTACTCGTCGTTAAATTAAATGAAAGTCCTCTTTCGAAGAGTATTTATAGATATAGGGAGGTACTGTAGGTGTATATGCGAAGAAATTTAATTTTCAACAGGAATATTTCGTGCATCAGCCTCATTCAAAGAGCTTTGTTCATTCGGTAACAAGCAAATAAATACACTTCACCACAAAATTCGAATTACTTATTGTTCCGTTTTCACAGACTTGTTTATGTTCGGCTCAACAGTACTTGTTGAGAAAATTCTGTGAGACCTACAAGGTTACACAAAACTTTTGAAAACTTATGTATGATATTTTCGGGTAACAAAGCCTGTTTGTCGACCGTTATTCTATTGGCTAATTTCCAATGCAGGACATGATGTCGATGTTGTAACTCCATGCACATTGAGTAGTTTGATTCCTAAAAAAAACTTAAAGTTCAAAATACTTCACTTTTCAGCTGTGTTACTCCCATAACTATTCTGGGAATGTATCCAATGGTGATGTGCGCAAAAGCCGCCTTTTAACTTAACAAAATTTTGTAAACAAGGGCACTTTCCTTCCCTGAAAGATAACCTCACGAAATCAGATTCAGTCTGCATCAAATCTAGTTGGCTAGTTGCAAGTCAACACTCTTCGATAGCGGTTGGGAGTGTATTATTGGGTTCTTTTGAAGTTTACTATTTGGCTCAAAGCGAACGTGGGCTTCGAAAGGTTTTATTTGCGAACTTAAACTTCCGATTCCATTCAACAGAAATTTTCGGCCCTAGTAAAATATTGCGGTTTGTGATAATTGGTCGCAAAAGCTTGGTGATTTAGCGGCCTCAATGGTCAAAAGTTGCAAAGTGTGAGTTGATATGTGATAAATATTGTGAAATATTTTGCAGTCGTACATGAATCATAGATACAGAAATGTCAGTTATGTATCTGGTAACCACAAAAACAATTACTCGGATATGTTGGATCGCTATAAATCTATCATGTAAGTGATTGTTGATTGTTATGCATGGTTTGCTCCCTTGATCTGCTATATTCGTCCTTTCGAATGTAATTGTGTGCGAAATATGTAATTACTGCGGAACAATTGTAATAATTAAAAGCAAAACTCATGATTAATTCCAGCTCCAATTCAAATAAAATCAATGCAATGCACATTATTTATGCATATACAATGCATTGTATACACCCATAAGTATTATTAACAATGTGTGTTTGTACCAGCATGTTTGCACATTTTTAGTGTTCACGCGATGGCATCCATCCGACAGTCCCATAAACTGTTGAATAATAATTGTTGATGGTAAGCTTATATATATATATATATATAGCTTAATTAGCTTATATTAGCCTAACGCAGTAGAAGTACGTATAATTGTTTAGGATATTTATTTACAAAACCGAATCGGTTGAAACTGTTGGTCAATTGAAGTGGATTAATTAATTATTGCAATGCCACAAATCATGAATACACCTCATTCGTTTTAATCATTCCTCTTTTGCCGAGTAGCTCCTTTCTGCTAATATATTACTAGATGGTAAAACTATTGTTTCATTAGATTAACAGTACCTGTATACACGAGATTACAAAAAAATGTGTACCCACTCTGCAAAGCAAATATAATTTATTATGCAGTCTCGGTTTGAATAAAACAGACAGTCTGAAATTTAAAAGCCTCTTCACCAACTTGTATTGAATTGTTGGTAGATTTGTGTAAAATTATTATCAGGAAAACAGATAAGATGTCATTTTACAGGTTTAGAATGCACATTTCAATTTACATCGGTATACAATTCTGTAAGGAAAATAATATACTCAACAGTAACTTATAACTTTATTGCACAAAATAAGGAATAAAAATTCCGAATTAATTAACTACAAATAATAAAACTTATTTGTTCTCACTAATAACAAATATCATCTTTTTTATTCGATATAATACTGTTTCTAAAGATTTTACATGATTCTGCGGCTCTATTTTGTTTTTATTTTTTTATTACGCAACAATTCTGGATGTTGCCAATTCTTGTTATTTTTAATGACTTTTTCTGTCGAAGAAAAAATTATTTCTATATCGACTAGCACATTTTTGCTCATCCTTAAAAGACATATTGGTCATATTCATATCCATCTAATGTTATTAGCTTCAACAGGTATTTTAAAAGGTTCCGGGGAAAATATTCGTTAATCACTAATATATGGGCGCTCTCTTTTTGAGACTTTATTTCAAGTCGAGTAAATTAAACTATGAATATATATCATGTCTTCGACTTTTTAATGTTTTTTGTATCCTTTTGTTGACGATCAAGATTATTCCAGTATTATATTGCACTTTTACTGCCTCTTAAATTTTTTGAAATTAAGGATTTTTATATTAGGTAATTAATTCGTCTGGAAAATAATAAACTGACCGTGGATAAATATGAAGTATATTATTCCTAGCTCCTTATCTCATAACCAAACGTTAATACAAAATAAAACAAAATTTTATACATACTTTTTCCACCCTGCCGTAGAAGTAAATCTTATGAATGAAATTTATTTTCAGAGTCTTTTGTCTGTCTGCTGAAATACGCTATAGGATGTAATCTGCCATCATGTTGTACTTGGAGTAATATTCCTGCCAAACCTAATGCACTAGTATCTGTATGGATTTCAGTTCTGGCTTCTGGACTGTACAAAGCAAGCACTGGCCGTCCAAGCAAAGTAGTTCTTAATTTCTGGAAAGCTTGTTCTTCTTTTTCGGTCCATTTCCACTCCACAGATTTCCTAATCAACATGCTTAATGGTTTTGCAATTATAGCATAATTTTGAACGAATTGCCGAAAATAACCAGTTAACTCAAGGAATTGTGTAACTTGATGAACAGTTTTTGGTGGTGCATACCTTTCTACAGCAATTATCTTATCATTTCCAGGTTTTATTTCCCCTTCAGTAACTTCAAACCCCAGATATGTAACCGTTGTCATCAAAATTGAACATTTCTTTAAATTCAGTGTTATTCCTTCTTCGCGAAATATTTTAAGTGTTTTCTTTATACCGTTTAGTGCTTCCGGAATTGTTGTAGCCTGCAATAATACATCGTCCAAATAAACTGCAGCGATGTCGTCAATTGGTCGCAGAATTTTACTCATGAACCGCTGAAATGTTCCTGGAGCATTAGTTAACCCGGATGGCATCCGATTATATTCATATTGACCGGCAGGAGTTACAGACGATGTAAAACGTTTTGATCCTTCTGCAATAGGTATTTGATGATACCCGGATCGTAAATCTAAACTTGTAAAATATTTCCCGGCTTCAAGTCTATCGATCTGATCATCAATACGAGGTAAAGGGTAGTTATCTCTAACTGTTTTCGAGTTCAATTTCCGAAAGTCGATACACATACGTGATTCTCCACTTTTCTTTTTTACCAATACGACTGGTGAAGCGTAGTTTGAGTTGGACTCCCGAATTATGTCATTTTCTAGTAATTCGCTCACAATATCTTTTACGATTTCTTGTTCAGCTCGTGCCATTCTGTACGGTCTACAGAAAAAGGGTTGATCATCATTTAACACAATTTTCATCTCTATTGATTTTGCACACCCAAGCTCATCTGTTGCTTGTGAGATGCAGTCTCTATATTCTGTTAGTATTTCGATTAATTCCTGTTTGTATCTTTCGTCGATATTTCCAACCAATATTTCCTCCAACTTGATGTCGATGTACCCTTTAGATGTAACATTTAAAATATCAGCTGTTTTTGCTGTCTCCTCAGCACAGGGCCATCCTCGAGCAATAACCTCTTTTCTTTTACAATGATATCCTGGCAAGATAAATTGATTACCGGTACAAACGACTGATGATTTTCATCCACTTTAATGACCGTTTGAGGTAAGCAGAACTCGCGTCCTTCTTGTGATCGAATGCTGCTCTCGATATAAATGTCACCTTCGTATGAATCAGCGTGAACTTTTATAAATTTCATATGATTAAGAGGAATTATCACCTTATCATTGGATCGCAAAACAACCTTACCTTTTTTAACTTCATCCTGAAGAAAATTGACTTCCTTCCCCAAAAATAATAATGTCTTATCATCCTTAACAACGGCAATGTGTGGCAGTTCCGTAAATGATCTTCCAATAATAATGTCGTTTACTACAACAGCTTTTATTTCGGCTTCAACTTCATCAACCATTAATTTGAATGAATGAATTTTGTTGAACCTATACTAGAAGTAAATCCATTTCCATATCCATGTAACTCAGTTTTGTCCTTGATATTTATAACTGAATTTAATCTTCGTACTTCACTAAGTACTATCAACGTGCACGAACTACCAAAATCTATGTAGGCTTTTGACAAAATCTCATTAATTTTTACATCCTTATGATATTTTTTATTGTTATTGAGATCCGAGGGATTGATTTCTAGTCATGCTACTATATTCTTTTTCTTCTCCTTTTTTGGACAATTTGACTCGTCGTGAAATCTATTATTGCAGTGTGTACGACGTTTATCCTTCGGTTTCGCTTCACATTTATTGGCATAATGGCCAACCTTACCGCATTTGAAACAGGTGGCATCCCTTGGTGAATGTTCCCTTTTCCTTTTGCGGTCATGGAAACGACTGCTCTTCTGATGATTTTTAAATCGATTCTGGTGATAATTGGATGACTGAGACGAAATCGATGGATTGTTGAATGCACTCAAATATTTAAATAGGAATTCAGGCGTAGAATGTTGTCCAGCTTTTGCTCCAGTTGTAACTACATGATCGTCCATTCATCCAATGATGCAAGATACAGCGTCACTACCATAAATTTTACTTGCATTTAATAATGATACTTTCTCATGATAATATTTTGCATAGGATTCATCTAGTTTTTCCCTTCTTTTCATCATCTCTGTCAGCAAATCGTTGAACTCTCTTTTTCCAGGGAACGCTTCTTCAATCTTTCCTTTCCACTCTTGCCATGTATAGTTTACTGTTCCCAGTCCTTTATACCAGATTACAGCAAGTCCGTGTAATTTCGCAAGTGCAAAATAAATAGTCTGTTGTTGGGTCCAATTAAAAATGCTTCGTAACTCATCTATTTTCCTGCACCAAGATTCAGAATTTCGATTCACGTCGTCGGGATCGAAATATGGAACACAATCTCCTTTCATCGTAACTTTATTTGAGCGTGAATTATTTTCGACCAGAGCCGTTATCGCTTGAGTGAATTGATTTATAGAATCAATGGTATTGTTGCTTTCAGATATGTTTCTCCGTCTTGACCTCCTACTAGCAGCAGAGGATCCTGACGAACTACGACTGCTACGACGGCTGGATGACTTCCGCTTATTTCGACTGTGACGTGGACGCCTTTTGCCCATGTTAAAATATTATGATAAGCTCTGAATCTGACAAAATTACTTCTCTCTTTAGAAAATGAAAATTCAAAAACAAAAGGCACAAAAGATATTTAAGCTTCCACCCGCCTACTAAGTGACCCTTGGAACAGAATGAAAGTAGCCACCACGCAGGAAAATATCACGCAGAAGTAAGTTTAAGGCAATGCCATTAAGTGACCGCAATGAACGTAGGCATCGTAACCACCACGCAAAAGTTGCTCGACTTTCAACTTTAGCGCAATTATCCTGCGTTGACATTTCACAGCTGATTAATATTTTGTTTGTTTTAAAATTTCGTATTCTGAACATCATGAGTTTCAAAGAAAATTTAATTATGGTGGTGAAAAATTTTAAAAATAATAATATTGTGGTCCCAATTTATTATTAATACAGTTAAAAAAATTAATTTAAATTTCATCTTGACGTAGTCATCAATGATCATTGTGTTCACCATGTTTGGTGGCTACGATTTTGACACTTCATTACCGCATTTTGCTTGGTGGCCGCGATGCATTCTGTTCCAAGCATGAGACTTTCAACATCCTTCTAAGAATACGAAAATTTAAGAAAACCAAAAGATGCAAGTGACATTTAAGTTTCCACTCGCCTACTAAGTGAAAAAATTTCAAAATCTTCAATTGCATTGAAACGTTCGGTTTATCCCACTTCTGATTTGTAAGAAAAGCGAAAAATATAAAAGATTTTAATTAAATTTATAAACAGTTAAATGCGTGTATTCCCGAACGTAAAAATAATGACACAATACTTACGTCGCTAATTGCTAGCGTGAACCAATCTGGCCTGAAATAACGAAACACATGAGCATTTTGTCCTCTTGGGATTCCATGAATATATGAATGACCACCAAATAAATATAAAATAAATAATAAGTGGGCGCCAATTGTGAAGAGCATGGGTGCTACACTGGCAGAAACACCAATTCCAGTTGTGAGGTGAAAGTGCCGGTTACTGGTAGAAACACCAAATCCAGCAACAAAAAGTCCTCACTGGCAGAAGAACCAAATCCAGTGGACAGAGAACTCTCAAATACCAGAATTCAGAATACAACTATCGGCAGAAGCACCAAATTCGATAGCAGCTCTCTTCAAAAAGGCACACACTTCATCAGAGGAGAAAAACCAACCTCTAACGCATCCCGCTCTTACACCAATTCCAAATTAGCAACAATCTACATATATGAGGAAATTCCTCAAAGCAACAAAAAACTAACACTGCTCAGTGAAAACTCACCCCTGTCGAATAAGTGGTATTATAACAAAATAAATTAAGTACTCTATATTTATTCCTTTATCTATTTTTTTATTCACTTCATTTTTTATATCAAAATAAATTCAACAACCCCTTTGACATCAGCGATACCTTCTTCTTTTGTTTTTTTTCCGTGCCTCCTACATGAATATAGTTCATAGAGAAAATAAAACTATAAAGGACAAAAATTAACAATATACATACATATATGCATATACCCTATGCTTGAGAAAAATTTAAAAATAAACAAGCAAAAAACTAGAAGTAAATAAAAGAATATACAGAAATTGTTAAATAATATATAAATAAACTGCGACAATGGCAATCGAGGCCATCTTGCGGGATTAGCAACTTTATGTATATTTTCATTAACAATAGCTTTGTACTCATTATTCATTAAAAAAAAAAAGTATTAATTGGTTAAGTATTAAATTCATTCACCAAAAAGCAACGATATCTCCAAGCTGTTGTTGCATATTAAAACAAACCATTAAAGTTTTTCTTTCCATTTAAAATGTCTATAATATCAGCTTCAGCAAGTTTGTTTTTCCCAAAGGCTCTAATGCAGAATTCTGAAAGAACAAGACAAATTCCGAGAAAATGTAACAAGTTCTCATCCTCCTTTAAGCTTCAAAGGGAGCAAAGTTTTCTACCGGAATTTTAAACGGACTGGCGTTCAAAAAATTTATAAGCCCTCCTCTATACCTGGTAATCTAATTAATTCTTTTCGCTGAGAATTCGTCACGTTCTCATTACAGTATTGCAGTTTATCATAAAGCTCATGTCTCACTGAACTCCTAGCCTTGTCAATAGCTCTTTGCATAAGTATTGCTTCCTCTCTACAGACGATATTATTGAGAATTGATTTTAAATGGTTATAAGACCGACCTGATATAATCATATCTAAACTATGGCAACTGGCTAATTCCTGCCAATTACTATACCTACTAACCACTTTTAAGGCTAGCTGGTGAAGGAGCCTATTGGGAGAAAGACGAAACAGAATATTCCACATGTAGTCAAAATAGCACTTCAATGTATAAATGTATATATTAGAGAGACCAAAGAGTAATTTTATCATATAGCTGGAGGTAGTTGTTGGCCAACGATCCATTCTTTCAACGCAGTAGAGTTGCAGCTTTTCAACAGGGTCGTACTGCTGAAAACCCCACACCTGTGTAACAAACAACTGACCTTGAGACAGCGTTGTACAGAACAAATTTGTCAGAATGCTTAATTCCTTCTTTTCCCAGAAAACTTTTCCAAGTTACATTAATAGCTGTTTTTGCAGAATGTAGACGGTTTTTAAGGTGGGCCTTGAATGATAGCTTCGGTTTGAAGGTAACACCGAGGTGTGTGTGTTTTTTTTTTACAATTTCTATTTGCACATTGTTATATTGCCAATTTTCATTACTCTTCCTTCTGGTCCTAACCCACGCTGGAAAATCATAATTTTGAATTTTTCCAAGTTGACAACTAGGTTCCATAAACTTGAGCGCAAGTAACTTCGTAAATTTTTATCAGCATGCCCACAAACTTACTAGACATTCCAATATTGTGCAATTTATAAAAAAGTGCTCCCCATTCATTTATGTCAAATGCTGCTTTAAAATCTACAAAGAAGGCATACGCCTTTTTTATACTGAATGAATGAGACGGTTTGAGAGCAATTATTTGGTTGAAAATGCTATCTATCGTGGAGTAACTGCTGCGAAAGCCTTCCTGATTTTCATTCAAAATATTGTGAGCCCCCTCCCAGCATACCGCTCTATTGTGTAAAATACCTACAAAAAGCTTGAGACATGTGTTCATAAAGGAAAGACCACGGTTGTTTTCTACTCTATTTACATCACCTTTTTTATGAAGAGGGAAGATAATCGACCTCGTGAAAGATTCAGGGACTTCACAACTATTGTAAATGTAATTAAAATAACTTAGCAATTCTTTTAAAAAGCTTTCTGAGGCATTCCTATAAAATTCATAAGGTATTCCATCTATACCTGGTACTTTGTTGTCTTTGGCATTATTTAGGACAAAACTAAGTTCATTTAAGTTAAATTCACTATCTAAAAAACTGTCATTAATTAATGGAGAAGCATAAAGAATAAACTTGTACTCGAGTCTTGGATTCAGTAATGTTTCAAAGTGGTTTTTTAAAGCACTGATTTGAATGTTAGGGCCGTTTATAAATTTCTTACCACATATTTCTTTTGCTAAACCCCACCAATTTCACCTTAAGGTTCTCGTAGTAAGACATCTTTTTAATTTTACTTAACTCTTTGAATTGCATATTGGCTTCAACGTAATACTGTTTTGCTAATGCAGTATTAGTTCTCCGGTACACATTGGACCATCTAAAAGAGACGTTTCTCGCTCGTAAGCAATCATTGTGAAACCATTTTTGTCTGATTGTAGTTCCATGTTGTAGCATTTACAACAGCTGCGTTTCTAGCAATAGTAACTAAGTCTTTGATTGTATCAGTATTAATATTCGTGCCCATATTATTGCACATATCGATTACACTGTTTTTGTAAACTATCAACATTTTGTAGTCCCCAATTTAATTTAGTGAGCAGAGTCAATGGCTTTAGGGTATCTATATTTGGACAACATATATCAGGAAGACTAATTTCTAGTACAACGGGTAAATGGTCCGAGTACATTTGTGAAACTACATGAACACTTCTAACACACGGACATAAATTATATGACATTGCTATTAAATCATTCACAGAAGATCCGTTTCTTCCAATATACGTATATTCACCACTGCAGTCCCCCTCAATGCGACCGTTCAGTATTGCTAGACAAAAGTCGTTACAGAATTCAATTTTACTTCTAGAAAAACCTTCTTGAAAAACTAATCTTTGAACCAATATTTATTTCTTCTGAAAGTATTTGTTGTTGTCCAATTCTGACATTAAAATCACCTAAAATTATGCGATCATCAATAGATTTAACAACATCTACAAATCTGTTAAAGTCAGAATCCCAATTACTATAATTAATATAAGCTGGTATTATATTTGAGCATCCTTCATGTTTCCTTAACTCTAAAACTGGCCAGGTACTCAACAAAGTCTGCCTACTTTCCCGGATAGTTTACTATCTATTCCAATGAGCCAACCACCACTAGCTCTCCCATAATTAGCAGTTTTTGAAGCACTATACCAACAAAGCTCGTAGCCCCCGAAAAATTTATGATACCCATCGAAACTTTCGCTCAAGACATGAGTTTCAAAAGAAATTCCTTTAACGGTTCTAGTCAATAACAAGAATTGCTACGTTAACAAATTATCTTGTCTTGACATGTGTTCAATTCAATTTACAATTTTGTGATAGTTTCCTTGTGATCTTATACTGAAGTCACTGTGCTTACTTGCGAATCGAATTCCTTTTTTGAGATTCCTCGTGGGTTATGTTCCATTACCTTCCACGTATTGCAACGCAATCACAAATAGAATTGATTGGCTCATAGCAATAAAACAAATGCAAAAAACTTATCGTAACAAACAAATTCAAGGAAAGGATTTAATCCTCTCAATCAGTTAATTAGCGCAAAACTACTAAAATTAATCAGGAAGCTCTCTTTCGATTAAGTACTCCTTAGCAAAAGGCAGGGTAACTGATATACATATGTATGTACATTGTATGGTACATAGCTTATCTCCATGGATCCAGCGTCGACGTGATGCGCGAAACAGCATCACCACCAGGAATTATTTAGGCAAATGTAAAATCCACTGATGTGAACTGTACTAGAATCATGCGTTTACAGGCAAAGAATAAATTTATAACATTCGTTGTGCAAAAAGACTTAGAAATAAGGAAAACGAACGAACAGACCAATCGGAAGGTAGTACTCGTCTGTCTGGTCCATTGATGGCATCCTGAATTCTTGACCTTTAAGCTTCAGTCTTTGTTTCCCCTTTTTTAAGAATTTTCTTTCTTTAAATTCAACTCTCATTCACATCAATGGCTTTCACAGAAGATTCTCTTAATACCAAACCTTCGGCCCTGATATTTTTTTCTAATATATTTGAATTTAATTTGGCTACTTTCGGTAAACCCTTTCTACTTCGATGAAGCCAGATAATCAGAGATATTCTTCAAAATTGAGGCACCCAGCGCAAGTTACTGTTTTATTTGGAAAACTGCGATTTTGAGAAATTACAATTTTGTGATTTTTATAATAAAAAAAAAATCCCGTTTACAGACTCATAAGCGGAGGATCAAATAAAGTCTTGAGCTTTATAGCCTTTTTGACTAATATTTTTCCCATTGTTGGCACTGTCAGAATTTGATCGGTCAGTGAATTTCGATTTCGATCGTGTTTTTTCTGATTACTGAAATTTCATGTAAAGAGTTAACAACTAAGAATTATGAATTGTCTTCATTTCTTGTACATTCAAGATGGAGTTTCCGTCGAGACGACATATAATTATAAGTGATGAATAGAGTTGAGATTAGCAACACTGCAACAAGCAGTTAACTTATAGTTTTGGCTATTGTGACCTGATAGTCCTGTCGGTTCATTGTTATTGCTTAATCCCAACTGAATAGGATATAAACTAAGATATACAAGAGGAAAAAGTATCGGTCTCGTTAGCTCAGAGATAGGAATAATCGCCCCGAAATTGGAGGGCCGCAGCTTCAAAAACCGGACGAAGTGGTTGTTTTTTTCTATTTTCTCTTTAATTTAATTTAGAAAATAATAATAAAGGTTTACAAAAATTTTCCAATTTCATCTAAATTCTAAAAATTGTGATATGGAACGTATTGGACAAAAAAGAAATTAATATGAAACCTGTTAATTGCTTGCATACAGAGCAAAGCAAGAAACTAAATAAAAAGTTAAAATTGGTCTAACTAAGACCAATAATATTATTCCTGAGAGAGCTCTATCGCATGAATCAGACCTGTAAAATAGTACCTGGACTTGAAATCTTTTAAGTACAAGTTCCGGTACTCGTACTTAAAAACATTTCAAGTACAATTCCCGGTACTGGTACTTTAAAATTTTTCAAGTTCAAGTCCAGGTACTGGTACTATTACTAGTACTTAAGTACCAATGTACTTAAATACTTGACAGGTCTGTACCTGTAAAATTCCAAGTACAAGTACCAGTACAGTACCAGTACCTGGGCTTGAAATATTTTAAGTACAAGTTCCAGCACTCGTACTTAAAAACATTACAAGTACAAGTCCCGGTACTGGTGCTTTAAAATATTTCAAGTACAAATCCAGGTACTGGTACTGCTACCAGTACTTAAGTACCAATGTTGAGTACTTTACAGGTCTGCGATGAGATATACCGCACTTGTGGACAAGCACTAATATGTAAAATCACAATGATTGATATAGTCGAATAAACAAATTTTATCGAGAAGTAAAACACTATTCAACCAACAAATAAATCCGAAAACAATGAAATTGCTAACTTAGCAATTGATTTTATAATTATTGCTTTTTGCTTATATATTGAATTTTCCTATAACAACATATATTGAAAACTGTATGAAAGGGCGATACATACTTTCATTAATAAATCACTTTGTTTTTTACACTAATTTTGTTAGGTCAATCCTACTAAGGCGGCTTCTAAGCCTATCGATCAATAAAGCGGCGATAGCCTGATCGTTTCTCCAGCGGCACTATAGCCATATAGAAAGCTCACTCCCCAAAGTACCCCTCAGACTGTCATAGAACTAAAGCTGCATTTCTAGCTAAAGCGGAAAACGACCTCATCTTGAGTATTGTACCGGCATTCTTTTCAACCCATTATTCGTATTCGGTTTCTTTCAAAAAGCAGTCCTATCTAGATGAAATTCTTAATAACTCGCAAGTAGACCCACAACCAATGTCGCTATAGGAAGAATACAAACTTATAAGACGCGTGATGCTAAAAGATAACTACGTCAACAAGTTGAAGAGCTAAAATGCGGATAACAGAATCTAAAGAGGAGGATGTCCTTGCCGCAAGCAGCAACTGACTTCGCATTTCATCCAATCGTGGCAGGAATTACCGTGCTATATTAGTATACATATTATATGTTATATACATTAAAATATATAAAATACATAGTAAATGGCGGTATTTCAAAATCGATAAATAATGTTTAAAAAAATAAATATAAATAATAACGAATAAATAAATTAATAATACGAAGTAAAATAAAATGTTTTGCTTAATTGTTCCTAAAGAAAAATTAAAAATATATGGAAAATTGCGAAAAAGTTATTGTGAACCACAACGAATATTTCAAATCTCCACTAGAAACTTGCAAAAGAGATTCATAAGGAATTCGAGTCTCAGTCAGCGCAAGTAAAATCAATATTTTTAAGTAAAGAAAGAGAAACATAATTACAAAAATGCAATCGCATATTTGTGAAGGCAACACATAATCGAAACTTGAAAATCGAGGAGAATTAAAACGAAAAAATTCAGCAGAACCAAATAGATTTAACAAATGGCTTCATTTGACATAGTCACAACATTCACTGGTGAATATAAAGAATTGAGTAATTTCTTGACGATAATTGAATTGTATGACATAATATTAAAACATCTCCAAGGGAGAAATAAAAATTTTATTTGGAATACAATCCCATAAGGCAAAAAATAGAATAATTACAGTAAAAGCACCAACGTTATTGAAGAATTAAAGACCTGGGGGTCATTCAACACAAAATTGACAAATGTTCAAAATGGACCATCTCCAATTTCGATGAAATTTCACAGGTAAGTTGGTTTTGTTATAGTACTGTAGTACCCATGAAAAGGACGTCATTTATTTAAGGATACTTTGAAGTTCCCGAGAAAAATTAGTCGAGGTCGTCTTTCTAAAAATTGTTTTCAAGGATAATGGATATGTCCGTTAGCCTTGAATATCTCAAAGTGCTCACTCTCGATTTTTTTTATATTAATCCTTAATTGGTTTTAAGTAATATTTATAAAGGAGAAAATAGAACTGTTTGAAGTTTGGAATAGAGTTATGAGATATGTAGTTCAGAAAACTTTGAAGGAAAATTGATGATGTATGCGAATTGTCAGATTATAGTTTCATAAATAAATTTCATGACAAGTACTTTCATGAAATTTTTGTTTACACGTTTGTTACAGTTTGTTACGTAAGTAGTGTTCAGCACAATGGACGCAAATAAAATTAGGTCCTGCTCTCTCGATGTTGTTATCTTCTTCTCACTTTCATCTCTTCCAATTTTCATGGCCTATACTTCCGTGGGCACAGAAAGTGGACAGTTACTTTCGTAAGTAGAAGATTTGTATGGAAATAAAACTATTTACGAAAGCTACTTTCTCCATGTAAATGTAGCTTATGAAGAACAGAGTATGCCAATGGATTCCTTTGAGTGTCTTGATCATACTTTTGTTCAGACCCTTTCCCTAGAATCACTCCATCCCCTTCAAGCTTACGTTTGAAAATTTTTCGTTTTTCGAAAGAAATGTGATCACCCAAATGCTCTATGTTTTAAAGGACTATTAACGGCTCATATTTGAAAAGAGAAAAAAGTATGTCCTTGTTATAGGAACTCTACAGGATCAAGGAAAAAGCTACAGATTTGTTCGACATTTTTTTCAAGAATTCAACTGTAAGGCTTGATAACTAAGACATTTCTCCATACATCATAACCCGTTGGATACCACAATAACGGAGGAAAGGAGTCGGGTCTGAACAAAAGTATGATCTTGGCACTCCAAGGAATCTATCGGCATGCTCCATCCTCCTTATTTACCGAACACACTGCAACTCATCTGACATCTCAGCACAAGTCATTAATTTTAGTTCAAAGTTTTCTGAACTACATATCTTTAAGAATTAACTCCATCCAAACTTCATAAGAATTCCATTTTCCCTTTCAACATATCCCTTAAAACCCATTAAGGATTAAAATAAAATAAAAATCAAGAATAAGCATTTTGAGATACTCAAGGATAACGGAGATATCCATTATCCTTGAACACAAATTATAAGAGAAAGGACCTCGACTAATTTTTTTGAGGAACTTCAAAGCATCCATAAATAAATAACGTTTATTTCGTAGGCTTCCGATGTGTACATTCTGAGATATAAAATCTTGAAGTTACACCTACCAAGCAATATTTGCCACTTTTTTAAAATATCAAAATCCCGTATCTCCGTCAAAAATGAACGAAAGAAACAAATATTTAAGCAAAGTACTATTAACAACAAAACTAACTTATCTGTGAAATTTCCTCAAAATCGGAGATGGTCGATGCATAAATTTACACAATATTTCTCGATTTTCTGTGGAAGGACCAACATTGAAATCAAGCTTCAAATAAGGCAATATACCACAAAAAATATATTCGCAACTCTCAGAATTAAAACAGAAAAATATAAAAATCAAAGTACATATTTACGGAAAAATCTTGAATTTAATTAATGAATTAAGTAACTTATAAATTCGAAAAAAGACACTGTTAGTGAACTAATTGATAAAGTGACACTAAATATTTTCAAGAAAGTCTTAAATGAAAATCTAAAACCAACAATTTTTGCAGTGCAATGTACTAAATTGTTTGAAGCAGCGCTATTAGCTTAATTGGTTGAAAACTCATTAGAACTGCAAATTTTCTTATGAAATAAAAATGTTCAAAGTAATCCGGGATCATTTCATAGAAATCATTGACAATCCTTGCTTGCCAATCTTAACACCTTCCGTAAGAAAGGCTCAGTATAATAACAATCATTCACAAGGAAGATAATTATGTACAGAGTAGAATCAACATACAATGAAATTACCAATCACAGAAACTATTACACGCAAAGATGCAACAATAATTGTGTTCCAAAAGATTTATTTTGCGTCTGATGGACCATGCCTGGGTAAAATCCTGACCATTGCTGATCATACTGCTTTTTACTGCTGTCGCTGAGTATCACCACGAAGCTCAAGGACTTCTAGACGTTGCACCTGCCTTGGCTTTCTTCTTTCTTTCTCTTTCTTCTTCTTTACGGTGGTGATCTTCTAGCTTTTTTTCGGCATCCCGCTAGTCATAGATGAGGATCATCTGTCTTGATTTTTATTTTTTTTTATTTTAACACAATTTTCTTCTTAATCTTTCTACTCCTTTACAATTTGATCACCCTTATTCATCCAATACTTCCTCTTCCTTTTTGTGGTGCCCTTCTCGCTTTTTTGCGGTAGCCAGCTTACTGCAATCTCTCTGATACATCATATTTTTCGTAATTTGGTGTTTACTTACTTACCTCTGGTTTTGACGTGCCACTAACCATTAACACAAAAATGTTTCTGGTTACTTATTTATTCCACCAAGATTCCGGCGTCACCTTTTGACCTTAAATCTTCACCACGACCACTCTCACCATGACGCCACCATTTCACGTTTCGGAACCAACTTCGAATGTCGTCGGGTTAGTTTTGAAAACACCCAAATTTTAAGATCGCGCCAACGCTGGAATCTTCCTGCTTCGCTAGTTGCGACAAATGCTTACATACTAATTCACTATGATCACCTTTACTTCAACCCTAATACAATTCATTTTAACTTATTCTACGGTGACATCTAATTTCTACTATGGAAATTATTTTATCAATAACTTAATAATAACAATTTCATTTCATTACTTCGAATACAATTCCGCATACTTAATGCTGTAGACATACCTAACTTCACGTCGATTCGAACTTCTATTTATTACCTCGGGAAGGCACAATTTCGACATTCTAAAACCCCTTGTCTAATTTAGCATTTTACATAATTTTGTTCTTCTTTTTAATTTGTCTAGTGGTGGTGGTTGTCCTGATTTAATGATAACCTGTTTGGCACTACTATTACGGATATAAGCCCCCGTTAAAAAAGGTGGCAACTCAGGTACTACTGATATTCGGCTCCATTTTAAGTCAGCAATCGATGCATTAGGATAGAAATCAAAATGCTCAATATTTTAGTTGGAAGTAAGCTTCAGGGTATTTTGGGTGTTTTGCCCAATTGTTATTATGAATGCTTTTTTGAACTTGCCAATTGGAATTCTTGGTCTCAAGAAGCTCAATTGCAATCAGATGATTTCGACTTTCTTTAAGCCGAAGAATGCGATACAAATTAATTTCTACCGAAACTTATTCAAGCTAAACTAGACTTGATTCTTGCAAGGAATTCTCGGAGTACCGATTTTCTCCTTATATTGGAATCGTGGATGAAGGCTCCTATAAAAGTAATCGTATAAGATCACCATTTTGTTAGGAGTTAATGAAGTTCAGCATTGCAGAGTGGAGAATCATTGAATCTCTGTGCAACATACTGCGCCTAGAGGGTCTGTTGAATGCACAAAAGTTGCTGACACAGCTTACTGTGCATCACTCCTAATTGAAAGTCTCAATTCTGTTCTTACGAGTTCCGTGGAGTAGGTTTCTTTCATGGCCACCACAAGTATTATTTCGATTTGATTATGAAAATCCATGTTGACTAGGTGATATCTTGAAGACTAATGCTAGGACACATTCGTATGCCTGTAAATATGCTTTTGATTTTAACCGTGATAGATTTATGGATATTAATTCCAATCACAGTCACCTAATCGAAGTTTCACTACGCGTCCTAAGACTTTTACTCCAAAGAAGCATGAAAATACCGTCTTTACCTAAATGCAATAAGCTCTTCGAGTGGATGCTGGAATTCAATGGAGCGTGATCCATAGAAAAGAAAAATATGAAAGGAGTCTCACTAGACGTATTGATTTAAATGAGCATTTATAGAATTGACAAACAGCTTCACCCTCCTTGGCGTTATGATGTACTATGATCTAACGATATTCACTTGTAACGACAACGTCTGTTACAAAGAAACAACCCAAAGTTTAACTGTACTTGAAATTCTCAAAAATATAATAACAACGATTCTCTGTAATTAGGCAAAACGAAACAATTCGTAAAGTAACAGACAAAATAGAGTAAATATTATCCAAGCCACCGTAAACAGCAGCAGCCCAGGCACTGTATCAGACAGACTAAAAGAACACATAAACTAAAAAATAATGTGACAAATTTTGTGATCTTTATCTGCAAATTAAGTAGCTTAACCGTTTATTTAGATGAAGATGAAACCGACGATGATAATATCTTATCCGTTCTGACTCATGGTATCACCGGCAGAGACTTCTTAATATAATACCTATGCAGAATTATTTATGAAACCTTTAGACCAATGTCACAGGAGCTTCAAAATGACCGCGCGACGCGGTATACATTACCTATGTGTATTATTATTAATATTTTTCTCATTATATATAAGTGTTTAAGACTTCTACATCTTAGAGTTACAATTGTAAGTGGTAAAATTCAGTTGCAATTAAAATTTTACTTTGAATATCATCATAGATACTTCTAAAAAATACAGACTGCTCCAAAAATAAGCAATATTTCTAAAGTTACAATTTTCACTTAGGTGATATTAATTCATAAAAGTAACATTACATAATTTAGAAATGTTATATATATTTTATACGTATTTTCTTCATATAAAAATAAAACGGAAGCCATATATCTGCAATTTGAAAAATTAGCTTAACCGACATTTTGTTTTTTATCTGCAATGCACAGACGAAAAAATGGTGGCTTGTACTTAAATGAACAAATTACCATTATAAAACTTCAAGTAGTTTTATATAAACTCTGGCTCTATTATATTAGCTGAATGACCCTTATAAAACTTCTAGAAATATTATATAAAGGAACTACCATGGCTCGAATATGGTCCTTATATATCCTTTAGTCATAATATGTAACCTTTGATAATGTTATATATCTTATAGTGACAAAAAACAGACGTTAGTGTTCTTATATACCCTTTGGTTATATTGTGCTAAATATATAAAAACAGTTTTATAATGGCTCCATTCGACAATAAAAGTAATTTGTTTTTATAACGATCACCGTAGTTACTAAAGCGCTACCAAAAAATTTTTTGATATTTTGTAGTGGGTATATTTATTACCGAAAGTTCCCAATTTCACCTGTAAGGTAAAAAAATGTATAATTTTGTGCACTTATTTTTTAAAACGTGAAGATTCTTTTAAACAAACATTGTATGCATTAGAAAAAGTTTAGATGAATTATTTATGTAGATACAATACAACATCTGAAGGCCCGCTTTTTGGGGAATCTTGTGGTGACATCCATGTTAACCGGAGCCCGTTCATATGAAGTCAAAATTTAAATCAAATTTAGTCAGTATATCAGATAATCTAGTACCTGATCGTTCGATATACCGAAAAATTAATTTTAAACAAAATGGCGGCTATTCAAAATCATGGTATCGATTTTTGGTTAAAAAATATACTCTCTTTTACCCTTTAAATAAAAAACTATACAATAAAAAAAAATACGATCAGGGACTAGATTGTAGCATGTAGAAAAAATCTACAAAAGATGAACTAATTCGGTGCAATAGTTTAGCAGATAATTGGATCACCGTTTTTGAAAATGTGCCTTTGATGTGTGAATGTGCTTTAAGTTTTTCTGAGAGTATAAATTCGACAGCCGGTTGTTATACTGCACACATACAAAAAAGTAAACAGCTGACGTGTCAACCACTGCTATAGAATTTTGAACAACAAATGAAATTTAATTTATTCGGTTTCAGCCTAATAGTTTGGAATAATTAGCACACCAAGCATGACTCATATTTCCGTAAAAAGGTACTGTGTGTCTTTTACAGCTACCACGTGATTCCTTTTCTGAACCTTCATGCAAGGTATACTTCAAAGTGACATAGCTTCGTAAATTTTAATCGAACTTTTGAGAAAGTAAACTAGAGATGATCCACAAGAAAATATAAAAAATATAAAAATCCAAAGATCGATTTTCTCAAAATCCCTTAACGATAAAGATACTACGTTTAACAAACAAGTAAAAAAAGCTAGAATTGGTCTAAGACTAATTCTTATGATAATATATGAATGCCCGTAGGTAGGTACGTAATTTCGTATGGTCACCCAGTGTGCAACTCTAGAAACTACCTGAGTACATCACTTGTAAGTTTGTGGCAAAAGTCAGTGGTTCTAAATTCAAATCTGAAGAACTTTGGAGAAATTTGGAAACCTACCAATGAAATGGCAATTAAATCTAGATAGAAGAAACCAACAGGAATATTGCAAGCGTTCTTAGAAAATTTTCTGTAAAAATTTTTACCAGCTAAACGGTACATAATGTAAAAGCAACAATTTGAGGAATTTCGTTAATAACGGAACTTACCCTATTACGCCTAATTAGGAGTCATCCTTCCAAACGTCCACTCACTTTGTAAACACAGACACATAGACACAAACACAAGCGCATATTAGCTAATAAAAAAAAAGCTAACACAAACACCACAATTTTAATGCCTACTCAAATTAGAACTTCTCACTTCTCTCACTAGAAAAACACTTCAATTAACTTAAACACCTTAAATTCGATATGACAATCACTAAAACTCTTTTACCGTGTTATTTAAACACTAACCAAATTGGAAAAAGCCCGCAAGCTTTAGAACAAAACCAAGAAGAAAAGAAAAAGAAAAGACACCAAATTCCTTCGATCACACTAAATCACAACACTTCAAATAAAGAGTTTTGGTCGCGAATTTATACGTTCCACAATCCACTTAACAATTAAATTCACGGTAATTATCTACCGTAAAATGGTAAACTAATTAAATTATTTTTTACATTTCTAATTAACCGACCGCGTCGAACGCAAACGCACTAACTAATCACGAAACGTCAGAAAAATCGCCATTATTACACAAAACGAAGACAACACGCGTTAAATCACTTATAAAAACTGATTGATCCTCGGAAGGAAAAACTGCAACAAAAACTCAACCTTAACCCTTCGGCTAAATTTTATCTTATACTTTTTAAAAACAATGATGGCCGCTCGGCCTGTCTGCAGTAGTTGTTGGTAGTTTTTGTAAGTTCAATTTGGCCGAAGGGTGTAGGTTATGTACTATTTGCACTTTTTGTGTTCAAATCATCGTTACATGTTGGAAAATTTGTTTCATCTGATCGGTGTCGCGGAAAAATTTATATATTTGCAAAATTTTATGGTTTTAAAGTGAAATTTGTTGATAAAGAAATTTTCTTAAATGTTAATTTGTGATTTTTAGTTAAAGTTTGTGTTTTTGTGTTATAATTTGTGGTGCAACATGCAGAGAATGCGCGAAGAGTTTGATTTGTTTTTTTTTTATGGGCAAACCAGAAGGTAATTTCAGGAAATTGTGCACATTAAACCGAATTGAAATAGGATTTCTGTATTGAATTGAAATAGAATTTCTTGTAGATAGATCACATAAATATTTAAAAAAAAAATCTTTATTTATATTAAATTAGGGTTGAAGAGTAGTTTGTAATTGGGTAAAAATTTGTGATTCATGAGTTAGGAAATTGTTTTTGGAGGTTCATTTCAAGGAGAAAAGCATGAGAAATTGAATTGAATTATGCTGCAGTAAGAAACGAACAGGAAATTTGTGTCTAGAACTCTGTAAAAGAAGAAATTCAATAGGAATACATCATAAACACCATAATTAGCAGTTTAAGAATGCAAAAGTTCACAATCGAAGCTTCAAGCCCACGTATTGACTTTGGATGCCGTCAAACATGTTTCATGATATATACATACATACGTACAGGGCTTATTAGAGTAATAGAAAATTCCTATTTGTTTTCGCAATACCTATTCCCATTAGGCTAGGGCACATCTATGTCGATATTCTAAGCTGCTGCTTGTGCATCAGAACAAATGCATTATAAAGAGATTTGTCTAGAAGAACAGGGTAATGCTTTGAGAAATTCCATTTTCTTTGCTATATTTTCGCACAGCCATTCCACAAGAAAACGATCACCTTGGAACCCGATCAAGACCATCTCCGGTTTCCATGAAACTTTCAGAATTTGGAATGGAATACAAAAATAACTTCCCCATATTTTTTTGTTCTCCCCTACCATGCTTCACCCTTCCGCTAGGGGGATTAGAAACTTCGAGATATTACGTTGAAACGTGATTTTCAAAAAAATTTATATCGAGAACGGAGCAACCTATTTTTCTGAATCAAATTCCAAATGAAGCTTAATGCTTTATACTTTTCATAAAAAATTACCTCAATACCGAACGAAACTTGTTTTTGTTAATAATAAGTTTTAAAAAATTCCACTATTGCGCGAAGTATTTTTTAACATGAAGTTTATTGTGATTAGAAGTGTGAACTGAAGTTCTGGTTAAATTAAAAGTGAAATCTTTTTCAAAAACAGAGCCACAAATTTTGAATACGGATCAAATTTAATCACAATCTACTCATAAAACAGTGGTAAGCGCCTAACTACTGTTGGTAGGAAGTAGACTGGACTACATTCGTCTTTATTCCTTTCGTCTTCTTTATAGTTTTACCATCGTTTATACGCAGGCTGTACGTTTTCGTGCGTAGGTCATGAGTTGCCCATTGAGCTTATCCTTTATTAAGCCAGGAATTTTTTTATTCGTGAGCAGTAAATTGAATTGATTATCTTTTGGGTAGTCACTTGTATCAAATTTATCAATATTTTCAACCATAAACTCATATGCCGTTTTCTTTTCAATTTCATAGACAAACAAAATTTATTTATGATTTTAAAATATATTGGAATCTTTTTATTATTAAATCGTTTTAATCTTTTTTGAAAAACTTAAGAACGCTTATATTATTACAAACGAAAAGAAAAAAAAAATTAATAAAAATCTCTTTTAAAGCTGCTTTGCCTTCCGAACAAGACTTGCTTTCTATTTTCGCTAAATGTGCATAGTGGCGTGTGTCTGCGATTAAACCATTTTGATAGTTTTCCAACGTGTTTTAAAAGTGTCATATTTAAATTGACCTTTGCACAGTCAGCACAAACATTAAGCTGACAAGAAATCTATACATATATATCAGATCATTTTATTTTCATAAAGAAATTGCAACTCAAACTAACTAAAAATGTGTAGCTCTCACTACACGCCCTTCCAATAGTCAACAACTGATTTCTAAATAAAGGAAGATGGTAACGTAACAGCTACAGCTCTCGATATTAGGGAAAGAAGTTGAGAAAATTAGGTCAAGTCTTACACTTGACAAGAATCAAACAAACTTCAAGTTCATATCTGGGTGACGGACAATGCTGTGCGCACACTATACAGGCAGTCACGTAGTTCGCAGAGCTTGAGGTCTTAAGGTTGCTACATCTATGTCTACCTATGCGGTCAAGAGCCAATAAAAAAAGCTGGATTGTATAAACTCCAACGATTAAATCATTGATGGAATAGGCACCTAAACTGCTGCAAAAGACAAATGAGATGATCCCATTACATTACATTACACTATAACAGGAGATCTGGTAGGTGATCTAACTATCTTAAGGTACGCTTTGACTACATGGCTGAATGTTTATTTGATATGCATATACTCACATCTATGTTAAGTTTTGTAAAACTAGTCGATGACTTTATACCAAAGGCTGACAATAATGCCGAACTATTAAAACGTCCTCTCAGAAGGTATCAACGGTATGGTATAAAGAAAGTAAATATTGGAGTTGGTCTGAGCACATATGTGCCAAAATGCTGCATTACAAATCTCTTGGGTTCTATTCAAACTGTATTCGAAGCTCAAGTATGGACTGTACATAGGAGAAAGTGTCAGTATTTTTATTTATACAGCTGTCGACGCTCAATCATAAGCCTCCTATTTAACAGTCACTCAGCTCCCAGGGCTTTGAAGTCCTTCGCTTTAGAGCTAAGAAAAGTAGGAATGAATCTACAAAAACTCAAAATATTGGTGAGAGGATATTAAATTATCCCTATGTGAAACTGGGACAACAAGACCTCAGAGATAAAGCAAATTCTGACGGAAGACAAAAAAAAAAAGATCAGGAAAACGGTGTTTTTTCGCACATTTTGAATTATATCTTTATAATCAATTCACCTAAAATAACAAAAAAAAGTCCTTTCAAAATATTCAGTGGCAGAGAGACGCACGGGCACAAGACAGATCTTGTAAGGGTTCCGGTTTTTTCTTTTTAGTTTCGAACCCAATAAATTATCCCTTATGAGCACATCACAAGTGTTCTGTAGACCCAAATTTTGAAATTATATCACATTTTTGTATAAATTTTAAAAATTTTCGAGGTACCCAACGAAAACAAGGACGGTTGCCAGAAGCATAAGGAATAAAATCGATGAATATTGTGAAATCTTTCATGGGACTGATGTACATCAGTTACGTTACCTCACATTAATACAGGAAACCAATAATCAATTACAAGTCGAGATAGTCTCGACATAAATAAAATTCCTATACGAACCTGATCCATTCCTCCATATTTTCCACTTTTTCCCACATTCCAAGACTTACCTGCAAAATAAACAGAAAAAGATTATTTAATAAAAAGCTTATCAAAACTTAACGTCGGAACAATGATTAGGAAAGCAGTTTTAACTACGAGAATTTTAGAATTAAAGAAACCAGAATTCAGTCTTAAGACCGACGTGAAGTCATTCGCAAGTAATTAAGAAAGCTTGAATATACTAAAGCTCATATATATATATATTTGTGTATCATCTTGGTTTACTCTGAAGAGGAACCAAAGTTTGTAATAAAGATTATTATATAAAAGTGTACACACATCATTTTTGTGAATATATACTATATATGATTGTTCAGTACAGTGGAAGTTGTGTTTTATTTAACGAAATCCATCCTCTGTGTTTTTTTTTATTATCAACCCTAAAGGAAAAAGTTAATTCACGCGATTGTAGTCAGTGAAACATGGCTAAAAGATATGATACCTACATCGCAAGTTTCTATTCCGGGTTATACTTTGCTTAGAAATGATCGTAGGGGGCGTTCTGGTGGAGGCGTCGGAATATATGTTAAGGGTGATCTGAATCCGAAACTGGCTTTTTCTTCTGAGAGTGCTGATTTGGATTTCATATGTGTTGAGGTCTGCTCAGGGATCCGAAAGCTTTTTCTGTCTGCAGTATACTGTCCCCCAGGGAATTTTAGGTTTGATAGTGTATCGAGTTTAGGGGATCTTCTATCAAGGGCTTCGTAATGTTGTGCTAATATCATAGTGGGAGGTGACTTTAATGTGAATATTCTTCGCGATGATTCAATAGCTGGTTGGTTCTTACACATTTCCAAACAATTCACCACAATATAGTTAACTCATAGCCAACCTACATTAACGCAACAAACCCTTCACTTCTCGACATGTTTCTGGTGACTGATGGAGGTAAGGTGTTGTTCTTTGATCAGATTAGTCCCTTAGCTCGTTATATCATGATCTTCTGTTTATGGGCTACAATTTGTTAATTGACAATAACTCTCCAACAAATTACTCGTACCGAGATGCATTGACGTTGAATCTTTGCTTGAAGAATGCAGATAATTGCCATGGGAGACTACCTTGATTATGCTTCAGTGAACGATCAGGTTGATATGTTTTCTTCCTTGGTTAGATATATATTAAAAATACATGTTCCTCTTAAATCCAGGCGCTTAATGAGAGAAAGGATGCCCTTGTTGGTTGTCTCGAATTCGGTTATTGATTGCTGAAAGAGAATTTTTGAACCATCGATATCGGCGATATTGTCCGCAACAAAGTTACGTTAGCTATAGGAAAGGCTAAACTTCAATACTACAGTAGTAAGTTTAGCTCTGACCTGAAACCCAAAACTCTTTGGCGTTATCTTCGGCAGGCTGGTGTGTGTGGTCCGGAGGGATCAATTTACTCATTACATCGGTAACTTAATTGCGTACTTTTTGTCCGCTGGCATTCCTTCTACAAGCAACTTTGACCCTTCCCATGACCCTCTCAGATAACAGCTTTTATTTTCGTGGAGTAGATCTGGAGGAAAGGATTTCTGCCATTTTTTCAGTGAAATCCGATTCGGTTGGGCCAGACTTCCTCCCACCATGCCTAATAAAAACACTGTTACCTGTAATTGATAAATATATCCTTCATATTTTGAATACGTCATCCACTTTTCCTAGTATTTGGAAGACTGCTATTATTCTTCCGATCCCGAAGAAGGCTAATGCCAAATCACCTAGTGACTGTCGCCCCATAAGCATCTTATCCTCGGTTGGGTGGAAGTGAACAGATATTTGACACCTTCACAATCTGGATTTCGCGCTTCTCACAGCTGCGAAACTGCAGTATTCAAGGTTACTACAGACATCAAGTTTGCCTTGCATAATACTGATTTTGGCCTCTTAGTACTCTTGGACTTCTCTAAAGCCTTTGATAGTGTTGACCATAGCCATCTACTTCATAAATTAGCAACCAATTACAAATTTAGTGTATCAGCTATCTCCTTCGTTAGGGCGTTTATCAGTGGTCGTTTCCAGCAGGTTAAGTTTGGTGATGAATTTTCATATGCTTTACCTGTATTCTGTGGTGTACAGCAGGGCTCTGTGATTGGCCAGTTTTATTAAGCCTCTTTATTAATGACTTTCCTATGGTAGGAGAGAATGTGAAGGTACATTTGTATGCCGACGATCTATCTAAGCAGGCCTATTGGTTTCCTTGAGGATTATATTGAGCGACTTAGCTCTGATCTATGTCGAATACACAGGTTGCCAATTCTCTATGGACTTCATCGTAATTCTGCAAAATCACCATGTATAGCCTTATACAACACCACTTTAAACGTCATCGATATACCTCCAGGTAGCCAGAAGGTTTACTAATCTGCGAATTGTTCTAAGCTCAAGCAATAAGGTTTATGCGGGGTTGAGAAGGTTATGGCTCTCGGCGAGTATTCTGGGAACAAATATGAGGTTGAAATTAGTAATTACACTGACATTTTCCTATTTCAAATTTGGAAGTAATGTGTTTCCTAGCTTGGATAGTGAGTGTATGCGTACGATCGAGGTGGCTCTCAATGATTGCATGAGACTTGTTTATGGCGAAGATATTTACGAAGATTCGACCATGTTTCCCCGTTTGCTAGCACGCTACTTGGTCGTTCTTTGAGTATATGTCTTAAGCGGAGAACGATTCTTCTCCTATTCAGGATATTAAAGAACAACCGGCGGGAATATCTTAGAGAATTTTTCCAGCTCTCTTCTTCGCCACGTACTCATAATATTGTAATTCCGCAATTCAGTAAATTGGTTATGGAACGTTCATTCCCTGTTCAGGCAGGTTGCCCGTCTTTGGAATAGTCTACCCGTTCCGTTAAAGTTCAGAGGGCCCAAACTGTCAATGCATTTAAGACTCTCATTAAAGCTCACATTTAACATCATTACTACGTATATATTTAATATCTCCTGGATGATATTCTGTCGCGCTGTGAGTACAATCTTGTAAATAATTGTTGCTTAGTTACTTATGATTTGTTTTGGTTTCAGTTTTTAGTTTTTTAGTTTCTTTTATTAGTGTTTAAATGTTAATTGTCAGCTCATTAATTTCTTCTTTTTTCCTTTGCGCTTAATATAATTTGAATTCGTACCTTAATATAGTTATACTAGTAAAAGATTGTAATCTTCCCAAGAAACAATTTTTTTATATAGTAGTAACCGTAAGGTTTCCACTACCAAATAATAAATTGACTTATATAGATTAGTAATCGAAACCTCTTTGTAACCACTATAAACCCCTTATAGAGCTTAAATGGAGGATTATATAAAGGTTCCATGACTTGATTTAGGTAACGATATATAACTACAAGTTTTATAAAATGAGTAACAAAAATATTCTGGTTACCTTTTACAACTTCTTATATAACCCTTATATAACCCATGCTGCTCTCGATTAATTTATTTTGGTCACAGCACTGGTTGCAGTAATGTTTCGGTTACCTTAACCAACTTTGTTTATAATGGTGTTGGTAACGTTTCCACAACGCTTGGAAATTTCTCAGACTGATTAATTTTAGTGATTGAAATGTTATGTAAATTACTTTTCGTTACCTTTATAAAACAATATAACGCAAATATTTACGAAACCTATTTTGACATAAAATTTCAATATTTTTTTGTATTGCATTTTTATAATGTAAGGGTTTAAGACTTTTACATCTTAGAATTACAATTTTTCGGCATGTACGTGGTGAAATTCAGTTGCAATTAAAATTTTACTTTGAATATCATCATAGATACTTCTAAAAAATACAGACTGCTCCAAAAATAGGCAATATTTCTAAAGTTACAATTTTCACTTAGGTGATATTAGATCATAAAAGTAACATTACATAATTTAGAAATGTTATATATATTTTATATGTATTTTCTTCATATAAAAATAAAACGGAAGCCATATATGTATCTGCAATTCGAAAAATTAGCTTAACCGACATTTTGTTTTTTATCTACAATGCCCAGATGAAAAAATGGTGGCTCGTATTTAAATAAACAAATTACCATTATAAAACTTCAAGTAGTTTTATATAAACTCTGGCTCTATTATATAAGCTGAATGAGTCTTATAAAACTTCTAGAAATGTTATATAAAGGAACTACCATGCCTTGAAAATGGTCCTTATATACCCTTTAGTCATAATATGTAACTTTTGGTAATGTTATATATCTTATAGTGACAAAAAACAGACGTTAATGTTCTTTTATACCCTTTGGTTATATTGTGTTAAATATATAAAAACAGTTTTATAATGCTCCATTCGACACTAAAAGTAATTTGTTTTTATAACGATCACAGTGGTTACTAAAGCGCCACCAAAAAATTTTACGATATTTTATAGTGGGTAAATGTATTACCGAAAGTTCCCAATTTTTATTAAAGTCACCTAAATTACTGAATGTTGTCGAGTTATATAAGGGTAACCACCGATACCGTAATAAACACTTATTACCAATAAGCTATATAACGTGGTGATGAAAGCAATTATTAAACTTTCTTATGTAACTTCTAGTAATGGTTACTCTAAGTTATATAGACCGGTGATTGAAAGATTTCCATCACCAACTTATAAAACCTTTAGTAACTTACTTCCACGAGAACCATTAGTAATCATAAAAAACTCTAGTATAACTACGTCACCAATTGATAATATTATAAAACCCTTATATAACCACTCAAAATCTTATATAACCGAGTAACCATTATATACCCCTTATAAAACTACCCATCACCTTGTTACTTGGGAAGATTGTTTATCTCACATTCTGTCAGAAAGAGATTTTCTCTCTCTGGATAATAGACTTATAGGTGATCCGTGCAGTTTTATAGACTTGTTACAGTTATGGACATGGATGTAATTGATAGGCGCGAAAATCTACTCCTATGTTCCTATTTTCATTTTTAGAGACACACGCAAATACTTAATTGTAAAATTAAACAGAAATGTAAAACTACAACAAAGCTGGTATAACCAATACTTTATTACTTGCGAAAAACAAATACAAAAACAAAACTGGGCTGACATTATTTTAATGTGTATAAAGGATATCACAGAAAACACACGTTAAAAGATTCCAATATCATGCTTGGCTATATTTTGGATATTTGGTTCGGAGGACGCCAAAAATGCTAGGTCCAATTAGTTATGTATATACGTATATGATTTTATATGAAACAGTTGAATATTTCGATTTAGCACCTTGTTTCAGGATTCATACATACAGCTGCAGGATACCCAAAGAAGCTGTCAAAAATAATTCAGATAATGTCAGGAAATGATGAACATACAATACCATTTCGTTTCTCCTCTCAGGCTTGGAGTAGATTTAGAATAATTTGAATCAGAGTATGTTGTATGCAACTTGTAAGCAATATCACAGTCATAAAAATCGTAATTTTCTTGGAAATTTTGTTACATTTTACCTCGTAAATCCAATAATTAAAAGTCCTGAGATCAAGGATTATTTATTTTCCGGAAATAAATTAAACAATAAAATTTTCAGAGATATTTATCACTGTTACATGACACGAATCTTAACATCATGAAATATCGTTACTACTGGTTCAGATGCTTTACTTATACCATCCCATTCCAGACAATTGTAATTCGATAAACGAAATTTGTAATCAACGAAATGAAATTCTTTCACCATTGAAATCGGTAGCAAGGGAATTAAACATTCCTGAAACTCCGTGCTCGGTGATACTGTGATACTGGTAGCATCCCTCCGAGAGCTAAAGTTGTTCACTCCGTTTTCGGTGACATTGTGTGTTTGTCTATTTGCGTAATGTCGCTGTAGTAACAATTTCAAATAACATTCCTTAGACTATGAGGTCTCACCGGAATGAGAAGTTCGGAGTGGTTTATTTAACTCCGCTATTAAACTTCAAGTACATGGGAGACTCATGTGCAGCCCAGCATTATCTGGAGTGGTAGCTTTTTTCGTAAGGATGAGGGAGAACTTTGCTTTGTAACTCTTGTAGGCAATTATTCTTGAGGAACGACAACATGAAGATGTTTACTTTATGAAATCTTTATAAATTTACGGTGAAATTTTGGGAACACGATTTTCAGTCTGTCGTCCCAGCAGATGTTACCTTGGAGTAGAGGGAATATAACTGCACAATATTATTGGTGAAGATGAAAATAAATTTACAATTTTACGCAAGCATACAACGTGATACATTATGCTGTTGAACAGTAGTGAATTTAATGTTACAGTAACTAAATAATGGTAGTGGTTTATCACTGAATTTAGTATATATTTCGTCGATGGTCAAATATTAGCATTTGTTATAATGATTCTACGAAAAAATTACCGTGCATCATTCCAGATATGAGCTAGAAACCTTTTATTTGTCGGACAACATTATTTAGTCTATTAATTGAACTTTTGGTTTTCATAAAAACTATTAATTTCATTCAATTCAAAAACAGGATTTTCAACATAATTTATTCAAATGATATGTAGTATTCAAACTTAGAGAGGAATGAAATAATGCTCCATTTGTAACTAAGGGATATAATAAGTGGCAGTCTGCTACAAATCGATTTGTTAAAATAAATATGATATAATTATAAAAAGAGGTAAAAATACTTTAAAATTCGAGTGTATTCAGAATGGCAAGCATCTTTTGCAATATTGAGCGTTTAATATTGTGAAGTTGTTTTTAGGAATTTATATAATTTTGATATTTAAGGTACAATTCCACGGCTTGTTTCCTCAGGGTGTCTGTAAATTTTTAATATGTCGTTATATTATGTTATGTTATGTTATGTTATGTTATGTTATGTTAATGCTATGGTTCTGTCGAGTTTTTATTTTAGTTTCAGAGGCGACACAACATAACACTTTAAGCCTTTGTGATGTTTTTTTATTAAAGGCATTCACTTAGAGTACTGACATTTTCTATACGGGCTTTGTAAAAAAAAGAGTGAATTTGAGTTCGAAAATGGGATTTATCGGGCAACTCTATCGTAGGGTGTCCATACAAAAATTTCGTTTTTATACCCTAGATGAAATCTATAGGGTATACTAAGTTTGTCATTCCGTTTGTAACACTTTGAGATAATGATGGTAGAGCAAAATGGATTGGACACCCACGCATAATATTAAACATGAATTTTATTTTAGCATGTCCGTCCGTCCATCCGTCTGTTCTTTCGGCTGTCCGTCCACTCCATAGGTCGAAAACGTATTCACTTAGAGTGATTAAATTTTGCATACGGGCTTTCTAAAAGAAAACAAAGTAAATTTAAGTTCGAAAAGGGGACTAATCGGGCAAATCCTTCATAGGGTAGCCATACAAAAAATTTCATTTTTATATATTTGGACACTTTCTGGGAATGCGTGAACATAGAGAGCTGTAATTTGATACATGGTTTCCATAGTAATAGTATTAAATTGATTACAATCATATTTAATACCCGACCAGCGTTTAGAAATATATAGAAAAATCCACTTCAAAAATCAAACTTGCATAGAAGGGGTATTCATATAGGGTGTCTTAGACCAATTCCAGATTAGTCTAGAGCAATTCTACTTAGTTTTAATAATTGTTTTTTCAATAGCCCGGCATGGTATCTAACTAAAAGTCTGTCTTACACTCTCTCTCGCTTTTCTTTGCTTGTTTTTTTTCATTCGTGCTTTTATGCTGAGGCAGATTGTTTTTAATTCACGCGCATGCCTTTTGACAGGAAAAGAATTTAAACTTTTACTTTGAGGTTTTAGGTTTCATTTTGTATGGTAGCGTTATTATCATGAAACGAAAATGAATTTGCATTATAATAAAACTTTAAGTTTCATTTCATTTCAAAATTTAGCACTATTGCATGGTTTCAATGAAATTAATTTTATTCCGGGGTAGTTGATCTACTACACAAGATTCTTTCACACAGTCACATCTGCCTATCAGATGAAGCATTTCATGCGCACACTATGGATCTGCTCAGTCTTATAACTAATAATAATACATAATATACTATAAGGCTCTAAGCTATAGTATAGAGGGCGCACACAACAACAAACTCACACTGCAATCCATGCTAGTATATAGGCAGCCATTATACAAACATTTAAAAGCAAAATTCAGACCCTCTAATGGATCCACTTTAGTGGAAACACACACATACAATTAACACACCTAAATCTATTGGGCACCTGCCCAACGAAGTGATGCGAGGCCGCACGAGGCTTCTTGGTGAGTCATCAAGAGATAAGAGTTAAAGTGATTGCACGCTAATCCTATGAGAGCACTCACAGCAACGCTGTGACAGCGCGTGATGTGGCGAGACACTTCAAAGTAGCTCGGGTGAATGAAATTTATCATTTTTTCGCAAGGTTGCAGTGCGCTAATTTTGATAACCGGAATATTTTTATAGGTTCTTTCTTGATTCGTTCTCATATATTAGAAGAATCTATCAAAATCAGTATGCAAATCTTATATAATTAGAAATGAAATTCCCCAAATTCTAATTATTTCTTATTTATGACGTCATAACTAAATTGCAATGCTTCGAATTTTACACTCATTTGAATAGTGCCATATAGTTTCACCACTTATCAAACACTTCGCGATGTATCTTCACCTCACCTTCCTCCAAGGTATATAGAATACAAGGTATTCCCATTACGAACCACGTTCCGCCATTAGTGACGTAGTATCGTGAAATGTATAGGAAAGTACGGTACAGAGAACACAATACTGTTTCTCCTCTCTCTGTCTTTCCTATAAAAATGAATATACATTTGTTGCAGAATTACGTCACAGATTATCAGCTGCAATGTGTCAAAATTTTAATGAGAATACTTGTCTTCTATATACCTTGGCCCCGCTCAACTCTGATGAAGCCTCGCATGACCTCGTTCTACTCATGCTAATCTTTGTAGATATGAAAAGTAATAACTTTGATAGTAACTTCATATAGCTCATAACTTGACGGAGGCCTTCGAATTCATATTTTTTTTTTAGAACAACAAAGTTATGTCTAGAATAAAAAAGTGCGCCACTTTTCAACAGTTTCTTCTACAGCTATTCCACACGAAACGGATCTCCTTGAATGAACTCTGATAAAAATAGCTCCACCACTCTACCGCCCCCCCTCCACCTATCCGTGTTAAAAATTTTGTGAACAAATAGTTTTTCTGATTCAAATGCTAAGTGCAGCTTAATGCTTTATATTCTTCATAAAAAAAATACGATAGAATCAAACGATATTTTTAATTTAATAATACTTTATTCTATATTTTTTCCCAAAACTTTTCTGTTTTTATTTTGAAGCTTTTTATTTTGGAGATATCAATTTTTAAAATGACCATATACCCAAAGTAACGTAATATGGGAACACTACACTTAAGGAAGTCTAGTATTTTCTTTTTTCTACTGGGCACCACTAGAACTGTTTTCTTATATTTTTGTATATATTGTAACCATTTCGTTTCATAAATATTTAAAGCAGCTATAATTTATGGCAGATCAATTCATTTGCTTTGGACCACCACTTAGTGTTAAGATTACATTTAAATATATAAAATTTTTCAAGAGAACTGCCAAGTAAATTTTTAATATTTAATTTAGTATTCACAGTGCGGGCTGAGTTCTTATAGTACACTATATGTCCTGTCATCAGTCGTTAAAAGTTTTATATGGATCGGGAAGTGATGATATAGTGGGGTGGATGGATGGATGGATTCAACAAACTATACATAACAATATTTAATAATTGTTTATTCTAGTGAACTAAAACAAAATTTCTTATCGTGCTTTCAGAATGAGAAGTGAGAGCCGAAGAATTAAATCACTATATACAATCCTGGCTCTGAATTATTTAGGTAAAGATGGATCAATTTTCTACAATGCATAGATTCGAGCACTTAACATATATTTTTTAACTCATATGACCATACTCAGTGAGCGTGGTTAACTGAGATTGTAGAATGCTATTTAGAACTTCAATATAACCTTTCATCACTTCATCATTCGGGTATAAAGAGAATGACTTAAAATGGACTGATATCGGTGTTTTTTCTATTTTACTGAATATTCCCACATAAATGGTAACAACTGTTCTATATCAGATGTAAGCCTATTACTAATAGTATAGTCCGTATATTAAACGTAAATTTATATTCAGGCTGTAGCTATTTTCCTTTACTGCCATATCTCAGTTAGCTTCACATAATCTGTGTTTTAAAATATCCCATTGATAGAATTTCCTAAGTTTCATTTGAAGACAAATACAAGCTACCAATCTATGTATATATCTATGTACATATACGTACAAAACTTACGCTGAAAAGTTTGCAGCAATTATTTTTTGTAAAAAGAGAATAAAGGTGCAGGGAATATGAATACCTGAGAAAGGGTTTCAGTGTTTTAAAATGTAGCCTGGAAAAATATTGTTTTTCTCAATTAATTCGTTACCTTATCCTATTTAAATTTAATTAAGGAAATATAACCATCAGAATTATGTCATATCATTTCAAGAAATTCAAAATGACAATGGCATTCCGGTATAGTTTTGCCCTTTTTTGCTACGTCATGTTATACAAAAATGGACTGACCCTTTTTTACTAATTGAGGCTCAGCAGCATCAGTAGTAGTACCCTCAGCGAATTCAATTCATATAATCCTGTCAGGAATTGTCTCGGCGAATAATTTGACCTGGATATGACAGGCCACAGCTACATAATACGGTATGTGCGGCAAGTCGAAAAGACAATTTTGTGAAAAAAAGAAGTCAAAATGTGATCATATAGCGAAATAATTTTGATTGGCACAGTGACAGTGGAGCTCTTATAAAAAGAATAAAAATTCCTGGCAATGTTGCTTCTATTTTGCTTTCAAAAATGGTTGACAGTTGACAAATACATGTGTCGTGTGTAAAATCGGTAATTCCCAAACGATTTAATTTTAAATTCACAGTCGCAGATGATATGTTCAATGTTTCTTTATCCTCCATACGGGAATGACAGGTGTCGGAATCGAACTAACCCAGTAAGTAGGCCTGATATAAGCCATAGTTCTTTTCTGCTGTACTCGAGGAGTTATGCTAGTAAAGAACTTACTTTTGCTGAAAATCTTTAGTAGGTAACTTGAGTCAAAATTCGTGTGAAACAGAATTATAAACTTTGATGCATCAGAAAAGTAGTTGCAAAATTCTCTTATATCGCTTTGTCCAAAAATATATGATATGTGTTATTCTGCAATTATGAATAAGTTTAAAGCATACAAGAATGCATGCACACAGAATGTAAAAAAATATATATTTGGTCTTTACGTTAATAATGTAAGGTATACATGGGTACCTACCCCTACCTAAGAGAGGATGATTTTATTAAAATTTTTGTAAAGGTACGCTATGCTTTCAACTGTTTTTTCAAGAAATATTAATTCTGCAAGTTTCATACCACATCATTTATAATTAAAAATAACATTACATTTACGGCTATATATGTATAATAGGTATATTATATTGCAGTACATAAGAGGGAGATATTTTTTTACGGGTGCATAGTGCGCAATTCAGACTTCAAAAGAGTAGCTACCAAAATTCCAATATACATTACGTGAGTGAAATAAATTTTTATTTTTGCAGAATTGTACATCGATTCATAATTTATTATTATTTGTCGATTAAGAACTCTAAGGATATTATAAAATAGTATTGAATTAAATAAAAATTGTTTTGGAAGTTAAACTTATTTTAATTAGCATAAAAATATTTTTTAATATTACTGAAAAATATGCTGTCTGCTGCAGATTTAATGAACCTAATGTATGCATGGATCTTTATCTTGTGCAAAAATTCTGGGTGATTTAGTTAAGCTTAAATAAAGAAATTATTGAATATTGGTAACCTTATTTTTGCTTGTTCCATTTATACCATCTATCGGTTATATGCATTAGCATTTACTTAATAGTCTTTATTGTGATCGTGACGATAGTGACTGCTATCTAGTTAAAAGTTTATTGCCAAAAATATCACTAGTGCTATCACTAGAAGATAAAAGGCAATTTTAATACTGTAATTATTTAGCAATATATTTACATGAATTTAAGAGCAATCAGTTCTTATAATATCACTCAATAAAAGAATCCAAGTTATGTTGCAATTTAACTTGATCAATGTTAGACGGGAAAGCTGTATACAATATTCTGACATTATTGCAATATGTGCAAGTAAAAAACCTAGAATTGGTTCAAGACCAACTCTTATGATACCCTAGATGAATACCCACATGAAATTTCGTATGGTCACCCATTTGAGCATTTTTATTTTTGCAGTGGTTTTTCGCATATAATTCTAGAATGGTTGGTCGGACAGAAAAAATGATTATAGCCAAATTTATAGGATTTCGTATTCTGAAGAAGTTATTAGCACAATAAAAATGTCTGGGACGGTATATGTAAAATTGAAATTTTCTTTGCTATTACTATGAAAACACCATGTACCAAATTTCAGCTTTCTATGTCAACGCGTTCTCAGGCAATATCCAAATATATAGTGGAAAACGAAATTTTTGTATGGCCACCCTCAATTTGTCTCATTTTCGAACTTAATTTTACTTTTATTGTAAAGTCCGCGTGCAAAATTTCAGCACTCTAACTACACGCGTTGTCGAATTAAGGTCGATGCACACTTACCGGCACAGCACGAATCGGCACAGATAGGCTTCGACCGGCATCGGCATTTTTCGTGCACAAATAATGACATAAAACGGACACTAAACTTTCAATTAACGCAAGTATCGCGAGAAAGCTGTAGAAAAACTACCGACCTACAAGTTTTGTCTTATTTCTTGCAAAGATTTTGGAAGAGCTTATATACTTACATCACACACAGTAATAACAGATAAGCAAGTCCCATAGTCAAATGTGATGCCACTCAGTTCATATTAACCGACAAGTTAACTGACAAGTCTGGGCTTGGGCTAACTTTAGCAAAGCTCCGAACAACAAAATGAACCGACAAAACTTTTTCATTTTTCTTTTCATTAGTTTGTAAACTGACGTAGAACGAAGCAATTTTTGTTTTCAGCTGAGTAAATTGCTCCTATTGTTGGAATAAAAGGATCGGTTGTGAGTAGAGATGCCGCGAATATTCGCATCCGCACACAATCCGTATATTTGACAAATTCGCAACCGTGTTCGCATCCGCCTCTATTCGTGCAGATTTTTAGGCGGATATTTTTGTTTCAAAAACAATGCTGTACTGTACTTAAAACAGACAATGGATTTAATTATGTAATATATATTACCAATTTATTTATATCTTTCACTTAAGAGAGTGATCTGTGGTAATACGACTGTCCCTTAGGGATAGTTCCTACAAGAGTCTGAAATGTTAAGGCTAATTGCGGCAATAAAAGACTCTTGTAAACTAAAGAGATGAAAGGTTGAGGCAGGGTTATCTTCTATGATAACGCTTTACAATCTGAATGTAGTTGTGGTGCTTATCCGCTATGGATAGCGCCTACTACCGTTGCTGTCTTGATCTGCGTTTCCTAAATAGAAAACATCTCTGGGGTAGGAGATCAAGAAAGGTTCTTGATTCGACCTTTCAGGGAGCTGCAATCGTCGCGAACTGATTCGACCTGCTCTGATAAATTACGCCTCTTAGAGTAGGAGGTCAAGGAATGTTCTTGGCTAGACCTTTTAGGAAGTTTAACCTTTTGAAGTATGAAAGTCAAAAAACGTTCCTGCACTGGATCTTCCCGGAGGTGCTGTCACCTAGACGCTAGACCTTATTGGGAGTAAAGATTATGAAATAAGGAAGCTAGTAACGAAAAATTTCGTCAAAAAATCTTTTTCGGTTTTCGTTAAAAACTTTATTGAACAGTTTCAGATGATACAACTTTGCAGGATACTTCCTTAGTTGTGCAAGCTTTGCTGTGAACAATATTAGTGTATGGCCACAACGCCGCACCGCACCTAGCACCGCGCATAGCACAGCACAAGACCAATCATTCCCTAGCACATCGCTCCTTGCACATCGCGGAATTAATGGCCACAGTGAAGCACTACACATTGCCTAAAGCAACTTCGAATATTTGAGTTCTGAAGTAAGTTAAGATATTGGGAGCGCGCAGTCCAGTCTTCGTTAACGAGTATAGACAGAATTCAATACTTTAGTTGCAGTTCCTCTGAAGAGGATGACAATTTGTGTGAAGCTAGTAAGTGGAATTCTTTAAATTAACTGTAAGAGAAGTAAGCCTGGAAGACAGTGGTGTGTCTATCAAGTGAGTACTCCATTCCAATGTCAGGTTCAGGAAAGTAGACACCTGCCCCAGCTCCATTATTAGTAAGAGAGTCGTCGGTGAAAATGTTTAGGGCGGATCTGGGAAGGCTCGATAAGATTCCCTTACAGGAAAGTTCACAGATAAGCGACGCCCAAAACAAGGCTCAGGTACCATCGCACGCCCAAAACGAGGCTCAGGTACCATCGCATCAAGTGGCACACTGGCCAGAGGGTTTTCCAAGTCTAGCCTATACGGCAGAGAGTAATGAGAAGAGCCAGTCCAGCAGTCCTCCCATCATCCCCATGCGCGCAATCTTCACACGACCCTTTTGGCATTTGACTGAAAGACAAGAACCAGGGGTGGTTACAATTACTAGGCTCCATAGCGTGATCATGAAATTCTTCCACGAGAAGTTGCATAACCTTATTTCGAAGTCTTATCTTTTGCCAAGGAGCTAATGATCTAACATGTTAGCAGACTATTAAAAAATGTGATGTTGTCATCTATATCTTTCTCCATCCGCATCTGGAGAGTATTTTCCTTTCACGTAAGGTGTTGCAGTTTTTCTCTTTCCTCATCCAAGAAAGCAGGACAATGAGGATTCATATTTTACTGTCATATATAAATCTACTGAATTTACTCGATATAAATGTTACCAAGGTACTCCACAGAAGAAAATTTACTAAAATATCGTTAAATCTATTAAATTCAGCCCAGTCGGGATAAATGTTACCAACGCACCGCACAAAAGAAATAACAACTCATTTCCTGTGTGCAGTGCTAGGCTCAGTGCAATGGTTGGTGCGGGGGGCGATGCAAGGTGCGGTGCGCCACTGTGGCCATTTCCATTTAAGATAAGGGATAAATTTTATCACCGCACACTAAGCTCAGGGCGACGCGATGTGCGGTGCTTGGTGCGGTGCGCTGTTGTGGCCATGCCCTTAGACTAATTTAAATATTGACGTCATTTCAATTTCTTAAATTTTATGTCTACTGATTAATTACATAAAAATTTGCTCATGTCGCACAAAGTGGAGATTTGAAAACTACGTAACTTAGGAACGTGTTTAATGATCAGGTCAATACAGCGGCTCAGACAAAGTATAGGTTGGGTACAAAAGCAAAAGTGCCTTCACATGGCCACATTACTCCCCCGACAGCAACACGGAAGTTTTATCGAAACGCAGTTCTAGTGATTCGTTCAGCGCGAGTGGTTTGCTGCGGAATTACATACAGGGGACCCATCCGAGAGAAATCTAATGTGCCGGAAGACGTATTTGTTGGAGCTATTGAGACGTGGTTTAACGTTGGATGTTCCAACCAAGAAATCAAATTCCTTCCTAGCTTCGGCGCGTTTCTCGGGAGAGAAGCTTCAAACCTTTGAGGAAATAGGAGGACCATTTGTAAATATGTGGTGAGTGACTGTGTGCACCACTAGTTTAATAAAGGCGGTTTCCACAATAATTGATCGATACTCGTATTTTTCGAATTTGGAAGTCACAATTTCTGAACTAATGAGCACAGAAAGACTTGAATGCTCGCATATGGTATGGTATGTGGCCGACATCAATTAGGGTCGATCAAGGATTTCATCTTGATGTGAACTATCAGGCCATAGTGACGAAGGAAGTCAGCGCCTAAAATGGGTTTTGAAACGCCTGCAATGACAAACTTCCAGGTAAAAGATCTGCGCAATCCCAAATCTAAAGATAAAATTTTGCTGCCAAATGTGTTGATTGGTGATGAATTTGCTGCCACCAATTGAAAACTTAAGTTTGAAAAGCGATCTAAAGAAAATTTTGGAATAATTGAAATGTCTGCTCCTGTATCAATCAAAAAATTTTTATGTGTGGACTTATCAAATATGTATAGATGACTATTTATTGAGCTACTTCCTCCTGTCGTCAGATATGGAGGCCAGCATAGTTTGCCGAATTCACACTAGTCTCTTTTTAAAATTGCAGGGGGGGTACACATTTTCTATGGTACCAACAGTGGGCTGAATTTCTACTAGGTGACTTGTACCTACCTGGATTGCGAACGGTGTCTGGAGGTATCTCGATGAGATCTACTCCGTGATGCCTCTCTACGGAAAGACAATGATTTTTCAACTAATTTGGATAGCTCGTTAACTTGATTTCTTAGCTCCTCCAATGCTTGATCTTGAGCCTTGGGGGTGGACATTACAGTATAGACTTCGTTCGTGGGATTGACCTCGGCTTCCAATGAACCCTGGTTGCATGCCAGGAGGGCCTGCATGTGCGAAGTACATCGTTGCAGCCAGAATGATTTTAATACTTCCTCATTGACTTTGTTCCTGTTGAGGGCTCGCATTTCCCTAAGAAAATGGGAAGGCTGCGCATCACCTAAGGAGAGTTCCATGAGAAGCTGCTTATATTCGGGTTTTCTCTAACAGATAGCCTGGAAATTAATGTTTCCTTAATTCTTAAGTATCTGTCAGAGTCGGGAGGGTTAGAATCAATGTCACTTATTAGACGAAAGACCCTTTCCTTACGAGCACCAATAACATGAGAATATTTAGTTTTGCCCTGTGCAATTCCCACGAGTCAGGCAATAAGCAGAATTGTCTTGATGAGAAGGAATCTCAGGAGAAGCTCGAAATTGTCATTTCTTGCTCAAATTCGAGATTACTTGGAGAAAGCGAACTCTTCGCTAAAATGCTTGCAGTAGAGTAGTACTTTATTACTTAATTTTTACTGTGCACAAGAGACTCACGAACTAATAATATGCTTTGAACCAAGTGGATAAGAGGTTTTCGACTGCACCACAGCTGTGAAACAGCTGTGCTTAATAATACTAATTTAATAGCTGCATTGGGTAAGAATTTCTTTAGTGTTCTTCATCTGTTGGATTTCTGCAAAACCTCTGATTGAGTTAACCACGAGATTTTTTAAAGTAAAGGTTTCGCGATTATTAATTTCAGCAAATCTGCAGTCACTCTCGTAGGAAGTTTCCGCGCTCCTCCGATAGATCCGAAATTATTAAAATTGGCAAGGCAATAGAATATCTGATCCGTTAAAGTTATCAAATGATATGTATTACCTATGGTGTTGGACCCATTGCTTTATAATTTATTTATTAATGACCTTGCCGAAGCGGTAAAGGATGTAAACGTACATTTGTATGCTGCTGACGTGAAGCCTATATGACTTCTAGAAGATTCCATTGATCGAGTAAATAGTAACTTACCTAGAAAGTAGTAATGGTGGTCTACGCCCAATGGATTACTATTTAACTCATCCAAGTCTCGGTGTATTTCATTTTACATTGGTCTTTTAAGTAAAACAGATATTCCTGTTCGAAGCAAAGTCTGAAATCTTAGGACGGTGATAACAGAAGACATGAAATGTTTTGAAAATGTTATCCTGATGCTAAATTGATGCGGGTCTACAGAGATTATGGCTTTTTGGTACGGTTTTAACGATTACATTAGATTCATTTTTAACCCACGCAGATATGATCATGTTTCGCCTTTTAAATTCGTGATACTGATTTGCTTGATTTACAAAAGTAAATCTAAATATCTCAAAGAAAATATGTGTTTAAACCTCACTGCGACTCTTAAACATCATTTTTTCGAGTAAAAATGTGGGAAAATTCTTATCTTGTTCAAACTCCTGCTCGGAGCTCCGTCAGTATCTTTAGTTTAAGTTTAGTTTGGATAAGAATATTTTTGAATCCGAGACATCAATTAGTGTACTTTAGTTTCCCAAAAATTCAATGCATTTCATTTAAATTTTATCATATCTCATAGCATCATGTTACGTCTACTAATGAAACTAGATGCCCGCAAAAATAAAATTAAATGTGAAAATTGTTGTGAAAATTATTATCTTTTCTAAATCTCGAAAATTTTAAATGTTTTGTTGTCGAATCATTTTTTATGTATAAAACAATTTAAATTAATTTCTTAGTTATAATCAGTATAATTCGTTCTCTGTGTGAGGCTGCTAAGTTCATTGTACTGTCACTACATAATTGATTGCATAGGTTGGTTTTATACTTAAGCAATTCTTCAAACTACACTATTGGATAGGCAACAGAACAAATATCCAGCGACACGTTGTATAGATATTGCACCTAAGCAACACTAACAACAACTTGCATAGGTATTGAACCTAAGCATAAAGCGGTAAATGAAATATGAAATGAAATATTTACTAAAAAAATTAATATTTATTATATGTAAATTGAATTGATTATGCAACATGCTTTTACTTTTTGTGAACTACCGGATTTATTTTTTTCCATATGCATGTGATTCACATTTCTAGTAACCTTGTTTTACTACGATAAAATATTGTAAATCTTGTGTACGTAACCATTCAAAATAAATTTATTAATATTAAAGCAGCTAAAAACGTAAATAGCCTCTAAAGGTCAAACGAAATATTTTCGACCCTCTCATCCTATACAATTTATTTGTCATCTCGACGAGACCTACCACCCTGTAAAATATTTGCGATGCAAAACTAGAAAGAGGCTCAGTATATACTCTAGCCCCGATACCAATTTTTGATCCATGAGTACTCATGCTCTATTTCTTGCTAAATGCCTATGCGTAAAAGGCAGTTGACGCTTTCATCCATAATTATCATATAATCTCAGTCTAATGTAGGTAACTTCTTAATATTAACCTTGGTTTTTTGGTTCGACAGTGCTGCTACCCAGCTTGGGAATAATTTTGAATCACTCTACTCTCTCTTCTTCATGTAAAAAAGACTAATTCGATATTTGATGAATTTAACACTGAAATAACTTACTACTCCAGTCTGAAACTACTGCAATGCCCCTTCGGTTAGCTCCCTAAACGTGGATAGAAACTTTCCCGAAACTAAAATGACTAAGTCATCATCACCTGATTTTGCTTTGGATAGATGAAAATTTTATTGACGACTAGTATCCAGAGCCGAGGTGAACGCTTCTTTTTGCAAAGCTCCTTTGCAAACCTTCCCAGTAATCTTACTTTCATTAAAGCGGCTTCTTAAAAGAGCTTTGTAAGTGGTCGGTGTTAAGACATTTTTAAAATGGTGCGCTCTTTATTTACAACTACTTCTTTCCCTTTATATATATATATATGTAGAAGTTGGGCTTTAGAAATATCCCCCGTTCTCTCTAAGAGAGACTTCCAAAGTTTCAACCGTCTTTAAGAGAAACGTTGTAAAATACTGATAGATATAAAGTCCTGCACGCAAGACCACCGCTTACCTGAGCCCCATTGTTAGTAAAATGCATAATGTATAAAGTTCCTTAATCCGGCATCATTTCTGACTCATGTTTCCTGAATTAGCAGAATATCAATATTCTTTTTAATTAAAAAAGAAGAACAATTATCTAGTGCAGAAAGTTGATCTTCGCTAGTATTGGACATACACCCAGCTCCATTAGTTTCGGCGAATTTGATTGATCATTCTTGTTAACTCTCACTTGTCTGACCTTGTTATTAGTATAAGAATCGACCATTCCTGACAAACATATTCATTTACGCATAAGGACCTCTGCCACCTTCACTAGCTCTGCCTCGTCTGATGTGATCTTCTGGATACTCTCTCTATAGATCTGTACCTCCACGGCAATGAACCACAGTGCTTTTATAGTTAACTTCCTCGAATGAGAGCAGAGATTCATCCATTAACTGTAAGATAACCATTCCTCTTGTGGATTTTTGATCCCAACTCTTGAGAATCCTCCTTACAGGGTATTCATTGATTTTGGGTGCTAATCACCTACAGCACTGCCAGTTCTAGCAAATCAGGTTCTGCAATTCATACCCTAGCAAATTATATTTGCCGATAGATCGTGCTTCACCAATATTTCCGAGAGCTTTCGCTCAATCGACAACCAGCGGACTGTGATCCATGTCGTGGTACCTAGTCAATCACTGCTGCATTGAAAAATTACCGAATCATTTTTAACAGCTGCCGCACCTTTATCAGATTTTTGTTGGTCTCCTAGGACCTAACTTAAAGTTCAAGAACGCGACTGCCTTCACGTTTAGCTGACTGTGAATCCACTCCTTATCTTCACTGCACTCACTAATTGAACTCTTCGAACTCTTTGCCCGGATAGTATGAATTCCCTCCAGGAGACATTTTAAAATAACATCGTTCGTTAGACCTCATTCACACTTTGCTTTCTCAGGCACATTATTTTTTTTTTTTGAACACGACACTGTCTTAAGCCAACATATTTCTTCCCCCACCATTCTTTCATTACCCCTTTACTCGATCTTGATTTTCAAAGTTATCAAGTATATACAGAGCTTTTTCGCACTCTTGCTTCCTTTACAGTTCAGGAGGAAAAAGTTATACAAATTTTCTGGATTATCGTTAAACGCATAAAATTTTTACACCAAGGACATAATTCTTTTCTTCTCAAATATAACCCCTTAATAGTCGTATAATACATAGAACAAATTACGTCAATATCTGCTTTCATTTAAAAATTATTAATATTTTGATGTTATGCTAAAGGTGACAAGGTAAAACAAATTGTGCTTTGGAAATTAAACGTCTTCACTTTTCGCATAACATAAAAATATTAATAATTTTTAAATGGAAGCAGGTATTGAGGTAACATTTTCTATGGTTTAAAGAACTATTAACAGGTCATATTTGAGAAGAAAAATATTATATCCTTGGTGTAATAATTTTACAGGTTCAAGGATAACACAACAAATTATTATGACATTTATTTCAAGAATTTTAAGGCTCAACAACTGAGGAACTTGCGTTTGAGCATAAATCCTAACATGTTGGATATCGTTATAAAAGCTGAAAGATCCTTTATGTAAGTTTATTACTGCGCTGTGAGCATTTAAGTGACCACACTTCATTCGAAAAACGAATAATTTTAAAACATAAATTTGAAGGAGAAGGATTATGATCAGGTTACTTCAAGATATTTATTGGACTACTTCATTTTATTTACCGAATACATTGTATATAGTCTGACAATTCAACACAGCTCGTAAATTATCATTCAACGTTTTCTGAATTACCTACATATTATATTTAATAAATAACTCCATCCAAACTTTATATAACTTTCCAAAACCTATTGAAGATTAAAATTTTAAAAAATCAAAGAAATCGAAAGTGCGTATTTTGAGATATTCAAAGAAACGATAATACACATTATCCTTGAAAACAAATTTTCAGAAATAGGACCTCGACTATTTTTTCTCAGAAATTTTAAGCCTTCCTTTAAAAAATAATACTTACATATTACTTACCAAACCAAGTGTACCACTGTTTTCAAATTCCCATATAGCGTATCTACATTATAAATGGATGTTCAGAACGTTTTGGTCGAATTCTTGTGGCACGACCCGAAACATATCCATATCGCTGCACGGCTAGACATTTTTATTTATATTCCAATAATTTTGGTTAAGCTAAAACCTCTACGCTAAAAGAAAAAATCAAGGATGTAGTTTAAATGGTGGTGCTAACCCTCCAATATTCGTGAATCCTTATATGGTTCTTTACTAATATATGGATACACGTGTACATATGAGCTCGGACGGATGCCACTAGCGCTAAACTAATAGGCTCATAGATTCAATTCGGGCGGGAAAGCAAAACTAAATCCATCGTATGCCCGTCTCCATCTTGGAGCTCACTCCTTTTCGGGATTTTCTATAATTCTCTGAGAAAACTGTTTACTGAACAAGAATCTCTTCCAATTTTTCATACAATCACTCCATCAAACGTTACATCTAATTGCGATCCATACAAAAGATTTCTGATAATCAAATCTAATCTGAAAAAGCTTCACATGAAAGTACAATTAAGTTACTAAGCTCCTTAAAAGCAGAAAGAAAATATGTCCTTCATCTTTAATCTTTTTTAATATTAAACACACGAATTCACGGCCTACAAGAAAATGACAAAGTGGATTAGAGTAATCAACTAGGTTTCGCGAAATACCTACATTGTCTATTTAAATAAAGAATGTTACGGCAACCACAAGCAATTTCAGAGCGCTCGCCATATTATTTCTGCCGGAATTGCTATCGAAGTCTAACTAACGAACTAATAAGGAAAATTGTGTACTTTTGCCGAGACTTTGGGATCGCATTCCCGAAATAAATTTTTTTGTGTCCTTTTAATAAAAGGTTTTGCTGAAAATGACTCCTCGAACCCTTTAAGATACCAATTATGTGAAATTTCTGCTGTCGAGCCACGAAAATTGATTTATAGCACATTTATACAACAAAAAGTTTATTCGGTATCCTTTGGAATCTGCTTACTCTATATAAATTTCGCATCCTAATAACTTTTGCAGTACAAATAATTAAGCAACTTCGCTCAGCATAAGTATTTAATTTCTAAAACAAGAGGGAAAGGGGAGCATCATTCAGGTGAATATTCATTTTGAGTACTGATAAATTACTATATAGGGAGAAAACTCAGAAGACTACATACATATGGGGCAGAGGCTAAGTTTATCTTTCTACAAAAGACATGACGTGGCATGAAGTTACCGGGAATGTATCGTCTGTATATTTGGTCCAACTTTCAAGCAGAGCTTGACACGGAAACACAAGTATTCATTGATGCGGGTACCGTTCTCATATAAAATTCAGGATAGCACTTAATCAAAGTTTCTATTTCAACTCTTTCTAAAGACAGATAATAAAAGCTTCGACGAGATTTTTGCAATTTATCTCGAATCCGTACCAACTTTAAATTGTTTTAATGCAATTAAAATCATGCTGGCTAATTGATAGACTTCTCGGTGTCTCATTAATCAAGGAGCTGAAGCCAATTTATTTCTGGATCTTTTCCCATTTGGGTTTGCGTCAATTTTGAAATGCAAAATAATACGACCGACGACGATTTGACGAATACAAATTTTAGTTCTTCTTCCTCGAGCTCTGTGTGGCACGTACATATACACCATAAATCGAACAATTTGTCATGACATGACAAAGGCATAGTGAATGAATGAATTACTTACCTTCCTCGTACAGACATTTCTTTAGAGAGGAACGATATGTATTATTATTATGAAGTTGGATGATGTCATAAAACCTGATATAAGACTTAAGTATATGAAAATAATGAAACTTTTCCGAATAATGGATGTCGACATGAATCAGTAGCTCTTGTGAATTCATTGAACTATAAAATTATTTAAAAGTTCAGTCAAGCTTAAAATGATTAAGAAATATGGTCAAGAAATTTCATTTTACTTTTAAAATACTATTTCAAAACAAAAAAGAAAAAACTTTAACAAAATATATATTCATCTTATGTAGTTATTCTGGGAGTATTTTGAAGAATTTTCTAACCATAGTGATCATTCTCTAAATGGTTCATTTGTGACGATTTCGAAAAAAAAAAACAAACTTTAAATGATTTATACACGGTCGCTGCAACATTTCCTCCCCTTAAAGCTTTGCAGGAACCAAAAATCTAGATAGACAAATTTCTTGAAAAAATACATTTTCTGTAAAAAGGAATGGCGACAAAATTTCAAATTGCAGTTTGCAGTGGAAATAAATATTGCCACGATTTGTTACTTTAAACGTTTACTTTAGTCTAAAATTTTTTAATGGAAAAATAGTGGTTTAGCTCTTAACTCAATCGACACTAATTGAAGGCTCAATAATTACACCTACTGCCTGTGGCGACGCATTCGATTCAGAACGTGCAGCCGATAGTTGCTAAAACCGCTGTAAAGGCTGGTAAAGAAATTTTAAATAAAAAGTACTTCGAAACAGTTAGGTAGGCGATTAATATAAAATATTGTAAACAAAACAAAAATATAAACAGTGTTAGAATGTCGATTGCTGTAATACAACGAAATATATAAAATCAACAATGTTTCGCCCTGATGTAGGGAAGGCCTCAATTTTTTCCTAGAAGTTTACTGGAAATTTTTTCTTTAGAATTTTTATGTATTTTTGGAGGCCGACAGTATATGTGAAAGCATTGTATCTGAAAATAACTCAGTCCAAAGTGAATAAAAATTCTGCCGAAACATTTTCTGTAAATTTCTAAAAACAAATGAATGCGTATTGCTAATCTACGCATCTACGCTCATAAAAATTGTTTGCGGCCCAAGCGCTCGTTATCACCACCAGTACATAAGAATTTACTGGTGCTTTCAAATTTCCATTTTCGCTGTATTACAGCAATCGACAGTGCTATCACTACTTTCCACAGCATACTGTAACAACAGCAATTGCAAAATGAACTTGACTTGCAATAGCACAGCATGACTACCACTGAAATCTCAAACAGCAGCAACAAACATAGCAGTTCCCAAATGAATTTCGCCGATAGCATAGCAAGTAAAGCGCAAGCACATGGAAATTTGGTGGTCCTTTTAAACCCTGGTGAGGGATAATAGTTTATGATACGCAACAGTTACGATTTCATATTGTCCGTAACAGCTGTTTGTAAGCCTAGTATTTCTTATAACAGGTATTTAAGTTGTAAGTATAACAGTTGTTATCTTTCATGTGTAAATACTTATTATTTTCATCTGTTACGATAAATACGCCCCACCACTACTTTAAAAGTTCTTTTTAAGCGCTTCAGCGGAAGCACAATGCGCTTCGATTGTGCTTCAGTTTATATAATTTTTAACATTGCATGTCCGCAGAAACAAGCACCTACTTTTAGCTTCGTTTTAATCGCTTCTGAAGGACTTTGTGTGAAGCAAATTGGAAGCTCTGCACGATTTCAGCTGCTACAGTGTCGGCACAATTAATTACCATTGTTTATCTTTTAATAACAGAAAATTTAAAGTTTGACGATTATGATTGTGTGAAGTAAAAGAAAATCACATAGTGTAAAGTTTTACGTTATACATATAATAATTATGTATATTATAAATATTCAACTTCACAAATCAAATTTCTTCTGAAACTCTGCGAATCACAATGACTAATCGTAAGGAGTTGTTCACGAGCACGATTTATCGCATGCAACAGAGCTCTGATTGGCTGCAGCAATGTGGTTGTCGCTGAACATGCTTACTCTTTCTACGTTTCGTGCGGTACAAAAATTTATCGCAGTAATGATCTTAGTTTGATGCGATTTTGACCTTAACCTCACCATTTATGTTTGTATACATTTGTAATCGGATGCTAAAACTTTTCAATGATGTCGAAATTTACTATAATATGTATAAATATAAAAATATAAATACATGTAAATTTCACACCAATATCTCTTTGCCATTACAAAATTAAAAAAATTAAGTTGAGGACGCTTTCAACACTGTGACCGTATTGTGCGATACAAACCAGTCTGAAATAGAACTCGACAGGACGCCACGAAAAAAAATCGCGCTCGTGAACAGGGGTTAAGACGTCAACATGAGAAACTTGCATGATCACGTTCGCATTCAATATTGCTCCGAAATTACTTCAGATTGCTTCCAGAAAAGCACTTTTTTTGGAAACAAATTTATAACCAAGCTACAAGCGCTTCCAATTTGCTTTTTTCGAAGAGGTTGGAATTTTTCCAGGGTATTATTCCCTCAATTGGTGTCGGATTAGTGCGAGGATAGCATTTTCGGGAAGTCCGCGTCTCACTTGCTTTATAAGAAGTTCACTGTGCTCATCTCCAAGATCTTTGTGGCAATCTTTAAAGCGGCCTCACACACTTATCAATCTGTTGCTCAACATCCCCATACACTTCTCAATTTCACCTCAACATGTTATGGTTGTATGTAGAACGATTGACATCGGGCGTGAAGTCCAGACTGCCAGCATGAGCTGACAGATTACTCTATGGACAGCGTTGACTGCACACACATCCAGTCCTGAAGGGACCTTTACACTACTTACCATTAATCATGTGAAGGCGCAGAAGTTTTGCCTTCTGCTGCCATCGCGCGATCCACCCAATCGACACTCAGGGCAGAGTGTTTCCAGTGTCCCTGTGTTGAGCTGAAAAGAGAGTAGTAGTGGACCTAGTCAACCTACTAAGAGGGCTCCGGGAGAGTGAAAGGAGAAAAATATAAGACAGTTCAGCTCATCATTACGTTATAATTTATTATTGGTTGGTACTTCTTGACCTCAGTTGAGTGAGTGAGCTGATGGCGAACTTAACCCAGTTAATTGTACTACCACTAGTGATATTAATTCAAGAATTAAATAATAGTATAACATTCAAAAAACAATCTGGTTAAGGTCAGTAGATCATATACTAAAAACTTAGTTCATGTTTATGTGTTTGAATACAACAACAAAAAATAGGATAAATCTATATCGAATACGTACTAGCGAAATTTCAAATTCATCTGTCCAATCAAGGTAATAATAAGAATCGATTAAGTTAGTTAGACTATGTGCAATAGTAAACTTAATTCTTGCTTATTCGTTTAAATATTATGAGAGAGTACATACTAGTAAAATTTCAAATCTAACCAATAACCATTCAGGCAATGTAATAATACGAACTGATTAAGAAAATAATTACGTGACAGCAACTTATGGTAGAAACACATCCAGGCCTCGAGGCTTCCTCCAGGTGTTGCCAAAATTTCCAACATTGGTTTTTAAATGATGCAACATAAAATCAAGCCAGCAGCTAGCCTGAAGTCCTGGCCGCAAAGCGCGCTTTGCTCAATGTTGGAAATTGTTTTCTCTTAGGCCTACTTATCTCAACAATGTACTAACAAAATTACAATGACATCACCGAGCCCGGTGGTTAAATTAACTTTGCTGGTGGTATCATTTTGTTTTCATTTCTCTGAAGCAAGCTTTGAGGCGAGCTGCGAGGAAGCCTCAGAGAGGCCAGGCCTGAAGCCTGAAATACATTCACTGCAGTAACTTTGACTTCAACTTTGAATTCATCGACTTCACGTGGTATCTTAATTGGTTGAACTTTAAGCTGCCACAATAAATGAGTTGCAGCCACTGACTTATAACAATGGACTGAGCGATTTGCTATTTCATGTGGCACAAAAAATATTGTATTTCTGTATATCACCGTTAGAGCACCCTTTAAAACGATTACATAAAAAACATATAAAACTCAACCAATCGGATGAAATTTTACACCCGAAAATCGAATTAAATTAAAAAAATGTATTTTCTTGTGTCCAAGTGATATTTTAATCGTTTATAAGGAATTAAACTAATTCCGACTTTAATTTTCAAAATTTATTCTTAACTGAATCCTGCTTATGGGCAAGAGAGACGGAGCATGGTAAACACTATCTTTACCTTATTCCTTCTGAAGTTATTGCATCTGTAGCCAACATACAAACATCAAACGGCATAAGCAAATGTTCCCAAATGCAATATTTTGTGTTGGTAGCTCCAACTCTGCCATAGGGCGAAAGAGAGAACTATAAAACTTGTGCCATGCTTTCCTATAGGAAAATGGCAATACGCTCAGTCCATTGTTATAAGTCAGTGGTTGCAGCAGCAGTGAATGAGACTTCAACTTCGACTTTGACAAATTTCAAAGTTGCTGCAATTTTTACAGTACTGACAACTTAAAGAATTGTAAAGTGCATTGCTGGAAAAATAAGAAAAATAAAATGTTTTCAATCTGTGGTCATCTTTCTCTTTAAATACTTTGAAAATTGTATTAAAAATCCTCGCAACTCTCGCTCTTTAGCAGTATTGATTTCTTGTGTCCAAATAGTTCGCGTATTAAATGCAAAATCAATTATTTTTATGTATTCTAAATAAGCAGCACATACAACAATAACGAATTCGATTTCGTTCATATTTTTGTACAAAAATGTTATACACCTTATTACAATTTTTTTAGATATTAAAATTTTTTTAAATTTTTATACTGCTCCGCAAACAATCAGAAAATGTCAAATAGGCTGTCAAAATGATGGCGCTGCAGTTAATGTGGCACACATGTGCAGTGAAGTCGACTTTACTGCAACGGCTACTGCAAAGTCGAAGTTACTGCAGTGAATGTGTTTCAGGCTTGAGGCTTGCTTGGATGAGTTTCTGCTTTACATACATTTTGTTGATGAGGATCCCTCGCCGAGGCGCCTCCGAGAGCTTTCACTATGCCACTGGATTCTAGCTTAAAAGCTTTAAGATTAATAAAATATTATTAAGTTGACAGAACAAGCTCCTTTAACTTCGGATGGCCGTACGTATTTTGTTATGTGGTGTGGTTAGGTTCCACTAGTCTAAATAATTCCAAAATCCCGAATTTCCAGTTATTTGTGTGAGCCCTAGGTATACTAATAAAAATTTATCTTGATTCTATTGGCAGTACATATCACCACTTTGGTAAAATTAAATCGTAAACATCATCACTCTTGCATCGTTTCTTGACCACATTCACAGGCTACTATTATAATATTGTGGTTCTCGATAAATTAAACACCAATCTCTATATCCTTGTTCACACCGCATTTCTGGGTTGAAAGAAAACTTGTGTGACAAAGCAATAGTACCGGCACTAGGTAATCTAGTTCCATTGACACTTCTGATCAGTTAGTCTAGAGAAATCTTTAACACAATTAACACGTCGCCGACACAAAGGAATTCACGACGGATCGAAAACTTGTTCTTTAATAACTTCAGTCTTCCTGTAATACTCCCACTGCTTCAGAAAATCACATCTGCATTATGATCCTCTTGTTCAACGAAGTCTTCACAGAGAAGTAATGCGATACTTCGAGCTCTGCCGTTTGTAAATTACTGGAATGTTTTTATTTTTCCAATATTCTCCGGTGTGCAAATCAAATTTATAGGGCTGCTGTTTGCCTTACAAATTCTCTGTTAAATTAGTAATGCCTTGTAATTAGCTATCTAAGCATAGGTTACAGACTCCTGCGATGCCATGAAGAATTAACGTATTGTTGCCGATTTTACATATTCAAAAACATTCAATACGGCATTGTTCCTGCGCTTCCACATTAGCTGTCGTGTGAAATTTTGCACTAAATGTGAGATGTATTCCTCGCGACGTATTCCCCAACAAGTGGTTTGCTTTATAGATGTTCTACTGTATTCCACTTAATGTATCCACTGTGAGGATTTTTGTTCTTTCTTTTTCGTGCTCCTTTCCTCGCGATATATTTAGATTCGATTTTTGGTCTTTTTTCGACTACCCTCTCTGCTGTCTTTTTTTATCAGCCTCTTCTTCTTCTCATTGCATAAAAACTCGTTCTATCTGGAAACGCTGCTCTGTCAATTAGGTGGCGTTCGGTGCGTACAGTCCATACAGAAAAAAGTCCGCGCATACATGATGCAGCTAGCCTCAGTGTAGCATACTGCTGCATGCAATATGCTACGACCATAACAAACATAGACCTCAAATCAGTTGCTGTTGAATCTTAATAAAGATGGCATTGCCGTTAATTAAAAAAAAAAGAAACAGATCATTATTCTATTAGGTGCTGTTTTGAGTTTGAATCAAAGGAAGAAGAAGAAAGAACTTGGGCTAAAAAGTTGTTGCTAAATCGTGTTAAATATTCTGATGGATAATCTGTTCAGAGTAAATTCTGAAACAGATTTCTTTAGACGCCGTGAACAACTATGTCTCTATTCCATGATGTGTTGCCCTGGTAATGCTAGTTTCGTTCATTCCAATTCTGATTGTGATGACACCAGCTGTTCGAAGTAATCGTTATTGAATGTCATTACAGAATTGTAAATATACTGGTTGCGGATATGATTGCGGTAAATTTGTGTTATATTATGTATTTTTATTGGAAGTATTAATATTTTTATATATTTCACTAAATAAATGTCATTGGTAGGAAATTGGGACGTTTCACAGCGAGGGAATTGACCTATAAAGTTGATCATAAAAATCAAAAAATTAAATAGCACATGCGCGATTGTTCTTACAATATTCGTATACCGTACTGTCCTGCGCGCCAAAAACCGAAACCGTACGGTCGTCAACTTAGTTCGCTTCCTCTCCAGGATGACTCAGTCGAAACTATTTGTTTGCGGAGATTACATGCGTGATATTATCGTTTGTTTTTATCTGCTTTTGTGCATTTATTGTGAGTTTAATTTCTAAATTATTCCACACTTTCGTGATGGAACCTTCAAGTTCAGGTATGCAATATCATTTTAGTAACCATTACTTGCGAAACAGTGTATGCAGTTTTAAATAATTTTTGTTGACAAATTAAAAATGCTTATAGAGGCGTGCCATTCAGCAAATTTATTCGTACGTGGTTTAGTGTGTGACTAAGGCAACGTAAACTGTTCAGTATATAGGAAACTCGGGCCAGTGGATGAAGTAACTCCATTTTTTTATTACAAAGGAGAAAAAATTGTTTACCTCTTCGACGTACCTACCTGATTTGTTCAAATCTCTCAGAAATTATTTACTAAAATACCGCCTTGAAATTGAAAATGAAGAATATGGAAGCTGGAAAGTCTTGACGGAACTTAGAGAATACCAAAATAGCTCAACCATATTTTTTTGTTTTCAACTACCATGCCCCACTCCCACTCGGGGGGTTAAAAATTTTTGCAATTTTGTAATAAAACGTCATTTTCAAAAAATCATATCTACCAACTGATTTTTCTGATTCAAATGCCAAAGTGATTTATTTTTCTTATAAAAAAATATAGTAGCACCGAACGAAAAAATGGTTTTTTGTTAATAACAGTATTTAAACAAAAAAAGTATTATTCACTAGTGAGGATTTCTAGCATTTTTGTTTTATTTTCAATTTGAAGCAAGAAATCTTATCTACCTACATACGAAAATATGTGATAGTGTTGGGCTTCGTTTTTGAGATAAGAATTTTTATAGTTACCGTAGACCTAAAGTAACTTGTACGCATTGCACTGTATTTTTCTTTCAACTGAGGACCTCTAGCACTTTTTTTGTACTTTTATTTTGAAGCTAGAAACCTTATCTAACTATGTACAAAAAATTGCGAGCAAGTTGGAATTTGGCCGGGATAAAGGGTAGTGGTTTCTCAGTAGCACACTTATGTGTCAACTTAGAAAGTAATAAGTAATTTTGTTAATTATTCCCAAACGACTGGGAATAATGACGTGATTTTTCTAAAATGAAAGATGACAGATTATAGATAAATTTAACACGTTCACGCCGGCACTGAAATTCATTTTTCTCTCTCATGGACAGCTACAGCGTTGCCAGATTGTGAGGATTCTCCCACGTTGACGCCGGCACAGTTTTTTTTTTATTTCACTTCATCGAGCACTGCTAGAAAAAGTGCAATACTGGTGTTGCACTGAAGTCCCATCGCAATCGATATAAAACATTCCTAGAAAATATTGTTGCTATTACTGCAATAGAATGCCGTCTGGCAGTAGCACTTGTGCTTAGGTCTTTACTTGTATTATACGTTTCTATAAATATATAAAGGCGAGTATTGATGAATAATTCTTCAATACTTAGTACTTATAGATAGCAGACTGCTGTTGAGGTGTAATTCAGTTTTTCCCTTTGTACGCAAGAATTTAAGTAAATTTAAAAAAATAACAAGTTTAGTTTTTTTCTGGTATGCAGAACTATAATATATAGCCGGTAAAATTAATAATATATTAGAATTTTCACGCTGTAGGAAATGGATAAGATGGATTTTACGGAAATAAATGATTCATCAGATGAGTCTATAAGGCTGTTGATGCTTTCGTCTTCTTCAGGGAATAACAATGACAGTTCTGATTGTGAGGAATCTGACTCGGTTAGTATATCTGATGAATATACTAGGGAGCAAAAGTTGTCAGAATCTGATTCAGGAAAAAGTGATTATGATGGAAGAATGACAGCAGGCAACAGGAAGCAGTGTAATATATGAGTATACGGAAGAGGAGGAACTTCTGCCCGAAAATATTGATTGTGATGATCCTTTTTCGTTGTACCAATTATTTTTATCAGACAATCTTCTAGAAGTAATAGTAAATGAAACAAATAGATATGCTGAACAATCCGACGTTGGTGGAGAAAATAGTTCTGCTTCCACCACCAGAAAACACCAATCATCCTGGATACCTGTTACGACAGTAGAAATAAAAAAGTTTATTGGCATATTCATTAATATGGGTCAAGTCCGATTGCCAGAAATTAGGTTATATTGGTCGAAAAATACAATGTATTCAAATGCACGTATAAAAGAAGTTTGAGACGTGATCGTTTCTTATCTACACTGAAATATTCACACTTTTCTGGCTAGAACTGATGATCGGTTGGAAAAAATACGCAACATTGTGAAAATAATCGTTGATGCATTTAAAAACGCAGTGAAACCCCTGCAAAAAACACTAATAGATGAAAGCATGGTTCCATGGCGAGGGTGACTCATTTTTCGCCAATACGTTCCAGGTAAACGGCATAAATATGGTATAAAATTATACAAATTGTATTTGCCTGAAAGCTACACCTACAATGTTGATATTTATAGTGGAAAGAATGTAAACTCCACAACGAAAGGACATGCACACGACGTTCTAATGCGATTGATGAATGGATTGTTATTTGAGGAACACAGATATGCAAGTGTGCCTTTAGCTGAAGAACTTTTAGATAAATCAACGAATTTACAGTAAAAGTAAATAGAAAATTGCTACCTGAAGAAGCAAAACTAAAACAAAAACAAGGTGACATTGTGAACGTTGAAAATCCTAAAGGAATTAAATTTTTTAAATGGACAGATAAATGGTCAGTTTGCATGTTGACTACTTGTAACAATCATACTTGTATTATTATTCAAGGAACAAATGGCAAACTAAAACCAGATGCTATTTTCGACTACAATAATGCGAAAAAAGGCGTTGACATATCCGATCAAATGGCATTATATTACAATTCCTTACGTAAAACTATTAAGTGGTACAGAAAAATTTCCATAGAGCTGATTTGCGCAACCTCAATTGTAAATGCATGGTATATTCATCAGAAGTGAGGCTCCAAGCATTTTGATATTTTAAAATTTAGAGAAAATATTATTGATCAGCTCCTGGATGAAATGCCTACAGAACCACAATCACTTAAAAGAAGAACTACACATTTTCTTCAGAAGTATCCTGGATCTGCGAGAAAGATGCAGAAACGATGCCGTGAATGTTATTACTTGCAAAAAAAAAAAATACGAAAAGAGTTACAACGTTTTGCCGTTTATGTGAAGGTGAGCCACCACTACGTCTAGCACGTTTAAAAAAAACGCACAAAAACAAATAAATAAATAAACACATAAAGTTTATTATAGCCTACTTGTAAAAATAAACTCTTAAATTTTTCAATAAAAAATTATTTTTAACCACATAATGATTTTTTTTTTCAACTAACAAAACTATCATACAAAACTATAGCTGATGTGAGCCACCGGTGGTACACGCCGCCAGAAGAAACATTCGCGTGTGAGCCACCGGTGGTACACGCCGTCAGATAAACCATTCGCGTGTGAGTCACCGGTGGTATACGCCGGTGTTAACATGCTAAGGAATATTTGATATTATAGAAGATAAGATTCCAAAGGAACCAATTATTTGGAAAATATTTGATATTTGTTGAACTTGAAATATGAATGTTAAAGCGAAAATGAAACCTTAAATTAACATAATTGTCACACCCCTGCTTAGATAAGTTGATATAAATAAAATAGAAAATCAAGCAGTCTATGTTGTACATGTATATATAAACAATAAAAGATTGTAGGGCATTGGGATTAAAGAAAAGAACTCACTTTCACCCAATTTGATAATTGCATTTTTACTAATTTATTTAAATTTCGGTTTAAACTGAAATTAACAAACAGAAAAGGAATCAAGTCTAGTTTCGTAAGTACTAGTCGCCGTTGGGTTTCGAGTTAAGGTTTCATATAAGAAGGCTACATATCAAAAATGTAGTGACGTGATGCCTGCGACTTGTACAGTGCGAATTATTTTATGAAGTTTTTGTGTTCAGAATTACTTTAGCGGATTCTGTAACTTATAGCAGGAACTTTATGGTTTTTTTAATCTATGCAATTTCATTGGCTCTAGGTATTATTAGGAATGGATAAAAACTTTCGGTCAATAGCTGGAAGTTCTGGTATACTTCGCAAGAAACAAAACCTTTGTACGAAAGTTCTGGGACCTGACCCCTCCAAGACAAAAATCCTAATTACGCCAATGTCTAAAATATTATAAAATTCCTATTGACTTACCTTTGTAATATATTTGCTGTGCACAATCTTCAGATGGAAAACAGCAGATTGAATCCTCCAGGAGAAAGGTTCACTTCACAAAAAAAAAAAAAAAAAAAACACAAAAAAATTTAGATAAAAAAAACACTTTCCACAGATTTTCCCTTATGATCTTATTATGGAAATATAACTAACGAATTTAGTTACCTCCCACAAGTGATCGTATAAAGAAAACGGCGCCCTAGTAACTTGCTTCATTACCTTTTCAACTATGGTAGAATTTTTACATTTCAATCAACAACATTAGAAAAACAAATTGCTATTGTTATAAAAAAAACAACTACGAATTCATTCGCTGCTGAGACCTCTTGCTTGAGATATTTGCAGCGAATTTTCATTGCAACTGAAATTTTTAAATAACTTTTTTAATTAAATTAAAGCCAAGAAATTCTACTCATTTGGGAAGGTTAAAAACAAATCTAATAAACTTCAACGGAAGACCACAACACTTTTTATTCAAATTTAATTTACTGAAGAAATCGATAAGTAAAACACTTCGATTACTTAGGGATCAAAATCGATTTTTTTTATATATTTTCCACTTTCTCCCAAAACAAATTAAATTAAATTAAATTCACTTTATGATAACACGAACACTTTCGCACGTTCTTTGTTCTTTCTAACTAATTTCACTCACACATACACGCATGCAATTTACAACTCATTCCCGTTTTAATTCCCGACATATTCTGCATGTACTGAAAATAAATCATTTCAGGTAATTAAATGTTAAATGTTAAAATCAATTTCGAAATCCCAAGAATTTCCTTCTGAGATCATTTCAGCGTACTACGTAAGCGTACGCCATGTTGCACGTCTTAAAAGTTTAAAATTGAAAAAGAGTAACTCGCGCATACCATTTCACTTCACACTAGATTTTTCCGAAAGCTTATGGCTCTATTTATGTATGTCTCACAGCACTGCACAAATCAACTAGTTCTGCTCTAGAGTGCCACCTACACGTCCCGTTGTCGTCCTGACGTAATGTACTTAATTCAAGGAAAACACCCTCTGGCCGGCCAGATAGCAGCAAATACAAGAAATATTCGCAATTACAACCCGCTTCTAACAACTTTTGTTGAAATTTTTCTTTTTCACATTCGCGACACGACTTAACCCGTCAACATGCTAGACTGAAACTCCTCTCGAACCCCACCATGAAAAGCCTCATGATAGTGAGCGACGCATTGGTAAGGTCACTCTTTAACGGTTAAAACTTTGAAATCCTCTTTAATCACATTCTCTTCGTTTGAATTTGAAGGTGCACGAAGAAGGAGTATAAAAATTAGTAATAAAGAAAAAACAAATTTTATTTCATATTCTTGTACTCTTTTACATCATGCTTGTTCTGCATTCATTTTAGTCTGTTTCAGCAGAGAATGCAGGAAAATCTATTACTTTCTGACTCGTTTCTGAAACGATAAAATCAAATTTATTTCGTCATTTAAAAGATTTTTTTTTATTCGTTTAAAACATAAAATTGTAATTGAGTAAGTTATTGTGTTTTGATTATTTTTGTAATTATTGTAATATTAAATCTTTTTTAAATTACGAAATAAATTTAATCTTATCGCTCCAGAAACGCGAAAGAAAGCACTAGATTTTCACTCCATTCTCTTCGGAAACAGACTATAGCGAACGCAGAACAAACATGAAGCAAACAAGAACTAAAAATGGACTAGAACTTGTTGCTAACGTAATAGAGTTTTGTTTTATTATTTTTGTACTTTCTTCTTGTACTGTACCTTTGAACGATGAGAATGTGATTAAAGAGAATTTCAATATTCATATTCGACTCCTTCAATCTTATGGTAACTACCCAGCTGGAAAATGGGCTTTAAAATGGGTTGTAACAGGTAAAATTGAATACCTGTTACAACTGTTCTTGTTATCTAAAATTAACAGTTCCAAAAACCTGTTATAAAATACAAGTCTGTTATTTTCAATTTTTCGTACCATCTTACCGCAATGGATAGGTTAGGGTTTTCCTACGCTAAAATTTTATACCTTAGCTTAAATGCTTTAAAATAATATAAAATAATTAACATATCTTTCTTTCCTTTGATCAGTATCACAGTCAATTAAGCAATAAACATCAATTTATTTGAGTATCCGTGCCAAAGGCACGCATAACACTGGGCACATCAGATTAATATTGTAGCAAAATAAACAATAAAAGTACAGATACAGGACTCAAAACATAGTACAGTCTAGTGAAATGAAGTACATTAATTCAACATTGTAGCAAAATAGCAAAATTATAATAACAATCTCTCCGCTCACATCACCATTTTGTTTGTTTCGCGGACAAAAGTGTTACACGGAATTTTTACATATGTAGGCTTACAAATTTTGTTGCAAAACTATTAATTGTTGCAATTTTCTAATGCCTAACCGTGTTCGTCCTTCATTCATAATGTACCCGGCTGCTGAAAAAGCTCTCTCGTATGGTACAGAGGACTCCATTGGATTCATTTTCATTACCATGACTTTGTACAAGGTCGGATAAACGAATTTATGGGTACTCCACCAAGTGATGGGGCATTGCGTCCTGGGTATCATTTTATCCTAGACGTATCGCTGGACCTCCACTATGGCTCGTGTATAGGCTGTTCTCTCTGGTGGGATCCCTTGCATCTTGATGTTATAATCTTCCCAAATAGATTTTGTAGTGGATAGTGTTGGCTGCGAAGTTACTTCTGGTATAGATGTCACTGGCGGTTCCTGAAGTCCTTGTGTGAAATGGTGAGCGGCGACGAATGAAATAATTCGTTTTTTAGTTTCTTCTGCCAAGCGCTGATCCTCAAAATAAAATTTAAACCTCGGGTCTAGAAACATGCAGTTAAAAATTGTTTTGCTGCAGTCTAAGTTCGCAAGCCTTGTCTTGAGATTGCCTATGAAGTCCTGCCACAAGCTATCGACCATTGGCATTAGGGCGGCAGAGATATTTTGTAATACTTTTATCAGCCCTGTGGTGATTGGAATGACAAGACTACCCGTAATATAATATACTTCTGGCCACTCAGTTCACGCGTTACTTCTTCACAAGGCTGAAGTACCAGACACATTTCCTCACAAATTTTCCACTCGTACGGGGTGAGTGGCTCCTTTAAGGTGACTAATCGTTGAACCATATTAAAAGATGAGTTCCATCTCGTAGGTACCTCCTGAATCAGCCGCTTGGGTATCATGTCGGCCTGTTCCTGGTACTTTTTTAACTTTTCCCATGTGGTGTTGCTTTGCTTGAAATGTCGTACGATTTGCTTTGACTTATGTAGAATGTCGGAAATGTCTTTATCTTTTTCGAAGGCATCTTTCACTGCCAGATTTAAAGTGTGCGTGTAGCATGCAAAATTACTCCACCCAAGTTCTCTTTCGAGAGCGCATTTAATGTTAGCGCCATTGTCCGATATCGCGAAAATTATCTTATTTGTCACGCCCTAATTGTCACATACCTCTTTCATCTTTTTTGCTAAATATTTAGCAGTGTGGGTTTTTAGTAAAGACAAGAAATCTAAGAGCACAGACTTTAACTGAAATCCATCCTCCTTAATGTAATCGCCAGTCACTGCCATCATTGAGTCTGTGGTAGAAGTAGAGAACTGTGATACATATGAAGCCACTTGGTGTATCTGTTTCTTCATTTCTGCTTGGGTCTTCTTGTAGATCGCAGGCAACATAGTATTCGCAAAAAACTTTCTTGTAGGTATAACATAGTTAGGGAATGCGAAAGAAATGACATTCCGAAACCCACGATCTTCTACCATTCTAAAAGATTGGAAATCCAAAATAAAAAGGTTCATGATCTTATGTCTGCCTTTGCAGAATTAATGCGTCTTGGCACAAGCATGTGTCGCTAATCCGCTGCTGTGCTCCTGGTGCTGGTACCAGCTGTGGCTGTTTTGGTGATAACAGCTGGCCTGCGGGCTCAGTTTGTCGGCTGAGTGTTGCTCCATCATCACTAAAGGCAGAAAATTATCCAAGAAAGCCTCAGTCCGGGTCTCTCTCAGGCCTCCTCAGAGAAATGAAAACAAAATGATACCACCGGGCTCGGTATTGTCATTGTAATTTTGTTAGTACATCTGTTGACATATTTTACTAGCGATTTTAATTTGAAATATTTGGAGATCGCGTTCAATTTTACTTTGGATGAATTCGATACTAGGGTTAACTTCTTATTAGGTTAACTTTGACACCACTACCGCAGCATATTGCACACTTCTCACCGCCACTGTCATACTAGGTATGGAGAAAAAAAAACAAAGATTCCATACCTCCCTATGTCAACAACTGGGAAAAAAAAGTTTGATTAATCCTGTTTGGTAATCGTATAAGCAAAATACTCAAAGGCATGAAATTTTATCGAAAACTTTAGCCAGGTACCTACGTAGAACGAATTGTAGTTATTTGATTTCCATCGTTACACTGTATTCGTATAGGTTAATAGAATACCGAATTTATTATGATATGAAAATTTTGAATCAACTGAATATGAGTACAAGTAACGAATAATTATTTGGGTATTTATTCGGTACCCAGTTTTTGGAGAAGTAACGAATACTTTTGTATCGAATGATTACCACCCGCACATCTCTATTAGAAAGTTTCTCATGTCAGAGACATATAAAGAATAAAAAGCCAAATGAGTTTGTAAATTTATAAAACCAAACAACTACAAAAGAATAGATAACCTTTTCTCTTATAGTTCGCACTCCAGAAATTCAGCACCATCGAACAGTCTCGCCTACGAAGAATCGGTACTAGTGAAGTACCATTCCGTGGACGGCGGGCATATTACTCAAGTGATGCTAGCACTAATTGCGCTATAGCTTGTTTCATTATTAGAAGACATCTCCAACTGCTACAACTGTATCCATCAGGTGAATGACATTATCCTTGAAGACACCTTGTGGTAGCCAAACCCTTCGATTTCCATCGAGTCGACGTAGCTACGATTTGAGCCACGTCACTCTATTGGTGGTGTACAAGTCAAGTATACCGATACGAAATAGTTCTCCGACGGTTTGTCATAAGGACAGGCCATTTCAGTTAATATGAGTAAAGGTCCCCATTCACTTACAGATTATCTGTAGATTCAGACTGTAGATGGCATCTGTCAGTCCAAGTCTGTTTTCGTCCACCCACTAGTATCAGATCAGATCGTAAGTTTGAAATTTGACAGATAGAAAACTTAAGATAAACTGACGATTAAGCACACACCTAGAGTTCGGTCTTCAGTCCATATCGTAATTAGTCTGTTCACAATTCTCATGCAAATCGGTTGAATTTTTAAAATGATTTTGTCAAAGAAGAAAATTGCTGCTCTGACATTAATAATTCTTTTATCAGAAGTACCAGTGAAGAATAAAAACGTTTCTGGGTGAAAGATTGGTTGCTTCACAAAGCATCTCACAGACGAGGTTATTAATTTTTCCCCTCAGAATTAGTAGTAGTTTTATAACGTTCTATTTATTCCTGATAAAGTTTTTCTTTCTTTTTTTTCTGTCATATTTTATTTTCCATGTTTCCTATATACTTTAGAATTCATTGAATGTTGTACTTCTATCCATGTTGGGTATGATGAGAAACTACAATTATCTGACGAAAATATCAAACTAATCTGAAAATAATGACTGACGATGAAATTGTACACTTTGTATGTAGTTTACAAATCTGCAGTCCCGTTATCTGACGACGAACTGCATATGTGTGGTGTATTTATCTACAGATCTACAGTCTGCAGTCCGTGAACTGCCGATCTGGTTGACAATCTAATCGTACAAATTTTCAACATACATACGCAGATTACCTAGACTGTAGATCAAATCGTACCATTTGAACTGTTAATGGGTATCGGAATTCAAATATATCTACAGTTCGGATCTGTAGATAATCTGTATGTGAAGGGGGGGCTTAATTCTCGAACGGTGTATTATAGGGAGAGACCAATCACGGAGGGGAAATAATTCTTCAGTTCTCTGCTGAAGATATTCGTTCCAGGAAGATAAATGATCCCTCAAGTCTCTGTCGAAGTCATTAGCTGCGCTCTTGTTTTGACCAGAGCTACTAACTCTAGAACGATCCCTCAGTTCTTTGCCGAAGTTATTAGCTGCGCTCCGGCTTCAGGCCGAGTTACTACCGTAAGAACAATTCCCCGCTGAAACCACAACTTCCAAGACTATACTTTTCTGCATCAGAGAACGCTACTCTTATAGTCTCTCTGCCGTTTGTGGAATTCGGCATAAATAATAAATATCCCCCAAATGTCAGGGTAGTGCAGAATTTAACAAAGGTCTAGTTGCAGTGGCGATGGACTAGAAACGAATAAATAAAAAGAATAAAAGCTACATGTGAAAAAAAAACACGAAACGCCAGTCCCAGGAGGAAGCAAAATTGCTAATACCCGACCGAGCTGGAAAACGACAGCTTTATGAATATATGTTACCGGTCTACATAAGTCTATAATTTATAAATAACAGAATTAAAGCATCCCAGTTACAATTTTAATAACTATAACTACAATTTAGTTATCTGAAAAAAAAAAGCTAAACCGTCCGGAGCTACCCCAAACTATTGCTTACAGCTTCTAACGTTCGAATGAAAAGGCGAAATTTAATTTAAAAAAAAAATCGTTTTTAAGCCAAGCTCATGGGATATCCTAAAATGGGTATGGCAGGAAAGAGATAAAGAAGTAATAAGGGTCATGAAGAGAGTCGTGCAGGTATTGATGAATGTAACAAAATAGTAGAATGTTCCAGATTTGTACACTTCCGGATAGAAAAGCATCACAGAATTTCACCATACGGCCAAAAGTATTTTGAAAGGTGAAAGGATGTGCGCGAGTTATTTCCCGAACGATTATTCACACAAAAAAATAAAATAAAGTAACACCAATTTAAGCCTTTTTTAAGATTTATTTAAAAACGTCTCGAATACAAATTTTATCTCCGACTACACCTCGGTCAAGAACAGAATCAAAACTAAACTTTCTTGTTTAAGCTTTTCGTACTTGACTCTACAAAAAATGTTTACATCATTTTACAAGGGATCAGAGTAGATTTTTCAACAGAACTTTCAGCAAGCATGTAGTGATACAAGAGCGAAGAGCATCTAAATGGCGGCGGTGCTCGAGTAAATCGATATGATAATGTTATTGCCACATCGCCAATATATTTTGGAGAATATGTGCTGACAACATTTATTATTAAGGCATTGAATTTGAGGTATTGTAAATTATGATTACGAACTTGGTAAAAGTACCGGAAGATTTTGCGAGGCAACGATGTAGTAGGATAATAATAATAAAAAAAAAAAAAAAAAAAAACAAACAAAAAATTTCATAGATAGTAAATTGCTAATTTTCATATTTAGTTTTTGACAAATTTCAAAAGATAACTTGATTGGACGAGATCTGAATTTCTTTAAAAGTGGTTTATATAAAAGTTGAAAACACTTATATTCTATCGGGTTGCGTTCAAGCTTAAGTTTGACCTATAAGGAAAATTAAAACGTGCGAGGATTTAATATTTAAAAAAAGTAGTTTTACCATTCTTACGCCGATAATCTGTTTGCTTTGAGGGGAAAAATTTAACCAAATACTGGTATTACGCCAGGAAGCAGGTTTCCCTGTGAGCTACCTTAACATACCATTTTCGGCCATTTTCCGTGAGCCCAATAGCCTTCCAGCCGGAACAGTAACAGCCCGGCAGCAGCTGGAGCCATTCAGCCAAAACAACCACAACCCAGTAGGAACTAGGAGTATTTAAAAGAATCTACAACTTGTAGAAGTACTTCCTAAAAGGAAGCCGTACAATAGTATTACCCGCAGATTAAAAAACACTAGCAATTCGCATGAAAACGACAAATTGTCCAATTTCCCCATGCAAAATGTAAACATAAATACATACATGCAAACACAACAACAACACTATGGGAATTGGAAAACATGTAATAAGTAGCTCAATTTCAACTTCCATCAATTGAAATTGAAACTAATAATTGAATTACAATCATAAAACACAATAGTTGTGAAAAAATACTTTCGAGGAAAATTACACATGAATTTTCACCCTTGACAGTTGTCACAAGGGAAAACAATTTACTCAAAAATCGCGTTTTTAAGGGATTTTAAAATGTAATAACTCAATAAAACCGAAGTTCCTGAGTTATTGAAGATACCTATTTCTTACAAAAAAAAAAAAAAAAAACTTCCCGTAAAGATTTTCCGCGAAAATCAACAAAAGAAAATCTCACCGGTTAAGATTACAAATTCAATAAAAAAAACGAGTTTTCTTATAAAATAAGCACACGCAAACACTGAATAACACGCACAACATAATTTGCACAACTTACCTTTATGCAATCAGCATAATTTCCACGAAAAAACGCACGGAAAAACTCGCGATCGTGAACAGTCAAAACAAACTTGTAATTATCGCGGAGCTGTCAAATTTAATGTATTGCCAACATATAGCACATGAATTTGGGGTATTTTTTAATGAGGAATCTGATGGAAGTATTAAAAGAGTGCTAAAGTATCTCAGCGAAAAGATATTTACTAATTTATGATTTCTCATATAACTAATGAGAAGGAAAGAGATAGCAAGTAGAAGAGAGATGGATAAAAATGCCTTCCACATCGAACTCTCTCAAAATGGACGACAAGAATTTAATTGCGCCATGTTATAGCACAATTTGGAATTTTAATTTTCATTCAATGAAATTAAATTATGATGGAGGTCTGTTGATAAGAAAAGATAGATGTTAATATTCCTCATCGAATGAGATAAATCACACCTGATGAAAAATAATACATTCTGAGAAATTTCCATTATGGTTGCGGGTTCCACACACAAAAATGGCGGTTCAGACCCTATATAAGGCCGAGCATTTGGATGGATCTCTCTCTCTCTCTCTCTCTAGCTCTCTAGGTAGCGCTAGCCGTAGTTTAGAAATAAGTCATATGTTAGTTAGTAATTAATGTATTTATAAAATAAGAAAACTCAGCTAGATTAATTGAACTCAGGGCCAAAGAAAAGCCCGTAGGAATTATAATCAGGGAATATGTTTAGATAAGAAAAGTATTGTTAGGTTAAGTGTAAATACTTTAGCGCAAATAAAGAACTTGAACTTGAACTTGGATTGCTCTCTTAATTTTTTAGAGTTCAAGCAGTCAAGTCGTGGTATATATGTACATACTTCAAGTTCAACTTTTCTTCCTTGTTTTTGTTTTTGTTTTTGTTTTTGGTTAAAATCGTACAATTCAGCCTACGGTAAGCATAAGCGCACATGCGATTTTCTTTTTGGTGAAGGTGAAAATTGTGCAAAGACATAGTTTAGTGACATTATTTTGGTTAAGTGAGTCATCTTTCTTTTCTAATAAAGTGCATCAATTTTAGTTTTTATACTTAATAACATTTCTTTTTGATACTCAGTCAATATTAAATTAAAGTGCCTTGTACAGGATAAATTCAAGACAGTTATTCCTATACTTCCCAAATCGGGTTAGCTGGAATATACCTGCGAATTATCCTTTGTTTGCTTAAAATTGTAGATTTTAAATAACACTAAGATCATAGTTTTGAAGAATTTTCTAGATTTATTGTAGATAGTGCTTTGCTGTGAATTAGAGTGCTTAAGCTAACCTGGATATGAAGTTTTTATTAAATCGAAATGTAAATCTATTTATGCTCGTTCTGATTTTATTATACCGCTACACTAACATAATCCACCAAAGATAACTTCATCAGATGTGGCTTGTGAACGGTTCTACAGCACATGGTGTAACCTATCCCCACATTGTTTTTTTTATATAGTTCAAGGAACTAATTACTGCATATTAAATTGTTTGGTGATCCTACAGGAACCAAGCTACTTACGTAATATTTTTTGGTGGTTCCATCCAGGAATCATAAGTTGCGTAAACATTGGTGGTTCCATCTAGGAATCATAAGTTGCGTAAACAGGACCTGTAGAGGAGAGCTAAGTTCGGCGTGCTGAAATATTCTCCACACCTTTATAGAAATCCAAAGCATTGCGATGGTTCTTTGGAAACAGGGAAGATGTGTTTTGTCCAGTTTAGCTTACTGTAAATATTAATGCCAAACTATGTATGGGCTTGAAAGTGATTCAAAGCAGAACATTTGTGAAATATAAGAAGGGAAACTGAGAGATATTAGATCCCTGGTGTATACCGGTATATATAGGATGAGGTTCAGATGTAACGCCATGTACTATAACCCGTATTGGTGACCAGATAATAAACTTTCATAATAGTCATAATAGAAGAGAGGAGGAGAGACCAAGTGCCTTATGTTTGGCCAAAAGGTCAAGATTCCAGATTCTATCAAAGACCTTTGAAATATCTAGAGCAAGGATTTTGGGTGAAGACTATGGTTGCAACGTTCCATAAGAAAACTCAGCAAGTCTCCATATGAGGGTTCAGTCCGGAAGCCAGATTGGTGAAAGTTGAATTGAGTGGTTTCCTGATTCTTCATAAATTTGGAGTTAATGATAAATTCAAAAACTTTCGATAAAATCAAAGTATTGGAATCGGTCGATAATGCCACGTCGTAATGGAAACTTCAATTATATAATATACTATAACTAGTTAGACTAAGCCTCTCACCCAAAGGCATGGTATTTCTTACAGTGAGACTGTATTAGTTCAAATTTCTTACTGCATTACATATCTATTAAGGTCGTGAAATCATTCATACGAGTATGCATGGAGCAAAAATATAAATAATATCACATATCTAGCAGCTCTCAAAGCATTAATTCAAGCTGGTTTGCGACTTTGGTCTTACGGTCTAGAAGTAACTAGCTGAAACAAATAATGTCACGCTGATTTGGGTGCCAGAACATGCAAGCATCCAAGGCAACCAGATAACGTACTGCCTTGCAAGAGAAGGAGCCAGTTCTTTGTTTATTGGCCCGGAGCCTGTATATAACAAGAAGCCACTTTCGACAGTTAGGCTTTGGAAGGACAGAATTAAATTGGTAAAGGTGTTGAAGAGCAGATTATCGGTGTGTGAGTGTGTTTTTTTTTCTCTCTATAATCTATTATCTATAATCTGTCATCTTTCATTTAAGAAAAACCACAAATCATTATGCTAGTCATTTAGGAATAATTAAAAAAGTTAGATTCATGGCTCGCTAAATTATATTCAAATTAAGTTGCTACTGAAAAACCACCACTCTTTATCTCGAACAAATTCCAATTTGTTTCAACGTAGCCGAATACCATCACAATTTTTTGCACAAACATAGATAGATAAGGCTTCTAGCTTCAAATTAAAAATATAAAAAAAAGTGCTAGGACGTAGAAAAAAAAACAGTACATTCCGCTCAGTGTAGTGCACCCATACAAGTTACTTAGTTTGGATATACGGTGAGTTTAAAAATTCATATCTATAAAAAAAGACGAGCACCATTGCAAGTTTTTGCTTATAGATAGAAAACGTCTACAGTAGAAAAAGATATAATACATGCCCCTCTGCGCAGTCTCCCATAGTGCGATACTTTAGGTATACGGAGAGTTTAAAAATACATAATTCAAAAACAAGGGTGAACACTATCGCAATTTTTTGTACATAGATTCTAGCTTCAAAATAAAAATACAAAGAAAGTGCTAGAAGTTCTCAACAGTAAATAAAATTAGTTTTTTGAAAAAAAAAAATGCTTCTGTAAGCTACTATATTTTCTTTTTTATGAAAATATACAACATTAAGCTCATTTGACGTTTGAATCAGAAAAATTCGTTGCTTCATTCTTGAGATACAGTTTTTTGAAAATGACGTTTTATCCTGAATTCACCAAATTTCTAACCCATGTAGCGAGAGGGTGCGGCGCGATAGAAGGAAACAAAAATATATGGGCGGGCTATTTTGGTATTCCCTACAAACTGTAAAAGTTTCATCCAAATCGGAGATGATCGAGTTGGCCGCGCAAAAAATGTGCGGCCGTGAAAGTGTTAACACGATTTTAATATAAAACAAGATTATATAAACAGAATAGAATTTAGTTAACTCCCTCGCCACTACACGAGGCGTAATAAAAGTCACTACCGCCCTTGTGATGAATTCACAAGATCTTTTTGCCATCCTTTCACAAACCATAAGTCAATAAAAAGTTTTAACTAAACATTTACAAATATTTATCTCTTTATGACATGCTAAGGTCACAAGACAACGTTTTTATCAAATGCACTGTAGCGAGACATTTCAGTCATAAAACCGCATATTTTTGCAGTAAATGTAAAAGAACTATGTAGGTACTCTAGCCCAAATAGGATGAGATGATTATCCCTCGTCAGGGAACGTGCCACAATGAAAGTTTTTCTTTGTGAGATACAATATGCAATTTAAGAAGAGAAAGCTGCCGGGTGCTCAGCGATCTCATAAGAATTTAAAAATGAATTTTTTTTCTTAAGAAAGCAAGTTTTTAAAGAGTGCCCTGGGGTTGGCAGAATGCTAAGATGTTAACCTGATTCGGGGAAGCTTGTATGAAAAATTTGTATACAGCAGGGGAAAGATGTTTGAAAAAGATTTTTGCACTACAATGCAAAGGAAAGGAAAGTAGATGTGTTTAGGTCATAATTGAATATTTAAGAACACGCTGATCTCAACATAAAAATTGTAAGAAGACCTGATTATGAATTTAACATGGAAGTGTAAGGTACGAGCTTCAACTAGTATTATCCAAAAGGAAGTATATTTGTACGAGATTGTCACATGTACCCTCCGCATGTGCTTGGAATTTTCTGAATAAAAGTATGTAGAGTCTGTCATACATTATTCACGTACCTCCTTAGAATGGTTAAGGAAGCACAAGAAATATCATAATAGATATAGAGATAAATATATGATACGTATATATGTAAATGGAATAAAATAATTTTCTTTTAATTTGTTAAGAACTTTTTGAATTGCGTGAACTAAATACATTCAACCTCCCGAAATAACGAATACAAAGGTAAGCAAAAATTCCTTGTACCTGTACAGTGTGGTGTTTCTGATATAACGATAACTTCGTTCTTAACGGTGTGGATACCGCTCCGCGAAATCAACATCACCTAGCTTCTTTTACCTATTTAGAGGCTTTCAATTCACTCTAAGAACTTTGAGTTCTGGCTTCTACTTGTATGCTTCTACTTGTATGGTTCTTCTTTATATGGCACTTGCTCTCCCGACATAGGCTTCCTGGAAGATTCCAACCAAGTTTGACTCATAATATTATTTCCATGATGTTGTAGCTTATAGTCAATCATAATCCTTTTTCTTTTATTGTGCTCATATATCCTGTCCTGGACCGAGCGTCTTCCTTAGCATTCCTTTTTCAAATGACCAGTTATGTGTGATGATGACCCTCCACAAATAGTAAGATTTCTTCTTACTGGACTTAAACAGCCTTTTTTTCCGTTATTATTATTGAAATTGTGGCAATTCATAACATTCGTTTTATTTTAATTAATTTGCTCCTCCGATTCATTATTTTCGTTAAGTGTTATATTTCGATAATAAGTACTGTGTTGCGTTTTCGAAAGTTAGTTTATAGAGTAGGTATCACGTTTGTAAATTTTTATTACTGTTTTTATTTTAAAAAGTATTTAGAAAATAGAATATAGTAAAAAAAAATTTAAAGAAATAACTTTTATAAGACAAGAAAAATTTCATTGCACAATTGTATTAACAATATTTTAAAATTATATAATCTCGTTTTACTTTAAACGTTTGAGCTCTTATCAATGAATAGTGTAAATTTGGGACTTTTCAAGTGCATTAATAAAAGGTTGGGCATCCAAGAACAATTGTCTAACTGCAAGTCATGTCCAAACTTTTATTAAGGGATCATTCTGGTTTAGATGCTCAAAAAACGGACTATTTTTGTAAAAAAATTTTAAGAATTTATTATTATTGATATTGATATAAAATTTGTTGAGCTTAATAAATGCCATCTCGAAATATATAAGACAATTTTTTATTTATTTATTTTAAACACTTTTTATACACAAAAATAATTAGCAAACGTAACTGCTCGAATAGTAGACATGTCGCTGGCGCCGTTGATATCTCCACAACTGCTCACTAAACCAAGAAAATCAAAAATATTTAGATTCAGTAGGACTGTGGCTCTCACACGTTCTGGGGATATTAATATTAATTGATGAATAATAAAATGGCGGAGATTAAGAAAAAACTAGGTTTTTTTCACTGTTCTTGCCAACAAAAAAAAAAATAGTAGAAATCAAAATATTAATGCGGTTATAGAATGCGCTGCAATTTCATAACGGTTTATGTTCAAATAATCAAATGCTGTTTTGAAGAAAACGCGTTTAAAGATTTGTTTAATGAAAAATTATGAAAAAGTCTTACCATAACCGATGCCTGCCTTCTGTCACTTCGAAAATAAATTTCATTTTCTTCCACTCTAGCCTTCTGCTTTGTTATGTCCTCTCTGGAAGATTAAGAGCTGCGGCGATTAGCTAAGCGCACATGCCAGTCATCGTGGCGTTCGGGCTAAGTTTAATGCCCATAACATCCATTATATTCATCCCTGGATCAAATCCTTCATTGAAAATGAAGGCTGCTATTTTACACGCTACTCCAACCATTTTTTTGTCATTAAATATTTGTTTAGGGGATACTCCAAACACATTTGTTAAAACTTTCGTTGTTATTTTTTGAATGCCACCTAAACACTTTGGGAGCAACTTAATTTTGGTCAAATCTTTATAGATTGGTTTCAAAACTTCTTGGAATCTTGAGCAAGAGTAGGAGGATGATTATAAGTTTGAAGAGTCACAGCTGCCTTAGCTTTGCGATATTTACACCAGTTGACTGAACAGTATGACTGCTCTGAATTGGCATCAGTCGATATTTGTGATACAATCCGGTCTAAATTTCATTTAGCATATTTTCAATCGAATCCTTATTCCTTTGAACAGCTAGCCTGTCATCTGTTGAGTTTTAGCTGCAGGAGCTTTTTCTATTACGACTGTTTTTTTTCGAGCGACAACTTTTTTTGCAGCAGTTTTTTTCGCTGGGTGTTTTTTAATTTCGGCTTGGTTTAGAGCTTTTTTCTTTTGAAAAAGATGCCTTATTAGCATGCTTAAAAACTCGTTTTGCAACATATAAAACGCACAAAACGCTACAAAACATTTCCGTACCATGAATACCAACTCCAAATAAACGTATCACAAACACTAAGCGACAATTCACTTCATAACGAGTTCCAATTATCGGACACGAGTCAATGTATTTTTCTCCGCAGAGACAACTCAAACACACTTTGAAGCCTAATCTAATCCTCGCTGTCCATATTTAGTGAACGAAGTTGTCCGTTGCAATCTTACACTTTAAATATTTTGATAAAATTGAGAGCACATGAAAAAACTGTAACCCCCCCCCCCCCCACCCTCCCCGGTAAAACTCACACCAAAAACGCAGAAAACTGTTAGTGATTCTAAATAAAACAAACAAACCGCATGTAAATCAATGCACGTTTACTACCCTAAAGCTTCCCAAATTGTTATTTAGTTAAGGTTATTGAGTGAAGTGAATAAAAGTTAATTAAGAAATGTTCTTAATTAAAAAAAAAATAAGTTAAATCAAAAATGTGCCTTTCAGTGGTTTAGAATTTTTAGAAAGTATTTTAAAGGATTCAAAATTAGCATTAAAGGTGCCACATAAGAAGCCTCAAGTGTTTGATCAAATGCATCTCCAGTTATTATAGTCAGATAGGTGCCCATATCTTGGAATCTTGACGGTTATGATTTCCATTCCAACCACCACCTTGCAACTACTGAGCTTAGATATATTCTGAGTATCCTTAGGAAACAGTGTAGATCTAAGAATATTCTCAGAAGAACAAACTGCCATAAATATATGGGGTACAATGGATCCGACACAGTAGTCTAGCCGGGACCAAATTGGGATTTTTCTTTTATTTATTTGCTCACTATGAACGATCTGATTCATCGATACAACAGTGGAAACTACAGTATTTCGGATGAATCTACTAGAATTTAATATTCAGCGCTGAAGGGGGTTACCATAGAAGGTGAAGAAGAAAAAAAATTAGTTCGAGAAAAAATATCCAAAGTTTAATGATGAAAATCAGCGGAGAAATTAGAATTGGGTAGCCGTCGTTTAATGTTTACTTGTGGTCATTCATCGTATTTATTTTTATAAAATCTTTCACACTTATTCAAGTTAGCTAAACAAGCTGGGCTTGGCTGAGACTTCATCTTCCGGTTTCTGTCAGGATGCTCACGATACATTGGAGCACTTGCTCTGCAACTGCGAAGCATTGGCCAGGCGGAGACAACTCCACCTCGAACTTGCTTTTCCTCCACCAACCTACATGTGGATGGAACCCAGAATGGTTCTAGACTTTATTAACAGTCTGAACCTAGAAATGGAGTAAATGCAACGGGAACTCACAATAGATCTTTCATGTCGCAAGGATAGAGAGGCTAACGCCAACGCACCCCTTCACAAATCTAATCTAATCTATTCAGGTTGGGCATTGCCAGGATGAACCAGCAGAGAAAATCCGCCGATTCAACGTAATACAAATCTTCGAATAAAGGAGTACTCACATTATGATGACATGCATTTTTTCCACTCTCCTTTTTTTTTTCAGAACATTCAAATTACAAATTATTAAATTGGAATATCTATTTCCCAATCATCTCCAATAAGTTCTGAAAAAGATCACTGTAGCGATCTAAAAGCATATACCTTTCGTTTCTTCCATTTTGCCAGGTAGGTAATTGATTAAATATTTGCTATAAAATTGCAGCAGTCAAAAGTGACAGGTAAGGGCTGTCAGCAACAATGCTTTACTACCAGCACCCATAAAAACGTACTATGCTTCAGAATTTTTTATAATAGTAAAAACGACATATTGACAAAACGAGACCTGCAAATTATGCCGAAGGCGATTGCTTCTTTTGTCACTCATAAAGTATTATTTCCCTCATAATTTGTCGAAAAACGCATTCATCATAATGTAAATCCAACTTAAGGTAGCTGAATGATGTAGGATTAGGCCATATAATGCAGTAATGATAATGTGGTAATAGATACTATTTCTAAAGCCTATGAACCTACAAAACGCCTCCGAACATACAGAGAACCTGCGAAAGTTTGAAAATGAAATTTTATACAGAAATAATTTTCCTGAACACACAATAAACAAGAAAAAAGCTAGAATTCGTCTAAGGCATCTTTTTATGATAGCTCTCGTATGTCATTGCGTATGGTCACTCAGCTGTGTAAGTGTAACTTTTATATTGGTTTTTGGCAATAAACATAATTCTAGAACGGTTTGTCGGACAGGAAAAGTGAGCATAACCAATTTTATAGTATTTCATATTCTAAAGAGCTTTCAGTACATTAAAACCATATAGGACTTATCGTTTTCACAGTATCCATAAAAAACCTAAATTTTTATATGGCAATACCAAGAAGGGTTTTCCCGGATTTACTCCATTTTAAAGATTTACTGGCTATTACTATGAAAATATTATGTACCAAATTTCAGCTCTCTAAGTTAACGTGTTCTCAGGCAGTGTTCAAATATATTGTGGAAAACGAAATTTTTGTATGCCAACCCCACAAAGGAGTGGCCCGATTTGTCTCATTTTCGAACTTAATTATACACTAGATGAAATCTATAGGGTATACTAAGTTTGTCATTCCGTTTGTAACACTTCGAAATAATGATGGTAGAGCAAAATGGATTGAAGACCCACGCATAATATTACAAGTTATTTTGATTTTTGCATGTCCGTCCGTTTGTGCGCACGACAACTCGAGAACGCGTATACTTAGAGAACTGAAATTTTGTACACGGACTTAGTAGAGAAAATAAAGGATAAAGTTATGCTGGGTGATAAGCGTCATCCGATTTATAGCAATCTCTTCTTAGTCTTCTTTCCAGTTTTTCTTTATGCTTTGCAATTTTAAGTACGCCGCATAAGCTATACTAAAGATTTTTCTTAATTTTTTCCTTTTTGCCATTTCTTTTACAATAAATAAAACAGTGACCTTTGTCAATACACTTGTCGCGTTGCGTTTACTGTCTTTTAAATGCGACATTGTCGCCAACTAAGTTGCCAACATTGTTGTGTTGCTCTCACTATATTTTTTCCTTACGGCGAAAATTGTAGCTAAGAAATGTTGTTATTAACAGAAAATGTTCCTAATGTTCAGGCACACACCCAGGTTTCTATCTTCTACCAGAGCAATGCAATGCCAATGCTTCGGTCCAATATAAAATCAATGATGCTTCGAACTAATGTAGGGTAGCCCTCCATTTTTTCTTAGAATTTTACAGGAAATTTTTTCTTAGAATTGTAAACACCGGAAATACACCGAAGGACATTTGAATAAAATAAAAATATTAAGAAAATCACCTTTTAGGCGCTATTAAGAATTTTCATATTTTATGGTCCTTCTGGCAATTTATTAATATGTTCAAAGCGCGCCGCCTTTGTTTCTTGAAACAATGGTTTAAGGAAATAGGTAGATAGATTGTTCAGGACGCAACATGTTCGACTGAAGGAAAAATGAGTAGTTTTGATGTTCATTTCAGAGAAACCAGGCTAGTTAAATTTTGAATTAATATTCTTAATAGTGAGTATTATCTTTAAATAAAAACTTTTTAAGAAGGCTCTTGCAAGTTTTTAGCTCAGAAGTGAGATTAAAATCCCGTTATCGCAAAGATAAATAGATAAATAATAGTTAAAACGCGATATAAAAGAAGTACTTTTTATACTGCAACTACTACAATGGGTCGTGAGAAAAGAAGGCAATCGGTAGATAGTGATAGTGCTTCCTCCGAGTATGAAACTCGATCGCGTAGTAGATATAGATACAACTGTGATTCATGCTCGAGGCGCGAAAGAAGTAAATCCCATAGGAATGATCGTCAATCCAATTTTATCCCGTCGGAACGAGAACACGACAGTAATCATAAAATAAATTCACATCTTGAACGCCTTGAAAATTTGGTGGAAGTTCTAGTAAAAAGGAGTACTGAGAATCTCGTCCTTGAGAGAAGCTCTTTTAGGTATACTGTAAAAAGTGATTGCATTCGGAAATTTCAGCTAATGGATGGCTACAGAAAACTGAACAACTTGGTGTCATTAAAGATTGGGATGACAGAACAATTATCTATCACATGTAAAATCCATTATCAGGATTAGCCAAAAATTGATACACCAATCTGAATTCCTACGATAGGTCTTTTAGCGAGTGGAAAGATTTTATTATAAAATCTTTTCCCGATTATAGTAACTTCGATATGTCTTTAAGAAAGTTTGTTAATCGTACTAAAGAAAGTAATGAAACGATGATAGAGTATTACTTTACGAAAATGAATCTTTTACATACTTGCAAAAAACTGAAAAAAGAAGCAGTATCTTGTTTAATTGATTGTATAGGTACATGATGCAACAATTCAAACTAGTGTGCGTGCAGGACGTTATAATCCACCTGAAGAGTTATATAGTGAATTTTTGGCTAGTGTTACTTTAATAAAAGGGCTCTTCTGAAAAAGGTGTTATGTTCAACTTTTCGCAAAAGCGATGTCAATACAGATATAAACTGTTATAACTGTAATGAAACGGGACGTATGTCGACCAAATGTAGCAAACCAAAAGTTGAGTGTAAAAATTGCAACCATTTGAGACACACTACAAATGATTGTTCACGACCAAAACAACAATTGTAAAATACGTTAAAAGTGGCTGGAAAAATAAAAATGAGTCTAATTTTATCGAGTGTGAAATAAATAAGAGAAAAATTCGCGGTTATATTGACACAGGATGTTGCGCGGTCTTAATAAAGGAATGTTTACGTTTGAATTAAATTTACAAATTAAACCGTGTGTTCTTTCTATGACAGGATATGGAGGTGCATTAAAGTTTGGGACTCTTTGAAGAATGAATATAACAAGAGATTAATAAAAAACGCTTAAAGTCTTTGCTTCAGGTGCACTAGGACAATGCATAGATAATTTCTTTTTACCCATTCATGCAAATGACAAAAGTATATGGCATATATTTTGTCTTTATTCAAAACGAGGAATTTTTGCAATTTTGATAACACACAACATAGGATTCACACAAATTAAAGTTTTCTTGTTCCTTGAGTAAGCAACAAATATGGTGAAAGAACTTTCAACAACGAAGTGCCTAACAAATTTAACAGTTTACCCAGGGTCATTAAAAATTTGCAAGATTTACTAGTTTTAGGAAATTGTTGAAATCATGGTTAATTTTAAATATTCACAAAATGAAGTGCTGTGAATAATAAATAATGCCATCTAGTAACCCTTAAAATGCACACAAAATTGAATATTAAAGTATTTTACCCGAAAACAAAAATTACGTAGAGAGAATAAATAGATTACTTACTTAAATATTTAACTAAGTTTATTATTTTTTATGATTAGATAATTAAGAATGAAAAAATAATAATAATATGCTTTTTCACGATATAACTTTTTGGCAAGCTTAGTAGTGGGATGTGATTTTTTGTGGGTAAAAAAACAAGTGGACTTACGAAGGGTTAAGTTTGCCGATTACTGCACGGAGATAACAGTGGCATGCATCATCCGTGCGTTTTATCTTATTACAACTGACATAGATTCAATACATGGTGACACTCACTCGTAAGCATATGTAATATACCTATATTTAGAAAACAGCTGTAATTTTGTTAAATTCAAAAATTCTTTATATTGGTTTGTGTTATTTTATAAATGGACGTGTTTTTAGTCAATAGTTGCCATCACATTTTGATTTCTAAATTAAGCAATGTGTAGAAATTATATATTCTTGTCTAAAGGGCGGTATGCTTGGGCTAAGGAGTTAGGTCAAGGAATCCTTTCACTTATTTCTTGAAGAAAAATTGATGTTTGGTCAAGAAATTTTTGACAATTTGTATTTAACAATTGTGTGTAGGTATCTAAAAATAAATATAGAAATAATAAAGAAAATAAATAAGTGGATAATTCCCAATTGTATATAATTTGCTCATTGCGGAATAAATTATATCGGAAAACTGCAATTGATAATAAGTGCATCAAATCTAGTGCAAAATCGCCGTTTCTTCCTTCAATTTTTCAATTATTCCACCAACGCGCACAGTCTATGAGTCCGCACCAATATTATTTCCCTTTTATTTTTGTTATAAGCGAATCTAGCTCTGTGAGCTGCTGTCTATTCCCGGGAATAAAGTAGACGTACACGTCAGTCAGTCACCAATTATCCTTGCATTTGTTTGTCTCTTTATATTATAGTTTGCGGTCCAACACACCGCACGCACACTGTAAGAAAAAGCCAACTTTGTTCCAAAGCAGCAAACTAATCAAAAAGGCTGTTATTTTATTAGCAATTAATTAGGAGTATTGTTAGCATGAATATTTGAGGTTTTCTTATTTGTATAAAATGTTAAAATGTCGTTTTTTAATAATAAAAAGTTTGAGAATGAAACATTTATTTTATTTTTTGAAAACTGTTATATAGGGTGTTTCCTTCTAGGTGGTCCATAAAGCGGGAGGTAATAATAATAATAATTCTTTAATTAGCTAGGTACAAAGATACATATGCTATATTAGATTGTACAAAGTGCAGTGGTTAAATTAAATTCATCGTTACTACAATACAACTACGTGCTTAGCAATGCAAAATAGAGAAAACACAAAAACAAAAATTTGATAATGGAAGTAGTAAAAATAAAGTAAAGAAAATAATAGTAGAGACTATAGACTAAAACTAAAAATACCGTACACAAGAGAAAAACAAGCACAAAGACCCCAAATGTGCGACACCATTACTAAATAGAAAGGTTTGCATGTCTAATGAGCCTACAAAAGCTTCAGTTGGAAGCCATGCGCTGAATATTGCTTGGGAGCTGATTCCACCTCCGAGCACACTGAACGAAGAAAGAACTCTCACCATATTTACACCTGAATCGAGGTATCAAAAGGTTTTCATATCTGGGCGATTGCAGGAACTGTAGCTTCTCAAATAAGTACACTGGATGCTTAAGGTAAATAAGCTTGTGCAGAAATTTCCGGCTGCGAAAAGTGAAATGAGTTTCTAAATTGCAACCCGAAAGAGAGCTTGCATACAATGAGATGGTGGCTACTTCTAGGCAATTTGTTAATATATCTAATCACATCATTGAATACTACAAGTATTTTTCTCCGGCAGACTGAGTCTAGAACTGGAAAGATTATGCTGGCAAATGTAAAATGTGGAATAACTAATGTTTTAACTAACCGCTGACGCAGACTAAGCGAGAAGATACTAGAGTTGAGCTAAAGTTGTCTCAAACAGCCATATATCTTCCCTAATGTCCTTTTAATGTGATTGTAACACGAGGACTTCGAATTGAGTTTAACGCCCAAATTCATGCCAGAATCCCTATAAGGAATAGAATGCGAGGAAGCATACTTGAATCAATGCCATTTCTGCAAATTGCCGGGCACTTTGGTTGGATTAAGTGCTAAACTATTTTGTAATGACCACTCATAAATGCGTTGGAGATCGTCATTAAGTTGACGTACACAGTCCTTCAATAATCTTATTGGTCTGCTAAGATAAATTTGCACGTCATCCGCATAGAGATGTACAGATGCATCCAGCACTACGTCGGGAAGATAATTAATATATAAACAGAACAGTAGAGGCCCCAGTGTGGATCCCTGGGGTACGCCACAGCTAAGGAAATCAGGCCTGGAATTGTTGTTCTTGATTCGAACAATTTGACTACGTCCTTGGAAAAAGTTATTTATCAGCTTAATAGCAGACGAAGAGAATAAGAATTGATTTGATAGTTTTGTTATTAAATTTAAATGATTTATAAGTCAAAAGCTTTGCTAAAGTCGAGCAGGACGAGTAGTGTAAGGCAAGCCTCATCTAGAAACTTATGTATATCAGAAGCTACCTTCAATAATGCAGTCTCACATCTATGAGAAGGACGAAAACCTGATTGAAAAGTTGATAACATAGAATTTCTGTTTATATAATTCATAATTTGCAAATAAATCAACTTTTCAAAGATTTTTCCTAGAAAGCAAAGCAGACTAATTGGACGAAAGTCTTCCATATGTAAGGCGGAAGACTTCTTTGGAATAGGAACAACAAGAGCCACCTTCCAACGGGCAGGAAACTGTGAAGTTGTAATTAAATATATGCGTAAGAACTCGTAATATTTCCGGAGCAATTAATTTAAAGAATCTAGATGGCAACTCATCCGATCCTACGGCATTCGACTTAATTGCATGTAATGCTGATAACACTTCAACTTCATTAACGCAGCAAAAGGTAAAACCATCAACAGAGAAGTCTTCTATCATTTGGCTGACGCTAGGTGCTTGAGTTGAAGAAGCTACGGTTGATGCAAAAAAATTATTGAGCTCATCTGGATCAATATTTATCTCAGATTCAAATTCAAATTCAAATTGTTTATTGGGATAAAATATCTCAGATGTTGAAATCTTTAATGATACAAACTTAGTTGGTATGTTTAAGGGAAAATACTAAATTAATATTAAACTAACAATAAATGAGAAAAGAAAAGGTAGAATAAGTGAAAAGAAAAGATTAAAGCTATAAATAACATAATAAAGAATAATGAGAAATTGAAATATAAGCAATGGAACATAAAACTGATAATAAAAAAAAAAAAAAAATTGAAAGTAAGCAATAGCAAGAACTAACAGCAGTGCAGGGAATGAGAAAGCATACAAAACAAAACAGGAAGCCATAGGTAATGGAACAGAAAACTGAAAATAGAAATTAAAATAACCAGGAAATAATAATAAAAACAAGAATAAAAGCGCATAGTTATTTTGGAGTGTGAGGGCAATGTCAGCCCGCATGACTCTCATCTGAAGCCAGATGACGAGTTAGCAGTACCCTAAATGAACTGGCCGAGCTAGTAAGCTGCAATACCGCCGGTAGACTCTTCCAAAGGCGAGCAACATGAACAAGGTGAGAGCGTTCTAAAATTCTATGTTGATAGCGGGAAACACGCAGCATTAAGTGCCTATCAGAGTTTAAAAAGCTGAGGTCGGAACAGATATCCAGGACGCCTGGTGTAGATGACCTTATGAAGAAAAATCAAATTTATCAATGTCAGATAAGCATCTAATGACATACCCAATAGAGAGTTACGAAACAGGGAAATGTGATCATATCTTCTCAATCCATGAATAAAACGAATGCAGTCATTGAAAGCAACATCGAGCTTTCTCGTACATATCGAATCCAAGTGAGGGAAGACAATGCATCCACTTGTGAAATAGGGCAAGAGAAGTGTCTTCACCAGCCTAGAGCGAAGAGCAGGAGACAGAACCCTTGCAGACAACCACAACCTTCGAAGTATGCAATAAATTTTACCCAATGTATTTTTAATATGGTCGCAGCAATTCATAGAAGAATTGAGGATAATTCCCAGATTTCGAACAGAGGTAACGTAAGGTAAAGCTGTGCCATTCATAGTAACAGTTGGAAATTGTGATACATCAAGCCTCTCACGATTCAAAATCATGTAATTTGATTTAATAGGATTTAAAAGAAAGTCGTGCCTCTTGGACCACTCAGAAATTCTGTTCAGATCTATGTTAATTCTCTCGACACAATCCTCTATCAGGCGAACCGGCCTATCCAGGTATATCTGGACGTCATCAGCATACAAGTGTATTTTGGAGTCTCTTATTACGTTGGGCAGATCATTTATGTACATACTGAATAATAAAGGGCCTAAGGTTGAACCCTGAGGTACCCCACACGTGAGAGGCAAGCTTCTCGAAAGTAAATCATGGACTTTGACTTGCTGAGATCGTCCAATAAGAAAGCTACCGATAAGTGATGCCGCAGATGAAGAAAATCCAAATTTGTTTAATAAGACGGTAAGGAGCTTGGAATGGTTGACGCTGTCGAAGGCTTTTGAAAAATCCAGCAGTGCCAGGACGGTCAGGTGATTCTTACGTTACCTTTAATAAGGCAGCGTCACAGCTGTGCCCAGCTCGAAATCCTGACTGCCACGGGGTGAGCAATCGATTTGATTCCAAGTAAAGTAAGATCTGTTCATACATAAGCTTCTCCAGCGCCTTAGAAAAAAAACACAACATACTAATTGGACGAAAATCGCTTGGGCCATTAGGAGATGCAACTTTAGTAAGGGGCAACACAATCGCACTTTTCCAAAGTCTAGGAAATTGCGAGGATGTCAAGCACGTATTGAAAATGTGGAGGATAGGATAGACGAGCCAGGGCAAAATTAATTTTATAAAACGAGGCGAAATTTGATCGGATCCCACTGCCTCAGACTTGACAGCATTAATGGCGGTAACTACTTGGACAACATCAACACAGTTAAAGCTGAAATCGCCTTCATATGCCAGATAATCAGGGACCCCAGAAGAAGTGGTAGGAGTAACATCTGAATTAGATGAGGAAGGGATGTTATGAGAGGTAAAGTACCTATTAAGGCAATCAGGATCAGCATCACATTCTGAGACACCTTTGCCAAACACGCCAGCATTTCTGAGATTTTTCCACATTTTTCTTTGCGGTAGATTGGAATCGAATTTTGATTCAAAGTACCGACGCTTAGCCGCTCGAATTTTAGTATTAGTAAAATTTCTAATGTGTTTGTAAGTATCACGATTAACTTCGGTCCTCATACGCAGAAATCTACGGTGTAAAAAATCGCGTTCAACAATCAATCCTTTAATTTCCGCGGAAAACCATGGACAGCCTTTCTGATTCAGTGTACATGAACTACAAACTGAAAGAGAGAAAACTACTATATAAGAAGCGAAAAGTAAAACTAAGAATAATAAAAAATTATCTAGGCAAATAAACAAAAGAAGAATGAAGCAAGCATTAAATAACCAAGTAGTAAACAAATCCATTAATTGAAAAAATATGCCTGTACTATGCGCCCGAACGGCTGGTAGATGTGCACATGCTGGTCCCGATTTTTGACCATCCAAGTACGCTCCTCTTTCTTCAATCTGATGTGTACAATGCCATCTTTAGTAAACGTAGAGAAAATCTTCTGCGTCTCGCAGGAGAGCATTGGTAGCAGAGGAGACGCTTTCACTGAAAAGTATTTTGCTGTTTGCAGTGAACCCCTCCAAATCACTCAATATAATACCACGACGACTCCAAACTGATGAGAAAAACGTTTTTCTTTCAGTAGGGCAAGAGAACTTCACAATTATGGGACCATCAAGCTTACGATGACGTCCCTCCTGAACTGATCTGGGCCTCAAGCGGAAAGCCGACGTATACGGTGAAAGCTGATGATCGACCACTGAACAAATGTTTTGGACCAACTTGAAGGGATGCCTCTTATCAGAATATCCGAAGAGCGCTGTAAACACTGTAAACTCTCTTTAATTTCGATGTTCTCGTTGCGAGTCGATTCAAGATTCCTCTGCAAAGAGTTTACAATACCTTCCAAGACAGATATGCGGCTGCTGACTGTGCTGAACATTTTGTCCATTTTAGACAGAATACGGTCGTCAAGCTGCACCAGTTTTGCTATAATTTCATCGGCACAAAAATCACTAAGGAATACCGCGCCACTGTGTGTAGCTGCCCCTTTATTTTCTTGTTTTGAAGAGCGTAAGAGAGGAGCATTGGAAGAGTCCTCGCTGTTGTGGCGACTCTTGCTCTCTTTTTGCTTAGCAACGTTGTTGGCTGAAGACATTTTACAGCAGATAAGAAGAATATTACAGAACAATAGCGTATAAAGTAAAACACCGCTAGGAACGAATAATTTGAAAATTTTGCACAATATGTAGTTTAATCACACATTAAATATGTTAAATATGTAGGCACTGAGACTAATAAATTCGCAAAAATGGAAATATTAAATTGAAAATCGGAAGAACACGGGAGCAAAACTAGACACGTCTATTCGGCAGTATTCATAATTTATGTGATGATTCCTGAATACCTAAAGTAGCTGCGCTATAAATATATATGTGTATTATTTCATCTTTTCTTTCTTGTGAGGCTTAACATAAAAAAAAAGATATTGTAGTTTTCACCGCAGGGTAAGTTTATTATTTTGCTGGATATAATTTTATTTGCCATGTGTTGAGAAACCCAATAGGATTTAACAGGACCTTCTTTGTTCGTAAATTGATGGGCCTATGAATTCAATATTATGTAAAAGTGCCTATGGGCCTACGAGGGCCGAAGACGGCCTTGCGTCCTATTATATTATTCAGAGAACTGGATACATTTCGTATCCAGATTCTGCTCTCATCATAATAACACAATTGAGATGATCATATATGACCACAACAACAAAATGTCAAATCATTTTGAAAATTTCTTTACTGGAAGCTTGTACAAAATATTGTAATGATATATGAGACTTTTTACTTCGCACATCTTTCCTGAATTTTTTCAAGAATTGAGATTATACCCCGACTTTGAAATCAACGATAGCACTAGCAAATACCTTCACGATTTTAATAGAAATTATTTGATGTCATCGAGCTTACTCCCACTTGAATACACAAATAACATGTTTTGAAGGACATAAAAGGGCATAAACGGAAATCACTTCGCCCTTTTGAGTTATTGTAAAGTCTCCACTTCTCTTGTAAACCCGGTTACTATCGGAACGGAACGGAATTATTTAAAGCTATAGCTTGGTAAAGGGAATCGGCGCCGGAAAACATTAATCAAATCGAACCTAAATACGTGATAATATTTTTTCACACGTTGACGCCCGATTTAAATCCAGTTATTGGGAGACCCTCCACGGAAGGATTGGCTCATGTACATATACTCGTACGTTCTACATCAATTCCGATAGCCCTAGAAAGCTACAATCTTCCATGGTATCGACTTTTAAAGCTTTAAAGACATCCGCGTGCATAAGCAAATAGCTTCATAAAGCATATACTAAAAATTCTACAAACTTCTGCTAGTTACATACTATATAAGGGCTCTTGCACATGAAAGTGCACTTATGAATGCTACAAGAGCGCAAATGTTCATGACACTTCTTGCTTTCTTACAGGTTTAGCTGTTGCCCTAAAAGACGTCCGTGTTACAGTGCCAGCAGCTGTTAAACGCGGTGATAATGCATCCCTAACATGTCGTTATGACTTAGAGCAGGATAACTTGTACTCAATTAAATGGTATAAAGGAAGAAGGGAGTTCTACCGTTACACGCCTAGAGAGAATCCACCTATGAAAGTTTTTGCTGTTGCTGGAATCGTTGTCGAGGTGAGTTTTTATTGTTATTACAGTAATTTTCACACATGTAGAACACATATTCATGCCACACAGACTCAGAACTGGCACAGTTAAGTGCTACACCGGAACACCTTTAATAGTAGATAATAACACGCCAAATGTTGAATATTACGTTCACCGGCTACAGTGTCCACAGGCTCTGATAAATATTCCAATGAGTTTTGGTAGCATCCCATGCCGAATGTCTACTTACGATCTAGCCTATGAAATGTGGTGCATCATTTTCACCCTGTCCTCATTGAAAGCAGAAAAAAATGCAATAATTGTGGTGTACAATTGGATGATGTGCCCTGTTATTCTGTGAATCCAACGTTAATCTTGCATGCTGTGAAATTGCTATTTGCGTACTCGGGTAACGTATAAGGGCACTGCACTGCTCGCGACGAAGCTTTAAAAGCGGATGAATAATTACTGCCATAATATTGCCTGCAATTTCACGTTAATATTGGCAGAGTCATTCGCTTTTATTACGTTTCTGGTGTGCTACTTGCGAAATGATAAAAAATTAATTAATCCGAATGAACCTCTTTCCGTAATTCTCTTAAAGATGCAATATGCTTTGGGCGAGTTATGTGTCATATAAATCACAGACGACTCAGTCGGATTTTTTAGGTATAATAATGACTTCTTTAATCACTTCTAAGAAGCCGATAATAACTGTTGTCTTAATTATAACTCGCATTACTTATACATTACGGCGTGACTGGAGTTCAAGAATACAAGGTGTTCCTGTGGAAATGATTCGATCTTTCGATAGAGCGTTGCTTTTAGAGTAAAAAGTTCCTTTACACTATATGAAAAGACTCACTCCATTAAGAAATATTCGAGCTTTACTGTTTATTGCATTCTTCATGTTAGACTTTCACTGAAGCTATTGTAAGTATTCGTTCGATTGGATTTTTTTTTTCAATTTTCAATAGCTATTTATTTAGCCTTCAAAATGCAATAAAATTTAGTGCGTTATGTACAGGGAATTAAGAGTCTTCAAAGTCAGAAATTTTAATTTGGAATCCCGAAATTTCAAGTGTTCACTCATTTTGTATTGAAACTAAAGCTTTGACACCATATTTATTTATTTGTTTTTTTTTTTCTATTTGTTTTTTTTTATTAAGTAGAAACCCGGTTGATTACCTTCATATTTATGCCTGACACTTATTCGCTTGATTAAGAATATAACAACTCTTGTCTAAAGGAGTGAGTATTTTCATATGGTCTAAAGGAACTTTTTACTAAGAAAATAAAGCTCTATTGATATACCAAATATGAATCATTTTCACCGGAACACCCTGTATACTTCCCAGCTCGCTTCTGTCAGTTTTACTTAAATAAGGCATGCTTCTACATAACTCTATGGAAGGTGTATTTTGCTTTCCCTTTCTAGTGTGTGTTCTTTTATAAATTCTGGGGAAATATTTTTTTTTTTAATAAACCAAAAGTGAAATAATATGTTTTTAAAATTTATTAAAATTCAATATTTTATAAAATAATTATGTACATTTTAATCATCAATTCAAATAATAAAATTTCAAAATTAAAAGTGAAACTTTATAGAAACACTCTAGTTTAAAAAATGCAATCGCTACTTCAATAAACACTTACGCCAACTTGCTTTCAGAAAAAAATAAAACTCTACCGACTTATTCGAAATGCCTTTTACTTTGACTGCACATTTATAATTTTTATGACTCATTTAATTCGAAAAATCACAGGAATAATAAAGAGATTATGTGTCCTTTTTCACTAAACTATAGCTGAACCAGACACAAATATAATGAACATGTTACCTATTCCCTTCTCAAAGATGAGGTTGAATAAGCAAACTGTAATCTAATTAAGTGTTTTGGTAAACATTAGGAGCTCCAAATTTAAACTTTGAGAAATTGTTATTGACTATACTGTTCAAATTTCAACTGGCCAGATTTTGCTTTCTTTGAAATTTTTAAAACTTATCCACAAATGAAATATAATTTCAAAATTTAATTAAATGCAAAATGAAGGGAAACTCTAGAGAACTTTTGTTTTGTAGGTACTCATTAAGTGAAGGGATAAATTATTTTTTATTTTTTAGTGCAGATATTGATGCAGTCTTTTTTAGAAAGATTTTTTTTCATATTTTTAATTTAAATAGAGCATACATTTTTTGATTTCGAGTTCTAGGAGGTGCTCTTCCCCCCCCCCCCCCCCTACGGTAATCGCCATGTCCTTCGTTTGTAATTCTGTTTATAACGCATAGAAATAATGCTGGTAGCCCTTCTGTCCGTCCTCACGCGTTCCTATAGGGACCTAAAATTTCTAAAAAAATTATAGATTTAAGTTCGAAAATTCGGACAAATCAGAGAACTCCTTCGCAGGGTTGCCATTCAAAAAATTATCTCTTCGCTATATATTTGGATAATTGACATACATATATAACATGGACTGCTTCATTTTTTACTTCATGTGAGACTAATTTTATTTGCAGGGTTGTGCCAATTATGTAAATTTCATATTCGCTTTAAAATTCATATCAATTGTTCAACCAATTTCAAATACAATACAATTCGAAATTATTCCTTATTTTTGAATTTTATCCCCTATAACATCAAATAAACTCGATTTTAAAGGAAATAAAATTAAGAAATTTTTGTTAGCCCGTCCCTAAATGTAGGGAGAAAGTATTGCAAATATTTTATTGCCATCTATTTTTTTTTATATATATATTTATTTGGAAAATCCACTGAATTGTGGTGGATTTCATAAAGAATTTTTTATTTGAAGTTCAGCTAAATAAAGTACTTAAACCAAGAAGAGAAAAGTATAGAATAGGATAATGTAAGCAATTTCAATAATTTCGGTGGTTTATGTTATACATCTCAGTAATTTGGATACTGCTTGAGAACGCGTCGACGTAGAGAGCTGGAACTTTGTACACGAAGTTTTCATAAATATAGTAAATAAAATTTCAAAAATTGACTAAATCGAGCATCCTCTTCTTGATGCTGCTATACAAAATTTTGGGTTTTCATTTTATTTCACTAGTTTAATAATATTGATCTTAGACCAATTATAGCTTTTCTCTTTGCTTTCCTCTGAATATTCTTATAGATAAACATTTTACTTTTCCTATTATTAAACCCTAGATTCGGTATACAGTATACTAAGCCTTTGTTATTCCATTTGTAAGAACGCATGGAAATTATAATAGTACGGCTAAAAGAATTGGACAGCAAGGCATCATATTAACTAGCATTCTGAATTTTCTTTCGTCCATCCGTTTATCTCTTCAAACCTCAGCTTATCTTTCATATAAAAATATAGGCCTAAATTCCAAAATGAGGAAGGTCGGGCAATTATTTTGCAGGGCTGTCATTAGTAAATTCTAGAAAGGCAAAACTCTGTATACATAATTTATGTCTATTTCACCTTTCAGAAATTTTCTTTGTGGGGTTTCCATGCAAAAAGACTGATTTTTAACATAAACTGCAAATAGAGTTAGACATTTTTGATGTACAAATGTATGTGGCAGACTTTTTCGGAGTGAAAGAACTTATAAAATGGTATATCGCTATTTTACTGTCCAGCGAACCGTTCTAGAAAGAAATGCGACGTAACTTGCACTTTTCACACTTTTACACAGTGGCGGATCCAGGATTAAGGTGAGGGGGGGGGGGGGCGCAACTATGTTTTAAAAATGGTATATGCTGAAAACTGAACAAAAGTTTGAAGGCACTCGCCACCACTCGCAAATGTCAAATGCACAAAATTATCATTTTAAAGATACGAGACGAACAAATTAGCTAGTGGCTACCACTCGCAACGAAGAAAGTTGCTCAAGGTTCTTTGCCACTCCGAAAAGTCAAAGAGGATGTTAGATTATTTTTTTTTTTTTGGTTTGTAAATGGTAGAAGTGTAAAACTTCCCAATCATCGGTTTTTGGGTAGTAAAACTAGGGAAACGTACTTTATTCAAATTCCCGAATCATCATAAATTGTATCTTTGTAAAATACAGGAATTAAAAATTGACATTTATTTAAAATAGCAGTCACAAAACAGATGCAATACATGCCTTGTACGTACTCGTATATAACTTCGTCGACAAGCTAAGAAAGTGTGACTTCTTCTGTTTTTTATATTATTAAGCCAAGCTCAGGAGATATCATATGAACTATGATGCAAAGCACAGCATGGCAAAAAAGTCATAAAGAAAGGAATTAGGGAACGTGAGGAGAGTGGCGAAGCTGCCGATGTATGTCACCCTTAAACTTTCGCAGATGGCATGCTGGAGGAAAGACAGAAGATTGCACGTTCGCACATGACCGAAAGTATTTTGAAGGGTAAAAGGATGTCTGCGGCTTGCAGTGCGAGTATTACATGGACATTTCATCAGAACATTGATCATGCATGTAGCAATATAGGAGCGAAAGGCAAAAAACATTGCGGCGGTGCTCGTATAAGTCCATATGAGAAGTTTTCTTTTCGACAATATCCAATTAAGCTAAGACTCTCCGACCAGCCCCGGCCTACACATGGAAATTGTATTCCATTCTAGGTCTGATATAGGACTTGTAGAGGAGCGCTAGAATCGATGGGCTGAAATATTTCTTACACCTTTTCAGAAATACAAGATATTTCGATGCTTATTTGGCAACAGAGCAGTTGTGAATTCGATGCGATTCGGTTTGGTCCAAGAGAGGATATTATCATGGTGGTTATTTAAGGATCTAATCATGCAGATGTGTCATTTCTTCTGTAGGCCCCAAAGGTGTCAAGAGAGTAAGCGAAACCAAGGGTACTGTCATCGGCAAAACAATGGATGGGATTGAAAGTAAGGGAAAGCAGATCATTAATGAAAATTGAGAAGAGAGATGGAGAGATAGCAGACCCCTGAGGCACCCCAGCATTTATTGGCTAAGATTGAGATGTAACGCCATTTAATATAGTACGTATTAAGCGCCCAGATAAAACACTTTACATTCATAATAGAAGAGGAAGGGAGAGGCCAAGTGCTTTACGTTTGGCTAAAAGGGCTGAACTCCAGACACTATGATGGGCCTTTGAAAAATCTAGGGCAACAATTTTGGACTCATCAAAATTGTAAAGACTACGGTTCCAAGTCTCCAGATGAGCGCCCAGCTCGAAAGCCATATTGGCGATCGTTGATGAGATGATTAGTTACTAGATAGCGCATTAATTTGGAGTTAATGATAGATTCAAAAACTTTTGAATCGAAGTGATTGCAATTGATCGATAATTCGAGGGATCGCTACCCTCTCCTTTTTTTGGGAATAGGGTAAACGTGATCTAGTTTCCAAGCAATTGGAAATTTTTCTGTCCAATAAGACAAGTAGAATTGTTTTCGCAGAGCTTTAGCCAAGAATGAGTCACAAGTTTTATTTAACGGGGGCTTGAAACTATCAGGACCTGCAGCTATGGAGACGTTGATCTCCTTAAGTATCTTGAACATATCTCTCCTGTTGATTCTTATACACATCTACAAGGGAGATGTAAAGTGGGTGGGAAAAGAGAATTTGAAGTGAATCTAACAGTCAAAATATTAGTTTTATTCAGAGAGTCAATAATCACTTCATTGTAACCTAGTGAAGGAATAACGGAACTACTGAAGTTGCTCTTGATGTCTTTGACCTGAGACCATAAACCTTTGCTGCCTTTGCTTTTTGGCAAGATTCTAACATTCTGGTAAAAAAAAAAAATTTTTTCTTTGGATAGTGTTTCAGTTCTGGACATGGATGAAATTGATAGGTGCGAAAAGCAGACTATTTCCCTTTTATTGCTTGGTTGTACTTATCGTTAAATCAAGACCGATTTTGCTGTTGTTATGATCTGCTGTATAAATACTGAATGTATTCATGCATGCTCGAGACTTAGAATTGTACTAAATTCAAATGTGCATTCATCAACATCCCTTGAAGCAAAACAGACCAAACAATCAAATTCTCTGGGATATTCATTGCGTTTTACCAATCTGCAGATCTAATTTGTTTTTATTTAACGTTTGGGCTAACTATTCTATAAAAAACTATTACATTCTACGAAATAATAGAAAAAAATATTTAAAAATTAATCTCTTCCTTTAAAAATAATAACACCCACTACAACAATGGGCGATGACTTGTTCGCCGTTGTGTAGTTTCGCTGAATTTGTCCAATTATGAGTTATAATTGTTTCTTTAAATGTTTGTTTTTCCACGCCGAGCCGATAATATTCTAAGAGGCCGTCTTTACATGGAACGCTTATCAAAGACCCTCTCGCAGCTGTTTTCAATTAAAACAAACCTTCCATCGCGATAACATGAATAGGCTCTCTCTTGCTTCAAAAATCCCGACCAAACCGACGCTCATGTACAGGTATCCGCGCTTCCTGTTTTCTCTATAGGCTTCAACAACCATGATCGAAGGCCAAGGTGCTAGCTGTAGCCTGCATTCCTAAATGTATCATATTGTATCATATTCCAGAAATTGTTACGTTTTTTACAAAAGCTGCAGTAGAATAGAAGTGAATCATTTTGTTGGAAAAAATTCAGCAGATCTATTGCAATTTTTTAAGTGGTCTTCAAAGGGGCCCCCCCCCCCCGCCTCCTAGCTGGATCCGCCCCTGATCTTACATTAGTATCGCTAAAATTAGATTAAAATTAAACCAATTAAAACAGTATAGTTATAAATAGAGTTCGGTTGTCATGTTGTCTTGCTATTGATATGGTTGAAATTTGAACAATATATATATATATATAATTTTCTATATATTTTAATTTTTTGCCATTATAAATAATAGAAATAATGTTGTCTCCCACACTTACTTGATGGAAATTAATTTACCACGGAGTGGAGGCCAGTTTTAGCTCTTCGGCTATCTTCAGTACACAGATAACATTTTTAATTTCTATTATTTATTTTCTATCTATTTCTAGTTGTTGGATCTTGACTTGGTAGTTGATCTCGCATTCGTTATTGAGACAATGATCTAGATTAGTTTTAAAAAATTAAAATTGAATTGTTGATTCAGATTTCTTGTTGGAACTACTTTCGTACGTAGGTAAGTAAAATCTATGTACGAGTTAAAAATTTCACTCACAAAATTTGCTTCTTAGTGTTACGTACCTTTTTGGGACTGGCAGGAGTGGTATCCAAACACTATTTTTTTTTCACACTTTCGTTTTATTTCTTATAAAATTTCCTTTTTGTAAGTACACTCTAACTTTTAGACACCTGATTTACAATTTTTCTTTGTTTTCTTTGGCCTTCAAACTTTAAGTTACGAATCTTTTGATAAAACTTCCTTTCCTGTTTAATCAAGTCCAGAATATTTTTCGATGGACGGTGGCTTGAAAAGAATGTAATTTGATGTTTTGATCAGCCACCGTCCCGTCGTTGAAATCGCGGCGCGCATATACATGTAATGCATTTATGCGGCACGCATTTCTTATCGCGAAAGCTCTTTTCGTAATATGTATGTATGTATGTAAATATTACGTACTGAAGGTACGATTTGTCTTTTGATTTATTCTTTACTGCAATTGTTTTAAATGGGAATTTTACTATCAAAACGACTTGGGTTGTAATTTACAACTTCTGTTTTTCCCCAAGTCGTTTTGTGGGAATTTAATTATAAGCTAACCATGTTATCAACATGTTTAGCTTATACTAATGCTATGAAAATTTTATTAATATATTATTTGGTATTTCAGGTTATTCCATTTTAGAGTTTTTTAGGCAAGTATAATTTACATATGTAACATTAGGTACTGACGTCACTACCAAACTTTTATAGGTACATAGCGTAAAAACAAGGATTTGGGCATGCTACAAAGTGAAGTTAGTAATGAAAAAATCATTTTTTCTATCAAATCGCATTAGCAATTCAAAGTATTAGAGCAACTTATAAAATGAAAGCCCCTTATCTTTAGTATGACAGTTGAGTCGAGGGAGAAAATTATTTCTCATTTTCAATCTCCTCTGGAGTCTTACGAGAAAAGTTAAGGAGCGACCTCAATACGCAAGAAAGAAAAAAAATTTGTCCAGGTTTTAATTAAGATTGAAGGTTTTTTACGGTTTTTTTGTGATACAAAATAAACAACTGCAGTTGGTAAATCTAAGTGGAACTTCATTGATAATGATATCCACGGTTATGATCCTAGTTTATAGTATTCAAGCTCTTTTATAAATTAATAAACAATCCCAGAGTATTTTTAACATTTTACATTGCATTTCTTAATCTTCTATTTCTTCGTTGTTAAAGATTTACTTCAAATAAAAATAAAAATTCATTTGAATTAATTGAAAATTCATTTGAAGTCTGTTAAAAAAAAAAGTAATATTATAATTACACTTAAATTTTGATTTTCAATCTCTAGTTTAATCTAGGAAGATTAATTAGCAAAGATTTTGAGAATGCATTTTCAGAAGTAGCACACAACAAACTCAACGTACCAATACAATTAGCTAGAACTCTTGCTTGGGACAGAGAAGTGCTGTTTAAGTTAAAAGAAAATGAGGACTGCTACTTAATAGTTGGCACTTCTTGTGACAGTTTAATCAGGCCATTTCCGTAAAAGGAGAGCTAAAAGGAAATAAAACTGAATCAACTGAAATCAACGATATAAATGAAGAACACGAGCAAAAAAAAGGGATTTTAATTCTCAGTTTATCTCGTAGGATAAGTTTTGTCAACGAAACGTTCTTGTGCAGGAAATGAAGCCAACTTCTCTGACAAAGTATAAATTTGAAATTAATAAAAAAACATCTGAATGTGAAATGGAAAAGTGTTTGGTACAAAATAAATCTTCGAAGTGCATATGAATTTCATTAGACAGGTTTCCATTAATAATGCATATATATGTACCTATATATATAAATATGTACATCTGTATATGTGTTTCTGGAGCACAACACAACATTTATCCAATTATTGGTTCAGAATATTCCGATTTTCACTGGTAGATCCTTTGATCCCTTTAATATGTTAAAATTTGTTAATGTAATGAACATAAAATAAGACTAAAAAGAATATGGCATTCTATAAACGTGATAAAATCAGTATGCAGCTGAATGTTGCATATACATAATAATGATTCTGCGTTTGTTAAATCTTTCCTCTTAAATTCTAATGTCTTGATATGTCAGCGTTCCACATAAAATGTAAGTCACTTTTTGGTATCAGTTATGTTTTCCTAGATCGAAAATTTCTTATTCTGATATTGATGCAGGTATTGGAATGTTTTGTTTCTATTTATTTCCAATGTAATGACCTGTTAATCTTTTGCTTCTACTATTCTATTGTATGTTCATTTTAATATGTCAGGTGATGTCATTGGTATACTTAGTACTGTTTGCCCGTCTGTCCGTGTATATGCCCATGTGTATGTCTACCTATCTAATTAAACGAGAACTCGAAAACATGTTGACATAGAGCGCTGGAATTTCCTACACCCTTTTTCCATAAAAATTGTAGCTGTAAATTCGAATATGGGCACAAGTTATAATCAAATTTCTCTTAGTAATTGTAGATAAAATTTCGAAAATGAAATTCTGTAAATTCTTCGTATGGTTGCTGTACTGCCCGTAGTCAGAGCGTACATACAAAATTTGAAGCGATGTCGTGAAAGTGATACCACTGGTTTAAAGTTAGTAATTGTGTTTGTTCACCAAGTCTACACTTTAATCTCACACTAATTTGAAGCTTTAGTAAATACTATCGTTTAACAAATATATATGTGTGTGGCAGCTATAATAATATGAATATAATAGTAAATCAAAATATAATGAAGGTGAGTTTAACAATAAATTAAAATTGTAGATAAAATGTTGTTGCCATTGACTTGTACTCACCTGAACAATATATGGCAGGTGATTTACTTGACTTTTATTTGATTGAAGTTTGGAATTAGGATATTCTTTATTCCAGTTGATACCCAGAATAAAGTATTTGTATTCGTAGTAGTATTGTCTTATTGCAGTGGCTACCCGCATTAAAGCGGGTTGTTAGTAAATTTATTATTACAGTTGAGACCCGCAGTAAGAGTCTTTATTACAGTCGAGACCCGCAATAAAGTTGTTCAGCGACGAAGAGAACTGAAAAGAAAGAAAGAAAAAGAATTAATAAAAATCGATCTAGTTTACAATACTTAACTTAATAAGTAGCCAGGGAAGTCGACTGGCATACATTTTCCCATCCTCCCACGAAGAGCAATATATACATACATATGTATCTACGGCTGTATCTGAAAATAAAAGAAATAATGAATTAATTAATGAATTATATGTTATATTACTTAGAATAAGAAATAGAAATGAATTCACAAAAAAAAAAAAAAAACCAATTTCCCCATGCAAATTAATGTAAACAAGTACATATAAAAACAACAACAACACTATGGGAAATTGAAATTTGTTATAATTAGTTTAATTTCAATGTCTCTCAACTGAAATTTAAACCAATTATAGAAAAGATGTCACAGAACACATTTACTGTAAAAAAAACTTTCCCGCGAACAATTTAAGGGAAAAATTAACAAATTTTCACCTTTTGACAGTTGTCCAAAGGGAAAATGAATTATTCAACTAATAAGTTTGTAAAACATTTCACAGTGTATTTCCGATATAAATACAACATTTATACATCACTAAATTGATTTCTGACGAAAAATCAACTTCCCGCGATGGTTTTCCGCGAAGAAAATACAAAAGAAAATCTTACCTGAAAACAGGTTAAGATCGAAAATTTTAACACAAATGGATTTTCTTATAAATTAATCACACACAAACACTACACAATAAACAGAACACAATGTGCATAACTTACCTTTGGTGTAGAAGCACAACACAGCGGAAAAACGCACGGAAAAACTCGCGTCAAACGCCACTTATAAACATCGCAAAAACTGTCATCTTTATATATTGCCAACATATGGCACATCAATTCGGACTATTTTTTAACGAGGAATACGATGGCGGCGTTAAAAAGGTACAAAAATATCTTCGTTAAAAGATATTTGATATTTTAAGATTTCTCATATAAGCAATGAGAAGAAAAGAGATAGCAAGTGGAAGAGAGATAGATAAAATTTGCGTTCCACATTAAAATTTTCTCATTATGGATGACAGGAAGTGCATTACGCCATGTTATGGCATAATTTCTATTTTTAATTTTCATGCAAAGAATTTAATAAATGATGGGAGTTTTTAAATGGAAAAATGTAGAGGTTAATATTCCGCATCGAATGGCATTAATTTCAGCTGATGAAAAATTAAACATCTTGAGTAATCTTCATTATGGTTGCGGGTTCCACACACCAAAATGGCGACTCAGACCCTATATAAGGCCGAGCATTTATATGAGTCCCTCTCTTATGTCATTCGAGTTCAACAAGTAAAGATCTTAGCAAGTGATTCCAGTGAAAATATCAAGTGTAAAAAATTGTGCAAATTGGCTTATAAACTACCAATGGTAAGAGTAAGCTCACATGCAATTTTGGTGGAGGAATTGTGAACAATTTATAAATTATCTCTGTTTAAAATACAAGGTTGTGATAGTTTTTTAATTGAATTTTTGTTGTGAAATTTAGTGCGAAATTAAATAATTTGAATTTTTTTATTAGAATTAACTACAATTTGGTGATAATAATATAATAGTAAATTTAATCTATTTTGTACAGAACAAATTCAAGATAGTTGTTCCTACACTGCTCATTTTTGAGTTAAGCTGGAATACACATGCGAATTGTTCTTTGTTTGCATAACTCATAATTGTATTAATATTTCAGTGTTGAAGAAGTGTAGAATATCACTAGTAGTTTAGTTCTATAAATATGAAATTTTTAGAATAATAATATTTAAATGCTTAGCTATGTATATTAGAGTGATTAAGTAACTTCGAATAGAATTAAAATTAAATCGAATGTGAATCTATTTGCATTGTTCTGATTTTAACATACCGCTACACTAACATTCCCACCAAGAACAGTAATTGGTATATAACGGCTATATCAAACTACTCCGTTACACACGTGCAGCAGGATATAGCATCAACAATATCAAGAAAATTTACATCAGCTTATTATGCAAGCATATGGTGTAATATTTATGTTGTTACGCACAAGGTTTAATTCAATCAAGAATTTACGTTTACATTACAGCATTGTGATTCAATCTCGAATCGCATTCAGTACGTAAACATATTAATAGTTATCCAAGGACTATACCCTTTGCGTAAACCATCACTTTGGTAGTTCTATCCAGGAACTGTTACTTTACGAAACATTTTTTGGTGGTTCCATCCAGGACATAGAAGCATTCGATTTAATTTGGTTTATTCGTTAGATTCTTAAGTTCACTTGGATAAAGCAAGCATTAGTTACATAGCGGTAAACAGTTACAGTTGCATAGATTACTGTTACACAATACATTCTTAACGGCAAGATGTCTTCGCTACAAGCACTATTCAATAAGGAAGCTGTGTTGAGAGACAGACTAAACAAATTTATTGAGAACGCAAAAAAAACTGCAATACCTAAACGCACTCAAGGATTCTACGAAACCAGAATTTCAGATTTAAAAAAAATCTGGGCAGATTATAGCGCAATTGATTTAGAACTCAATGAATCCTTGGTTGGGCAGGATTCAGATGAATCAAATACATTTCTGGAAGAAGATAACTATAGTAAATCAGAGCTAAAATACGCAGAATATATGTCCGAGTTAGTGGAAGGCTTAAGGAAGTATTCAACTGTTATGGAGTCACAACCTAACACATCTGCTTCAATGCAGTCAACTACAACAATTATTCAACAAGAATCCTCATTGCCTAGGATTGCATTACCTACATATAATGGTGATTATGATCGATGGAGATCATTTCATGATATGTTTCTATCATTAGTTCACAATAATACTCGCTTAACAGATGTACAAAAATTACATCATTTGAAGACATGTTTAGTTGGTGAAGCAGAGAAAGTATTAAGACATACTCCTATCACAAACCAGGATTATATGCCAGCCTGGAACAAACTAAAAGAACGATATGAAAATAAACGGATTCCGGTCAATCACCAGCTTAAGGCATTAGTCAATCAAGCAAAACAAAATTCAGAGACAAGTAAGGGTCTAAAGGCACTAATAGATACAACAAAAGAATCTCTGCAACAATTAAAGAGTTTACAAGTAGACACAAGCTCTTGGGATGTATTATTAATATATTTTTTAGTACAAAAACTGCCATTTATTACTTTGAAATTATGGGAAGAAGAGCAAGGCGCCACGCAAGAGCTGCCGAGCCTCTCACAATTTACTACATTTTTAAATAAACGTTTAAAGATTCTGGAATCCATTACAGATGCTCTAGCAACAAACGCATCTCAACCAAGCACAATAGCAAGGCAAACAAGGCCAACACTAAAACAGACAACACTAACTTGTTATACTGCAAAAGGTAGTAAATGTCCTGTATGTGATGGAAACCATTTTGTCCAGAAATGTCCTAATTATTTAAAAATGGATATACAATCAAGAAGAAAATTCATTAAAATGTCTGGGCGTTGCCTCAATTGTTTTTCAAAGGATCACCTAGTTAATAAATGCAGTAGTAAGTACACATGCTTTGAATGTAAGCAAAAACATCATACCACATTACATGAAAACCTTCACAAATCACAACAAACAACCAAATCATCGAAAACACAGAGCAATACATCACAAATGGTCTCAACGTCACAAGGCCAAATACAAAACAACAACACACAGGAATATAACATCCACACAAGGTTACAATCAGCCGACAGCGCTTCTGGGTTAAACACTACTCAAACATTTGTAACCAGGGAAAGCCACCAAGCATTACTATCGACAGCGTTAGTCATGGTAAGCTGCGAACGTGGTAAACCTATAGTATTACGTTGTCTTATAGACAATGGCTCTCAATCATCATTGATAACGGAGACTGCCTGTAAGAAACTATGTGCTACGCGCACCCCCATATCAGTAGCTATCAAAGGATTAAACACTAGTCCAGCTACTATATCACATAACCAAACAAGGTTAAAGCTAAGATCTTGCGGATCGAACTCGACTACAATACAAGAAGATTTTCTCATTTTGAAGAATATTACAAGTGCTCTACCAACAAGAGTAGTTTCCAAAGAGATTATCAACATCTAAATGGATTGCAATTGGCAGATCCTACATTTTGGAAACCTGGTGGCATAGATGCGCTACTAGGAGCAAGAATATACGCAAAAATCCTCCAAGCAGGTATCAGACGAGGCTCTGACACAGCACCAGTTGCTGTAAACACTATTTTCGGTTGGATCTTACTAGGATCCACGAATGAGGCAGTCAATGACAAGACAGAAAGTCATACCTTCACCACAACTGAAGTTGACTTGAATACACAACTCAAACGATTTTGGGAGCTAGAAGAGCTTCCAATACAATCCATGCTCAGCAAACGAGAGCAAGAATGTGAAAGCACATATCAAACAACATTTCAACGACTAAGGGATGGAAAGTACCAAGTCAATCTTCCATTCGTTGACAATGAAGTTCCCATATTGGGACAATCAAGGCCACAAGCGCTTAAAAGATTTATGAATCTACAAAAACAGTTTTCAAGAGATTCTGAATTCGAATCAGAATACAAAAGCTGCCTTAATGACTATATAGTACGTGGACACATGGAGGAAGTTGAACCTCCAAAGGATGGTGAAAACCATTACTATATCCCACATCACGCAGTGTTTAAGGATAGCACTACAACCAAGTTGAGAGTGGTATTTGACGCCTCGGCAAGGACTACAAACGGAAGATCAATTAATGATTATTTGTTGAAGGGACCAACGTTACAACCAAAGCTATTTGCTACGTTACTCAACTGGAGAAAGTACAAAATAGCAATGAACGCAGACATTGAGAAAATGTATAGGATGATTGACGTACATCAAGAACATCGTACATTTCAAAGAGTCATATGGGAGCATCCTATTACAAAACAAATATAGGATTATCAACTTAAGACAGTGACATTTGGTACATCATCTGCTCCATATCTGGCTGTTCGCACACTGCAGCAACTAGCAGTAGATGAAAGCATAAAGTGGCCACTAGCCTCAAGAGTTACGCTGACTGACTTCTACGTCGATGACATACTAACAGGTGCTGATAACATCACCGAAGCAAAGGAGTTGCAAACAGAGCTACTGAATATGATGAAAGCTGGCGGCTTTAATCTTAGGAAGTGGGCTAGTAATGAACCAAAGGTGCTGGAAGACTTGCCAATGGATTATCGTGAAGTCAAGGGTACTTTAACCTTTTCCGACAATGAGTCAATTAAAACTCTAGGAATACGATGGCATCCTGCACCTGATTATTTTTCGTTTATAATTACACCAGAAAGGGATACAATCATCACTAAAAGAACTATATTGTCAAAGGTCGCATCACTGTATGATCCACTTGGATGGCTTGCACCAATAATAGTTGTAGCAAAAATATTGATGCAAATGTTGTGGATCACAGGTTGCTCTTGGGATGAGCCAGTTGCGAATACCATTCACACCCAATGGGAAAACTTTCAAAGGGATTTGCAACAAGTGGAGTTAATAAGAATTCCAAGATGGATTCATTATTCTAGCAACGCAAACATGCAATTACACGGCTTTTGCGATGCATCCGAGAGAGCATATGCAGCTGTGTTATACTTGCGAGTTGTGAATTCTGACGGCAGTATAATTGTAACTCTCCTAACAGCAAAGTCAAGGGTAGCACCCATCAAGCCAACAACGATACCACGACTAGAACTTAACGGAGCAGTCATACTAGCAAGACTGATTAAAGTCACTGTCGACGATATGAAATTACAAAACATCCCTGTTTTTGCATGGACAGATTCAACGATTGTCCTTCAATGGATCAAGGATCACCCATCTAGATGGAAATCGTATGTAGCTAATCGTGTTGTGGAAATACAAGAAATCATCAAATATAACCAATGGCAGCATGTGTCTACTAGGGATAATCCAGCAGACCTTGCGTCTAGAGGAAGTTCAGCTGAAATTCTGCACAACAATAATTTGTGGTGGCATGGACCATCATGGCTAGGGAACCAGCAAAGTACTTGGCCCAAGTCAAAAATGGAAAACAACAATCAAACAGAGTTGGAAGCAAAAAGAGCAGCACCCAACAGTTTTTTCACTAACTGTGAAGATGATATTTTATTGCGATATTCATCCTTCACACGTTTAATTCGCATCGTAGCAACGCTGTTACGATTTAAACATAACTGTAGAAATCTACAAAACAAACGAATAGATTTCTTCACGAGTACAGAATGGAGTCAAGCTACCAATACCATTCTGAAGATAACACAACAATCAGTATTTAAAGATGAATACGATCATCTGTTGCACAATAAGCCGTTACCAAGGAGTAGTTGCTTATTAAAACTCAATCCATTTATGGACAGAGATGGATTAATACGAGTAGGTGGAAGATTAGAGAATGCTGACATCTCATATACAAGAAAGCATCCAATTATCTTACCACAACATCATCATATCACATCAATCATCATTGATAAACTTCATAGGGAATCATTGCACGGTGGACCAGCATTAGTCTTGAGCATGAGTCGCAATGAATATTGGATTCTAAATGCAAGACGATGCATTACAAGCAGGATACACAAATGTGGCACATGTGCTAAACATCGCAAATTAACTAGCACACAATTAATGGGAAACTTACCTTCCTCAAGAGTAAACATAACCAAACCGTTTACCAAGGTAGGTATTGATTATGCAGGTCCAATTATTGTCAAGACCTCAACAATTCGTAATGCCAAACGACAAAAAGGATACTTTTGTATCTTTGTTTGTATGGCCACAAGGGCAATGCACATCGAACTAGTGTCAGATCTAACAGCCGAAGCCTTTCTGGCAGCCTTAAGGAGGTTCGTAGCCAGAAGAGGTTTGTGTACCGACATATTCTCGGATTGTGGTACTAACTTCATCGGAGGCAAAACGATACTTGATAAGGACCTAAGGCAAGCCATCAAGGAAGCTGAACCAGAAGCTGCACAGTACTTCGCGTCTAAAACAATAAACTGGCATTTTAATCCACCAGCCACTCCACATTTCGGAGGAATCTGGGAGGCTGGCGTGAAATCAATAAAGCAACACTTACGAAGAACACTGGGAAACGCAATAGGTACGTTCGAAGAATATGCCACAATACTGACGCAAATAGAGGCATGTTTAAATTCGCGGCCATTATGTCAGGTCCACAATGATCCAGATGAATTATTCGCATTAACACCTGGACATTTCTTGATTGGTCAGCCTCTCAATGCCATCCCAGAACCTGACTATTCCAAACACAAGCCATCCTTATTGCAAAGATGGAAATATCATCAGTAAATGGTTAGACAGTTTTGGGACAGATGGTCTAAGGACTATCTTAACCAGTTGCAACACAGACCAAAATGGTCCACAAAACAGACCAATATCAAAAATGGCGACATTGTAATTATAAAAAATGAACATACGTCACCAACTAATTGGCCATTAGGCATTATTGAACGAGTTTACCCTGGAACTGACGGATTAGTACGCGTGGTTCAGGTACGAACACGGGATAGCACATTACAGCGACCCATAACAAAAATCTGTCGACTACCCATAGAAAACACTACACAGCCAAGCGATAATAATCAAGGATGACAATCAGAAGTATACTTGTTTATTTATGTTATTTGTCGTTTATGTCGTTTGGTGATTGTCCCCTTTTGCATACAAGGTATTAATACATTACCATTCCAGATGTCTAATTCGGAGAGTCACGATGACGATGTCCTGTACATCCTCGAGGACATTCGCTTTTCTCCTCCAAGGAGTCCTATGGACAATTTATATATTCAACCTGGCTGTGATGTGTTGACTGGACTTCCTAAAGCGGCTAACCACAATGCACCATCCACATCTGCATCTGTGCAAGGCGCTCATTCTAAGGAACAGCAGTGATCCAGGCAGCAACATTCAGCGAAGTATGTCACAACTCCACATACAAATACAACTCCAGCCCAACCAGTTGTAGCCAATGGGATGAAATTGGACTCGCTCGAACAGGTGAAGGCCACAACAACCATAGATGAACTCAAGATGCGTGCCGAAAATACTCACCAACGGTTTATAACTCGAGAGGGAATAGACATCTACTTACAGCGACACATATTAGAGCGTATAGATTTTGAGGCCATCAGTAAGGCAAAACGCAAGACGAAGACAATCAATCTTCCCGATCGTTATCAAGTGTTTCTACATGTGCGAGCTCATGGTGGAATTCTCTTCAATCGCTATCACAAAAGAGGAATAGAGAAGCTACGACAACGGTTGAATGCAGGCATTCAACGGGGGGGGGGGGGGGGGGGAGAATGTTCAGCGACGAAGAGAACTGAAAAGAAAGAAAGAAAAAGAATTAATAAAAATCGATCTAGTTTACAATACTTAACTTAATAAGTAGCCAGGCAAGTCGACTGGCATACATTTTCCCATCCTCCCACGAAGAGCAATATATACATACATATGTATCTACGGCTGTATCTGAAAATAAAAGAAATAATGAATTAATTAATGAATTATATGTTATATTACTTAGAATAAGAAATAGAAATGAATTCACAAAAAAACAAAAAAAAACCAATTTCCCCATACAAATTAATGTAAACAAGTACATATAAAAACAACAACAACACTATGGGAAATTGAAATTTGTTATAATTAGTTTAATTTCAATGTCTCTCAACTGAAATTTAAACCAATTATAGAAAAGATGTCACAGAACACATTTACTGTAAAAAAAACTTTCCCGCGAACAATTTAAGGGAAAAATTAACAAATTTTCACCTTTTGACAGTTGTCCAAAGGGAAAATGAATTATTCAACTAATAAGTTTGTAAAACATTTCACAGTGTATTTCCGATATAAATACAACATTTATACATCACTAAATTGATTTCTGACGAAAAATCAACTTCCCGCGATGGTTTTCCGCGAAGAAAATACAAGAGAAAATCTTACCTGAAAACAGGTTAAGATCGAAAATTTTAACACAAATGGATTTTCTTATAAATTAATCACACACAAACACTACACAATAAACAGAACACAATGTGCATAACTTACCCTTGGTGTAGAAGCACAACACAGCGGAAAAACGCACGGAAAAACTCGCGTCAAACGCCACTTATAAACATCGCGAAAACTGTCATCTTTATATATTGCCAACATATGGCACATCAATTCGGACTATTTTTTAACGAGGAATACGATGGCGGCGTTAAAAAGGTACAAAAATATCTTCGTTAAAAGATATTTGATATTTTAAGATTTCTCATATAAGCAATGAGAAGAAAAGAGATAGCAAGTGGAAGAGAGATAGATAAAATTTGCGTTCCACATTAAAATTTTCTCATTATGGATGACAGGAAGTGCATTACGCCATGTTATGGCATAATTTCTATTTTTAATTTTCATGCAAAGAATTTAATAAATGATGGGAGTTTTTAAATGGAAAAATGTAGAGGTTAATATTCCGCATCGAATGGCATTAATTTCAGCTGATGAAAAATTAAACATCTTGAGTAATCTTCATTATGGTTGCGGGTTCCACACACCAAAATGGCGACTCAGACCCTATATAAGGCCGAGCATTTATATGAGTCCCTCTCTTATGTCATTCGAGTTCAACAAGTAAAGATCTTAGCAAGTGATTCCAGTGAAAATATCAAGTGTAAAAAATTGTGCAAATTGGCTTATAAACTACCAATGGTAAGAGTAAGCTCACATGCAATTTTGGTGGAGGAATTGTGAACAATTTATAAATTATCTCTGTTTAAAATACAAGGTTGTGATAGTTTTTTAATTGAATTTTTGTTGTGAAATTTAGTGCGAAATTAAATAATTTGAATTTTTTTATTAGAATTAACTACAATTTGGTGATAATAATATAATAGTAAATTTAATCTATTTTGTACAGAACAAATTCAAGATAGTTGTTCCTACACTGCTCATTTTTGAGTTAAGCTGGAATACACATGCGAATTGTTCTTTGTTTGCATAACTCATAATTGTATTAATATTTCAGTGTTGAAGAAGTGTAGAATATCACTAGTAGTTTAGTTCTATAAATATGAAATTTTTAGAATAATAATATTTAAATGCTTAGCTATGTATATTAGAGTGATTAAGTAACTTCGAATAGAATTAAAATTAAATCGAATGTGAATCTATTTGCATTGTTCTGATTTTAACATACCGCTACACTAACATTCCCACCAAGAACAGTAATTGGTATATAACGGCTATATCAAACTACTCCGTTACACACGTGCAGCAGGATATAGCATCAACAATATCAAGAAAATTTACATCAGCTTATTATGCAAGCATATGGTGTAATATTTATGTTGTTACGCACAAGGTTTAATTCAATCAAGAATTTACGTTTACATTACAGCATTGTGATTCAATCTCGAATCGCATTCAGTACGTAAACATATTAATAGTTATCCAAGGACTATACCCTTTGCGTAAACCATCACTTTGGTAGTTCTATCCAGGAACTGTTACTTTACGAAACATTTTTTGGTGGTTCCATCCAGGACATAGAAGCATTCGATTTAATTTGGTTTATTCGTTAGATTCTTAAGTTCACTTGGATAAAGCAAGCATTAGTTACATAGCGGTAAACAGTTACAGTTGCATAGATTACTGTTACACAATACATTCTTAACGGCAAGATGTCTTCGCTACAAGCACTATTCAATAAGGAAGCTGTGTTGAGAGACAGACTAAACAAATTTATTGAGAACGCAAAAAAAACTGCAATACCTAAACGCACTCAAGGATTCTACGAAACCAGAATTTCAGATTTAAAAAAAATCTGGGCAGATTATAGCGCAATTGATTTAGAACTCAATGAATCCTTGGTTGGGCAGGATTCAGATGAATCAAATACATTTCTGGAAGAAGATAACTATAGTAAATCAGAGCTAAAATACGCAGAATATATGTCCGAGTTAGTGGAAGGCTTAAGGAAGTATTCAACTGTTATGGAGTCACAACCTAACACATCTGCTTCAATGCAGTCAACTACAACAATTATTCAACAAGAATCCTCATTGCCTAGGATTGCATTACCTACATATAATGGTGATTATGATCGATGGAGATCATTTCATGATATGTTTCTATCATTAGTTCACAATAATACTCGCTTAACAGATGTACAAAAATTACATCATTTGAAGACATGTTTAGTTGGTGAAGCAGAGAAAGTATTAAGACATACTCCTATCACAAACCAGGATTATATGCCAGCCTGGAACAAACTAAAAGAACGATATGAAAATAAACGGATTCCGGTCAATCACCAGCTTAAGGCATTAGTCAATCAAGCAAAACAAAATTCAGAGACAAGTAAGGGTCTAAAGGCACTAATAGATACAACAAAAGAATCTCTGCAACAATTAAAGAGTTTACAAGTAGACACAAGCTCTTGGGATGTATTATTAATATATTTTTTAGTACAAAAACTGCCATTTATTACTTTGAAATTATGGGAAGAAGAGCAAGGCGCCACGCAAGAGCTGCCGAGCCTCTCACAATTTACTACATTTTTAAATAAACGTTTAAAGATTCTGGAATCCATTACAGATGCTCTAGCAACAAACGCATCTCAACCAAGGACAATAGCAAGGCAAACAAGGCCAACACTAAAACAGACAACACTAACTTGTTATACTGCAAAAGGTAGTAAATGTCCTGTATGTGATGGAAACCATTTTGTCCAGAAATGTCCTAATTATTTAAAAATGGATATACAATCAAGAAGAAAATTCATTAAAATGTCTGGGCGTTGCCTCAATTGTTTTTCAAAGGATCACCTAGTTAATAAATGCAGTAGTAAGTACACATGCTTTGAATGTAAGCAAAAACATCATACCACATTACATGAAAACCTTCACAAATCACAACAAACAACCAAATCATCGAAAACACAGAGCAATACATCACAAATGGTCTCAACGTCACAAGGCCAAATACAAAACAACAACACACAGGAATATAACATCCACACAAGGTTACAATCAGCCGACAGCGCTTCTGGGTTAAACACTACTCAAACATTTGTAACCAGGGAAAGCCACCAAGCATTACTATCGACAGCGTTAGTCATGGTAAGCTGCGAACGTGGTAAACCTATAGTATTACGTTGTCTTATAGACAATGGCTCTCAATCATCATTGATAACGGAGACTGCCTGTAAGAAACTATGTGCTACGCGCACCCCCATATCAGTAGCTATCAAAGGATTAAACACTAGTCCAGCTACTATATCACATAACCAAACAAGGTTAAAGCTAAGATCTTGCGGATCGAACTCGACTACAATACAAGAAGATTTTCTCATTTTGAAGAATATTACAAGTGCTCTACCAACAAGAGTAGTTTCCAAAGAGATTATCAACATCTAAATGGATTGCAATTGGCAGATCCTACATTTTGGAAACCTGGTGGCATAGATGCGCTACTAGGAGCAAGAATATACGCAAAAATCCTCCAAGCAGGTATCAGACGAGGCTCTGACACAGCACCAGTTGCTGTAAACACTATTTTCGGTTGGATCTTACTAGGATCCACGAATGAGGCAGTCAATGACAAGACAGAAAGTCATACCTTCACCACAACTGAAGTTGACTTGAATACACAACTCAAACGATTTTGGGAGCTAGAAGAGCTTCCAATACAATCCATGCTCAGCAAACGAGAGCAAGAATGTGAAAGCACATATCAAACAACATTTCAACGACTAAGGGATGGAAAGTACCAAGTCAATCTTCCATTCGTTGACAATGAAGTTCCCATATTGGGACAATCAAGGCCACAAGCGCTTAAAAGATTTATGAATCTACAAAAACAGTTTTCAAGAGATTCTGAATTCGAATCAGAATACAAAAGCTGCCTTAATGACTATATAGTACGTGGACACATGGAGGAAGTTGAACCTCCAAAGGATGGTGAAAACCATTACTATATCCCACATCACGCAGTGTTTAAGGATAGCACTACAACCAAGTTGAGAGTGGTATTTGACGCCTCGGCAAGGACTACAAACGGAAGATCAATTAATGATTATTTGTTGAAGGGACCAACGTTACAACCAAAGCTATTTGCTACGTTACTCAACTGGAGAAAGTACAAAATAGCAATGAACGCAGACATTGAGAAAATGTATAGGATGATTGACGTACATCAAGAACATCGTACATTTCAAAGAGTCATATGGGAGCATCCTATTACAAAACAAATATAGGATTATCAACTTAAGACAGTGACATTTGGTACATCATCTGCTCCATATCTGGCTGTTCGCACACTGCAGCAACTAGCAGTAGATGAAAGCATAAAGTGGCCACTAGCCTCAAGAGTTACGCTGACTGACTTCTACGTCGATGACATACTAACAGGTGCTGATAACATCACCGAAGCAAAGGAGTTGCAAACAGAGCTACTGAATATGATGAAAGCTGGCGGCTTTAATCTTAGGAAGTGGGCTAGTAATGAACCAAAGGTGCTGGAAGACTTGCCAATGGATTATCGTGAAGTCAAGGGTACTTTAACCTTTTCCGACAATGAGTCAATTAAAACTCTAGGAATACGATGGCATCCTGCACCTGATTATTTTTCGTTTATAATTACACCAGAAAGGGATACAATCATCACTAAAAGAACTATATTGTCAAAGGTCGCATCACTGTATGATCCACTTGGATGGCTTGCACCAATAATAGTTGTAGCAAAAATATTGATGCAAATGTTGTGGATCACAGGTTGCTCTTGGGATGAGCCAGTTGCGAATACCATTCACACCCAATGGGAAAACTTTCAAAGGGATTTGCAACAAGTGGAGTTAATAAGAATTCCAAGATGGATTCATTATTCTAGCAACGCAAACATGCAATTACACGGCTTTTGCGATGCATCCGAGAGAGCATATGCAGCTGTGTTATACTTGCGAGTTGTGAATTCTGACGGCAGTATAATTGTAACTCTCCTAACAGCAAAGTCAAGGGTAGCACCCATCAAGCCAACAACGATACCACGACTAGAACTTAACGGAGCAGTCATACTAGCAAGACTGATTAAAGTCACTGTCGACGATATGAAATTACAAAACATCCCTGTTTTTGCATGGACAGATTCAACGATTGTCCTTCAATGGATCAAGGATCACCCATCTAGATGGAAATCGTATGTAGCTAATCGTGTTGTGGAAATACAAGAAATCATCAAATATAACCAATGGCAGCATGTGTCTACTAGGGATAATCCAGCAGACCTTGCGTCTAGAGGAAGTTCAGCTGAAATTCTGCACAACAATAATTTGTGGTGGCATGGACCATCATGGCTAGGGAACCAGCAAAGTACTTGGCCCAAGTCAAAAATGGAAAACAACAATCAAACAGAGTTGGAAGCAAAAAGAGCAGCACCCAACAGTTTTTTCACTAACTGTGAAGATGATATTTTATTGCGATATTCATCCTTCACACGTTTAATTCGCATCGTAGCAACGCTGTTACGATTTAAACATAACTGTAGAAATCTACAAAACAAACGAATAGATTTCTTCACGAGTACAGAATGGAGTCAAGCTACCAATACCATTCTGAAGATAACACAACAATCAGTATTTAAAGATGAATACGATCATCTGTTGCACAATAAGCCGTTACCAAGGAGTAGTTGCTTATTAAAACTCAATCCATTTATGGACAGAGATGGATTAATACGAGTAGGTGGAAGATTAGAGAATGCTGACATCTCATATACAAGAAAGCATCCAATTATCTTACCACAACATCATCATATCACATCAATCATCATTGATAAACTTCATAGGGAATCATTGCACGGTGGATCAGCATTAGTCTTGAGCATGAGTCGCAATGAATATTGGATTCTAAATGCAAGACGATGCATTACAAGCAGGATACACAAATGTGGCACATGTGCTAAACATCGCAAATTAACTAGCACACAATTAATGGGAAACTTACCTTCCTCAAGAGTAAACATAACCAAACCGTTTACCAAGGTAGGTATTGATTATGCAGGTCCAATTATTGTCAAGACCTCAACAATTCGTAATGCCAAACGACAAAAAGGATACTTTTGTATCTTTGTTTGTATGGCCACAAGGGCAATGCACATCGAACTAGTGTCAGATCTAACAGCCGAAGCCTTTCTGGCAGCCTTAAGGAGGTTCGTAGCCAGAAGAGGTTTGTGTACCGACATATTCTCGGATTGTGGTACTAACTTCATCGGAGGCAAAACGATACTTGATAAGGACCTAAGGCAAGCCATCAAGGAAGCTGAACCAGAAGCTGCACAGTACTTCGCGTCTAAAACAATAAACTGGCATTTTAATCCACCAGCCACTCCACATTTCGGAGGAATCTGGGAGGCTGGCGTGAAATCAATAAAGCAACACTTACGAAGAACACTGGGAAACGCAATAGGTACGTTCGAAGAATATGCCACAATACTGACGCAAATAGAGGCATGTTTAAATTCGCGGCCATTATGTCAGGTCCACAATGATCCAGATGAATTATTCGCATTAACACCTGGACATTTCTTGATTGGTCAGCCTCTCAATGCCATCCCAGAACCTGACTATTCCAAACACAAGCCATCCTTATTGCAAAGATGGAAATATCATCAGTAAATGGTTAGACAGTTTTGGGACAGATGGTCTAAGGACTATCTTAACCAGTTGCAACACAGACCAAAATGGTCCACAAAACAGACCAATATCAAAAATGGCGACATTGTAATTATAAAAAATGAACATACGTCACCAACTAATTGGCCATTAGGCATTATTGAACGAGTTTACCCTGGAACTGACGGATTAGTACGCGTGGTTCAGGTACGAACACGGGATAGCACATTACAGCGACCCATAACAAAAATCTGTCGACTACCCATAGAAAACACTACACAGCCAAGCGATAATAATCAAGGATGACAATCAGAAGTATACTTGTTTATTTATGTTATTTGTCGTTTATGTCGTTTGGTGATTGTCCCCTTTTGCATACAAGGTATTAATACATTACCATTCCAGATGTCTAATTCGGAGAGTCACGATGACGATGTCCTGTACATCCTCGAGGACATTCGCTTTTCTCCTCCAAGGAGTCCTATGGACAATTTATATATTCAACCTGGCTGTGATGTGTTGACTGGACTTCCTAAAGCGGCTAACCACAATGCACCATCCACATCTGCATCTGTGCAAGGCGCTCATTCTAAGGAACAGCAGTGATCCAGGCAGCAACATTCAGCGAAGTATGTCACAACTCCACATACAAATACAACTCCAGCCCAACCAGTTGTAGCCAATGGGATGAAATTGGACTCGCTCGAACAGGTGAAGGCCACAACAACCATAGATGAACTCAAGATGCGTGCCGAAAATACTCACCAACGGTTTATAACTCGAGAGGGAATAGACATCTACTTACAGCGACACATATTAGAGCGTATAGATTTTGAGGCCATCAGTAAGGCAAAACGCAAGACGAAGACAATCAATCTTCCCGATCGTTATCAAGTGTTTCTACATGTGCGAGCTCATGGTGGAATTCTCTTCAATCGCTATCACAAAAGAGGAATAGAGAAGCTACGACAACGGTTGAATGCAGGCATTCAACGGGGGGGGGGGGGGGGGGGGGAGAATGTTCAGCGACGAAGAGAACTGAAAAGAAAGAAAGAAAAAGAATTAATAAAAATCGATCTAGTTTACAATACTTAACTTAATAAGTAGCCAGGCAAGTCGACTGGCATACATTTTCCCATCCTCCCACGAAGAGCAATATATACATACATATGTATCTACGGCTGTATCTGAAAATAAAAGAAATAATGAATTAATTAATGAATTATATGTTATATTACTTAGAATAAGAAATAGAAATGAATTCACAAAAAAACAAAAAAAAACCAATTTCCCCATACAAATTAATGTAAACAAGTACATATAAAAACAACAACAACACTATGGGAAATTGAAATTTGTTATAATTAGTTTAATTTCAATGTCTCTCAACTGAAATTTAAACCAATTATAGAAAAGATGTCACAGAACACATTTACTGTAAAAAAAACTTTCCCGCGAACAATTTAAGGGAAAAATTAACAAATTTTCACCTTTTGACAGTTGTCCAAAGGGAAAATGAATTATTCAACTAATAAGTTTGTAAAACATTTCACAGTGTATTTCCGATATAAATACAACATTTATACATCACTAAATTGATTTCTGACGAAAAATCAACTTCCCGCGATGGTTTTCCGCGAAGAAAATACAAGAGAAAATCTTACCTGAAAACAGGTTAAGATCGAAAATTTTAACACAAATGGATTTTCTTATAAATTAATCACACACAAACACTACACAATAAACAGAACACAATGTGCATAACTTACCCTTGGTGTAGAAGCACAACACAGCGGAAAAACGCACGGAAAAACTCGCGTCAAACGCCACTTATAAACATCGCGAAAACTGTCATCTTTATATATTGCCAACATATGGCACATCAATTCGGACTATTTTTTAACGAGGAATACGATGGCGGCGTTAAAAAGGTACAAAAATATCTTCGTTAAAAGATATTTGATATTTTAAGATTTCTCATATAAGCAATGAGAAGAAAAGAGATAGCAAGTGGAAGAGAGATAGATAAAATTTGCGTTCCACATTAAAATTTTCTCATTATGGATGACAGGAAGTGCATTACGCCATGTTATGGCATAATTTCTATTTTTAATTTTCATGCAAAGAATTTAATAAATGATGGGAGTTTTTAAATGGAAAAATGTAGAGGTTAATATTCCGCATCGAATGGCATTAATTTCAGCTGATGAAAAATTAAACATCTTGAGTAATCTTCATTATGGTTGCGGGTTCCACACACCAAAATGGCGACTCAGACCCTATATAAGGCCGAGCATTTATATGAGTCCCTCTCTTATGTCATTCGAGTTCAACAAGTAAAGATCTTAGCAAGTGATTCCAGTGAAAATATCAAGTGTAAAAAATTGTGCAAATTGGCTTATAAACTACCAATGGTAAGAGTAAGCTCACATGCAATTTTGGTGGAGGAATTGTGAACAATTTATAAATTATCTCTGTTTAAAATACAAGGTTGTGATAGTTTTTTAATTGAATTTTTGTTGTGAAATTTAGTGCGAAATTAAATAATTTGAATTTTTTTATTAGAATTAACTACAATTTGGTGATAATAATATAATAGTAAATTTAATCTATTTTGTACAGAACAAATTCAAGATAGTTGTTCCTACACTGCTCATTTTTGAGTTAAGCTGGAATACACATGCGAATTGTTCTTTGTTTGCATAACTCATAATTGTATTAATATTTCAGTGTTGAAGAAGTGTAGAATATCACTAGTAGTTTAGTTCTATAAATATGAAATTTTTAGAATAATAATATTTAAATGCTTAGCTATGTATATTAGAGTGATTAAGTAACTTCGAATAGAATTAAAATTAAATCGAATGTGAATCTATTTGCATTGTTCTGATTTTAACATACCGCTACACTAACATTCCCACCAAGAACAGTAATTGGTATATAACGGCTATATCAAACTACTCCGTTACACACGTGCAGCAGGATATAGCATCAACAATATCAAGAAAATTTACATCAGCTTATTATGCAAGCATATGGTGTAATATTTATGTTGTTACGCACAAGGTTTAATTCAATCAAGAATTTACGTTTACATTACAGCATTGTGATTCAATCTCGAATCGCATTCAGTACGTAAACATATTAATAGTTATCCAAGGACTATACCCTTTGCGTAAACCATCACTTTGGTAGTTCTATCCAGGAACTGTTACTTTACGAAACAAAAGTATTTTGTGTTATTTATTGTCTTACTACAGTCGATACCCGCAATAAGACTACTTATTACTGTCGATACCCGCAATAAAGTGGTTTTATTAGTAATTGTCTTACTATAGTCGATACCCGTTAAAATACCCTTTATTACAGTCTTATTATAGTCGAGACCCGCAATAAGAATCTTTAGTTTAATTGCTGTCCAAATGAAATCTTTAATCCAGTCGGTACCCAAAATAAAAATCTTTATTTTAGCAGTCGACTAAATCTAGCAGTTGTATGTTAATAAAAAATAGAATACTAAGAAAATAACATTGGAGAATAAATCGCCAAGTTAATCACTGCACTGACAAATCACAAAAGAGATCGAATCAAGTCAAACTGCTGTTTATATAGCCATGGATTGCGCAGAGAAGAAAAGAAACAAAATTGTTTGTAAATTAATGCTATTCAATCTAAATTTTTTTGCATACTCAAATATTTTTTTTTTAATAGATGTTCATTGTCGACTTACCAAGTGTAGATGCGGTATACTACCCATGTACAGTTGTTTCTGGTTGGCTAATTTCTCAGTATATATGTATGTATGCTGACATGCAATTTTTCTGGTTTAATGATATAATAATATCAGGATTCTTATGAAAACCAATCTCAAGATTGCTGATTTTTAGTTATACTGGAAAAAAGTTCCAGTCCTACTTGTTTTGAATGTATTGAAGTTGTCTAGACCTATAAAGGTGTAGTCATAAATTTTTAAGGATACTGGATCAGAGAAGGTGAAAGAAGAAGATGACGATAGTGTATTTAAAAAAAAAATCAATTTTTTATTAATGACTTCAATTAAAATTAAAATATAAAAAAAAAAAATTAAATAATAAATCCAAAATTAGACTCCAATAAGAATTCTAATATGTGGTCTTATCTGTAGCTTTAATCTGTAAAATGATTAAAGAATTATATTAGTTCTATTGTATGTAGTTGTTATCTTGGTATCAGTATATAATGAATAATTACCATTTAGTTTTGATAACGTTGCTGCACGGCCGCATTTGTCGATACCACCGACATATATAATATAAGCTATGTTCTTTTGTGTACCTTGTTCTAGAACTCCCATATACTGGACAGAACAAATTGTTCTGTCGATTGAAGCGAGCGATTTGTGCTGTTCGCTTCATTTATAAATTTTCTACGAAAATCTATGAGACGTTTTTTGTGTATCTTTTGTTCTGCCCTGTTCTGCGGACACAAAAGGGAACAGCTATAATATGGACTGCTTAACTTTCTATTTCATATGGAATGTCAAAAAAAGTTCCAGTGCCAACATTGAAAAAAACATTGGCGTGAAATTGAATAACCGCCCAAGTGCGATTCCGGCTCGCGCAAGAAGGGTTCCATACCATCGTACAAAATTTAACACTATGTACTTTTTATTATTTTTTTCCAATGAGAGTAGGCGTCATTTGAAAAAATAATGCTATCATTTAAAAAATAATGCTGTCATTTGAAAAAAAAAATGCCTACTTATGATAATAATAATGAATGAGAATAAAACGAGGAAAAAAACTCCAAAAAAAATCACGTTTCTTGTATGGGGGCCCCCTTTAATTTTTAATTTTATTTTATTTTTATTATTTGCTGTTATAGCGGCAATAGAAATATACAGTCTGTGAAAATTTCAACTGTCTACCTATTAAATATATATATATTTCGGTATTGCGTACACAAGATTGTATAATCTTTTAGAGTACAATTAGGTTGGAGCTAGATAGTATTCTAAGTTAACATTAAAAATATATCTAAGATAAATTCAAAACCAAAAAAAGAGAAGAGAAGAAAAAAAATTAAGATGAGAAAAATACTATGATGTTGAAGAATTCTTAAATTATGATTATTCTGGAGCCTCAGTTGTGGAGGGAGAAACATAGTAAAATATTAAGACAAAAAAACAATATTAGATGAAAGAGTTAATTCGTGTGTTCCTTAATGAGCCTTCTGAAATCCCTGACACTATCCGCCGTCTGAGCACCATGAGGAAGTGCATTCCATAAACGGGTGATTTGAACAGGATAAGAACACTCCATTACTGACCTATTGAAGCGGGGCATTATTAGATTTCAACCTCTTTGGGTCGCGGTCAATTGGAAAAATTCTCTATGATAACGCGACGTATTAGTCTGTAGTAAGACATATAGGAAAGTTAAAGCCCTTTGTTATAAGTAGCTGGAAAGAGAGCAGCCCAACAGGTTAGTCCTGAAGAGCGAAACATGGTCGAATCGCCTCAAGCCAAATACAAATCGTATGCAATCGTTAAATGCAACCTCTAGCTTGCGAGTGCATACGCTATCCAGCTTAGGATAGATGCCGCTGCCAAATGAGAAATGTGGTAAAATAAGTGCCTTTATAAGCTTGGATCGCATACCTCTCGATAAGATGTGGGCCGAAAGCCATAGTCGCCGCAATCCTGCATATATCTTGCTAAGAATAAAACTGACATAATTGCAGCACTTCATGTCCTGGTTTAATACAATTCCTATGTTTGTTACTTTGCTTAAAATAGGTAACGAGTACCCATTTAAGACAACGGGAGGGACTTCGGATAACACTTCGTTATTGTCATAGAAAGTGATGCATCGCAATTTTTGAGAATTCAATAGCAGTCTGTTGTTTAAGGCACAAGAGTGGATTCTTTCTAAGTCGTCGTTTAAGCGAGCTACGCAGTCCTCAATAAATTCAATAGGCCGACATATGTACAGTTGTACATCATCATCATCTGTGTATATGTGGATACTCACATCTTGCGTAACATCCGATGGATTTTCTGGAGATGGTTTTTTTGGGAATAGGTAGGACTATAGCTGACTTCCAGTTACTCGGGAAACAGGAGGACGTAAAGCAGCAGCTGACGATGTGAAGAAGGCACTTACTGATATAGGGTAACAATAATTTAAGAAAACGCGGTGGTACACTATCAGGACCAATAGATTCTGATTTGATGGGAAAAATGGAGGAAACGAGTTCATCAGTTTCGACCCCACGGAAAGAAAATCTTCTGGTGGAACGGTTTGGTATCCGTGCACTATCCGAATTGCTAGCGAGATTCGAGATCAGTGACTGTAAGTGAGACGAGGTTCTGTTGGTGGAAGTGAAGTGTGAGTTGAGTTCATCCGGGTCAAAATTGCAATCAGCTTTATCCTTGCCAAATACTCCGGTTTGGCGGAGATTACGCCACAACTCCTTAGGCTGGAACCTTATGTACATTGAATTTGGAGCTATAGTATTGGCGTTTGGCAGACCGGATGGCAGTATTGGCTCTGTTACGCGCAGCTGTATACAGCATCCGAGATGCATCAGATCTAAGGCATCTATGTCGCTGGTACAAGAACTCTCGCTCTGCAATTAAAAACCGCACACTAGGCGAAAACCATGGGCACCCATTGGTGGATACGTTCACCGTTTTTAACGGAACATAATGCTCATATAAGTACATAATGAGAGAGCTGAGGATTTCAGCTTGAACATCTACAGAAGCACTATTAAATATAGTGTTCCATGGAAACTGCTGGCATTCATTATATAACGCGTTTTCATCGATGTGTTTGTAATCACGATATGTAAAGCTGTTGTGAACGGGACTCAAATCCAATGTGAAGTTGTACCCGAGGAACAAAATATCATGGTCAATAGTACTAAAAGGGCTGATTTTATCTTGTAAGTTGACTTTATCTCTGTCGGTAACGAGAACCAAGTCGACGATCGAAGGATAGCGGTGTTGAAATAAGTTGGAAAGTCATTAACTGTGTTAAGGTGAAGCGATAAAAGAAAATGTCAAAGTTTACTTGACAAGGCATCGCGACGAAGCAGATTCACATTAAAATCTCCGCCTACTATCACGTTTTCATAACGTTGAGTTATGTACGATATAGAGCTCTCAAATTCACGAACATTATCATTATTAAATTGATTTGGAGGACAATAAACTGACGAGAAGACGCATTTTTCATTACGTGTCACAACCTCAACACACAAAAACTCGAGCGGCGAATTTCTAGAGGAGGAGATCTGTTTAGCTCTAAGCCAGTTTCTAACATAAATGCCAACACCACCTCCCACCCGGCCGATTAGATCGTTACGTAATAGGTTAAAACCCGGAATTGTAATTAATGAGGATGGGATCGATTCGTTCAACCATGTCTCGCTAATCATGATAACATGTACATCCGAACTAGAAAACAAATACCGAAACTCGTAGATCTTGTTGCGGAGGCTTCTCGCCTTGATAATACATAAGTTTAAACCGCGATGCTTTTTACACATAATGTTTAAGAGAGCTCTTATCCTGTCCAAGACCGAAATATTATCTATATCCAAAGATCAACGGGAGGCCATCAGAGAATCCAGCCATGCAAAAAGCACTACACACAGACATATTGGATACAGAGACACCGATTATTAAACGCCACACAAGAGACAACAGATTACAGAAAGATAAATAGTTCATGAATATTAATTAATTATTAAAAGCTATTGAAAAATACTTAAAGAAATCAAAACAAAAGAGATATTAAAAAAGAATAATATTAAAGAACACAAGTGAACACAAGTTCGTATTATACCTATTTAAAAAAAAAAAAAAAAAGCTTGTAATACAAATCTACATAGTATCGGCTACTAGCTACAGTTGTTGCTGGTTATGTGGTATCAGAGACGCTATTCTGCACTTCAGCGAATCTTAGTAGTTGGTCACTATCAACAATTTTTATTTCATTACTCCTGTCACTTTTCCTGATTTAAAGTGAGCCATATCTTGTTCGCGCTGAATGGATTTTGCCCAATTTTCGAAGCTTTAGCGCCTCGTTATTTTTCGACATCAGACTCTCGTTAATATAGATAGAACTAGTTGAAGAGACGCCCTCTAGCTCTGCAAGATGAACACCATTACGGTTCATGAGATACAACCTTGTGACGGACGGACAGCGACGTCTTAGTAATAGGGTTCCCGTTGTTACCCTTTAGGTACGGAACCCAAAAAATGAGTGTGTAGCTCGAAAAGCGACTATTATGAAACATTTCGAATTTTTGCTGTATATCTAATTAATATATTGCCTTTGGTAAAACACTTTTATCAGTAATAACCCTAAATAACTCTAAAATTGTAGATCTGACTTTTATTTATAAAAATCATTTTAAAAGTCTTTTGAGACTTTTATTTTATAAAAAGTTTTTCTTTATGTTTATTATTTAAATATATTCGCTATTAACGGTCCGATGTAAAAAAATAAAATTCCTCTTGCGCTGGTTATTACATTTTAATCGGTTTGATCCATATAGATAATATGATTCCTTTATATCATATAAACTAAAGAACAGTCTAGACTCTGTCTGTCTGTAACGCGTTCGAATACCGGATAGCGTTTTTTTTTAATTAAAAGGAAATTAAAAAAAATAACAAAAAATTAAATTCAATAAAAACAAGTAAAAAGGCTAGAATTAGTCTAAAAGACCAATAGTTATGATACCCTATAATCTATATGAATGCCCATATGGATAAAATCGATTGAAATGTTATACCCAGCGGAAGACGCCTTGTTTTTACATCAAACCGTAAATACTGTACATATTTAAATAATAAACATAAAGAAAGACTTTTCAAAAGATTTTTATAAAATAAAAGTCTCAAAAGACTCTTAAAATGACTTTTCTGAAATAAAACTCTAGAAATACTATTAAAAACAGTTAAAAATAACAATTAAATATAATGGTTATTGCGGAAGTCTTAATATTAAAACTTACGAATTTTCATTATTTTAAAACTCGTATTTCTTATAATTTTGTTTAATTCTTTTGGAATGATATTTAATAATAACTCCTATTCTAGAGACTTTTTGAAAAAATTCATAAAAGTTTCAAGCTCTGATTAAAACAGCTCCGATAGTTCAATGATACTCTTTTAAGTGTTAATCAATTCTGCCTATGGGAAAGTGCCCGGAATCCATACTTTCCAGCAGGATTCAAAGCTGACAGAAGTTAAACAAATTAAAAAATTTATTATGGTTGCAAAGACAAAGCTCGGCTCAGGGCACTGATCTGGCTTCGATAATTGCTCAATATGCAATGATTTGGTTAAGCAAAATGTTTGATTTATACATATACGTGTCAATGCCTTCCAACTGGGAATGTGATAGAGGACACAGTGTATATTGACAAGGATATATACGACTATTTACTAGTTTCACTTCTCCTAGTATTTCTTGTGAAATATGCCAATGTCAATGGTAGGTAGGTATCCTAGTTTGAGTGCCCAAGACTTCATTTTGGTATCAGTACTGACGATTTGTTTAACTTGATTACTCAGAACGCATCGCCGATGTCCATTTTTAGCGCTCCATTTATATCAAGCCAAATGTACAGGGTAAATTGAGGTTTAGAAAAAAGTTGAATAACGATTTCGCGCGTGATCTCTGACGGTGCCTATCATCTCTGTGAAGAAAGCAAGAGTGTTCTTATAAGAGTTGACCTTATTAATAAGGGTTGTCTTATAAGTTATAACAAAAATTATTTTTGTTTTTTTTTTTTTTTTTCAGTAACTATGAGACTGACAAAAAGGCGATGGTTTGCTTCCTATCTATGATTCAAATTCAAATTTTAGTTTTTAATCCTAGAAGATCATGGAACACATTGTTTTTTTCGTACGTTTTGGGTTATAACTAAGTCAAAAAAATTTGAAGAAAGGCTTGGAATCCTTGAAACTAGCCCGTTCAAACCATACCCCACAAGATGCAAAAACAAATTTTTTTTTTTTGGCAAACTGTCTCCAATTAAAAATTAAACAACGAATTCATTATCTTTGACTGTCGAAATATGTGGCGTTATAAAGATCTAATATTCTGTCAAATTTCAATTTTCATACGTTATGTATTTTCGACAAAAATGTCTGTGATAGACTAACGCAAAAGCGATTTTATTGTGGTTCCGTTTTGTCCTTTTGAGGTGGGAAACCGTAAAATCGAAAAAATCCCTAAAAACAAAAAAACCAACGTTATTTCAACCCCATGCCTAGGCTAATAATAATTTCTTTCATAATATATTTATTAAATTATTTATTGCTGTGGTTACAGCATGACTAATTACTACAATGTTACATAATGAACATCAAGAATGCTTTACAAAATGCAATGTCCAATTTAGTATGCCACCAAATTACAACTACAATGCTATGTAGAAAAGGCACCTATCTGAGTCATTATATCAGCTGATTTTTCAACTGTGACTTTGAAGTTTTCAAATCAATCCTTAACTACTTCTTATTTCCCAGGAGTCTGGAAAGTCGCGCGCGTTAGCCCTATTCGAAAAAAGGCCAGCGAATCCTCTCCTGAAGATTACCGACCTATTAGCATTCTTCGCTTTTTATCTAAAGTGATGGAATATCTTATGCGGGAGCAAATGTTGGGATTTCTGGAGGTCAATTCTCTTATGTGTGAATGGCAGTCAGGTTTTCGTGCAAAGTATAGTTGTATGACGGCTCTTTTGAGGATTACTGATGACATAAGAGAGAAAATCGACTCTGATATGCTCACTGTTCTCACATTATTAGACTTTTCAAAGGCCTTCGATACGCGGTAAACCATATCTTACTCTGTGGAAAGCTCCGAACTGAGTATAATTTTAGCCATAGAGCAGCGAAACTCATCTTTAGTTTTCTCTCCGACCGCAAGCAACGTGTCTCAATTAACAATCATGAGTCGGACTTGTTACCTTTGCGCTCTGACGTCCCCCAAGGTTCTGTGCTTGCACCTCTCCTCTTCAGTCTATTCATTAATGACATTGCTCAAGGGGTGTCTTTCGTCAAGATCCACCTCTATGCTGATGATGTGCAGGTTTACGCTGCTGTTGATCCCAACAGGTTGGACGAGCATATTGCTTTGATTAATCTGGACCTTGCAGCTATATCTCGATGGTCGGTTGCAAATGGTTTGAAAATTAATCCGTCTAAGTCCAAAGCTATTCCTATTTATAAATCCACTGTTGATGTTAGTCGTTTACCTCAAATCTCTCTAAATTCCACTTCTATTCCATTTGTAACTACGACTAGTAATCTCGGTGTCATCTTTAATAGGACCCTAACCTGGAATGATCACATTAATTATGTAGTTGGACGTATTTACGGATGTCTGAGACGCTTAAGGCAGTCAGCCAATTTCACACCACAGACTACTCGTTTGCGACTGGTAAAATGTTTAATTATTGATTCTGTCTCTGATAGGAGATTAACAGTGGCATTTAATTCTGCTGTTAGGTATATATTTAACCTGCGTAGATATGATCATGTCTCTGAGCATTCTAGACAGGTTTTGGGTTGTTCTTTGTCGGTTTTTCTTAAAATTAATTTGATGAGCTATCTATTCAAACTAATTTATTCTAGGACTCCCATGTATCTTTTCTCAAAAATTTGTTTCCTTCAGTCATCTCGTAATAGACAGCTTCTTATACACCGGCACAAGTATTTGCACAGCGGCGCTATGTTCTTCGTCTATGCACTGACTATCAGTATTCGCAGTTCCGGAACTGTTGGAGGTTTCCGGGATAGGCTTGCAGACACACTTGAATAAATTAAGAATAAATTAAAAATTCTTTTAGGCATGCTGTTGGTTTGTGCACGCAATGTTTTTATTTCACTTTCTTTATAATTGTTATTTCTGTATTTCTTTCTTTTGACTTAACAATTTAATCTTTATGCCATATTTTGTACAAATTTTCTTTTGACTAAATTTGATTTGATTTGATTTGGTTTGAATATTGATATTATTCATAGCATAATTAGTCGGGTGATAAGGAAGATTAAGTAAATCATAATTCCTCGAGTAGCGAGCCGATATTTAAACATAAGCCGCTCTTTACTACTCACAAGAATTCATAATTCCATTCAAAGTGTCATTTACGGTACCTACACATATGTAATCATTTGCACTTTATATAGGTATTGAGGTACCTTATCTGTTAAGATTATTCCAAACAAGTAAAAAAGTTAAAATAATTGGTCTAAGACAAAGTCTTACGATACCCTAAGTGTATTTCCGTATGGAATTTCATATGGTCATCCCTCAGTGCAAATTTGATTGTTAAAGTGGTATTTCACATCTTGGCAAACGGTTCATCGGACGGTAAAAATGATTATAGGAATCCATAGGAATTTATATTCTGAAAAGCTTTTCAGTACAATAAAAAAGTGTACGTAAAAAATCTAAATTTTTGTGTGGCAACACCAAGAAAGAATTGTCCATTTTTGGAATTGGATTTAATATTTCAATGAAAGCGCAGTGTACGAAATTTCAACTCTCTACGTCGACGCGTTCGCAGGCAGTGTCCAAATATATAGTGAAAAACGAAATTTTTGTATACATAGCAACCCTAAAAAGGCGTTACTTTGTTGGTCTCATTTTCAAACTAAAGTTTACAGTTTTTTTTAGAAAGGCCGTGTGGAGAATTTCAGTTCTTTAAGTATACGCGTTTCGAGATATCGTTTGGACATACGGAAATGCAAAAATCGAAGTATGTACATTTAATATTATTTGTGGGTGATTGCCGGACTCAATAACTGAGCTGACACCTGCTTGACTTGAGCGATAAGTTGAGTCCTGTACATCCCTGAATCTTTGTTTCATGGCCTTAGGATATGCCTTTTCAATATCTATGCGATATCAAAAATTTTCGTGGGCTTGCCGGGATTATAGCGCATTAACTAGTTTGCTGTCTAATTATAATATTTTTTAAGTACACCAAAAACTATTCGATCCAAATGTTGGAGCTTGTGCGATGTGTGAGGTGACAGAATTAGAAGAATAACATTATTAAATTTCGCTTCAATAATAGTCGGGATAAAAATATGTTTATTATGATAGTTTTCCTGTGATGATTCTACAAAAGAAAGTATCGAAGTATCTCAAGAACAAATCTTCATCCAGCATATTGTAGGAATTAGCGTTAGGACTTTACAAAAAAAAAAATACAAAACAAGACGGCACGAGTTAAAAGAGGCACGTTCAATGGTCGAGACTTTATTGCAGACTAATTTTAACAAAAAATATTGCCATGATCGACGGGACCAGACAAAATCGTTTGCATCGACAGATGCACCAACCGTTAGGTGATCGATGTGTAATGTGATTATTCAGTAGGTACAATGCACTCAATTATGTGGAGAATTTGTACTGACAAAACTTTGTTTTTCACGTTGTTTGTACATGGTACACTACAATATGATCCTAAAAAATGACTCGGGAATATGAGCGTCGGTGCATTTTTGTAAATTTATTGAAATTATTTTCAATAAATTTCAGTCTGTTAGACGAGAAATCTTCTTCGGTGCTTTTCGCCCTTTGCTGCTTTAGTTTTGTGATGAGCATGATCCATAAAATTAAAGGTTTCACCTAAATTATATATTCTATGCGGCACAGCGCAAAGGGATATCGTGGCATACACTCTTTGATATTTTTAAAGAAAGTTTAACTTATTAGCTCGAGTCCATATAGGCTATAATGTATTTTTGAGGTAGTTGCAATATAATTTACCTGAGAATTTTCTTCTTCTATTCTAAATGTTTGCCTGTGTGCAATATTGCCCTTATAAATGATTTGCGATCTTCGGGAAGCTTCATGATTACTGAAATATCGTACCGATATTGCCTTCGAAATGTTATGTAATTTTGCAGGACCGAAACTACTTCTATTGTATTTAATAACATCCGTTAATGCCACCTGTAAGATGTGCTTGTTGAATTCCGTTTTACTCCAGATTTCCTTCTCGGCATTTTCTGATTATAAATAAAATGTATATGGAAACTTTAAAAATATTCAAAGTATGTATTATACCTTAGTACAACCAACATTTAGCTCAAGGTATAATATTATTGTTGCCATAGCAAACAAGAAATTCTGGATCACGTGTAAAATTTAAGTAAAAATTGAGACAGCATTCTACAACTACTTGCTATTAGCAGGAATACTTTAACAGAACACTTGCAATAAGCTTTCTGCCAGATACGAAAAGTAGATATAATCAATTCCAAAAGTTTATAAAGACCGAGGAGCTCTCCAGTACATTAAAAACGTCTCTGATTGACCCTTTTTTCAATTTATTGGTTAGTGCTGCCAGACCTTAATATGCAGCAAGACAGAATGCCAAAAATTGACATGCTTTATCATTTTTGTTGTTGGTTATCGCTGCAATTTTGAGGGACCAGAATATGCTCCAATCACATTTCAAGTATATGAGCTTCAGGTAAGTAATGATGATTGATTCACAATAAAAACGCTTACTACTTCTGAGCATATGATTCCAGGGCCTTGATTTTGTTCGTTTGGGTTGGGATACACAACATCAATCCTTTCAACTAAGATTGTTGCTTGGTGATACCCAGGAATTCAACTGTACCTAGTTTTGGCCTTAATAGATAAAAAAATCCAATTAATACAGAAGTTACAAGGATTATTGATATCTACCTAATTTCGACTATTTATGAAGATAGAACAACGAAATGCCTTTTATGTGGGTGTCCAATCATTATGTCTATGCATTACAAATGGAATAACAAACTCAGTAGTGCCTATCATAAGAGAATGCGAGTTTAGATCTATTTGCAGTTCCATCGGTCTATCCATATCGTGCCCGTTTTTTACCTTAATCGGTCTCTAAAAGTCCACTATTACCGAAAATACAAATATACTTAGGCACCTAAGCTTACCATGTCGAAAGCCAGTAAATCTAAATATTGCCACCAATACATTAACATATTTACATTCATGCAAATACACCAGTTGGAAATAGAAGCAACTATCACTATCACTTACCATTTGGAAAAATCACCTAATTTTCATAGGCTAAGTCATTTTGTTTTCAAATTTCTTAAAGAGACGAAAGACTCCACTTTTGATATTCGTATCTCCCCGGATGATTTTACCATCGTACAAAAAAATCTTATAATATCCAAACAATAAAACGACCTTCGTGATGATTTTTTAGGGGATGCGGGCCTGCGGCAAAAATCAGCTCCAACCAGGGGGTTGGCCTATCGACAAGAAAAAAGTCATTTTTCAATTTCCCACTAAGAACACAAAACACACTTTCCATACTCAATAGATCCACATCCTCAGACACAGAATGTTAAGAGTTTCTGAGGACTTGATTAAGGCAATCTTCCACAATTTTCACTTTTTCATTTTCTTTTCTTTTCTTCTCTGGTCAATTTAGCGGTCAATGTCCAATGCAAGCAACGTTATGCTGACATCGGTGGAGCCCGCCATCTCCGGCAAGTATAGCTGTGAGGTTTCAGCTGACGCCCCATCCTTTCATACAGTCATCGTGTCTGGAGACTTAGAAGTTGTTGGTAAGTCATTTAAGCTCATCATAAAAATGAAAATCGAAAATGTCCTCAGGAGCAAACAAGAGGAATAACAATAGACTTCGTTGGTGGTGTATTCAAATTTATAAGATACATATATATATATATATATGTGTGTATATGTATCTATTATAGCCTAATCTATACACATACGTAATTGAAGAATATAAAAAATAAACATATTAAAAGCACAGACTCTGTAACGTGTTCGAATACCAACATACCAACATGCTTTTTTTCCTTCTTTAAATTAAAAAAAAAAATTAAAACAATTACGAACAATTTAAAAAAAAGTGAATAAATATAATAAAGATTAAATATTTTTTTTTTATAAACTTAAGAATCCCGTTCTAAGAACAGGCAACTTTAAGTTGTAACTTTGATAATTCTATTAAGTTAAGCTATTTGTAATTATTCTTCCAAAAATGTTTTGCGTGAGGAGCAGGCAAGGGGGCGAACAAAATGTGTACGCTCCGTGCTGTTGGTCAAACACATTTCCTTGTAATTTGTCTGGCATCATTTATTGCTTGGGAAAATTTTATTTTACTGAAGCCGCTCATCAAATAAAACTCTTCCGAAAATTCTGAGTTGAAATGTTTCATATAATTTTGGAAATGTTCACACTATGTCAGTTTTACCATGTTATTAACTAGATAACCAAAGAACTATTTCAAAGAGTTAGATTTGAACTTACCAACAACCATTTTCTCCTTTCTACAACTTGACTAAAACCCATTAGGGATTAAGATCCATACAATAAAATAAAAAAAAAAGTATCGGGATTGCACATTTTGAGATATTCAAGGATAACTGAAATATCCATTATCCTTGAAAGCAAATTTTCAGAAAAATTACTTTGATTAATTTTTCTCGGAAACCTCAAAGCTTCATAAAATAAATAATGCTTATTTCATGGAGATACGATAATAAAGTTACATCTACTAAGGAACATTTCCCACGTTTTTCAAATTTCAAAAGACCGTTTCTCGCAAAAAAAAATTGTTATTTTCAATACTGCGAACCTTCCTGTAAAATTTCATCAATATAAAAAAACAACTATAGGTATACGATTTTCTGTGTAACGGCTTATTGGATTATATATTTCATATACACAAATTTACATACCTCGCAATATTCAGTTTTCTCTTCTTTATTCCATAATATTATTGGACCGAATTTTACTAACAGGTCCCATAGTAATTATTCACAAAAAACAAATAGATTATAAATAGAGCTGCCAAGATAATTTCTCGCATCCCAAGCAAAAATAAGAAATTCCCAATGATAAAACTTAAAATATTCCGCGAAATCTACACTCATATACCTAATGCAGAAAATGGCGGCATATCCTTTCCGAGCCTGTACACTACAGCCCGCTGCAAAGCTTTCAAAACATGTGAATGCCTTCCGAAAGCACATCATTCCATCTGACGGTGATGAAATGAATTAATAACGCCAAATTGTATGCAAAATCTATGAAAACAAGAAATTTTTACCGTTACCATGATTAACATTATTGACTTTATTTCCTTTATCATTGCACTAAAGAATTTATATTTTTCAAAATAAACAGAAAAAGGTTTGAGTTGAACTTTCTTTCCAATAATATCATAATTGTGATAGTTATTCGTCTCTGAAATTAGAGCAACTTTCAAACCAAAATATATTAGTAACCAAAACTTTTTTACTAGTTTTATCTCCGTCACTTCCTCTTTCACTTCAAGATCTTTCATACGCAAGTACAGATTTATCTACCTGATGTACCATTATTACGATATTATGTACCAAACTTTGCAAATTTCATGAATTTGAGAATTTTCTAAAGCTAATTACATATACATCTAAAACCCCGAAATCTTTATTTTTTGATATGTCATTACCTAAGTTTATGCTTTTTCTCAAACAACTTTTCTTGTTTTTAAAGATTTCAGTAATAACCCCCCTTAACCTGTTCACATATTAATGAAAACTTCCAAAAGTCCATTTTATTTCTACATGCATACTGAATGGTCACTAAAAATAACGGGCTTTCCAATAAGAGGTGTTACTTTGATATTCAAAGAAAAATGCCAGTTTTTTAGATAAATGATCGGATCTTTATTTCATTATAAAGAGGAAGGTATGCCGTTAATAATGGAAAATAACATCAGCCACATGACCACCACGACCACGCCTACAGGACCATATCCTTTTCATGAAATTTTCCATAACCAAATCGCAAAGTGGCTGCCCTATATCCTCGATAGCCTCACGAATTCCATCTTTGAGGTCTTGAATCGACGCTGGGCTGTTGGCGTAGACCTTCTTTTTCACGTGGCCCCAAAGGAAGAAGTTGCAAGGTGTTAAGTCACAAGATCTCGGTGGCCAATTGTGATCACCTCTTCGAGAGATAACACGGTCCCAAAACTTTTCCCGTAAAATATCAATGGTTTCGTTGCTTGTATGGCACGTAGGGCCGTCTTGTTGAAAGTAAACGTTGTCCAGATCAATACCATCCAATTCCGGCCATAAAAAATCATTAATCATCTGTCGATAGCGCAATCCATTCACCGTAACTGTTGCTCCAGCCTCATTTTCGAAAAAGTAAGGTCCAATGACCCCGCGGGACCATAAACCGCACCAAACAGTCACACATTGAGGATAGAGAGGCTTTCCAACAATAACTCTTGGGTTTTCCGAGCCCCAGATGCGACAATTTTGCTTGTTGACGAAGCCATCGATGTGGAAATGGACCTCATCACTCAAGATGAGTTTTCGATGGAATTCCGGATCATTTTCATGCATTTCGAGGACCCAATCAGCAAAAACTCGACGTTGTTGATGATCGGCGGGCTTGAGTTCTTGTGTTAACTGAACTTTATAAGCCTTAAGACCCAAATCTTTATGCAAAATATGGTGTAATGACGTTTGTGGAATGCCTAATTCCAAAGAACGACGAGGAGTGGACAAACCTGGGTTTTCTTCAACACTTTCGGCTACAGCAGCAATATTCTCGGCTGTTCTTGAGCGACGTGCACGGGTGTTATTCTTCACATCACTAACTTGTCCCGACAGCTCGAATTTTTCTACCAATTTCTGTATTGCGGTCCGACAAGGTGCTTGACGACGACCCAAAAATGTTCCAGTTTTACGAACCGTCTCTGCCACATTTTCACCATTTTTATAGTGAATTTTAATAATTTCCATGCGTTGTTGAATCGTGTATCGTTCCATTTTTATTAATGGCGTAGTTTCTACTTGTCAAATGTCAAAAAATTACAGCTCCAAAAGTGACATCTACCGAAATAGCGGGCTAATTATAAGAACACCTCTTATTGGAAAACCCTTTATAATTTTATTCACATAAGTAATACATAACCTCAGTTCTAGAAAATTCAGAGGAATTATGTCATAGACAAACTAATAAGATACAAGGACTGGACACGTAGAACAAAAATATGCAAGGCTTTTCTAGAATATAAAATTAAGGATGCCTCGACGATGCCTCGACTTGGCACTTCATGACGTGCCCAAAGGGTAAGCCACCAATGTCTCGCTCCATACAAAATCACTGTTGCCTCGATCCGATGAAGAGAAGGCCACAAGTTTTTCTTAGAAATTTACTGGAAATTTCTTCCTTGGAATTTTAATGCATTGGCTGAAGCCGAGAGCAGTGCCCGGCTCGAATATAAAATCTAACAACGATGTATCTGAAAATAAGTCAAGTTGGCCACCAAAATGAGTAAATTAAACCGAAACATTTGGTGTAAATTTCTAAAAAAAAATTGCTTATTGCTTTTCTAGGGTCTACGCTCATAAATATTGTTGTCGCCCTCCAAAAGTGCGTCTGAATTCTAAGGAAAAAATTTCTAGTAAATTTCTAAGAAAAAAGTGCAGGCTTCCCTACATCAGGTCGAGTCATCATTGTTCGATTTTATATTCGAGCGAGGCACTGCTCTCGGCTTCAGCCAATGCATTAAAATTCCAAAGAAATTTCCAGTAAATTTCTAAGAAAAACTTGTGGCTTTTCTCTTCATCGGAACAGTGATTTTGTATGGTGCGAGGCATTGGTGGCTTACCCTTTGGGCACGTCATCAAGTGCCAAGTCGAGGCATCGTCTCGAGGCATCCTTAATTTTATATTCTAGAAAAGCCTTGCATATTTTTGTTCTACGTGTCCAGTCTTTGTATGTACATATTAGTTTATCTATGATTAAGTTCAGTTTTTCTCTAATGAGGAACAACGACTATTTTAGTTAATTACGCAGCATCATAGTCACTAAAAAAACAATTAATTTAGTGAAAAGATTATTGAAATCAGATAAAAAACGACGAGGTTATAGCGATTTTACTGCCGCATTCTCAAAAACGCGCTCTAATATGATAACGGCTGATGACGTCACGATACACAAGACAATTCGCGGTCTAGCGCAGCGCGAGTGAAATTGCTGCGCCGCCGCCGTGATAGAAAGCGCTCGGGATTGGATTTGTTTTAGATTTATTTCATAAAATGTCGTCTTATAAATATTCTATTACGGACTGGCATTGTGCGTAGTGTGTATCGTGACGTCATCACCAGATAAGAGAGCCGCGGCCGTTTTCAATCTCCGTTGTTTTAAACTTCAATAACTTTGTCATTTTTTGACGGATTTGAGTCATTCAAAAAGTAATATACTCAGCAATGTATACTGCTTTTGATGTGATATATTAAATGAGAATATCTTGTAGTAAGATTGTTCTCCATTGAAACATATTTTGTCTTCCATGGAATCTACTTTCATAAATAACTTTAAGTTATCGGCTAATAAGATGTATTAAAAAAATACGTGCTAATAACAGCAATATTAACACAAAGCCAAATGCAAATAGGGCTTAGTAACTTCCCTGAGAAACACCTGAATTATGTGTGATTTCTCTTGTAAACTGTACTAATTTCAGCAATTTTCTTGATTGAACAGCTGACATAGAATTCAACAAGGTTAAACTAGGTACAAACATTGTTGTTGAGTAACTCAAAACTACACTATTTCAAATCCTCCTCTTTTCTTCTTTCTTGGGACTTGCATAAACGGAAGACATGACTTTTAGAAATCCTTTTTATATTTATTTTTATATTTCTACTCTTTCGAAAAACATTCGAACAAAATATTTCAGAGATTTCCTTGATCCATTCTTTTCATTCCCTTTAGTCCTTTTGGCTTTTTAATTTGGCAGTACGTTAAAATGGGATATATTGAAGACTTTGTATTAAATTTATAAAATGCATCAGAAAATGCAAGAACATCTGATCTAATCCATCACGTTTGCATACAGGAATTACTGGAAGTATACTTTCCTTTTTTATCTGAAAACGAAAATTTGAAAATAGTTTTTTAATTGATATAAGCATGAATGAGCAAGGGACAATGTAGCGTTCTAGTTGAGCCTGGCGCCTCTTATAGCTTTGTATGTTAGACCTTCGCTTCCTGGGGTAGTTTGTTACCAAGGACATTCATGTTGAAATATTTTAAGACAATTTCTAAGCGGTAGTTTTTAGGGTGACTGAAAAATTAAAAAGTATACTTAATTTAGAATTTCAAACAAATTTATTCTGTCCAAACAATGCTTGTCCCCGAACAGGGTTGAACAGTCATTGTTAAGCATAGTATAAAGAAATTCATGGCCCTTCCAAGGACTGCTAAACCAGATCCATACTCCTCTCCTATCCGGAGTTATGGCGGTTTAAAATAAAAAATTCATATTTACTTATCTTTTTTTGACAAATGAGCTTTGACTTGACTTGTTTTTACATAAACTGTAAACTGCGCACTCTCCTCTTTAATTTAACCAATTACACTTATGTGCTAACTGTAAGCGGCAAAAAGTTATTAGCTCTTAACTTATTCAGCTCAAAAATAATTTGTTCCCTTAGTGACTGAAAACACGTCATTGGAAAAACAATATCGTCTAATTTCGGTATGATCTGAAAAAGTTATGGGCAAATAATTTTTTAATGGCTATAGTTAGGACATAAGTGCCCCCTCCCCTGCCATACAATCTTTTGTTTATCTAGAGAGTACCAGCACCTCCTGCTCTATAGATCACCATGACGGAAACATCCTATATAGGTCCTATTCAGAACGTTCCATCTACAGAACTGTTTCTAATCGCTGATCACCAACCTTTCATTGTGGCAGAAAGCTTTCCCTCAAGTCAATTAATTATTTGATATAGCTTCCAGTTTTTTCCTCTGATAACCATATTTTCAGCTTTATATACAAGATCAGTCTTCTTTCGGTTTCGTCTATTATCAATTACTCTCAATCACCTTGTACAGGGTGGGCCAAAAGTCACCATGGGGGCCAAAAGTCACCATGGCGTTTAAAAATTTAATAACTTTTTCGTTTATATATATTTTTTATTTTTTTCCATTATTTATTCTCCAGATGTTATTTATATAATCTAAAAAAAAAATTAAAAAAATATATAAACGAAAAAGTTATTAAATTTTTAAACCCCATGGTGACTTTTGGCCCCCATGGTGACTTTTGGCCCACCCTGTACATAGCCTAGGCTTTTTCCAGCGGCCGATAAAGTAACCCTTTTATTGTACTCTACACTTTCTTAATGTTGACATCACCAAAAACATGTACGTGACTTGCATATTGGCGAAACTTTTTCACAAATATCCAATTATATGGCACTGTCCAACATGGCTATTAATAAGTTTAAAGGGAACCTAGCAGATCTATTATGGGGCTCCTCTCGAAACTTAAATTTATTTTTATTTTATTTTAGGAAAATTTTTCCCAAATGTTACTTTTAATCTTGAATTTTATATTTTAAATATTTGTAATAAAAACCGAATTCACTTTTCTACTTTTAAATAACATTTTCGATAACCGGAAAATTAGAAGTGCTCCTTCTAGAAGCAATAAAGAAGAACAGAACTTCAGTTAAATTTCTGTGCTGCTCTTTAATGACATGCCTTTGTTAAAAGGAAGTGAAAGTGAGTTGATAATGAGCGTTGCGATGATCACCTTTCCGGGACATGGCAGACTGAGACTGAGATATTTTCAGAATGAACACTTAAATTATTCCCATGGTAGACCTCTACAGAAATTTTGAACATTTGCAGATAGGGTTTCGGTTAAGGTGAAGTAGACAAAGAAGATATAAAAGTTGTTTGTCTATAATGAAGCTTCAACAATAACTCCTCATCTTCACAAAAAAAAAAAAAAAAAAAATCCACTTAATTTAATCCGATTCAGCTTCGCAAGTGATTTGATTCAAACCGTTTTGATTGCCAACTAACTTTTAAAGTTTTATAATACTCAATTTTCAAGTAGAATTTTGCTACGGAATAGAAATCTCGTAGAATCACAAGCAAAGGTAAACCGACGTTTCGCATTTGTAGAACCCAAAGATAGACAAACTGATGAGCGGACTCATAAATTTGTACTAATATTACTCACCAATTATACTTAGTGGGATAGTCATGCGATGAGTCTATTCGCACATTACTTCTACTTCGCATTTCAAATCACTTTTACTAAACAACTTAGAATTTAAAAAAAAAAATTGTTAATCTTACATTTTAATGTCATTTAAGTACTTTGTGCATTTTTATTAACTAACTGCTCTCAAGAGATAAACTTTACATTTACGTCGTACTTTAAATAATTCACTAATTGCACTATAAAATAATTAGTTGCTTACTGTCGCCTTCGGAGTTTATTCGCTTCTCCTTTCTTATCTCATTTAAGATTACCCACTTAAATATAGTGAAATCAGATTAGGGATTTCCTGAAAGTCCAGTCAAATTAAAATTACGTGGAAAACTTGAATTAAATAACTATGTCGTGCCATGCAATTCATTAGCAAGGCGCATTCAAATTTAACAAAAATTTTACTACTTAAGTTTATAAATAAAAAGTTCCAATAATCTTAGCGCCATAGTGAAAAGAAAGCTATCCAAGAGCAGCAAATTCAACGTCTCAATCTAAGAAGAAAAGGGGCCTTTGAGTGTTAAATATTTGTATTTTGAAGTAGTGCTTGCTATGTATGGAAGTATGCTTATGTATACAAAGCTCACTTTTCCAACAATTGTTACGGAAAAATATCGCACACAGGACAATAAGTGGAGCAGCAAACTTTACTTTGCTTTGCTTAAGGAATTTTTGCAAGGTGTCAGAACTTTCGTCCTTCCTATTGCGAAAATTTGTCGGGGTGATTGTTCTATAAAATTAAGAGCGGAATTTTGTTTTTGTGATAAGCAGGGTACCTACATATACATACATACGTCTTGTTGGGACCCATTTACAGTGGCTAAGAAAAAAAGTCAATTCTCTCTCTCATTGCATTTTCCTTAAGAGTTTAAATTAGTTGGGGATGTTTTATTGAATTTGAAATTGGCATTTTTTTTCTTCGATTTTTTTTTTCTCGGCTTTTGGCTGGTCTGTTTTTAAAGTTTCTTAGATCGGATTTTGTCGTTCTGTCTCTGCCACTCAAATTATACAATCAACTACGGCGATATTCAAAACACCAGTTGGAAAGATTCAGGGTGAAAACGATGAACGCAATAAATCGCCTCTTAGGAAAATTAGATTGTTTTCTCTTCCCTTTTAAGAGTGCTTCTTATTCTTGCACAAGTGCCAAATTTCAGGCCACTTTAAAAAAACTTTCTTTGAGGAAATTGGACTTGCCATTGTATTCCTGTATATGCAGTGAACTGGTTTCGAGGACACTGACGTTTTTATTAATTCGATAAAGATTAAGCGGAATTTCAATTTGTTCATTCCTTCTCGTATTGGTCTAAGCAATTGATGGCAAAATAGTTTTATTTAAATGAACGCAAATTTGAATTTTATTACCGCCATTCAACAACATAAAAGTCACGAGGAAGCTACGAAAAAGCATAAAACTGATACTATTGCACTTCTCTAATAACTGAATAGGGCTTCATATAAAAGCTTCTGAGAACTGATATTGGTCTCTTTAATTATTGTATGCTTTCTTTAATATCCCTCAAAATTGAATGTATTGAACGAGTTCATACCTCTCACAAATGTATTTATTGATGGAGATCTGGAGACCAAAATACTTACGTCAATTGATAATCAAAATTTTGTGTCTGATTTTACTCTCTTAACATCGTTGATAATTATTCAGTAATGGAGGGCGCTACAAGATGGCCGCGAAGGATTAAAAAATCAGTTAAATAACGTGATAGCAAAAAGGATGTTATTTAGTATGGCAGCAGAAAATGATATTTCATGTTCAATAGTAAAATTGGCAGGCAATTTGGTTGTCGCGAAAGTGGTGGCAGACTGAAAAAAAACGCGCACTATGCTTATAACTTACGTTATACAATAAAAAATAAATATTTACATAGAGTCATCAAAATCGTATGTAGAAAAAGCGGACAAAAATCTTGAGCCAAACACCCTGGCAGAGAGCATCAAACACATCGCTAGTCTATTTTTAGGGTTCCGTACCCAAAGGGTAACAACGGGAACCCTATTATTAAGACTTCGCCGTCCGTCCGTCACCAGGTTGTATCTCATGACCGTACTCCGTAAAAAATCATGAACTAACTTTGTGTACATTTATTCGAAATATCACCATTGCACGAACTTGGCAAAACTATGAAAAAATTTGCGCACTATGTCCCTTTTCCAAAATGACCTCCGTAAGTGCTATCAAGAATAACAATCAAAAGTTATAAGCAAACATTTGGAAGATGTGCCCATCGAGGTAATCTTCAGTTTTTTCGTAGGTTTCTGTCTCCTCCTACAGTTTTTAACCTACGACAACCATTTATATGTCATTGTACGGGAATCTGAACTGGCTATTAGATAGGGCAATTTAGATTTCGAATTTCGAAAATGGAGGGGGTAATTTCAAAAAAACACTTTTTTGCCAAACTTGATATTTACGTAGATTTCGTTATTCCGCATCTTCATTTTTTCGGGAGGGGTAAACTCTGGGAGGGGGCGGGCGTTCAAAGTTTCAACTTTAAGCGGATATATTTGAATAAAAACCACCAAAACTGTCTTTTCCATTTATGAATTTAGGGCTTACTTGCTAGAACAATGCTTGGTTGAGACATATAAACTGTAGGAGGAGACAGAAATCTACGAAAAAACTGAAGATTACCTCGATGGGCACATCTTCCAAATGTTTGCTTATAACTTTTGATTGTTATTGTTGATAGCACTTAGGGAGGTCATTTTGGAAAAGGGACATAGTGCGCAAAGTTTTTCATAGTTTTGCCAAGTTCGTGCAATGGTGATATTTCGAATAAATGTACACTGGAGCGCGACAAAAATTTTGGTGAAATAAAAAATTCTAGAGAAAACTGTTTTTATTTTAAATAATTGAAGGCACAATTATAACTTATTATACATTCTTAGAAAGGCCAACATGTGTTCTTTTAAATAAAGGTTTGAACGTCAAAATCCATTAATTACAATAGAACTTATAACGAAATTACTCTGAAAAGGTATGCAAAATCTCGAAAATCGATATTATCGATTTACTCGAAAACCAAGCGCAGTTCGATATAAAAGTATCTAGACTTTTTTGACCCAAATAACCTCTACTTTCATTCCCTTAAAGGATTAAAGACATTTACGGAACACCCTGTATACACATAATCATTAAGAAATTAAATACTTTTTACGTAATCTGCAAACTTCCTATTTTTAATTGGAAAAATAAGTAAAGTAAGTAATTTTTTAGATAATTTATGTGATTTTACATTTAATTACACAAACATTTTGTATCGTACTGTTAATTTGTGCAAAATTACATACAGTACTGTGATTTTACATTTAATCATACAAAACTTTTGTATCGTACTGTAAATTTGCGTGAAATTCCATACAACACTGTAATTTGCATTGAATTCCCCATATTTAAAAAGGAAATTTCAATAAAACATAAGTAATGAATTTTGCATTTATCTCTATTCTTTCCTTCAGTACTCTGTTCATGCTCATACGTTTATCAGGATGTGTTGCTATGCTATGAATCATTGTACGGGAAATTGTATCAGAATGTGGTCGCCGATCAGTGTATAGTTTGATTTTGTGGAGTGCAGTTGGTGATGGATTAATAAACATAAAACATGTAAAAAAATGTTACTAGTTTCGATCCTAACAGTTACCTTAAAAACCTTTTAAAACTCAAAAAATATTTTTAGATATGCAGTATTTTTATAATTGAATTTCGCTAAAAAAAACTCAATCATGGAAATACTGCATACCTACAAATATTTATTGATTTTTAAAAAAATGATTTCTTAAGTAGCTGTTAGCATCGAAACTAGTATTACTTCTTTTACGTGTTGATTGTTAATCTATACTTATTAGTGGCATGGTCATAAGAATTGGTCTTAGACCAATTCCAGCTTTTTCACTTGTTTATGTATGTAATTTATTAATTTCCGGACGAAACATTACATTGGCAATTGAAATAAATTTTATAAATTTTGGTAAATTCACATATTGTGCACTTCACATACGGAATTGAAGAAGTCTTAAATAATGTCAAATCATATTAAACTTATGTAACTTAGTTCCACAGCATGATGTAACTTTACATATCCCGTTTTACATCGGGTAAACAATGTAAAATGGGTAAACAATGTAAAATAACATACAATTTATGTAACTTAGTTCCACGGCATGATGTAAATTTACATATCGCATTTTACATCGGATATTGAAAAATGCGTAAACAATGTAAAATTGCATACAACTTATGTAACTTAGTTCCATAGCATGATGTAATTTTACATATCGCATTTTACATCGTCAATTGAAAAATACATAAACGATGTAAAATTACATACAGTGCGAAATTGCTTTACATAAGGTTATGCAGTGCGCATAAAGTTGTGTGAATTTCCGCTACCATTGTTGGCAATTTGTTGCCTATTATAGTAGCGGAATTTTCAATAGATATTTTTTTACGGTGTAATAGATAGTTGAAATTTTCACAAACTGTGTATTTCTATTGGCGATATAACAGAAAAATATAAAAATTAAATAAATTTTAAAATTAAAGGGGCCCTCATACAACTAACGTGATTTTTTCGGCGTCTTTTTCCTCGTTTTATTCTCACACATTATTATTATCATAAGTAGGCATTTTTTTTTTTCAAATGACAGCATTATTTTTTCAAATGACAGCATTATTTTTATAATCAAAAACTACATAGTGTTAAATTTTATACGATGGTATGGAACCCTTCGTGCGCGAGTCCGACTCGCACTTGGCCGGTTATTTACACTTAACCAACCCAACTAGGTAATAATTTCAATAAGGTTGACGATACCCACCCAGGATTTAAAGCACTTTTCGAGCAAGCTTGCTTTGTAGTAGAATGGACCGATAAGCCCATTCTCGAGATAACCTGTAGACTTAATAGACTATAAATCCCAGACAGAGGTTGCACATTTCACTACTTCAATATTTGCTCGGCAAGCGTGGTCAAGAAGACACAGGATCATACTACTATGATTTTTCACGTATATACGACGAAAGTGGATAAAAAAAACCACAAGATATACTGCTGATCAGGAATGAATCAAATTATAAAAAATTCTACTCATCTTTAAAACTTCATAGACACTTCTGCACGTTCATAATTCTTGATGGATGGCGGATGTATTCACCAAAACAAGATCTATCCTTGACGCGCTACGCCCATTTGAAGAGTTTTTTTTTAAATATGTTACCGAATCTTCTTAGAATATCTTTAATCAGATGCAACAAGAAAAATCTATCCAGTATTACGACTGTAAATAGTAAGAACTGGCAGGGTATAAAAATACACTCTATCAATTGCATCGTTTCTTTTGAAAACTTTTTAGAGGCTTTTGCAGGCGTCCATGGACAACCTGCTTAGGGGAAGTGAGATCTCTAGATCAAGGCATGCATATTTAATAGGTAAGTTGGTTGAAACTGCGCTACATGACGTAGCAGGAACTACTGAAAAATCCAGCGACAAAAAAATAATACACTGTAGGTGCATTTCTTCATATCGAGGGAGACTTTAATTATGTTAGATTAGAGGCCACCAGGATGCCCTGACTGGTCTAAAAGTTGAATCCTGTATATATAGATAGATCAACTCAATGTTCAACAACCGCCAAACGCATAACTTGGCAGCAATAAAGTTAGCAGGACGGTGTCCAGAGGACTGTACAACCGATAGTTTATAAAACCCATTATAATCGCTGAAAACAAATTTCTGAAAAATGGGCAAATGTTAAAAGCCGTGCGACAACGTCCATTAAAATAGCATCAAAAAGTACAAAAAGCAAGAGAAAAACTTTTTTGACTTAGAAATTGTTCATCTGCTATTTTGGTTTTAAATTGTATGCAGTCTAGATTACTTTTTCCAGCATCAACACATTTTATGTCTACACAAACGGACGGACAACCAGGTGCCGAAAAGGTCAATCCTGCCAGTGGCAGGAAACATAGCGTCGACTTGATTTACGAACCTCATCTTGAGATCATGCCACATAGGAATAGCTTGGGCGTAAGCAAACTATCTCATCTCAGAACGTGTACCGGAGCCAAGGCGTTATAGGGACGACTATGTTCTAGTCCACGTATTTTGGTATAGAATTTCCCAACCCCATGCTTAGATAGCCAGCAATTGCGCCGTCGAACAGACTAAACAAATCAATTACTGAAATTACGCTTTCAAGACATCATTATTACAGGCATCAAGCAACCTAGGTGAATCCAATCCACAGATTCATATTAGCAAGCTACCCGTTTCCTGTATCAAGCAATTCTGCTGCCTTTATAAAACAGATGGCGCTTCAAGTTGTTTCATTTCAGCTCCTAGTAATTGGAACGGTTGCCACCATAAGCTTTAACAACCTATAAAACTTCAAACCATCGGATTCCTTTGTTAAGTAGGTATTTCCAAATAGCCACAGTTCTTCCTCCAGGTATTTACCACACAGGGCAGCGTCGCCCTATTGAGGACAGGGTCATTATGGATGCATCTCCCCAACACAGCGGTAGCATATGTTCATAATTTAGTCACCCTGTTCTCGGGAAAGTCCTTATAGACGATCAGCAAACTAACCCAAAGAGCATTTCAAAAACGTCTTCACTGGGCTATAAGTTGTGTTCTGGAACATAACTGGATACCTAGGAGTGATACTAGACTCTAAATTAAATTGGAGGATAGATGTGAATGAGCGCATCAACAAGACAGCCAATTGCATTGTATGCCGCAAGAAAGCTTTTAGCAAAAAAGGAGTACACACCCTCGTATCGTGCACTGGAAATACACCGCTGTTATATGACTTATATTATTAACTCTGCCAACAAAGTTTTGATTCACACAGAATGCACTAAATCTTCGTCAAATATAAAAATAATTGACTCAGCAATTTAACGGGTTTTTAAAAAATCAAATAAGAGGAGTGGGGCTCAAGTTGACGTCAGTCTCCACCCCGCCATATTAAAAATGCTGTCAAAGCAGTTATGATTTAGTCAGAATCCTAATTGAAAATGTTACAATCGAAAATTTAATGGGGTTTTTAAGCAATCAAAATTAGAATATAGGACAACTCCACGCCACGTTACCCTAGTAAGAATGCGACCGAAAAAATTCAGGATTTATGTGCTAATTATGTGCCAATTCTTTGCCAAATATAAAAATGTTATACTTGAAAGCTTAATGGAGTTTTTAATCAATTCAAATGTGAGATACAGGACGACCTCATCTTTCAAACCGCCTTCATTAAAATCCTGCCAAAAAAAATTTTTGATTCACTCAGGATTTATATGTTAATTATGTGTTAATTGTTTAGCAAATTTAAAAATTGTGTATTCGAAAATTTATTGTTTTTTTTTTTTTTGTTTTTACAAAAACAAAATGGGGGTGCAGCACGCCGTCGTTAAAATGCTATCAAAATAGTTTTGATTAAATTAGAATTTTGTGATAATTATGTGCTAATTTTTTGGTTAATCTAAAATTTTTGTATTCGAAAATCTAATGGTGTTCTTATTGTGACATTCCACGATATTTTGTCTGGACCACTGACTTATAACAATGGACTGAGCTTATTGCCATTTTCGCCCTATGGCAGAGTTGGGGCTACCAACCCAAAACATTTCTTACTAAACGTTTTCTTATGCCATCTGATGTTTTTATGTTGGCTGCAAATGCAATCACGGCAGAAAGAATAAGGTAAAGATAGTGTTTACCATGGTCCGTCTCTCTTGCCCATACGCAGGATTCAGTTAAAAATATCTTTTGAAAATTAAATTCGGAATGAGTTTAATTCCTTATAAGCGATTAAAATATCACTTGGACATAAGAAAATAATTTTTTTAATTTAATTTGATTTACGGGTGTAAAATTTCATCTGATTGGTTGAGTTTTATATGTTTTTTATGTAGTAAACGTTTTAAGGGGTGCTCTAACGGTGATATACAGAAACACAATATTTTTTGTGCCACATGAAATAGCGAATCGCTCTGTCCATTGTTATAAGTCAGAGGTCTGGATCACGTATTTTAAAGGGCTAACACGATATCATTTCACCATATATTTTAATGTATGTATAAATATATATTTATAGTGAAAAAGTTCAAATTTGAGTAGTGTTTTTAGGAACACGGTGTGCACGTCGATTGGTTTCGCTCCTGTTATTAGCCTTGTTATACCCTAAATGAAATCTAAGGGGTATACTAAGCATGTCATTTCGTTTGTAACACCTCGAAATAATGATGGTAGAGCGACATGGATTGGACACCCACGCATAATATTAAAAGTTATTTTGATTTTTGCATGTCCATCCGTCCGCCTGCCCATTCGTCCGTCTGTCCGTACGCCTGTCCATCCGTCCGCACAATAACTCGAGAACATGTGTACCTAGAGAGCTGAAATTTTGCATGTGGCCATTTAAAGAAAAGGTAAAATTATGTTCAAAAATGGAATATATCGGGTAATTACGTCATAGGGTTGCCATACATATCGTTTTTCACTACATATTTGGACTATACCTGAGAACGCGTCAACATAGAGAGCTAAAATTTTGCACATAGTATTTTCATTAAAATAGTAAATATAATTTCAAAATCGGACTAAATTGGGCAACCGCTTCTTGATATTGCCATATAAAAATTAATAATTTTTACATATACTGTGATAACGATAAGTTCTATATGGTTTTTATGTTCTACAAAGTTCTTCCTTTTCTGTCTGACAAACCGTTCTAGAAATATATGCCAAAAACCAGTTCAAAAATCAAACTTGCACATACGGCTGACCATACGAAATGACATACGGGCAGTCATAGTATCATAATAATTGGTCTTAGACCAATTCTAGATTTTTTACTTGATTTTCTATGTATTTAGGTGATCGTGTCATAAAATTTCGCATAAAATTTTTCTATTTTTGGTTAAGTTTTATAAGGTTATGGTGAATTTAGAAATTCTTGCATTTGCCGCGGAAAAAATTACCGAAAATTTCCGCACGGAAATTGTTGCGATCGTGAAATATAGAACATCGAGAGGCGAGCTATAGTATGCATATTATGTATTGGTTTTAACATTCATTTAGAAATGTGCATACAGTCGTACACTCACACTTCATATTGAATCAGGAAACGATTAATTTTTATCTGCGTCGTATGCTGCATGAATGCATTTTTTTTTTTACTTCTTCATACATGAGTGTGTGGATGGATATATGCATGGAATGTGATGTCCACTTGTTTGCTGCAGCATATAGCAAACAGTGAGATGAAAAATCATCAGCGCGATGATTGGAGGATATCTTCTAGTTATCATCTTCGGAATATTTGCGCAATACATATGTCTGAAAATTGCATTAAAGTTGCTTAAGCAATAATTAGATGATACATATGAGTGCGGCTGCTTAAAATTTCAGTTTTACCTGTATGACAAAATGGCAATAAAATAGGAAAATGAATTTTGTGTTTTTCCTCCAGGCAAAAAGAGGTCGAAAACCAATGGCAAAATTTTCTTCATAATTTCGCCTGGGGAATGCATTAATGAAAAACCGGTTTATGTTTATTTTTAACAAAGATGCGTTACCTGTAAATGTACCTAAATTTAGGTCTGTTCATTCTGATTTAATAAATGTTTGGAGTAAATTGAAGAATTGAAGTTACTTACGTGAAAATTATTTAAAATATTTAAAAAGCAGACATTATTTAGAAAAGTGAAACTTTTTATAAAAGTGAGATTGTTTTTAAAAGTGAGATTATTTTTAAGAAAGGTACAGATACTGTCCTAAAAAATTATATTTTTTAACAGTGCCGTTGAATTCAAGTAAGTATTAGAATCGAAATTTGCATTTCATTAAGATTTCCTTCCGCGGCATTAGTTAAAGTAAGATCGTGTGGAATACCAATATTTATAATTGGCCTGTATTTAATAGTAAAGCTAGTGAACGATTTGCTCGTTTTATAAAGGCTAGAATTCAAAACGAACATGTCTTCAAAAGGTATTCGGGCAGCCAGTAAAAGAAAGGCATTTAGACTTGTATCAAGCATTTTCAGCTCTTCCTCAGCTTAGTTAGATCGGCATGTAAATGAAAGTTTGCATGAATTTAGTGACGAGGAAGGTCAATTATGTGCAAACTTGGAAAATAAGGAAGAGGGACCGACCGATAATGGAAGAAATGATAATGAAACGGATATATTTGCAAAAAATTTGCATTGTTTATACGACAGCTCTGAAGAAGAAAATGATGAAAAATTTCCCATAAATGATTGTGGCATGTCAATTGATTTTGAAAATTTTAAAAATTTCAATAAAAAGCTAAGTAGCTGGTCTATTAATCATTCCATTAGTAACCAGGCTGTGAATGAACTACTAGAAATTATAAGAGAAATAAACGTATGTGTTCGACTTCGAAGGATCGAAACCTGTTAGACAAGAGTAATATAATTATGTGTACTCCACGTATAGGAAATAGCCAACCGCTCTCACAGATTTTAGAAGAACTGAGAAACTTGCAAGAAGTCATTGTGAGCAACAACGAGCAACACATGAAAGTGGTGAGAAGATTAACCAAAGAGGTTATTACTCTACGGAACGAAGTACGCCAACTAAAAAATTCCAAAGTGTCGTGGATCCTTGGAGATGAGGAAAACAACGTACTGCCACAATTTCCGATTCACTCCGTAGAACAGCTGGTAAAGCTTGAAGCTGATCTTCAATCCGAAGAATTAATGCTTAACCAGTTGGTAGGTATTCAATTATTTCATGGAGTCTACCCTACAGAAAATACATTATTTTATATTTTATTTTTATCTTTGCAGAAACGTTTAATTTTGAGAGTTGGTGGAGATGATGTCCCAACATTCGTAAGGATGATTCGAAAATTGATTAGCGATGAATTGGCAACAAAGTATTCATGGAGTGGAACAAAAGTGAAGCCAAGTATCCAGAGCTTCTTCCTAATTACATTAATTAGAGGTATAGTAATCGATAAATCAATAAAATAAAATCATTTAACATTTATTACGTCTTAATTATAATTTTCATTAAGTTCTAATATTAATTTATTATAATATTTTTCAACAGATATGTGTCATCGAAAATTTCAAAATGTTGACGATAAGATGATAAGCCTGACTACACAGAAAAATTTTCTGCATGCAAAAGATCGCATCGAGAAGCGATCAAAAGCTGGAAAAACAAATATTTTAATTTAATTTAATTTTTTTAATTAAAACGTAAAAGAAAAAAAAATACTTAAAATTACAAAAATTATGTCGTTTATATTCCAAAATAATCTAATTCCTTATATTGCCATGGCGATATTCTCGGGACATTTTGGCGATATCACTTTTCTCTCTTCCAGGCAATGCTCATGTGGTACTTCAATATGATTCATTGGTGATATATTTTTCTTATCTTTTACATGTATTGCTTCTCGTGTTCTCTAGATGATACGAAAGCAATTCGTCAAGAAGTATATTCATCCGCGATAAAGTTTATCTGCGCCAGAAAGTAATGCACGAATCATGTTTGCTGAGTAGCTAGTAGAGTGTAAATCTGCGTGCATTGAATTTACCTTATCACCTCGCTTGCCTCAACACCATTCCCCGCATGTTTTGATTTCAAGCGATTTATATTTCTCGAGATTTTTCATAGTGTTGTATTTCTCTCAAATTTTCATAAATATTTTTCTATTTTTTACATTTTTTATTTTAAATCCCATATACATGTAGTAGTGTGTAAGTGTGTGTTGTGGGACTTGAATAAAAAGCTACGTCAAGTGCAATTATTAAAAGAGGAAAAATAAGGAGCCTCCAAGGAAGCCCCAAAAAGGCATCCAATCAGCTTAACTGGATAACAACAGAGTACTAAAAGACCGTTTAAGAAAAACCCTCTTAGCGGTTGGTACCCCTACAATTTTGTCTTTTTTTGTTTTTTTTAATTTATCAATTTTTTTCATATTTTTGCTAGGAAAAAATAGGCTTGAATTAAAATCCTTCCTTTCCAATTATTCCTATTAAAATTATTTTATGATTTTTATTTTATTTTGGGTGTTGCCTTGTGATGTAGTACCTTTAGATTCAGATAAACATAAACACCCAGCTTATTCCAAATACCTAATCTCTTATGTGTTTAGAGTAGTTGGGGGTTTTGGCTGGGCCTGTCCGCTAAACCAAGCTCGATGTAACGCTTGGCCATACTCTCGATACATACTTAGTGAAAAAGTTTAAATTTTCAAACCGTAATTGCAAGTGTTGCCGGACAGTTAAAAACCTAGAAAAATACAGCCAGGAATATAAAGAGGTTTGAGGATGATCAGACGTTCGAAGAGTTGCCAAGAAGAGGATTACTGATGAAAAGCTGGAGAAGAAGCTTGTGTGCCGTCTGTATCGATAAGGAATTTAAGGAGAAAAACTGAGACAGACACAAACCAAAACATTATCAACGACCAATCGATCGACCGAATCCAAGTACGTACTTGTATTTAAATCTAATACAAATTTCCCAACGATAAATGGATAATATTCAAACAGAAGGACGCAAGAGTAATTTTATAAGAGTTGGTCTTATGAGTAACAGTTGTGTTATAAGTTAGCAAAATAAACATTTTTTCCAGTAACTATGAAACTGACGAAAAAGGAGGCCTGTTTTTAATCAGTGCCAACTAACACTGATAATATCCAAATTTTGGCGTTAGACACCTAGAAGATGAGGAGAGAACGGTATTTTTTCGCACATTTATAACGAACACAATAATAATAATATAATATAATAATAAAAAATTCGGTCAAACCTTTGCTGTGGCAGGCAATTTTTTCATGTGGCGTTCGAAGCACATCTTTCCCCAACAGACAAATAACGTTTCCAATTTACATAACTTAGTCTTTGAGGGAACGGTCTTTAACTCTAATGACCTGATGTTTCAGCTTGATTTTGCTACTGCTCTGTATGCAAAGCACACTTTGGAATGGCTGCAAAAGATCGAATTTATTACGAGAAATGGCAATCCACCAAACTGCCCAGACCTTCATGAAGCTTTGGTGAAATGAGTATAAAGAATATAGAAACAAATATTTACAAATGAAACCCAGCCAGCCATATCTGATAAAAATTTTTAAAATGAAGTGATGAGAATTCCGCAAACAAGTAACCAAGGAGGCAGCTCAAAATTTCATGGAGAGACTTAAACGCGTAGTCCGCAAGTTTCGCCTGAATAATAATGTTATCCAACTTTTTTATTTTGAACATTACTTAAATAATTAATAAGCACTAATTAAATTTTCCAGATAATTTGTGATTGAGTTTTTTTAGTACAGCCCTGCGATGCATATCATATATACATATACATATATTAGGAGTGTATATGTATATAATAAGATAGTTATAATCACCAAAAAAGTCCTCAACAGACCTCATATTTTCTAAAACATTTATAAGCTTCCGGCCCTTCATATTAAATGAACAATGGGGTCTTTTCAGTAATCTCCTTGCGACCAAGAATTTGACTTATTCAAGCTTGCCAGAACAGAAAAGTTATTTTTGCCCAAAAATATTTAAACAATTTTATTAAATTAATTAAGTTCACTTTATCTTTGTGCTATGAAGAAATCAGTTCTGCCTTAGGCGTGTAAACAGAGTATATAGCTAATTAGGATATAATCTCCATCAGCCGAATGGTTTCACTCTTAAAAATTCCGACATTTTACTTTTTTGAAGGAGAATGTCTTTCCTAAAGGTGTCTCTCATCTCATTGTTATATTGAATCCAATTAAAGCTCCCGTGAATTTCTGAATGAATCCATAATGCCTGCCTTCCAAGACATCTATTACACTGGACAAAACTTTTGGAAGATCCTTTCCTCTAAATCATAATATCTGTAACCTGTAAACGGCATTAAGTGGCTCCTTGAGTTGACTTTATTTTGTACCGGTGATTTTCTTGCTCTATAGATACATACGTATATTACACCTCGAGCTTTTCTTATAGGTACATAAAGTGAAACTTGTCCCTTGTCAAAAGAGGAATTCAACAACAGATCTTTTCGATTTTCTTCACAGATTTACCGGACAATGGGCCGATTATAGATGGGGCCGATAGAGTATACAGTATAGGAGACATCTTAGCCGCCAATTGCACTCTTAACAAAACAAAACCACCTGCAAATTTGACATGGTTAATGAATAATTACCCAGTAAGTTGCGTTTCCATTAATTTTTAATTGATTTGATTTTTGAAGAATTTTGGTAAAGATCATGCTTTTCTTATAAAAAAAAAACTTATTTGTACTTATACCAGGTCCCCCCACATCAAATCACCCAATTCAGAACATCCAGAGATGAGTTATTGAGCCTGGAAACAGCTGTACTGGGGCTTAAATTAGTTTTAACACCGAAACACTTCAGAAGTAAAAATATTAGGGTGAGTATGGCTGGAATGCTTTGCATCAAGTAGATTTTATTAAGTGGAAGGTACTTTTTCATTTTATTTATCCCCTCCCAGCATCCTGACGGCACAGCTGAAATTTTGTAATTTATTTGAAAAATTTAGATTGGTATGTTTTTTTTTTGTTTTACTTCTTTTGAGTTATAGACTAATTTAATTAAGTCAGGTAGACAGAAGCTTAATAGCCAAAAAGTTATTTGAAAATTATAATACTTAGAAATTTGTTCCATCACTCAAAAGCCACCCATATCAGCCCTGCTATGTAGTTGCTAATAGCAATTAAAAGTTTTCTGTGCCTAAAATATGTATAATATTATAAACATTGAATAATTTAATTCTCATTTAATTCATAGATGATATCCCAGTTAATAACTTCTCTCAAATTGACTTTGTTAGTTTGACTTCTTTTCACAGCTTTTACGAGTCTCGATTTCTCCAGCTTTCGGTACAGAAACTTAGTTTACATTGGCATGCAAATCAATGGATATGTTGTCGAATGATACACTTTATGATGATAATTTATTATTAATGGTACAGGCAATATCACTCCGTTTTCAAATGGACTATAATAGTTCGTACATCCTCCAGTTTCAAAGGAATCATTTTAAAGCCTTTAAAACTCAACGTTGTCTAGTATTTCCAAATACTTATTCATTCGGTATAATCCAATCGTTCTCGCTACATATCCTTGATATTGATATTTGTACTGAGTTTTGCTGGTCCGATCACATCTTTTCAACCGAACTGGCACGCAATGAAGACTTGGATTCCAAAGTAATAGGTGTAAGCTTGTGGGGTGGTACTGTTATTCCCCACTCGAAGTACCAGGGTCAGTATACACCCTGAATTATATTAATAATTCCTGTAGAATATCTGGATACTATGGTTGGAAAACTTCTTTCTTCTTTCAAAAGAAGTAACTAAATGTCAACTATTATTGAAACACTTGCCGTTAACACAATCACAAATGTTTATTGCAAAGACGAAAACCAAGAAGATGCGATACTTCACACAATCCTGATATGCGAGTCATCGCATGCTGGTAGTACCGGCTAATGCCACTAGGGCGCAGTCAAGACCAAATGACACATCCAAGACTCAATGGTGAACCCAAGACATAAACCAGTGCAGCCAAGATAAAATAGTACATCCAAGATATAAATCAGGACAGTCAAGACACAAACCCATATTTAGTATGGACTCAAACCACTTAGAGACGGTGGTACCATCTTTGCTATGACCAAGGCGGCATCATGACGTCATGCTGATATCTACAACTTTCCCGCTAATAAAAGAAAGCAGCAAAATCAATGCCATGTCATCCTGATATCTACAATTTCTGTGCTAAGAAATCTTCAAGTAAGAAAACAGCAAAACCAAGGTGACGTCATGCTGATATCTACATCTTCTCCGCTAAGAAATTTATGCGCAACATTTTATGTGACGTCATGCAGATATCTACAACTTCTCCAGCTAGGAAATCTTCAAGCAAGAAAACAGCAGAGCCAAGGCGGCATTATGAGGTCATGCTGATATCTAAAACTCCCACGCTAATAAAAGAAAACAGCAAAACCAAGGCATGCTGGTAGTACTGGTAAATGCAGCTAGCCAACCTCACAATGGTGCATCCCAGACCCAATGGATCCAGTACAGCCAAGAGTCAATGGTGCATTCAAGGCATAAACCAGTACCATCAATACACAAACCCACATTATGGACTCAAACCACCTAGCGACGGTGGCGCCATCTGTGAGTGAGAGTTCTAAATAAAAACTCTGGTACAGAACTCTACCCATATATAGCAACTTTAAAGAATATTCCCCTCGGATTTTACAAAATCAAGCGTTCTCGGTTCGATTCCAGCAAAAAATCCAACATTATTTTATTAAAAAATCAGCTAAGACAAGAGCTTGAACAGCTTACGTGGGTGCGGCTAACCAGTTGATGTCATCTCCTGGTCACCCAGGTTCTGTGACGTAGACCACTAGACGGAATCCCCCTCAGTGGCCCAGAACCCGGTACAGAACCACCAAAATAGTTGGAATTAACCGGACACTTTTTGTATGGAAAAAGTTTACCGAATGGTAAAAAATACAGAAAACGGTTCTTTCACCCTCCGATAAAATTTGGCAAATACCAATGTATCACTCTCTCATATTTTATCAGACGATGTGGCTTAAAGTATATTTAATGAAACATCCATACTTATACCCATACCCTCAGAGGAATATTACTGAAGAAGAAGATATTTTTAATAATTAATTGTTTTAAGTACACCGAATTACAGAATTCTCATTTGGAATACTAACTAGTAAAATTGGGAATAATCAGCTGAAACAAAAATAAATTTATTCCGTTAATTTATTTTTCCCGGACTGGAATTGAGCCCAAAGATGGAGAATAGAAAAATTTGAAGACTTTTATTTTTAATAATTCTTCTTCCGCTTTCCGGGCGACTTCTCCTACCACTTAGCTAACAAAACAGATGTCTTGAAGTGGAAGGTCCCGGCTTAAAACCTCGGACGAGGCGGTGGTTTTTTCCTTTTGTATTTATGATTTGATTTAGAATTGTAAAATAAAGGGGGAAACATAATTCCACCGTTTCGATCCGATTCCTACAATTGTCAGATTTGCTTATATGAGACATACTACTTGCAATTGGACACATTACACCGAAATGGATCGAATCGAAACGGAGATGCTAAGCAAATTTCAACTTTTACGGATGACATAACCTAGAAAAATCATCTGTAAGGATTTGTTGTTCGAAATTGTACCCTTTGTATAATTACATGCACCTCTTCGATTGTTGATTGGGTTTCGCACGTCAAACTAGAGTTATTGGGCTGTTTAATTTCTGCCCCATGAAATTAAATACTTGACTAATTCCAGCACCAAGGAAAATTAAAGAAATGAAAATATCTTTCTCACTTCAAATATGAATTCTTTAATTTGCCAACAAGATGAAAATTAATTACAATTCGGTTCTACACTGGTTGGCTTTACAATTGCAAGTGAAATTCACTATTAATTCTATGTAATTACACAGGCTGTACCAAACTTACGGTTACTGATACAATAACTACAATGCGAGTATTAGTTTAGATTTGTGCAAAATTAGATGAGATCACCGCTTGTTGCACTTCAGTCTGCAGGAGATCATCATATAATCTTCTATAGAGCTTCCAAGCGATGGTTAACTTGAGTTTCTTATTTGCGCTTTTACATATTTTTCGGGATAGATCACTGAAAATGCTTCTAAAAGGCTGCCAGATGATGGCTAGAGAAGCACTTAAATTGTGCTCCGTTCAGAAGCGCTGGTTTCTCGTCCCAATGGGATTACACGACATCCCAACGCTCATATTATATTATAATCCTGCCAATGTGTACCTTGAAAGTACGTAGAAACTTCGAATAACTGAATATAATCTATAGAATATAACTACATCTGTATAAAAGATATAGGGAATGATTAATGCAGAGAGTAATGAGATATGTATAATGTATGTATACAGGGTGTTTCCGTCACGGAGGTCCATAGGGCAGTAGGTAAGAGTACTCAGCTAGACACATAAAAATTTTATGGCAGGGGCATTTCGACTGTTTTGAAGACATAGGGTAATTAAGAAAACATACCTCTTAACCTTTCCAACGACTGCTGAACCAGACCCGTACTCCTCTCCTCTACGGAGTTATGGCGGTCTAAAATTAAAATGTCAGATATTTTTTAATTCGAACTCTGTTTTTTTTTTAGGAGCAGATTAACATAATTTTTTTTATAACAACTGTAAACTATAGACACTCATCTTTAATTTCACCTAGTACACCTATGTCCTAACTGTAGATGTTAAAGAATTATACAATGAGTTCCTGACAGTGACCATACACCCTGTACTTTTTATTAAATACGGTGTTTTGTCAAAAACTATCATATTTTGTTAATCACACTGTAACTTCGAAACGTTTGAGATTTCCGCCTCCCGGCCACACAGTTTTTTGTTTGCCTAAGTAAGTCCTATCACCTTCTGCCCTATGGACCTCCGTGACGGAAAAATCCTGTAGCAAATGGTCATATAAAGTAGGCAGATGTTAACTGTCACCTGATTATTGTACGACCAAATAGCAATCTCTTTGAGATTTTCAATAATGGATGCCATAGAGTAATGAAAGCTGTGCACATGTGTACCAAGGCGTATATAAGAGAGCGCACTTTATCCAGAACCGTAGCGATATCATTGATATAGAGCGTAATTAGAAAACGCGGAAATAGTCTATGAGTTTCGGAGTTTTCATAGAGAAAGTTTTAAGATAGTGCTGCACGTAACATATCCTCATAAATACAAAACACATTTTACATGATAAATTTCTTTCTATATCGGCGATACTGTTATCTATATAAAAACTGCCCCTTTATCTTATTTACAATTTTTTTAGTAAATTATGGATTTATCTCCAAATGTTGTTATATAATTGGTCTAAGGTCCATAATGTTACAGCCTAGATGAAAATAAAAGTTAAATATAGGGAAACCCAAGATTTTTGCATGGTAAAACCAAGAAGGGGTTGCCCGATTTAGTTCATTTTTTTTTCTATGAAAACATTGTGTACAAAATTTCAACTTACGTCGACGCGTTCTCGGGCAGTGCCCAAATACATATGTATATTGTGAAAAACTAAATTTTCGAATGACATATCTACGAAGGAGCTACCTGATTAGTCCCGTTTTCAAACTTAAATTAACTATTCTTTTCGAGTTATCGTGACAACGGACAAACGGACATACACAAATCAAAATAATTTTTAATATTGTATTATGGGTGGGTCTTCAATCTATTTAGCGTTATTTCTGTGTATTACAAACTGGATGACAAATTTTGTATGCGCTATGATTTCAACCCTATAACTCTATAACCAATAAAACTTATCTTCTTGTTTCAGATAGCATGCAGAGCGCGAATTTATGAAATCTACGAAAACGTTACAGAAAAACTGGTGGAATTAGATGCCACAACAAATTTAATTTTAATAGACGATTTAAGTACAATAGGAGAAAGCAGACACCCTTTGTACGATGCAGAAGATGAAAAGACAAATCTACATATGCAACATGTTCAAGGTAAGAGACAAGTACAGGAAAAATATATATTATGGACATCGTACTAACTAGTAGTAAAGGTACAAATAACATTTGTTTTCTGGTTTTTCGACAGATACTTATATCTGCATTTTGTATTCATTATTTACATAAGTCCAATAAAATAATCTAATTCCTCCAATACCTACTTAAACAATATCAATGTGCAAAAGTGGTGGTTTTCTAGCAAATGAAGCTTTTGTTCTAGCTAGAATAAGAGAGGATGCTCTATAGATCTATAATTCTACAAGTAAAGATGAAATCCGAAGTTTTATCTTATGTTCGCAACACCGCATTCATCCATAATTGCTTGTCATCTGGATTAATTTTTAATGGTTTAGATGCACTCTGACTGTTCTTGTACATATGTCTGAAAATGAACTTATTTTCGTGGAAACAAAAATCATAGACACATAAAATTATATTCATTGTATAGTGCAGCTCCAAGCTCCCTATTATCCATTTTAACGACACCTTATTCAAATCTATGTCAGTATAAGAAAAGATTCAAAACTAATCAATGCAGCTCAAATGTAGCTCTTTGTGTTTGATCTTCGATAGTTTGTTCCAATAATGTAGTATAGACATAATCGCAGTTAGTAAAAGTTTAAACTATCCGCAGTATGTCTATACAGGTTGCCGGATGTCTTCAGTGAAAAGAGATACTAACGACGTAGATTTATCCATTATCCCATCGTGAGATCGAAAATGAGAGATAAACTTTTTTTCATCATTTATTTAATAAAAAAAATATATTTTGTATATGTTACAGTCAAAACATGAAATCCGTCAAAACCCGATTTTACTAGGAAATTCTAGTTCTAACAAAGCGCTCTCGATAATTCTAGTTTTAACTAATACCTAACTAACACAGTTAAAAATAGAATTAACGAGAGCGCTTTGTTAGAACTAGTATTAACTAAAGAATATTTAGTTAATTCTGGTTGTGGCTGAATTCTCGCGTAGCTCTTGATAAATCTAGAACTGACTGGTTGAACACGTAGACGCACACACACACACACACACACACACACACACACACACACACACACACACACATCCGTACACACATCCGATCGCGCAAACCCACACACACACACACGCATCAGCGCGCGCGGATGTGTGTATGCGCGATCGTGTGTGTGTGTGTGGGGGGGGGCGTGTGTGTCACTGATCTGTACGCCCCCCCCCCCGACCCTTCACCTATTGCGTATACATACTGTATGTATAAATAGCCACATCCTTACTAAACATCAAGGCTTAATGGCGAGAGAATTCAATTGCAACGCAAATTTACTAATAGCAACCGGTCAGTTCTAGATTTATCTAAGAGCTACGCGAGAATTCAGCCACAACCAGAATTAACTAAATATTCTTTTGTTAATACTAGTTCTAACAAAGCGCTCTCGTTAATTCTATTTTTAACTGTGTTAGTTATTAGTTAAAACTAGAATTACCGAGAGCGCTTTGTTAGAACTAGAATTTCCTAGTAAAATCGGGTTTTGACGGATTTCATGTTCTGACTGTAACATTACATAACATCCTGAATTGACCTATTTCATGTTTTTTATTTAAGTAAAACTCAAACTCGGTTATCCGAAGTTTCGATTATCTGGATCATCCATGAAATTAATGAAATATACTTAGTAAGGATAATTGGTGTTATGCTGTGCATTAAAAAGTGCACGCCCAAATATCCGAGTCTTAAGTTACTTTCTTTTCGAAAATAAGGATGCATGTGAACATACCTTGCAAGGTTTATACACCCTGATTGCAGTACACATCAATTCGCTGACACGGCATTTCCAACCGTTTATGCGCTGCAATGAACTTGGTAAACCCGCATGTTTGGAACTTGTATCAGTGAATAGTTTGCGATAGTTCAGGTCAACAAGTTACTCTCTCTCTCTAAGAAAACTTGGGAAATCTTTGACGCCGTACTTTTGGTGCAAAACATCAGCTGAGTTAACTCGTTTCCACTCAACCACACTTAAGCAGTCTCAGACGTCAAGCAAGAGCTCTAGAAAATATTGGCTGAGATATTTGGCCAGGTGAATTGGGATAATCAACATACAAAGAAGGCCTGCAAATATTACACGGCGATCTGTCCAAATATATAACAATTGTATACTTAAGCTTTATTAGCTGTGTTCTTTTGTGTACCTTGTTCTAGAACTCCCATATACTGGAGAGAACAAATTGTTCTGTCGATTTAAGCGAACTATTTGTACTGAAAATGTATGAGACGTTCTTTTGTGTATCTTTTGTTCTGCTCTATTCTGCGGACACAAAAGAACACAGCTATTATAAACTCATCTGTAAAACTTCAATACTTCCCAGTAAAGTCAAAAGTGGTAAAGAAACTTCCTATCCTGAAACTGGGGAAACCAGTTGACAACTTATAAGTCTACTTAGCTCATTAGGAAAGTTATACATGCGGTAGCCAAATTAACAGTTTATTAAGAAAAACCTTTCCTTGAAAAAGTCAAAGTCTTATTAAATGTACAGGCAGCTTTGGATTCAATTTGGCATGAATGCCTAATATACAACACGATAGTACATATATGAATTTCCCCCATATTTAACACTGTTCATACACAACTTCCTTAATACTTTAAAGTGTATATTGGCTCTGAGTACACAAAAGCACGAAAGATCACAGCAGGAGTTCCGCAGTGCTCGAGCTTGACCTGCATACTTACACCAGACTTTTCTGCATTTTACAGCTTCAATGCCTCCATCTTGTCTTTGCTGATAATACCTCACCTCTGCTGTAAACTCTGTATATCTAGCCTAAACATCCTCTCTCAGTATTTCCATAAATGGAAAATTAAACTGAACTGCAGCAAAACCCAAGCAATGGTTGTCAGTCGTAAAAGGAAACTATGCTATTTACCTACCACAAATCTTACTCTTAACTGACAGGGCATCCCTGGTGCAATGAAATTAAATACTTGGATATTACACTAGACAAAACCCTAGCATTTCATCTTTATGTTTCGAAAACGTTCTATATAGTAAAAATCCTAACACGAATCTTGTATCCATTTATAAACAGAAGCTCATCATTAAGCGTTTACAATAAACTATACAATCAACATATTCCAAGCCGTTATAATTTACGGGGCTCCCGTATGGAACAGTCGTGTTTCAACTAATAAAAGGAAGTAAGATATAATTCAAAACAGATTACTCAAAATGATACTTTACTTACCTTTTTCTCAAAAACCGCTAAAATTTATTTTATTAGTTATGTAACATTTGGTCCTAAGTCCTTCTTGAGAAACTCCGGTTAAGCAAAAACAAAAGATCAAAACAGAAAAAAAAAAGTTAATAATTTCTCTTTTTAATGTTTATTACTTATTAACTTGTTAACCAAACAATCCTGACGCGTTTCGCGTTCTTAGGACATCCTCAGAGCTACTAACTAATCTATGCGTAAGCTTCAAAAGAAAAATATCAGCTGCATATCGAAACTACCGTAAAGAATCGTATCAAATTAACGTGCGAAACGCTCAATTTCTGCGTCCTTCAGAATTTTGGTTCCGGAAAATCTGGTTCAGGCGGTCCTCTCTCCTGAGATTTGGCCCCTCTGGATCTTCTGCTAAGGCAAAAAATTTGTTGGCGAATTCTCCGTCCACTATGCCAATGTAACTGGTCTTCGCTCCAAAACGACTCGAATTTTTACAAGCTCGATGAACTCATGTTTTGACGTGGTCTGCTTGACTGAGACATGGCTACGTGGAAAGATTGCAGATGCAGAGCTTTTTGGTCCCGAGTTCCTGGTGTTCCGCCGTGACTGTCATTGTTTGTCTTTGGATGCTCCTGTTGGAGGTGGAGTGCTTTGTAATGTTCGTCGCAACCTTCCATGCACATTAATCGATTTTGTTGAGTATGTAGCTCTCAAGCTCTCACACAAAAACCTATATATTGCTACAGTTTACATCCCTCCATGCTCATCAGCTGTAATATTTGACTTTCTGGCTGCATGTATTGATAGACTTACCGAAATTTTGCTGCCTGCCGATGAATTATTACTTTTTGGTGACTTTAACTTGACTAGTGTTAACTAGGAACCAAAGTTTACCTAATAATAAGTTAAGAAGCTGTAGAGCAAAATGGGCAAATTTCTGGTGTTTTTTAGAATGAAACAACTAATTTCATATACTTTCGTCTTTTGCATGAATGGGGGAAAAGAACTTGTCTATGCACTACTGTAGTGCAACTGAGACAACGAGTTAAAAACAAAAATCGAGAGAACGTAGGATTACCCGAACGACAAAATCTTATTAAATCCCTCAAAATCCTTTCAACCTATTCATAATAATGTACTTCGGGCCACACTACTTCCCATTTTTAAGAAAAAGATAAATTTCGCTTTGGCCCAGATGCTGAAAGGAGATGTAAAATTCCTCTCAAATGAAATTCTCATTTTTCCCGAAAATATCAGAGAATTCAACATGAGTTCTCCCACTTAATCTCTTCATAGCAAAACGAATGTAAACAGGAACACATGCTGTTCAAATGTCATAGGATTACAGCAACAACATGTGTCCTTCTAGTCCTTTTACAACAACAACATGTGCCCTAACATTATCAATATTTCATGAAAACCTGTTTTCACAAAAGCGCGGGAGCATTTTATGAGAGTAAAACGTGAAAACTCCGCCCCTTCTCATTTATTTACGAAAATGAAACATTTGCCATTCTGTTTCGGTGCATGCAACTTGCGCTTTCACATTTTTTATCTTTATTCATAAAATTTTTAAAGAGAGTTTGATTTTTTTTTCGATTTTTTTTCTTTCTTCCTTCCTTTTCTTGCCGTGTGCATTTTAAATGTAAAACACTCGGATATCTCACCAGCTTCTTAACTTATTATTAGGTAAACTTTGCTAGGAACACCCTCTGGACGATGAGGGCTTACTGCCTTCTTTCTCGGCGACTCCTCAACATGCCATATCTTTTATTGAGAACATTATTTCTTCAGGCCTAATGCAGTCTAGCGGCGTTATTAATGACTTTGGAAAATCTGATGACCAGGTATTTTCTTCTGATCTCAATGGGACTCTCGTTAAGCGTTGTTTAACTCCTATGGTTCCTGAAATAAGTCCTCATTCGGCACTAGAGGTACTTTTGTTTTTTGATCCTGTAACTTCATCATTTAATGCTTCTAGTAACTATGTACTGTTATAACTTTAAAAAAGCTGATTTTGATAAAATGAATGAATGGTTATCCGCTTGTGATTGGACCAATGGCTGGGTGATCGTGACATTGATGAAGCTGTTAACTCGCTTTATGACACATTATTTCTTTGTTTTACTCACTGTGTACCACTTGTTCGTTCGAATCGTGATTCGAATTGTCAACCGTGGTTCAATGGCTCTTTGAAGCATCTTAAAAATTTAAAGAATAAAGCTTGGAGGAGGTTCTGTTCCTCAAGGAGTGATGCTGATTACGTTATTTATTCTAATTCTCGTGCTCAGTACATTGCGTGTTTGACTGACTCGTACAACGATTATGTATTTAGAATGAGATCGGCTTTGCATGCTTGACCAAAGCAATTTTGAAGATTTGTTTATTCTAAGCGCATGTGACGGATACCCTTCATCGTTGCGCCTCGGTAACTTAGACAGTGTGGATCCGTTAGAGACTGCCAATCTTTTTGGTGACTTCTTTAAAACTTCATTCTGTGATAACCACTGTGATATTAGTTATAATGATTTTACTCATTTGACGAAGCTTCCGCTGACTTCTCTTCAACCTAAAAAACTGTTCTTCGATGAAGCGTCTGTCTCCAAGTATATTTCAAGCATAGCTGATAGTTTTTCTGGCGGTCAAGATGGCGTTCCTTCCACACTCATAAAACTTGTGCTACGTCCATCGTTCCTGTTCTGTGTTATTTATTTGATTTATCTTTAACTTGTGGTATTTTTCCGAAACAGTGGAAGCTTTCTTTGAGTATTCCTTTGCACACGAAGGGCAATAAAAGCGACATTTCTAACTACAGACCTGTCGCTAATTTAAGTTGTATTGGTAAGATATTTGAAGCCCTGGTTTGTGATGTTTTGTACCTCCACTGCAAGCTCTTTTCAACATGGTTTTATGAAGGGGAAACCTACTACGACTAATTTATTGGAGTATACTAATTTCTGCATTTCTGCTATTGAAAACGGTAAGCAAGTGCATTGCATTTTCACGGATTTCAGTAAAGCTTTTGACCGAATCAATCATAAAATTTTAATTCACAAGTTCACTGTTCTTGGTTTTCATACTGTCTTTGTCAATTGGCTTCGTTCTTATTTATCTCATCATACGCAGCGAGTCATATTCCGCGAAGCTCTTTCTGACGAAATAGATAATACTTCCGCCATACCTCAAGGTAGCCATCTGGAACCAATCCTTTTTATAATTTACATCAGCGATGTATCTTTGATTTTGGCTAATTCAAGAATTCTTTGCTATGCTGACGATGCCAAAATCGTCCGCATTGTTTCTAAGGAAAACGAGTGTGGATTTTTAAACTCGGACTTAGACACCTTTCATAAATGGTGTGCTATTAACTGTCTTCCACTTAATATTAGCAAATGTACTACTATGTCCTTTTCTCGTAAAAGGAGGCCATTGGAATTTAATTATACTTTAGATGGATGCTTATTAACTAGACTTGACAAAAACAAAGATTTCGGTGTCTTCCTTAATACTCGCCTTTCCTTCAAACATCATATTAATTCAATCGTGGCCAGTGCTAATGCTACTCTGGGGCTTGTAAAGAGATGGTCAACTCTTTTGATCTTTTACTGCACATTTGTTAGACCCATTTTGGAGTATGCCAGTCCTGTCTGGTCTCCTTTCTATTCTGCATATATAGATCGCTTCGAGGCTGTGCAGCGGAGATCTATCCGATTTGCCCTGCGTGGATTTCATTGGGACAACCCTATTATTCTGCCTCCATATGTTGCTCCTCAGTATAGTACAAACTATGGCATGCATGAGCCGGTTTCATCAATGTCTCGTCTCTTTAACCGCCAGTTTGATTGCGTTGACTTTCATCTTTCAAAATGTCAAATAAGAGATCAGCTTAGTTAAAGTTACTTGTTTTTTCATTATTATTGTTATGTATACTTTTTATCGTTATTATGGTTATATATGCTTTTGTCATTTTATGGTTATATTTCACTTTTGTAGTAATCAGATCGATGATGAAGTTTTAAATAAATTGAATTAAAGTAAATTAAACATGTATGTATGTATGTGACAATGTAACGAACTACTGTATACACAAAAATAAATGAATAACTAAAGAACAAAACACACAATTACCATTTCATTAAATCTGGCTCAAGAAATGGACTTTTTTTAGTAAAATCTAACTGAACGTTAAGCAAGATCCCGTCGATTTCGTAAATTTCATATTTTTCTATATAATACACATCCGCCGCGCAATTCTAAATTTTCTACCTTGCACTTGTATCCTGTGTCAATTAAATGTTTTTCTAAGTTTATTTAGTTTTGCAGTATTGATAAGCTCTCCAAAACGTTGGTTCAATGAATGCTTAGTCTTCCTTATACAGGGTCTCCCATTAATGGTGTGAAACCCGAAGGCTATGGATAGGTCATACTTAGACGGTGTGGGAGGGAAATCCTAACGATTTCCACTGAAACCTCTCCAGGTTATACCCTATGATGATGATGATGATTTAAACTTGGATAGTTAGATATTCGCTGGACCTTTCCAACGGTCTACAAATATTTCCCCTCCTCCCTTCATTTTGAAGTTCTGGCGCAACAAATTTCGGAATTTTGTCTCGTTTTTTTTATATTTAAAGAACGTCATCAACGCCAATTTTTCATATTGGTTTTAAGAAGCCCAAAAGCTTAGCTTTAAAATTATATATTATTTTTTTGAAAAAATCCAGTGAAAAAGGCTTAAAAGCTCTTCTCCAAAAGATAATTGCTTACTTTCTGGCACTAATTGAGGTAAAAAGAAGAAAAATGTGAAAAATGTATTTGATTTCTTTCAGGATGAAATTTTGAGAGTTGTTTTTTGGTGTTCCTAAAAGTCAGTTGGTTAGTTACACCATTATTCTTGAGAATCTTGAATCTTTAAAACCGATTTACGAACTGAACTTAGTTTTGATCGTTTCGACCAAAAATGAGTGCCCTAGAAGACTAGATCCTTACTTCAATACCTAAACGGTTCAAACAAAATTGAGCATCTCTGCACTTCAATTATAATAAACGAATTGAAATAAAATTGATTTCGACATTTATCTTATACTTAGTTCGAATTAAACTGTTAGTGGCTAATTCTCGAACTAACAACTCTTCAGGGAATTTCAGCGAAACCTATATAAACTGGACAGAAACAATTAAGTCAATCTTTCCCAAAGACTTTACAATGGACATCCTCTGTACTCTACGACTTATCTTACCTTTCCCTCAAGAGTTCTATCCAAACTTATATCTGAGGTCATTCTTTTGTGACAATATAGAACTATAGAACTCTCTATCCACTGTATTGATTCTATAACTAGATATGCATGAGTAGTTCTAATATGATTTTTCTTTTAAATGAATGTGGATGAAGTGAAACATATTCAGAAGGTTTCGTTTTAATTACTTTTACATACTTTGCATAACATCTATTCTTCAAATGTCATATCTGAACTGTCTTAACAAGGCTAGTAGTGGAGTAACATGAATTTATTAACACTTCTGTAATACCTTCAAACAACACAAAAGTCTCCGACTTAAGCCTCTCGTTCTATGGTTGTGTGAAAACTAAGCAGCTCCAGCAGCAGCAGGAACTGAATAAAATTAGCGAAAGCGTGCTAATTGACAAATTTCCATGTATACTGGAAATTCCTTGGGGAGGACAAAGTACCAAACAAATTTAATGCCATGAGATGTGATGCGTAACACATTTTGCGGGTTGTAGATTTCTTGGATCTTGACTATGAGCTCAGGAAGGGGTCGTTTGTTACCGCAAGGATATCCATCTGCACATCATTTTAAGCTGAAGCGCTTTACAGGGATAAGAACAAACTTATAACATTCGTCACTTTAAGCTTTTTCGCCTCCCCCATCTGGCGTCTTTAACAGCTCTCTATTGAATTAATGAAGTGAAAATGAATGATGCCATTCCCGTCTAATTTTCTTATTCTTAAATTTTGAATAGGAACGACATTATTATTACACAGGAAATTCGCTAGGGAATTAAATCCTCCCGAAATGTCTTCATTTTGCGAAAAGACATTCCGATAAATCTCTTTTAAAGAGAAAAGTCAAAAGATTCATTTAAACTTTGAAGATTTTTGTACATTTATAATTTAACTTAGCGTGCTCATTAGAGTGGTATATTCGTTCATTCCTAATTACTGGGTTAATTAACATAAGACCTTAATTTGACAGTCGTATTGGTTCTTTCTTCCGAAAATCTATTCTAAATAATTATAAAATTATACCATCACTAAATTCTTATAAGTTAATGTTTCGCGAATTTGAGATACTAATATTGTATAAATTTATGCGTTTGATGTTGAAAGGTTTATTGATCAATCTGAATTTCACAGGATTTGAAAAATGTGATGTGGGTGGATAGCAGGATGGGTGATAAATTTATATATATTCATTACCTAACTGCTACACATATGAATGTACAGTGCAGTGGTAAAAGTACAACACTATTTTCTTTGATACAAGAAGGATGCATTTAGATTCGAAATGGAAGAATAGAAAAATAAACCCAGATATTAGAGCGATTTCATTTCAAATGAACTTACTTTTAGTAAAAAAAAAATCGGCAAGTTTTTAGGGGTAGGTGACAGATTTTTCAGTAAAAAAATATTTACTCCTGCAATGCCTTAAATACAAGGCGAATAGGCATCTGTTTCGTTAGCCCAGTGGTAAGAGAAGTCATCCGGAAATCTGAAGGTCATAGTTATTTTTTCCCTCTGTTTTTTTTTTTCACTAAATGACAATTTTTTTACTACTTCATCCCATTAAGTATTTGACCTTGACGGCTTACCACTGAGCTTCATAACTCGTTTCGTCAGGATTTACGGATTTATACATCTCAATGCGAAGCACACAATGTAAATTTTATTTACTATATTTACCTTTGACTTAATATTTGTTGCCAAAAATTGCGTTACAACAACCACATAACCAAGAGCATTCAGGCCATAGATGACAACTGTCGAATGCCGATTCTGCAACGAAGAGGTAGAATTTGCAGGTAAAAGTTTTATAACCCCATCAGAAGTCCGCAAAACTAACCTTGATCTTTCTAAAAAATATGAACGTGTTCTGGACCTACTACGTCAGTGGCATATCACAAAAGATCTTTTAGGTCGCAGTGCTTAGAGGCGGTTCTCCGGCCTCACTTCCCTACTTATAATAATAATAATAAAGTAATACAAAGTTATCATACAAAATCTTTATTCTTTAAGCATCTACTGTAGACAGGAACTCAGCCGTACTGAAGAGCATTAGAGTTTCTATCAATAAGGCCCAATATAACCTGGGAAAAAAAAGGTTGAGACAAGCTTCTATCATTCAAAAGTCATGTTTAATCATGTTGGCAGTGCCTACGTTTTCTGTTATGTCATGTCCACAGTCATAATGTTTAGTGCTATTTAACCCTTGCTTGAGACATCTAAACATAAGTAAAAAATTAAAACTGCGGGCATAATTTTTTTTTTTTTTTTTTATTGAAACGTCAAATTCGGAAATTTGCGAAAAGTTTAAAGACTAAAATGTAAGTCGTGCAACAATATATCGTGCTATAAAAGCTCGTAGAAGTGGTGAAGGGTACAAAAACAAGAAGACCACTGGAAAACCAAGAGTCTTAAGTGATAAACAGAATGAGAAAGTAATAGACAAAATGAAAAACAAGATGGGTGCATCCGGACAATGGCCAAAAGTTTCATGTATCGCACATGAGCATTCAACGTTCCTTAAAGAAAAAATAATGTCCCAAAAACAACTCGAAAAAATGTCCAAATGTTGCCGTGATTTGCGGTTAAAGCATTTCAAAAGTGGACGAAAAATCATTATGGACGAAGAACAATATTTTACTTTTTGAAACACAACCCTGGTGGGAAATCGAAGATTTTACACTGACGATTGTGGCTTATCTCCAGACAACATAAAATATCGGGGCGTTGCTAAATTTGAACCGAAAATCTTAGTGTGGTGTGCAATTTCCGAAGCTGGTGTTTCGAAAACTTTTATTGGCACTTTTTGAGGACAAGCGCTCAACGCGGACCGTTATATTGAAAAATGCTTGCCAAAATTGTTAAAGTTCATCGAGGAGAAACATTCTGCAGACGATGCCATATTTTGGCCGAACCTAGCATATTGTCATTATGCTAAAAAGACAACCGACTGGCTCAATGCGAAAAACATCAAATTCGTACGGAACGGAAGTGGAATAAGTCCATTATTTTTAAGACGAAATGTTGAAATATTTTTGTTTAAATTTATTTAAAAAAATAATTTAAAAATATTTATAGCATCTAACTATGAACTTTTGTGTGTTTTGTAGTTAAAGACAGTGTAAACCAATTATATTTACTAAGAAGAAAATAGAAATACTATACCCAAATCGATAGTTTGGTATAGGACTATACTCAGCCAAGCAAATGAAATTCATAACTTTCCAACTCATAGGAACTGCAAATATGTAACAGAGAGACGAGCAGATGAAAGATGACTATGAAAGTGTTTCATTGCGTGCCACACCTTGTCTTTTGTATACCGCATGATACTTATTCAGAGTATCAGGTTTTTGTAGCCAAAGCATCAGGGAGTATCCTTTGATGCATTACTTGACTTTTTCAAGAAGGTAAATAACTTAAGGGAATGAAAAGAGAGTTTTTCAGAGCTGGCAAAGTATAGAGTATGTTACATTAACAGTACGAAGAGATCGATCAGCAAAAATAGTGTTATGTCTGCTTGCTGGTAGTCTAGTTTCAGTTGTTTAATTAAATTATTCTTAGAGCTATTTCTACCTGTAATAAATGTGCAGAAATATCAGAGATTTTTGAACTTGACTATTACCACAAATAAGTAAATATGGTATACAGACAGATAACGAATCGCATAGGAAAATTGAAAACCAGAAAACAGATATATGTTGCGAGTCAATTAAAAGAATTTGCAACGTCTCCCTCGAATATAAAGTCGACGATGTCTCGACCTGATGTAGGAAGACCTCAATTCTTTCTTAAAAATTTACTGGAAATTTGTTCCTTAGTCCCTTGACACACGAAGATACACAGTCGAGACTGGACACGACGTAAGACCAGTTTTTGTATCGAGTGTGTATCAGCCTATAGTACACGTAGTTTATACTCGGTTGATACACGTTCGTGAAGCAGTAACGAAAATTCATCATTTCCATATGATCTACTATATGCACACAAACTGAATACACGCACACATATGTAATAAGACATCTCGTGTATCATCCGAGTCTAACACTCTGCTCTAAATTGGGATATACACGAAAATGTTCTAAAATAGTGCTAAGAAAACCAGTTGTTTTTAGTACGGCGTATCGAGTGTGTATCATCGTGAGTCACCGGACTTAGTCCCGTAACACACAATGATTATCCACTCGAGACTAGACACGACGTAAAACCTGTTTTTGTATCGAATTTGTATCAGCCCATGGTACACGTAGTTTATACACGGTTGATACACGTTCTTGAGGCAGCAAAGAAAATTCATCATTTCCATATGTTCTATACGTACACAAACCGAGTATACGCATTCATATGTAAAAAAAAAACACTCGTGTATCATCCGAGTCTAACCCTCTGCTCTAAATTAGGGTATACACGAAAATGTTCTAAAATAGTACTAAGGCATCCAGTTTTAAGTACGGTGTATCGCGTGTGTATCATCGTGTGTCACCGGACTTAGAAGTTTTACACATTAATGGGGGCTGGCAACGGCAGAAGAAATAAATGCTTATTGGCAATTGGGAGTTGGCAAAAACACAAATGAAAGTATTGTATCTGAAAATAATAACTCCAATCGCTCGGCCACCAAAGTGAATAAAAATTCCACCGAAACATTTTCTGTATATTTCTAAAAATAAAAAAAAAAGTCTTATTGCATATTTACGCGTCTGCGCTAATAAAAATTGAGGAACACTTCCTGTTAATAACAATATTTCTTAGGTACAATTTTCGTCGTAGCTAACCAACTTGGTTACCAGAAATGTTGATAAGATTTTCATTTTTCTGATATGCGTTCTATATCTGTATATTTAGTTATGCTATTATACCGACACCAATGAAACATGCCTATATATATACATAAAGTTCATCTTTGCTGTCACGCGCATAACAGATGAGACGTATATTGATATACAGTTTCACTAAAAGAAGACCTATATTCTTTTCAAAACAAAACAAAACTACAATTGCGGCCGCATTTCAAGTTCTTTTATACATATAAGGAATGGATATCGCGGAATCGTATGAATGTAAGGCAAACGATGTAAAAGAAAGTTTTTCTCAGAAGGACGAGTGTGATTTTCTGCAATTATATACATAGATGAAGAATATCTTTTAAAAATTAAAGTCGGAATTAGTTTAATTTCTTATAAGCGATTAAAATATTACTTGGACACAAGAAAATATATTTTTTTGATTTAATTCGATTTTCGGGTGTAAAATTTCATCTGATTGGTTGAGTTTTACAAGTTTTTTATGTAGTAAAAGTTTTAAAGGGTGCTCTAACGGTAATATATAGAAACATAATATTTGTGCCACATGAAATAGCAAATCGCTCAGTCCATTGTTATAAGTCAGTGATTGAACAGCTGTTCAAGTGAATTCTCTATATATACTTTCTCTAGGCCCAAAGTCGTTAACGCCGCCCAGCTGGAGTCGCCAAACCACCATAGATTAATTTCCCTAGATGTGTAATTTGTACCCATATGACTAGAGCTCGCTAAGTTTTGTAAAAATGGTAATCGTGGGTGTAAAAAGTTAAGAAATATGCGGGGACATTTTTAATATCTCTATTGGCGAGATGAAAAATTATATACAGTAACTACTAACACTGGCCAAAGCTCAGATCAAGAGGGAGTCGCAGAGTGGAAAAAAGCTATTGGCAAGCAAACTAATCGTTGTGGAACCCATTTTTCAAATTACACTGTATACGGCATACTTCTTCCCAACACATTAGGCCTATTCGCGTACTCATTTGTACTCATTTTTGAGATAATCTGTTATAATTAATTTGCACGAACTTACATATTTTCTTTTTTTTATTTTATCGTCCAAAAAATTTTCATAAATTTTGCATTCGTCACAGCTTCCCATATTGCATTAATTAACCCGAAGTTTTTAACAACTGCAAAAATTTTTCAAAAAAAAAAATACTGAGCTTCATAAGAAAAGTTGTCTTTACTTTTATAATTTTAAAAGGGAATATTTAAAGTTTTTACAAAAAAATATGAAAAAAAGTGGAATTGATACAAGTTTTGAAAACTAAATCTTTTATTGCTTGCTTTGGTATATAATCATCATACTTTTCAAAATTTAGATGAATGATTTGTAATAGTTACTTGGAACTGACAGATTTGTCACTGAATCGTAATTGCATGAACTTCATTATGTTGAATATAATTTTTTTTTTTTTCACAATTGGGCGGGTGCTCCAAACTTCGATCCCCCTCCTCTCATGTACTTATTATGAAAGTCAATTTGAAAGAAAATTGTGCTTTTAAAACCAAAATATTTCATATATAATTTTAACTTTAACTGTGAAAATTATTGCTTTAATTTCTTTTAAAGCTGACATGTCATCAACTTCTTCGGCAAGCTCAACACAATACAAGTCAATGCCATCAGAATTTCCACGACATTTATTAAGGATAGATAACAAGTTTTACCATCCGATGCAACTGTTTTTCATATGGATTGTCGTAACTATGATAAGTTTGCTAACAAGACTGAATCACACTTCATAGAAGGAATATCAAGAATGACAATAACCTATCAGTCGGGCACCTACTTCACCATCTACTTGCAGTCAAAAAGTCTACAATAATAGAGAGGTCTGTAAGTGAAAATTTTAATCACACTGGAAACCTATTGAAAATGTAACTTGAGTTGTTTGCTCTATATACAGTGAATAATTATGTAATACTTACTATTTAATATTTTTGTTTGTGTCAAATAAAAGTGTAAACTATTTTCGAGATTTGACTTTTATTTTATTTCAATACTTGGTGACAGTCTAAAATAAGAAAAAGAAAAATTGAAAAATTAGTTCGGTGTAGAGTTGGAATATTAGAAAATTTATAAAAACGAGGCAAGGTATCAAAGCCTTATTGGCAGCGATCCACAACTGAAGAAAAAGTATTTAATTATCGCTTAAGCCGCGCACGGAGAGTCGTGGCGAACAAATTTCAAATACTTCAAAAAGAAATAAATTTATCTGTGGAGAAAGTAGAAGATTTTGCACAACTATATTCGAAGAGACGATGGAAAGAAACACACTGCAAAAGTCGCCCGAGAGAATACTTCAAGTGTATTATTTCAACAAGAAAACTGGAGAAGTAATGTTTTCTCAACAAAACTAAAAAGAACTTGTAATAAGAGACAAGCCTATTCGCAATTTCATAAAATGCATTATTCCTGGCATGTTTATTGAAATAGAGGCTATTAGTGCTGTTGTATATACAAGGATAAAGCTGCCATAACTCAGTCAAGTTAAAAACAGCATCTTTGGCCCATTTAACCTAAAATTATATTCTGAAAAAAATGTTCTACTTTTGACAGTACAATTTTTAGGCTAATTCACAGCCCAACTCAAAGCAAATTAGAGCCGTTTCTATTTTACTAAAACTCATGTGAGTTCAGAAAATGACGCTCACATGAGTTTAATTTTCGTCTTTACATTTTGATATCTGATATTTTAGGGAACTCATGTGAGAACTCACGTGAGGAACACTCATAGTATAATATGGCCTTAAGAAACGAAAGATGCGCACTTAGAGCTACGGCATAAACCACCTTCCATACGTTCCACACTGAGCCTGGACTAGAATCACTAAAAAGCGGCCCACACCCACCATAGTATAACTACTTACCGACTAAAGTGTTGTATGCTTATACATAGCTGAAAGAAGTCAGCTATTGCTTAGGATTTTCAGATTGCATATACGTGCTATTAGAATCTTGTTGAAAAATACATGCATGCCAAATTTTACGGCTATTAATGGGTGTATCCATATATGAAATATTTATTACTTTCACATTTTATTTTATTTTCCGAAACCTATCATCAACCATCTATTTAGTTCCACACATATTTTTTTTTTTTTTAATTTGAGCATAACAAGCTTTACATAACATATTATGGTTTAATTACACACCTCCCAAGGAGTATGTAGTGAAACTATCTTTTAATTTAAATTTCTTCATCACCCACTCCGCATGCTGTGGAATATTGAGATTATTTGACTTGAGTTTTAACAGGTATTTCTCAACCCAACAATCAAGCTTATCCCACAAAAGCAATCAAAGTTGATAACTACCTATACGTATTCCACAGAACCGCCAATAAATTGATAGCAACATATTTCCCCACTTTCCTCACAGTAAACTTTCAAAGGAATATTCCCAGTAGACTATTCCTGGTGCACTTTTCAGTACTGGTATGAACTGATTTTCTGATGCAACGTTATTGAATACAAATTTCGAAACCATTCTGTATACAACCAATAAACAGCTTGGCTCCGAACAGAATCACAAAATGTATACGCTATATACATATAGGTATAGTTACTGTACATAAATATTATAGATAATCTGAAACTATGGTCGTTGCTCCTCTTAGAGCCTGAGATGATATGGAACTGATTCCTTTAGGTGAAAATTTCGCTCGGCAACAATAAAACACTGAAACCCAATTAAAGTTCGGTTATTTGAACCATACTTACGGTAACGTGGGGAATCACGTGAAATTGAGAGGGCTGTGTGGATTCAATAGTGCGTTTCAATACCATTACGTGGAAATCCCTCAACAAGCTTACTGCAATTAGAGTCAGTCAATACTTGAGAATTATTGTAAGAACTTACCAGACATGAATTTCAGTTTAAGTTTCAAGAGCGGAGAGTCTTATTACTTTTTATTTATGTATTGAAGTTAGAGTTTTTAAACTTTCGGCTGTTTTTTAAAAAAAATGCCTGCCATCTATCCGTCTAATCCTATGTTGTCTCAAGGATTAGTCAGTGAATGGTATATAGGGGATACTTTGGAGTATATTGCATTCCACGTTTCTATGTAGAATTATATGGTGATCGTAGTCACATTGCCTATTGAATTAATGGCAGCCATTAGCACTTATTGAATAAAAATTGAAGGATTACTTATATCTAACTGACGGAATATATAGTTTCATGTTAAGCGAAATACTACCAAAAATATGCATTAAAGCCATCTTGGAGTTCTTCTTTTTTCCTTTAAGTACTTGAAATCCCCGTGAGACACACAACAGATGGGAAAAAATCATCTGTTTGTTGAAAATTGATGTAACTGTCTGTACATACGATTTTAAGACGGATCCAGAAGACAACAAAAGTGAAAAAGTGTTACCTGTTGGACCACGGATGATTTGGATCTCTGCGAAAATGAATACTATAGTGAAGACATTAACCTTGAGATATATTTCTTCCTGATCTAAAAAAAATCTTGTATGTTATTTATTATTTATATTTAAAGTTTAATCATTATAGATACAAAAGAAAAACCATTTTCATATTGGAGAAGTTGTGGTTAAATTAAATCATTTCAGAATTCCAGTAGTTCTTAGGAAAAAAGAACACTGAAATTTGAAATTAAGTGAACTATGACCAACGAATTTCTCAAGCACTGATATAGTCGTTTATATGTGAAATGTGAATGTGGTTGTAAGAACTCTAGTCGCATTATTAAAAGTCAAGCTATTACTCTGGCCTGGCCGCCATCACCAACACCATCCATTAAATCCTATTCTAGCTGTTTCATGTAGATTTGTCTACCTGTGTAGACTTTCCTTATACTACAGAAATTTGCCTGCCACTTCACGACATGGCTGGCTTACGTGCACCATAACTTTTTTTTTCGTGATGATCCCAAAGTTCAGGGGTGTCCTGTAATCACCGGAATACTGAGTCAATATTATGGTCGCATATAGACATAACATTAGGATCTCAATATACCGAACTGACTTCTGTCGTCAAAAGGGAAATGGAGACTTGTCAAAGACAGAACACGTCGAAAGAAAGAAAAAGGAAGAAGAAGAGAGTGGTTTGTCAAGAAGTTTGGATTAAAAATAAAAAAATCTAAATTCGTGTCGATCAATAACGATAGACTATTCCCAGGAAGTTATTAAAAGTGGAATGGTTCTATGATAGGCGTGTGCTTAGAATTTCCTGGATTACCAGAATTTTTTCGATTGAGTGTCAAGTACACAGCGTGGTAGAACTGAGATAAGGAACCGAAACCAGAATTACATAGAAGTTCCAGCTTTAATCTAAAAGCGGCTAACTGGATAACTTGCGGCAAGAACTAGAGTCACATCAGCACAAATTCATACTTTATCGACTGTAAGCCGACGCCGCTTTTATACTTATTCTCGTCTGTAAGAGGAACGTACGAAGCCAATTTGTGCCCCCTCCACAAATTGGGATAATCCCACCAAAAGAGTTCGTCCCGCGGAGTCGTTCGTTCAGTCGTGTAACATTTTTGCTTGACGCCTCTAACCCCAGAAACCAAAATAACAAGTAAAAAATCTAGAATTGGTCTAAGACCAATTCTTATTATACCCTAGAGGTGAATTCCAGTATGAAAGTTCGTATGGCTACCCATCTGCGCAGTTTGCTTTTTGAAGTGGTTTGTGATTGATTTGATTTCATATTCTGAAGAACTTTTCAGTACAACAAAAACGTCTAAGACTGTTCGTTTTTACAGTATACGTAAAAATCAAAATTTTTATATGGCAACACCAAGAAAGAGTTGCAGGAGTTGATCAAAACTGTACAAAAAAAAAATGAAGAGAACAAGAGTGAATTCCACAAGTGATGATGGCAAACGCAGAGAAGCCTTTAGTGGTTGAAACTTGTTTTGAGCCCAATAACCATAACGTACACACATTACAGCTTTTCAAAAACCTTATGACCGCCTCCAGCAAGCTCCTTCAGGGGACGGATATCACGTAAGTCGATTTTTTGTATATTTTATCTGTACACATATTCACAGTGATACAAGCGACATCTGTCGGAAATGAAAACAAGTTTGGGTTAGTGACATCCTAGTAAACTTTTGGTACGGAGAATGGAATATTCAGGAAGGTTCTAGGATAATTTGTAGAGTATAAATACGGAGCTACTCACATCCAGAAGGCGACTCTTATTTCAGACATTGAAGTGAACGAAGTGATTTATTTGGATTGCGATAATTAGACGTACAGTACTAGCGATAATTAAAGAGTTGATTTAATAATTGTGTATGAATTTGTGAGAGTAAACAGTAAAGTTAAATAAACAGAGAACTTTTGAAACATATCCGAAATATTGTGTTTTAAATAACGAACTAAGACCACCCACGAACAATATATTTCGACTAATCCGTACTAAGGACTAAACTAAAGAACAGGAAAAACAGGGAAATACAAACTGAAATCGTTAAGCACTAAGGAGTTTTTTGTTTTAATTTTTTTTTTTAATTTTTTGAATTCTACTGAAGCAAACACTAACTGAACAGGAAGCTAATTATTAATTAAGTTCCTAATTAAGGCACAACAGTTCTCTAAAATGAGGAAAGTAAACATTATCCATTCAATAACTAGATCTGAACATTCTCAAACTCACTATTGCAGTCGAAGGTAAGAATTCTTTAGAAAAATCGTCGTTGTTTATTGATTTTTTTAAGAATCCTAATCTCTTTGTTTACTTTTCCTAAGATATTAAAAAATAATTTGTTTAGGAACCTTACAACTCCCAAAACCGTACTAGGATGGAACAAAGTTATACGATACTCCTTCCAGTGCTTAAGCTTTAAGCTCTGAATGTCTGAATGTCCCGAGAATAATAAGTACAACTTCCTAGAATATAAATGGAGTCAATTACACTACCACTTCCGCCCCATTGGTGGGTATCTCCAATTCTGAAATTGTCATGTTCCTCTCGTTATCAGCAAAGTGTTGGAGACTCAAGCAAATGAAAGGACCACATATTTGGAATATTTTGAGCAGATGTTCAAGTTAAATCCATCTCAGTTCATTTAATTAAAATTTCATTGCCCATGAAAAAAAATTCTACAATAGGGTGGCTGGTCTCAGAGATCAAATGCTGATAAATCTGAAGTATCGACCTTTACTCTCATCCGGTCATGTGTACCATTGAATTTTTCACATGATTTTTATATCTTACCTTGTGTGCGTTTTGTAGCTCACCAATATTTTTTGTTTATCTCACCAAACCCACTTGCAAGAGTGGTTAGAAATTTCAAGATTTGATGATCAAACGTCATTTTCAAAAAATCATATCTTGCGAGTGAAGTTACTCATTTTTGTGGCGTATTAAACCCTGTTCTCACGAAAGCGATACGATGCCATGTGATATTCTGGTGACGACCTGCTCTTTCTATAGATCTATCTATCTCTATTTGCGACAGCAGCTACAACTTAATTTGTTTTTTTTTTTTTTATCTTTATATTTACATATTTAAGTAAATTTCGACCTCTCTGCGGAACTTTAGCATCCGATTACAAGTGTAAACAAACATAAATGTCATAAATTCCGATTCAATTGATTGTCCAGTCAGCGACTTGCCTGTTGACTTGTCACCATTTGATTGATTTTTGATCGTTTCTTATTGACTATCGTGGCATGTGCGAATATTGCATCGTCTTCTGTCAGCTTATTAATCCAGTCAAAGACGATGATTTTGAATGGTGTTTCAATTTTCGTTAAATTTCAGTGTTGTTAAATACTAGGAAACTGAATTGAAAATTGTAATAAGAAACATAAACCTTGTAATAATTTACTACTGCTTCAAGGAGAATAAGAAGAAGGATTTCAAGAAAAAGGATATGGAAAAATCCATCCATCCTTTCCAATATAAACATAAATACTTAGATAAGAATGTTTTTATAATATAAAAAAATAAACCGAACTTTACTTAAAATCAAAGCTATAAGACTCCTAAATTGCTGGCGGCTTCGAGGAAATTCACAAATAATACGAATTTTTTCACTTTCAATTTTCAGGATATTCTCTTCAGAAAAGTAATAAGATCTCAACCCGTAAGTATTATATGTAAATCCTTTTTATGTTATGTTTTATGTTTATACAAATACAGGACAAACTTTTTTACGATTTAACAAAAGAGAAACCTTTACTTACGACGGCAGCAATCAACAACAATCAACCGATTGATATTAAGGATGCTGACACAGACTGAGCCCAACAGTCGGTTCGATTCAGTCAGTTGCTAGTCGTCAACTCCATTCTGATTTTTTAGTTGTTGACTGACGTAAAATAAAGCAGTTTGCGATACCGAACGCAGCTACCTGTAATGAGCAAAGTCAACTGAATTTTTAATCACCGACTACAGTCTAAGGTGAAAATCGCACCAAATTAAGAGAATTGTTGCGATAAATTTTGTTGTCGTTCGAAACGTAGAAAGAGAAAACTGTTGAGCGACAACCAATTGCTGCAGCCAATCAGAGCTCTGTCGCATGCGTTAAATCGCGCTAGTTACGTTACCTCACCTTAATACAGGAAAGCGATACTCAATTACAAGTCTAGACAGTCTCGACATAAATAAAATTCCTATACGAACCTGATCCATTCCTCATATTTTCCACATTTTCCCATATTCCCAGACTTACCTGCAAAATAAACAGAAAAAGACAAATTAATAAAAAGCTCAACAAAACTTAACGTGGGAACAATGATTAGGTAAGCAGTTTTAATTATGAGAATTTTTAGAATTAAAGAAACCAGATTTCAGTCTTAAGACCGCCGTGATTTAGTTCGTGACTTTTTAAAAAGAAAAGCTCCAATAAAGAAAATATAATTGTGTTAGCTTACAATAAAGGAAAACAAAGAATATATAATTGTGTTGGTTTACTCTAAAGAGAAACCAGAGATTAGTGATAATTGAAAATTTGTAATAATCAAAGATTATAAATTAATGATTTTGTAAATATATAAACATAGTTGTTCAGTTTACAGTGGAGATTATGTTTTTCATTTGCCGAAATCTATCCTCAGTTTTTTTTGTTACGAATCCTGAAGGAAAAAGTTAATTGGCGCAGTCGGTAGGATTCTGTTCTAAAGAATAAGAATCCAGTGGTCGAACAAACGCAGAAATAGAAAATAGAAGTGAAAGATATTTTCGTTTCGTGATATATTTTTATTTTTGTTTTTGTGAACGATAGATCTCTCGAAATCAGTAACGAAGTAGTGACATCAAATTTGTTTACTGCGAAGAAACAAGATTTCTATGGTCTACACATTTTATGAGGAGAAATAGAGGAAGATCTTTCGACGCAAACAGAAACTTACATCGAGCAGAAATGGCTGAACAGCAAGAAATTCACGATCTGCAGCAAGCTATCCAGCAATTACAGGAACAACATCAGAGGGAAATCGCTGCTCTAAGGGACCAAATTAACCAACCACAACCAGGACAAATGTTCCAGCTGACAACGGACCAAGTTTTGAATAAATTCCAACAAATCAAGACTTTCCATGGAAAAGAGGACTACCCCTTACAAGAATTTATCAGTGCAGTGGAAAATGCGGGAGCTTTTTTTGTTACGAAAGGAAAAAAGTTAATTCGCTTGTCTGGAAGCCCTTATGTTACGCGAAGCAAAACACTTCATATTTTGCATAAATAAACAAACGAATAATTTTTGGTTATTAATACTAATATATTTTTTTTTTTCTTATTTGCTTTTTGCTGAATATTTATTTTCTCCGAATTTCGGTTTTATTCCTATTTCACGTTAAGGCTGCAAGCATTTTGTTCCCCCTTCTTATTTTCCACAATTTTTATTATTTTGATTTGAAACCTTCGGCAAGATATCAGAAACTATTCAGTTCAAATGCTACCGGTCTTAGATTTTTGAAAAAGATGTTGGTTTTTCTTTTAGAAAATAAAAAACCTCAAAAAACCGTGTAATTTTTCTTTCCCCCCTAAATACTTCTTCATGTACACACCAATTTTTATTATTTCTCATAGAGAGGTTTTCCAAAGATATTTGTAAATGCTACCGGAGCTGTTTTTCCAAATTTGTTAATATTTGTCATATTACAAAAACTTTTATAACATTAAAATTAAAACCCCTGTAACTTGAATAAAATTTATTGCTATACGTTTACTTTAACATGAGAATGAAGACTGAGATAATTTTATTCAGTAGCCGAAAAACCGGATAAATCCCGTGAGTAATTTATTTTATAAAAAGCAATTTGTTAACTTCTATCTTGATAAAAAGTGAATGATTTATTCATTTCAATTCCCAAAAGCTTCTCGTAGTGACGACACGATCCAGTAGTCCAAGCAAATTCTCGGTTTTGTTTATATGTACGAGTATGTATGTAATTTTGAATAGCATTAGAACGAAAGCTCACGTTACTACTACATAGTCAAAATTTTAGAAGCTCGGAACCGAGAGCTTTATTTTCTGGCATTCAGCCTTAACTGAAAGAGTGTTAACATTCTATTCCCAATTATGTTATGTATCCCCAGCGAACAAAGCTTTCAGACAGTCCGACAAGTCGGAATAGAGAATGTAATTCAAGAAATATTTTCCGAAAATCTTATATAAATCTAACGGAAATCGTGTAGAAAAACTTTTCCTCGCGTCTTATGAATTTGTTGTAATATTTGATGACTTCTACGATTTATTCTATTGAAATCGTAGCTCTTTATGCAAAATTTTTTTTTTGTGAATTTTGAACTCCGATTTCGTAACGATTTCTAGCAGACTGTCGAAATATATGATGAAATTCTGTCGCATCTTTAATTTCAAATCTAGTGATTGTACAATACGCATTGTTTTGTTTGAGAAAAAAAGTTGTGATTAAAATAAATAGTGTTTTCCAGAGCTCTACAGAAATAAATATTTGTGTAAAAAGTTAATTATTCATTTTTGTACTCTTTTGTGTTGAATATAGGAAAATAAAAATGTATGTAGACAGTTTTCACCTACAAGTCAAATTAAGTCTTAATTAAAATTTTTTATTGTGCTCTATTTTGTCAATGCTGTTCAAAGAGCTCTCAGAAAGAAGGGGTAAAGCTTTCAGAATTCCTCACTATTTTCTTCTAGAAATCGTAACGACAATTCTTTTTGAGCTCTGGTCAACCGTTTCACGTAGAATTATTTAAGAAATAGCGATAAATTCCTATCCGAAATCGGATGAGTTCCCACGACCCTCGTTTTATTTTTGTAACGAAATCCAAAGCTTTGTTTGATGGGTCATGATGCCGTACTATGGTATCTAACACACTAGAAGAGGTTTGATTTCTATTGTATGCGTTTCTTTAAGGGAAACAACAAACAATTGGCAATTCAGTTGCAAAACGGTACCGAGAAGACAAGATATTCTTATTAAATTATGACATGTGTGATGTGACATAGTTTCGTCCACTAATGTATATACATTTCTATTGACAGAGAAAGGAGAGAAAGTATTGGGTTTTCTGTACCGTACTTTTCTGTACAGTACTTTCCTGTACATTACACAACATTTCGTCCACTAATGGCGGAACGTGGTTAGTAATTGCATTGAGTTGCACTTCTTTGATTTTGAAAAACGGCTTGAGTGGAGAATGTTTATTGTCGAGTTTTCTGTGCTTATTAACGCCCGTAATATGGTAATTTTGAAGTTTAATTGATATATTCAAAACATTGTGAGTGTTTTTATTTTACAATGCCACCAATTAGTAAGCCAAAGGTGTTAACTTACAAAACAAATGCAAAAATTATTTCTGATGCAAATAAAGATATTGGTATATACCTACTCAAGCTTTGCCCACCGGAAGTACAGTGTTGGAAAATCGACGATATGCAAATTTGGAAAATAAAACAAAGATTACAGTACCATGATCAGTATTTTTTCGGGACCAGTGAGTCGAAATACTCTAAGAGCATTTGAATAGCCGAAGATGGAAAAAGGATTATATAACTGTTTTTTAACCCAGAAGGAACGAAACCTTCCGATTACTTAATGTCACCATTTTAAAAGAAGAAGCGAAAGATTTTTTTCTTAGGGTGGTGTTATGGTCGCATGAAAACTGTGTCTTAGCGATTCCAGCCCAAAACTAACCCCACTCTGAACGAACCTCTGACATTTGACTGCGAAAAGAAAGCTACATGATGAAGGATCGGCGAAAATGGAAAGCCAGATGTCGAAGAGAGTTTGTCTGTCAAGAGGTCACCATAACAGAAAGTATTAAGAATCTGAAGTAATACCCTAGACACACAGCACGATCTAGTGAATCATTAATACTAATTAATCATTAAAATGCCGTGTGTCACATAATTATGACTCGAAAATCAGGTCGTAATGAAGTACATTGATGAAGTGTTGTTTACCTTCATTATAGCTCTAATGAGGAAAAACGTGCTAGAATTGAATGTATTTTAGCATATAATATAAATCCGAAACCTGGGAAGGTTCGGCTTTGTCGCAGATAGGCGCACTTCTCAGTCGAATTCATAGCAAATTACATAGCAAGCCTGGACTTGAAAGACGCTGTCTGGCAGATCCCACTAGACACTAATTCCAGAGAAAAGATTACAGTACCTAGTCATCCTCTCTATCAGTACACAGTGATGCCATTCTGTCTATGCAATGCTCCACAAACTATGTGCCGCCTTATGGACAAAGTCATACCGTTCGATGTTCGTGAAAATGTCATCGTCTATTTAGATGATTTGTTAATTGTGTCACAAAACTTTAACTCTCATCTAACTCTAGTAGCTCGTGTAGCGGATTATTTGAGGAAAGGAGAGTAAGTTCTGTATTACAGAGACTAAATACTTGGGTTTCAGCCATAGTTGACTACCCGTCACCTAAAACTGTTCGGGCCTCAGCGATAGACTTGCTCGGTGGAGTCTGAAGCTTCAAAGTTTCGACTTCACCATTGAAAACCAAAAAGGAAGGCTGAACGTCATCCCTGACGCTCTGTCACGGATTCACTGTGACAGTTTGACACCATCCGAAGATCGTGGTCCCAAAGTTGACCTTAGTTCTCCATATTTCAACTCGATGATTAAATCAACTTCTAACATATTACCAGATCTGTGTATCAGGGATGATTTTGTTTATATTCGGACAAATCCGAGAACAGACTATCCAATTCAGGATGAAGAGGCTTGGAAGCTTTGGATTTCACGATGGCTTGCCTCCGACACTATTTCAAGGGCACATGATTCGCCACTAGAAATAGAAAAGACGGAGGTATAGAAAAGACGTTAGAACGCTTAAGACGACATTTGCACTGGCTACGATTGACAGTCGATGTCAAAACTACATGGTCCAGTGAAGGCGTGCAAGCTATTCAGGGCCTTTTAGGTAGGTTTGGCGGCGAATGAGCTCGAGAGAGCCAACGGCGGTAACCACATTTCCTAAAAGGGGGCACTGAACTGCTGTACTAGCACCCTTGTTGTTTAATTCAATTTCGTAGCCACTCGATCTGTGCGTGGGGACTGGAGACACACCCTCGAACGAGTGTTCGTCTGCGGCCGGAGTAAGACGTCAGGAGCGGAGAAGCTTGCCATTCAGTTGTTTAGGTTACTGGTTACAAAGGCTTCTCCGATTCATCTCGGTAAGGGAAGGCAGAGGGTTGCTGTCAGACTGGCTTTTTAGATTAGTGGCCTATTAGTGCGCCTCTGACATTCGATATCGAGAAAGATGTCGAGCCAAGCTAAGGATAGGCAATACCTCGGGGATGCGCCCCTGACTCACTACTGCACTGCGATTTTGCTGCCAATTGTACCATTATGTGTGAGTAATACTTAACGGGCGAACCAAATCTGGGGAAAAAGAAAGAGGAAGCATCCGAGAGGCCGACAAGAAAAGTGTCAGCCATATCTGAAAAGTAAGAAATCCGCGTAATTGTGCGAAGAGTGCTCGAGAAAATTGTTGATTAATTAGTACAAACCAAGTCCAAAGTTTCTTTAAATAGACAGACAGACAGCGGAGCCAGATAGCACTCTGTTATAGTTGGATTGGAATCGCAAGTGTACATTTACGGGAATGTGAGTTCACCTAGTTATGTACACAAATAAGATTATGAAAAGATAGGCTTAACTAACATTAGTGCACCCAGATTTTAGAATGGCAAAGCATTATAATCATATACACGTGATAGTACATATGTACAGGGTGAAGAAAAGAAGAGTCTTGTGGAAATAACAAAAGAATTGGAAATGAGGAATATGTTTTCTCCACCAATTAGAAGTCTTATTTATTTACAAAATGTTGGCGTCGTCGAGCACAAGCGGTCGCTAAAAGATTCACAAAGGTGAAGAAAGTTTGATTCAAGCGCAAGACAATATTATCTGTCAACCTATACATAACCTGCAATCGCAGCACAAGTCTGGATTGTATCGAGACTTGATTGAACATATTTGCTCAACCCAGCAGTCATCTCCGTTGACTCATATACAGATCAAAAATCTGTATAGCAATGACCGCGGCACACTAACGGTTCACTATTATATCAGAATATCCAATATCATAACACAACGATGAACAGTCTCGAATTCTCGGGATCTCTACTGACATTCTCTAGTTGACAAAATAAATTTTTGTTGAAGTTCCCCGTCACATGCCGTTACAAACAAGCAAACAAATTTGAATCATCACTGCGGAAGGAACTCATCATATTAAGCAATTGCCCTGAAATCTGACCCAGATTTTTTTTTTTTTCAATCATGTGGACATCTTCAGCTTGAACTAAGCTAGATAGAAATGTACACTAACTTAGGTGATAATTTAGACTACCAACAAACCAAATCGTTGTAAAGTTTCCTTTGGAAACTAGTGCCGCACCATAATTGCCCGGATGTATTTCCAGCTGGCCTTATGTTTTTGATCGGGCTACTTACATGTCGGATTGTTTTGGAATGTTATTTTGAGGGATACACCGATCACGAAAATTACTAAAAGCGAGAATAATCACATAAAAATAGAATTGAAGCCAATAACTAAACTAAACAACAATTACACAAAAACCAAGAATCCGCTACCCACACAAAAACAAACAGCGTTGTATATAAGGTCAAATGTGAGAACTGCAACACTGCATACATTGGATAAAAACCAGATTATCACAACATAAAGCATATGTTAATAAACAAGCACCACGATCAGCACTAGCATCCCACGCAATAGACCAGGGCATATATTTTCCTTCGACAATACAAAAATAATCGACATGGGAAATAATAGAAAAAGTTTGAACTTAAAGAAGCATGCCACATATACATTAACAAAAACAAAGTTATAAACTTAAGACAGGACACAGAACTAATAAATAAAGATTACAAATACATCCTGAACAAACTAAAACCGTAGTATTAATCATTAAACATTTTTTAGTCAACCGTTCAGTTACATAATGTCCTCGTAGCTAGTTAATTGGCTTTTTTGTTCTAAGTCTTTATTTTAATTTATTAATAATGTGATTTTCTTTAATTGTAATTTGTTTCCATGTTGCTTATTTGTTATTTATTATTATCTTTAAAAAATATTTATACGCACCGCAGACAGAAAAAGGTATTTAAAATATTTGTATTTAGAATTTTCAAAAAAACTTGAACTCATATTTAAATAATATTTTATATGTATAGAGCTCCTGAAGAAGGGCCGCACTTGGATCCGAAACGTCGAGCAATGAAATAGAAAATTAAATATTGTTCAAAAAACGATCGGTGTATTCTTCAAAATAACCTTCCAAAAAATACGGCATAATTGAACAATAATTTATAAATTTTTTTGATATCGACATAACGGAATCTCTTGGAAGCGCCTCGGCGACGGGTCCTCTTCCAACAAAGATGTAAGTTGTTGCTTGCTCTTTTATTTTTTTATGTAACTATATTGATCGTTAATGACTTATATAACTATTAGATGTAAATAAAAACAAACAAAAAAAGAAAATATTCTTATAGCTTTGCGTATAGGAGTATCGTTGATGAATTATTAGATGTGTAAATATAAGAAAAAATATTCTTTTAGCTTTGTATACAAGAGTTTCGCTTAGTGAACTATATAGCTATTAGATGGTAAGATACAAAATATTCTTCTAAACTGAAGTGTTAACGAATAGACTTAAGAAATCACCTAGCCACTAGAGTTTCATAATGTCCTTAGTCTATAGAATAATGGATGAATTTTTTTGTATGGGTTGTTTAAGATTAGTGAAATGGGCAGTAACTTCTCAAGCCTTATACTCTTCCGCCTTATGCAATCCAAGATTTAATAAAGAAATATTTTTCGTTATAACGTAATGGCGTACTGAGAGCCTTTGTTTTCTCTTTCACTCACCTGGAGCCCTCTCTCGATACCAGTAGTTGACTAGGTTCGCTCCACTACTTCTTTCAGGTCATCCATCGTAAGGACACTGTAAATATATTTGCCCACAGTTTCATTGGATGGATGGGGCACAGCAACGAAGATATGCCAACTATATCTTCAAGGTTAAGTATGGTAAGTTGTGTAAGGGTCCCTTCTGGACAGGATGCGGAGCTGCGTTTTTATTTTAAAGACGAAATGTTTTTTTATATTGGTTGTGACAGCGGCAGCATTTGGGTAGCCCACCCCACTAACTCTCCCGCAATAGCCGAGATGCTAGCGTGGCGCCGTGTACTACCAACGCTACTCACAAAGGGAGCTGTCAATTTAGGCTGACAGAATAGACTTCACGTCCAAGCATTCACACTCGTATGTCATTGTATATGGGCACAATTTGTTAGTTCTTGAACAATTGGGTTTGGTTGGTTATGGATTTTGATTACTTTTTTCTTCATCATCTCAACCAGGTAGTCCTGTATCGGGGAAATACCAGCTTTCTCGTATAGGGCATGATTACGATAATGATAGAACACGAGCCCTCGAAGTATCTTCCTTTTATAGGCTTTTGTTGCGGAAATGAAGTCAAGTTGACTTATTTGCGAAGGTGCGAACGTCGCGAATTGTTTATCTCAAAATTCGAGTTAGTTTCGATTATACCAGGTGTTTAACTTTTAAAAATAATTGTAGGCAGTACTTCGCCGAAGATTGTTTCGAAGTTCTAAATTCGAAATATTTTGGGAGTAAATTAATAATAATAATTCCTCCATATAAATTGATTGATTTTTTGAAAGCACTTGGTGGCATTGCCTTAATAACATTTTTCTAAATACTTATCGTTTCTATTTCCACAAAAACTTCTTATTAAATTATTACTATTATTACATCCTCAGAGCTACTACTACATAACCTGTGGATCCTGAAACGGCCGGGGACAAATGTGTCACACCTTCTGGTAAAAGACATTGCCCCTGGGAATGGTTGAATGGGCCCCAAAAGTCAAAATAACAGTAAAATACCCGACTGTCACCTGAAACGAGAGTTGACGAGTTTTCGCGATACTAGGGTTTTCCAATAAGAGGTGTTATTTTGATATTCAAAGAAAAATGCCATTTTTTGAGATAAATGATCGGATCTTTATTTCATTATAAAGAGGAAGGTATGCCGTTAATAATGGAAGATAACATCAGCCAAACGACCACCACGACCACGCCTATAGGACCATATCCTTTTCATGAAATTTTCCATAACCAAATCTCAAAGTGGCTGCCCTATGTCCTCGATAGCCTCACGAATTCCATCTTTGAAGTCTTGAATCGACGCTGGGCTGTTGGCGTAGACCTTCCCTTTCATGTGGCCCCAAAGGAAGAAGTCGCAAGGTGTTAAGTCACAAGATCTCGGTGGCCAATTGTGATCACCTCTTCGAGAGATAACACGGTCCGGAAACTTTTCCCGTAAAAGATAAATGCTTTCGTTGCTTGTATGGCACGTAGCGCCGTCTTGCCGTCTTGTTGAAAGTAAACGTTATCCAGATCAATACCATCCAATTCCGGCCATAAAATATCATTAATCATCTGTCGATAGCGCAATCCATTCACCGTAACTGTTGCTCCAATGACCCCGCGGGACCATAAACCGCACCAAACAGTCACACGTTAAGGATAGAGAGGCTTTTCAACAATAACTTTTAGGTTTTCCGAGCCCCAGATGCGACAATTTTGCTTGTTGACGAAGCCATCGAGTTGGAAATGGGCCTCATCACTCAAGATGAGTTTTCGATGGAATTCCGGATCATTTTCATGCATTTCAAGGACCCAATCAGCAAAGACTCGACTTTGAGGCTTGAGTTCTTGTGTTAACTGAACTTTATAAGCCTTAAGACCCAAATCTTTATGCAAAATACGGTGTAATGACGTTTGTGGAATGCCTAATTCCATAGAACTACGAGGAATGGACAAACCTGGGTTTTCTTCAACACTTTCGGCTACAGCAGCAATATTCTCGGCTGTTCTTGAGCGACGTGCACGGGTTTTATTCTTCACATCACTAACTTGTCCCGACAGCTCGAATTTTTCTACCAATTTCTGTATTGCGGTCCGACAACGTGCTTCACGACGACCCAAAAATGTTCGAGTTTTACGAACCGTCCCTGCCACATTTTCACCAATTTTATAGTGAATTTTAATGCGTTGTTGAATCGTGTATCGTTCCATTTTTATTAATGGCGTAGTTTCTACTTGTCAAATGTCAAAAACTGACAGCTCCAAAAGTGACATCTACCGAAATAGCGGGCTAATTAAAATAACACCTCTTATTGGAAAACCCTTACTAGCTCAGAGGATGATCTAAGAAGGCGAAACGCATCAGTTTTGTTCGTTCGATAAACTAATAATTTAATAAGAAGTTTTGTGGAAGTAGAAACAAGTGCTTAGAAAATGTCCTCCATATTAATGTGATTTGTTATATTTTGTGTATTGTATTTCATGTGATATATCGCGAAAACTCGTCAACTCTCGTTTTCGGTGACACCCAGGTATTTTAGTCTATTTTTGACTTCTGGTGCCCCTTCAACCATTCCCAGGGGCAATGTCTCTTACACATTTGTACCTGGCTGCGATGAAGATTTATTTTGTACAATACTACGGCATTCACAGGTTATGTGTTCTGGCAGTACTTACAAGTGAGTACTATTGGGCGTGAAGTCCAGTCTGTCAGCATGAGCTGACAGCTCACTCCGTGGACAGCGTTGGAGTGCACGGCGACACGCTGGTAACTCGGTTATTGCTGTGGGTAACCCAATTACTGCCGCTGCCACGAACCATATTTACGAAGAAAAAACCGTGCCTTCAACAAAACAAAGCACTCCATCTTGTCCTGAAGGGACTCTTACATCATTTAACTTTACCTGCTGTCGAAGACATAGATGTATCGTCTTCATTGCCGTGGTCCATCCACCCAATGACATTTCTTCAATATTTTGCAATGTCCCTATGATTACCATTGTTATTGAGAAAGGCTTCAGGAAAGTAGAGGAGAAAAATAAAAGTTCAGTTCATCATTACGTTATAATTTATTAAATGTTAGTATTACATGACGGAGCAAGGCACTCCTTGAGCTCAGTTGGGCACCTGAGTTGATTACGAAACTACCCATTTTTTCAGACTTCAAATTAGCGAAAATCTTCTAGGTTCGTTTCAATAACATGACGACAAAATATAATTAAGTTATTTAGACCGAGGCGCCTCCGAGAGATTCCACTATGCCACTGGATTCTAGCAAAAATAGTATAATTTTATTTAACAAAAATTTGGACTTATGCTATAGTTACTGAGACTGCTGAACCGCAGAATATTGCCCGCAAGAATGAATTTGAAGTTAATTAACACTAGCACGAAAAAAATGCTGCGGAGACGTGTTACTCCCCCATGTAGATCGAATGATGTCGAAAATTTGTGGGCCATGTCTTGGATATTTGTAGGAATGGAGTGGAGCCCCAGCTAAAAGGAGCCATGTGGACCATGTTCGTGTGAAACAGGGGTTGGATCTAGCCTTTATCATTGTAGAGGAGTACTGAGATAGCGGCACTGATGTGTAATAACGCAAGATGAGCCTCCTTCCTTGAAAATGTGCTCAGACGAGCTATTTGGATATAAACAGTCTGCAAAAATTTTGTCGACACCGCAAATTCTTCTTTTTCTTCTTTTCTCCTATAAGAATTTCGCTATTTAGGAGATGGATTTATGCAGTTTTAAGCCTAGAACACGATTTGGCGCTGTAGCTCGTAGCTGGCGCGGTAGCTGGCGCTATAGTTTGCACTGGGGGCACCATTTAACTAATATTGGTAACAATGGTGTAGCTTGTAGCCAATGGCATGGGCCATTATTTACAGTTATTTCAATCTGTAGAATATGAAAATATTATTTAATATGGAGGAATTCAAAGAAATTGCCTTTTTAGCGTGTGTAGTGCAATTGTGATTTATAACTTATAACAACAGAGAAAGAGTTCAGGATTTTATGAAAAAACATTTAAATATATAAATCACTCATTTTACTCATTTCACAGGGTAAATACTGAAATTTCAGATATGGCGTGCACCAAGATTTAAAAATTGGCAATAATGAGCCAGCTACAGATTGGAACGCCATCATAGACTTTCCGTACTTTCAAATTTTGACAGGTCTAGCTACAGTGGCACGGTGTGTCTCCCACTTAATGCTTTTTATTTTCCATTCCCGACTACTTGTTTCTTTGTTGATTCTCGCTTAAACTTTTTCTACTTATCTCCTTCCTTACCCAAAAGACAATTTTCAATCTTCCTCGATTCATCTTTCTCCTGTCAGATTTTGTTCGCCGGCCAGAGCTTACTCGTGCAGTCATGTAAAAAGTGGCAGCACATTCGCCGTGTGTGTCAGTTCTCGCTAGAAAACAGAGCCACACAATGCAGCATACTACCTCGTGTGGTCCTGTGACCATAACATATGTTTATTTCTTGTTTATGTTTCATATATGGCGAAATTCCTTTCATTAATCATTTATTTTCAGGTACACTGCTCTACATTACTGTCGCTGACCAATCCTACTAATCTGCGGTGCAAGAATATTGTATTTCAGATGGGTCCCATGAATTCCATTCAAACATCTCATCCGTGGAGTGATGGACCAACAGTAACATTTGGATTGTAGGCAGTAGCTAGCATCGCGTAAATACAGCTGAATAATGAATTAATCGCTATTTCAACTCCAATTTATCAGGTGGCATTAAATTTAATTAAGCTGTAGCTATAAGGGAGGTAGTGATTCATACACTCAACTATTCGTTAATGAGACTATTTACTAAGAATTAAACTATAAGTTAGATTTTATAATATTCTAATATAGCTTTCAAACAATATTTCTTAGTTGGGATGATCTAAATTTCTTTGAGCATTCAATAGGAACGTTGGGTATACTTCATTTCATACTCAAGTTCTTGAATTTTTCTTTGGTTGGTAGACTGCACTCTATGGGCTCAGTGGTTATCATCTTTATAGCGATGGTTGCTATTCTTCCTCGCATTCTGTTGATGAGATTTTATAATTATCTATAACTTAAGAACTGGAGTAGCTATCATCATCAGAACTTTTCAGGGGTCCTTGCAAAAGTATATAATCCTGAAACAAAAGAAAATTTCTTTGCAGCATCATTCGAATGATAATAAGTAACACGTTGGACGTTACAAAGGATAAGTGGTTCATACAATACGATATTTCAGATATTAGGCTTCGAAACATTTCACCCGTAAGCAGGGCATAACCTGAAAAGATTTATAATAGTTATATACCCGTAGAACAAAAAAAGAAGTGAAGTTAATTAAAAGAAAAATAAATAAAACGACAAGGCGCAGTCGCAGAACACGGCATATCACCGTTATCAATTAATCTACCACCTTCTTTTTGTTCAGAAAAGACAAAAAACTATAAAAGGAAAAAGGGGTCATAAGTTTGTTGTCCGCAGATCCGCAAATTGGAGGCCACTTGACAGTACGTGAGGCAAAGGACTCTAATGAAAAAGACTTCCTTTCTGGGTAGTTTATTTTCTGACAAATCAGCTGTAGTTTGTTTGGCGTCTCCTGAAGGCGGAAGAGCCTAGAAGATACACCACTACATTAGACACGACGCGTCCAATAGATTGCCTGTTAAACATTAACTTGGTTTATAATAAATACGGAACCAGACAGAGGTCCTTGTTGCTATAAACCCTAGCCGAACATCCAATTTTACTAACAAATTTTTATTCAGTTAGCTGATAATAATTTTCATTAATAAGTTACAGTTCCGAACAACGTTTTCCTATCCCGTTAGTTAACAGTAGTTTCATTAATAAATTACGTTTCAAATAACATACTTTTATTCAGTTAGCTGACCCCAGTTCTTCCATTAGTCAAAGGGTCAAAGGGAATCAATACCCCGCAATAACGTAGTAAATTGTGTTTTTTTCTATTGAAAAGTATACATATATCGAAGGCGAACTTAGATAAACTTTCTCTATATACGAGTAGAGGAAGCTGTTGTACCTTGGACATAGTTGTACCTCGGTCAGTATTTAAAAGTTTTTCACTCAAAAAGTAAATTTGTGCGGGTAAGTATTGCCTTTATTATCTACAATATGTTACAATTAACTAAATTGTCTGTCTTTTATTATTTATTAATCTTTTGAAAACTGTTAGGAACTTAAACAATAATTGTAATGTAACTATTAAATAACTTTTGTCCGTGCGTTGTACCTTGGACACAATGAGCACGTGGTACCTCGGATATGTCTACGGTACATCGAGATGTCCAAGGTACAAACTGTGCACTCATTATTTTAATACATTCTTTATATACTACATATAACGTTATACTTACTTTATAGCTGAAAAATATGCCGCGTAGCAAGAGTGGAGCTAACAGGATACCAATAGGTAATGAGAAATTGATAAAAGCTCCTCAATTATTAAAAAATAATACGTCAACTCTGGTGGGTGTGTCAAAACTTACAGGAATATCCAGAAGTACCCATAGGAGATACCGAGATCACATCGTGAAGACTGTGAGCAAACAAAGTAATCTACGCCAAAATAATTCCACCAAGAAAGTGTTCACAGAAAAGGAAGAGCTACATCTCCTTAACTACATAAAAGAAGCTGCTTTATTACAATATGGTTTAACGCAGACAAATGTAAGAGAATTAGTTCATCAATATGCTAAGCAAAATGGTAAAATTTCTCTGCCGTCATGGGATAAGCAAAATATGCCTGGTGACTATTGACTCCTTTTATTTAGAAAAAATTCAGCAAAGAAATATCGCTTCGCAAACCAGAAGCTACAAGTCTGGTACGGTCAACCGCTTTTAATAGAACGAATGTTGCCAAAACATTTTTTAAAATCAAAACAGCACTAAAAAAATGCTCACCCAACATATTGGATGTAAATAAATGAAACGTCGATGAAACCACAGTATGTCAACTGTGTATATTCCACCAAAAATCTTATCTCCTAGAGGTACCAAACAGATTGGGTCTATGACAAGTGCAGAAAGAGGCACGAATACTACGATAATAGCAGCAATTAACACTGGTGGTGGTTTCATACCACCAATGTTAACATTTCCGTGTGTTAAATTTAAAGATTTTATGCTAAATGAGTTTCGTGCAGGTACAATTGGTGCAGCAAATCCATCTGGATGGTCAAATCAAGAATTATTTATTAATTTTTTCAAGAATTTCTCGCAATATGCCAAACCATCGAAGGAATCTCCTTATATCGTAATGTTCGAATACCATGAAAGTCGCACGGTGTGATTTTAGTCACCTTCCACTCACATACTAGCCATAAAATGCAGCCGCTTGATCGGACAATATTTGGGCCTTTGAAAACATACTATAACACTGCGATGAAGGAACTAATGATTACTCCAGGGTATGTCGGTAAACCCGTTACCATTTACGATGTCAGCCGATTAATTCGGAAAGCTTTTCCCCTAGCTTTCCACCATCAAACATAGTGCAAGGATTTAAGGTAAGTGGCATATTCCCTATTAATGCCAAAATTTTTCGTGATCACGAATTCTCACCATCTGACGTTACCGATCGCCTTCTTGCTATTTCAATTGCCCAAGATAATGAAGTTCCAATTACCATGAACAATGATGTTATGCCTTTTGATGTCCTCACTCATTCACAAGAACAAGACATACGTGATCAACCTTCAACCTTAATTTCCAATATTACTACTCTTGCTATGGTCAGACCACATCCGAAAGCTGAGCCCAGAAAAAATATTCGGAAGGGAAGAGAAAAAGGAAAATCTCGTATATTGACTGACACACCTGAGAAGAAAAAAATTGAGGAATTAAAAAAAGGTAAAATTGGGAAAAAAAAAGACATATGAGAGCATCCAGACTAAAGAATAGAAAAACAAAAGTCGTGCCACAAGGACAGTTTTTTCGAACAGTAACTCCAGCATCTCTTCAGATGAATGTGATCTGCTTTACCCGGAGATTACACCTGCAAGTACAGCTTGCATGCAAGCTGCACTGCCATACTTCTTGCTCGTGTAACCTCTACTGCCATACTGGCAGTACAGCTTTCAGCGAACTTGCATGATGAAAAACCATGGCAGCAGAGGTGATAGTAATTTGACATTATGCCGTTTTCAAAATGGCGGAAAAGAAATGCTTGAGAGAGTTTGTTAAATTTATTCTTGAAAATTGAGATTTTCTGGGATCATTTGCATTACATCATTTACCAACACCTTTCTCTTAACTTTTTCTTTGGTATTTATCATTCTGCTATCTCGTGTAATCCCTGGGTTACCTTCAATACTCTTTGGACTCTAACGGATCTTTCAGACTTCCAAATGATATTTTAACCAACCTGCAACAAACTCGCATTATAGTGACGACAGCTATAGAATTGGAAAGTTTGTGATACATATTTATTTATGAAGGTACACACATGGGTGAAGAGGGTGCCCCAATATGTTCCATGCAAAAGTCCCTAAAAAACTGGAAGTGACCTGATAACCTGATAAAACTGATTGTATGCTGTACCGCTGATCCGAAATTGTTCAGAAAATAAAACTGCCTCAAAAAATTCATGCAAAAAGAGATATTGAGAATTGACAAAGTATTAGGGCAATTTTTTTTACTAATTTCCTAATAGAGCATTATTTTATGAAGAAGCTAAGTTTTTTGTTCTTTTGTATTTCATTAATAAATAATACCTACCTATATGAAATTGTCGATTTACTAATAAACAAATTAGCCTTTTCTTTTAATTTGTAGGTAGATATGCATTCATCAATCAAGGAAAGATAATAGATTTGCTGTGGACTTATATGACTAACGCCTAAATATCCCTTCACTTCATATACTTTAATTTAATGTCTTCGACTAACCCTAAAAATGCCTTATTTATCTCAAATATATTGTTAATTACTCTACTGTCTGAGGTACAAGAGAATGTGTCCAAGGTACGTCAGGTTGTACCTTGGACAAAAAATCCACTTTTTTTATAATAGCAGAAAAAAGGTCTTTAGTGTACATTGAGGTTTTGGAAAAAAATACATTTTATTACGAGATAGTGTAAATTTTCAATAGTATATATCAAGTAACGATAAGAACATCATAAAATAAAAAATATATATATATATATAACTGGAAAAGTGGCCGAGGAACAACAGATTCCCCTACATCTAATTATAACTTGACACAGTTCATGCAACCGCAATACAACCGCCTCCAAGGAGCTGTATCGAGGGAATGGATAGCCTGTAAATACGTTTCTATTCTATTTATATGATTATTTAGAGATATTAGATTGTCAGCAGACGAGTTTTTTTTTTATAATATATCAATGCAAGTATAAAAGTGTAGTGCAATCGTACACTGTTGGCAAAAAAATCCTGTGGGTGAATCACCAATGAATGAAATTAATTTTCTTATGAAACGCTTTCATTGCTTTCATTTTGTTAAACAAAATGATTTTAAAGTTTTCTGGTTTTGTTGTTCTTATTAAAAGTAATGGTATCCATTTCAAGACCAATAGGAGTTCATTCTTGTTAGTATACGCTTGATATTTGCAGCTCTCTATTTGGAGGGCCATGAAAGCACAAAAGCTTGAAAGCACAACCGTCGATATTCGAATATCCGACTATCCGAAAGGTGCAGCTAGTGCCATCTGTTGACAACTAGCCAATATCCATTCTCAGGCAACCAGTGGCGCCAGTGGCGAAAATAAATTCTTTTGTGACCAAGCAGGTAGGATAAAATGAAAGGTAATGTTGATTAATCGCTCTGCATCTATAGAGCATAATAACTGAAATTTTGATGTTTATGCAAATTAGTTCTGATGGCAAATTCAAGTATTTCTTTAGTTTGAGCCTTTTTGCTCAGATTCGTTGTCGTAGCATGCATCAGGTGACCTATTCTTGAATAACGAAAGCTGATTCCGTATACATTAAACTGTCAAAATATTTCAAAATGAAAGCGCATGTGGTATTCTTGAAATCTGTAAAAACCATTCGTAATTCAAGAATAGGCCCCCAGAGCTGTTCCTATATATACTTCGCGACAAAATGATAAGCAAATTTTATTGCCTGTTGTAATTTTGAATAATTATCTGGTGTTTGTTTTCTACAAAAATGGTCCGATAAAATGATGACCTAGGTAGCAGTTATGTTCAGAGAAAGGTAAATAAAAAGGACAGTTTTTCTAGTTTCGTCTCTGGAAACATGATATAAATACAGGGCTCGTTATAAAATGAATTATTAGTGTGTTTTTGAAAGAAGGGATTTAATCACCAGTAATAAATAGTCAGTGGAAAGCTAAATTGATTGCAAATTTTTTAAAAGATCCCGGAAATTATGGTTCGAAAAAAAGTTATGGTTGTCCTCGTGCTGTAACCTCAAGAGAGGAGCGACCTATTCTGAAATAGTCGTCAAACAATAAGTTTACAGCTAGAGAAATCGCAACCAGAGATGGTGTGTCAACAAACGAAAGGAATGTCCAGCGAATTTTGCAAAAAATTGTAAACATCCAACGAAAACATGAAAGGAAAGTTTGCTCGTAAACATCTCAGGTGGTCTAAAAGATGAATGAAAGTAATTTTTACCGATGATGAAAAGAGGTTTAATTTGGATGGACCAGATGGCTGGTCGTATTATATCCACGATTTAAGGAAAACGCAGTTGTATCGGAAGGCCCGACAAATGGTAGGAGGAGGAATAATGATTTCGGCAGGAATAGGCTACAAAAGGAAGACGAATTTACGATTCATTTCTGGAAAAATTGATAGCAATTTTATGTACAGCGAATGGGCACAAAAAATAAGGAGCCAAGGAAACTCGATAGCTGGAGAAAAATTGATTTTTTAATAGGATAATGCTGCAGTTCATACCGCCAGGACAGTGAAGGATTATCTTCAAGAAAATGATATAGAGCATCTGCAATAACCATTAAGTTCTCCAGATCTTAATTATATCGAAAATGATAAAGGTTATCTTGCTAAAACAGTTTATCAAGGAAACAGGCAATTTTGAACTGAAAAATGGTGTTCAGTAAACTTGGAATTTGATTCCTAGAAAATACTTAATATTTTTGTTTAAATCTCTTGAAAAAAGAATGGTAGAGGTAATAGAAGTAAGTGGGAACTCCATCCATTATTAAAAAGGAATAAAAGTCTTTTTAAAAAAAAAAGAACTGAACTTTTTATTTATACTTCTCCGAACATAACTGCTGCTTGGGTCATCATTTTGTCGGACAGTTTATGTAGAAAACAGGTAATAAAATGTACGTCTGTACCTCCTCCTTTCAAAAAACAGTTAAAATTTATGGATGAGTCATCATTGTGTTGCGGAGTGTAAATTCCTTACTTTCTTAAAGAAGTTGGGGTCACAGTTCTTGCCTGACGGAAGCCTCTTAATGAATCTTATTTCTCTGCTTTTTAGAATTGAAATTTAGAGGGAACAGAAAATGCTGATACCTCTAGAATATTTGGATTTTCTTAGAGGTCCTTGAAGTAGGACAGAATATATTGAAGAAAGAGATATCTTATGTTCAACTGTTTGATTTGTTTAAGTTTGAAACAGCTGACAGACTGCTGAGGCGATTAAGAGCATTTTTACATTAAAAAGGATGAATTCCTTCGATATAACTTCTGAGAATATTTCATTGTTATACCGTAGATGAAATCTATAGGGTATACTAAGTTTGTCATTCCGTTTGTAACACCTCGAAATAATTATGGTAGAGCAAAATGGATTGGACACCAACGCATAATATTAAAAGTCATTTTGATTTTTACATATCCGTCCGTCTGTCCGTCGGTCCTTCTGTCCGTCCGTTTGTGCGAACAATAACTCTAGAACGCTTGCCTTGTGTATACATTATATTATTTAAAGAAAGAGGCCAAACGATTATGGGTTTACCCAATTATTGGTTCAAATTAAGATGGGTCAAAAATTGAAGTACGAAAGAATTAAATAATAAATAATTTTCTGAGACCTTTTATTGTTCAAACATATAGCCACTGCTTGCTTACCTAATCAAACTGTAACTATGCATAAATATAAATATTCTCTAAAGTATACATCCATTAGCACAAATTTTGTATGGTTTTATGTAAAATATGAGATTTCTTATATTTGAGACAAATAATCAGTACTAGAAATATTTATTCATTAAAATTTCACAGAAGCAAAAAATATTGCTTTGTTATTACATAAGTTAATATAAAGTGAAAACTTAATGTCGAAATTAAATTAATTTATCTTGTTGTCCCTCTCTCTATGTTGATTGCTACTACAGTCTGTACTGAGCTCTTAACTACAGCGCCAGCAACTTCTAATGCAATCAAAATTTGACTACGTTAAATTTGGCATATCACACTTCCTGTTCTTTTGATATTGTAAGGTTTCAGATTCCAGTTCTAGGGGTGAAGAGAAACGTTGTGGAAGAAATGTCCACATGTGTTACTTCTATTTAGGAATTAATTTTTTCTAATCTACGCTAGTGATAGTTTGCTTTCTTTGGTAATATTTACGGGAATATAAAGCCTCATAATCTAAGTTCGCAATCTCCAAATATTTTTGACTTACTTATACATAATATTGAAAAACAAAAATCGTAGACATTTACAAAAATGTTAACAATTTTTTTAAAAAATGGATAGCTTAAACACTGCAAATCCTGCAACTGGTGCAGATAGTAATGAATACGACGTTTCGTATCAGCGGGAACCAATACTCTACAGTACGGCTAGTTCCTGCCTACTGTAGACGCCAGAAGACACTATGATATTTTTTTTATATTGGTATCATCTTCATTAGGAGATTGTTTATTCAAAATTTATGGAAAATTCTTGATCACAGGTAGTGATGATAGGGTAATTTAAACCTCACATCTATGTACTCGCTACAGAGATGTGTAATATAGACTGAAAATGTTCATAGGAATACACTTCAGAAAGTGGGCTCGCTTATATATGGCTGACTCTTGTGGTCTAAGCCTCAAGTACCAACTGAGAGATAACTGTAAACACCAAATAATTAATTGGATTCTTTGAAACAAATTAATTATTTAGGGTTATTGATAAAAAGTATTCTTGCAAAGGCAATGTATTCTTCAGATACGCGTCAGAGATTGAAAAGGTTTTATTAAAATCACTTTTCAAGCTGCGCGGTAACTTTTTCAACTTCCCGGCAATGATTTTTTCAATGTTGGCACCAACATAAGAACTCTTTTTTACACAAGCAATTGTGACCGCAAGATTTAGAAAGTTAAGCAGTCGATATTACATGTGTGGTACACACCGATAAATTCAAAAGAAAGTGGAGTGAGACCACCATTACAAAACTGCCACAACAATTTTTTATAAGAAGAAAAAATTTATGAGAAGTTATGAAATTGTAATGAATTTTACATCTTTTGAATTATGGTTGTTTTTATTCTTCATCAATGAAATTTTCAAATTCTGAAGGATCTTCGAGATTATCGACGTCTTCGAGCGTAACAGTTTCAATAACAAGACTTATTCTTGGCTCTTCATCAATAATCTCGTCTGAATCATTTACGTCTTCAAATATTTCTTTATTTCTATTTTAGCAGTTTTTATGACAATTACTGCATAAATTGGTACATTTAAGTGGTGTTTTCAGCAGCCAAATCTTTGTTTATTACAACCACTTTCACATCTGCAGGTAATACTTGTTAACAATTTTTCGGGAATTAAGTCTGAACTCTCTGGGATAAATTTGTTCACGAGTCTACCTAGATGTTCGTTCCAGCCCCACTACATAACTTTTTTGTTATCCGGCTCGTTGTCCAAATAACCAAGCCAAATTTGTAATTGGTAATAAACTCTATTGCATGGTTGTGCAGGTGCACCTTCAGTCGGGGGTAGTTTTTCCAATTTGAAAGTAGATTTATTAGTTGGCAGTTGTTGACATATCCATTTTTCACTATTGCAAATACCCGAATACCAGCTATAAGTTGATATCCAGTTTTCGCAGTGGTTATTTGGTCGTCATCTTTTTTTAAAAAAAAAACTGCTAGCTAGGCTTGATAAGTTTTTGTTGCTCGATAATAATTTTTTTCGTTTTCAAACAAAACCGAAAGATTTATCGTAACCCGAAAAGAGTGAAGAAATGCTATTATATTTGTGTACGTTTCGTGTTTTAAGCAATTAGATGTATAACATGATTCATTTTCATTGCCTAAGCCTGGTTTGTCGAAAAAAAATACTGAGACCATATGAATTTAGTTAATGGAGAGGTACTAGTAAATCAATATCTTGACCCACAACGATCACAGTTTTATCCTCGTTTTTTATTAGTTCAACTGCAGTATTTATAATTAATGCCTTCGGGAGCTCAAAGTGGATAGGTACTTTAAAATGACACTAGTTTACACGGTTTATATACCTTCATTGAATTATGCCAATTCTCATAGATTTAGAGGTGCTAAGTCCAGGAAAAATAATAAAAAATTCTGTCACGTCACATTAAGAAAATATTTATTAAATTAAAATATTAAAAACACAGACTTTTAAAATTAAAAAAATATTCAAATTAGTAATTTTACTCTTCTTTTTAAACCTTCTGGATCAGCTTCCCTTAAAACAGACCAACAATAGTCTCCTAACATACTTTCGCCCCAAAAACCCTTGTGCCGCTCTTCAAAAATTTTCAGGTCTTGGTGAAAACGCTCGTCCTGCTCGTCACTCACACTTCCTAAGTTTTAAGGAAAAAAACCAGGTGTGAGTGAAGGAAATGTATCTTAAGAGACATGTTTACATCCATCGCATGAAAGTTTTTCAATAAATCGTCAATAATTTCCTTATGGCTCTCTACTATTTTATTTCCTAAGAGTCCTTGTACGACCATTTTAAAGGATTTCCAAGATTTTTTTTCTTTTATGGATAAAAGAACTTCGAATTTATCGTCTTGCATTATTTTACCTATCTGCGGGCTCCCAAAAATTCCCTCTTTTAGTTTCGCATCGGAAATACTTAGAAAACGTTACGATCATAAAATGTTCTCCCGCTCTTGTGAAAACAGGTTTTTGTGAAATATTGAGAGTTGGTCCCAAAGAATTTTATTTCAGAGGAACTTTACATCTCCATGGCCAAAGCGAAATTTATCTTTTTCTTTAAAAATTGAGGCAGTGTGAATAGTTTGAAAGGTTTTGAAGGCATTTAATGAGATTTTATCATTCGGGTAATCCTATTGTCGAAAATATTGGTTTTAACTCATTGCCTCAGTCGCACTTCAATAGTACATGAGTGCATAGCCAAGTTCTTTTCTTTCATTCATGCAAAAGACGAAAGTATGACATTATTTGTTTCTTTCTAGAAAACAAGGAAAATTTCCAATTTTGTTCTTATTAGAATATCTTTGCTATTGGTCTATTGCTAACAATAAAAATTACAATAATGAACTGTGAATCCAAGTGATCAGCGTGGTTAGGCAAATAAAGAGTAACGTTCGTAATAACAAAATGAGACGTGATGGAAAATTTTCAACAACCATTTTAAATTAGTAGAAGCTAACTTTATAAAAACATAACGGTTTCATCTGACGTATATAAAAAATTTTAATATTTGTAAACTAGTGTAATTTATTTGCCTTTTTATTTTATGACGACAGCTGATTCTTATTGGTAAGCATTTATTAATTAAAATACTCAATCTCCACGTGGTGTTCTAAAAGCCGCTATTCCAAATGCTTCCAAACAACTAGATGTAATACTCCAAAATGAGCTCGGCTGCTCTCTTGTCCCTGACCCTCTTAATCCCCCTCCCCCTTTGGGCGGCCTTGAACCTTTTAGAAGTACCTATTTGATGTAGACTTCTAATATAAATTACCTGATTCTCAATTTTTGTGTAAATATTTCTATCACGTTTATATACATAATTTAAAAAATTCTTTCTCTTAATTAAATTAGTTCAACTTTAGTACTTAATATTACATTAAAGTAAATCCTGTCATTGAAAGTTAATTAATTGTTTACATAAATAGTAAAAAAAAAATTTTAAATCATAAAAAAAATTGAAAAATTCGAGATCCGAAAAGTCATGTTTTTGCTTTTTCTCAATTTTAAGCGGTTTTTTTCAAAAATAAACCATCAACATATGTACACCATTTTTAAAGTAGACATTTCAAAGGTTAAAATGAGCCCAGATAAAATATTTAAATCGAAAAAACACCAATAAAGTTCCCGTAGAAGATTTTGTTTTTTTTTCAAAAATTGTAAATATATCGGTAAATACATATTTCCAAAATTCCAAAAAAAATCCTGCTTATTCAATGTAAATAAAGGTATACTTTCACAAAATTTCAAATAATTTGAATTATTTTTACAAGAGAAAAAAATAAAAAACCGAAAAATCGGTTCCCACCATTTTCTCGAAAAATTGGAGGTTATGTTGAAAAATGCCTCATATGAAACTTTTTGATATTTTTATTATCTATATTTTTCGTGAAGAATATTTTTCGCTAGGAAGTCACATTTCCCGAAAATCGCAGAAAACCACTTTAAACCCAGTAACACCCCCCCCCCCTTCGAAAGTTTCACTTTATCTCGTGTTTAATTTTGGGTTTTTCTCTTAATTATAACCTTAACTTAATTTTCCGGTTGGTCCTTTTCTGTTAAAATTTTTCTTTTCAAAAAGTCTATGTACTGTTTACAATAAAAGTTTGAAATAAATATTAACTGATTTTTGCATTGACGTCAAAACTTTATTAGTTTGGAGAAAAATCGAAATCATAAAATATTATAAAGCAAAACTAAAAAGATTCGATACGACTTTTAAACCTCTCTCTGGTGATAAGTGAAATCAACGTTCTGATAATTCCTAGTTAATTTGATTTTATAGCAATGAAAACTAATTTAAATGCATTAAGTCGTCAAGGAAAACACAGAAAGATTATTTATATATTAATTAAACATTCTACTGTATAAAATCATAATGATGTTTTAATACATTTATGGCATAAAAACATATTTGAGTTTCTGTTGCTGTAACTTCTAAAATATTCAAAACTTTAATTTTATACACAATTTCAGTAAATTATTATCAAGTTTATTAACATATCGAAGATTTTCTAACTTTTCAATATACGACGCCACCAACTTCTCTACAGACAAACGTGGTTCGTAAGTAGGATACCTTGTTTTCTCTGTACCGTGTTCATACAAACATTTTGATAGGAAACGAGTAAGCAATACCAAGAGTAAATTGTCCATTCTTGCCATGTGACGAAATATAGTTTTTCAAACAGAGGCGAATACAAATACCTACTTAATTCAATCTATTCTTGAGTAAAAGTAATTTCTTAATTTTCTTACATTTGTTTTTCATATCATGCATACCAATTTAACCAAACCTCCCAGTCCCATTCAAGCTTGGTCGTCATTCGACAAGCATAAGAGTAAATCGAAGCTGGCAACCATTTCCATTTATTTTCAACGGCGCGGCGCCGTCGCGATGCTCATTCCATCTAATCCTTCGATTTTCCCCTTCTGAAAATTCTTTTCATTCATCGTGCTTATGTTATGATAAAACAGTGCCAGACATTACATACAGCCCTCGCAATACGCATAAGTTACGAAGTATTTTCATGAATTTTTCCACTTTTCGGTTTCACGAAACTTTTTAATCAATTTCTGAGTTTAATTAAAATCAATTAAAAAGTGTTTCAAGTAAATTGCCTCAAGTTTAATAGAAATAAAAAAATATTTTACTACGTCGTTTGTACTCGGGTGATTCGGTTGTGTTCTACGGTTCTACCAAAGCAAGTCGAAGTGTGTTACTCAGAGTGAAGTGCATTACATTTTAGTGCTGTTGGTTATGAAACCGTGAAAGTTTTGGCTGCAGCACTTAAATTCTTATTTAGGTATGAACAGCATGGGAATATCAACAGATCCATCGATGCTAGGTGTAGCCCTATCAGATTCTTTAACTGAATCACCATCAGTGACAACTTTTCTGCCAGAAGAAGATGCCTCAACATGTCCACTTTTACCTGAAACCCCCTCACCTCCACCGATGGCATTTTCTCATCCCCTTACACCAAGTGCGGATAATGACAGCAATAATTCAATGAATTGCGAAGACACGAAAGCTGATACGAGTTCTTCTGGAAGTAGTTCGGGAATCGCTATGGATGTAACTGATACAGCGACAGCAACGTTATTCAATATGCATGCATATCAGCACTTAGGAAAGAATCAAGAAAATACATTACAGGTGAGTTCGAATTTGTTGTGGCTATTTCGGGATTTCGATCAAACAATTTTTTTATAGCTTACTTGCCAATGGAATTTTTTTTTTTTTGTAAATGTAGAGCAACACATGAAACATAAATCTAGAGACATTGCTTTTAAAGAATATCCCCGTGGATGCCATCATTCAGAAGCTTTTGTAGCCCACAAATGGCTATTGTACTCCAAAAAATTCTAAATATATATATTTTTTTTAAATTGAAGAAGAAAACTTGAATCTCATACACTTGCTGTATTTTTGACCAAACTGGCCGATTTTTGTGTATTTGTGCAACCAACAAGTTTCATTATCGTTTGTCTGCACCTAAACGCGACCTTTGAATTCCTATTAAGCTATGAGCATTTTAGAAATCCTCATGAAATTATGAAATATTCAAATGTATACTTAAAGTCTAAAATGTGAGTGTTGAATTTTCGAATTAGAATATCGAACCAAGAAATTTGAATGCTGAAAGGTACCGAGGTTTTGTTTAAGACAATCCTCCTTCGAAAAAACAAAACACATTTCGTCATCAATGTTCTCTTTAAAATTGACAGAACAAAAAATACTGTTCTGAACATTATTTTTACACTTTTAATAAATCCTAGAGAAGCTGTCAGTCAGCGAAATTAAAAGAATGTGAATGTCAAACAAAGAAGTTCATATACATAGTTGACGACGTAACAGCGAAAGCGAAATGCACGTTTTGCAACTTCCACAGCAGACGCGGGAATGTAGCCCAGTCAGAGCGGTAAAATATTCAGTATTTAATAGTCTTAATACCTGTTAATTATCCTGTTAATTATCAATGCTGAGTATTTAAGGACTGATTATTCCCATTTCTAATACTTTTATATTGGAATTAAATTTAGATTCCAATGTAAAAATACTTGAATACTTATTCGAAATTAAGAAGAAAACTGGGATTTTGGGAAAATTAAAGAATAAATAAAATGGACAATATGTTTTTTAGCTTACGATTTCTTTGCAACCAAACGGAAAGATTTTTGTAACATATAAACTAAAAGGGATTAACGTAGATAATTTCATAACTAAGTACAATAACATATCTTATACTGAAGTTTTCGAAATAAGTAATAAAAATAATTGTAAACTTTGGAAAAGAATTATACAGAAATGCATAAATGTTTTTTAAATACTTTTTGATATTTATAAGTACCCAAAATTTTTCCAAATTCAATTAATTTTTCGTATTTTGAAGTATTATTTGCAATTCCTGAAATAGTACTGTAAATTTTTTATTTACATTAAAGTTTATTGATAATGAAAATTGTCAATTCTAATGTAGGTACTTGGCAAAATGGCAATGGTACTTAAATTTTACAGCTCTGAGTGAACCATATGAATAACTACAACATCGTTAACCTCATACCTATTCATGAATTTAAAAATATTTGAAATTTATTTATAAATGTCTGAATATCTAGTTTTATATCATTTTAATTTATTAATTGACAAGAAGTCAAAGAACCGTTGACGGGTGTCGACATTAAAACAATGGAGCTATGTTGTTTTTCCAGTAAACTAAAAAATATTTCGAATAACTTTGAAAAATCAGAATTTCAAGCAATATGAGCCATTTATTTTGAAAGTGGCAGAAGTTACTTTGTTCTAAATCGGCATATTTAAGGGTTTGCGTTTTTAATGTGTTTAAAAATATTGATACCAACTTCCGCGAAGATTTATTTGTATTTTTATACCCTAGATGAGATCATAGCGTATACTAAGTTTGTCATTCCTTTTGTAACGCATGGAAATAATAAGGGAAGAGCAAAATTGGGTTGGACACGGACACCAACGCATAACATTAAAACTTATTTTGATTTTTAAAGGTCTGTCGGCCCATTCGTTCTTCTGTCTGTCCGTCTGTCCGTGTTTGTCCGTCGTCGATAACGTATTCACTTAGAATACTGAAATTTTGTGCACGGCTTTTGTAAAAAAAGTAAATTTAATTTCTTAAAATTGGACGAATCAGGCAACTTATTCATAAGGTTACCATACAAAAACTACATTTTTCACTATACATATATTTAAACATGGTACTTTCATAGCTAGTAAATAAAGTTTTAAAAATCAAATAAATTGGGCAACCCTTCTTGGTGTTGCCATACAAAACTTTGGTTTCTCACTATATGTTTGAAAAATTTGTACACGGCGTTCTCATAAAAATTGCAAATACAAGTTCCAAAGTGGACCAAATCGGGTAAGCTTTTCTTGTTGTTGCCATAAAAACTTTCGTTATTCATTATAAATTTGGACACTGGCTGAGAATGCCTCGCTGTAGAAGTTGAAATTTTGTACACAAAAATAAAAATAGAAAATAAACTATTAAAAATGAACTAAATCGGGTAACCCCTTCTTGGTGTTGCCAAGCAAAACTGTTGGTTGTTTTTTCTCTTATTTATCTCGGATTTTAATATCTTTCTCATTATAAATAAGTTCGTAGCTCGTTGTAAAATCGCCATTTTTCACTACGGCAAACTGACTTATGTCACTTTCACAATAAACAGCTCATATTTCCTTAAAGTAATTGAACAGACATTAATGTAACATAATCATGTCATTTCTTTCAAGCGTGAAAATCATTTGGCGACGAAAATAAATATGTATTTTCCATAGCATTGGTAAGGTGATGTGATGCACCATAAAGTTAAAAACACAATGCGCCGATCTTCATCACTTAATGAATAAATTGCTTCGATTCATTTCATTTTATTTTATTTTTGACGAGTTTACCTAGAAATCCTTACGATATTCTTTCATTACATTGGTAGTTGCAATCGAACGTTAAAATCCACCATATTCCAGGTTTTTCCGTGTTATTTTCATACGGAAGTGGTAAGCGTTTCCACAATTACTCTGTACTAAAGTACTTTGGAAATCATGTTGAGATTTCTACCAAAATTTAACAAAACTTTTTCATTGCAATGACTAATGCACGTATACGCTAATGTATTCTCAAAGACCCGGCTTCATATACAGGTTGATTAGTAAAAATAATATAAAAATGTGCAGAATTTATATAAGTATTCAAGTATTGATATTTTATAAATTTTGAGCATGTTTGAAACAGCAGAAACGGCAGAAAAATTAATGAACAGAAATTTAATTTCATCCAAATTAAAGCGATAAACTCTTCGAATTTCATTGTAAACAAAGCGTTGTTGAATAGTATCACAATACAGATCAATTTTGATTACTGCTGTTGAGGCATTATACAAAAACAAAAATCTTTCGTAGCTTTTAATAGTTGCGAATGGAGAATTTTGTTTACAATTCAAATTTGATAAAAGAAACCGAGGTAATGAAAGCTGTGCAACTTAATCTCCAAAATTATTTTCAAACAATCCGATTATTCCTATCACGCAAGTTCTTTCAAATATTATATGATGATAATGTACATATGTATGTAGATATTAATTATCAATCACACAGATGGATTAGGTATAATCTCAAAATCATCATTGTACTTGACAAAAACTTTATTTCGGAATTATGAAATACAAACTAACGCGTGTCGACCCCACTAAAATTGTAGAGTTTACGTAAGATTTAAGAGTGAAGTTAGTCCTATTGTTTTCCTTTGGTTAAAACCAAACACCTTTTTGAATCTCAAGAATTTCTAATTTAAGCAACTAAACTTTGCTGGAAAATTCACACAATCTCAAAAATTAAGGAAATTCAACATTATGGTGTCATTTGATGATATCTAGGCATTTTCATCAATGGTTGGGCCATTAATATAATCTGTAAAAAATAATGGACAAAACAAAGCAAACAACATAAAAAATCTGTGATCATCCCAATGAGACATTTATGAATAAAAAATGAATGAAAAAAATTTATTTTTAATTAAACATAATAAAGTAACTTTTCTAAATTATAGCAATCTCTAATGTAAAAAAATCGCTGGCTGTTGTATGTTACTGCGTGGACCGTGTTGAAATTTGAAAGTTGGGCACTTATTTCGTATAGAAATTTATATTATTTTACGGTACCGGTAGGGCACCACCCGAGTGGTATGTTTCTAAGAATATTGATCAGTTGCTTTACTATCAGGTATCTACAGAGAAGAGTTAAAGTGCAATGTACCTTAATATGTACCTTAATACCATTATGTATCTTAGTAACGTTATCTCGAACCGTTGTTCTTACATATGCTGCAGCTCCGTAGGCTCTTTCTGAGGCATCTGCGACGATACAGATCTGAAGTGTCCTTGGCTTTTTTGGGAATCTTACATTGTTGAGTACCTTCAACCCTTCTCGAAAATTAAGCCAGTAAGCCCATAATATTTGGAGGAATATCTTTGCGAAGACAAGTATACTAGAGTCCTGGTGCATAGAAAAACGAACAGTTGTGGAATGCCTGAGTAAGCCGTTTGTTTAGTTATTCGGTTTCTATCAATCCATGAAGTTTCGTTGCATAATTCGAAAGCCTTTGGCAACCAAGTTAATCCTATGGCTTCCATATGTTCTTCTGTTTTGCTGCAGAAAGCCAGTTGATGTTCTTGATCACATTGCAGAGGCTATGGTGGTTTCCACATCACTTTCTTAATTTAAAATCGGCTATGAGTGGAGTTGTGTTTGCGTCTAAATTACTGTTGCCAGATCTGTAGACATCTTGTAGCAATATAAAGAGCACATGTAATTCCGTCTGTCACTGTTCAAAGTTGGGAACATTTAAGAGCTTTAGTAGGCTTATTTATCCACTAGATAATTTAATAATTTTTATCATCATTCAAACTTGGATTTGGCTGTACGAATCGACATCTCAATAGTATAGAGAAGACTTCATCTGGAATGGTGGGCCCAGTTGCTAAGACGTCATTAAAGGTGTGGTTGATGGATGCTTTAACCGATGCATCAAACGCAGCTCTGATTTTTTAATGCCGTGAGGAAGTAAGAAATTGCATGACTTCTTGATATCATCCATATTGCCTTCCTCCATGTGTCCCAGCTGGTCATACTTATCGATAAATTTAATATATACTGTTCTCTTCGGTCATCATTCGTGAATAATTCTCATTAAAAGTTAGTATCCTGGAATGCAACATGTTTTATTCTCACAATTTGCTATGATTTTCGTTGAATGGAAGTTTTACTACAAATCGTCCGTCCTTATTTCTTTGTGTGGTTTGAATGAAGTGTGTTTCATACCGCCTTTCTCCAACTCATGATTTATTGATTTGCCTTCTGAACACACCCCCTATATTGCTTGTTTTTGTGGTATCTGAGGAACCCTACCGGCTACAGTCCATTCAAGAACAGTGTTTTCCAAGGTTGGCAATGCATCGCCTATTTGTCCAACGGACAAGGTGGAGTGATATATTCCTGCACCAATCAGAAGATCTATTGCATCCTGGTAATTAAAGCCAGGATCCGCTAGTTGTATATTACCTGGTATAGACCATATGGAGATATCTATTATTTGTGTAGGTTGTGGTGATATAATGCGATAAAATACATGTTCTTGTAATCTGGCTTTGAAAACATTAATGCGAGATTCCTACAATATATTGAGCCTTTTTCTGCGATTTTGTTTACGCCAATGCCCTCGATGTTCATTATTTCGGGAGTTCCTGTTATTCCAAATTTCTTAAATAACTGCCTCAGAAGCAAAACACTGCATGTGCAAAATCAGAGTTTTGGAGGATTGAAATTTTGTGCAAATTTTAAGGTTACAGTAAAAACAAATAAAAAAACTAGAATTGGTCTAAGACCAATTCTTATGATACCCTAGATGAATGTCCGTATTAAATTTCGTATGGTGACCGATCTATGCAAGTTTGATTTTTTATTATGATTAAAAAATGATTAAAAAAAGCGCATACAATTCCATCAAAAAGCTTCTAAACTCAAATTTAATTGGCGCCACAACTGGTACAACATACATTAGTAAATAGAACAAAAGCAATGGTTTCTAATGGTTTAATAGAAAAATTAAAAGAAACCATCCATATGCACCATTCAAATAAGGCGATTCGTTTAATATAAAATAAGTAAAAAACGAGTTTTCAAACAAAACTGAGGCCAAGTCGCATGAAAAAGTAGAAAATAAACTTTTCTTCACACACAGAGGTGTACTCAGATTTTATTCGCTGACAATCACCGATATATTTCAGTAAGATCAATCACAGGTAATAAGTGATTTGATTCATGAAGAGAAAGAATATTCAAGAGAAATGTCCCAATCAAAAAATCTGAGTCCACCTCTGACATTTCGGTGATTGTCAGCGAATAAAATCTGAGTCCACCTCTGTGTGTGAAGAAAAGTTTATTTTCTACTTTTTCATGCAACTTGGCCTCAGTTTTGTTTGAAAACTCGTTTTTTACTTATTTTATTTTCTGCCTTTTTCACGTTAACTAAATTGGAAAATTTCCTGAAACAGATTTATCACTAATCATATCGATGAAAATCGATGAAAATCGATGAAAAAAAAGCAACTTTATGCAACTCATTTCGCTCTACAGCTTTGTCTTAGGTTGCAAAACGCTCAAACGCTTCCTTGGTCGGAAAAACTCCGGAAAAGCGTTTTACATGAATTTTCCTCGATTTTTTCCGCAAGTTTTCACCATTGTCGGAGAGAAAGTAATGATGCCAGTTGATAGGGAACTTGATCCTGCATAATTTAGAAAACTTTTTTACCGGAAAATTTTCCGGAAAAGTCGGAAAATTCCGGAAAATTTTTCGGAAAAATCGGAAAACTCTGCATTTTTCCTGAAACGGATTTGTACCAAATTTTCAAATGATTTTTCCCGATTTTCCGGGTTTTCCATGGAAATTTCCGGTTCAAATTTTGACAGATTCAATTGTCACGCGACATGAAGCTATGTGTACCAAATTTCAGCTCGCTGTGATGACGAAAAGTGGGTCTACGAGAGTGTTGAAAATAGTAAAGAAATATATAGACAAATTCGTGTACGAGTTAAAGGGAATGGCTGGGCTCAAAAAGTAACCAAGCGATCATTTTGAATTATAACTCGACGAAAAAAGCGTGGATACTATGGACCAAATGACTCATGCATATACTTACTACGGAAAAAAAAACAATCGGTGACCAGTTACATATATCTGCAATAGTTTAGACGTAATTGGTATTGCTTCGTATACGTTATTTTGACTAAGCAAATATCTTCTGATATTACGCGCCTCCCCTTCCTGGAGTCACTCGGGCAAAGTCTAAATTTCGATACATAAAAGGCGAAAGCTAATTGGATAACAACGTCCAACACAACTCGCGATAAGTAATATAACAGTATAGGAAGGTGGGAGCAGAAAATCTGTTACATGGTAAACCCAATACGGAGTACTAAATATGCGTTTTTTGGAGGAGAAAATGTAAAGAAAAGTCTAAATCTAATACAAAATCGTTCTCATTGTTGGATACGTGTGGCAAGTTGGTATAATAATCTTACATTATAGGATCACATATCCATTCATTTAGGGTTATTAAGGCCTTGTATTACATTATGCCTTTTTTATTTTCCACGACACGTACCTATGCCTCCTGGTACATTGAGGTTTTACCTCTTGTTTCGGCGTAAATCAATCTTTTGAAAGTTGTCTTGCTGAAGTGAAGTCTTGTAGAAGTGTGCCTATATTCCGCAACTTTGTTTTCTACTTTTTGCGGAATGGAAAAAGTTCTCCGCCAGAATTCTTGTGTCGGTTGCTAACGTCCTTCTCCAAAGACTTGAAATCCCGGAAATTTTCAAGTCTCATGAAATCCCGGAAATTTTCATGTCTCATACTATGTACGATGAGTGGATCTTTAGTTTTGCACACTCGGACAAACTGTTTCCAGTCGCGCGGGATGTCAATTTGGAAACTCGGGAGTTTATTCTTTTTCTTTCTATTATGGAACAGATTGAGTCCGCTTCCAAGTGTGTATGTCGCGAAGCAAACAATTTTGGGTTATGACCTTGATATTTGTGAATACCAGCCAAAAAAATGCGTTTATCATGTAAATGTTCTTATTCTGTCCATTACAATTATCTGAATAGGCTGAGTTCTTCGGTTTGTAGGTATTCATTTGCATGTGCCTCAGGAGTGACTATTTCGTTAGTAGCAGTAGCTTGTAATCCATTCTGTAAGGCAAGAAGCTACTTCATTAGCGCCATGACCACATTGCGTCTCGTCCAATATAATGCAATAGCCCTGATTTGAAGCAGCGTCAAAGATTGTTTGATTTAATTCCGACAATTTTCTCAAATAAAAAGTTTCGCAGTTCGTAAATAAAGGCGTGTGAAGTCACTTCTGCATATCCATCATAATAGTTCTTCGTCTTCCATTAGATTATTTGGCTTGATCCTTATTGATTTTTTTTGTAGCATACTTTAGTGAAGCATCATCAAGGTGGAATTTCTTGTCATCTTCGATACCACCACATTCCGTATCATTAGCATGCTTCAACGTAATCAAGTACTGGTCACACTTGTCATACGTAGCTTTGTTCGGAGAGTGAAACGACAGATTACAATGTTCGTTGAATATTTTTCGGTGCAACTATTCCTTACCAATCAGGTTTCTCGGTACGTTGGTGCCTTTGGCCATCTGAATATACAATAAATAGATTTTCGAAATGTTCAGTTCAGTACAGAGATAGTTACGCTAGCTGCGATCTCTAGAATAATGCGATGAGTATGAAGGGACAGAGAAATGTGGTTTTTTATCCCTGCAAGCACAGGCTGTGGTGTTTTATTTGAAGGTGTGTGTTTTACCTTTTATCAGTTATGTTTATGTTTTAATTATTTTCTTAAGTGTCGTGCTTAAAAATGGCCTCGAAATAGAAAAAGTGGCCAAACGCATTTTTTGGCACACAACAACAACAAATTTTTTTGCGTTTGGGCACTCCAAAGGAAACCCATCACTTCGCAATCGAGGTCTGTCCACAGCGTCGACATCAATCGATGAAACTAAGTATTGTCTCTTGCACCTACATTTTTACTTCTGTGTGCTAGTTAGATCTTCTTGGGTGCTGTTGTATTACCCACTAATCTTCGTTTTGAGCAGCCTTGAGTTGCTGCATACGATCGCAGATGTCTTGTCTATGTTCCTCATAGCCAGCACTGATGCTATATGTACTGATAGGGATTTGATTATCCGGCTCTTTTAAAAGAGTCAGATTCAATGAGTCGACTCAGTGAAAAAAGTCACTTTGCCCATCTCTTATTGCATGATGCTACTGTCAACTAACTTTTGCATGTATGTTGGAAAGTGATCAACGAAGGTACAATAAATTTTTATAACGGTACTTAAGCTGAGCGACAGGTATTTAGATCATGAATCCTTACCTGTAGTACAAAATAAAAGAAAGATAATTCTATTAACAGCTCACATAGTCATCAAGTCATGCATATCGACTCAAAACAAAAAAGGGATTTCCATGGGTGTCAACTTACTTTGATGACATTGTGGTGCATGGTTCTACCTAAGACAACTTTTGTCTCACATTATCGATAACATCGAACAACTCATAGCTTTTGCATCAAGGTTATTGAGCCCAACAGAAAAGGCTACTCACAACCGGATAGAGAGGTATTGGCACCAGTTTTTGCAGTAGATCCTTTTTATCAATATTTGGTTGCACGACCTTTCGATTTAAATCAACTTCAGCGTTAAGCAGCGTCTTTATCCGGGTTTAATTATACAGTAAGATTCAGAAAAGGTTTAGACAATCTAAATGTGGATTGCTTATCACAGCACCTACCAATGCAACGGTACATTACTGACACTCACTCACTATGTGAAAATTATGTTAATCATATGTCAACACCAGGCTAACTTATTAAACTTTCAAAGAAGTAACAGAAATTACTGCCAAAAATCCATCATCAAATCAGGAAAGATTTTTTATGTGAAGCAAATTTTACAATCGATATCGGAATTCTTTTTAAATGATCAAGGGTAGTTATACCATCGACACTCCAGCCAGCTATCCTACAATAGCTTCATCGAACTCATCCCCGAATTACAAAGACGAAATCAATCAGCACGATGATACATTTATTGGAGATCAATCGATAAAGGCATCCAGCTATAGTTCCAGCTTGTTCAGCATGTGATTCTGTCTAAGTTAGTCAAAAACAAGAAAAAAACTAAAATTGGTCTAAGACCCTAGATGAATGCCGGTATGTAATTTCGTATGGTGACCCATCTATGGAAGTTTCACTTCTGAAGTGGTTTTTAGCTTATATTTCTAGAACATTTCATTGGACAACAAAAATGATCATAACAAATTTCATACTATTTCATATTTTGAAGGACTTTTCAGGTCAATAAAAACATCTAGGACTAATCTTTTTCACAGTATACGTAAAAAACCAACAATTTTATATGGCAACACCAAGAACTGCTATGAAAATACCATGTGCCAAATTTCAGTTCTCTACGTCGACGCGCTCTGACGCAATGTCCAAATATATAGTAAAAAGCAAATTTTTGTATGGCAACTCTACGAAGGTCCCATTTTCGGAATTAAATTTGCTTGGCTTTTTTAAAAAATCTATTTGCAAAATTTCCTCTCTCTAAGCGTTCTCTAGTTGTCGTAAGGACGGACAGACAGACAGACTGGTGGACGGGTGGACCGACGGGCATACAAAAATCAAAATAATAATATATTATGCATGAGTGTCCAACCCACTTTCTCTACCTTATTCTATCCCAGTGAAACAACTAAGAAAACTATACATTTTCTTCCAACACCACTGTGTCATTGAACTACGACGGGTGTTTCACGGATCGACTAAGACATCTAGGCACGATTCCATGAACGACATCTTAACAACAGTTTCACTATTCAGGATAATGTATTTCATTCGCCATTTCGCATGTTCAGACTCGTATTTACCGCCTATATTGAAAAGATGTACCGATAGGTCCACATGAGGACAATATCTTGACTAGAGCTGGTAGCCTTACAACGACAATCGAAACTCGTGCACAGCTCCAATCCTTACTTCAAACAGTCGGCTTCAAAATGAAGAAGTAATGTGGAATCATTGCAGTCTCTTAAATGGTATACAACAATAAAGCAAAGCGCTTCAGTTGAATTTTAATAGCTACATAGAAAATAAAGGAAGTAGATATATTTCGAAAAAAAACTACATGGAGAAATGGCACCCGAGTAATTAAACGCACTGTCCATTCTAACATTGCATGTCTCTTAGATTCTAAAGACGATAGCACAATGATGGCTTCGGTTTCAGAACTCGAATTCAATGCCGATGCCAGCTCAAGTCATTTTATTGAAGGAATTCGTGCCTTCAACCAACCGAGCGCACAATCTGGTCCAGAAGACACCCTTACACCACTTACCTGTAGATATGATGACGGCGCAGATGACATGCCCTTCTTGCAGTATTTTTTCCAGTATCCCTATGATGACCTGAAAGAGTCAATCATGCCAAGAGAGGGCGCCTGGGGAGTGAAGGGATAAAGATAAAAACTCTACCGCCCCATAAAAACTGTTAGCTATATTTACATTTTTCCACCAACATCTCTAATCACTACAGCTGCGCTTAGTGCACCTCACACTTCTGCCCGGTTGGACTTAATAAGAATGTTAGTGGGCATTAGAAATAACAAGTGGATGGCGAAAATTCACTTAATACATATATCTTAATATAGGGTCCGCCAAATAACTTTTTTTTTTAAACAGGGCGCAAAACATCGAGTGTAGCTTCGGTTGTGTGGCACGTAGCGCCGTCCTGTTGAAACCAAATGTTGCCAATATCCTCCTCTTCAATTTTCGTTCGACATGGCCCGATAACGATTGCCATTGACTGTAACGGCCACTCCCTGCTCATTTTCGAAGAAAAATGGCCCAATTATGCCTCTGGACCAAAATCCGCACCAAACAGTGACTCGTTTTGGGTGTATCGGCTTTTCAATGTATGCGTGCGGGTTTTCTGTGCCCCAAATGCGACAATTTTGCTTGTTTACATACCCGCCAAGATCAAAATGAGCTTCATCCGAAAAGATGATTTTTTTGGCAAAATCGGCATCTTCTGTAAGTCGATCGCAGGCAATATTTCCCAGCGTTGTTCAAGCGTATACACAACCATATTCATTCAGCGGAAGAATAAAACTAATTATCTGTCAAATCAGACATGAGCTAAGTGTTACCATTCACGAAATAAGCACTAGTTGAAAAAAAACGTTAGATGGCGGACCCTATATATATGTATGTATATATCTAAGATGAGCGAAAACAACCAAGAGGGGGAATTCGAAGATGCCCGTTTATATAAAATTGTAATATAATTTAGAAAAAAGAATTTATTCAAGCTCATAGCACTGTCCGACATGATGAAGCGCTCCAGCATCCGGTAAGCATCTGTATTAGAAAACAAGTAAAAAAGCTAAAATTGGTCTAAGACCAATTCTTGTGATATCCTATATGAATGCCCGTATAAAATTTCTTATGGTCACCGATGTACTATGCAAGTTTGATTTTTGAAGTGATTTTTTTCGCATATATTTCTAGAATGGTTCGTCGGACAGAAAAAATGATTATAACCAATTTTATAGGATTTCATATTCTAAAGAAGTTTTTAGTAAAATAAAAATGTCTAGGACTGATCGTTTTCACAGTATATGTAAAAAACCTAAATTTTTATATGGCAACACCAAGAAGGGGTTGCCCGATTTAGTATATTTTTGAAATTTTATTTCTTATTACTATAAAAACACCATGCACCACATTTCAGCACTCTATGTAGACGCGTTCTCAGGCAGTATCTAAATATATAGTGGAAAAAGAAATTTTTGTATGGCAACTCCACGAAGGAGTAACCTGATTTATCGCATTTTTGAATTTAATATTACTTTTTTTTTAAGGTCCGTGTACAAAAGTTCAGCTTTCTAAGTGAACGCGTTCTGGAGTTATCATGGGACGGACAGACGGACATTATTTCGAGGTGTTACAAACGGAATGCACGGAATGACGAGCTTAGAATACCCTATAGATTTCATCTAGGATATAAAAAATAGTATCTCAAAATTTAAACTTTATACATCCATATCTAGGTTGCCTCTCACTATCTCCTCGTCTCTTATAAAATTTTCTGTTAGATATATCTTGAGAAAAAAAATATAGAAATTTCAATAGTAATTAGTATACCGCTTATGGTATACGTTCACTAATTAATTTTAAATCCAAAATACAGGCGTATACATATATTTCTATTTATATGTACATATATTATTGGTAGCTCTGTGTAAGTTCATTCTAATTACTCGTCAAAATTTAGTATAATAAAATATAAAAACACCTATGTATGTATCTATAGACATAGTTTATGGGCAGCTATAGGTGAGTTCCTTCTAACTATTCGTGAACAATTAACCTAGTAAAATTTCAGTCTAGGACTAGATTGCACATTCAATGATTACTTTTAAATCACAAACGAATATCAGCTAATCTCCGCAAATCAATTATAATTTCAATCTAGTATTTATCTAAACCTTATTACTATAGGCGATACCCTATTAGACAAAATTTTAAGACCATAATATGTTGTCATATAATTTTCTCAACGACGACAGGAGTCTAAGAGTCATATATTGTGCCACTCAATTACTAAAATCATATTTACCAAATCAATCCATATAAGCACTAACTACCAGCAAAAATCGTATTTGCATAGGAACGATAATAACAGGATATTCACAGTTCAATTCATTATCAGCGAGATCAGGAACAGCTAAAATTCTTCTGAAATTCCCTGCCGTGTGCTTGATGCGGACTAATCACCACCTTCACTTAGACACGTTTCCAATGCCTAATTTAAAAAGATGCCAAAGTTAGAGATCCGTCCAAGATTATGCTGTTGTTGCAGTCCTTGTTGTACAATCTTTGCGGTAACAAAAACTACTGACGGCCGGATTATTTTACGCACCGCACATGTTCCCGCCACTCTGATTATGACATAAGACAATTGACTGTAATTTGTCATACTTTTTGCGGTGCCAATAATTCGTGAGGTGCGAGGATCGCTCCAAATGACGCGCGGCTGTCAATTTTTTGCGGATCAATACTCAACGCAGTTAATATCAAAGTCTCTGAAAGCCTCCTTTTGTTCCTTTCTTGCTTTTATCGTATGAGGACCTTATGGAAGGATTTTTTTTCCTTTTTGTTTCCGCACTTCTTCCTTATTTTTGTTTTTTCTTTCTAGACGTTCTTCACTACTTTCGCACTAATAAATTGTAATCATTATGTAGGACACTTCAGGCTTTAGTAGATGCCAGTCGCTTTATGACATGGGGACTTTTCGTGACAGCACTTCTTCTGGCTTCCTGGATGCTTCTTCTTTCCTTTCAGACTTTTTGTGTCTCTATTCCAGTCAGGGCTCACTCACACTGTATGGTATACGTGGAAGTACAATCGCAAGTCAGCACCTTGCGAGTATTACTGCTATCTGTCAGTGGCACAAGTGAAGCATACTGCTTCATGCAGCACACTACGACCATTACAAATATTCCTGCATTGAAATTGCCATTTGACATATAATTAATACTATTAAATGAAATGATAGGTTAGTTTGGATAACGTCATCTGCACTTCTAATGAAATTATCCGACGCCCAGTCAACAAGCTTGCAGCATTACCTATATAAACGGAATTCTCCACTGATTAGGTATCTAGTTCAAAATGAAACAGAAGTTGAACAAATCATTAGTACTATAACAAATTCAAATGTACCTCAACCCATTACACCATTTAGAGATAAATCCACAATACCGAACAAAGCCAGTCACACCAGAGAAGACAGCAATACTAGAATGAAGCACAATTATCTGCTATCGTGACTACGTTTTTTCGTCTAATACTTCCATTAGTCAAGGGTTCTTCGAACAAAACACTGTTAAATCAATCAGGAGTCTATTTAGAAAATCTTAGAACATTGTAGCTAATGCTAATGAATGGAAACTTATGATGTTTTATTGGAAGGAGCTTGCTCTTCTTAAAAATTGTACCAGAGTTTTAGAAGAACTATGCCAGAAATAATAAATTTTTTAATTTAATTTAAAAAAAAAACTGATTTTCCATACAAAAATTTAAAAAAAATTACGACCGGAGATACATACAAAGAGGGGTCGACCGGGCTGAAACTCTTCAAAAGCTAAGCGATTGAATAAAGATGATCATGTAGAAATTGGAAGGGGTTTACTTTTAATTTGTCAGGTTGGTGACATTAATTAGCTGCGGTCTTGGCTATTGGTATATTTACCAAATATGATGTACTTGGCACACTGTAATTTACCGGCTAATAAATGATAAGTAAAAATTCTGTATAAAGTGTCAGGTATATTTACTGGTTGTTCGGTAAATGAGTAGCATGGAGTATCCCATTGGATTCCTTAATCACACTTTTTCTCTAGACCTCCCCCCACATGGACTTCAAATTTATGTTTGCAAAGTTTTCGTTTTCAAAGTAAGTGTAATTACTTAAATGTTTATCGCAGGATCAAAATTAAAACCCCGATCCACAGAGGACCTCTCGTTCTTTTTGACGATATCCAACATACTAGGATTTATGGTCAAATGCTTCAATTATTGAGCCTTAAAATTGAATTTTTGGAACAATTTCATACGATTACGTAAATGCGTCCTTTAAAACGAGAAAATGATTTTTCCGTTCAAAAGTTATTAATACTTTTATGTTATGCAAACTGTGAAGAAGTTTAATAAATGTGCATCTCGCAGGTAAAACCATTGTGCTTTGGAAATTAAAGACACTACATTTTCTTTGGAAAATGAAAAATGTTCAAACATATACTTGAAGGGGAAGGATCGATTTTAGGGCGATAGGCTAGAGCAAAATTGTGATTAAGACAAGCAATTAGCATACTCCATTCTACAAATTGACCGAACACCCTATATATGTATAAATAATATGAGGACAGATGAATATGAATTCCATCTACATTTTTTTCTATTTCTTAACTTATGTTTTTAGCATTACACTTGCTCACTTGCTTAGTTTTTACATTGAGTATCTACTTATTTCTGCTTGAGAGCTAGGCGTAAGCCTTCAACAAAATATGAGCCCAGAACATCTTGTTTGACAGGCTGAATGAATAATCATTTATTAATAATATTAACGGTCACAAATCACTTCGAATAAGAGAGCTTTTAAGTTAAATGACACCCGTTATCCCTTTCTCCAGCATAAGAACCACTCTTCCGTACCAATGATGCGCTTTCTAAACAGTTCCACAGAGTTCATTTACATTTTTACCAAATGCCTTAAGCGAAATGATCGGATTCAGAATTTTTTAGTCATCATTAATACAATTTTTAAGAAAAAAACATTAGTTATATTAGATAAAGCTATAATTATTTTGATAATTCATTCACTTGGTTAACTAAATTTTTATTTTTCAGGAAAATGGAATAAAACAAAATGGACTGCTTGATATACCAATCACCAAAAATACTCCCTGCTTTGTTTCATGGAATTGGCCACTAATTCGAAAATGCACATTTTTCGTTTTCATGTCAAGTTTGCTTGCAATGTGCGCTCTGGTAATCGCAATGATAGTAACCTTACCAATTAAATGTAATCCTACGTAAGATTCCCGTTTCACTAGATATTCGTTATATTATAAATCTTAATTATTCTATAATTTTCAAATATTTCAGAACTGTCTGGTATAGAGGAAGTGTATTCTATGAAATTTTTCCTGCCAGCTTCCAGGATACAAATAATGATGGTCTTGGTGATCTGCGAGGGATAGCTAGCCGACTGGATTACCTAGAAACTATGGGAATCAGTGCAATACGATTAAACTCGATATTTCCATCTAAACACTATCCAGACCATTACGATAATATAACGAGCCTAATGGAAATTGATGAAGTTTTAGGAACCTCTAGTGACTTAGTGCAACTGGCGTTCGAACTACATTCGAGAAATATGTCTTTAGTTCTTGATATGCCGATATATCCGCATTTAAAGCAGTTGGAATTGGCAGAAACCGTGAATACTTCTGAAAGCGATAATGCTACAACTGGAACCTTAAGATCACTACCACAAAATATTAATATAGTAACAGAAGCTATGCGAAATTGGCTATCTAAAGGTGTAGATGGTTTTTATGTCAAAGGTTTGGAATATTTTCAAAATGATCCGTATTTACTAGAAAATATCGCAGAATGGAAATATACTCTCGGAAAGGATCGAGTATTAATTGTAAGTGAAAATGTCTTTGAAAACATAGATGTTACATTAGCTAAGCAGATAATGATGCACATTGATCTAGTTGAAGTTCATTTAAATGTTCTTAATGGCACCAAGGCAATGACCGAATGTATAAGATCAGTAATGTCAGGAATATTTGCACCAAGTGAACATGGGCCCTGGATTCAATGGGCCTTGGGAGGTGTCTCGAAGCAAAGAATATCCAGAGACTTAAATTCGAATGCAACAATGGCTGCAACCATAATGCAATTAATGCTTCCAGGTACTCCGAATATCTTCTATGGTGATGAAATTGCATTAGAAGAATCTCATGATCCGCACAATGAGCACGAAGAAACAAAACATCTTCATCATCTCACAGCGATGGCATGGAATGGAGGCATTCAGTTTACTAGTCGGGAACAGTTGCCTTGGTTACCACATGGTGCATCTGCAACCTTTGAAAACTATGAGAAAATCGAAAGGATGATCAGACTACGAGAGCAGTCTCCTTCGTTGTACAAAAATGCCATTTTCAAAGAAGAACAAATTTTATCTAATACGAACGTTAGGCACAGTAAAGACGATATACTTATTATTGAAAGATCTTATCCACGTCGCAATACATTTGTTTCAATTTCGAATTTCGGGATGAAAGCTGTTGCCATGGATTTATCTTCACTTTTTTACAGTGGTCAAGTGATAGTGGGAAGCCCTCAAGGTGAAAAGATCTATTTTGATGAATTCCAAATTGGTCCATTGCAAACGATTGTAGCAAGGCTTGACAAATAGTGTGTACACGTACATAATCATAATAAACATACTGAATGACATGACAAGGGTACGAACTGCACTGTTAATTTTTATAAATTTTCTTTTTAATAAATGATGGACCACAAAAACTGATAGTTTTTCTACATGTAAGTTATATATAGAACATATATGCCTTTCTAGATTTAATTCAACTAATTTCATTTATTTTCAACAGATTTCAGAGATACTTCAACAAAAATCAACAACTTACACAAATCGATCTACAAATTTGAAATTAATTTAGGCATTTATTTCAAAATTTTCAAAATTAAAACTACAATTTTTAAATTTAATTCAACATTCCTTCTAGACATAGTCAACGTATTAGTTATTCTATTAAAATAATTCCCCAATATCACAAGATTAACGTATTGTAAAAAATAATAGTAATAATTCTAGAAATTTGATTTTGTTTTAAGTTGTTTCAAGAAATTCAAGAATTATTAGGTCAGTCACCCTGCAATGGCGCTATATTTAAATTTGTTATGTGGAGTACAAAATTGCAGCAACGGGATTGATCAATAACATGGTCAATATTTCTTTTAAATTAATTATGTTTTAAGTTCGGTTATTTTTACAGCAAGATAGGGGATATCGTAAACGATAGTCTCGATGTTATCGTTCAATCAGATTGCCGGAATATAGCAGCTGCAGGGCGGCCATTTACTTAATAATATTGGTGAATTATTTTAACGAATAAGTTGATCTTTATCGAGAAGAAATTTTAATTGTTAAATTTAAAAATTGTTGATTTAATTTTGAAAAACGCGTTGAATTATATTTGATATAAATGTGCAATTTAATTTAAAATTTGTTGATCGACTTATACAAGTTTTTGTTTGTATGTTTTGTTTTTTTGTTGAATATTGTGGAAGTATTATTGAAATCTGTTGAAAAGAAATGAAACTAGTTGAATTAAATCTAACAAAGATATATGTACATATAATTAATTTAATTCTTACTTTTGGCATTGACTTGAAAAACAAAGAAATTTTGGTATGTGAATTTAGCGCCACTCCACTATGGTGGTGAGTAAATTGGATTTAATAATAAATAGATAATAAAAGCATCCTATGAGCTTAAAATAAATATTATACTTATTGTTTGCGACCAAGGATATAAGAGCAGATACTGTTTCAATTTTTTATCTGTTTCTAAGGACAAACTATACTTCGTTGTAGACTCAAGACCAATAGTGGCTGTATAATGATATATAGTACATTTGATAAAGTCGCTGAGAAATATAATGATAAAATATAAGTTGCTCACTCAAGATGGTATAGTTTCTTGGGATGTTGTAACGAATTTGTATGGAATGAACAGAAATAAAACAACAAGGCTTTGAATTAAACTTAAAGCACAAAATTAAGGTTAAAAGTGCTGTTCAGGTCTTACGTTGGTCGGTTCCATTAGCAATACGAGCCTTACAAAAACTAGGAAAATTTGATGACAGAATGTCGTCTATAGCTATAACAACTGCAAATGTTATTGAAAAAGTGGGCAGTTTCTTTGATGTTTGTATAATGTAAAAAACTTTGGTTAAAAAAACCCTATTTGCAGCCACTTAGTGAAACTAATACAATTTCTACTAATTTCTACTGATTTTCTTAAAGAAATGAAAGTAGTATAGCGGAGCCCGGGGCATAATGACGAACGGGGCATAGTGACGAATTTTGCAATTAGGACACGCAAAAGTTTCAGCTTGGCCAAAGAATTTGTTTGTGGGAGTATTTTAGATGTTTTGATTTGAATGGTGAGAAAGTCTAGTATATTTATGGTTTGCGGTTTGTCTGGATAATGATAGGTGGTTTCATATTAGTTTTCGATAAATTTGATAATAATGATGACGAGTTATTTGCAGGCCAATTCTGGTAGGCTCAACGAAGAGTGGACTCAAAAGACATAATTTTACAGTAGAGCTAATTTCTTTGTCAAGGAAAATGACTCGAACAAGTAGTGTGTTTAGCATATCGTAAACTGTGAGTTTTTCGGATGTTAGTTGCGCAAACACCGAGAAATTGGCATTTTATAAAAACAATAGTTTTCTATGAATATAAAAGTTATTTTGGAATGTCAACCTATTTATCCTAAAAGTTCCGAAATCCAGAAATTGTTTTCAGTTTGAATTTTTCGAATCTGAAACTCGAGGTGTTTCTCATTTCCTGTAAGACTCATTATGGTCATTAACTAATTATAATATTTTTTTTATAAGAAAATATATTATTTCATGTATTCAATATAATTCGTTTTTATGCCCCAAGCCCTTCCTCATTATGCCCCGTATGTGGAGCATAGTGACAAACTGGTCATCAGTCCACTTAGGTCAACAGCGCACTTCATAAGGATGCTAGACGGTAATTATATATATCACATTTTATCCCTACTTGGTCCCTATTGGTACATTCAAAGTTTCAAGAAATCGATTCAGGGATTTAAGAAAAATCTATAGATAAATCGTTCGTCTTTATGCTCTGTCACCCCTATTTTGAACAGATGATATTACAGTCAAAAATAGGTACAAAGCCTCCCAAAGTATACCCCTTGTTGGTGGCATATTCCGATATATTAATGGAGTCTTGAAGCTGTTGGAAATCTTAAGAAATGTACGAAAGGATTTTGAAGTACTCTCGCTTTTGCTATCATCAAAACAGATTTCCGTCTTAAAGCAAACACTTCATTTCCAAAATATTAATCCAAATGTTGAGCTAAATAAAAAAAAATAACATAAAATATAAAAAACCCTTAAAAAGTCATCCTGGGATAATAAAGATCTATCAAATACCTAGCATTCACCAAATAAGTTAAAAAGATATATGTATATGTAATTACGTACAAAGCTGTTGTTGCAAAAGTTTCTTAAATTAATTCCGTACGATAAATATGTATACTGTATTATTGTTAACCAACTGGATCAAGATCCCCGATCTAGTAGAATTACACTAGGAAGCCGTAGGCAAAGATAAACTAATAACAAGATAGGACACAGGCGAGATTTCCGACTGTATTAAATTTAAAATGTACACGGCGAGAAATGGAGAAAAAGAAGAAGAAAAAATAACAAAAAAAAATCAAAGTATCTTCAAAACTTTTATGAATAATGATAAAAAATGTGGAAGCGCAGATTACATGCAACGAAACAGAATGGCTAATGATTTATTTTCGTAAATAAATGAAAATGGACGGAGCTTTCAGATTTTACTATGATAAAATTGTACCCCGGGCTTTTGTAAAAACAGGTTTTTCTGAAATATTGAGAGAGTTGGTTCCATAGTTGTTGCAGTAGTCCTATCATGTGGCTCCAAAGTTGTTACTGTAATCCTATGATATTTGAACGCACCTGCTTCTGTTTACATTCATTTTGCTCTGAAGAGATTAAGTTGGAGAAACTCATCATGGATTCTCTAATATTTTCGGGAAAACTGAGAATTTTATTTGATAGAAATTTTACATCTCCTTTCAGCACCTTGGCCACAGCGAAATTTAGACATTATTATGAATAATTTGATAGCATTTTGAGGGATTCAATAAGATTTTGTCGTTCGGATAATCCTACGTTCTCTCGATTTTTGTTTTTAACTCGTTGTCTCAATCATACTACAATAATGCATAGCCAAGATATTTTCCCCCATTCATGCAAAAGACGAAAATATATGGCATTACTTATTTCATCCTAAAAAAAAACACCGAAAATTTGCAATTCTGTTCAGCCGTGCCATATCTTCTTATTAGGTTATCTTTGCCGTAGGCTTACTAGCCCGTTATCGTGTATTTGAAGATATTTTCGATTTTTATTGGAAAATATAGGAAATAAAAATAGGGTATTACATTATTATCGCCGTATTATTTTAGCAACTATTTCTTTAAGTTGGTACTTAAGAGTTTTTTTGTGGTTGGTTTAAATTGAATTATAGTTACGTAAGCACGGCGGTGCAAAGGGTAAGTGATGCGCATTGCTGTCAAGGGAGGATACAAGCAAAGGAAAGGCCGTGTTTCGTGTGCTGAACAATTGAATACTCTGATTCCTGATGATAGTGCGTGTTCATAGTGAAGCCTGCATGCATACGACCTAGTACGACTGCTTGGAATTAGTACTTTGGTAGCTCAAGACTACGGGCTGTAGTCTCAAGCCTCCCCTAACCTAAAGGGTGGATCATAACCTTCTCGTGGTCCACTGCTGTCACTTTTTAAAGGCGAGTATTGATGAATAATTCTTCAGTCATTACTGAGTACTTATAGATAGCAGACTGCTGTTGAGGTGTAATTTAGTTTTTCCCTTTGTACGCAAGAATTTAAGTAAATTTAAAAAAATAACAAGTTTAGTTTTTTTCTGGTATGCAGAACTATAACATATAGCCGGTAAAATTTATAATATATTAGAATTTTCACGCTGTAGGAAATGGATAAGATGGATTTTACGGGAATAAATGATTCATCAGATGAGTCTATAAGGCTGTTGATGCTTTCGTCTTCTTCAGGGAATAACAATGACAGTTCTGATTGTGAGGAATCTGACTCGGTTAGTATATCTGATGAACATACTAGGGAGCAAAAATTGTCAGAATCTGATTCAGGAAAATGTGATAACTTGGAAGAATGGCAGCAGGTAACAGGAAGAAGCAGTGTAATATATGAGTATACGGAAGACGAGAAAATTCTGCCCGAAAATATTGATTGTGATGATCCTTTTTCGTTGTATCAATTATTTTTATCAGACAATCTTCTAGAAGTAATAGTAAATGAAACAAATAGATATGCTGAACAATCCGACGTTGGTGGTAAAAATAGTTCTGCTTCCACCACCAGAAAACACCAATTATCCTGGATATCTGTTACGATAGTAGAAATACAAAAGTTTATTGGCATATTCATTATTATGGGTCAAGTCCGATTGCCAGAAATTAGGTTATATTGGTCGAAAAATACAATGTATTCAAACGCACGGATAAAAGAAGTTTGAGACGTGATCGTTTTTTATCTACACTGAAATATTTACACTTTTCTGATAATAAAATAGCTAGAACTGATGATCGGTTGGAAAAAATCGCATCATTGTGAAAATAATCGTTGATTCATTCAAAAACGCAGTGAAACCTGGAAAAAACACTGTAATAGATGAAAGCATCGTTCCTTGGCGAGGGCGACTCATTTTTCGCCAATATATTCCAGGTAAACGGCATAAATATGGTATAAAATTATACAAATTGTGTTTGCCTGAAGGCTACACCTACAATATTGATATTTATACTGTAAAGAATGTAAACTCCGCAACGCAAGGACATGCACACGACGTTCTAATGCGATTGATGAATGGATTGTTATTTGAGGAACACAGATATGCAAGTGTGCTTTTAGCTGAAGAACTTTTAGATAAATCAAAGAATTTATGGGGTACAGTAAAAGTAATTAGAAAATTGCTACCTGAAGAAGCAAAACTAAAACAACAACAAGGTGACATTGTGAACGTTGAAAATCCTAAAGGAATTAAATTTTTTAAATGGACAGATAAATGGTCAGTTTGCATGTAGACTACTTGTAACAATCATACTTGTATTATTATTCAAGGAACAAATAGCAAACTAAAACCAGATGCTATTTTCGACTACAATAATGCGAAAAAGGGCGTTGACATATCCGATCAAATGGCATTATATTACAATTCCTTACGTAAAACTATTAAGTGGTACAGACAAATTTCCATAGAGCTGATTTGTGCAACCTCAATTGTAAATGCATGGTATATTCATCAGAAGTGAGGTACCAAGCATTTTGATATTTTAAAATTTAGAGAAAATATTATTGATAGGCTCCTGGATGAAATGCCTACAGAACCACAATCACTTAAAAGAAGAACTACACATTTTCTTCAGAAGTATCCTGGATCTGCGAGAAAGATGCGGAAACGATGCCGTGAATGTTATAAATCCTTATCTGCTAGACAAGGTAGAGTTATTATAGCAACAAAAAAACGAATGGAGTTACAACGTTTTGCCGTTTTAGTGAAGGTGAGCCACCACTATGTCTAGCACGTTTAAATAAATAAATACGTCAAGTTTATTATAGCCTACTTGTAAAAATCAATTCTTAAAATTTTCAATAAAAAATTTATATTTAACCACATAATGTTTTTTCAACTAACAAAACTATCCTACAAAATTATAGCTGATGTGAGCCACCGGTGTTACACGCCGCCAGATGAAACATTCGCGTGTGAGCCACCGGTGGTACACGCCGGTGTTAACGTGTTAAGGAATATTTGATATTGTAGAAGATAAGATTCCATAGGAACCAATTATTTGGATTTGGTATTTGTTGAACTTGAAATATGAATTTTAAAGCGAAAATGAAACCTTAAATTAAGATAATTGTCACACCCCTGCTAAGATAAGTTGACATAAATGAAATAGAAAATCAAGCAGTCTATGTTGTACATGTCAGTGATTGTAGGGCAATATTAGTGTGACTTGGGTTCATTGGGATTAAAGAAAAGAACTCACTTTCACTCAATTTGCCAATTGCATTTTTACTAATTTATTTAAATGTCGGATTAAACTGAAATTAACAAACAGAAAAGGAATCAAGTCTAGTTTCGTAAATACTAGTCGCCGTTGGGCTTCGATTTTATTGCTTATCACATAATCGCGGAATGTTGACTGACGAGATATCCAAAATTTGATTGATTGCTGATGACTTATACTAATACTAATAACATTCAACAAGAATTATAGAAAAGAATGGGAAATAGTGGAAAACTGTTGGTTGTAGTTCTGGCCTCTATCATCGAAACCTCGACAAACGTGGCCCTATCTCAAAAGTTTTTCTTATTAAAATCGCTCCGTGTGCATCTGCATTGGCAGTGGATTAAAATTGCTTTCTTTTGCTTTCTTGGGAGAGGAGTTAAGGTTTCATGTAAGAAGACTACATATCAAAAATGTAGTGACGTGATGCCTGCGACTTGTACAGTGAGAATTATTTTATGAATTTCATTGGCTCTAGGTATTATTAGGAATGGATAAAAAATTTCGGTCAATAGCTGGGAGTTCTGGTATACTTCGCAAGCAACAAAACCTTTGTACGAAAGTTCTGGGACCTGGCCCCTCAAAGACAAAAATCCTAGTTACGCCAATGTCTAAAATATTATAAAATTGCTATTGACTTACCTTTGTAATATATTTGCTGTGCACAATTTTCAGATGGAAAACAGCAGATTGAATCCTCGAGAAGAAAGGTTCACTTCACAAAAAAAAACACACACACACAAAAAAAAACACTTTCCACAGATTTTTCCTTATGATCTTATTATGGAAATATAACTAACGAATTTGGTTACCTCCCACAAGTGATCGTATAAAGAAAACGGCGCCCTAGTAACTTGCTTCATTACCTTTTCAACTATGGTAGAATTTTTACATTTCAATCAACAACATTAGAAAAACAAATTGCTATTGTTATAAAAAACAACTACGAATTCATTCGCTGCTGAGACCTCTTACTTGAGATATTTGCAGCGAATTTTCATTGCAACTGAAATTTTTAAATAACTTTTTTAATTAAATTAAAGCCAAGAAATTCTACTCATTTGGGAAGGTTAAAAACAAATCTAATAAACTTCAACGGAAGACCACAACACTTTTTATTTAAATTTAATTTACTGGAGAAATTGATAAGCAAAACACTTCGATTAGGTACTTAGGGATCAAAATCGATTTTTTTTTTATATTTCCCACTTTCTCCCAAAATAAATTAAATTAAATTAAATTCACTTTATGATAACACGAACACTTTCGCACGTTCTTTATTCTTTCTAATTAATTTCACTCACACATGGGAGCATTCGACCCCGTAGAGTACACGCATGCAATTTACAACTCATTCCCGTTTTAATTCCCGACATATTCTGCATGTACTGAAAAAAATCATTTCAGGTAATTAAATGTTAAAATTAATTTCGAATTCCCAAGAATTTCACGTCTTAAAAGTTCAAAATTGAAAAAAAGTAACTCGCGCATACCATTTCACTTCACACTAGATTTTTCCGAAAACTTATGGCTCTGTTATGTATGTCACAGCACTGCACAAATCAACTAGTTCTGCTCTAGAGTGCCACCCACACGTCCCGTTGTCGTCCTGACGTAATGTATGTACTTAATTCAAGAAAAACACCCTCTGGCCGGCCAGATAGCAGCAAATACAAGAAATATTCACAATTACAACCCGCTTCTAACAACTTTTGTTGAAATTTTTCATTTTCACATTCGCGACACGACTTAATCCGTCAACATGCTAGACTGATACTCCTCTCGAACCCCACCATGAAAAGCCTCATGGTAGTAGGCGACGCATTGGTAAGGTCACTCTTTAAGGGTTAAAACTTTGAAATCCTCTTTAATCACATTCTCTTCGTTTGAAGGTGAACGAAGAAGGAGTATAAAAATCCGTAATAAAGAAAAAACAAATTTTATTTCATTTTCTTGTACTCTTTTACATCATGCTTGTTCTGCATTCATTTTAGTCTGTTCAGCAGAGAATGCAGGAAAATCTATTACTTTCTGACTCGTTTCTGAAACGATAAAATCAAATTTATTTCGTCATTTAAAAGATTTGTTTTTATTCGTTTAAAACATAAAATTGTATTTGAGTAAGTTATCGTGTTTTGATTATTTTTGTAATTATTGTAATATTAAGTCTTTATTAAATGACGAAATAACATTTAATTTTATCGCTCCAGAAACGCGAAAGAAAGCAATAGAGAATGCAGAACAAGCAAAACGCAAACAAGAACTCAAAATGGACTAGAACTTGTTGCTAACGTAATAGAGTTTTTTTTTATTATTTTTGTACTTTCTTCTTGTACCTTTGAACGATGAGAATGTGATTAAAGAGAATTTCAATATTCTAACCGTTAAAAAGTGACCTTACCATTGCGTCGCTCACTACCAGGCATGACGCATGTCATTTGGTTGTTTCAGTCTAAACGTTAGTAGTGTCGCGAAATTATTATAAATTTTCAAGGAATTAAAAAAGGAAAATTTCACGAAATAAAAACGGTGTTAAATTGTGATGTTTTGTATTTGCTGCAATCTGGCCGGCCAGAGGAGAAGTGCATAAACTGGACATAGAGTGATAAACTTTCAGAAAAATATTGTTTTAAAGTGAAACGGTATTGCGCTAGTTACCCTTTTTCAATTTATGAAATGATCTCAAAAGAGAAACGTCGCGTAGCATGTGTGTAATTTTAATGAAAGTTAGCCAGTTTTAATAATCATAAAGTGAAGTTCTCTAATTTGAGCGTGAGTCGGGTATTTTAAAAAATCGAAGTGTTTTCTCTTACTAATTTCTTTAGTGAATTCAAATTTAAAAAAAATGCTCTGGGCTTCCTGTAAAATTCAGATTTATTTGTTTACCTTCTCAAACGTATAGTAGAATTTACAGGCTTTAATTTAATCAAAAAAGTTTTTTAAACATATCAGATGTAATGAAAATATTCACTGGAAATATGTTAAGCAAAAGCTGTCTGCTGCAAAGGAATTAGTAGTTTTTTTTTTTGTTATGACAATGGCAATTCTTTTTCTATTGTATTTGAATAAAATATGAAAATTCCACCATAGTTGAAAAGGTAATGAGACAAATTTTTTAAAGGCCGTCTTTCTGTCTACGATGGCTTGTGGGATGTAACCAAAATTATTAGTTACATTTCCATAGGGGAAATCTTGCGACATAACATGTATAGGAATTAGTGAAAATCTGTGGAAAGTGTTTTTTGTTTAATATGAGCCTAAATTTGTTTTGTTTTTCTTGTGAAGTGCGAGTATTTTTTTTTCTTGTGAAGTGAATCTTCCATAGGAAATCTTGCGAGATAATATGTAGGAATTAGTGAAAATCTGTGAAAAGTGTTTTTTTGTTTAATATATGAGCCTAAATTTGTTTTGTTTTTCTTGTGAAGTGAGCGGGTATTTTTTTTTTTTTCTTGTGAAGTGAATCTTGCAGGGAGGACTCAATCTGCTGTTTTGCACCTGAAAAGATATCACAAAGGTAAGTCAATAACAATTTTCTATTTTATATTGTAGAACACATATTCGTATATTGGTATGTAATTCCTGCATACACTTATATCTAATTTTTTTATGGATGGAAATTATACAGACTCCTTCAATGCTATGGTAACTACCCAGCTGGAAAATGGGCTTTAAAATAGGGATGGGTTGTAACAGGTAAAATTAAGTACCTGTTACAACTGTCCTTGTTATCTAAAATTAACAGTTCCTAAACCTGTTATAAAATGACAGCCTGTTATTTTCAATTTTTCATACCATAATCTTACCGCATTGGATAAGTAAGGGTTTACCTGTTATGCCGTGGAAAGCAGTGTTAGTACTGTCGAATGCTGTAATACAACGAAATATAAAATCAACGATGCTTAGCCCTGATTTAGGGAAGACCTCAATTTTTTCCTAGAAATTTACTGGAAATTTTTTTCTTTAGAATTTTTATTTATTTTTGGAGGCCGACATGTGAAATTATTGTATCTGAAATTAACTCAGGCCAAAGTGAATAAAAATTCTGCCGAAACATTTTCTGTAAATTTCTAAGAACAAATGAATGCGTATTGCTAATCTACGCGTCTCCGCTCATAAAAATTGTTTGCGGTCCAGGCACCCGTTGTCACCATCAGTACATAAGGATTTACTGGTGCTTTCAAATTTCGATTTTCGCTGTATTACAGCAATCGACAATGCTATCACTACTTTCCACAGCATACTGTAACAACAGCAATTGCAAACTGACTTGCAATAGCACAGCATGACTACCAGTGAAATCTCAAATAGCAGCAGCAAGCATAGCAGTTCCCACATGATTTTCTCTGATAGCATAGCAAGTATAGCGCAAGCACATGGAAATTTGGTGGTCTTCTTAAACTCTAATGAGGGATAATAGTTTATGATACGCAACAGTTACGATTTCATATTGTCCGTAACAGCTGTTTGTAAGGTCAGCGAGATACGGTTAGGTTTTCCCGTACGGTTGGCCGTCTACGGTTTTACCGTCGCCGTGATTATACGACATGACGGTTATTCTCGATTATTTTGTGGATACAAGTCAGTGAAGTCAGTTCAGTAATTTTTAGGAGAGTTATAAAATATGGAAAACATTAGTGAAATTGACCTTGTAATTATTTTACTTTTAATTGAGGATGAAGAAGAAAGGAAAAAACATTTGCATTGAAAAACCGGTTTTCACAAAAGCTAGGGAACATTTTATGAGAGTAAAACGTGAAAACTTCGCCCCTTCTCATTTATTTACGAAAATGAATCATTTACCATTCTGTTTCGTTGCATGTAATTTGCGCTTTCACATTTTTTATCTTTATTCATAAAAGTTCTAAAGAGAGTTTGATTTTTTTTCATTTTTTTCTTTCTTTCTTCCTTTTCTTGCCGTTGGGATTTTAAATGTAAAACAATCGGAAAAATCGTCTGTGTCCTAACTTGTCATTAAGTTAACTTTGCTACTGCACTGCACTAAATTTCAAGAAACCTTCCGGGAAAACCGAAACGTATGTCTCGTCACATTGCACTCAATGAGTTTAGAATTTCATTCGTACGTATCAGCCGTCATCAAACCCTGGCCAGCCACGGTTGCTTTCAGGTTTTGAAACCGGTTAATCACTTTGGATTCATTTGGCACGGAAAAAACCTATTCGTATGTCGCTACCCTAAGCCTAGTATTTCTTACAACAGGTATTTAAGTTGTAAGTAACAGTTGTTACCTTTCATGTGTAAATACTTGTTATTTTCATCTGTTACAATAAATACGCATCACCACTTGAACAGTTTTGCTCCCACTAAGTCGTTTAAAGTTCTGCAACTGAAGTATTGAAAAGCGGTTCAAGGGATAACTAATAAAACATAGAGCAACCCCAGTATGCAAGAAAGCACATTTATCATTACCTAAATCCATTTTCTTATCACTTGATGACAATAAAACTGCAAAAGTTCTCGTTTTCTTTTCCAAAAACTGCAAAAGTTCTCGTTTTCTTTTCCAAAAACTTTATCGTTTGGAATCGAATCTCCGCACGTGGTATATTCTCGGAAAAAAAAACGGGATTGAGGATTTGTCGATTTCTGATGTAGTCTTGCATTTTGTATTTCGTGGTGCGTGAGTCAATAAGTGATAATTTTTTCTTACATTCGTACATGAAAAACAAAATTTACAATTTGCAATTTCAAAATATTATAAGAGAGGTGAGTAAGTTTTGCTTGTAATATTATGTTGTAGGTGCATTAGATAAACAAAACCAAGAATACAGCATCGTTTTTTTGTTTTTAAAACTTTTTATGTTAGGTTAGTGAACTGTCTCGAGAGGAGGTATAAGTGACAAAAACCTGGCCGCGCTCTCTTCGCCTCTTTGCGCATAAAAATTGTTAATGGCTCGAGCACCCGTTCCAATGCTGTCGTTTGTACTCCGATCGGAGTATTTGTACTCCGAAAACTAATAGCGTACTCCGGTACTACTCCTTTTGGAAAAGTACTCCGCTTTTCATTTCTTCATACTTAAAACTCCTATATACGTATGTTGTTAGCAAATAATCTAAAAGGTTTTATTCACCTTCATTTAAAACTATAAATTCGTCGTACATTTTAGTAATAAAATCTATTAAGTCCGGTTGAATAGTTGGTTTGATACTACTCTGATTTGTTTTAGCCTATTACACCTATCTAGTCATGTCATTATGATTCGTTCTTTAAACGCTGTGATTGATGTTTATGAAGTGAATAATGAACGCTCTCTACTTGAAGAACTCCAGAAAATTCTATTCTAGACCAGAACACGTTTTTTTTTTAATCGCTCTTTGCCTTTTCCTATGTCTTTCCTATTTTCTTCATTTTCTTTCTCACAAAAGTTAAGTCCAATTAACAATAAATTTTTCATGGAAAGTTGGGCTTTTGTTTATGATCCGGCGCAGGTATTTAGTGATTTAATTTAACTATATCATTTGTTTACTTAAATTCAAGTATTGTAAAAACGTTGATTTTTTGTAATAAAACAATAATAAAATTTGTAAACTGTGACACAAAGGAAAAAACTTGGGAATAGTTACCAATTTTCAAAATACGAAATTCAAGGAACTTACAGGTTACACCATCACTGTGGAAAATTTTAGGGACGACAATGAAGATTGTCTTCTTTTTTGGAAAGACTTAGGAAATATTTCATCAGTAAAGCTGTTTGTTTGTATAAGTTTTTTTTTCATTTAATTTAATATCACAACAGTTTAGTTTGTATGATCTGATTGAGATAGGGGTTTTGACTTTTTATGGACAATTCCACAGAAACAGTGGTATTTGATTAAAGAGCACAAATGTTGGAAAATACGAAATTCAAGGAACTTCAGCTAACACCATATTTTTTTAATTAATGTTCAATGTTGTTAGTAAGAGGTTAAATTTTCAAGTTGGGATCTCAATGGGTTTCAAGGCGAGATCATTTTTTTTTTTGAATGGATTGTTAATGGGTTACATTTGAGAAGACAAAAAACATGTCCTTAGTGAAAAATTCCTACGTGATCAAGGAGAACAAAATAGATTTGTATGAAAATTTTTCCTAAAAAAGCAGATCTCAAACGAAAAAAAAACTCTCGTCTCCAAACCGATTGATATCCTAATTTAAAAATTTAACCATTTACTAACAACATTATGAGCATTAATTTAAAAATAAAGCAAGGATAAATTTAGTGAATGCATTTGAAGATATTCAAGGATAAAGGATATAGTTATTATCCTTTTTTTTTTCTTGTAAAAGGCATATCTTCTTTATAATTTTCCCTCAAGGATTGTACTTTCTTCTTTAAAATAAGCTAAAGGTCATGTCTCTGTGATAATCAGAACCAAAGTTATGATTTTTTTTAATATAACTCAGCAGACTAAACATCGGCGAATTTTAAGGATTTTAAAGTAATTTAATTCAACCAGCATGCGGCGCAGCACAAAAATAAATAGTTATATTCTTATCTCATACTTAACTTTCAGCAAAAGAAAAACGAGATTGGTGATGGGTCGGGTTAGGAAAGTGCGAGTTTTTATCGATTTCCTGTGGAATGACCATAATGAGTATCAAAGTTTTTTCAGATATATAGTTTACTAACTATTCCATATTTACCGGGAAAATAGAACTTCATACAGAACTGTGAAATGCAGAGTAAAAATCTAATGTGATCAAAATTACTTTCGCTAATGGAGAAGTAAGTGTCTAGGCATCCAAAAATGTATATGCATAGGTAAAGTAGGTACTAAAGTTAATTCTTGGAAATATTGCAGACACATTATTAAAGTTTCTAAATGTAGTGGTTGTGGTACAAGCAATATGAATATGGCAAATGTATCCGAAGATCAAACGCAATCTAGAACAATTCTTAGAAATTCAGCAAACATAAATAATAAAGAAAACATAATTTCTAGTATAACGATAGATTTAGAGCACGGCTGGTGGATATGTCAAGAAACCATTCTTGGAAATTCTATGAAAGCTGTTTTGACGTCAACAAAAGGTAATACGTAAAATAAACAAACTAAGCGTGTTCAAAAATGTTGCTCTGTATGCACGTAGCCTAGGCGGTTTTGTAAAATATGCTCTAACGTTTTTGAAAACAAGTAAAAAAACTCAAATTGGTCTAAGACCTATGTATTCTTACGGTGAAATGCAGAAAAACTAAAGTGACTGAAGTTGTCAATACAATTTTGCAAAATGACTGTATTAAAATCCTTACAAATATTTTGAAAATTCAAAAGTTTTCAATAATTAAATAATTAAACTAATGATCGAATTTTTGTATTTGCTTTATGGTATGCTTTTCTCCAGAATACCTTTTCATAACAGAATCTTTTTACTTCATGCAAGTATTATCTGAATCAAAGCTATTAATTAATGAATCTTTTAAATCAACATTGACAGCTGTTGATTTAAACTTAAGAAATTCTTCCTACTGGAAAAATAAAATAATAAAAACCAATTGTTTTTATATAAAATAATATTAATAATGTAATAATAGGAGACATATAAAGATTTATTTAAAAATCTAAATATGAATCATTTTAATGAAAAGGAGTTTTATTCACATTAATATGATTTCTGGACATCCCATTCTAATTAATGTGAATTCATTAAATTTCGTTAGTCGTGTACTCCGTTTTTTCCGAAAGTACTCCGCTTTGGTAGCAAATTGTACTACTCTTGAAATTTTCCAAACGATAGCACTGACCCGTTCTCATCTTCCAATAATGCATAACAATTCTATGGAAAAAATTCCCATTAAATTTCTAAGAAAAATATGTGGCCTTCTCTACATGTTCTTCAGAATTTGTATGCATTTAGTTAGCAATGGGTGATTGGGGGGCGGCTAATAATTTTTATGAGCGTAGACGCTACTTAAGCAATAAGCATTCATTTCTTCTTAGAAATTTACAGAAAATGTTTCGGAAGAATTTTTTTTTTATTACTATTATTATTAATATAAATAGTTCAAGATGAGTGAAGAACTTAATAACAGTGATAAAAGAAAAGGCCAAAACACAGGACGACACAACAAAGTCGCCGTAAATTGGTTGCTGTCAAAGATTCGAATATATGGAAGTCCCATATACTTAACACAATGAGGGCGACGCGATAAGTTGCCAACAAAAAGTTTGGGAAAATCTCTAAATTAGTCGCCAACATAATTGACATTTCTGTGTGGATAGTGAATAAATGACATTCATGTTATGTGGATTTGGATATTTTTATGAAACATAGTAAATTAAAAGATAATAATAAATAAACTAGTTATTAAAAACTTGTACAAAATTAATTTCATTTATTAGTTTGACAAATTATGGGTTTTGAGGAGGAATTAATAGATAAAATGGGGGAAAAGTTATGTTGTACAATAAACGTCATCCCATGTAAGAAATCTCTTAGTCTTCTTTTTAGTTTTTTCTTTATGCTTTGCAATTTTAAGTCAGCCGCATAAGCTATACTAGCGATTTTCCTTAATTTTTTCCTTTTTGCCATTTCTTTTATAATAAATAAAACAGAGATAGCTGTCAAAAACATTTGTCGAGTCGCGTGCACTGTGTTTTAAATGCGACATTATCGCCAACTAAGTTGCCAACATAGTTGTGTCGCTCTCACTGTGTTTTGGCCTAAACTCACAAGTGATTTTGATTCTCTTCCAACAAGTCAAGAATGCTTACATTCAAACCACTGACATGCATAATATGGACTAATTAACTTTCTATTTCATGTGGGCTCAGTTGCTAATGTCAAAAAATGTTCTTACGCCGGTGCCAACCAGCGTTGCCAGAGAAATTCTTTAAAAGTCTGGGAGCTTTTGTTTAAAATTCTGGAACATTTATAAATAATCTGGATAAGGGCATAGGCTATAAAAACAAAGCAATTTTATTCACATATATTATTATACATATGTATATAAAACATCAAAAACATAACAAAAAAAAAATTCGGTATTTGAAAAATAAAGGAATCTTGAAGTTCATTGCATTATTTTTTATATCCTGAATGGATATTAATACATTTTTTTATTAAATCTATCCAATAACGGTTTTTCTACTTTTAAATGGGCAGAGTCAATTTTTTGTATTTTAAATAATCTTTTGTTAATAACTAGTAATCCATTCAAAGTCTCTATTTTTAAACGGTTTCTAATTTTTGTTTTATTTAGATTTACTTGGGAGAAAGTTCTTTCAACTCAAGCTGAAGAGTTTGGTAAACTTAAAATTCCAAAAACAAAGCTTTTTAGTATAGGAAAAATAGGCTCACCATTTGATCTTTCTATTTCAGTCAGTTAGTTTCCCAAAACAATTCAACGTTAATATGTGTATCTAAACTTAAAGTCTCGAAGTCAAGATTTCTTAACTCTCGCCATTCCCAGTCAATGTTTTGCAATAAATTAGTAAAAAGGACACAAAATTCTGAAATAGAAGATTGCGCTCCAGAAATAAGACAGCTGGATTAAGCCACCCACACTTACTTAATATTTCACTTGTAAAATCAAATCGTTTATAAATTTGACTAACAAGCTCTATATAAATTATTGGTATTTCTTAGACTTGTATCAGCTTTAACTCCTAAATATATATCATTTGTCTGTAAAAAGTATGCTTCATTTTTGAAATCCACGTTTTCAATGGGAGTGTTTTGTAAATAACCTCGTTTCATATAATTATCTGAGATTGGCTTTATTTCTGAGTGTAGTCTAAATATCTTTGGTGACTCACTTTGGAACAATCGTAAGATCTAACTTAAAAATTCAAGATAAATTTTATTGCACGAATCTTCCAAAAGTGTTAGAATTGATTGCGCTTGTTTCAATTCATCAACATCAGCAGCTAATGCAAAATATATTTTTAAACAATCAAATCTTTCTAATAAACGAACAACTACAGCCTCCAAAGAAAGCCACCGTGTTTGTGCAGGATGCAACATTTTAACCGATTTATAATCAAGCAGCGATTGAATTTGATTAAACTGAGCAATTCTTTTTGGACTTTTCGCTAAATATGAATAAATTTTCCTTGCCATATTTTCAACATTGTCTGGCAATTTAGTGCAGGCATATGATGCCCACAAGCTAAACGAATTGCATACACACTTAAGAATAAATAAGTTTTTGCAATCATTTTTTAATAACTTTGCAACTGAGTGATGAATACCAGTCATAACACTGGCGCCATCTGCAGCGAAACCTATTAAGTTTTCTTTATATTCAATATTATTAGAGTTAAATATTTCAACAATGCTATTGTATAAAGAGCTGGTATTTGCTTTACTAACCGAAATTAAGTGAAAGAAATAGTCATGTACCTTACAATTTTCTGATACCCTTGCTACTATACTGAAATTTTTTTCCATACTAAACTGCTCCGCACCTAAAACATTTTTTACCACAGTCGTTGCCTTCGTGCGATTACATTTTAAGTCTTTTGCTGCATCAGACTCAGGAAAACTGTTTTTAATTAAGGACACTAAATTATCCATTATTGATAAGGCAATATTGTGCTCCACGGTAAATGCACACAATCGAAGCTCCAGTTCAGTTGACTTTTTTTTTCTGAGAAATTTTTTGGCATTTCGAAGAAACACTTGGCTGAAGTTTAATAGCATTTTCATTAGATCTGCTTTACTGCCTTTAATTTTTAAGTCTGTCTCACAATATTTACAATATGCAACTCCTCTGGGTTTTTCAACTAACCAATTGTGTAGTTCAGGATCAGTTTTCCAAGCAGCACTTAATTTTTGTTCACGTTTCACTTTTTAATTTCTTCTAAATGCAAAACCATAAAAACTAATTAGAACTAAGCTACTTTTTTTATCGCTGCAAGATATCACTAGATTTCTCGTTTTCGCCAGCTATTTTGCCATTATTGCTGCAACTTGTTCGGCTTAACACATTCCTTGAGTTTAATTCACTACTTCCAGTTGAATTTGATCCATTTTTAACTAAATTAAAATTTAATTAATATCCTTACTCCATTATTCAGTATTTATACTCACTCGTATTTAAAAATTTCTTCATTTCAACAAAACAATTCAACGTTATAGTATGACACATTGAAAATTCGCACATTCAATTTAAAATTCCTATGACAAGAGCTCGGAGCTGACCAACACCAAAGAAAATACTTGGCTTTTGGCTAGGGGAAATACAAGCCGCCGGTAGTCGCTCTCGGCTAATTGTAAACAACTTAGTAAGGGTGCGTTCGATTTTATTCTAAAATTAGGTATTAAATTTTGTACTTTTTATAATTTCCGACAAAAAGGAAAATCTGGATAATTTGTTAGAAAGTCTGGAAATCTGAAATGGTTTTTAAAAATCTGGAAAATCCAAATAAATCTGGACGTTTGGCAACGCTGGTGCCAACATTGAAAAAATCATTGGTGGGAAGTTGAACAATTAAGCGCGCAGCTCGAAAAGCGATTATAATAAAACCTTTCGAATTTCTGTTGCACATCTAATAAATATGTTGCGTTTGGTAAAACAATTTTATCATTAATTAACCCAAATAATTAATTTAAAAACAGTTATTTCGACAAAGCCACTTATTTATTTGTGGTTTACAGTTTTCTCTCAGTTGGTACTTGGTGTTTAGACCGAAGGAGTCAGCAATATAGAAGTGAACCCACTTTTTACAGTACATTTCTATGAACGTAGTCAGTCCATATTATATATGTCAGTGATTCAAACAAAGAAAAGAAAAGAAAATATCGAGCCGAACTAGAAAGGGTATTTTTGTAATAATTTGTTTTTGTAAAGAAAACTGTATTAAATTGATAAAAAAAAAATAGTTAACATTGTTTTTATTTGTACCTGCAAATTATAATGTATTTTAATTGCTGTCAAAGGTTTTTCCCTATTTTTATATTAAATAATTTCCAATTCTTTAAAAAGGAAATTTGCTTTAGTTTTAGCTTGACTTTTTTTAAATAAACTTTATAATACTACCACGTGGATATTTGAATCGCTCACTCTCTCTTTTCAATAAAGTGAGTGAAATAACACAACACTTGAAGTTTTACGGTTGTCGGGGGTCCCCCGACCACTTTTTTTTTTAGATGTAGATTTAGATTTTATTGGAGAGTTTTCTTTTACAAATACGACATTTTGCTTATAGGTAGCGAATAACTTTAATCAATTTAACAAACAAGCTCACACCTACGTTCAAATACTTTAAAGGCACTATAAGGCTAGTAATTAATTCTGAGTTAGTTCAACAAATCAAGCTCTTAATTAAGTCAAAAATAGTTCAACAAACAGGCTCTTAGTTTTTTTCAAATTTCTCTGCACTTTACACTTTAAGGCCAGTGATTTAGTTTGATTACTTCAACGATCAAACTCTTAAATTTATTTAAATTTCTTTCTACTTTACACTCTTTAGGAAGACTATTAAATAATTTCAAACCATTTATCATGAGCATATTTGGGTTTTTGCTTTCCTACAGGCTACGATTCTGAAGTCGTCCCTATTTCTTAAACTTCAACTAACTGTTTCGCTGATATATTGTATAACACTTCTTAAATTATTAGGCAACAAATTATTCTTGAGTTTAAAAATATATATTAATACCTTGAAGTAAATTCTTTGTTTCACACTCATACAGCCTAATAATTCTTTCATCCAAGCAACAGGCTCCAATCTACCACACTTCAGAATTACACGCATCACTCTATTTTGCAGTTTTGGCAGTGTATTTACAGTTGTAGAATTTCCACAGAAAAGAATAGTAGCGCCGTATTCAAGGTGTGGCAAAATAATGGTGTTATACACGCACAATGCTGCATTAAGATCCAGAAACTTTCTGATTCTTTTCAGGAACCCAAGCTTCTTCGTTATCTTACAGCACAATTGGTCTATGTGTGGTGTGAAGATCAGTTTGTTATCTATTACAATTCCAAGATATTTGACTTCATCTAAAACATTTATACTAGATCCCTGTATAGTTAATGACAAGTGTTCACTGCTATTTATTAGCATGCAATTTGATTTAGACACATTGAGCTTTAATTTATTCATGTTTATCGACATTGCGATACTTTTTAGATCCTCCTGCAAATTTTGTCTGCAATCCCTGAAGTCGTTCCCGGTTATGTACACCAACGTGTCATCCGCAAAAAGCACTACTTTCGAATTTTTTTACCACACTAGGAAGGTCATTTATATATAGCACAAACAGCAGCGTACTCAGGACTGCACCTTGTGGTACCCCAATGTTGCATTCAAGGGGTGTCGAAACATTAAACTCTAGTTTTGTCACTTGCGTTCTATATTGTAGATAACTCTGGAACCATTTACTTTCTGTTGTCTTGATGCTCTCTTTAGGTCTAAAAAGACTGTAATCACAAACTGTCCAACGTCAATTTTCTTCTTCCACTCCAGAACAACCAAATTTTTGAATAAAAAAAATTACTTTAAGAGGGTTGTATTTAGAGAATACAATCCCAGGATCCCGAATTTCGGAATCACGGGATCCCGGCCGTTTTCTGGCCCGGAAAACCCCGGGACTGTACTTGGCTAATCTCGGGATTACATTAATAGCATTTATTACATAACGACAAAAAACAACCCTTAGATACGCCGTACGATACGTACTACACAGGAACAGCCCTAATAATATGTTTGTCGCAGAATTTAGAAGGGACTTCCCCGCTCAGAATACTTCAATACAATACTCTTAAGGTAGTTCCCCAATGGGCCAACAGGGGATCACCCGATCACCTTATATCATAATATTGTTGCGGGGTATTTCCCGTCGGGGATGCCCTGTACGAAACTATAAATACGCCAATCAGGTTTTATTTTTTTGATTTATTATTCTGCCAGTGACGAGGTTACGTAGGTTACGTTATTTAAATTTAAAAGTCAAATATCTGAAATTAAGTATTTTAAATGGCGGGAGACTTTGTTAAACATAAAAAAGTCAGTGATACGACGTCAGTGTGGAGTTATTTTTTAGTTGCGAAGGACGGGAATAGTGCTAAATGTAAGCGATGCCCAGCCATTCTCAAGACTTTGGGTGGATCGACTAAGGGATTACATACACATTTGTCATCAAAACATAACATCAAGGTTATATCAACTTCAACAAGTCAAGATTCTGAAAATCGGAGCACAGTACCGCCGCTAGCCAAGCGAAAGTTAGATGATTATTTTAATAAAAGTGCCGACGATAGCCTGGATGATGTTTTGGCAAGAATGATTGCATTAAATGGATTTCCATTCAGTGTATTCATAACTTCAGATGATTTGAGAAAACTGCTCTTAGCAAAATACACGGATTTACCAAAGTCAGCCGTCACCATTCGAAAACGTGTTATGAATTACAGTGAAAAAATCACAAAGCAAGTAACTGTAGAATTGAAACATTTGAAAAGTGCAGGTGAAAGATTTAGTCTTTCTTTCGACGAGTGGACTTCAACGTCCAATAAACGATACATGGCTGTCAACGGTCATTCATATAAAAAATTTTGAAATTTAGGACTTGTTCCAATTTATGGAAGTATGACAGCTGAAAATTGTCTTCGTATATTGAAAGAGCGTCTAAGTAAATTTGATATTTTCCTGGAAACTGACATCGTGGCTATTGTAACCGATGGACCGAATGTTATGATAACGGTGGGATGGCTTGTTTGCACTGAACAACAACTGTGTCTCGCACATGGTGTCAATTTGGCCGTCTGTGATGCTTTATGAAAAACATAATTATTTGCAAGATAGCCCTACCTCAGATGATACTATAAATGAACCAGCTGTTGTTTATATGGACGACAGCGATGATGCTGACCATTTAGAAGACTTAGACTGTCCAGAATCAGGTTTAATCTTAATGTCACAAAATGATCTTGCGCGAGAAGAACACATACCACAGTTAACACAAGATGAAAACATTAATGAGCTGATAAAGAAAATCCGCAAAGTTGTAGTGTATTTCAAAAGATCACCATTGAAAAATGAAACAGTACTTCAAAAATATGTGAAAAGTGAACATGGAAAAGAGCTGTCACTTCTTTTGGACTGTAAAACCAGGTGGAATAGCCTTTTAACAATGCTGGAGCGATTTTATCTTTTAAAAACCTGCATTCAAAAAGCTCTTATAGATCTCAATCATCCAATTCGTTTAGAAGATGTTGATTTTGAATTGGTAAATAAAATTGTTGATGTGCTTACCCCAATTAAATTGGCATTAGAAGCAATCTGTCGGCGAGATGCTAATTTATGCACAGCTGATGCCACTTTGAAATTTCTTATAATACAACTGTCTAGCAAAAACTAAGCACTTGCTAAAAAAATGAAAACATCCTTAGTGGAACGTATAAAGCAACGACGAAGTGATGATTTAACTGGTGTGTTAAATTATTTACAAAATCCACGAAAAGATGACGAAAATCTGTTATTATCGGATTTGGAATGGCATGACTTATTTCCAGTTCCTACACAGGCTTTAGTGAGGAAGCAAATAAAGAGTATTGTTAAAAGACTTAATAGTCGAGATGACACGGAAGAAGAAGAAGAAAGGTCAGGATTACAAACAGACGATGAGCTAAGGCCAGAAACCTACCAACCCCAATTGACATTAAATGAAAAGTTACAGCTGGAAATTGATAAGAGTATGAAATCCCCAGATCCTGAAGTACAAGTACAAAATGAATCGGGGTTGGCAAATAGTATTAGACGTGAGATGAGCCTGTTCGAAAATGGAGGAGTTCGTGGATATCACTTAGAAACAGCATATAAGTATCAAATGACTATTCCTCCAACCAGCGTAGAGCCTGAGCGAGCGTTTTCAGCTGCTGCTTATGTTGGCAATAAACTACGAAGCAGGCTTGGAAGTCAAACATTGGATGCTTCGATATTTCTGCGATTGTATTTTCGAAATTCTAAATAGTTTTTTTGTGTTGTCTTTTTGTTTTCTTGCAAAAGTATAGTTTTTTTGTTATGTCTTTTTTCTTTTCTTAATATATTGTGATTTGTGTTGCGCAATGATATTAAAAACATTTTTTAAGAAATTACTCAAGTTTTTTTTCATTTGAGGCCAATTTGAAACCATATAGACTAATCCCGGGATCCCGGGATTACGCATCAAAAATCCCGTAATCCTTGGATTGAAAAACATGCTCGGGATTGTATTCTCTAGTTGTATTCTACAATGTTGAGAACACAAAATAAAAATAAAAAATATTTATAATAGAATTTAAGTACCTGCTCTATAACCAAGAGTACTTTGCTATTGCATTGAATTACTTTCTTTTTCCTTTGCACATGCAATATAACATTTAGCAGTTTAAAAATGAACAAAAAAATTGTAGAAAATAAAAGGTCCCGGCAATATTGAATTATTTAATCAGGATCTTGCAAGCCATAAAGGTACAGGAATAGTAGATGAAGATATAAAAAAAACAGATGAATGGAGAATTGAAATGAGTTTTGAATGCGTACAATCGGATTCTCCAGTTTCGGGAAGAAGTGCCAATAGCGAAGATTCAATCTTTTCAAATTTCCATTGATCATGATGAAACAAAATCGTCTTTTATTAAAAAATTGTTTCGTGTCGTAAAATACTTAAAGAAATTTGTCCGTTACTAGCTGATGACATCAGAAGATTAAGATATACACCTCAAAGAAATCTATTATAACTTTGTTAAATGAAGCTGACTTTCATTATGGTTTACAGAACTGTTTGACAGGTTTCTGTAGCGAAAATGAAATATTTTGTGACACAATTCAACTTCAGATTGGACTGCCCTTACTCCCAAAAGCAGCAAAAGTGAGTTTTGGCTAATTTTGGTTAACATTGCTGGATTTTCAAACACATATACGTTGCATGTTTTCACGGGGAATCTACAACTGAAAGTAATAACAACTTTTTAAAGCAATTTGTTGAAGATTGCCAACAAATGACCTTGGCGTGATTTACTTTTCGTAACAAATATTATAATGTACGCATTCATTCTTTCATTTGATACTCCAGCATGTTCCTTCGTTCTAAGAAATGTGAATAAAAGGATTTACATATTAATAATCGATTAACTTTACCTAAAACTAATGGCACTCTTTGAACTGAGGAGTCATTTAAGAAAAAGTCACAACGAGAACATCATAAAACAATGGAACCATTAGAGATCGAAAAATTAAAAATTGGATATGTATCAATGTTTCCATTGGATTACATGCATTTAGATTGCGGAGGTGTTGTTCGACAATTGCTTAACCTTTGGGTAAATCCAAAATACAAGAAGTGAAAAGATTATAACATTGTCAAAAGAACAAAACCAAATTATTAATTATTGGTTTCCGTCAATAAAATTTGAATGGTCTCGGTTATTCAACCGCAAACCACAAACTCTAGATCATTTAGACTTTTGGAAAGCGACAGAGCTAAGGCAATTTTTAATATACGTAGGACCAGTAGGCATACTGGAGGAAGCTAGATATGAGAACTTTTTGAAATTATCGTGTGCTATTCGCATTTTGTTGGATTCTGAAGTTTTCCAAAGAAATAATGACTGCGCTTCTTTACTCCTACACAGCTTCGTCAAATCATTTAAATCCATTTACGATGAGCACAGAATTACGTACAATTGCCACAATTTAGTGCATTTAGCAAATGAGGCGCTCAAATTTGGAAGTCTGGAGAATATAAATGAATTTAAATTTGAAAATAAAAACAAGTTACAAGTAATAAAGCACTTGGCTCGTAGTGGAAGATATCCTCTTGCCCAAATTTTCAATAGAATTATAGAGAGAAGCATTTGGATAACACATTGTAAAGTTAAAGAATTGCCATATAAATATCAAATGAATCGCAATATAATAGTTAATTTATTTACATCAAATTTGTTGCTCTCTATCTCACCACCAAATGACCTTTGCTCTGATAAAAGCTTACAACAGCGCTCCAAATGGCAAACACCACACAACAACCTGCAGATCAACGGCATAGTTTTAATTGAAGATTATAGACTTCCACCAACAAAATGGCCGCTACCCAATGAAGACCAACCTTTAACAGTCGAACGTACAGTCTCTAAGTAGACCAGTTCCAGACTCACAGTCAGATTACCATTCGACAAAAAGGCGCGAGACTGTGAAGAAGTGCAGTAAACTTTGCAATATGCAATCGAAACCACAACGGACGTTCCTGATAAGGTTCAAATGTCCTTAAACAACATTGAATGTTTTTTCCATAAAAAAAATTATACTCAGAAGAAACAATTAAAAATTGCCGATTTTTTCAACACATAATTCTATTAATAATAATAAATAATTCATTAACAAAACCAGAATATCTTTAATGAAAACTCCTTACTTCGTAGTTCCCTCACCCTCCTTAACTTGAAACTCCGCAAACCCTCCTTGACTCGAATTGATTTTACTGGCAAGTGCGGTTTCGACTTAGAGAGGTTTGACTGTATCTCTTCTTTTCGAATAAAAAATATTAAAATTGGGTATTGGATTCTACTATTTAACTTTCAATTGTGATACCGACAAGGCAGCCTTAACTGTGGTGTTCCTATAAATAGTGAAGACTTTCATTACCATTCTTTGAATACCATGTTCTATAGCATGCGGCAACATTATAATTTTTCCAATTTTAGTGTTTATGACTTCAGACTTACAAGATAACTTCAAAATTATATATTTTTGTTACACTTAATATAAAACGTAAAATAATAGATGGCGGTGGCATCAAAATAGGCTTAGTTAAACTTTTTGCTATTGCTAACTGCATAGAGCTGCATGAACATGATGATATGAAGGCCTATTCACACTATTCATCAAGCTTCCGACAGTCAACCGTTAATCAGCTAACCGTAAATTTTCATTGCATTCACATTAGACCGTCAACTGTACATTAATTTTGCTCCATCGCATGCAAAGATCGGAATGGTAATGGACATACATATCAACCATAACGGTTCATCACCGACAATTTGAAGGCATCAAAATATTCTCCGAATGTTCTCCTGATGCTGACTGTTGTGATATGATAGTGATGGATTAGTGATGGATAGTGCGATTGGTTAGATTCAGCTGCTATTTTCATGGATGGTTGACTATCGAAAGCCTGATGGATAGTGTAAATAGGCCTTAAGGCGTACTGGTGGCATGGCTACCGAATGCAGCCCGCCGCGGTAATTAGATGAGGCGGTGGTAATTAAAGTTCTAACAACGTTTTCCCGACTGTCTTACTTGAAAGATCGCGTACGAGGGTGCTCCCAACAAGATATCTACTTTGAACTAGCTACCCCACAACTGGAGGAGTTCAATAATAGCAACGATAGACTACTAAGGTGAAGCACTTGGTACTGAGAAATTCAAGTAAGAAGGAAAACGTCTTAACTGTCGTACAATTGTGACCGCATTTCAACCAGTTTTGTTAAGGTTACTTAATTTTGTTTTGCTTGTTGTTCAGTCTTCCAAATCGCATTATAGTTGAGCCTGATTTTCAAGATTACATAAGAAATTGTTTACTGGCATAGGCCGCAATAGTGCTGACAGTATTGTTATTATGGAAAATTCTTTTAAACTCTGATTCTTACAAACTAACTGAATTTATTATTCCAATATTGTCTGGCAACGAAGTGTATTAAAACATTGCGACATAATATGGTGATATGCTGTTCACTTTTACTCCTGCCAATTTTTGGAAAGAATAGGGGCTAAATGATGCTTCCGAAATAGTCACGATCTCACATTCGCCATGATTATTCTTTACTGTTGCAACAAGTGAATAGAACCTCTTACTAATTCTGGAGTTTGCAAAGTCATTCTTATGGTGAATTCTTTTCAAAACCAAATCGAAGAAGTACTGAACTAAACCAGGAGAAGTCAGATCTACAATTAACTTAGCCCTGTTCCGAGCGGCGACAAGCTGAAAAGAATCCAAGAAAGTAAAGTACCTGAAAATGTTCGTGTATTATGATTTTAATAAAAAAATAAACCACTTTAATAAAATAATTGCACTTTGACAAAATGTACACTTTGATTAAAAATAATTCCGATTTGACGTTTACCTCCGAGCCGTACCAAGATTTTCATTGAGCAAGAAAGTTTAAAGTTGGTGTCGAAACTGACCATGCGAGTAGAGCCACTGTGAAAAAAAAACTTACAGAACCAGCTCTGGGTCAATGTGGTGAATAAAATACTTTAGAAATGACGGTTCAGTGAAGGTTAAAAAAAATTCACCATTAATCTTTTGTTCAAACTGAAATTTTGATCTTCCGATAGTCTATTTAGAGTTGCAAAGTACAATGCTGTATTGGGCATCGAAACTGCGGTAGAGCACTTGTTTTTTTTTTATACTATGAAGCCAGACTCAGGGTATACCCTATGATTCAAAGCACAGCATGGCAGGAAGGAGATATGTAAAGAATTGGACTTGCGTAGATTGTAAGCCGGAGGAAAGACAGAAGATGGTAGACTAAGTATTCCACATTCGCAGATTTCGGAATCGCTAACAATTAGAGTACATTTTCATTCGTCGATTATTAACTTCTATTACCTGTATGTCGTTTCTATATTAATGAAACCATTCCCAGATTTAATTTAAGGATCGCAAAATACCCTTTAAGTGATAGATACCGAGGAATAACTATTTTTGTATAATGCAGATTTAAAAACTTTTCTTTTCTATTAAAAAATAATATTTTACAATTTTATTGAAAAATACTCTAAAAACAATAATAAAAAATAAATTTATTTTCACTAACCTATAATAGCAAAAATGTAGTTTTAAAATGGTTTGCTCTGAATTGATAACCCTTTCAATGCACAGACATTAAAGGAATTTATTTAGAATCTTCATAAATTTATTTACACATACTTTACATGTTTGTGTAAATTCGCGTTCAACTATTATAATAAAATATAAGAAATTAAAATAATTTTACTTATTATAAAAACAATCTCTCGTCAAAAGGATTATCAACTCTGTTCTTATTACACGCTAGTTTTTATTTAAGTTTAACTTCATTAACTTACTTACTAACTATCAGTTTTGCTTCACTTCTTCTAATTCCTACTTTACTTTACATAATTACAATTTTATTTCGGAAATACCTATTGGTACTTTACTGTACCTATATCATTATTTAATAACATTATACAGTTAATGAAAATGTTGAAATTTTTCCTTTTTTTTAACAAATATTTTTTTAACTGTCTTTTTTTTCTACTCTAATCTTCAACTTAGTTTAAAAGTTAATAACAAATTAAGTATAAGCTTAAAACAAAAAAATTAAATAAATGTATTAAAACTATAGTTCATTTTATTAAAATGGAGTGTATGTAGTAAGATAATTGAAGGCACTTTCGAATGCACGAAATATTAATTTATAAAAATCATTAATTTATAATAACTGTATTAACTATTTGATTTTAAGTAGATTTGTTTGTGTAATTTTGTTAATTTCGTCTATTTTCGTATACGTATTTTTGTTTAGTTTTGAATTTCATTCCGAAATTTATTTTATGGTTACATAAGAAACTTTTCGCTTTTGTTTGGGTTGATATGATTTTAAGAGTTCCAATATTCTTATCCATTACGTTTTACTCCGGAGTATATACATGGAGAAATTGTTGGTTTTTTATTCAATAGCTCAAATTCTATCTTGACCACCGATCGTTGAATCCGTCTCTTAGGACAGTGAAAATATTAAGGGGAAAACTTGGACAATTTATGGCCACTATAGGGTTTTTTTTTGGAAAGTCTCAAGCAAAGCCAAAGATATGAATATTTTATGAGATTTTTGTACCTGATGAATTCTCTATGCACATTATACATATATAAATATATTTCGTGTATTTTCACTTATCGCTTTGGGTATGAAAAATTACTTATTGTTGTAAGCATTTTCATCTAAATTATATATAGATATTTCGTAATCCAGGAGTGACTCAATACATGTACAAATGTATATCTTAAATTAAGTCTGAAGATATTGAGATAAATTTGTGGGTAGACTATGATTGAGGTAGCGAAAATTTGTTTGTTCACCAAAAATTAAAAATTTTAAAGTTTCCAATTCCAATCCTGTAAATTTTTGCAATAAATCGCGAAATTCAAGATTAGTAAGAATTTCTTAAAACTTAATTTTGTGTTTTGATCTTCTAAGGTATATAAGTTTTTGTACTAGTTATATATAATTAGTTTTGGTGCTATGCTCTCGTTGAACCACAGAACTTAAACTTGTATTTTTATTTTTGTGAAGTTTTCTTCAAAAATATGCCTTATTGTCTTCTATTTTATTGTGCTGACCTTGGTTCTACTAAGCCACTGACACAAAAGAATATGTACAGTTAAAATTAGCACGGACTGCTCTTCCTATCAATTCCCATATCTCGAAACACTCAACCCAAAATTTATAGTTTCAAACATTTCGGAAGTTGAACTCATTTTTTTGTTTTATTATTCAACTACAATTTTTGCAAATTACGTCGTCAACATCAGTTTTTCATATCAAATTTAAGAAACTCAAATGCTTTCATTTCAAAATATCCTGTCACACCTAGTTGTACCTTTTTTTTTTTTTAGCAAAGAAAGCGAAATACGTATGAACGCACTTTAAATAAATGGTGGATTAACGCATTTATTTTAGTGAAATAAAAATCTTTTTATCTGGTATTTTAAAATCGGAAAGTAGTTTACGAAATAGAAAAATATCAGTAAAAATTCACTGCCTGAGAAGGTTATACGAAATTAGTTGGAGCTGAACTACCAAAACGAAAAGAATAAAAAAGCACGGAATCCCAAGAATTTACAATTCGGCAAAATAATCAAATTGTAAAAAACTTCAAAGGAAATTACAGTTGCGACAATCCGCATGAGATGAACTTACATAAAAGTATATGATACAAATTGTTTTTTTTTTTAATGAAAAAAATATTTAGTTTGGACAGTCCGGGCGGGTTTATTTGCTATTAGCTTGAAATGTGGAAGGAAAGTTATTTAAAATAAAATAGTAGCTACGTTCCAAAATGGCAGCGTGAAGAATTTGCTGTTTAAAGAGACAAAAATAACACAAAGTTGGGAAACCCAAGCTTTTTCTAGAAAGACAATCCTTTCAATGACCTAATGTTAAACCAACCCTTCATCCCCTTCTTAACTCACATCAGCTAAATTCATATACATTTCAATCAGGTAAACTTTTGGTTTTGGTAGTAATTTTAAATCCCCACACTTGGTTTGGTTTGAAAGCGATTGAAAAGTAATTACCAGATGAAAGGGCGGAAAGTTTGATAAAAATCTCTTGAAACAGTCAAGCTAGAATTTCAAATTTAATTTCAAAAATCCAAAACACATCTGTTTTCAAATTCACATGAAATATTGGCGATTGGATACGAAAATGTCAAACATTTTATTTAAGTTATGTACAATTATTGTACACATATGTATCTTTCTAGGTTCGATGATGTCACATTTTCAATAAATTCAATTTCAGTATGGAATGACACAGTTCTACTGAATCCCAATGCTGAATTTCAGATTGTCCAGTGATGTTGAGGTTTTCAATGAGTGGAAGAACTACTTGCTGTTATTAGACGAAAAACTTATTTTGTTGATGTTAGTAAAAATTTACTCTTTAAATTTAAGAGATTTAAGGCAGTATTCACCAGGCACAAGTAAACAAATTTTCAATTAGATCTATTCACCAACTACACTTACAGAGTCGATTTAATGAAAATTTAATTTTAAGTTAATTTTAAGCGAGGCCTTACCCTTACTTAAATAACTTTAATAAAAATAATTATCAGTTGATTGAAGTGTCATGCTGTTAAAAAGTGAGAAATTAAATTACGATATCGATAAATAGAATATATTTGATGGCCAACAAAAAATCGAAAGATAATGGTACATAAAATTCCTTTCAAACTTTTTCAATAATAATTAAATTTCATCAACTATCACGAGTATTGTTACTTGCTCAATTCGAAAATGTCGCAGCGTACAGTTCGAAATTTCCGAAATTGTTTATTGGTGAATAGCTAGAAAAATTTAATTGCGGTTCCTCAATAATATTAAAATTAAATTAGTATTAAATGGCTTGGTGAATACAGCCCTATTTAGTCTTGATAGCAGTGACAGCAGTGCTTTATCCAAATTAGCAAGAAAACTGAAAAATCGAAAACGCTCTCTGAATTTTTTTTTTAGCAAAACCGAATTTCAGAAATCTGTGAAATGACCACCCATTTTATTGTGTGTGTATTTCGCCTTTTTTTAAATTAGTAATCTGAATTTCTGGAATTCAGTATACAAAAATTAAGGAAAAAGACATCAGCCTAGTTGATAGACTATATCCATAATGACTTAATTTAAAATTCAGTCATGATGAAAATTATTTCATTTGAAATGTCATTGACAGTTCCTCAAAAAACAAGGAGATTTCATGATCAGCTGATGGGTGTTCCGGTTGTCTTTATTCGAATATCTTTCCACTTACCAATAAATTAAGTTCATTTTAATGGCGGTAGATGGAACTTTTACTACAATTTCACTAAATGGAGTAAAATTTGCTCCATTTGAAAATGAATAGAAATGTTGCAAATGGGTCCTTGATAAACTTCATTTTTTGTGACACACTGCACATTTAATTAAGAATTTGGTCATTATGGATAATCTGTCTAGGTAGTATATTGCTTATTGAATTCACAGCAATATTTTTCAATAGTGGTTAAGATTGTATTTTGGTGTTAATTAAAAAACTCCATTTTTGATACCACAATGTTCAGTCTCAATTCTTTTCATATATGTACCAGTGGTAATCACTAATGTACACGGAAAGATCTCTAAGCGGAGGTTCAGGTTGAGGTTGAGCAGAGGACTTGATACAGTAACTCAGATTGAGCAATCTTTCTTTAGTATGAGGAACATAGAATAACACACAAAACTGTACGAAGCTTGTTCCCATTGAAGACGACTGCCTAAATCAGAGAGGCGAACATTGCGCAAACATTGTAATGATGCATGTATTTACTTAGTTACTATCAAATTTAGCGCAGTAAAATTCTATTTCCGTTAGAAGCATTGCATGAATTAAAAGTAAACTTAGCAGTGCTCTAATTAATTATTTTTAATTCAATTATGCTTCAATTTGATTTTTATTCAATAAAAAAAACAACAATTGTAAGTATACTTGTTTTACCATGATGGAATTTCATTGAATTTATTAAAATAACGGTTAGTTATTCTTTAATTTTTTGTTTGGTCCAGCCCATAATTTTCTACTGTGAAATTGAAATAAGTTAAGGAACAAGTTCTCATGCAGGTACTTGAATGTGTTCTATCATACTTCAAACACCTCACAAAAGTCACGTGTTTACATATGAATTTTATACGTATCTGCTTCCTATTTTCTGTTATTCTAAGTAGTATATAAAACAGTTACATTTTATCTTCTATTTAAAGCACAAATAGTAAACTGATTTTAATTGCTTTTGTGTTCAAGATCGGCCAGAGCAGTGTTCAAGATTTTAGCTCAGAACTGCTACTTGTGGTACAGACTGAAGATTACGGACATATCATGAGAATGGACAGAGCATTCTTTTCTCGAAAATGGTACTACTTTTAAGCATGTTAAAACTTATTTTTATTAATTAACACCAAAACCACGTTTCTGCTTTACTAAGTTTAAGAATTCGAAGGATAGACGGATGAATTAGATTAAAATTTCACTGGACTGTAACATTTTTGTTACAGGTTAAGTGTAGAATTTGAATTGGAGAGAACAAGTTTTGAAAACTTTATGCCATTTTTGTCCACAGAAAATTCATTAAAAGCCATGGAGAGGATTCTCGATTCGGAACATATTACTTTCAGTTTCTGTTATACTGCCTTTTTATAAAAGGGAAAAGTCCTTATAGTTACGGAAGCGCAAGACAATTTTTTACTATAAGTCTTTATTATAAAATTAGTCACTAATTCATGAACTAGGCTGTGAGTTATAACTTTTGTGTTTAATGGTTGCTGGTGTTGGATCCATCACATAATTATTAGCCTCAGCAGTTTGAACTGGGAGCGGTGGAAGTTTGTCGTTCGGATGACGATGACTAATGGATGTCTTGCGGGGTTTCGTTAACTGAGTCGTACTCAATCCTGATACAGGATACTTAGATTTCGTACAAGAGAGTGTATGGGATTGATTGTTCGATGATGGATTTCGGGGATGTTTAGGTAGAACAAATGCCTTTGTCTGTTTCAATAATGAACGATCGTTACAAAGGGCTGCTATTAATGGAAGATCCATGTGTTTACTCTTTTCCCGAAGCACTTGAATATCGATTGGGGTAACCCCATTTGAAATCTCACCGCTTGATGTTGATATTTGTGACTGATGAATTCGTTGTGATGATATTGTACTCGGATGTAAGTGGGGTGATGATGACAAGGATAAATTGTGTGTAGCTGGTTTCACTGGAACTGAAAATGAAGATATGTAGTTATTGAAGAGGTTCCGATTTATAAATTGTAAAAAACTTACTCGGAGGAGGTTTTTCAATAGGTGTTGGCATCGGGGGTTTCTTAACTCGCCGATGATGATACGGCGGAGGAGGAGGTGGAGGTAACCTCTTAATCTTTGGCACCGCATCAATTGAATTCAAAATGTTATCATCAGATCTTGATCTGGCGAACATTGATGGAACTGTAGGTATATTGATTGGACGCAGCGGGGGAGGAGGTGGAGGTTCATATGATGAACACAAACTTGCAACAGAGGGGCTATATAAGGGTGAATAAGCTCCAGGCAGTTGCACATAGGTATCCGAAAGATTTTGTGTGGATGCATACCTCGAATGTGTCGAGTACGCCATTGGCAAATACGGAGTGCTTCTGTATATTGCGTGGCCCTTGCAGGTGTCCCATGTATTTGCACGTGCGCTTGCCGTATGATATGCGAGGTAAGGAGGCGGCGGTGGACTCTGTGCCATTGCAGCCAATATTGATCCCTGTTTTGCATCCAAGTATTCCTGCTGGCTAACAGCAGGATCTTGGAGTGGATAAATAACATAGTCAACGTCACTATAAAGTTGCTGTTGGTACAATTCAATTTGCGAACGTGCTAGTTGACTTGTGTAAACAGTGGCTAGTTGAGGTGGTGGTGGTGGAGGAGGTTGTCGTGGCAGCGTTGGCGGTGGGGGTGGTAAATACTGTCTTGGTTTGATAACTGGCAGTAAGACACATGTTCTAGGTGGGGGTTTCACTTCCGTATAAGGAGGTGGAGGTGGAGGCATTGACGACGACATACTTTTATGAGTTGTATGGATATTGTATGGAACTACTGGAATACCAATAGTGCTTGGTATTGATGCCATCTGAGCTGATATATGCCCCGACGATGATGGATGTGATTGAGAATGCGGAATTTGATTTGTTAAAGCCGATATAGTTGGAGCAGCATAGCTTGGTTTCGGATTCTCACTTACAACCGAAGTATGAGCTTTCAATATATTAATTTGTGGCCTTGTAGTTATAAAGCGTGCAGGAACTTCTTCTGGAAGCGGTGTTGTGGTACATGATGAAGGTATCATAGAACGCGATATTGAAGTGTGATGATTTGACAGTAAGCTTTTTGGCCTTAAGGGTTGTTTTGGGTATGGCGGTGGATCACGTGAAGGGACTGGCGTCTGTAGACTTTTCCTTATCGGAGGACCGCAAAGTCCAGTTGTTTCATGTCTTGCATTGTAAGGTGGTGGTGATCGCATTCGTATATCTACCAGACTTGAAAGTGACCGATGTACATTACTATCAATACGCTTTGGTGGAGCGGGTGGGTTAGTTGGTAGCATATCATCTATGTCGTCTGTAGGAGCGGTGTCTTCATGTCCTTGTAGATAACTATCCCCTTCAAGCGGGAGCGGCAAGGTCACATAATCGCAATCAGAATCGAGAGTAGTGCTAACACTTTTCCGAGAAGGATATGTTCCTCGACCAACTATCAAATCGGTGAGCTCTTCTGCACTCAGAAGAGTATGCTTGTTGTCAGTTGGATCGCTGCCATCTCCACGAAAGGATCCAGACCCGCTTATGTTTGAATCGGATCTCATACGAAAATCTGTCATATCACTTTTCAAGCGATTACGAAATTGGCCATCTACTGAGTCAATGTTCTCATTTGTATCGTCATGAATTTCACTCTTTGGTTGAAAACTTCCGTAGTGTGAGCTATCTTGACTTTCTGAATCCGCAATTTCTGATGATTGTCCTGTCATTTCACTGCTGTTCATTGTATAAACACCGGATGTTTCCGTTGGAGGCACATGCGCTAATGTATAGACACCTGAAACACTTTCACTTTCACCATCATTTGTTGATATATATTCATGGTCGATAAAAGTGCTAGCGCCGTCACTTAATGTCGAATTTTGTGCAGTATGACTAAAACCTAATTCTAAGCTACTGGAAGTTGAGGGCCTTCGTATTGATGTGGTTGTGTGCGCAGCTAATGACGATAATGTTATTGTATCTGTAGCAACTACTACAGTGCTACATGTGGAAGAACATTGGGAACCAATGTTATGCTGCGAATTCGGCGAATCAGTTTCATTTGAGTCCACTCCTCCACTTCCTCTTACCCGATCTGAATTATGATCCGCAGTGGATTCACTGCTGATTGATCTGGTTTTTGATCGAACCGAAAGTGCTGCTAGGTGATCTTCCAAGTCTTTCAAGGAAACTTGCCCCACCGAAGATGTTTGTCTACTTACACTTGGCCGGTCCAGGAGATGTGCAAGTGCGAGACTTTCTGTAGATGGAGCTGCTATAGGTACAGCTGGAGGTGTGTTTATCATAATTTCTAATTCATCCTCAGAATGGACACGATCACTTACAATACCTGATGTTGTATTTGAACTAGTACTTGATATCACTGATATTCGCTGGTCGTTCTTATTCTTATATGGCAAATTAAGGCTCCTCGAATAAATATAGCATTCGTGCAGACAATTGTTTTCCTCTTCTTCTCGCTTAATTGCTTCCTTTAGTCTTGCCGCTATTTTCATGCTAAATTGGTGGGTTTCTTTGCATAGCGTTAAGAGCATTTTATTTTTTTCATCACTAGTCGAGTAAAGAGTTATCTTATTATCACCTGATCGAATCTCAAATTTCTTCCTCTCAAAACTTAATTTAATTATATTAGGCCATAGGAATGTTATAGGCTGAGTATTTTCACCATAAATCTTAACCCCTTTCGCATAAACAACGAAATAAACGGATCCAGGTCCAGTTTCAGTTTTGGACATCTTCATTCTGTACACATGAGCGTTTATTCCATCATGCAAAGTACACGCTTGACGAATGTAATTTAGTTCAGCATCTGTCCTAGACATACCCCTATTTTCCCGGTGACAAGATCGCAATGCGGTTGCACCCCAAGCAGATATTAAGCTATCGGGGATATATTCTTCAATGCGGAAATAGTCTGAGGTAGTGCTGCTTGGAATAGTTACTGAAGCACTATTCGATGGTGTTGAAGAAGTCGCCAACGAAATCGAGGATGAAGATGTTCCAGGACCATTGGCGTTATTGTTACTTACGTTACTGCCACCACCACCTATTTCAACAATATCATCGTCTGGGTAGTCACCCAAATCAGCCTGCAGTGCCAAACCGCCAAGCAAAACCATTGATTGCTGTGAATATTCCTTAGGAACATCCCGACTAATTGCATTTGCCTTTAATTGTTGATAATAGTTATGACGTGATGTCTCATCTCGCAGCATAAATGGACTCTCGATGTAGAATTGCACACGAAAGTGTAATTCTAAGAGAGGTCGGCCGTTCGCGTCTAGACCCTAGAATAAAAAAAAAACGAATAGGTCAGAGAGTTTCTCAATTCCAGTTCAGTGCAATCAACTTACGTGAGTATGAGATGAACGCCAGCTCTTTGGGCCATACTTTGATAACTTGCTTTCGGGATCGGTAAACATATACTCCCCATCTAAAAACAAACGAAAAATTACAATAAAGTTAAAAAAAAATTCCTTTAGATATTATTAATGCTTAACGAGAACAGTGGTAATAAAAAAACCAGTAACAAAAAATGTTCCACATTGTTAAAGTAAAAATTCTTGTGATCACTTGATATAATTGCATGGCGCTTCCCAATGTAATTGGCAGCAATCAACTGGATTCCAGCAAAGACATTCGTTTTACCTAGGGATAAGCTCAATTATCTTAACGTGTCTGAATTCTCTGGAGTTTATCGGCATTTTGGAGTTGTTTTCCAATTTTATCCGCTATACAGAGTTATCTCACGCGGGTTTAGCTCTTCAAAAATAATAAAATGGAAGTTACATAGATTAGCTGGGGTTAAAACATTCCTAGATTTAAGTGTGCTCAGAAAAATAAAGCAGATTATGCCTCCAAGGGCTTAGAGCTTGTATATTTATAACTCTGGGCAGGTCAATAAACCTAATTTTGTGCCATCCAGTCAGACCAGAGTTAGTCTTAATTGTCCAGTCAATATGCTTAGTGTTAACTTGTACTGCCCAGACGTTTTTTTGCAAAACAATTCCGTGATTTTTCCGATTCCCAGTTTATTTAAAAACTTATTCAAATCGATAATACTTGAAGACCGAAGAATTTCAAAAGTCGAAAAATTGCACTATAAGAAGGTTATGGATCATCCAACTGACTGACTGATTTTCATAACTGCTCAAAAATTAATTTTTTGAGAATACCCTTCCTATAAATTCTACCCAATTTTAAACAAATTGCCGACATTTGTGGAGAGAAGGTTCACGCTCTTGGCGAGTTCATATATTTACTTTTTCATATCTTAAAACCTTTTATATTACATCCTGGAAAGATGTGTATATGAATTGAAATAAAAACATCCACCACATAAAAAACAATGTCAATACAGTACTTGCAGGAGCAATTCAATAAATTTTTCCTATTTCTACTCTTGTCACTAATCTTAATATTAATCTCTGCTTTTGGAAATTAGAGGAAATACAGAAAGTGAAAACAATCAACACTTGTCTAAGAAATATTGTCAAGATGAGGAAGAGAGGTACATGGTTAAGTAATCTTCAAAATCAAACCTGTCGTCGAACTTTGGTAACACAAGAGAAATTGCGACTCGATTTATGTTGCGATCGTATAAAATATTTGCCTTCTACAATCAAAGAGCAGAATATAGCATTCATGACTGAATATACTATTAGTCTTAATCACATAAAGTTAAACTTGAAAGAAAAGTCCTTATTTATTACTCAACCTGTATACTATATCCTACATCGTATAGTCTTCAAAGAGTTCAGGAACAAATTACGTATCGTATATAGAACCTCAGAGAAAACTTCAGTTGGTTTCTGCCTTAAGAGCTACCAACAAAGGATTAAATAATATTGGGCGGATGTTCAGACAGATATATATTAGGCTACAAAGCTTATAGAAGGTGTTCACAGTCTATGCTTATAAACCTAAACGAAAAACGATTTAAAATAACAACTGTGACTTGGATGGTTCTATCAAGGCTCGGCACATAATATCGTTTCCTGAGCTGAAAATTTTCGATATGTGTAAAACTTTATCTACTTAAAGAAATCTATTTATCTGCCTTTCACAGAACCGCACGGTTTTTTACCGGGGCGATCTACGATCACCAACGTATCTTTATTCACAGACAAAATCGCGTGTGCTCTCGATGAAAATACACAAATAGATTCTATCCACACTGCCCTTGCTAAAGCTTTTGACAAGATTAATCACAAGCCCTGCCTATCAAAAACGGCACTGATGGGATTTCAAACAGACACCATATCTTGGTTCTACTTCTATCTAACTAGCAGGGATATTAGCGTTGTATTTAATGGGCTACAATCCCCCTCATTTAAGCAAATTTCCGGAGTTCCCCCAAGGTACAATACTTGGACCATTGATCTTTCTCATATACATCAACGACATGCCATCTTGTTTTATGTCTGATTGTTTATTATACGCTGATGATGCCAATATTTTTAGAAAAATTAATAAAGTGACGGATTGTGTCCATCTTCAAAAGGATATACTACGACTAGAAAAGTGTTGCCACGAGAATTGTGTTGAAATCAACTTAAGCAAATGTAAATGCATTTCATTTCACCGTAAAAAAAAAACCCCATACTCTTTGACTATACCATTCATTACACTGCTGTATCACGTGTTGATGAGATAAAAGATTTGGGCGTGATTTTCGACCGTAAGCTCCTCTTCATTTCTCACATCAATTTTATTACTTCCAGATCATTTCGTTTATTAGGCTTGATCTTTCGCACCTGTAAATCGTTTAGGTCTGCTTCCTCTTATATCAGTCTCTATTATTCTTTAGTAAGGAGTACTCTCGAGTATGCTAGTCAGGTTTGGAGTCCATTTTACTCTTCTTTTAGTGCTCAAATTGAGCTTGTCCAGCGTAAATTCCCCAGAGTTTTATTATATAAACTAGAGAATACCAATCTAGAGTATCATGAAAGATTAGCAAAATAGAACTTAATCACACTAGAAAGTCGCAGTATCTACTTGGATAGTACATTTCTATATAATATTTTAAATGGTCGAGTATATTGTCACGCACTAGTCTCTAGAATTGATTTGAACGTCCCTCCGCGCAACTCGAGATTCCAGACGCTCTTCAGACTACCTACTTGCAGAACTAACATTAAGGAGAAATCACCTATCTACAGAATTACTAAATCGTTCAATATTTAACACTAGTCCCCTGACATTTAAAAAATTTATTCTCCGCGAAATCGGTTATTAACATCTTTTCTTTTTTGCATTACTCTCTTTTTACTGCTTCGCTTTACTAATTTCCTAACTCCTTAGCATTTGTTGGGTTCCGCTTTCCAACTGTATTTTATTTCAACAAATTTTGTCTTCTAAATTAAACTGGGAAGATCTTCAAAATATAGATACTCAGCTTAGCTTTAGACAAGAAATATGTACATCAGCTGGAAAATATTATTATTTATAATATGATAACTAGGACTCAACATTCAAATCCTCAGTTGTAAGCTGCACGTGTCATCTGCGATGTGTAAATGGAGACAGAATCTAAAGATATGTAAATATCAGGGACCGAAAATAAGTGGTATTTTGAAAATTTTATACAAAAATAAGCTGGGATAAATCATGATCGTGGAATTTACTGGAATATACCAAAAGATGTCTCGTGAAACCCGTTTCGATTCCTGTAAAGCTTTTGAAAACTTAACTTTTTATATAAAAAAAAAAAAAAAGCTGAAAAACTAAGCTTGAAAGGCTTTTTATTTTTTCTGGCAAAAATAAGACGCCAGCTTGACTTTTCATTTTTTCGAGCTGGAAGTAACAGGTTTTGAAGCCCGTTGTATAAAAGCCAAGCTGGCTTCTTATTTTTAGGGACCGAATCAGTTATAAATTTTTACGAAAAAAGCTTAATTTACTTGTTATTCCTGGCCGGTAATAGTTATAAGACGAAAACTGAATATAGAAAAATTAGATTAATAGTAGTGAATAATATTTTCTAAATTATCTCCTATTTCATGCAGAAAATTAGAAAAGGTTATATATCCTAAAAATTGAATTGTTTAAATGTACCCCTGATTCTACGTAAGAGATAAGAGCTCCTATCCTCTTAAGTGGACTGTCAAAGCCCGTTAGCAGAAATTAGTATTCTGCGTAAACAGTTAAGAGATGTCAGACGTCAGCTGATGTCTTAACATTTGTAGAGATTTTTTAAAAAGACATTTGGTATTCTACCAAACAAAAATATCTGTCAAATATTTCTTAACATAAGAGCTCTTCACCGAGGTAGAAAACAAAGATTCCTATTTTTATAAAAACATTAAAAATGTGGTGCCTTATGTTAATATGGTGCACTGCAGTTAATTATTGTATTCTAGAGGCGCTACTACTGCAGACGTAGCCAAAGGTTAAGCCAACAACAGCTGTGTTCTTTTGTGTACCTTGTTCTAGAACTCCCATATACTGGAGAGAACAAATTGTTCTGTCAATTGAAGCGAACTATTTGTTCTGTTCGCTTCATTTATAAAGCTTCTATGAAAATGTATGAGACGTTCTTTTGTGTATCTTATGTTCTGCCCTGTTCTGGGGACACAAAAAAACACAGCTAATGCCTCGATCCAATATAAAATAAACGATGCCTCGACATGATGTAGGAAAGCCCTCAACTTTTTCTTAGAAATTAACTGTTTATATTCATTTTCGGGTGCCGACAACGGAACACATGGTATCTGAAAATAACTCTAGTCGGCCACCAGACTGAACAAAAATTCTGTCGAAATATTTTTTGTAAATTTCTAAGGCCAGGCGCCCACTGAAGCGGTATGTAAGAAATGTGGCGGTGGTGTGGTTCTGGCATGCAATGTGGGAACAAAGTTGTGTGGTAGTGGAATGGTGGCGGAATGTATTAAAATTATTAAGCGCGCATCAAAATGGCAAGCAATGAATCGCGTAAGTTATTCAACATCATTTTTTATTCAAAATGTCATCATCAGAGGATGAAGATGCTCTTGCGCATTTGTGCAAATTATAAAGGCAAATACGAGGAATAAAAATAAAAAAAGAGTCCAGTGCTTGTACCCACTATGGCAAGGGAATTCAAAATACGGGATTTATAATGTGTATAAAACTGATTTAAATCTTGATGATAGTAAATTTAAATTGTTTTATCGAATGAAAAACTGTAGATTTTTAAAATTAATTGAAAAGTTACGACGTATGCTTAAAAAAAGAATACTAATTTCAAAAAGTGTGTATCTCCAGAGGAACGACTCTTCATAAGTTTGAGGTAAATAAACAAAACATCATATAAACAGGGATGGTCTTCAACAAGTCCTACAAAATGTATATTAAGCTCTTGATTATTCCGCATTTCCAATAACGATAAATAGTTTCGTACACTTTGGCTTTTAAGTAATAACTAAGGAGAAGTGGCACCACTTGTTGGAGACTAGTGGCATTCAAGAGGTGCCACGCCATTGCCACTCTAAACTAAACTAAAACTAAACTAAACTTTTTCACATGCCATTTAATCACGACGCCACTACCACATTGCTCACACACCACTCCAGTGGGCGACCGGCCTAAGATGAAAAGATTATTGCTGATCTATGCGTCTATGCTCAAAAATTGCTAGTGACCCAAGCACCCGTTGTCGACCTCCAATACTGCATAACAATTCTAAAAGAAAATTTCCACCAGTAAATTTCTACGAAAAAATTGCGTCCTTCCCTATGTCAGGTCGCTCCTTGCCTATACCTCAGGTGCGCAGAACGTTTAGCGACTGAGCGTGAGCAAAACTATTCTAAATGGTTAAAAGTGGAGCCATCTGACATTATAACAAGGAAGTATTTTTGCAATCACTAGATAATTCTACGTAAGCAAACTTGGCTTTAACACAGATTAACGTGCTAGAAAATTTTACAGATTTTTGAAAAACAATACCTACTTGATCGAAGAATATTTTTCTTCAATTTTGTGTTAGACTGGCCCCTACTCCCCCCCCAACAAAACCCTACTTACGCCAATGTGCACAGATATTGTCTAGAAGAGAACCTTCAAGCTCATTGACGATGTGGCAATTACTTGTCATATCAACCCGCTCAAGCACCACTGCAATATTGGATGCTTTTCGCTCCTTTATCGCTACATGTATGGTCAATTTTCTGATGAAATATCTAGTCTGACCCTTGGTTGATTAACTCCTGCCGCATACATCCTTTCACCCTTAAAAATACTATCAGCCGTACAGTAAAATTCCGTGATGCTTTTTTTATTCGAACTGTGCGAATGCGGGACAGTCTACCATCTTCTGTCTTTCTTCCTTCCAGCATACAATCTGCGAAAGCCTAAGTGCGACATATATCGGCACCTTTGCCCCTTTCCTCATATGCCCTCCCTAATCTTTTGCATCATAGGCTATCTCCTGAGCTTGGCTTAATAATATATGTATATAAGAAAAAACTGTGCATTTGTATTATAAGTATTTGAAATTCCGATATCGTACTCAGCATGTGGTTATGAATCATCAAGAGTTTGGAAAGTTTTACGGACTCCGACCTACCTAAGCCTATATTATTTTCTACTATTTCGTTTCACTAAAAAGGTATGCCGTATTTCTTATTTAATCAATTTTATTTACAAAAAACTCCACTTCAAATCATTAGACATTACCTACATATATATTACTATTAAAATTAAATTAAAAATTATTTCTGTATAAAAAGTTTCAAAGAAGATGTTCACTTTACAAACTTTATTATAAGTTGAAGCATTTTATCTACATAATATAAGTAAAACGTTATTTTGAAAATAATAACATATATACACATATGTAGATATATATATATAATATATATATTATATAAACTGAATACATACAGTTTACTGTTATGTTATCATAACTGTTGTTAACTGAAACTTCATTAAATTGGTTACTTTAACTTTTTAACTTTCTCATAAAAAAGTATATTAAAAAGAGCCTTTTTAAAAAGTTTTCGTACCGATTAAATATCAGTTCAAGAAAAACATTTATGTCTTGAAAATTAAAATATGGATATAAGTTGGAGCAGATTTTTCCAGTAATAAAAATAAACACTTATTTTCGAGCCCTATTTTTGCAGCAAATATTCAAAATGCATCATAAAATTTGTGATATTCATTGCACATAGCAAATTTTTCTGGGTTCGCAATTATTGCTTTCATGACAGCCATTAAAATCGTCAATATGTGGATATAAATGTTGCCCAACGCTGAACAGGGATGAATACAGCAATTGACTTGACTAATTTGAAAAGAGTTCAACTATTGGCGGAATCTATATATCGCTTGTGACCAGGAACTCGTAATTTTACAATATGAACAAGCGAATTATACGAGTAAGTTCAACCTTCATGCAAGTTTCTTTTCCTAAGCATTTATTTACTTGCACATAAGCTCATTTTGGGAAAAGCGTAATTACAATAATGTAATACGTTTACTTACCAACCAGAAATTTTAAAGATAAAAATAAGTAAAGAAGCTTCCTTTTGCTGGTTTTTCAATTGCTGTAATTAACGTGGCCTCAGGCAAAGGTTATTAATAAACATTTTCTGATTTGAAGATCTAGCATTATTATTTTATTATTATTACAATAATTTCGAGTAAGTGGAAAATTAGCTTACCACCATTTTGCTAGCCTTAAAATTAAATTATTATCCTCTGAATGATTTCTACCATGCAAATTTTTTGCAAGCTGAGCTGTCTACATGCAAGCTGAACTTGCTTCTGCAATCGCCAAAATAGTATCACCACTACATAAGTGTTTATAGTATTATTACATTGGTTGATTTCAAAGCCGCACTCAATCATTTCTAAAGGCGAACTCAATTAAATCACCTTATGTACATAATATGTATACATAATTAACGGAGATATGAAAAATTCCTCATCAGGTTTTCTACCTGTCTCCTCTAATGCTAAAATAATTCCATATAATATTTCTACGGATTCTGTCAATTAATTACTCGTCATCACAGCAAGTGCTGGTTAGGCTGTCAAAAAATCTTGAAGATCTCAAATATAAAAGATAAAAAACAGCGTGTTGATGATATTATAACGTTGCTGATGGCAGCAAATGGAGAAGAGTCCAAAACTCATCGAAGAATTTCTATTATCTTCTTTTTTTTTATTGTATCATATATTCTGGTTTTGTCTTCTTCATTTTCGGTTAAAGTGTATAAAATACGAAAGGCAAGAATCAAATCTCGAGTAGAGAAAAATACAAGATAACAAAAGTAAGAAGTCCAAAAAATAAAGAAAATAAACAACAACTGTGGAAGAAATTAAAGGGACGCTATAGCACACAGAAAAAAGAAACACGTTTGGGTCGCATTCCTTATGTTGGCAGCAAGATGCCAGCCATATGAAGGAATTTTCTGATACTCTTTATGTACCACGCAAGATCATAATGATGATGACGGCTACGACAACGTTAAGGCTAAGACGGTCAGCGAAATGACCACAAGAAACAACCGATCGGCCAGTGACTAGGTAGTTGTAGTATGAGGATCTGCCGAGGTTGAGTACAACTCAGAAGAGGAGATCACCATGTAATCTCCATGCGCATGTGCCTGGTGCCCGCATTCATCCATCCATACACCTGGGGCCCAAAACATACCTTCTTGGCTCCAAAAGCAGGCAGCATTAATTTTATGTTTTTTATGAACATATTTCTGTAATCATCACTTGAAATTCCAAAATGGTAGGAAAGCTGGATGCCATAACAGTGGACTAGTTTGATGTGTGTTCAGCACTGACCTCCTCTGGGTCCGGCTGATCGCGCCGTGGCCGTTGCCGTCGCCCGGCTCGGCATCTTCCCTGTTGTGCTCGGGCCACTCTCTGGAATACCCATCCGAAAATATGTGTTTCTAAGACATTTTGACTGATTTAATTTATATTTCGACGACCAGTTTGATGATTAATTTTTCCCCTCTGTGGAATTCTTTTATTACAGTTGAGTTGACGTTTATCAACGAGCGTGTAACTTTTGCCATCTTCGAATTTCGTCCATCTGCTTATAATTACTACCTTCTACTAAGAAATTTTATTTCAACATCAAGAAGGCGTAATTGAAGTCTTCTTTTCTTTTTCTTTGCAAGAAAATTCTTTAGAAGTAAGTTGGAAAACATTTGTTTTTTAAAACATAAATGTTCTCGCTACTTTCTTAAATATCATTATACTCGTAGTGAGGGCGGTAATTATAGACTAATGGATATTCACAGAGATTTAATACATGGGTTACGGTGTAATACTAGTCGTATAATGCGTTTTTATAAAGAATGTAGTCTAAATGATAAACTATGTTTAGATAATTTATGAAGCTTTAAACCGGATTGTAAGGTAAGGTTTGGGTTAATATACAAAATGTCAGCACTCTCCAGATAAATATAAAAATTTGTGTCGAAATTGCATTAGCAATTCTCTCATGATCATTTGGTTGATTCTCTTTGAAGTAGATAGTGTTTATATATACAGGTGGTCCCGTATGTGGTGTTATACCCGACAGCTAAGGATAGGTCATGCTTAGAGAAGCAAACAAATTGTATGGGTGTTGGGGGCAAATCCTAACGGTTTCCGAGATAAGAGAGAGCTTAAAGATATTTGGGTCTGTTTTTATAGTTCACCCTGTAACTTCTGAATATTAGACCGTATGATGATGATTTAAAAATTTGTTTAGATCGATATTCATTCGCCATAACTTCAAAACTAAGAAGAGGAGGGCGAATATTTATAGACAAGAGTCCAATGATTATCAATCGAACAAATTCTAAATCATCATCATAGGGTTTAACTTTCAAAAATTACGGATTGAACTATAAAAACATACCTAAATATCTACCAACCATACAGTGTTTTATTTGCTTAAACATGACCTATCCATAGTCTTTGGGTGTAATAACACTCCATACGGAACACCCTGTATACAAGATGTCCCAGAATAAAATGACTATATTTAGCCAAATAATTGCTCTCCACCAGACTAGTAACAAATAGTGTGGAAAGGGGGGGGGGGGGGGGGGGTAAACATTTCATCCTACAGCGTGATTAGTAATATATGCTTTTTTTAGTAAACATCCTATATCTTAAAAAGTACGGGGTATACGGTCCCTTTTAAGACAGCATTGTATGTGCAGAGCCTTAGGGTCTTCCATATGAATGTTAAACCACCCGCGCTCCCCTCTCAGTCAAGAGTTATGATACTTCGAATTCAAAATCTCGATTTAAACATTTTTTTTTTAAATATTTTTCAGTTATTTTTTAAAGATACCCCGCAGACCTTTTTTCAAAAGCCCAGAGTATTCTCTTTAATTTAACCTATTACACTTCTATTCTATCTTTGACGGTTAAGCAGTTATTAGCTTTTAACCTATTCAGGTCAGAGATAATATTGTTCCCTTAGTAACGGAAATTTCGGTACGACATGAATAGGTTAAGAGCTAATAACTCCTTAACCGTCACAGATAGAACATATGTAAGTGTACAAGGCTAAATTAAAAAGAAGACTCTCGTCTTTTGAATTTTGATAATAAAAAGGTATGTTAGGGGGGGATTTTTAAAAAATAACGGAAAATAAAAAATAAATTAAAAACCAAAAATTTTGAATTTCAAGCGTCATAACTGTATTGTGGGGAAGGGAACGGGGTGGTTTAATATTCATTAGAAAGACCCCAAGGTTCTGCATATAATGCCGTCTTCAAATAGACCGTATACCCTGTACCTTTCAAGATATAGAGTGTTAAAAAAAAAGCATATTTTACTAATCAAACTTTAACTCTATTACTTGGTAAGGTGATATTTGCCCCCACCCCCATACATTTTTTTAGTTATCTGAACGAGAGGAATCGCGTGGAAAAATATAGGGAGTATCGTTAAGGTTGGCCTGTCTGTTGTCTAGGTCGACCATCTGTGATTTTTTAGAAAAACTTCTCTAGTAACAGCGAACTTTTCGTGAAATTGCAGATTTGGAGCTTGAACGCGAAGAAGTATGTATTGTGTACTCAGTGATTTAAAATTTAGTAGCAGTGAATATGGCCAGAAAGTGGGGAGCAAATATGCAATCATCAAGGTAAGCATTGTGAATGTGTTGTGTGACTCGTACTTGAAAATAAACCAAGAGGAAAATGCAATACTATAACTAGTGGTCAAAACCAAAAAAATCGCAAGGCCAACCTAGACGACAGGCCAATCCTGACGACATTCCCCTATATATATATGTAATTATCATTCGAAATCGACTTGCACAAAGAATTTGTTGTTTGCATAGCTTAAGAAACCAACGGCTAAACAATGCACAAATAACACACACCACATGAAGAGGTATTTTGTTAACCTGTCATCTGCTTAAAACGAGCTAGTTCGTTTGGATGGAGATGCCAATACTTCTGAATTTAAGTCAGATTTACATGGAAATTTGTATAAACGAACGACCTTTTCAGATTAAGCTAGGCTAGCAGGAAAGAAATCAACAGCAGAAGCACTAGACCATGCATTAGCGTATGAATCCGCCATAGAAGCTTTTTGGAGTGCAATATGGGTCAGAGAAAATTCAGTGGAAGAGTGTACTTGTAACAAAATAAAGACATCGCAGAGCACAGTTTCACATGGTCTCCTTCGCCGAGTGGAATTGTAATAGACCGGGACACCTTTAAAGGTACTGCAGAAAAACCGACGAAATGAAATCATCAGTGGAGGAGGGAAGAGATTGATGTCCAGTCCATGCCAACTCATCTAGTAGTCTAGCATCCTTACATCATATAAGAGGCACTCTTCTATATTTGTGTTAAGCGTACTACCAAGATATGAATTTTTTAACCAGATTAAATTGTAATTTTCGAAAACATAAAATAACATTTTTAAGGTTGAAGGCTCGTAGACTTAGTTCACAGCTAAAGTTAGTAGCATGTTGGTTATTTTTGTGAAATTTTCCATTATTGGAATATTGGAAATTCGATTCGACATGAATCAATATCGAGAAATTTATATTTTATTATTTGCCTATATGTCTCGTTCCGTCTAACGATTTTGTTTGTCCGAGCCAACTGTTGTGGGTGCACTCAGTTGAGAGTTATTGAGCGTGAAATGGTAAAGTGACTTTTTAATCAAAGCTATTTTTTTTAAGTAAGGTATATAGTAAGTGTAGCCTTCGGGAAGGTAAGAAGCTAAGTTTAAAATTACTGGAAGACTATATTCCTGTATTGATAGCCTAGTAGTATATGTACAGTATTAATGTTTGTATGATTTCTACTTTTATTTGAGGTAGCCCATCATGCAAGATGATACGCGGATGATTTACCCATCATATTCCAACGAAGAAGGAACTGTTCCGAATGCAATACTTCTTGAAGAATTGCTTTCGAATCATATAGGGAGCACGAAAGCAATAGTTTTAGAAGATAAGAAAAAGATATCTCCGAGGAATCACGTTGAAATATCACATAAGCATTGCCTGGAGAGAGGTAAGTGATATCTGCAATATGTCCTGAGAATAATAGACATAAACCGGTTTATATTCCGAAAATGATAACTGGAAGATATCCTCCAATCATCGCGCTGATGAGTTTTTATCTCAATGTTTGCTGGGAGGTATTGTTTGTGCAAATAGTTCGAAAATTCTGTTGTTAAATCGTTTCACTACTATAACTACATCTGACAAAGTTTTGTTTAGGACCTTATGTTGGAAAACAGGGTTAAATTAGCTTTCCTATAAAATAATTTGTAAGTAACGTGCTACCTGATTTGATTTTGGAAAACATTTTACTAACTTTGGCTGTGATATTGAGTTAAGTCTTCCGCCTTAAAACTGTCAATAGACACCTAAAGTTTTCGAAAATAACAATTCAATTCAATTCGGTCAAAATGATTTTTTGAATATTTCAATTTTACGAAAAAGTATTGCAAGAATGATCGAAAGAGATCATCGAACAAAATAGAAAATATCTCATTGAGTAATTAATAATGATTTCTTATAGTAAAATGACGCTATTTATGGGTACATCTAACACAAGTGTAATATTGATCTTACACGTTTCGACATGCTCCATAAATGTATAAGCCTAGAGCGTACCTGGGCACTTTTATTTTGTAAATGGGATGTTTTCAATGAATATGCTTAAGATAAAAAGCAAATAACGCAAAAATTCCTAGATATTGGTTGCAGAGTGTGATGTAATTTTAAACCGCAGGCTTTGGGCTCCTTTAAATAATGTGAAAAACTGATGTTGTTGGCGTATGTTTCTTTTAACAGAAGTTAAGTAAGAAAACTTAAGTTTAAGTTTCGAAATTTTGACTTTTTTGAATCAAAACTTCCAATCGGAGGGAGTAGGACTTATTATAGACCAATGATTGTCTATCTAACAAATTTCAAGTTATCACGGATGTATTGTTTGTAAGTTATTGGGTGGTCTAGAAAAACATATCTATATAATTTATAATCCCGTTATCTTGTAAACCGTTCATTCTATCTTACAGCTTATATTTTCAGTTACATCGTAGTTGTATGTGAAATGCTAGCCAGTATGACATGGTAAATTCAATCTACAAGAAAAATTTAAATAATTTTTAATTTTCCTTGAGATGCATAGCTTGTTACTCTTTTTCATCTAGATGAAATCTCATAGGGTATACTAAGCTTGTCATTCTGTTTGTAACGCATAGAAATAATGCTGGTAAAACAAAATGGATTGGACAACCACGCATAATTTAGAAAAGTTTTACAGATACTTGCACGTCTGTCTGTTCGTCCGTCCATCATCCTCACGGTAACTCAAGAACGCGTTTATCAGGTAACTGTTTCGTTTGATTGCCATACAATAATTTCGTTGTTCTCTATATATACTGTCCATATACCATATAATACCACTGACACACTGTACTTTATAATAAGCTCATTAAATATTTTAGAGCTCATTATATGCGAATTGATACACCTGAAGTACTTAGATTTGACAGCAGTAGAATTGAGAGCTGAAATGGATTTAGAAGTGCGCCTATTCTATTATTCCATTTTCAAGGTGAAATATCAAATTTTCGGAAAACTGTGCTTTGTAAGTTTCCAGTACAAAAACAAAAAGATTTTGGACTATGGTAAAAAACATTCTTGATTATAGTTCTGTAGCATAGAGCGAGTGTTTTTTGTATCACAGTTTAGTACAGGTAAATTCAAGAAAGAATTCCGTATTAGCAGATTTGTTGAAAAATGTAGATGTCTCTAAAGGCCAGAATTACGAAAAGCTATTCCTAATGGCGGTTTGACAATAATTCCATCTCAATTAACATAATTCCATGATAACTATAAATTACATTAATTTTCGATTTGAAATATTTGTGGTCCTGACATGTAGATGTCACTTTTATCTCGTTAAAATTTAATTAAATGCAGATTACATCATTGCAGTAATGAGGTAAATCTGCAATATTAAATGCATATAATGAGGTAATTAAAAGTGTAGTGTGTCAATAGTATAAAAAGGCGTCGATGTATCAAGCTGAAATTTTTTACACGACGTTTTCAGAACATTACAATTTCAACCAGTAAAAAAAATATGAGACCGTAGAAGAATGCCCGTATATGTTTAATTTCGTATAGTCTTTTCAAGTTTGGTTTATGTAGTGGCTTTTCGCATATATTTCTAGAACGGTTATATTCGTTGGACAGTAAATATGATTACAACCAATTTCATACGATCTTATATTCTGGACACCAAGAAGGGGTTGCCTGACTTAGCCCATTTTTGAAATTAAATTTGCTATTTTTATGAAAATTCCCTGTATAAAAGTTTAACTCTTTTCGTTGGCGCATTCTCAGGCAGAGTCCAAATATATATAGAGAAAAACAAAAGTTTTGAATGGCAACCCCGATATGTCCCATTTTAAATTTATTGTTTTTTGTGTGCTAATTTTCAACTTTCCAAGTGCACGCGTTCTCAAGTTATCGTGAAGACAGATGGATGGACAGACAGACTGGCGGACGGACGGATGAACGGACAGACGGACAAACGGGCATGCAAAAACAAAATAACTTTTAATATATATTATGCGTGCGTGCTCAATCCATTTTAGCTCAACCATTAATACTTCTATACGTTACAAATGGAATAACAAGCTTTAGTACCTATACCCTCTGATTTCATAGTGTATAAAAATGGAATAATTTTGACAACCCCTTTTTGGCTTTGCCACTACGAGATACACTGAAGATGTCAACGATTTCAACTAGGGTACAATATTATTTTTCTTAGGTAAGATCTTTTTATCTCCCACATGCTCTTTGGATTGCCATTTCAAATAATTTCGAACATATTTTTAGGATACTAATCGTTCTGTAGCTAGGAGCTTTCTTAGATTTCTTTCAAGCTCTTAGGAGATTATTTTTGCGATTCTCCGTTGGCTTAGAAGCTACGAGATTTTCATACAGGTATTGAAAATGAAAGTTATGAAATTATTGAAAGTTGTTTATATACAACTTAGGAACTTGATGTAAGCAATAAGTGTTACTTAAAACAATAAAAAAAATTTGACATCGTGAAAAATAGAATGAATCATATCAGTTGATAACATTAAGCTTTAGAGTTTGTTACTCTATATATTCTTTAATATCGTTATTCACCGTAAATTAACGTTGCCTTATGCATATTGGCAAGGCTTAAGTATGTGTGGTTTTTTTTTTTATATTTTTAGATAGATTTTTTCCTTATTGCAGAAAATATAGCTTTTTCTAAGATTGATTTTAGTATTTGTTCTCCATTATTTTCGACTATCTTACTTTTATATACCTAGCATTATTTCATGATTACCAAAATATAATTGTTAGTCGTTCTGTGGGTGATACACATAGTCATTAAAAATTTCATATCTTCCAATGTGCTTTCAATTAAAAAAATACAGGACGGTTGCTTTTAATATTTAATTAGAAGTAAAAGATTGGCCCACGCGCCTGTATCATCTCACACTGATATTTTCTATTTTTCACCATAAAAAATAGTTGAATTAATAGCAGGTATGCACGTCACGACACACCTTTTTATTCAGAGAGTTGAACAAATAGATTTGTAATGAAGTCGTTATGTATAGAGCTAAAATTTAATATCGTATTTTGTCCATTCCTTGGTATCTTCATGTCATGGCGAACATAATTTTCTTATGTCTTAATTTTAACTGACTTAAATTCCAAAATATACAAATATTCATCGACCCTAAATATTGTTATAATAAACTTGAAAAAAGCTTATGGAATAAAAAAAAATCGGTCGTAATAAAACATTCTCTTGAACGTAATCTGAATAAATTTAATATGTATGTACATGTCCCAACTGAACACGAGCCCTCGTAAAATGGAATGAAAACCCATGAAGAAATCTTTTTTCAGAGACGCGAGTGAGACTCCTCGATCGAGATACCACTCAAACTCATATGCTTTAAACAAATACCCGAACGAACGATGGAACACATCGCAAAAAACAACCAAAATAGGACCAAAGGAATGTTAAAACTAAAATCATGAAACAACCTGGGCCCGTCATAAAATACAAAATAACATGCCAGGACCTTAGCATTTTCTGAACTAGATATAAACAGACTAAGGCACGTTTCAGTTCGCGGACGATCTCTGCTTGTCTCTCAGTCACCAGATTGAACGGGAGACTTCAAGATGTTAAATAAAACCTGCAGCTTTTGCACAGTTACTATCCATTGGAATCTACCTTGTCTTGAGGACCGATTCAAAATATATTCTCGAAGAAAAATAATAATCTCAATAAATAACATCAAGACCAAGCAACACGACTTTAACTGAAAACGAAGGTAAAAGAGTTGAAGTTGAAGTTAAAGATGGCGAAGAAGGAAGGGTGCAGAAGACGACACACCAACCAGGTCGGCTTGGTCTCTATACCACAGTTCGTACGGCACATGCTCGAGAAAAAAAAAACAGTTTACGAAAAAGAAGAGTTAAAACATACCAAAACGGCCATGTTCTGACTGGTCTTTAAGACGAGCATCGCTCCTCCGGTCTTATTTTTATAATAAAACGCTTGAAAAGTGAGGATGTTTTTCAAGAAAAAGATCGGGCGCACGTCCAGTTTTTTCACCTTAGATTTTTTTTGGCGGGAAATCTATAAAAAGAAGCGTATAAATTTATTTGGTTTAAATTTAATTAAAGTGGTGCAGCTATAGTCGTCTTCAATTGAATGGAATGTTATTGTAGGAATATGCAGCACTAGTCGATAATCGCCAAGGAATGTTATTCCGTGAATGCGGTTTTGTTAATGTTGGGACAATTTCACCTTCTGCTTAGTGGATTTATCAAATAGCTATAAGTAGGTATTTATAGCAACTATAGATCTAGTAAGGATCAGTACCATTTTGGTAAAAAACTATACAATTCTTTTTGGGAAAGGGAATTAATTCATCAGCGGAGCTGATTCTTTTATTGATTGAAATCAATGCAGTCGAAGTGCAAATTAATGGGGTAAAACTTGAATGAAAATTATTTCTTGACTGCATAAATAACGTGAAGATGGGTCAGCAGAAAAAAACGTGATTCTTCAAAGAGCGTATCACATTAACAGTGTGTTCTAATACTTATATCAGTAAATACATCGGATATGGAATATAGATTTAAATAATGGTAAAACAAGGAATACGTAAAGCTAAAAATAATATTGCTTATGTACGAAAAACATGGCATTCATTTACGGTAAAAATTGGTCTTATTGTTAGACCAATTCTAGATTTTTTACTGTTATTATTATTATTAATATCTAAGTCCAGTCCACATTCGGTCTTTTAAGGATAATTATAACCTCATTAGGATCAGTTTTTCCGATGTCTGATGATGTTATGAATTCTTTATCCAGACATTGGACTCTTTGGCGAACAAGTCCTGCGTATTCGCAGAGTACACTACTGATAAAAAAAGTGAGAAGATAAAAATATTTCAAAAATTTAATTGTCCTAATTTTTATATTATCTCCCTACTTTTTTATGTTTTCTAGTCTTCTTGGAATAAACGATATTAGATTTTCAAATAAACTTGATGAAATTTCGTTCTAAGCCTTTTCAACAGCTGTTCAAAGTCCGTGGATATATATTTTTTTTTTTTTCTTAAAGTATAAGTTTTCGTGTGTCTTTTTCATTCTACCTTAAGTTAGCATTTTTTCTATTCATTAGTACCTACCTATCTAATTTATTTTTGTTTTTAGTATTTTATCATTATTTTATTAGTTAAACTTTTTAATTTATGTTTTCTTGTTTTCGATTTTCATAGTTAATTTTCCGAATAATAATGTACTAAAAAAGATTGTAATATCTTGTGTACGTATTTTCATTGATAAATTCTTAATTCTAATTCTGATATTTCGAACGTAGGTTTTGTGAATCTTCCTATTGATGTGGTCCCAGAAATTTTCTATAGGGTTCAAATTCGAATTTTGAGCAGGCTTTAGTCTTCCGGGTCGTATGCTGAAATTCTATTCTGAATATCTTCCACAACTGTTATCAGAACCTTCTTCTAAAATATTTGTATAAATTACTAGCATTTATTTTAACGCCCTGATCCACTTTCAAATTTCAAGAAAACTGCGACTGCTCACCATTTTTTTATCAAAGTTGAAGATTCGACACTGTGGTTTTGCAAATAATTGGTCACCATTGATCTTTTATAACTTTTCTTCTACTTAAAACTAAACTTAAATTTTTTAGAGTATAGGTCGGTATGATAATTAATATTATTTATCCATTCGTGGGATAAGATCCGGTGCAATTTTATATAAGTACATAAAATAAAAATAAAAAATATTTATTACAAGATCTAAAATGATTCTATTTTCAAATGTATTCCCTTCGCATCTTAATATTTTTTATTCGTTTTTGTAAATTATTCTTTCCTCTCAGATGGATCTGGACTGGACACAGAACGTGTATACGTTTGTATATATGTATGTACCTTATGCGCCAGATTTCGTCTTGTATCCTCTATACCCATTTTCTTCTGTCTGTTCCGCGCGCGTCACATTATATGCGGATAAACACGACAGCAATGATGACGATCAACCAAGAAGACGACGACGAACACTATACGACCAAAAGGCGACCACGATCTTCTTCCAAAACTAAGAAATAAACGGCTAGAGAGGATCGAAGACACAAGACGCGTGTTCAGTAATTCAGGTAGCTGCCCGAATATAAGTTGAGGAATTTCTTTCGTTCATCTCCTTCTCTGCAGAGAACATTCTTCCTTTTTTCGTTGTTGTTTTGTTTTAGTTTTTAGTCGTTTCCAAGCCTGTTTTTAAGTTTAGTTTAACCTTTGTTTTGTTGCAACAAAAAAAAATTTTTTGTTTTCTGCTTTTATTTTTTTACTTTTTGGCTTGTTTCTTTCTCGCTTTGGTTTTTGTTTGCATTTTTTTTTTTTGCAATGCTGTTCTTTTTTTCAATCTTTTCTCTCTACCATCGTGTTAAATGCAATTCTTTTAAAACATTTCTTGTCTTTAACGGCCTTAGCTTGTCTGTTGAGTTAATCTTAAGAATTTGCGCTTATCTAATAGCGGAAAGGAAATTTTTTCGACGGGATCAATAATTTCGCCATGTACCTATTCAGGCATCCTTTATTGTATTCTATTAAATTATAGATGTGAAATTCGTTTTCACTCGATCCGACATTCAACTTCATTAAGCAAAATAGAGCCGCATCAACAAGTCGCGGTCATAATATATCCGAAATCTGGAAATTTTAAGGACTTCGATTTAGACGCCTAGGCATAAGGAAATTTGTAGCACGTAGAAATAACAATGTTTGTACGGAAGAAATACGTGAGATTAGTTTAATTTTTATATTTTTAATATGAACATATTTAAGGTTGTATTAAGACAGCCTTATACTTATTTCTCAAATAAGGTTATCCTTCCCTACAATTTGCAAACTAATCCATCCATAAAATTACTTAGAATTCAACAGACTTACTTCGAACGCAATTGAAGATATATTTGTTATCATCAAGCTTTTCTTCTGAGGAGAGTCTATCTTGTAGTCAGCTTTCAAAGTTCTAAGCATATTAAAACTACTTTGTTTATTTATTTTTCCCGCGGACGGGAATCGGACCTACACTTGTTAGAATCGGTCAATGATGGTGAAAGAAAATCACCAATGAAGAAGGTCGCACTGAAAACATGTCCCAGATAATTTTTTTTTTTCAATTTAAGTTTTTTATAGTGCACTTTACGCAAGTAGACTAAAAGAAATCTAATATGATATAAGACAAAAAGGAATTCAAAAACATACATAAAGTTCAATTACCAAGGCTTTTGGGAAAAAGTTTAATCTAAGTCCAAAATAACCTTATTGCTCTTTCGGGGCATAATAATACCAATACTTTCGCACGGAAAAAAACGTCTGGTGGCCTAAAGCTATGCAGACAGCAACTAAGAGAGCCCATGATAAGGTGGAAAGACAACATATCTAGGCACCACTGTTGCCTTCACATCATGTCCTCAACGAGCACTTGAAGCCATTCTTGTCTTACAGACACTCTACCACTTTACTCAGAAGGAGGCAGCAGCGGGTATAATAGCATGGTACGAAAGAAAAGGTCCCATGTCTGGTATACTGAAGGATCCAGAAAGGATGGCAAAATAGGGGCAGGAGTGGTCGGTCCAGAAGTGGAACTCTCCAATCCGCTTGGTACGTCACCTTTGAAAATCTATGTTGAGGCGAAACAAGTCTACAATTACTAGCAATTACTTTTTGCTCTCCTAATATATTTTTCACTTCCATTTGTAATTTGTTTTCGTTTAAAAACCGTCGATTGAATTTAAATATTGAAATATCAAATAACCCCTTTTATGTCTGTTGGGGATACTTTAATATCAGAATATTTGGAATACTACGATATGTATCATAGTTATTCATATCGGGGAGTTCCGAATCGATGTCTCATGTTTGTTATAAGTACAAGTCTAAACTAGAAGTTCATTTCATTTGACTCATACATAAGTCTGGATTTCACCAACTTGGCTGCAGTGTATATATATAAACGCTCTTCAAGAACACTCATTAATTGCTAATAGAATTTGATAAATAAGTGGAAGGCTCATCATCTGGGCGAAATGAAAAGTAGTTTTGAGCGAGCAGGCCTTAACTGAGCTTAAGAAAAAATTAAGAAAATCACAGAAAAGGATTTTACAACGTTTCTATCAATGCACGATCCTTACGGATCATCGTAAAAGAATAATTATTCTTGAAAACGCTAATGACATCTGAAGTTGTATTCTGTAAGAGTTAGTGACGCTACTACTACAAACTCACTTTACCAGATCCAGATGATAGAGGTAAGATTTGACAACTAATATCTAAGTTGCTCTGTTACAATTACAATAATGAGATAACTACTATCAACCCAAGCTAGAATCTTTAAATAATGGGGGATTGGGTTTTATAACCTATGGGAAGATGGTACCATGCTCAATCCAAGCCCTATTCCTCAATCGGCTTAAAAATTTTCTTCAAAACATGAAAGAACGAGTTAAAAGCGAGTTATTTAAAAAGTCCGCGCTTCATCTACATTAGCGTACTTACTAAGCGCCCAACATAGTTCTATGCTAAGAAGCCTAGAAAATCTATTACAGGACATTGAAGCTTCTAATAAAACTACAACATTTTGTGATGGCCTTAAGTTAGAGTCTTATAGATTAGTGTTTATCTCTCCACAGAGCTGGTAAAAATAATACCAAGCATATGCACGCATATTTATAATTCTAATTTTATATACAGCAATTCAACTATAATAGAAATTCCAAGTATTGAAACATTTGGCTTGTCTAAATTTTGCAGAGAGTTTCGCGCCGTTCCACCACTATGCTGGCGTCAGACATAAATTTTTACATATGCACATACGAGTATGTTTGCTTACTCTCAAGCTAATAAATAGTAATTAAAAAATATTTGCATTCACATGGAAAAGAAATTCCTTTCCGCTTCATGGACAACCAGATTTGTTCGCACTTCCCTTATAAACATTTGACTTGGAATTTTCCTCCCTCCTTGCCAAACATGGATGGAATTCGAAACATCCGGACACCATGTAGTTGAAATCTTTATCTTAAATCATTTACTTTATTTGTTTTAATCGTCTGATAATAACCACATATCACAAGTTCAACTAACGGAGCTCGGCTGTGGACGCTTAAGTGCAAGTTTAAGCACCCGCGATAACGAAAGACGCAGGTGACTTGAAACATTGGTACAAAGTCAATTAACCTTGGAGCAGCTGGCCACTACACTACTGCATATATACTATACTCGTATGTACCATACATACATACATACATATGTATATGAGAATATAGGAATCAGGAATCACATAACTCGGAGAGATTCTTGCTGTTATAATCTTTTAATCTTACAATAAAAGTTGAAAATTAAATTAAAACTTAGACTTTTTTTTTTGCATTTTCATTTGCGCTGACCTACCTATTAGCACAGCCAGGCCGAATAGTTCGGTGTCTAACATTCCTTGTTTGGCAAAGTGTAAGCATGTTTGAGCGTAGACTTCTCTGACGCGACTTTTTGCTTCGACTAGGAAGTAGAGAGTGCGTGGTTGGGGTACGCCTAGTAATCTGGAAATATAGAAATGGAACATATTAGGACGTGTTAAAATTCGTGTTTAAAATTTATTTTTATTACCTGAGTGCCAAAAATCGGGAGCCTGGAGATAATGGCCTTGATGGTGGCGCGCATACCTCTAGGGGCGCGCTGACGGTACAAAAAGCTCGCATGCTGCATCATTACCACCTGCAGTAATCCGTTTGAAATACTTCCTGTAATAAACAAATTCAAAATGTTATTAAGTACTTTATAAAGATTGAACAATAAACAAACAGCAAAAAGGCATAAGCAAAGTAACTGATCTTAATTGAGGTTTTTTTCTTCCAGCAATCAGACGAGTTTTGCCTGATTACTGGAACGAAAAATTTATTGTTAGCCCATAAGTAAAAAAGAATAATACGAATAACTTTTTAAATCTTATATAATCATTACTAAAGGATTTATGAAAAAAAAAATATATATATTAGAGCACTTCATTGAATCCCATTGAACATTTCTGTGGGATGCTTTTAAAAGGTATGTTTACACCAGATGACAACCGAAATATGTCGAATATGTATGTGTGTATGTTCTCGGCTCTCATATCAATATTTACAAGTCGTAATCTCAGTTTACATAATCAGGTTTTTACTTCAGCTAGCAATCTGACATAATTTTTGCTGCCCTTCAAACGTTCCCTTAGGCTCGTCCTGTACATATATATGCATATAAGCAAGTATGCATGCATGTATGTATGTGTGTACCTATGTAATATTAACATGTGTCATTTTCGGTAGTAAAGAATATGTAAGATAGGTTATATCTAGTTAATGTGAAGTGGTTACTTTTCTTAAGGAGAGGAAGTTATGCCAAAAAATTTCTCTCAGAAACAATACTCATCTGCATCCTGAAATTCAGAAATTTTCTGCGATTACATTAGAATCATCAGGGTGTCGGAGCGGAGCATATACAAATGCCTCGGAGCAGGTCCAACTGGAGCGGACCTGATTGTGGAGCGTTCCGGAGTAACTCCAGATGAAGGTGTGCTCCACTCTAGCATAGTAATAGCAGGAGAAATGAGTATAGCGATAGTGTAAAGAAAAATTAAGTTTCACCTGCAATATAAGGACTGTCCGAGAAGAAGTTGAAATTGAAGTTTAAATTTTTTATTTAATAAAGTTAATTTATTTTAATTTATTAACATCTTATTTACATAATATTAGACTAACTTATAAGAATATTTTTATTTAAAATTAAAATTTTTAACTTTCCACTTAACACATACAACAAGATTTTGTACATTTGCATTTATAACCTCTTTGTAAGCACTACGTCATTTATTTAGGAAGTCAACATCACTTTTAAATCTTTCTTCATAAGAGCTCAGTATCTCTCGACTGGACGTAGTGATACGTAGCCAGATCAGGCCAAAATACTACAGAGCCTCTATGTTGTTGAATAAAAGGTAATAAGCGTAGTTGCAAACAGTTGTCTATGTACTTATTTGAATTGATGATCCCTGTTTGGTAGATTCCTGGCTGCTGAGTCCACAAATGCAAATTGCCTGCCATATCATAATATCATATATTGGCTGTGTTCTTTTGTGTCAGCAGAAAAGAGCAGAACAAACGATACACAAAAGAACGCCTCATACATTTTCGTAGAAAGATTTAAATGAAGCGAACAGTACAAATAGTTCGCTTCAATCGACAGAACAATTTGTTCTCTCCAGCATATGGGAGTTCTAGAATAAGGTACACATAAGAACACAGCTATTGTTTGGGAAATTTGCTCACTTTCCTTATTGAAAATTCTGTGCCCATTTCACGCTTTTTCATGGCCGTGTGGAGGGCATGACCAGAGAATTGATTAAAAATAGCTTTGCAATAAAGCCGGAGTTACATACAATGTGACGCTGTCGCGAGAAGCGGTCGCGAATGATATTACTGATGCTGGCGCGGACGCAGTGCCTGTTGCTTATGTTGTTCCAATGATGACGGTCTAGCATGTGTTGAATTTTCGTTCCATTATTAAATAAAATCATTAAATCGTAAATAAATAAATTAACTAGTTATTAAATATTGTGGGAATACTTAAAACTTACAATTTTCACTCACAATTTCAATGCTCTGCAAAAATAAATTGTCTCAACTGCAGCTGTCAAGGTGCGCGTCTCAAGTTGAAATATTTTCAACTTTAAGCAACGCGACCAGCGTCAGCAACACCCTTAGCGACACACTGTACCTGCGCTTGAGTACTTTCATACATTTTAAATTTTGACAGGCTTAGCGACAGCGTCACATTGTAACTCAGCCTCTAATCACCCATTATCAAACAGGTAAAGTGTGGTCAGGTAAAGTTCATACAATCTTCGAGCTCTTGATTTGGCCACACGTTCTTTATCTTCCGAACGATCTGGAACTTTTTGAACTTTATACACCGTCTGTAAGCTGCTCCTTTTTTAGAGTTCCATAACCAAAGAGTAAAAACGAGAACCCTATTACAAAGTCTCCGAAGTCCGTCAAAACAAATAATAAAAATAAAATAAAATCAAAAATTAAAGGAGGCCCCCATACAAGAAACGTGATGTTTTTTACTCTCATTTGAAATAAAGAAAAAGACGGGTAACCTCTTTCTATTTGACAGACGTTCAAGAAATTTCTCTTTAGTATATACTCGCTGCTTACTAACTGCTAATTTGCTTGTTGGGGTTTCTTTTAAATTTACCCCACGATTCTACATAAGAGATTTTATCAGATTTAGTGTTTTACATAAATTTTTGTGGAGAAATATTAACTTTAAAGCATAGTGCTAAGGTCCGCGCTAAGCTAAATCTTAGCGGGTCTCCAATATCGGGCCGTTCTTTAGCCGCTAAAATATGACATGGAGATTCAGAGAAAAGATATACAACGCGCGGTGAAAGTAATATGTATAATGTATGTATGCATGTTAAATTAATAATGATATTGAAAATAGGGCCACGAGAAGAAATCAAAGTCATCCGTACTTACAGCAAAGATGTACAACACTACGTTAACTACAAAAATCCAGTCAATAAATTCTCAAATCTCAGAACTGTGTCAATAAATATTTTTAGCGTGCTAAAGAACGGCCCGAGCGGATAAATTCAAGCTAATTTTTTTGGAAACTTACTGGTGGTGCCATCTCTCATCAAACCCCGAAAGCTAAATTTAGTGCGTTGACTCTAGTACCGCTCTCGCTAAAATTCAGGATAAATTTTCGCCAATATTTTTTAGCTTGCTAAATTTTCATACAAAATTTAGCTTAGCGCGGACCTTAGTACTAGGCTTTAAAGGCAAAAGGTTTTATCATTCTAAAATTCTATACAGCCTCAGAAATAGCAAAGTGATTCAAGTCATCTATATTGCGCAGAACTATCCTCTGTGAATTAAATAAATATGTTACACTTATTTTACAGCATTTTTATCCAACATTTCGATATTTTAAAACAAAACAATTTCTGTAACTATCACAATAAGAGATTTAAGCGTACCTCGGTGAGGAGCTCTTATGTTAAGAGATATTTGACAGATATTTTCGATTTCTAGAAAACCGAATCTCTTAAAAAAAATCTCCACAAAAGTTAAGAGATCAGTTGACGTCTGACATCTGTTAACTCTTTACGTAGAATACCAATGTCTGCTAATGGACTTTGACAGCCAAATTAAGAGAATGTAGCTCTTATCTTTTATGTAGAATCGGGGGGTTAATTAGGTTCTTTTGAGTATTTCTAGTGAGATTCTTTTAATTGAATTTAATGGTGTTGAAGATTCGATTAGATTATTAATTTTCTTTATTTCTTTATTTCCATTTGTTTGCTGTGTACGAAATTCAAAATTAAAATCGAGTTACGAAAGTTTTTAAATAAAATGTACTTAGTGTTAAAGTTTGTATGATGGTACGGAACCCTTCATGTTCGAGTCCGACTCGCACTTGGCCGCTTTTTTAATATTTGATACAGTTAACTTTGATGTAGCGGTGATATTTCAGCCATATCTCTAAGTCAAGTGTTTGGCTTTTACGAATATTGACGCAATAGTTTGGAAAGCAGTTTCTTATCAGCAGGACCTGGCTTTCTCCTCAACCAGGTTGTCTTTCTAATAATTGACCCATTTTGTGTTTATCGATAGTCCTTTTAATGGTGCTCACGGATCTAGTTACGTGTTTTGCAAGAACACTCACTTTATTGCAGGATTTCCCTAGAATTTGTACAAAATCAATTTTCTAGTTTTACTTCGTTTCCTGACATCTTTACCTTACAAGAATTAGGACACTAATGACTAATGCTAACATTACCTTCATCTTATATAGAAAAACTTTTCGATACAAAGCTCAGGACTACGTATTTATGATTCTGTGTAATTGACCAATATAAAAGGGTCAATTTTCTCTTGGACAGTCATTACATATACACACACATATGTATGTATATGAACCATTTGCCATTCTGCTCCAGACAGATTTTCTGGCGCAATTTTTCTAAACTGTTTTGCTGGAGCAATTTTTCCGAACTGCTCTTTTCCGGAACACTTAGCTAAGTAGAGCAGTAAGCTGCTCTACTCCGACGGAACAGACCTACACATTATGTGACTTACAAAATATTTCTGAGAAAACATTATTTTATAGAAAAGTTATTTTTCCCATTATCAATTTGGTTGGGGGCGAGCTCTATCATAATAAATTTGTTAAACAAATAATTAAAAAAATTCTCTAGTTTTATTTAATTTCTGCGTGAGAATTTCACTTGTTTTTGGCGTGAAAGTTCCAGCTGAGCTAATTGAATGGATTAAAAATGTAAACTGCCATTAAATAAATATTTTTGATAAGCGGTTCATTAGACTAGGCTCTTTTGAATTTTAATCTACTTGACCTTCTATTATTACAATCGAAAGTCGATTAAGCGTAAACCCTATTATCCGGGATGAATAATACTTCCGACGATATTTTGACTTCTCTCCATTATCCGGGAAAGACTCTCTTCGTTTATGTCAAAAAATGAGAGGAGTTGGTATGCTTAATTTCGATTTGATCGTCCCCATTTACAGTAGGCATTCATAATTTCAACACTTATTAACAGATGTCAAAAGTTAATATTAATACCGTTGGAAGGCCAATTGTGTTTATTTTCAAATGAATTCTGCGATGTCCTTGACAAGACTAATAGTGATTTTAGTAAGTCCTTCAAAAAAGGATGAACGGTTGGTTTGAGGAAGGGGTCGCTATATGTTGGAGTACATGACTACCGGACACCCTGTACATATGTACATACTTAAATCTGCCGTTTGTAGGGTTTTCAAGTAAATATATATTTTTTAAATGGGGTGCCTTAATTTTACAATTTCGTATAGACATTAACATTTAATCTTATGTATTTATTTAAGCATTAAAAAAATTTGAGTTTGTTATAAAACAAAACGTGTTTTCCTTTAACATCATTCAATAAATTGGGATTTTCAATCTTCTGGGAAAATCTTGAAACCGGGCATCCCGGATAATTGAGTTTCAACTGAATTAGTATCAAGCACGTGGTGTTTCGCGTCGTTGTTAAGCAGGATTCACATTGTGATAGCATATATTTCTTCCAGTTTTCATATCTACCTGCCTGACATGCTATAAAATTGTAGTAAAACGTGTTGTCAGTAGTCAAAACTGACATATTATTATTCACAGCAACAACGTTTTACTACCAGCACCCATAGAAACATACTATTCTGGGATAAAATTTTCCAGACACACACTCATTGACAAAACGAGATCTGCAAAATATGCAGGAAGCGTTTACTTCTCTTGTTACTCATAAATATATTTCCGTATATACGATGTTCTAAATCGTCTTTTACTTGATAGAATGACTTGATGAGAGCATAAGATCCCACCTCCTTGGTATAAGAGCGGGGAAGATTGTAGCGAAATTACAACGAACATCATACTACCTTCTTCATAAATCATAAATCTAAATAACTTATTTTTTAGATAGCGTAGATTCTTCATTTTATTAAAAATATGCGTTTTGGTAGCATATTTTGAGAAAAAATAAATATAGTTAAGATGGATTTTATATTAACCAGAAGAAGCGTATCATGACAAATGATGAATTATGCGTTGGTTTGGAAATATAAAGAATTTAATAAAAAAGAAGCGAAAAGTAACCAACGTTTGGCTTATACCCATTGCCATTGATTGCGTTTTCTACAAAACATATACACGAAAATGACCAAGCCATGACCGGCCCAAAATAACATTGGTGGTCATTGAAAGGCGCTAAAGTTTAATTTAAAACAAGTCACTGATACTCTTCTATAGCTGGCAGGTTCTCACAATTGTAGAGTCAATATGTTGCTTTTCTAATGATGTAAAACAATTTAGTAAGTATAACAAATTGAAACAGCACATGGGTGGATTGAAGAGAGATTGAGGCACCCATGGCGGCAGGGTCCTGGATCGTAGGCAACAACAAGGCACATTGTTTACCTTCTAGACTTTGAGCAAAAGCTCATTGGTTCCAACCGGACGCTCTTAAAAGTTAAATAGTGGCTCCAATCCTCCTTGCCAGCTTCTTGCAGTTCGTCAAGAAATTTGTAATGCTTTCCTGAGAGGGCCGGACAGTGACACAGAAAATGAGTCACCGTTTCGGATTCCTCTTTATATCCCCTGCATACAGGACCATCAATAGGTCCCATCCTATGTAGGTGTCACATGAGAAAAGAAAAGAATGTCCAAAGAGAACACAAACAGCACTTACTGCTTTGCCACACATCTGATGTTTAGTTATAAAATAGGTCTGATTTCGTTCAAACACCATAATTTCCGAAAATTTGCTCTACTCTCTATTTTTTTTACCATCAAGGAAAAAGAAAACATTTCGAACCGTAATTCGTTAGAACATCATTTCTCTGTGAAAGTGATAGTTTTGACTGTATGGGCTATTAGAAATAAAATTTTAATTGTTGTTGTTTATCGGCAATCAATATAAATATTACGGACCAGATTCGGAGCGAATTCGAAGAAAGTGGATCCGAATTGGCGAATCCTGAAGCCGATGACGAAGATTTGTTCGAACGGAAATAATAATAATAAATATACGAAGTCTTTAATGTATTGCATTTAATTTTTTACCTCAATACATAGTTCGAATTCTATACGAAATTGTGGTTTAGATCGGATTCGATCCGAAATAGTGGTTCGAATGAAATATGAATAATGCTTTGAAATTTCCTATGTAAATTTTCAATACAGCTGACATTTTCTGTGGATTTTTCAATATTTTAAACTCAAGGATTTGCCAAACGCGTTTCGCCGTTCAACTGCAGAGAGACGTAGTATGGTAAGAAGAAAAATTTGATTTATTCGAAGTGAAAGAGAAAATATTTCAGTTAAATTTTGGAAAATAGCCGACACAGGATGTTAACCAAATACTTAGATCTACATATAATAGATTAGCATACACATTAAGCAAAAGCAAGTTTATCCGATTCGTAGTTCCAAAATATTAAAGACTAAGCAAAAAGAAACGAAGCCCCAATATTAAATTCGCCAGTATTTATTTGAGAACCTTCTCTACTTTCCGGCAATAATAATAAATTGATGGATGAGTTTTTTTTAAACTTTGTTATTTCTTATATTTGATTCGATCTTGAAATGAAATGTTCATAATACTAATAATTCAGTCCCTGCTCATTGTAGAGATAGTAAGGATGCCGCCGAAGCCCTGCTTGAATGATTAGTTTGAATAGCATATGAAGGAGATCGAACAAGGCATAATAATAATAGAATTCAAAAGTTTTCTGTATTACGTGTGAAAAACATAATACTACATATAAATGTATTAACTGGCTTATTGTTATAAATATGGCTACTGCCGTATATGGATTACGTTATTTAAACATTTGATCGATGGATTGATGGTAGAGGTGGTGTGGTGGAAGGGATATTCATCATCAGCAGAACGTGTGGTGTAAGATTAATTTTGGTGATACCTTAGATAAATGCACGTCTTTTAAAAATATGCAAGTTAAGTCACTAATCTAGAACGGTTCGTGGTACAATTCAAACTGTTATAATCAATTTCATATATGGTTTTCGAAGAACGCCTGAGGCTGGTCGTTTTATGTGATACAGCTTCGTGTGCGTCCTTACGCCTAAATATCTTGAAACTTTCAGAAAAAGTTATAAGGTTAGTACAACAAACAGGGTTACAGGGTATATGCGAAGGCCTTTATACTCGTCCGGCTTCTGATTAAATTAAGCTTTCTTTGACAGACGTGACGACACAGTAAAAGATTTCTTGAATTTTACTAGTTTAATTATAATAGTAAAACTTTACAGAACAGAGTAAGAATTTCATAAATTTATATTAAAACTTACAAATTTCAGTGTAAAATTCATAAAATGCTTAAACTTAGTAATTCTAATTAGTAAAATATGTGAAAGTATCCGTTTGTAACACCTAGAAATAATGATGGAGGAGCAAAATGGATTGGACACCTAGGCATAATACTATATGTAAGTTATTTTGATTTTTGCATGTTCGTTTGTGCGTTCGTCCGTCCGTCCGTCCACCGGTTGGAAAACAGGTACCTGATGTGCTCGGAGCGTGCTTTCTGGGGAGACCTTTTGTCGCTACCTGAGGCACCCTCGTACATTTCGGGAAACTGTTATCCTTCAGATTCAGCCCAATCAGTTCTTGGAGGAAGAAGAACGGGCTTTGTATGGTGCTGGAATAGCTGAAGTAAGATGTGAAAGATTTTTTTTTAACGTTAACGTTATATAAGTTTTTCTGGTAATAACAATTTTTAGGGCGCGGGATGCTCTAGAGATTCAACGGCTGAGCCGATTCACATGAATCTCTGCGCAATTGAAAGGAAATTCAATTTGCGGTGCCATCAGGAAACGATTTTTGTCAAAAATTGATTTAGAAATAGTTTTTTCGTCCGTTGAAGCAAAAAAAAAAACAGGGCACACAAATGGGGGTTTTTTGGAAACGAAAACCGGTAAGGCCCCCCTCAAATTTTATCTAGTTTAATCATTTTCAATCCTATTTGTTTTGAATGAACTGGCAGAGTTGTGAAGTGCCCCGCGCAGACCAAAACACGCCATGCACGGTTTTGTTTGATTGGAGCTAGCGCCGCCATTTTGGATATTATTATTATTATTTTTTTTAATAAAAATAGAATTTACTCTCCATTGATAGAAGAATAAAATATACGTTAAAAACCATTTCCAAAAGTATTTATTTTATGTAAAAAAAAAAAAACTTCATGCATTTTCCATACCTCTCCCTTAAGTTTATTAAATGTTTTTTATTGTTTTTAATTTTTTTTTATTTTTAATTAAAAAATTTTTGTTTTTTTAAGAGATGTGCTGGGATTCGAACGCGTTACAGTCAGAGGGTTTTCTTAAGTTTATACATATTCATACAGCCATTCCACACGAAAACGATCAAAAGGGCTCGTTTTGGACCCGACTATTTACGATTTGGATGAAAATTTCAGTGTTTGTCTGGAATACCAAAATAGCTCACCCATTTCCCTATACCTACATAGAAAAATAAGGCTTATGGCTTCAAAATAACAATACAAAAAAGTGTAGTAAATAATACTATTTTTGTAAATCAAATAACTATTATTAACAAAAAAATTTCTTGTTCGGTGCTGCTATATTTGTTTGTGAAAAATATAAAGCATTAAATCTCATTTGGCGTTTTAATCAGAAAAATCAATTGTTCCGTTCTCGAGATATGATTTGAAAATGACGTTTCGTCGTAAAATCATCCCAATCGAAAATGGTCGGGTTACAAGGTGATCGGTTTCGTGTGGAATGCGAATGGATGTTACCTACATATTTATATAACTTATATTTTAAACACAGAACAAATGTTCTTGAATCCGCCTTGATTGTTTTTTTTTTTTTTTTTTTTATATAAAACATACATCACTTAAATTATATACCTACAAAATATCAAAAAACCCAAAAACCAAACACAGCAAGGAATAAAATTCTTAATTCGTTACACTCGGCCATAACAAAAAATCTCAAACAAATTACAGAAAATTTTAATTTCTCTTTTTTACCTGTGGTAAAAAAATGTATCACCTGTTCGTTACCCAAAAGAATTTTACGCATCTCCACGTAGTTTTGTTGCATCCATACCATGAAGAAGTAAGCTCATATACGTTCTTCAGCGTACCTTAGAGAAAAGGCTCTCAAAAAAAATATGGCCAAAGGCCTTCAAAGGGCGAAGGCAATAAAACAGACCAGAAGACGGGGCTCGGGTCCAAAAGAACCGTCTGTCCTCCTATACGTACATATATTCCTATAAGTAAGTAGGTATATATGCACACATTACACACCCTTTGCATATCTTAATATCTTCAACTCTATGCTACATCCATCCTCCTTGATGCATGAATTGATGCACATGGTCGTACATAATTTATCTTTTTTAAAAAGACACTTAAAGAAGATAGCTAGAGCAGAGGAAGGGCCTCAGAGCCCGGGACGCAGAGCAAGAATATAGCAGTCTACAAACCAATCGCTTCGCGTTGGGTGTGGGGGCACGGGGCTGGTCTGTATTGAAATGAAAATAGTAACGAAAAAAAGAACGTTAATTTGAGGTAACGCATACCTCAAAAAGGTAGCTACCTGGGTTACCTGGCAGTAATTTTTTCCAGATTATTGTTGTTGGCCACTTCTGCTTCATCTTACCACACCATTCCATCTTATCCGTGGAGAGATGGATTTAAGGAATTTTTTTATATGTGCTGCACTTATTCTCTGCTCTTGTAATTTCATGAAGACGACGACGCGACGAATGGTCCGACGAGTCGGATGGATGGATGGACGGACGGACAGACGCACGGGATGGACTAAGGCTTGAGCGGCCGGGGCGGCTTGAGCGACATCTCGAAGTGATGGTGACGTAAATGGAAAGAAGTGTAATAAAATTTATCTTGACTTCGTTATTTGTTACTTAGAGACTTGTGGTTTATGCATATACCCCAGTTCGCCCGGGATGGGATTGGAGGTGTTCTGACTGGCATATATACATATATCACGTATAGAATTATATATGAGGCTCTAGATAAACTCTCTCGTCTGTGGTTTCTCCAGTAATTAAAATTGAACGCCCTTGAAAGAACGTTTCTGAAGGTAATACAAGTTATGAAATGGAATTATAAGAACGACGGTCGTCTTCGTTTTGGTGGCAGGAATACGGTCTTGTGTCATAAAATCCTTTCTTTTCGATTTGTTCTTTAATTTTGCGGTCGGTTGTAGCTGCATAATGTTTTATAGTCATTGCATTTCGGTTGCGGTAATAGTTTTCTCATATCATAATCGGAGGCTTTAAATGAAGTTGCATGCGCCATAAGGCAAGGTCATAGATGGGTTGTTGGACTTATAAATATGTTCCAAGTAGATGGAAATTTAAATAGAGTTAAAACGGCATAGTACCCATACACATTTTACACTAGCGTTTCTGATTGAATCGAGTTATGTTACACTTAATGGTAAGCTGATTCCAAATAAAATTAATTGAGGGCCTGCAAAGTTAAATGTCTACAAGAATAAAAATAGTATGTAGGTATAGAAAATCAAAGTTGCATTGTAATTAACTGTGCTACTTAGATATAATTATTATGCATGTACCAGGATTGTCTAAAGCGATTTAGTTTATGCAGAGTGTCTTACATAACAACGTCTGAAGTTATAATGACCTAAGAAGTATTTCGAACTGCACAAAGCATACCCTAAAATTCTATTAAGATGTTCAGATAATTGAGAATCGAACTTTATATTCTATTACCGTCCTGTATCTGTTTGGGTTTCATCATGCCATTTACTCGTGCTTTCCTTGTATTAGGAAACATTTCTCACATTGTTCATGCTGTTAATTCTTGTCAATGTAACTAGATTATATAGTACCTACTACTTTATTGCTATTTGTCATTCCGGTAAGAAATTCTCTATGCATATATACCTGCATTCCAAAGAAAATATTTCCTTTTAGCATGGTTTTATCAAACAACTTTAGCTTGTCGTCGATAAGAAACTATCTTAAACTTATTTCTCAAAAGGATCAGAAACTTTATCTTAAAAATCCTTATGCAGTGTGCAGCAAAAGGGGATTAAATACAGGGAATAAATGAAGCGCGTAGATTTTTTAGCACACTTTTTATAATGTAGCGTGACGCGTACTGTAATTCGTAACTGATGCTGATATTACTGTGGTTCAATCTGACTACTCTCCTAAATATAACTGAAGATATTCGTCAAGTCAGAAATTTCCTTTTTAAATTGTCTAACGCAATATTTCATCTTCTCAGTTTCAATTTTAGTCCGCCCAATTCGAAAGGTTTTGCAACATATGTAGCACAACTACAGTCACCTTATTAAAATAAACGAAATGGAATATAAGCACCTCAGATATTTCCCAGAATTTTTTTTTTAAACTACCTAGCTAACTCTACTTTTAGTCGTAACAATCCTAACCTAACAAATGATGTACTAAGAGTATTTATGAAAGCTTGTAAATTGAGGAGATTCCTAATTGCATATGGCATTAGAACAGAAGAACGTAGTTTATGTGTAAATTTTTCAAGTCGCGTGTAAATTCATTCGATATCAAGATCAAAACAAATCAACTAATTTAAAAGGAATTCTACCGGTTTGTTTGAAAATAATTTTATATAAATAACTTAATTCAATAAATAAAAATGTTCTGTTTTTATCTTTTTTTTTATATATAGAGAGAATAACACTCATTAGCATCACAAGTAAAAACTTTAATAGCATCGGCACACAAATATAACATAATCACGAAAGACTCCCAAGATTTCGTCAATAATTTACAAAATTTATTTTGTAATTTAATTTCCGAAAATGCCCTCGACACCGTAATAAATATATGCCGTTGGGGTTGCTGCAGCTCTTTTTTTTTTCTTTTCTGTACAATGTACATACATTAACACGCCAACTGACACTTAAGATACTTCAACAAAGTAGCAAGCTACCGTGCAGCCGCAATTAGCATTTTTTAATTTCCTTGCATTTTTGTTCCAAGACAAGACAGCCACACCTGAAATATATAAGCTGAACACTTAAATGGGTAAAGGCTAACTATATAAGAATAAAAAAAAAATATGTACAATGTCTGGGCAGCACAATATAATCGATGCATTCAAAGCCACAACACCAGCCCAGCCCTCCTGGTATAATAATCACAGATGAAGCTACTGTTGCTGTTGATGATAATACGTGGACCAGTCCAGAATCTACCTGTATCCTAACGTTTGCAGCAAAACATAATATGTAGGAAAGCGGGGGGAGACTATAAGGGAAATGAAAATTTATTCGAGAGGATGGTAAATTATCATCTCAGACTGAAGATGAAATAAAAAGAAAAATTATATGTGGAGAGGATGAAGAGCAATTCCTGTAGTCAACCTCCCTGGGGCCGAAATTTATCCTTCGTTAACTCCCGAGAGTAACTAAAAATAAGAAGAAGAACAACAACAACAGCATAAAATGCAACATCCTCATCATCAGCATCTCTGATCTTGTCGGAAAATAAATTCCAGACTGAAGGTATACCTTCTTCTTCTCTGACTGAATCTTCTTAACCAATGCTATGAGAAATTCTCCTTGAGGATACAAACCAAAAACGATTTAGTCTGGCTGGCTTGTTGCCTGCCTGCTTTTAGTTAGTAAAAGTCAAACAAGAATCATCCAGTTGGGCCTAACGTTAGTATCATCTGCACAGGGCCTGTTATCATACGCCAAGATGCTTCTGTTCTTCAGAAGCCCGGTGGCAATTCAGAGATGGTTTAAATAAAATAAAAAAAAAAATGAATAAAATCGAATATAAGATAAGACCCTGAATTAACCTGAAGGAAATATTTCCGATAAAAATTTTAATGAGTATGCTGCATGATCAAATATCAGATCTGAAGATGGGCTGTGCTGAGACCTTGTCGTGACCTTGTCCAATTTTGACATGCACAGTTGTTGCTCATGAAAATAATGTGATCTGAAATATCTTCCCAATTGCTTCAATCCTATGATGGGAGTGCTTACTTGATGTCTCGTGAAGATATTTGAGTTGGATTTTCTAAGGCAAAATAATAAAAGTAGGTCTTTAATAATATGAAGTTTCGGAAATGCTATAGTACTATAAAAAAAATGTGTAAGGTTATTCAGTTTTACCCCACATGGTACATATATGTAATTAAATATGTAGACCTAGACAGTGAACATATACACCGAGCTCTATGGAATGATATGCCCTCACCTTCACATATACATATTTTTAAACAAAGACCTATAAAAGAGGAAATCGATAACTAACTGAAGATCAGATGAAGTTAAATCAAAATAAGTTTACAATTCTCGTAGAAGTTTGTTATGATCGACACTGACAAACGCCTTACAAATATCAAGTGAAATCAGGATGCAGATCTTGCCATTGTCCCAGACTGAATATCTCTATTCACTTTTAGTTAAGCTATGACACACCTATGACCAGATCTAAAGCAATACTGCCACTAATAGATTAAGAGGTCATTCTTAAGATAACCATAAGCTTTTTCAAGTACATTAGCTGGAAACACAATAAACTTATGGGTCAGAAATCACTGAAGCCTCCCGTAGCTATTTAAATTCTCTGTTATTGTTAACTTATTTTTTCACTACGAGTCAAGGTAAAGTTCAGATTTTGAACAAACACGTTACAAAAAACAGAGGACTAATCGAAATGGAAACTTTGTTTTTGTACTATAGTACAACAGTAAAAGCCATCCATTAAAATATTTTGAGTAAAAATATATATAAATCGTAAAACTATTGAATTTATATAATATCGGTGGAAAATTGCATTCATAAAGCATAAAATACCCTTGTTTGTGTGTTTTGTAGAAGGTACATGTTTCCTCCTTCTATTAGTAAAAGTTGCACAAGGAGAACTAATATTTTACTTAACAAACACGAGAAAAAGTTACAATAATTAAGTGAAAGCCCGGAGTTTTATGTGGCTACACTAAGAAGAGGTTGTCCAATTTAATTCTTATTTGAAATTTTATTTATTAGTTTTATGAAAACACTGTGTACCAAATTTCAGCTCTCGACGACGACGCGTTGTCAGCTAGTCTATAGTAAACAAGGAAAAAAGTTAGAATTGGTCTAAGCCCAATTCTTATGATACTCTAGATGAATGCCAGTATGTAATTTCGTATGGGCACCACTCTGTGCAAAGTTTGAACGATTTGACGGACAGTAAGAATTATTATAATCGATTTCCTAGAACTTTATATTCATAAGAACATTTCAGTACCATAAAAAAAAAGTTATATGGCAACACCAAGACGGGGTTGCCCAATTTAGTCCATTTTTGAAATACTATTTACTATTGCTATGTCCGGTGACACACGTTGATACACACGCGATACATCCTACTAAAAACTAGTTTTCTTAGCACTATTTTAGAACAATTTCGTGTATACCTCAATTTAGAGCAGATGGCTAGACTCGGATGATACACGAGTGATTTATAACATATGTATGCGTTTACTCGGATTGTATGAGTATAGAACATATGGAAATGATGAATTTTCTTTGCTGCTCCAGGAACGTGTATTAACCGTGTATAACCTACGTATACCATAGGCTGAAACACACTCGATACAAAAACCAGTTTTACGTCGCGTCTAGTCTCGAGTGTGTATCATCGTGTGTCATGGGACTATGGAAACACCACGTACCAAATTTTAGCACTCTACGTAGACGCATTTTAAGGCAGTGCCCAAACATATAATTAAATACCAAAGTCTTGTAAAGTAACCCTATGAAGGAGTTACCAGATTTGTCCCATTATCGGATTTGTTTTTCTTTTAAAGCCCGTGTGCAAAATTTCTTTACGTACAGGTGGGCAGACGAACAGACGAACATGCAAAAATCAAAATGACTTTTAATATTATGCGTTGGTGTCCAACCCATTTCGCTCTACCATCATTATTTTTGTGCGTTACAAAAGTAATAACAAACTTAGTATACCCTTTAGATTTCATCTAGGGTAAAATAAAGGTCGTTACCAGTTAATACAAAACGCGTTTGCATATCAATCTATCGATGTGTATCCCGTACAGATACATACAATTTATGAGTAGTTTAAATGTTTTGGGGCTATAGTCGGAAAGTCATTATTAATGGCCATCAGCGATTTCGTCCAAGGTTAGGGATGAAAATGTATTAAAAAGTCAGGAAAAGGCCTTAGTCGCCCTTACCATTATTAAAATAAAGATTGGCACTTGGTTTCTATTAAATCACAAAGCACTATTTCATCGCGGCTAGAGTTAGCTCTTTTTTGCCCACAAATCAAGGTATAATTGTTGGCATATCTACAAATTACAGCGTCAAAGGACAGTATAGAACAAAATAACCTCCAAAGTACTTTTACAGAAGTTTTTTTTCCTCTGAAAGCATGCCTATATAATACATATATTAATTTTAAAAGTTGGTTCATTTTTAGGTATAGGTACCTTCTACAAATATTTCCGCTCTACAATTAGTGACTGATCTAACTTCTAGTTGGATTCATCAAACGTATCCTTATTACAACCGGGATATGATCGATTCGATCACATTAAAGTGAACGGATTAAAGGAAGTGTTTAGTCTCTTTTGTTTAGTGGCCTAAACGATTGTTAGTCACCTCACACAATAATTTTTCCTTAATGGTACGTAATGTAAGACAGCCAGTTTTCAAATTGCGGGACGTTATACAATGCAACTTACTCGGGGGACAGTACAAGGTAAGGATAGGTTAAGTCAAGAGTAGAGCCGACTAGGCTACTAGAACTATGCGGAGACCGTGACCAGATTTGATCTATTGTGGTCTCTCCTAGTGGTTAGGCAAAATGTAGTTTTTTACCAAGTTCATTTGTTATTACCCTTGCGGTTATATTGTAAACTTTACTTGGAGAGGTAAATGCTTCTCCAGTGATTTTCAACCTCAATTCTGCAAGCACGAGACACTCACATAGAATATGATTCGAGGTTTCATCTTCCTCTTCGCACAATCGACACAGTTCGCTGTCTTCTTTAAAAAATAACGGAAGGGATCATGTCCAGTTACTGGACTATTAAACAGCCTCAGCGGTTGTCTGCTAAGACCAATTATTTTACGCGTTTGCAGGCGTACTACGCCAGAGGAATTCCAGTCGCCTCTTTTTTTCCTTTTTTGCAGTTCCATTTAAAGTGGATTTTTGGTAGGCCATATGTTGGATAGGGACCAGTACATGGACTGTTGGCACCGGTTTTAGCCAGATTATCCAAATTTCCTTTACCGGAGTGGACGGTCCGTATCCAAGAATCCAAAACAATGTCCTTAGATAGCAACTGAGGTTCCGAGTGGTAGCTAGATATGGCAGACTAGTTCCGACAAACAGTTTTGAGAGGATAGTGCCAGGAGTGCAGCTTGGCTGTCTGAGCAAATGTACATGTTGACTTTATTGATCTCCAAATTCTGTAGCATAGACCATCGCCTTAAAAATTGGAAAGTGACGTACCAAGCGGAATGGCGAACTCCTCTTCTGAACCGACCCTGTGCCTGTTTTGCCATCCTAGCTGGATCCGTCGATATACCAGGCCCGTTCCGGGAATTGGAGCCCTGTCTAATATCTGGTTTCTTTCGTTAATGGATACCTGGCAACCTCTTTCGAAGGAAAATCACCAGACCAATCTTTCGACCTTTTCTTTGAAATCATGCTAACCGCTGAGTGGCTGTAAGCGAAGAATGGATTCAACTGCTCGTTGTGGATATGACATGCTACCTTATGAGGAGCTCTCTTACTAGCTGCCTGCATAGTTTTAGGGCACCAGACGTCTGCTTGGAAGAAAGTATGGCTCTTATTATGCCCCTGTAGATCCATCTGGATATTTTTTAATTTAAATTTTCCCGAAAAGCCTTTGGCATGATTTAAATGCGAATATAGCTTTTTTGATTCCCATTTGAAGGTGAGAATTCCAGGTAAGCTTGCTATTCAGCATTAATCTTAATTATTTTGCTTATTTGAAATATTGTAGTGTAAATTCATTTAAGCTAGAAGCTGGGACCTACAGGCTTCCCTTTCCAGTTTATCTGTGCTTATTGATAATCCAATATTCTGCCACCATCCTGTGTTCTTTGGTTCCGTGCAGTGTTCTACAGAACACAGGAGACTGCGCGTTGAATTGATTTGAAGAGTGTATAGAAGTATAAAAGGGCTTGAAAGTATAAAGAAAATAATCATATTGCCATGACTTTAATTAATTAATTCTTACAAAACACAAAACTTTGTCCCGAAATTTATCAAGTTCTATTTCGACATTTTGCAAGGATTCAAGTCATAGCAATATTATTATTTTCTCAAAACCTTTTTTTACTTCTATGCACCATACAAATCACCTCAATTCGTAATCGCCTGTATTCTGTAGAATACTGCACGGATGCAAAAGAACACAGTTTTTAGAAGGTAGTTTGCATAACCTCGGGTAAAGCTGATCCAAACTTCCCTTTTTCACAAATAACAATGTCATCAGCGTATCCTTGTACCTTAAAGCGGACCTCTTCGAGTAGGCTTAATACCTCAGCCACAACTAAGATCCACAGTAGTGGTGACAAAACTCTGCCTGTGAGCAGCCTCTAGTGGCTCTATTTGTTGTGCGTTCGCCGTATCAGGTAGCTATTTTCTAGCATAATTGGCAATTCATCTGACCATCCAGGTTTCTATGCCTCTATGTTCCGTTACCCTCTTGATCGAGTCAAATAGGTAGTTGTCGAAGGCGCCTTGGAAGCCAATGAAGGAAGATAACAACACTTTTACCCTTGTTCCAACGTTCTTTTGGATAGTTGATTATTATTGTAATAATTATTGCTAATGTAAAGGAGTTTTAAATACAAAAACAGCCCTTGTGAGCTGTATGAGCATACAGACTCATTACGAATTCACTTAGATGAACTAAATTGCCAATATTGCCTTGAACATACAAATCCCCGCTATTTTTGTCGATAAGCCTATGCATAAGTACCTGTTGATTAGCCTTACCTTAAACGTGACTTAAATGACATTAAATTCCATTTATCTAACCTTGGCTTCATTATAATTTATAAATTCACATTTGTCATTATAACGAAAATATTGCTTTCGTTTCGCTTAACTTGGTATAAAAATATTTTCTCAGCGCTACGTTTATATTTTTATTAATGAAAAGAAAGTTGAATCTAATTCAGCGTTAAAGAATTTTCAAATTAAAAAAGTAGGCTAAAGCCTAAAGATGTCGAATTATATCTACCACATTATATGTATACCTATACATCACAATAACAAGAAGTACTTCTTATAACGAACCTTAAACGAAACATAAACATATTTTTACTTTAATTTCCCATCAAAGTCGTCGCACCGCGGACGCCTTGAACTAACGTTTCCCCCAAGCTAAAGCCAAGAAACTGAGAGGAGGACGTAGAGAAAAAAAATTGCGTCATAAAGCCGGTTAAATAGTTGCATTAAAATACAAATCTCTAAAGCCACATTCTTCTAAAAGAGTCGACTAACCCGTTTTGCCAGCAGTGAGCAAAGTAAAATGCAAAAAACTTGCCGGTAATGCGGTATGCCTTGTATCTTAATAAAAATGCTATAAAAATACTTTCAGGTATTTACCTCCGCTGTAAATCCTAAGTATCCATTCGGGGTATCGCTTAAATATCCAAAATTAGCGAAAATACGAAAATAAAAATTTAAATTGCAACCGATCACAGTAAAACAGAGATAACAAACTGATTTTTCGCGATTCCTCTTCAGACACGGAGGTTCTTTTTTGGATCCGTATTGGAAGCAATTCGACGCACAAATAATTTTTTATGAGCTAATTTAACATTTTATTCGAATCTTTTGGTCAATTTTATATTAACTTTTAATATTATCTTGAAAAAATTCCTTTCATCACCAGTTTTTATGCAAATTTTGCCTCTTTTAAAACATACACTCTATAATATAAGCACTCTTTCTTTTATTCGACTCCGTATATTATATTATAAAACTTGGTTTTTTCGGTACCGATTTTGAGTAAATATTTGATGTCGCGATAAACGCATGCATCAGCGAACACAACACTTTTGATTAAACGAAATCCATTCTGAGCATCATTATATTTGACCTCTCTGTGGAACACGCATTCCAATGAGTTCAAACCAATACAGACCTTTCGACTGTTAAGGTATACGCGAGCACGTTTCAAAAATATTCGCCTGTGGGTTTTACAACACACACACTCTCACATACATCTCACTTTTAAACACACAGTAAATAAAAAATTCAGCCCGAAAAATAAATCTTTTCTCATTAAAAAAGAAAGAAAAAAAAACACACCGAACACTTATCATCACATAAACTGATTTCTGTACACGTGCAACAGTTCCGATTAGAAAATTTTATCAAAATCGGTTCAGAGTTGTAAAGTTATTTGATTTCGTTTTTGTAATAATTGAACTAACATAGTTTCACTCGATGTACAACGGCGATGTAAAATAGCGAAAATATCCTAACCAAACAAGACTAATTCACTACTACTGGGGGGCTTATATCGTGAATTCAAGTATATTGGACCGAAGATAAGAAAGTCCAATAAAATTTATTTGCGCGCGCACCAGACTGCGGACAGACTCCGAAAAGTCCAGCACCGAAAAGCCAACTGCCAAGAAATCGTGCTGTGATCTAGCGATCGTATAGCTGCGGCACCCGAAGATTTCTAATACAGGCGCAAGATTGAGGTCCAAGCATATAACAACACCATTGATCGCCACTTGAATTGGAATGCACTGGCAAGACTTTGTACAGAAGAGGTATCGAGGTATAAAGCAATATAACCAAAGCAAAAGCAGCAGGTTTATGAGGAACCATATAAGCATTAAACGAACAGAGTAGCTGCGCGCGCAGCTAGTCCCGTCTCTGTTGGTATAGGTATCAAAGTCGCGCCGTTCCTAAATACACACAGAAATACATATCCAGCCGTACGACACCAATCGACGACGACGAGCTTAGTGTAGACAGAAAACCTCTTGAAAAATTCCTCAGAGCCAGATGGTCAAAAAATCGAATATGTATGAGATAAAATTCCAATTCGAGATCTTTAGGAAATAAAGAAGGTTGCCGTGGTTCACCTATGTTCGTGTGACCGCTGTTAGGTTGGCACGATCGCACTGCCTATATGTGAGCCTTCTTGCCTGGCTCTTGGCTTCTTCTATATATCGTGATCGGGGCACTGGTTGAGGAACAGATCGGTATAGTATATGTGCCATGGTGAGGGCTCTATATATACACCGCAGCTATACGCTCGAATAGCGTTGGATCGCAGGAGAACATTTCCAGCAGAGCCAGAGGAGACCTGAAAAGAACATTCTTTACCTTTTTTCCTTTCGTTCTTTTGATCGCATCTTTTTCTTTTATTTTCCTTACTTATTTTTGGGATTTTATTATTTAGCCCGGCTTGAAACGGGCCCAAGCTGCGTTCTTCGTTCTGGATGTTTGCCCTACCAAGCCATACCAGAGTTATTGCCTGGGCCTCAGCCTCTAGTTCTTTACGTTACGACTTCAAGATGGAATTTCTACTCTCATCTTACGGGCATCTTTGGACCCATTCGTTTCATTTGCTTTGATTACACTCTGGTATTTTTTTCTGCTCTTTAGCGTGAATTTCCAAGATTTTCTTTTCTTTTTCAACATTTTTTCCTTGAGATGCTGTTGGTTGGTTTTTTGTTGTTTTTGTTTTTTTTTTTTTGATTTTTTTTGTCGGACGTAAATTTTTTGGTTACGACGTCATATATTTGACTGGAATGTGGGTTGATTTTTTTTTCTTGTTGCGACTGAATTTCTTTTGCTCGAGGTGAACCTAGATGTTATTTTTGTTAAATCTTAAGATAGGTATTCGCTGAAGCTTTAAATAATGTACGTAGGTACTTAAGTATGTAAGATTACGATTGGATTTTTGATGAACAAATATTAATTAAGTCGTAGGTATACGTATTTCTAGATGTAGATGAATTCCTTTGAGTGAACATCAATTATTTCTGGACCGGTGCACAAATGTAGGCAGCTACCAGCATTTTTAAAAATTTTGAAATTAAAAATATGAAAGCCTTATCGAATTTTAAAATCAATGAAAAGAATGAGTAGGTATGAATCGTTTTAGAAATCGTTAAACCAGTCCATTTCCGTCTATCATTGTATAACTAAGGAAGAGCATGCTCCTAACAGTCTCAAGTAGATAACAGGTAATATATAATACCTTATAAAGATTGCTCGTTGATTTAAGATTTTTGATACTAGAAAAGCTTGATCAACCTCTATGGATTATACAGGAAGTATCTTCGGCCTATCCACCCAAGAAGTTTTTTATAAATTTTAAATAGCTCCAAGTCACGTTTTAGAAATATTCGCGATATTCTTATTGATATATATAGGGGAAGGGAGGGTAAGATGACGAGTCGGGCAAGATGACGAATCGTTTGAGATTGCCTGCCGATGTCAGTAATTTTGTGATTAGTACAGGATTTAGTTAGCTTCGCTTGCACAGTAAAAGAGAAACTAACATCAGCAACCATCTGTTATTTAGGCAATACCGCCTCATGTGTTCAAACGCAATTTCATTGTAAAATTAGGTTCGAAAAAAATTGTCTTATCATCAGATTTAGTATAAGTCTTTGAATTCCCACCAAAGCGTTTTCTTAAATTTATGATTTTTGCTACTTGAATTGATAAAGTAAATTTCGGGTAAGTTGACAAATTCTATAAGCGGGTGAAATGACGTACTCTTCATCTCACCCGAATCGTTCACAAGTTTTGCTGTGACCTTATGTATTGACATCGTATTGAAATTATATGGAAAAAGACGGGGACAATAATTTCGTGGCGGCAGTGATCAGTAATGACACTGGTTAAAATAAGACGTGGTATTTCTATTCATTATGTCGTAAATTGGCCTATGCGGCATGTAATGAAGTCACTCCCGCAGAAGCGAAGTGCATAGCCTATGTATGCAAGCTTATTATACAAAAATAAATATGTGAATTGATTTTCTTTTTCATTTCTTTTGTCCAGCATCATTTTATCCGCAAAGATGAATTTGACAGCAAATCAAACAAATTAAAAAGCAATGCTAAGTTTTTAATTTATTCAAATCAGAAAATTAGTAGTTAAAAGTAAACCTATTAATGATTGCTCTAAATAAATAACTAAGACTTTACGTCTAAGCTACGAGAATATAAAAATGATCAAAGCTTACTATCGTCACCTTACCTTCTCTTCCCCTACATACACATATATAATAGGTCTACTAGCTAGCCTAGTATTGTTGTGAGCAGATAATATAAAAAAACAGTGAAGGAATTTATACAGAAAGAGAAGATATATGACCATGTAACCCATAAAATTACTAGATTCAAATTTTGAGGTGATAAAATGAAAAATGTGGTAAAGAATTAAATGGTGGACCAACGCAGTAAGCAGGGTCAAAACGTTGAACATTAAAGCACGTTTTACTCTTTGGGGTTAATGATTATGTAAGACAGAGCCGTCATACTATGCCTTTAGAAGTACGGGGGTAATAGCATTCTTCAAAGGCTTATTCATTCGCATTTGCAAAGCACGTGTTAGACGGATTCGATTTCCTCCCGAGGCCTTACAGCTCCTGCAGAAATTATTCGCCGCTATCCCCAGTCTTCTAACATGGTCACCTATGGCCCAGTGACCCCTACTAGATTCCTCGTATTTGTTCTGCTGCCATTGAGCAGCTCGCTTGTCTTTTTCCTGTCATATGCAGGCCACAATTGCGTCGCAATATGGCAGGTATCCGTGTTAGTCCATCGGAAGCTTGCCTTTTGATAGGCGCCCCTGATGATTTTCTTTTTTATTGCTCCAATTGGGATCCTCACAAAAGCTACCGCTGCAGAGCTATCCAATTCAGAGCCTTTTTTGGTCAAGTCATCAGCCATCTCATTGCCTGAGATATCCTTATGCCCAGGTACCCAGCATAGGGTCACCTTGTGCCCTTTAACCAATATCTCAAGGCTAGCCAGAAGCTAAAAGTTGATAACATTTCGAAATTTATCCAGAAATATTAGCCTTTCAGTTTTCTGTAAAGGTTCATTATTAAGGAATACGTTAGCAGAAATTAATAAACAACCCACACATTGCCTTTTCATAATATGCATACAACAAGACTCCATCCGTTGTTATAAAGTCTCCACTCTAACTCCGAACTATAAGAGTATAAAAAAAAAAAAAAACAATAAAAAACTCTCACCTGAATTCCATCACTTAAAATCTTAAAAACGCGGGAAATGCACCACGCTTCAACGTGTATACCGGAAAGTATTTAATAAAACTTGCATGAGTTAACAGTACAGGATTATACGAAAAGTCAAGTAAATGAAAGAGATAAAATTATTTTATAAATTCGCCGCAAGGAATATGCAGTATTATGCACAGATGTGTACGTACATGTACAGAACGTGGATGAGAAAATAAAAGAAAAAACAAAAAAATCAGCCTCCTGCGCACCTTTCTTGAAAGAAGTCAAGATGCGTGCATTTCTCAAGTGTCTAAAAAGAAGTAGCATGCTGCATGCATTCGACTAAACTGCATGAGGCAACAAGCACAAAGTTTTATTGTATTTATCTCGGTTGCACATGGTGATTTAATTTTTCTTGGCTTGCTCTTTGCTAACAAATAAAAACGTTTTCATATTTGTTGTAATGCAAAGCTACAAGTGTTCGAATATTTCACTTGGCTTAATTACGTTGGAATGCGGTTTGCCTTCAAAAATATAGGAGCAATGCACAGTCATAAGAATGACTGAGTCGAAGAGGTATAGTTAGACCCTGATATGAAAATTACATATAAACTTGTTGAAAACAGTACTTTAGTTTGACACTATTTTGGATAACTCGGTATTTTATTTAGATACACCTGTCTGGTTGTTTCAAATTCCGCCTGATAATTTGCTACTGTTTTACCTGTTTAATTCATTCTAAACAAATCTTATTCTATGCATATGATATTTTTATTATAAGCTCTCAAAATATTGTGGTCACATCTATGTGTTAGAATAGACAGTCAATCAAAAATGAAAATTGTTTGTGATGTTTTCCATTAGAATAAATGCTAATCGATTTTATCCTCGCTTAATTATTTATTTCAGTGTATATTTACCTCACTGAATAATTGAATGTTCGTTGAATCAAAAATGCGTGAAAACAAATGGCACCACTTTTATATTTACGTCTTTTTTCATGAGAACATTATTTTTCACTGAACTGTAATGCTTGGTAGAGAAATTGCTTAAGCTGCAGCGGTATGTAAACGATTTTCCAATAAGAGGTGTTATTTTGATATTCAAAGAAAAATGCCATTTTTTGAGATAAATGATCGGATCTTTATTTCATTATAAAGAGGAATATATGCCGTTAATGATGGAAAATAACATCAGCCAAATGACCACCACGACCACGCCTACAGGACCATATCATTTCATGAAATTTTCCATAACCAAATCGCAAAGTGGCTGCCCTATGTCCTCGATAGCCTCAAGAATTCCATCTTTGAGGTCTTGAATCGACGCTGGGCTGTTGGCGTAGACCTTCTCTTTTACGTGGCCTCAAAGGAAGAAGTCGCAAGGTGTTCAGTCACAAGATCTCGGTGGCCAATTGTGATCACCTCTTCGAGAGATAACACGGTCCGGAAACTTTTCCAGTAAAAGATCAATGGTTTCGTTGCTTGTATGGCACGTAGCGCCATCTTGTTGAAAGTAAACGTTGTCCAGATCAATACCATCCAATTCCGGCCATAAAAAATCATTAATCATCTGTCGATAGCGCAATCCATTCACCGTAACTGTTGCTCCAGCCTCATTTTCGAAAAAGTAAGGTCCAATGACCCCGCGGGACCATAAACCGCACCAAACAGTCACACGTTGAGGATAGAGAGGCTTTTCAACAATAACTCTTGAGTTTTCCGAGCCCTAGATGCGACAATTTTGCTTGTTGACGAAGCCATCGAGGTGGAAATGGGCCTCATCACTCAAGATGAGTTTTCGATGGAGTTCCGGATCATTTTCATGCATTTCAAGGACCCAATCAGCAAAGACTCCACGTTGTTGATGATCGGCCGGCTTGAGTTCTTGTGTTAACTGAACTTTATAAGCCTTAAGACCCAAATCTTTATGCAAAATACGGTGTAATGACGTTTGTGGAATGCCTAATTCCAAAGAACGGCGAGGAATGGACAAACCTGGGTTCTCTTCAACACTTTCGGCTACAGCAGCAATATTCTGGGCTGTTCTTGAGCGACGTGCACGGGTTTTATTCTTCACATCACTAACTTGTCCCGACAGCTCGAATTTTTCTACCAATTTCTGTATTGCGGTCCGACAAGGTGCTTCACGACGACCGAAAAATGTTCGAGTTTTATGAACCGTCTCTGCCACACTTTCACCATTTTTATAGTGAATTTTAGTAATTTCAATGCTTTGTTGAATCGTCTATCGTTCCATTTTTAATAATGGCGTAGTTTCTACTTGTCAAATGTCAAAAAATGACAGGTCCAAAAGTGACATCTACCGAAATGGCGGGCTAATTAAAATAACACCTCTTATTGGAAAACCCTTTATATAGATTTCATCTAGGGTATAAAAATCGGGTAACTCCTTCGTAGGGTTGCCATACAAAAAATTCGTTTTTCACTACATATTTGGACACTATATAAGAACGCGTCAAGGTAGAGCGCTGAAACTTTGTAATTCTATTTTCATAGTAATAGTAAATATAATTTCAAAAATGGACTAAATCCGGCAATCCGTTCTTGGTGTTGCCATATAAAAATTTAGGATTTTTACGTATTGTGTGAAAATGATCAGTCCTATACGGTTTTAATGTACTTAAATATGAATATGAAATCCTATAAAATTACTTATAATAATTTTTTCTGTCCGACGAACCGTTATAGAAATATATGCAAAAAATCACTTCAAAAACCAAAATTGCTCAAATGGGCGACCATACGAAATGACATACGAGTATTCATTTAGGGTTAAATAAGAATTGGTCTTACAACAATTCTAGCTTTTTTACTTGTTTACTTGTTAGCAAATACCACCTAACGCTAGAACGAAAACGTCGGGAAGCAACTTCTTGAGTAAAACCCATGCATAACATCGTCAAAAGAAAAGCGATCCAATGGATCGAATGTAGAGGAATCTTGATAGTATGATAAGCAAAAAAGACGGGTAGATTTAAAAATGAATTGAAACCTGAAGCTAGCGTAGCGATTCGCATGATTTGCGTGATTTTCAACGCCTCCACGAGGAATTTGATGATGAAATATTGGGACTTATTCTGGTTTTTTTCGGCATAACAAGAAATAAATCTTGCTATTGCCGACGAAAATCTCAAAACAGCTATTCTGCTAGACATCTTGCTGCGGAAGTCTTGCTATCGTTAATTGCCTAAGATTCATTGCTAAAAGTGGCATGCGAGGCTGTAAATTTGTATTTTCTCTTGTTTTGTTTTTTTTCATTACGCTTGATTGAATGTGATTTTGTATTATAATCGGTGTATAAAAAATTTGTTTACAAAAGAAAAGATTTTTTTTTAACCTGTTTTATTTTATGATATTTTCTTTGTAATGGAATGGAATTTGCAGTAAAATGCAGTTTGTTGTGAGACTCTGAAGAAGAAAGTTATTTTGAATGGATAAATTGAGCTAATTGAAATTGGATGTAGAATTCATTTATATGACACTAGAAGGAGCCTGTCGGCGTTGTCAGGAGATAATATAGATACCCGATGCATAATATCTAAGCTATTATCTGACTGGATCGCGCGATTCCGTACTGTAGGGTTTCACTCTACGAAATTTTTGTATGGCAACCATAAGAAGAAGTTGCCCGTTTGTTCCCATTTTCGAACTTTAATTTACCTATTTTAAAAAAGACTTATGTACAACATTTCAGCTCTCTACGTCGACGTGGTAGGCAGTGTCCAAATATATAGCGAAAAACTAAAGTTTTGTATAGCGACACCAAGAAAGGGTTGCCCGATTTGCTCCACTTTTGAACCTGTATTTGCAATTTTTATAAAAACGCCGTGTACAAAATATGAGCTCTTTACCTCAACGCCTTCTCAGGCAGATTCCAAGAATATAATGAAAAACCAATATTTTGTATGGCAACACCAAGAAGGGTTAACCAGATTTGGTCCATTTTTAAAATTTTATTTACCATTGCTATGGAAACACTACGTACCAAATTTTTTGTATGGCAACCATACGAAGGAGTTGCCCGATTTGTCCCATTTTTATACCCTAGATGAAATCTATATAAAGTTGCCCAATTGGTCCCATATTTGAACTTAATTTACACAAAATTTCAGCTCTCTACTTCGATGCGTGAAGCAGTGTCAAAATATATATTGAAAAACTAAAGTATTGTATGGCAACATCAAGAAGGGGATTTCGACCATTTTTGTAATTTTATTTACTATTGCTATGAAAACACCATATACCAAATTTTAGTTCTCCACGTCGACCCGTTCCCAGACAGTGCTCAAATATATAGTTAAAACAGAAATTTTTGGTATAGCAACCATAAGAAATAGTTCCCTAATTTTTCCCACTTTTGAACCTAAATTTACCTTTTTTAAAAAAAGCCGTGCGTACAATTTGAGCTATCCACGTCGACGACGCGTTCCCAGACATTTTCCAAATATATAGTGAAAAACCAAAATTTTTGTATGGCAATACCAAAAAGGGGTTGCCCGATTTAGTCTGTTTTTTTTAAATTTTATTTTCTATTGGTATAAAAACACAACAGCCAGAATAAGCGCCATTCTCAAGAATTGTACTCTACTAAAGTTAATATTCAATCTGAATGCAATGTGGAGCAGGTCTACCACCGAAATGGAGATAAGCTATTTTTTTAAAGATGGGATCATAGTCCAAACGTGAAATGGAAAAGAAATCGTAATCGGAAGAATTTTACTGACTGTGAGCCTTTTATTTACAATAATTTTTTCCTGCGAATTTTCTTGGAAATTTTTCTCCAGAACTTTTGTGCAATATTAGTGCCAACAGCAAACCAAGAAAGTTAGATTCATTCGGTTCTCATTATCCGCTAACCATTTTATGAGCATTGCTAATTTACTGCTAAAATGATAATTTTTTCCAAAAATTTTCATCATAATTTGTTGCGCTAGGTGTGGTCTCCATAATGACTTAATTTCAAATTCAGTCATTTCAAGAAAATTAAAATGTAATAGACTATGGACGAAAATGGTTTAATTGGAAATGTCATTGACATTTAAATGTTCCTTTCTTCAAGTAAACATCATGGCAGAGTTCAATAATTTAATTAAATGCTATCAAGAAAATTTGCGAGCAATTAGATAGAAGAAAAAGAGATTTCAGATATTCGCTGTCACTGCTTAGAAAATCTTTCAGCTTTTCAATAAATTTAGTTCTTTTTAATGGCAGTAAGTGCAAATTTTAGTGCACACTAATATGGTCTAACATTTTCTTCATTTGAAATTGAATGCAAATGTTTCAAAAGGGCCGTTGATGATCCACCTCAGTTGTGCTCCCCAAAATGCATCGCAGGTCTTTTTTAAGTAAAATGACAATAGGCTATAATAATATTACTTTTTATAGTATTAATTTTATTAGATTTAAGCAAAAAAAAATCATTCCTGGTTCTATCTTTTTTTCAAGTCTTCATAAAACAAACCTCTAGGTTATAGCATTTGGCCTACTCCTTATAACAACTTTCTTTTCATTTAAAACCGATCTTATAGACTCGGGCTTCAGATGATCTCTTCTGTAAACTAAAATAATAAGATAGAAATCAAAAATGCTCCAAAATCTCTCTTTCCAATACCAAATTCGAAAATCGCCTGAGACATAATTTATGATTTCAAGCACGGAGGTCAAGGCGGTGCATTATGATAATCTGATAAGTATAGGAGAAGCTACACAGCTATACGAATCGAAAGTAAACTAAGTAAGAGGAAAAAGTGTAGGACCCTGTCAAAGTCGGAAGAAACACACGAGTCACGAGTCCTGAAATAGTTCTCAGCGCGCTTACCAACTGAGTTACCAGGCCGTATTACTTCACTGTTAGTTATGTTACTTTTTATACAATTTAAATCATTAATACAATGAAGAAAATATCCCGTTCATTCGTTATATTTGCTTATTATTAATAGTTTCCAAATTGCCTCAATTGCTTAGATTGAATAAATTAATTTGAAGTTAATTATCAAATGAAAACAATTATGGTATCAAAGTTTTTATAAACCATTCACCGTCAATTTTTAGTACTATTTTCACCATATATCAATAATTATTAACAAATAAAATAAATGGTGCCAACTATAATTACTAATAAGAAATGTAAACCTTGTTCTCTTGAGGTGTCCCTTTGTGCTTTTTTCGTTCTACTTATACAGCACACAGATTGTTCATGTAAGATGCCACAAAAAACCTACTAAGAATTTTTGAGTACAGGCAGTCCTCGCTTTTACGGCAGATTAAGTTCCAAGAATATTTGACGTAAAACGGAACGATGTAAAGCAAACCGCTTTTTATACCCTAGATGAAATCTATAGGGTATACTAAGTTCGTCATTCCGTTTGTAACATCTAGAAATAATTATGGTAGAGCAAAATGGATTAGACACCCATGCATAATATTCAAAGATATTTTGATTTTTGCATGCCCATATGTCTGTTAGTCCGTCCGTCTGTGCGCACGATAACTCGAGAGCGTATATACTTAGCGAGCTGAAATTTTGTACACGGACTTTAAAAACAAAAATAAAATTAAATTCGAAAGTGAAGCAAATCGGACAACTCTTTCGTAGGGTTGCCATATAAAGCTTTGGTTTTTCACTATATATTTGGCCACTGCCTAAAAACGCGTCAACGTAGAGAGCTGAAATTTTGTACACAGTGTTTTCATAAAGATATTAAATATGATTTCAAAAATTTGCTAAATCGGGCAACCTCTTCTTGGTATTGCAATATAAAAAAATCGTTTTTCTACGTATAAAGCGCCCAGTCTCAGATGTTTTCATTGTACTAAAAAGTTTTTCAAAATTTTAGATGGTATGAAATTAGTTATAATTATTTTTACTGTCCGACGAACCGTTCTAAAAATATATGGGAGAAATCACTTCAACGATCAAAGTTGCAATGATTGGTGACCATACGAAATTACATAAGGGTGTTTATCGAGGGTATCATATGAATTGGTCTTAGACCAATTCCAGCTTTTTTACTTGTTTTTATACATTTCAATACAAAATCATCTAGTTCAGTTCTTAGGTATTAAAAAAAGCAAGCCAAAAATCACAAAATAACAATGACGCAATCATTACAATTAGGGTTTTTAATTAAAAAAAAGTCCCACATTCCCCACATTCCCATTTTATTTTTAATTTTTTTCCATGTACGGTCCAGAAAATTTGCATATGGGTGAGGTTAATGTTATTATTTACATCGGAAATCCATTCAAAATTAGGGACATTTTCCTCGAATTTAACAAAATGGTTAAAAGTTTCAATTATTAGATTGATTCTCTTTCAGACTTTGTTCTTTGAGTTCCATTAAATTCTCGTGAGTCAATTCTTGCGGATGTGAGGACAGCATCCGCATTACGTCTCCACTCTCAAGCTCTATTCCCGATAAGTTATTTTTTATATGTTCACGATGTGGGGCTCATGATTATGCGACCAAGCTTTTTCCAAACTCTAAATTGACTTTTCCCCCAGGGGTCGGCAAACTACGGCTCGTGAGCCGCATGCGGCTCAGTGGAATCATAGTTGTGGCTCTTGAGTATTTTAATAGTTAATATTGAAAAATGAACTGTAATATTGCAATTGCCAAACAAATATAATAATCTTGCTCACACATCAAAATGCGTGGCAGATCGAATGCTTGTAAACCCAGTTTAGCTAACCTTACTCTCCACACTCAAAACCAAAGTGAATAGAAACAGAAGCGTTATCAGGACACTGGAAGAACATTCGTGAGCTTTGGAAATCAGCACCTTTTAGTAGTGAGCCTTACAAATTTTCTGAAAAAACCCATCATGCAATGCAGGGAATTTCAGCGAAATATTTGTTTACTACCACTTCCAATTTGTTCGAATCGAAAAGACCTTAAAAATGCGCCTTTTAAGTTGAAATTTCTTAATAAAATTCCTTAATTTGAAACAAATTAATTTCAGTTACCTTTAACTTCTATTAATTTTCTCGTTCAAACTGATTCAAATGATCCGATAAAAGAATCCAATCGAATTATTTTAACAATTTTGTGCGAAAAAATTAACTGAAATCAAAGGGGACTAATCTTAGATAACTTTTAAATAAATTTGTATTCAAGGCCGATTTTTGAACCTTTTTTTCGACTCGAACGGATTCAATAATAGAGTCCATTTCCATCTGCTTAATCGTATCGTCGTATTCAGGTTGTAATATCAACAGTGAATTTTTTGTCACCGCCATTGTAAAAATGCAGGAAACCCTATTCTAAGCCACTAGTGGCGAAGGTGTGCGAGTTGAATTTTACACCATTCCCAACTATTGATAAAGCTCAATTTGAGTTACAGTTGTTAGATTTGAAAAACAAAGATATATGGACAGAAAAGTTGACAAATTTGCAGTCAGAACTAGAAAATTTAACTAGAGAGAAATGAAAATTGGCTGCCAGTGGACGGATCTTTCAAAATGTAGGAAGGAGGAAGTCATTATATATGAACATGGAACTGTCTTTCCTGATTTTTATGATCGAGTGAGAACATGCATTTGGCTTCTTGATAATTTTCGGATCTACTTACTACTGTGAACAATTATTTTCAAATATGACGATTATTAAAAATAAATTAAGAACTTCGCTTAATGACGAAAGCCTCCAAAGTTTCATGAATTAAAAACTTTTGAATATTCATCAAATTTGGAAAAACTTTGTGTCTGTACACAATCCCAAAAATCTCACTAATATTACATATTTGCGTTTATATTATTTTTTACATTTAATTTGTATTTTAGCAAAGCTATATGTATAACCTACTGAAATTAAGTTATAAAAAAAGTTTTTCAATTTTCTTAAATACGTTGACTAATATGTTCTGTTAATATGCAAAATAGAATGTTTTGATTTCACAATAAATACAATTTTCACAGCAGATAACGATTATATTAATTTTTGTAATACATATTATCGATGTATATATTTATATTTGGCTCTATAAAAAAATTATTTATCACATCGGAAAAAAATGGCTCATAACTCCAGAAAGGTTGCCGGAAAATTATTATTATTTTCAAAAAAACATTTTTTTTTTATAGAAGCAATAGCGTTATTTTCATACAAATTATAAATCTGTAAATTGAATACTGCTCTTTGGATAGAATATTCCAATTGAATGGATTGAACCACAATTATCTAGAAAATGATAAGAGTAGGGGAGACTATTGCAGTTGTAGAAATGATACAGAGCACAGAGCTACAGGAGCCCCTATATGCGTAAGCAGACAATTGTAAAATGTTGTCCACAAATTAATAAAATTAAAATTTAAACTAAGTTAATACTTGATACAAAAGTTCATATGTTTACTTTATCAATACTGAAATAAATTAAATAATTGTTCATACTGTTAAGTCATATTCATAAAAGCTCAACACTAATGAACGAATAATAAAATACTCTGCATCAGCTCTTATTATTCCATCTCGGGGAAGTACCATATAGGCTAGTCAATATGCTTTGGAAGCCGTCGAAACTCACACTGAGTTGGAATCTTTTTACGCAAAAAACATAAGGCGTTCAATTTTCATATATTCATCGAATAATTTGTGTCAAAACTGAAATAAATATCTTAAATTTTATGAAATTTTTGCGAAGAAGCTGCAATCTGCTGCAAATTAAAAAGAATGAAATGAACGACTCACGTTTCAATACGGTCCGTTCAACTTAAAAATGAATATATTTTAAACAATAAGTATTACAAAGCTGTTTTTAAAATCTACAAAATTGTATTTCTGTATCCAAATATTAAAACAAAAGAAATGAATATGAACTGAATAATATATTCGAAATTTTCAAATAACCAAAAATTTTGATTTTGTGTTTTTGAAACTCTGAAAGTACTCCCCAAACGAAACAAAAAAATATATATTTTTGTAAGAGGCCAACTCACTCCCATTAAAAAAAACAATCATTATATTTGAGTGTCGAAATATGTGTGCGTCACAAAGACCTAACATTTTGCCAAATTTTACATTCCTACGTCATGTCGTTTTCTAGAAAAAGGTTTGTGGTAGACAGACGGATATATGAGCGATCTTATAAGTATTCTGTTTCTTCCTTTTTTTGTACGGAGCTTTAAAAAAGGAAGCAGCAAAACTGGCAAGTAAATATCATAATGATTTGACTTCAGAAATTCAGGAAATTAATATCTACCATTAAAGAATTCACAGAATTATGTTGGATAAATTTCCATATCCTCCAGTTTCCCAGCGGCCTATAACAGTATGCTTACTATTTTTTTCCTTTCGGCTACAACAAAAACATCTGAAAGAAGTTTTTCTAAATTAAAGGGGAACCACAATTCTAGCGGCAGAAAATAAGGCCTAACTTTGACAATTTATTTTGGAAATATAAAAAAAGGAGTTGGATTTATTTTAGGACGGTTTATTTAACACTTATTACAGTAAGTATAAAAAAATGTTTAATTATAATTTTCATATAAAATGGTGACGACAGAGCCTATCTTGAAGAACGTGTTTTTTACTAACAGTTTCACGGAAGGACGGTTTTCATGTAAAGTATAATACTGGAAAAAATTATGCTCTTTTGAAGAAATTAAACTAATTTTTCTTGAAAAATATGCAGTAAATTGTTCATAAAAAAAAAAGTTTACATGTAATCAAAAAACGGCTACGTATATCCATACAGAATGTAATTGTGAAGCTACTATAAAAAATTCAAATCGATCCATGCGAAGGTGTTCGTGTTGTAATACGTCCTCCCACTTTGGAAAAAGTGGTTTCGAGAAAAACGCGTTTAAAGTTGTACGAGCACTTAAAACCTTGAATTTTTTATTCTTTAATCTGCGATGCCTGCACCATACTGCACCTGTTCCGAGGCGCTGGGTTTATTATAGCATTTGCGCATTCTGGTGAATGATGGTGAGCTCAACGCGCGTTTCGAAGCGCTGAAGAAAAATCCATAATTGTCCCTTTGAAAAATCTTTTTCGCTACAAGACCAACTACATATTTATTTCTATGATCTTAAATTTATTTTTTAAGAAAAAAAAAAAGAAAACATTTTTCCAAAATTCTTGAGTGGTGTTACCCCTTTAAACTTATATATTGTGTTCTATAGGACAAGAACGGCTATCGGACTAATCAATGGTGTCCATATATAAAACCCAAGCATCCTGAGGACTACACTAGCTTTAGCTACCTCCGTAGCAAAGTAATAAACATGATTAGACTATGCTATAAGGAATATGTTCAAGACATCGAAAATTCCATATCCTCTAACCCAAAGACTATTTGGTCTTATGCAAAAAGCATAAAGCTTTCTGGCTCGCTCCTACCCTAGGTAAATGCTTTATGATGGATATTTTCTGCCAACAATCCAGAAAGTATATGCAACTTGTTTGCTAAACACTTTCAGACCACATTTGATGACAACCAGAGTTCGACTATCCGTAATACGTCTGATGAAACCCTTTATAGCTGCCTAAATAGCCTCTCATACACCATACTCAGGTTCGAGTATTACTTGCGTCGTTGGATGAAAACAAAAATTCCGGTTGAGATGGTATTCCTAACACATTTTACAAGAACTGTTCCTCATTTCTATCGCACCATATTACCGTATTGATTAATTCTTTTATCTCCAAACATACTTACCCGGACGGTCTTAAGGACTTGTAGCTTTACACTGCGTTCAAAGCTGGAGATAAAAAGCTAGTAAAGAACTGCAGCCCTATTTCTATTTCTAATGCCTTAGCTTTGACTATTGAAAGACTAATCTACAATAATCTACTGCCGCAAATAAAACCCTACATCAGTCCACAACAACATGGCTTCCTGCCAGGTCGATCTACTGTAACTAATCTTTCATTATTTACAGACTTTATTGCCTTAGATCTTTATGAAGCTAAATAGGTAGATGGTTTTTATACGGACATATCTAAGGCATTCGATTGAATCAATCACAATATAGTTACGGCTAAGATGAAGAAAATGGGCTTTGACTCCAGCAGTACCCTCTGGTTTCAATCATATCTGTCGAATCGACAGCTCTCTGTTGTAATAAATGGTTTCTCATCTTACCTATATACCCAAACTTCGGGCGTATCCCAAGGCTCGATTCTTGGCCCGCTTCTCTTCTTATTATACGTTAATGACCTTCCCAAAGAACTCTGCTCCTTGTCCTTAATCTATGCTGATGAAACTAAAATTTATAGAGTAATAAATGATCCATCTGACTGCCAGTATCTCTAAAACGACATCCAGAAGCTACTCTCATGGTGTAACAAAAACCAGTTATCCCTAAACGTACTACGCTGTACTGGGAATATAAGTTTGGCACTCTTCCAGTTACCCGTGTCTCAGAAATAAATGACTTGGGAGTACAATTTGATAATAAGTTATTGTTTAACTCTTATATTAATAGTATCACCAATAATGCTTTTAAAACTCTGGGGTTTATCTTAAGGTGTGCTAGGCCTTTTAAGCAGTTCTCTACCCATAGAGTTATGTACAATACCCTAGTTAGATCCATATTAGAATATGCTTCCCCAATCTGAAATCCCTTTTACACAACATACAAAAATAAAATCGAGAGTCTCCAACGCAGATTTACTAGGTACTTGCACTTCAAACTTACGGGCTCATATGAACACTATGGCGGCAGATTGACTAGATACTCCATGGTATCCCTGGAAGCACGTCGTTCCTATCTCGATGAAACTTTGTTATTTAAAATATTACACGGCTCTATTGATTCTTTTGTCCAAATTAAAAATAAACTTTCCTAGCCGTTTAACTCGACAGGTATCTACGTTTCACATAGATCCACCCCGTACCAACTTGCATTTCAGGTCACCTTTGGTTAGAATTCAAAGTGCCCACAATGCCTTATACGATGATTTGGATATACTCAGTGACAGCTTCGGGTCTTTAGTACTCACTTAGACAAAAAAAATTAACATCTTGTTTTTTTTTATATAATTAGGTATTGACATAACTTTTTTTACAAAAACTGTAAGCTGGGGACTCTCCTCTTTAATTTGAGCTAACACCCTACCTGCTATATGTAGCCGTTAAGGAGTTATTAGCTCTTAACCTATTCTCAAAGCTATTCGCGAACAAATTTTCAAAGATAATTTGTTCCCTTAGTGACTGAAAATCGTAATTAAAAAAAAATCATCTAATTTGGATATGACCTGGTCATAACTAATAACTGTTTAACGGATACAGTTAGGACATAAGGTGGAATAGGTCAAATCAAAGAAGAGAGTCCGCAGTTTACAGTTTTTGTAAAAATAAGCTATGGTAACTATACCGATTTATAACAACAAAATGTCAAAGTAGAAAAAAAAGATAATAAAATCCGAAAATCCGTAGGGGAGAGGGGTACGACGCTGGTTGAGCAGTCGTTGGAAAGGCCATGAAGTTCTGCATACAATGAGCTCTTCACTGTCTTAATTGTGACCGTACGCCCTGTACTTTTTAAGATAGAGGGTATGTTGTGAAAAACTAGCTTTTACTTAATCACCCTGTAACTCCGAAACGACTGATATGCCCCCCTCCCCCTCCTGCCATATAATTTTTTGTTGAGGTAAGTATACTATCAGCTCCTGCTCTATTGACCACCTAGACGGAAACACCCTGTATATTACCGAATAAAGACAAGAAAAGTACCTACCTAAACCACTAAAAAGTTTATTGTTTTAGTATTTTAATATTTATTTGACTAGTTGCAATCACCTCGATTCTTTTCAAGGTATTTGAATCTATCATTAATCTAGTATTATAGAATTATATTTAGATCAAGTCGCTTACATTGTGTTTTAACTTCATCGAATATTGTCCAAAAGAGAGAGTTTAAGCCTATTGGCGTTCTGGCAACTTGTCATATCGACTCACTCGAGCACCGCCGCAATGTAGGTAATCCTCAATGTTTCGATGAAATATTTAGTCTGATTTCTTGTGGATTAATTCCTGCACGCAATATTCGCGCTACAAGCCTCGCACATCTTCATACTCTTCAAAATACTTTCGGCAGTACAGTAAAATTCTACGATGCTTTCTTATCCCAAATTGTGCGAATGTGAAACAGTCTACCATCTTCTGTTCTTCCTCGAGCGCTTACAATTGGGGAAGATTCAAGAGTGACATACATCAGCAACTCCGCCACTTTTCTGATTTCCCTTAATCCTTTCTCTATTTCTTTCCTGCCATGCTATGATTGGTATCCCCTGAGCTTGGCTTAATAATATTAAAAAAAAAAAAAACAAAAAAACAGAACCCCCTAAGAAATTTTGATGCAAGGCCTACTCCAAGCTAGCTACGGCACTAGATGAGAAATAAGGTAATGTTTCTACATAAAAAACAAAAACATAAATTTTGAAATTTTTAAGTTTTCAAAAGCGGCAGGAATGTCGATTGCTAAGAGCTCTAAATGTTTACTAGCGAATAAGACTAATAAAATAACAACTACTTTCTGAATAGAGCGCTGAAATTTCTAAAATGGGTAAAATTGGGTAAATCTGTCATGGGGTTGCCATGCAAAAATTTCGTTTTTCACTATATATTTGAACTCTGGTTGATAGCGCGTCTACGGAGAGAGCTCAAATTTGGTAGATGGCATTTTCATAGACATAGTAGTAAATATGATTTCAAAGATATGATAAATCGCGTATCCATTTCTTGGTGTTGCCATATAAAAATGTTGGTTTTTTACGTATACGTACTGTGAAAAAGATTAGTGCTAGACGTTTTTTTCAGAATATGAAATCCTATGAAATTCGTTCGACGAACCGTTCTAGAAATACTATACGAAAATTCTTCTAGGATATCTTATGAATTGGTCCGAATGTAACTTTTGTACTTGTTAATTAAACGATCCATTTACTGATAAATTTACAGCACCAAAATTTCCATTCTATTTACACAAACATACTTAAATAAAAAATCCGTTAAAGAATAAAAATTATTTAGTGTACATAGTGGCATGTTTTTCTTTTAAATAATATAAAATATTTGATATATATTTGTCCGTTTTGACTAAACTTTGCATCCCTTTTTTTTTTACTTAATATGTATAACCACAAAAATATTGCCGCCTATTTTTAAACGTCTTGGTCTCTTGAAGTGTTATTTTGTGATCTTAGCAACTATTCTACTCTGTTTAACGGGCACAAGATAACTGACTGGTTCACAATAAAAGAAAAACAGGGAAAAAAGCTATGTAGAATAATTGCTGTAAGACCAATTCTTATATTTAGTTGAACCTTAGCATGGTTGAGAAAACAATGGTTATCTGTAATATTTCTGAAACCATTTTATGTTTGGAGGAAACATAATATGACAAAATTATAGCTCTTTTAACTATATTGACAGTTTCATATAATCATAATGAAAGATTAGTTAGAACAAACATAAGGCTAATTTATGCTAATGATTTTATTATTTTAATAACCATAACAACAATGTCCATATGGTTATTATAACTATTCACGTTATTAGTTGAAATATACAGACAAAATCATGATTGTTATAATTATAGTTTGGTTAATGCAAACTTGCAATAACTATGGTTTTTCTTTCAGTGTACGATACCCCATATGAATGCCCGTATGTAATTTTTCTGTGCAAGTTTGATTGTTAAAGCGGTTTTTCGCATATATTTGTAGAACGGTTCATCCGACAATAAAAATTTTTATAACCGATTTCATAGGTTTTTAAATTCTGCAGAGCCTTTCAGTACAATTAAAACGTCTAGGATGGGTCTAAATTTTTGTATGGTACCACCAAGAGAGATTGTCCGATTTAGTCCACTTTTTAAATTGCATTTACTATTTTTATGAAATCGTCCTGTACACAATTTCAGCTCTCATTGTTGATGCGTTCTCAGTCAGTTTTCAAATATATATATAAAGGAAACGAAAATTTTGTATGGCAGCCCTACTAAGGAATTACCCGACTTGTCCCATTTTCGAACTTAAATTTAATTCTCTAGTTATCGTGAGAACGGACAGATAGACAGACAGACGGATGGACTGACAGACAGACGGACAGATGGATAGACAGACAGACGGACTAGACTGCCAAACGGAATATCAAACTTGGTGTACTCTATGCTTATCAAAACATTGCTATAATAATATTTTGCGTTATAGACAGTTATAGAAATCGATGGAATTGTAAACGGTACAAGTAATTGATATTGTCTGAAACGATTTATTGTGTACCGAAACCATCAACTTGCACTTGGTAGTAAAGAGAGTAGACAGGGGTGACATATTCCAGTATTGGTCTAATAAAGATGCAGTAAAGAAATTTTGTAATAGAAGAGTCGTAAAATTCCTTACACCAACTCTTAACAAAACTCAAAAACTAATTATATAATCGATGTGATCCTCAAAAGAACGGCGAAATCTGAGAATTACACCCATGTACAGGCTGGATAATGAACTTCCTTCCACAACATAATTGAAGTGACCGGTGGTTTTTTGTGAGCGTAAGTCATAATTGTACTTTTATTATCATTTGAAGGAATACAATTATTGAAGAATTACTTATGCAAAACAGAAGGAACAAAGTCATCATTAAAACTAACAACACGAAATACTTTGGCATCATCCACATAACAAATTATTCTGGAATTAATTAAACGCACAGAGATACATCATTGATGTAAAGAAAAAGTAGTAATGGTCCAAGAATACTGCCTTAAGGCACATCCGATTTATTTGCTATCTCAGCATAAAGTACTCCACGAAATATAACTAAATAAATAACCTAGTGGTATACTGAGCTATACGTCATTCATCCGAAATTCTTTCTATGCACTTAAACAAAATTTAAGATGAGCAGTGTCCGCCATAAATCGGCGAAGTGTCCAGTTAAGGGGTAGTAAAAAATAAGATAATAGCAAATTTTGAAACCGTTGCTAATCATCTAATCCAGATGACATGAACTTAGGAAATTCCTGCAGATTTTTTCAGAGAAAGTATGTAGTAGGTACATATATATGGTATACATAAACCAATGGCCACAATATTTCTATTCTGTGTATCTTCTTGATCTTCTGCTTCAGAATAAATTGCCTGCCTTTCAATATCTTTTTGCATAAACTGTGGATGCTTTACTAAAAATAATTAAAAGTTCAACATTTCAACGCACCGTTTCAAAACGTAGTAATAAATGGAATTTTAGCAGTGAGCGCTTTTCGTATGCAAATTTCAAGTAGCATATATGTGCAACTTCGTGTAAATTACCAAACTCTTACAACTTTTTATTTATTTAAACACAACAGCGAAGAAATTGTTGATGTCTCTTGATCAACACAATTTAGAAGACATGCATATTTCGTGAAATTTCTCTCATTGAACATATTTTTAGCCGGTAAAAAAATCTGCTTTGAATTTTAAGTAGGCATATTTTGCGCGCAAGTTACTTTTCCAGCACGATTCCAGTACCTACTAACTATAGATTGGTTGGTTGGGAAAAATTTCCCAATTTTACGAGTAAATATGTACATTCAGTACATTGGGCAAGCTGACTTGTTGGCATGTTTCTTATTGAGGACACAATTATGAGAAAATTCAATTTTGCTTGATTGTTTTTTTCCATTTCATTTTTGGGTTATGAAGGTGTACACATACTTTTTAAGGTTAATTTCTATTTCAAAGAAATATAGGTGAATGTACGCCGTTGGAATTCAATTTCATCTAAGAATTAATGTATTTGCTGATGGACGGTATACAGTCTCATCAACATAATAAGTATATGTATGTCAGTGGGCTATATAATTCGGGCTTGATTTGTATTCAGTTTGAAAGATCCCCTTCTGGTTATAATATATGGTTGATCTCGCCACTCGCCAGGCCACACTTACTAACTAACATGCTCTGACGGCTTTAGTGTTATAAAACACATTTCGATTATGAGACTGTTCCTTTGATACTCTTAAAGTTTATATCATTTAAACTGTTGTTGTTGTTATTGTTATTGAAATATTGTATTGGGTGGGTGTAGCAGCTGGAACAGATTACCCTTTTGTCCAGGTCTGGTGGGCTATTCAATGAAAGCTGTTCGTTCATCATCCGTAGAAGACGTATAAAGTTTAATTTAAGATTTTCTCATATCTGGGAACAAAGCAAATGTAAATCTCTTTTAAACACCCCACAAAATATGTTATATGTAGTAAGTAAATTATAACCAAAAAATCAAGTAATAAAAAGTCGAAGTAGAGTACATCCGGAAAAGCTTGGATCAAATACATATCCTCATGAGGATTACTTACTTTCATAAGCAATAATTGTTACTTTCCTTCCTGACAACCCTTGGCTGTTTACGAGCTAAATGTAGAAGATTTTACACTTTCAAGATAAGATTCCGCTAAAGGTTGGTAAGTTCTCACTCAAAAGTATACTTCTACGCCCGTAAACTTCTTGGAACCGAATTACTTGATTAAACAATGTCAACTTTGACTGTTGTAATTATACAATACAACACTGCGATTAATACTTATAACCTAGTGAAATCAGCAGTAGGTGGAAGAACACATATGCTTAAATAGGTAAATACGGAGTTAGTCCTATACTTAGCTACTTTTGCTTTAATCATACTTAAATATCACAAACACCATTTTCAAACACGCCTAAAGTAATTATTCGATATGATCTCCACATAAGGGTATTGAATTCTACAACTATTGGCTTCATTAATTGCCCCATATGCATTTCAAATCTTTCAACTCAGCTAAATTTCGAAGACTGTGACTCTCATTGAATTATATCGGAAACAGACTTGCAGTTTCAATATTGCAGTTTGCACTAAACCGCAAGTGTGGGTCTATATATTGAGAAACAACTCTGCATACACTCGGTGTACACTCAGTATGTAAAATTTTGGAACTCAATATTGAAATTGCGAAAAATTTTGCGGTATAGAGAATTTATTGCAACCTAACCCTAGTTATAAACCATAATCATTTAATACACGAACCTCTTAGAATCGAATTTTATACTGCAATGTTGGCTGCAACTTTTTCTATAGACAAGTAATTTCAAAATATTTGCTCGCATTTTATACGTACGCGGAACTTTCTTAAGTCAAATGACAAATTAAATGACAAATCAAATGTAATTTCCCTAATTAATTCTCAGTATCGTAAACCACAAGTCTGTCTGTGAAATTTTATTATTGCAATATGACATAATTGCAATATAGATATCTCAATTTGAACTCCTTTGTTATAAAAAACTACTGCTATGCACTATAAAATGATGCCTCAGCAACAAACATGACTCAATATTGACGAATTTTTATTTTCGAACAAGAACACGATGTAAAAACTTTTTTTACTCTGATCTTTCAAATGAAGAACAAGGGAAAAAAAAGGAGTGCGACATACATTTGGTTAAACGACGACACGATAGTTCAGTTTCATTCCAATCATCGTCTTGGTGAGCGTTTTGAAAATTCTAATTGGTCCCGAGAATATCAATATTGAAAATGTTATCGAAAAAGAACGCATGAACTCAAGCACGAATAGCATCAGGAATGTCTACGAGCTACCGATTCGTGAACTTGAGTATGACCAGTCAGCAAAAATGGACGATCGAAGTTAAAACGATACAGATATTGGATTGGCAAATATATGATTCAAGATTGAATAAGGAATATACAGAAAAACATTCTTTATCGTCTTCAGTTCACTTACATTTTTCGTGAGACATGAGATAGATGGAGAAAAACATGACGTCGAAACACCGAGTGAAATGTAACTTGAACATTATTAAATTCAAATGGCTTTTAAGTGAGAGGCTCAAATATTCTTCTTCAATAGTAATGCAGGACGGATATTTGCTCTTTTCAGAATGCTATGTCTTACTTTCACACGGTTGTGGATTCTCCCACCAGTATACCTGAGAAATTCGATGAAGGCCTGTGGCCTATTTCACTAAATTGCAAATTACAACTCCAAATTTGTACTTGTAGATCACAATTACAAATTGGTAATAGGAAATTCTGTTTCAGAAAGTACAAATAACTATTTTACAAATTTGTGAAAAGAAGCAGAAAAATTTATATTATATTTATTTGTCACAATATTGTAGAAGTGCGGTTTCACAAAGTTTGTAGTTGAGTCGTAAACTACAACTGTTTTTCACAAATTGTGCATATCAAAATACAATGAACAATTGCAAAACAAAATGGAGCTTGCTTCTTTAATAAGAGATAAAATTGAAAAAAAATTCCGAAAATTTTCTAACACCTTAACACATGAAGAAAAAATAAGCGAGTGGAAAAATATTTTAAGTCCCTTGCACTCTCATGGCATTTTTAAGGAAAAAAATGAGAAGTACCTTCGTGATGTTGTGTGGCAAAACATGAAGAGGGGAACAATGGTAAGTTTTTTTTTTAATAACAATAGCTAGATAGAGTAAATAATGCAAAGAAAACGGGTTCAGCAGGTGTCACTAAGTATGTTTTCCAGACCTAGATAACATAATTATTTATATTATTGGCAAGGAGTCTCCAACATTGCAAGGGATTATTGCGGAATCATCTCCAATCTTTCCTCTTGCCAATCAGTGGCCCAATGCTTCAAAGAAACAGAAACAAGATACGAAAGCTATGTTTTTACTTTTAATATTATTTCTTAAATGTACTGTTCTTTTAACTAGACATGTTAAAATCCTTCCTTAAACAAAAACAGAATGCAGTTAGAAATTCATAATCTGCAACTCGACGTAATTAAAAAGGAGCGGAATTTGAGACTAGGGAGAGGTGATATAATATCTGAAATAGAAGGATAAAATAATTCAGATTGAACAAGATTTTTTATTTTGGTAGATATTAAAAAAAAATCCTTAAGAACATATATTCATAAAACTTTTTTTTTTATTATTATTATTATTAAATTGATTCAGAAAATAATTCAATACAGTTCCATCTAAGTTTTTGGAATTCCCATCATCACAATCTTCCAAGTTTTCTTCCTCTTCTGTGGTAGAAAGTAATTCAAAATTACAGTCTGTTGCTTGCCTCGAAATATTAGTTAAAACAATATAGCCGATATAATTTCAGCGAACCATCACAGCAAAGTCGTTACTTCCGCTACTATCACAGCTGCTATGTCTTCGACGCATCTAGGGCATTTTCTTTTTGAAATTAATGTTATCAATTTAAATAAAACAAAATTGTGGAAAATTGCACAGCACCTGCCACTTGTGAAATATTCTTGTATACTACACAAATTTTGCAACTCAAGTCTATTTAGTGAAACAGACATCTACAAGAAAGATCTATTTCTACAAATTTGTAGCTTGTTAATTTTAACTACAAATAACTTTTGGTGAAACAAAAATTAAAAATTACTACAATTTTCCTTTTTGTGGAACCAAAAATATCATTTATAGGGTGCCGTACCCAAGGGGTAACAACGGGAACCCTATTACTAAGACTTCGCTGTCCGTCCGTCACCAGGTTGTGTCTCATGAACCGTAATAGGTAGACAGTTGAAATTTTCACAGACAGTGTATTTCTATTGGCGATATAACAACAAATGTAAAAAATCAAATAAATTTAAAAATTAAAGGGGGGTCCACATTCAAGAAACGTGATTTTATCGGCGTTTTTTTCCTCGTTTTATTCTCATACATTATTATTATCATAAGTTGGCATTTTTTTTCAAATGACAGCATTATTTTTTCACATGATGCCCACTTTCATTTGAAAAAATAAATAAAAAGTACATAGTGTTAAATTTTATACGATGGTACGGAACCCTTCGTGCGCAGGTCCGACTCGAACTTGGCCGGTTATTTCTACAATTTTTGTCAAAAATCACTTGTAAATTACAATTTGTAAGTTCATGAAATAGGCAACTGATCTTCTAAATCTAAATAATATCTTATAGCCAGGGGTGGATTTCCCTATAGGCCGAGTAGGTCCGGGCCTAGGGCGGCAAATTTAGGGGACAGCAAAACTTAGTGAGATCTGAACCACAGTTGCTACGGTCTTTGAATTGTGATGATTTGATGAACAAATTCGGTGCTCAGAAGGCCAGGTAAAGGATAATTTGTGAATAACAATTCATTGTTATTCACAAATAAAAGTCTATCTAAAGATACTGATTGAGATAATTTTATCATTTACAGACTTTCGTTGTTTTATACTTTAATTTAATTCTTATAGATATGGATGATTCAATTTTTCGTATTTTACAGGGAGTAGGGGTCGGCAATCTTCCATAGGCCTAGGGCAGCCAAGTTATCAAATCCGTCCCTGTGTGTAGTGTGGTACTGCAAACAAACGCGTTGTTTCGTTTTAATAAATATTTCATGCTTACAAGTCATAAATGCTAAAGACGCGCCCCAATCCTTCAAATCATTTCCTAAGAGCAAACTCGTATAACCTGTTAATCCCCTTGTGGCGGATTGGCGACGCGTGGCGAACCACCTTGTGCGGCCACATCACAATTGCAGGATTTGCGCTAAGTTCTGCAAAAAGATACTTTGCAAACTGGAAAGGGATATGTATAGTAACTTTGATATATTTAAATAAAAAAATAAAGAATTTAGTCTTAAGTCAGTTGATGTACAGAATTGTAAAAAAGGAAAGATTTGGTTGTTCCGAAGTGTTATCCCAAACTTGCATATTTATAACGTTTGTAAAAAGAACATAAGAAGAATCAACAAAAGGATTAAATATAGAAAGACAATTCAGCCGAACATGCCGCTTTTATTCCTGCATTTATTATCCCCTGATAAGAATAATTAATTTACTTTTCAGAGACTACGCCTCTAGGAGGATTTTTGTTTTTGCTTCCGGAACGAGACTCCTGGGTCATCCAGGGACATGTCAGAACCATGTCAAAAGGCTGTTAGCTCCGGAGCGCGTTCATGAAGTCCGTTGCAGCTACAGCCGCAGCCAGTTTGTGTTAGTTAGCTATGCTGGGTAGCACTCTCAAGTGGGTACCGGCTGCAGTCGGCTACGAGACCGGCTACTATCATTTTCCGAACGCTAGGGTTTGTCATTTAGCCAGGCTATTGCATTTTCGAACGACGATAGCCACATCTTCAGCTACCATAGCCGGCTGCAGCCTACTTTATGAACGTGCTCCCGAAGTGCCAGATTCGTGTTTTTGCGCAAAGGAAGCAATAAACGTCAAAAGTACCAATCACAAACTTTTCCTTAACCTCCTGGTGGTAAAACAGTTGTCTATCGCTCCTGGAGTGTTTGTACCTCCGCTTAGTACTCGCACTTGGCCCACAACCAAATTAACAAATATTGGTGTAAGCAATATTACTTCAAACCCTATCCAGTGGGAAAAAATTACATATACATATATTACCAAAGCATAAAGCCAAGAATCTTTGGTGGCAAAAAAGGTAGTAAGAATTATTTGTCTCTTGTTTATTTATTTATTTAGTTATCATTAACAAGTTGTGCAAAAAAAAAAAAAAAAACAATAAAATCAAAGAAAAATTAATCAGTTTCTTAGCTTATTTATCTGCACTGGCAGTGATGCAATCAAAACGGCCATAATTTGTACGATGATGATTAAAATGAAAAAAAGATTCAGCTCTTAAAACTCGGCTTAGAGAAGCAATTGGTAACTTGGCAAGTATATACGGTGAATCAAATATGTCCAGCAACAATTGAAACACGAACAGAACTTGAGCAATTTCCGGATGCCACTCGAGTATTTCTAAGGAAATAAGGTAAAAACCTTTGCTGAACCGATTCTAATAAGAGAAGTATGATATGGGTTCCAGGCCGACCTGTCAGACTCCAAAATGTATCGAACAAAACAGCAATACAGGTTTTTCAACACCGAAATATCGCTAAATACTCAAGACCAAAGAAACCACTTTAACATTTAGCCATAGTAATAAATTCATCAAAATAAGACCTAAATTTCATTTGATAGTCAAAACTCCCAAATCTTTCGTTTGTGAAACTCTTTGTGTATAAGCGCTACAATTTTATAAGAAAATATAGTCCGTACTCTACTTCTACTAAAGCTTAAAATTTAACATTTATTTTTATTACACCAAGTGACAAAACGGGTGTAGTCATCTTCCATATCAGAGCAATCAGTGATTTGAGATATACAACGAGACATTTTCACGTCCTCAAGATAAATTAACATTTCTCAGTTTGAAATAATAGAGCTAAGGTCATCTATGTATAAAATGAACAGCAAAGAACGAAATCAAAAACCTACGAGAGACTTTGTCAAAGTCTTACTAAAATCAGTATACATTGCCCAATTGTCAAACAGGTTAATAATAATTTCAACAGTTCCTCTGCATGAAGATATGATTTTTAAATAGTAGACAAGTAATCGTGAACAAATAACTTTTATGATTCACTACGCAAGGGCTTTTGTATTTTCGTATTAAGTATTAAGAGGACTTAAAAAGTTACACGCTGGACCTGATTATATACCGCCCATTGCTTGGAAATGCGACTCTGTATTGGCAAAATCTTTTCGCAAGATATTTCACATGTCAAATTCTAGATGAGTATTCCATACTTATTCATTGCGGGTGTCCCTCAGGCTTCTATCTTCTTAATATTCGTTAATAATCTATTACTACTATATATAAATATATATGTATTCACAATAATCATAACTTTGTGGATGACAGCACCTTTGAATTCACATAATTTTTTTAGACTGTATCACGGATTTTCGCAGGAGTGCCATAGACGTTGATTGGTCACACAGGACTGATTCATTAAAAGCGACATCACCAAATGTATTGGTCTTGACGAGGAAAATCGCGTCGAATCCAATCTATCAAAAGCCCAGATCTCTCTCATTTCAATAAAACGTGATCAAAAAATTACAGACCCAATCGATTCTCGATTCGTCTTCCTCTTTGAAAAGTCTTGCAATCATTAAATATTTAGTAACTTAAGGCGGATTAACCACATTTTTCTATAATGCAATAAAATGCTACGGTTTTATTCGGAAGTGTAAAAATATCACTCCATCAGATATGGTGCATATCGATAGGTCTCATATCGGATCTACATAGATCGGAAGTTAAGACGAGATTCAATATAAAAGGATACTGCGTTAGGTGCGGTTCCTCCATTCCTCGAGAGTTGTGTTTGCAATTTGATTTTCCACAACGTTCCACTTGCAGTCTCAAAAGTAGCGGTTGCGATATGCAAACATCTAAATATAAAATTGCAGACTCAGTAAAAAAAACCTTTAGTTTTATTGAACTTTTTCTGCAGTTTTTCAGATAATTACATATGCAAATTAGTTAATTTTACTACACAATTTTCAAAACTCAATTTCAATTTCCCAAACAATTGAATTGAAATTGAAAATTCATAGTTTCATTTATGATTTTAAGGAATGAATAAGGGCATCCAGAACAGACAGTAGTTGTCTAGTCACTCAATGTCCAAATATTCAACACACTAAACATCGGTTACATAAAATGCCGTAAGCGGAACTCCATATTCGTATATAGTTCGTTATAAGATATCGCAACAAGATGGAGCCAGATAATATTTGTAATTTGTCTGTTTTCTTTGGATAAAATTTAAGAAAAGTGATTACAAGTCAAAGAGAAGTAACTTTTCTGGAAATCTAACCAGTTTTTATGTAAGTAGAGCTGCCATTTTTTTTTTCTTTTCTATTGGTTTTTAAAGGTGTCCAGTCGCCTGGACTGTTAGATTATGTTTAGTAAAATATTTGTTGCTATTTGAATAGATCAATGGCTCACGAGGAGCAGATGTAAAATCTGTTTGATGGACTCCACAATAGCGACATTGATGAGGCATTTCCGGACAATGATTGATTTTACTACTGACCCGATAGACTACAGGAATTTAGATTATGTGCAAATTATATTCCTTAGAATCGGACGATAAAAATGAAAATCATCAAGATGAATTATTAGAATCTAGTGAAGAAACTGCTGGATTTTTATAAGAAATTGACTCTAAATGAAATCTTTACGAAAGACTAAATATTGGACCATACATGGACGAAGAAGAATGGAATACTAGAGGTTAAGAATTTTTGACACTAACCAATTGTTTTGGAATATTCCGATAAATCTATTAACGGTCAATGGAAGCAATAAAAAAATGCCTCCGAAAGATTCAACAAATTCAATCAAAGCTACGGCAGTGGTCATCGCCGGTTTCATGAGGCTACCCTGTTTACCAATATAATCTTAAGGGTTCGTGGGATAGATTTTTAAATCATTGATACAATATGGATACAATTTGAAATGGAGAAGCTGAGCGCAAAAGTGGCCTAAGCCTATGATGATTGAAATGAGAAAAAAGAAAATAAAAATTTCCCACTTTTTCTTTTTTGCATTAAATCCTTACTTCGTGTCTCAAAGTAGCGAAAAATTACTCGCACTCATAATCGAATACCCTTTTTTCACTCAACTGGTCTATTCAACTCTTCACGTTGAATTTAGGCAGTTTTATGTGGATGGGCAATTTTTGCACTTAGAAATTTCTTTATTTTAGGAGAAATTTTTTGGGCTGCTTTCAGAAAAGGGATTTATTTTAAGTTTCAGTTTCTTATAATACACAAAAACAAAAATTAAATTAACAAAAATACATTTCCATATAAAAACAAATTATGCTCATAATTTCACAGCGATTGTTTTGATATTTAATATGATTTTTTGGCGAGTTTAGTTTAATTTGCTTGTAGAATGCGTGATGGATGGGTAGTATAAATTCCATCAGTTGTTGCAAATCGTTGAATTTTAATGTATCAATAGGTCTCCCATTTGGATACAAGCAGTCCAAGGATTGCGGTTGGGTTTTTGAATTACGCTTGATCAACGCTTTAAAAAAAGTTTTCGTGATGATTGAAATGTTTAGAAAACATAGGTAATGGGTTATCTTTGTTAGCCATTATCCATTGGATCTTTAGCCACTCCACTTTTTCCTTAAAGGCATTAATTTTTCTATTAGTTATATTATCTTCCAAACATTTTAGACTTTTAAAATCTTCTCTTTTCATTCGAACCACTTCGAATGGCTGTTTTTTTCTTGCATGCTTAAAAAATTCAACCCAATATCATCTGGTACAAAAATATTAGGATGAAACTTTTTCTGTTTCTCAATTAATCCGAAATCTTCATCACATGGAAGATGTGAGTGGCCAGAAACCAAGAACTTGTGATCTATTACATTGATAGGATATTCTTTAGAACATACTCACTAATTACAAAAGGCATACATTTTAATATTCCGATTCTGTTCCCCACAGGCATCCGAATACATTACTAATTTCCTCGTATTAACATTATTTTTAATATAATGTGAGAGGCTTGAGGCTATTTCCTGGGGACCTCTAGAAGCTTCCATTTCATTCCATATATATATCGTCGCTTGTTTACTGGCTAAGTTGTGTACGCCAAAATAATAGGTCCATAATTGCCGTTTATAATATGAGATTCGAGTTGAAATTACAGGAGTAGCTAAAGTTTTCATTAAATCAAATGCGATAATTGTCAATTCATTTGTATATCCTTAGCCATTTCAGCATCCTTTACCGTTTCACTTCTGGCTGACTCAGCCTTCCTGAAGTGAAGATGTCTTTCTTGCTCAAGTGTAGGTTTTTCTGACGGATTACCAAAAACGAATCTTCATATTAAACGAGTCACATTTCTTGCAACTATCTGTTACATTTGGATGGAAGTGAAGATTAAAATCATTGTTCAAAACTTTCCGGAATATAAAAAAAGATGCAATATTTTCTTCTTTAACGTGTTTTTTGTAAAGGTCGTACAAAATTCTTATATTGAGATCTGGTGATAAAAACTTCTTGTTCGGAGAATGCTCGCGCTTATAATGGGGGATACATAGGTTGGAAATTTAGCTATATGTTTTTTAATAATTTCAGTCTTCTGATCTGGTGTTTTATTGCTGCTAGAAGCTTTTCCCCGCTTGTCTTTTGAAGGTGGGGAGCAATTGGTATTGTTAAGTAAAGCTCTAGTTAATCTTCCGTCCTAAATGCTAAAGCTGGAATTAAAATATTTTTTTCATACCTGTACTTGGTTTCTATTATCATCCGGTAACAAATACGTCCGCGTATTTTGCCTTTTTCAGGAAGTATTTTTAGTGTACGTTCTTTTTTTTCGGTGCTACCCGAACAAGAGTACATAGATAGGCAGTCTTAGAATCAAAATTTTCCAAGGAGTAGTAATTTGAAAATATTCGTTGTTTTTTCTCTTTAGAAAATTTTGTGTTGCAATTCTTCGGACAGTTGCACTGAAAACCGGTATCTAACTCCTTTGCCGGTATCCTTTTTCCTTTGGCAGTTATATAGCTTTTACCAGAATTGCGTAGGATTTTTCTTTGATTTCTGTTTCAACCGCGTTCATTACGACGTCGTTTCCTGCTTCCTGTTTGAGGCGAAGTACAATACTACGTACAGAACAAGCCGATGATGTAGTGGAACCATTGCTTACAGATGGAGAATAAGACGAAGAAGTTTAAATATCAGAAAAAATAAGGCTCGTACATGAATTATCACCTAACACAAATAATTTTAAATTAATATATTTGAAAATATAGAATTTTTACGATTTGCATTAATCACTTACACAGATTCTGTTTAGAGGAATAAGAATGGCCCAAGCCACTACAAACAAAAATGAATTGTGAGTTAGGCCAACAATTTTTGCTTAGGCCATTTCTGCATTCAACAAGAAACTAAATGACTGAGAGTATAAAAATTTAATATACAGCTGAGCAGCCCGTACATGGGGAAATTTTCTCAGGACTTTTTTTTATCTGTTAATTGAAATATGGTAATTTTTTTTGGCGCGCTTAGTTTGCAATTTGACAATTTGTGCGTTGGGCCACTTTTGCACTCAGCTTCTCAATTAGAGGTTCCATAATATCAAAACTTGCCGATTCAATAAATCATAAACGTACTATTTTCTACAATGTTACGATTCTATTTTAAGAATTGCGTCAGTAATGCATCCATGCAACAGGTACACTATTCATAGCAACCGAATTAAAACTTCAATAGAGCTTCATTTTCGAAATTAGTGCATGAGGATAGAAATATTGTTTTACTGGAGTAGATAAGTACTTCCCTTCTTCTCTTGTTATCATCACACTTAGGTAATCCAGTTAATCAGTGATGGGATGAAAAGAAGTGAACATACTTGTTGATTCCATGCCCTAATACTTTTGTACAGAACAAGATAGTATATTACAGAATTACTATGTGAACTGAATTTTATTGACGGTTCAAATTCTTAATCTTATATAAAAAAGACAGACTTTCTTTATAAAATAAAACATCCCAAACTATGAATTTACAAAAATTTAAGATTTGCGTGTAGGAAAACCTTGCGATGAAAGGAGTTGAACAGTTAGTTTACCATTGGAAATGTTCCACTGACAGTACCAAATAAAGATATACGAAAGAAAGAAAATAAGTATTTGCCTATTTTGCTATTGCGCCAAAAAAAAACTCCTTCAATTGAACATTTTGTAATATATTTTCACCACTAACTTATAACAATGGACAGAGCGATTTGCTATTTCATGTGGCACAAAAAATATTTTGTTTCTATATCAGAGTTTGAGCACGCTTTAAAACGTTACTACATAAAAACATGTAAAACTCACCCGAAAATTGAATTAAATTAAAAAAATATCTTTGTGTACAAGCATTGAATAAATAACTAATAAGGAAACGGCATATCGGGTAAAAACCTAAGCTACTCGGCGAAATGTATTAGTGTGCTGTGTCTGTATTCGCTTCGTCATGGGAGTAGTAAAACCGTGAAATTTTTTATAATCCAAATTGCTATGTAAAATAACAAATTTTTAGTGCCCCCTTATCTTCAGATAATACCCCTTGGCGTTGCCTATGATAATTTAAGTGACTTGTCAAGCAGAATTTTCAAATAAGTGACCAGCCCACTTTTCATTTCTCCCCCCGCTCCGTGGGTTTGACTGTCATTGAATTACCTACACACGTACATTGTATTCGCACTAAACCCCGCTTCCTTATTAGTTATTTATTCAATGTGTACAAGTGATATTTCAATCGCTTATAAGCACTCTGATAAGAAATTAAACTCAATCCGACTTTGATTTTCAAAAGGTTATTTTTACCTGAATTTTGCGTATAAGCAACAGAGACGCAGCATGGTAAACACTATATTTACCTTATTCTTACTGCTGTGATTGCATCTGCAGCCAATGTAAAAACATCAAATGGTATACGAAAACGTTCAGTAAGCGATATTTTGTGTTGGTAGCTCCAACTCTGCCATAGGGCGAAAGAGAAAACTATAAAACTTGTGCCATTCTGTCCTATAGGAAAATGACAATACGCTCAGTCCATTGTTAGATGTCAGCGATTTTCACCTATTATGATTGAGACAATGCTTTCTTGAATTTAATTCGATAACTTTTCATTTGAATAATTGGAGACAAAGAAATAAGTGACTATAGTTTTAGTTTTATGTTTCTAAATTCTCAATTCATAATTCATTTATAACAAATATTATGAAACCATGCCTTTATTATATGTATGTTTTCTTAGATATCTTTTTCTAGGCAAACGCATAAATGTTAATATCAAAAGTTAAAACGTGTAACGTCATATATATCTGAATTCTTCTTTTTTTTTTAGAAAAACATTTAATAAGAACATCAAAAGATTTCTAAAACTTCTGTAGAATCTATTTTTATACCTCAGATGAAATCATAGTGTATACTAAATTTGTTTCTATTGCACAGGAATAATGATCGTAGAGCAAAGTAGATTGGACACCCACGAATAATATTAAAAGTTATTTTGATTTGTGCTCACTTTAACTCGAGAACGCGTTCATTTAGAGTGCTGAGATTTTGCAACGGGCTTTAAAAAAAAAACAAGTACATTTAAATTCAAAATTGGGACCAACTCTCTCGTAGGATCGTCATACAAAAACTTTCAGTTTTTAACCGTTATCGCTCGAAGAATATTTTACTTTAGAACGGTTTTACGATTTTCAGACAACTCGAAACATATTTTGGAAATTTCCGAGTGCTAAAAAAAGTTAGTTTTAAAGGATCACTATCACTACTAACTACCCCTCAAAAGCAACACATGTGCTAATTATATGCTAATTCTTCGCCAAATCTTAAACTGTTCACTTAAAAATTTAATGGGGTTTTTAAAAAATCAAAATGAAAGGTGCAGGATGACGTCATCCTCCATAAATAAGAATTCTTTTATCTTTTAGTGTGGTGGAACCAATCGAAATAGCTTTAATGTAAATAACTTTGGCAAAAAGATCGTTTAAAACTAAAAAAAATCAAAATAGTTTTGATTAACTCAGGATTTATGTGCTAATTATGTGCTAATTCTCTGCCTGATTGAAAAATGTTATACTCGAAGATGTAGTGGGGCTTTTAAGCAACCAAAATAGGGTTGTAGGATTCTTATATTTGATGGGAGTCTACAAAATTTGCGACCAAGTTAGGCCGAGGAAAGTGGCAGTCTAAATTTTACACAAACAGCATGACTTATTTTATAGACAGCTCCATTGAAGTAAATATAGCTACAACAATTTCGTTCAATAAAAAATTTCAGTTAAATTATATTATAAAGTAATTCCATTTTCGGAAGATATGATTTAAAAAAATCGAGTCGATCGACCGAACTCTATTAATAATTAAAAAGAAAATCATATAATCTTTCACTGCCGACATGCGCATCATAAAGACCTAACATTTTGTAAAATTTTCAAATTCATATGTCACGTGGTTTTCGAGAAAAACGTCTGTGACAGACTGATGGACGTTTTCACGAACGATCTATAAAGGCTGAGGTTTTTCCTTTAGTTGTACCATTAAAGGAGCAAAACTGCTACATAGGCTGCTTCTTGGTAGTGAAAGGACTACGGATTGAGGTGATGAAACAAACACAAGAGCTGCGATAAGAAAATTGTCGAGTGATAAGCGAAGAAAAAGCAAAGTTTCATGTCATCCAATGAAAAATCTCTACTGAATACGAAATCAGAAGAAAACGTTATCAGGAATTAATGTGTGAAATCATTTCACTCCTTCCGTACTTATTATATGAGATTTAAAACGATCGAATCTTAATAAGTAAGAGTGAAATAGGCCATAGTTTGCTCTCCCTAGGCAAACAAAATATTCTAAAATTAGCATTGAAAGAAATCTGGTAAAAAATAAAAAAAATCAAATCAAGGAATCTATATTATAAGCTATAGCGCCAAAATGTGGTACATCGAATACTTATGTATAATTACTACTTATTACATATTACTTAGCGATAGGTTACATTTATAGAAAGATGAGCACATTATTAACAATATTATATGTAGGTATTACGCATAGAGTGGTGAAACATAAGACTGAATGGATTTAGGACAATACAAATTTTGATACACCTGTACATAATTTTAAACAATATGGAACATGTGTTGCACATAAAATAGAATTGGACGCAAGCTAAGCCACACTTAATAATAAGAAATAAATATGGAAAAACTAAATCCTACACTCAGCAAAAAATTTCGTAAAGTATTTACGAAAGCTGTGTTAAAATCTCGATCTGAAATATCTTCGTAGCATTGGGGAATATTAGAGTCTTTAGGATTTTTCTAGAATTTATAACGCATTTTATCAAACATATTGCAAAAAGAGGAATGCACGTAGGTACACTTGCGATGGATGGTGGAAACTTGGTTCGAAGTTCTTACGAAATGTGAGATTTGATAGTATAAAATGTAAAAATTACGAATATTTCCATGCCCGTAAGTAATTTCATGTGCAAGTTTGATTTTTGAAGTGGTTTTTCGCATATATTTCTAAAACTGTTCGTCGGACAGTAAAAATGGTTATAACTAATTTCATAGGATTTCATATTCTGAACAACATTTCAGTACAATAGAAATGTCTGAGATTGATCGTTTTCACAGTGTACGTAGAAACCTAAATTTTTGTATGGCAACAGCAAGAAGGCATCGGCCGATTTAGTCCGTTTTGAGTTCTCTACGCCTTCTTTCCGATTCAGCATGGAGTCCTTTTATTAATACATATAAAGTAAGCTTTTGATCCCGCAAGCATAGTAAAATTTGGTGCCACATAACATATAAAATTAATCAGTTACGGAATATGCAAGCCATAAAGTACGACTTGAATGCGAGGATAGCAGGGTGGTGCACTTCTTGCCTTATCTTACAGCTAGTGTTTTTCATATAAAAATAGCTTGGATTTCGTTCAAACACCACAATTTTCATAAATTTGTTGTACAAGTTTTTGTTTTTTTAATACCTTTTAGAAAGAGCTGAGCTGTAAATTTTTTGCAAATTAAAGGCAAAATTTTTAAACTTTTTTTCTAATAATTTCTTTTCAAATCGACATTTTGCTAAAGAAATTTTCGAGGAGTGCTAATTTTGTAAGGTTAATTTTTTTAGTGAGGAGTTTGAAGTAGTGTTCTATTTTTTTTTATATATTTTTGATTTTTAATTGGAGTATAAAGTTTTAGAGCATAAATTTTGATTTCATTAGAGCTCTAATTCGCCACGATCACCCTTCTCCTGTATTCATCCCTGACGCTCATACCCCTTCATCAGCTGTGGTACCGTGAAGTTTTACATCTTCGTATCTCGAATAGTATGAATATTAGAGTGATTTATCTTTTTTTACTAAATAATCAAATAAAGCACCAAAATTTTTAAACAATTTATTGAAAATTAAATTTAGTTTTCGATACTGTCACCCTACTGAAGAGACCCCATCGCATCGGGTAAATATCTAATATAATTATCTCACTTTATTGATAACGCCCCGGTCGTACGAAAAGTGTCACTTTCTGAGAAAAGGGAATTTACAATTTAAATAAATTGTTGGAAGGAACTTATTTTATTTATTAATACAGAGAGGTTCCAATAAGTTCCAATAACAAATGTAATTGTAAAATATATGAGCATTAATGTATAAAAAAGAAGAAGTTGAAAGGATGAATTTTGCGGTAAGTATTTAAGGATAAAGCATATTTCTGTTATCCTTATTTTTTTCTTATCAAAAGCATTTTTTTATATTTATGCACGGAAACATATTTCTCTTTAAAATAAACTACCGTGTCTCTGTGAAAATTACAATAAATGTGATTTTTTTAATATAACTAAAAAGACAACAAATCCACAAATTTTAGAGATTTTAAAATCGTTTAATTCAGGCGCATGCTTCGCACGATTAAAAAAAAAATTTTAAATTCTTATCTCGTAATTGTTTAACATTCTGCAAAAAAAGAACTAAATAGGAAACCAATCGATTTCCTATGGGCTGACTTTATAGGTCTTTATCTCTACCTAATAGGTCCGCTACCCAAATTTTAAAGAATCACTCATAATAGTACTTCAAAAGATCACGATAAAGCAAAAGTAGCTCAATTATGCTTGCTGTTTTTTAAAAAGTAGTTTTTAATTTTCCAATAACGGTACGTGTTACATCACAGTTATTTACATGGAAGAAAAAAGGATTTTGAAATAGTTAAATTATTTTCGAATCAAAATTTGGCCTTTAAATGTTTATGTTAAGAGTTGGGGCGACTATGTCTCTAGGACCATGCATACACCGCGACCCGTATTGATTTATTGTGCCTTCCCCTAAGGTGGTTAGACAAAATCGAACCTTTTCACGAACTCGACTATTGCTCTTGGGGTTAGAGTACAAACCTTATTTGGAGAACCATGCAGGTTTCGATATACCCTCTTGATCAGGTCAAAGAGAGTTTTGTCGAATGCGTCTTGTATGTCCATGAAGGAACATATAAGAACCTCCTTCTCCTGTGAGGCTTTCTCGATAGTCTTTACCAGACTGCTGAGAGTATTTTCAGCGTTGGCATTGAATGGATAGTTTTTATGGGACGTTGTCCGAATATAGTTGTCTATTGCACTGTGTTACAGTGAAAATATACTTTTGAGGAGACATAGTGTAGGTTGTACTTAGGTCTAGTGGAACCAAAAGTAGTGGCATAATAGAAATTTCTCATACACCCTCAAAATCTCATTTTAGACCAAAAAACCGTTATTCGGTAGGTCCATGTATAAAATAATTTATAACTCCATCATTTTTTCTTCGATGTTGAATTTTTTTGTGGTATATGAAAGAAGGGAGAAAGGCCTTTGCGATAAAAAGTCACGAAGTTACAGTCGAAAACATTTCGAAATTTACCATTTTTTACACATTTGCTCAACTTTGACAACAACTTGATGGCTTATTTTGCTCTACAATTTTTTTTTCTGTTCATAACAGTAATAGCGAATTCGAATACACTTGTAATGATCATTTGCTAACTAAAATCGGTTGAAATTCGACTGAGTTATCGAAGTTTTGCTCATTAAGCAGCTATATTTCCGTATAATATTGAACTACGGAAAAGTTGAAGAAGCACTGGGCTTTAACCGCGAAAATTGTGAAAACGTGAAAACATGCAACAAAGAACAACAACTAAAACAACGACAACAAATACAACAACTACAAAAACAAGATATTCAAAAGCCAACACCAACTTAGAAGAAAATTTCATAACGCATGCCCAAACGTATGGTACAGTAGTTTTAATGACAATTTTGTATGGAATGCAAGGCGCTAATACCAAGTAGCTTTGTTACTTTTGTGAGTGGGATAGTCATGTGCGAAATAGGTATAAACGAACTGAAATGTTTCGAACATTTCATTGGTGCGGCTAGAAGATCTCATCCTACCACTATTGCATTTGAAGATCGGCTACATGAAGCAGTACGTCAAAATTTCAACATCGACAGCGAAGCATCTCGTCAACTCAGAGCAAAGTTTCCTGAATTCAGTGAAGCTAAAATCAAAGAAAGTACTCTATATTCATTTGTTGGCAATAAGTACTTAAGTATATCAATTTATTTCGGCAAATTTTCAGGAATATTCGTTGGGTCACAATTTCATAAAATTATCCCGGCAACGATTTTGCAACCAAACTGAGTACTGTGGAAAGACGAGTCTGGAATAGTTTTGTTTCATTGTGCAATAATTTCCATGCCAACAAGAAAGTTCCGACTACGTAAACGTTGTACAGGAATTTTTTAGTGCCTATGGTGAAATGGGCTACATAATATGTCCATTGACCATTCACATTCACTTTTTGCACTTACACTTAAATTTCTTTCAGGACTATCCCACCCACAATGGTAACAAGGATACACCGCCTAACATTTCAAACAAAATTTAATTCTAAGTTGGTGTATCTGACAACGGCTTTTGGATTTGTTGTTGGTGTATGTGTTACAGTTGTTGTTGTTGTTTTAATTGTTGTTATTTGTTGCATTTTTTTCACGTTTTCACAGTTGGCGCGGTTAAAGCCCAGTGCTTCTTCAATTTTCTCTGTAGTTCAATATTATACAGAAATTTAGATGCTTAATGAGCAAAAATTCGATAACTCAGTGACATTTCGACCGATTTTAGTTAGAAAATGATTATTAGAAGTAGGTTCGAATTCGCTATTACTGATATGAACAGAAAAAAAAATATTTTAGAGCAAAATAAGCCATCAAATTGTTGTCAAAGTTGAAAAAATGTGTAAAAATGGTAAATTTCGAAATGTTTTCGACTGTACCTTCGTGAGTTTTTATCGCAACGAAATAAGGAACATATGGTTAGAAAGGCCTATCTTCCTTCTTTCATATAGGTACCACATGAAAATTCGACATCAAATAAAAATTACATTATTTTATACATGGACCTACCGAATAACGGTTTTTTGGTCTAAAATGAGATTTTGAGGGGTGTATGAGAAATTTCTAGTATGCCACTACTTTTGGTTCCACTAGACCTACAACCTACACTATGTCTCGTCCAAAGTATATCTAGTGTACCTTTTTTTGTAACATGTGTTATTTTCTGTAGAGTTTTCAGGTGAACTGATAGGCCTGTATGGTTTTGCCTCGCTGGGCTCTTGGCCTTTACAATACATATTTATAAATTGTTTAACTATACCGTCATAATAAATGTTATTGAAATTGAGTGACGAAGAAATTCAGAGACATTTAGCAATCAGTAAAATTGCTTATAAAGTAGGCGCACAATTGCAGGTTAGTTTGCACTCCATAATTACTACCCATCGCTTAGTAAAAAGCATACTCCATCTAGAATTGGACGATAGGCCGAGATGTATTTTTCCTGTAATTAGGTTCGATTCTGGAGCACGGCTGACTGGCAAATATAACTTAAGTTTATTTAAAAATAATAAAATGCACAGATGATGTCTAATTAGCCGAAAATATTGACACTATGGTACAAATTTAGCATCAATTTGTACTCGTAAGTGTTGGCTCATATTCTGAAGCTAATCTGAGGAAAAAATATGAAACCAAGTATGCGCCACATAAATGATATTCCCTTGCACCTTGACGACTTTTGAAAGAAAAAACGAAAAAACCTGTGGATTGTGACTCAATTTAGTTTTTTGACGTCATTATACGATCACATACGCTTCACGGTATAACTATAAAATTATACAACTATTTTTAAATTGTGTTAATTTCGTGTGCATCCTCATTTCCTGTCATATAAAATTGAAACAATCACGGTATGAGAATAATTACACTAATTGATACCAATTTGAACTTGACCCTGTTAATGAGGTCGTTGTAATGAGAACTGGTAAACTCTGCCGAAGGTACTGGGTAATATTTCCTTTCATGCATTCTCATACTGAAGATTGCTGAAAGCTTCTCATTACACGGAGTATTTCATGGCTAGGATAACTGCCCGAACGTATATGTAGTTATGTGTACATATGCACATCAGACACTTTCGATTCAGCTGTTAATCAGTTAGACAAGTGCCGGCTTTAATTGCATTTAATTTTCTTAATAATACATTTTAAAAGAAAAATTAGCCGTGCTTAAGTGCTTTTAGCGACTACTGCATTACACTATGCCAAGTCATGAATATTTGTTCCACTTAAAAAATTGAATTAAAAAAATATGAACAATATTCTGCTGGAATTCAGCAAAGTCTAAAGTGCTTTTTTCATTTAATTTTTCTTTAATTAGATTTCTGAGTTCGTTACGGAGCTGTGAATATGGAAACTTTCAAACATAAATATTATGATCAATGGAAAAATAAGCGATGCTAAAATACAAAACAACGAAAAGACAAGAGATATGTATAGGGGCAATATATGATTTGCTACATTTGGTACTTATGTAAATACATATGTTAAGATTGAGACTACTATTTTAGATACCACATTTGCATGTCCAGAGATAATAAGGCAACCGATTCAGTTTCAGTGCAATCTCAAAGGTCGGGCTAAAATGCAGATATTTAGATGGAAGCAAAACAAATTTCACTAATTCCGAAATACGTACGAGAATTTTGAAGAATAGTGCTCTCCATAATCTACCTTGTTCATCTAACCATACTGACATACATATTCGAGGTACGGTCCATCTCCAGCAGAGATTACTGAAAACCAAAAAACGAAAATCATTACTACCAAAGTGAGAGGTCTTCGAAGAAAACAGATAGCTTCCACCGCATTGAGACTTTAGTGTCAGACCCAATAAATGAACTGATCAGAATTGTCATGAACTGTTCGTACCGTAGAGCATCCCAGTTAAGGGGAAATACTTGCGGGATTTTGGCCCAGGTCAGAGTTGTAGAGATTATATCCTGTGGCCATTCACGAAAAAAAGATGGTCGGACAGAAATAGGTAGCAGTATTCCCCAATTTCGATCCATCCCAGTACATTTACCCACAGTTGAGAAATCATGATGTGTCTTTTTCAAAACACTTTGCAATACGCGTACTTGGAGACACCTTGATTTCAAAACCAAGTTAGTGAGACCTAATCAACCTATCTCAACCGTCAGACAGACCGTGCTTTCGGTAACCAATTGTCTTCCACACCAAAAAGTGTCTATCACTTTTGCTTGAAGAAGTCCTAGAAAGCCTTCGTCAAATGTCTCAGACTTTAGCAAATCCACGATAGACGAGGTAATCAAATAATTTCCTTCCCATTAACGATAATGGAAATAGTCGACTACGCCACGACAGTTTCTCCAGAGCAATGAAGCTATTATTTGATTTACTCTCGTGTCCGATGTACTGACCTAAATAATCCAGGCAAGTATTGTTCATTGGATGTTTAGTGGTGTATCTGTACGATTTTGCCACCTTCCACACCATAATCCTTGACTCTTACTAAGGAGGAATTTTCGCGCCTCCTATACTATTCGCAAATAGTACAAGCGCTCGGAAAAGCTTCATCTTTTACCACTTCTGTCAACATGATTCCTCATACTGGTATATGGTAGGCGAACTGAATATTCTTCGAGTGTTCGACGAGAATTTGCGGCTCTGGGAAATAACATAAAGTATACCTGACTAAAGGTTGATTCCTCAATGAAACGAGATTACCTCGATGCTTTGATGCTTAATCAAAATCACTGAATCTCTATACAGTTTCCCAACGAAAACCACCTGGGCACGGAAATCTAAATACCTCAAGAGCAGTCAAAGATACTCGTAGGAGACGCTTTAAAAAGCCTTTTGTTGGTCCAATGTAAGCATAGCTTTTAAGGTTTTTGTGCACAGTCGTTTATTTTCAAAGTTAGAATATTTCATTCACCCCCCATACCTAAGATACCTTAATACCAAGGTACGTTCATAAATAAATCCATACTTAATTCAACACACTGTTGAAATTCGTGCAATTATCTTGCAGTTATTGACACTAGAAGATGGGAGGTAGGGTAATAATAAGTTTCAGATAAATCAGCGCTAAACCAGTTGGGCCAGACTTTAAATACTTAAGAGTTTCATAAACTTCAATTTCAATAATTCTTTGGAATGAGAATTCTACACGGAACTAGGTTGAAGTGAATGCTGAAAATGATATGATAAATAGTATATTGAATTTAATTCATCGGGATCAGCATCGCACTTTTCATCTTTATTTGATTTAATACCCAGGAATCTAAAAAATTTCCAAAGCAGTTTACTGGGAAGGTCCGTACATAATTTGGGGGAATAATAAGTCACACGGTTGCGAAAATTTCTGGTATTCCTCCCAAAAATGTATGGTACAAAGTTCTATTGCGAGCATTAATTAAATCAATATTTAAGTTAATATCAGATTTTTTAAATGTTAGTTGCATTAATCTAAGCTTAGCTCTTAATTACACCTTACTTACTCACGTAAGATATTTCTTGGTATTTAAGGATTTTATTGCAATTTAATTTTATCTTGTCTTAATTATTTTAATAAATTAATACAAACTTATATTTTCAAGTTAATTATAAGTAAATCCTCGTGTGCCTAACTATTCAAATCGATGTTTGATGTAGCTTCATTTTTTTTTTATGTTTTATAGTTAACTGAAACCTATGAGCATCTCTTGTTTGTAAATGGCCCCTCTTTTGAATAAATTCATTTCTCATAAATGATTAAACAATCTTTAAGACGAAAACTGAAAAAAGGTCAAAAACATTTTAAATTCCAAAGTCTTTTATATGGATATCGCCCCCGCATAAAGCTACTGGTAGTGATCCAATAATGCGCCAGATAAGCACGCAAAGCACCGCACAGTAAATCCGAGCTGAAGCCATATAATCCAGAAATTGGAGAAGATATCTGAAATTCCAAAGATAATAATTTTCATCTCCTTTTAAGATAAATAATAAATTGATGGCACTATAAGCGAAGTAGATTTTTGATCTTTTGAGGCCAGAGTACCTAGTTAGACGCTCCCAGATAAGGAAGGCAGTCAGGAAAGCGGCTTAAAGGTAATAACAACAACAAGAAAATAAAAAACATTCATAAATTCCAGCAGTGTTCTAAAAGAGCAAGACCGATCATATCTCATTCTTTATTATGTTTCTTTTATTTTTTTAATTGTCTCTTTCGTTTAGGCACCGTTCGATAATTTTTCACACTTTGCATACCTCAAGTTGATGACTTTGTAAGAGACACTCAAATGTTTAACATGTGACGCCCACTTGAGAAAATCAATATAAAGGCCCAATACCAGTACTGGGTCTGGTCTGCCATGTAGTACCGAATACCATGGCCGTATATATAGCTTAAGTTTGGATGGAATGGAATATCTACATAAATATTTATGTGATAGTGTATATATCCATATTTGGAGATTTTATACCATACCTGGGTAACTCAGGTGATGTCTGGACATTTGTTAAATTTGCATAGCTTTACCAGAGAAAAAGTGTTAAGAATTGATGAGGATACCTTTAAAACACACTGGTACGCGGGAAAAAGAATTATTTTACCTGAAGACAGTGACGATAGGATGCAATCAAGATTGATGATTCGATAAGGTTTGCTGGACGCTCAACCAGCTGGGAAGTGTAGAATTTCGAGCGTTCGTCGTATATAACGTTATTCTGCATCACACGGTAGTATTGAATGAAAAGCCTTGATTAATGACAATGACAGGTAGGTAATCAGATAGTTATCTATCAAAATATCTGTCAGGAGCTACTAGCTCAGATCATTAATAATGAACAAATTTGGTGTTTACATATTATAGAGTTGAGCAGTTTTTTGTTTTCTTCAATAAGGGATCTTCGTTTCGGTAAAAAGGTTTGGAAATTTAGTTTTATTAGAAACAGGTATCTAAACAAAAGTTGGAAAAATTGCCGATTAACTAAAGGGTTTTCCAATAAGAGGTGTTATTTTAATTAGCCCGCTATTTCGGTAGATGTCACTTTTGGAGCTGTCATTTTTTGACATTTGACAAGTAGAAACTACGCCATTAATAAAAATGGAACGATACACGATTCAATAACGCATTGAAATTATTAAAATTCACTATAAAAATTGTGAAAATGTGGCAGAGACGGTTCGTAAAACTCGAACATTTTTGTATTTCCAGTGCTTGTATGAAAATAATCATTTGCATGAACGACGTCTAAAAGCGATAGTATTTCTTTAGGATTGTACCTACTTATATTCAACTGTCTAGCTTATTGGATTGCATGACCTCACTTTAGATTAGGTTATGTTAAGAGTAGGTACGACTAGGTGACTAGGACCTTGCGAACATCGGACCACAGTTGAACTATTGTACTCTCTCCTAAAGTAGTTAGGCCAATTCTAGTCTTTTTATGAGCTCGATTATTGACCTCGGGGTTACAATTCAAGAATCTTCTTCTTCCATTCTGTCGGGAAAAATTGAATCCTTTTCGAAAATTTCTTCAGATATATTTTATTTTGAAGGTCCCACATCAAAAGAATCGTCCTGTGCCACTCCGTGACAAAAAAAAACTTTTGTGCAAAAAATGTTTTGGAATGAATTTTGACTGAAGATACCTCCAACGAAGCGGAAGGATCATAAATATAAAATATTTTGCAGATTGACTCACTGGTTTCCGAGAGAAATGCAATACGCCGATAGTGTAATTAACGAAAAATTGAAGGATCGTCTTCAGATCTTTTGTTATATTTTACTTTGAAGGTTCTTCATCCAGATCATCGTCCTGTGTCACTCCGTGACAAAAAACAAAATTTGTATGTATAAAATATGGCAAGACTATGAAAATTTCAAAAAACTTTGCTTTGGAATGGATTTTGACTGGAGATGCCTCCAACGAAGCGGAAAGATTTAAGAATCATAAATATGAAGTCTTTTTCAAAAACACTCACTGGTTGCCGAGAGAAACGCAAAACGCTGATAGTGTAATCACCGCCTTATTTACACACACTTAGTATATCTCCAGTGATACTGCAAGCGCGGGACATTTACATATAATATGCTTTGCGGTTTCATTTTCCTCCTCACACAGTCGACACAGTTCGTTGTTCGATTTGTCGATCTTTTTAAAAAATAACGAAAGAGGCCATTTCCAGTGACTGCGTTAGTAAACAGCCTGAACGCGACTGTCTGCTAAGGCCAATTAGTTGGCGTGTTTGGAGAGGAAATGGGTAAAGGAGTCGTTCGCTTGCCTCATACCGGGCGTGCTACGTCTGAGGAGAACCAGTTGCCTGTTTTCCCATATAACTATGTAGTTTCCCCTTAAAGTGTCTTTTTGGTAGGCCAAATGTTAGTTTGGGATCAGTTTACGGACTGTGGGCTCTGATTTTAGCCATATCGCCCACTTTTTCCTTACCGTCCTCTACTTCGTGTTCAGGAACCCAAGGCAATGTTACTTTGTGTTTCGAGTGGCAGATCCAGACTAATTTTAATTCAAAGCCTTGTGGGGATAGAGCGGAAGCGCAGTTTGGACAAATGTAGATGTTGGAGTTCTTGCAGCTCATGTTTAGGATTTTCTGTGCTCCAACTTCTATAGCATAGAGTTTCGCATAAAAATGGAAGGTGAATCGAATAGAGCAAATAAAATAAAAAAATTATAAATTTTACAACAAAATGATCGGTTTTTCCCGAAAATAATATCCAAAAAATTCGTTAAAAATTTAAATACGAAAAATATATTATTTTACTTACATTCAAGTAAAATATTGTAATATATTTGTAATTTTAATGTCTTAACATAAAAATAAATTGAATTTGCTACCTTAAATCTCTTTTAGGGAAAATCAGTTTGGTGTTAAAATAAAATGTCTAGGCTTGTTATACATATATTCGATGCTACTAGAGTAATATTTGCCTGGTTACGATGACTTGACTGTAGAATTCTTCATGCATTTCAGGTATTTATTAATTCCTGATCCTTTGTAGATATTTAATTCATCGGCTGATTGCTCAGCTTCGGTAATATGTACAATGAGAACAGTCCTATTGAGTATCCGCTCGTAATATTTTCGAAAACATTGCAGTAGTCAGACAATTTTTTGCCTACCATGAGTCTATAAAATTCACTAAAGTTTATTTCGAAGCCTTCATTTTTATATATAAAAAGTAGTGCATTTCCTCATAAAAAAGTATCAATCAGCAATTCCACTTCAGAAATTTCATTAAAATTAAATTGCTAGCCACGAGATCTACAAAGCGAACTTGGGTTGTTTGTTTACAATTATATTATGGAGAAATGCATTTGATACGATTTAATCATTACAATAAAATATATTAAAAAAAAAATTAAATAAATAACTTTTGTAAATAAAATTTACTTAAAAGTAAAAACTATTTTTTTTTCTCAATGATATACACAAGAAAAGTTTCATTACAAAATAAGAAATGCTAGAGCTCAGAAGAAATCTTAATAGTTTGGGCATCCATAACTAAAGGGTCTTTCAAATTGAGTTTTCAAAAGTAAATAGTTAAAAGACATACAATTTGAATTGAAACTGAAAAAGTTTTTAATTATTTTGGAAATACAATGTTTGCTATTTATACTCTAAAAATGATATCTCCCATGTGACCATCCCTTGCATCTCTACAGTACTGGATTCTTTTATCAAAATTTTCTATCACATTCTGGCATAGTTGCGGCTCTATCTCACCAATAACTCGAATAATTTCTGCTTTCAATGCTTCAACGTTTCAAGGATTATCCTTGTAGACCTGTCCTATCACATGACCCCAGAGAAAGAAGTCAAACTGTGTCAAATCACAGGACCTTGAAGGCCAATTCACGTCACCGAAACTGGAAATAACACGGTCTGAAAATTTTGTATGCAGTAATTGCAAAGTTTCTCTGGCTGTATGACACATAGCCCCAGCTTGTTGAAATCACATGTCTTCAGTTGTGATCATATCGCGATATCTGGTACCGTTAACGATTATGGCTCTTCCAACATCATTTTCGAAAAAGTACGGACCAATCACACCACTAGACCACAATGCACACCAAACAGCGACTCTTTGTGGATGCGTTCGCCTCTCTTGGATCATGCGAGGAGTTTCCTCTCCCTAAATATTGCAGTTTTGTTTATTAACGTAGCTACCGATCTCAAAATGTACTTCGTCCGAAAAGATGCTTTTTTTTTTAAATCGTCGTTTTGTTCCAGTATCCGATTGACAAAGTCCCGATGCATGGAATGATCTTGTGGCAGCAATTCTTGTGTCAGTTGAACTTTGTAGGCCTTCAACGCTAAATCTTTGTGCAAAATACGCCATACAGTTGATTCAGAAAGTTCCAATTGTTGTGAACGTCGGGAAATTGATGTGTTGGGGTCAGCTGCAACACTATCACTCACATCTTCTGAACGACCGGCACGAGCATACTGACGTCTATCTCGATCTTGTACTGCACCAGTTTCTTGAAATTTCCGCACAATATTACCGATTTGTTGCTCAGTTGGACGATTGTGTCGACCATAAATATCGCGTAATTTGCGAAATACATTTCTCATAGAACGACAATTTTCATAAAATAATTCAATAATCTCAATACGTTGTTGTAATGTACACGACTCTATTTTTATAAATGGCAAACCTTCAGCTGTCAAAATGACATATAATATGGTTGCGTTAGATGTTTGAAGTGTGTTACACAGGCGCGTACTTTTGAAAACTCAATTTGAAAGACCCTGTATAAGCACAATTGTCTAACTGTAACTCATGCCCAAACTTTTAAGATTTAATCTGAGTTGTAGCATTTCTTATTTTGCAAAGAGGTTTTTCTTGTGTATATCACTAAGAGTGCATTTTATTCACCAAAGTTATTTATTTTAAAAGTTTTTTAATTTTATTTTCTACTTTTTAGTTATAACTTCTATACACTCTCTCACTCACCACTCTCCACTCGCAACTCTATTATCACAAGAAACCATGTAAACCCATCCTTGTTTACTATCCTAAAACACTGTCGTCATGAACGGCACACTCAGGCGTCCAGGCGCTGAACACAATATTCATGTGTTCGAATTTTCCTAATTTCTAAAATTGTTCCAATCCCTAAAATTCAGTCTGAATATCCATTTCGTATTTCCATTCTCCCATTTTTATCTAAAATCATTGAGAAAATAATCGCTACACAAGTTCGAACTTCCTTCAACGCAACACGATATAATCATCGTCACCACTCGGGGCTCAGGGCTAATAACAATGTTATTAAAAACAAGTAAAACAGCTAGAATTGGTCTAAGACCAATTCTTATAATGATATATATCTCTAACGGTTCGCCAGACAGAAAAAATTACTATTAGCGATTATTCTGATGAACTTTTTAGTACAATAAAAATGTCTAGGACTAATCGTTATAACAGTATCCGTAAAAAACCCGAATTATTCCATTTTTGAAATTTTATTTTCTATTACTATGAAAACACCATGTACCAAATTTCAGCTCTCTATGTCAACGCGTTCTCAGGCAGTGTCCAAATATATAGTGGAAAACGAAAGCTTTGTATGGCAACCCCACGAAAGAGTTGCCCGATTTGTCTCATTTTCAAACTTAATTTTACTTTTTTTTTAAGTCCGTGTACAAATTGCGTTCTCCAGGTATCGTTCGCACGGACGGGCATGCAAAAGTCAAAATAACTTTTAATTTTATGCATGGGTGTTCAATCTATTTTGCTCTGCTATCATTATTTCTGTGCGTTACGAACGGAATAACAAACTTAGTTTACCCTATAGATTTCATCTAGGGTATAATAACGAATCAGTTACGAGCCACGATTGACAATAACATGTTTACCGTTATTGTTTTTGCTGATTTTTCTAAAGCATTTGATTCTGCCGATCATCAAATTCTTAGTTCTTTGAGCGAGCTGTATTCCCTATTGAAAGGTTCTCTTCTTTTAAGCCACTCAATTCTGGTTTTACTTGGGGGACTATATTAGGTCCATTCCTTTTTAATCTATTTTTGAATGATATGATAAAAGATCACGTGAAATGTGGTGAGTTACATTGTTACGTACGCCTCTATGCAGAGATGCGCAGTTATACATTTCTCGCCCTATTGATCTGGTTGAGGATGCGATATTTCTTCTCAATTAATATTTGGAAGCTATTAGCTGTCGGTAAAATGAAAAGTGGCTTGCTCTAAATCCCGCCAAATCTAAGTGTTTAGTAATCTCTAAATCCATGATAGATTTAATTTCAGTGGCGTATCTAACTTGAAACATTTTGGGGAATAAGCATATTAAAAAAGGCGTCACTTCTAACGTCAATGGAATTTTTTTCCATTTGCTCAATAAAAAATTTCTGGAAATGTTGGCTTGATACCCTTGACAGACTTAATTTTTAATCAAATGGAGTCAAATGTGCAGTGTGTCACACAAATCAGGTGCATCAAGGGCCCTTTTGAAACAGTTTCAAAAGGAGAACCTTTTACTCCGTATTAGTGAAATTGCAGTAAAAGTTACACTTACCGCCATTAAAATGAACTGAAATTATTGGAAAGTGAAAAGATTTTCTATTCAAGTCAGTAGCCATCAGCTGGTCATGAAATCTCTTTTTTGCTTATTTCTTCTTTTTGGGTGTTACAGGTGAAAATATACTATTTCGATTTTGACGAAAATATATGTTATTTTTTATAATAGGTGCTTAGATTAGTATTATAAATTACCTGATTCACACGAAAATCAGGGACTCAGTATATTATTAAATTCGTATCATCTGAATTTCGTTGTTTTGAAGGTGCCACATCTTGATACTATTAGTGTTTCGGCAACTAAGGCAAATACTCAAAATTACATTTGAAGTGGTTTTTCGCATATATTTGTATAACGGTTCGTCGGACAGAAAAAATGATTCTAACTAATTTTATAGGATTTTATATTCTGAAGAGCTTTTCAGTACATTAGAGCCGTATAGGATTGATCGTTTTCACAGTAGTACACTTAAAAATCCTAAATTTTTATATGGCAACACAAAGAACGGTTTGCCCGATTTAGTCCATTTTATTAAAATTATATTTCCATTTTTATGAAAACACTATGTACAAAATTTAAGCTCTCTACGTTCACGCGTTCCAAATATGTAGTGAAAGACGAAATTTTTGTTTGGCAACCCTACGAAGGAGTTACCCGATTTGTCCCATTTTCAATCTGAATTTTATTTTTATTTTTTAAGCCTATATGCAAAATTTCAGCTTTCTAAATTCACGCGCTCTCGAGTTATCTTGAGGACGGACGGACTGACGGACATGCGAAAATCATAATAACTTTTAATTTTTCTCTACTAGCATTATTTCTAGGTGTTACAAATGGAATGAAGAACTTAGTATACCCTTTAGGTATAATAAGTCTTATATGTACTTTCTACAATTTAATATATAATGTATATGTTCTAAAAAACTGTTGTTTAAAACTAATGATTCTAAAACGAATGGCAGAGAAAACTGTGGCATATATTTACGTAAAAGAACAGAACAAGTTGCCGCATACAACGAATTCCATTTATAGCGACGCATGTCAGTCATAAACAACTTCAAATATCCCTCCTGGGGTCTATTGTTGCCATTAAACAAACAAGACAAAAACCTATGTGGAGTGCTCGTACATAACTAAAGAAAGTCTGGCAAAACGATCAATGGTCCTATAACTATCTATCTAATGACAGTGGTAAGCATTCTTTATTCTATTAATAAAAGACAGCGAAAGGTCGTTAAATAGTCCTATAAGGCCAACTGAGAACACGTTGAGCGCAAACGATGTCCCGATAAAGAGTAAACCCATCTTAACTCTAACCTATCTTATAGCCTCTAGGGCCAAATTCATTCTATTCGCAATCGTTTCGTCCTCCATTGAGGTTCCGTAGCCGGTCTTATCGTCACCATATCGGCTCTATCTGAGACTCACAAATAAAAGCTAATCAACCAATAAATCTGAAATAATCGGCTACCAAAGGCCGTGTACGCTTATCTTATTCACCTCCTCCCGTTTCTGAGTGAATGCAACCGATCGATTGGGATTCGGATGATCAGATGAAGATGATCTTCTGCATTCCCGAGGTTCTTTACGTTCAAACTCATGCGGGAGGTGAAGTAAGGAAAGGATTGTTTTTTTTTTTCAAATATGCCTTCATGTGCCATATCTTTTCTATTCTTTGCAAAGAATTGAGCTGTGAGAGTTCAGCTATTTTTTTTTCTTCGTTTTTTTTTTAGGAAAATAGCTTATTGTCTCTAGCCTGGCATGAAGGGTTGTTGGGAAATTGAAACGTGAATGATATTCCTTTAGTTTTCTTAAATTAATCTTGTTTTTGTATTGTGAGCCTCTCCAGTTTACCGATTTGAGGCAATTGTAAATTCCATTTATTTTGTTATCAGTAGGAAAACATACCGGAAAGTGTTACGAGACGACTAGATTTATTGGGTCACACCTTGTGATCAGGTGACTAATTCTTCAACTTATGATTCATAATTACTGCAGAGAGGTACGATTGTATACAGAGAGAACTAGCAAAAATTTACTGATACAATCTCACCTGAATTTAGTAATTTAAGCAGTTTTTATTTAAGTTTGTTGACACTATATATGTATATCGAACACACAACAACGTTGGGAAAGATTTGTTTTCTTCTTATTAACGTTACAAGTTTATCTTAATTAAATTGAAGTGGAGTTATCTTAATTTTTTATTATCTCTTAAATAATTAATCTTTTAAAATGTTGAAGCTTACTCTATGTTACGTATGCCATTTCGAATACAAATTGTTCTTTATATAATTGAGTCTGAAAATTAACATATTAACAATGCTTTCCACACAGACCCCCCTTTTCTCTATATTAGAAAAGTCAACATTTATAAAGACCTCTTAGCCATGTCTAATTTTTTTTTTCTAACAAAGATATTTCCATGAATTTATCTGGCGCTATAGCTTAGCCCAATTTCACACCTTTTACTGGACGAAATTCTGTAGAATTATGAGAACAAAACACGCAAAAAGACCAATATTAAAATCGAATTAGTTGAAGAGCTGGATTGAAAGCCTTGCAAAGAATCATGTCTTGTATACTATATATTTCACTTTGGAGAACCGAGGACCGAGGAACTAACAACGACTACAGGAGATGTCTTTGGTATACGCTATACCATAGATGGCACAAGAACTAGATGTCGCATGGCACACTAGAGCAGAGTATACAGATTGTGAAATGAGTAGTGCATTCTGGAATGGACCATAACATGTTTTAGAGCGTGCCGAAAACAAATGTTTTTGTAATAGCAGTTTTGTATACATTTGATCAACTTCCTCAACACTCCAGATATGAAAAAATATTAATCACTCAACTTATACATCATTTCAAATGTTGTGGTCCATTCCGGAATGGACCACCCAGCACATTTAGTTCTTATGCCATCTATGGCTATACTTAATCATAAATAAATGCCTACTCTACAATAATTTTTGAAAGTCCATCAATAGACGCAAATAACAGGATTATACTCCAACCAATGAAGGTATCGGTAAATCAGCAATGTTCAGTAAAATATTGGTCAATGAAAATAACAACTCATACATCTCGAAAAGAGTAAATGAATCTTGAATATAATAGGTACTCTGCTCGAAACCCTAGTGTTTTTAATAAATACTCACTTCTCACAATGCAGCAGTATGATTTTCCTGAGTACTCCTACCTATCCAAAAAATAGAAACTACTGCTTGATGGGTGAACAGTTCCATTTCCTACATATATCCTCTAGCTTGGATGCTCAATAGCCATTATGCTTGAAAATTTACAGGATATGTGGCGATGCATGTATTGTACATAAACTGTTAGACATGTTAGGATTATATTCATTCCATTTCGACGGTTGTCAAATACGGAAGAGTAGCTTTCAAAAGACGATTAAATTCATTTTGTTGAACACGCCAGTACGAGTCTAGGAAATGCACTTAAGGAAGGACAATAATATCAAATTCTCGTATGCATACTACGTAGAGAATCCCAAAGGTGGTGCCCACAATTGAACATTCAATTCATTATAAACCATTTACCTTGAATATTTACTTCGGAATTATGCAAGAAATCTTCAACAAAATAGTTGACCCCAAAACTATACATGCAGGATGAATTTAAGTAAAGTTAAAGTGATGAAACTTACTACAAAGACTAAAGTGCCTTCCTACTAAAATTGTATGGTCAAAATCTTTAACTTATTAACTGTATAACGTTACGTCCTTGTAAGAGAACATTCTGCAGAAAACAGACTTTTAACCTAAAATGGTTCTGTGTAGACTGTCTTAAATGAATATTCAGTCGAAAAATACATTCCTTCATTAAACAAGTAGCTCGATTTAAGTACAGGGTGTTTCCACCAGGAATTGATGCACTAGCCAAACAAAAAATTATATGGTAGGGGTATATCAACAGTTTCGGAGTTACAGGATGATTAAGAAAATATTCTAGGTTTTTACAAAACCCCCTGTATCTTAAAGAGTACAGGATATACGAACATCATCAAGAGCTCATTTTATGCTTCATGGCCTTTTCAACGATTCCTCAATCGGCCCCGTACTCCTCTCCGCACAGTTGGCCTTTTGTTTACAAAAACGTAGTTAAAATATCTTTTTTTGATGAAAATTGTAAACTGTGGACTCTCCTCTTTAATTTGACCCATGACACCTATGTCCTCACTATAGCCGTTAAACAATTATTAGCACATAACCTATGTCATACTGTAATTAGACGATATATTTTTTTAAATGACGTCTATTTAGTCACTAAGGCAACAAATTAGCTTTGACAATAATAACTCTTTAAGAGTTACAATTAAAGATAAAACTCCACAGTCTACAATTTTATAAAAAAAGATTATGTTAACCACCTTTTTGTAAGAAAAAAAAAAAAACGCCAAAATAAAACAAAAATAAAAACGTAAACAAATCCGAAATTTTTAGTTTAGACCATCATAATTTCTGAGAGGAGAGGAATACGGAGCTGGCTGAGAAATCTTTCCAACGATAATCCTAGATCTAGATTCTGTATTCAAATATCTACGAGTATATATCTTTTATTTTAGGAACAGTGATCCGTAGACAAGATTAAATATACAAAAAATGTATTAAAAATATTTTCAAATATAAGTTTGAGTTCCAAGTTGCCCTCCATCGTGGTCGAACGTTATTTTTTAATCTGATCGCTTCGGCTATTGGATAGGACCAGATTATTGTTTTATCCTTCTCTCCTTTAACTCGTGTAACCATTGTGATGACACAATTAATTGGTCCGCCAACCTACTATATTTAAGAAAGTTTTTGGCATTGTACCACATAAGGTTGAGCCAGGAGAGAAGAAACTCCAGGTCCCATTTAAAGGAGTCCACAGTTTCGACTATGAAACCAAGAGAGGAATAAGATGAAGAATAAAAAATATATCCACAATTGTAAAATTATATACTACTAAATTGCTTCCAATTTTAATTTAGCCGGCTTTTCTCATTAGCTTCGCGATAAACCTGATGTATGAGAGGTTTTCATGACGTACGAGAATTTATTTGTTGCAGTTAACACTTCTGCTGACATCCAAGTTTTATTATATGGAGAATTGGAATTGTTTTAATATTACTTAAATAAGTTTTTTACAATAAAAATGTATAAAAGGGAAAGTTTTGAATTATGGATTTCGTCTTAAAAACTCTGCTTTTGGGGTAGGAACTTATATTTAGACAGAAATATTTCTGAATTTTTCCTAGGTACATTTTACAAGCTTTAGACAGGCCACATATTTTACAATCACCGACTGTAGTCGGTGACTAAAAAGTCAGTTGACTTTGCTCGTTACATGCAACAGCGTTCGTAACCGCAAACTGCTCTATTTTACGTCAGTGATCTTCATTCCCAAGACAGGCCGTAACGGACACATGACTACTAGTCACTTCAGACCCATCAGACTTACATCGTTTCTTCTGAAGAAAGGTTATTAGAGGCGCCCATGGACGGCCTGTTCAGTGGAAGGGAGATTTCAAGATCACAGCATGCATACCTTAAAGGTAAATCGATTGAAACTGTACTACATGACGTAATAGGAATCATTGAAAAATCAATCGATAAAAAGAATATACTATAGGTACATTTCTGGATATCGAGGGAGCCTTTAACAATGTTAGTATAGAGGCTATTCAGGACGCTCTAGTTGGTCTAGGAGTCAAGTCCTATGTATGCAGGTAGATCAACTCAATGCTCACTAATCGCCTAATATGCGCAGAACTTGGCAGCAATAAAGTTTGCAAGAGGGTGTCCAAAGGTACTCCACAAAGAGGAGTTCTTTCACCTAGACTGTTAATGAAATTGTCGTCTCTTTACAGATGAAGATGAAGAATAAAAGTGGTAGCATATGCTTATGATCTAGTCAACTTTATCTCAGATAAGTTCCTATCGACGATCAGCGAACTTACCCAAAGAGCATTGCAAAAGCTCCTTAACTGGGCTAAAAGGTGTGGTCTAGGCCTCAACCCCGCACAGACCGAACTAGTACTGTTTACGCGGAGGAAAGTTTTTCGAACTTTCGCTCACTCAAAACTGGGTGGCATTACCCTTGAATTTAGAACTAAAGCCAAATACCTAGGAGTGATACTAGACTCTAAGTTAAATTGGAGGAAAAATGTGAATGAGCGCGTCAAAAAGGCGGCCATTGCACTGTATACCTGCAAGAAAACTTTTGGGAAAAGGTGGGGAACTCACGCACGCATCGTGCACTGGATGTACACTGTTATCGTGAGGCCCGTCCTCACCTATGGCATTTTGGTGTGGTGGAACGCTTTAGAGAAAGCTATTCACCTGAAGAGTCTCACAAAGATACAGAGAGTTTCCTGTCTAGGTGTTACAGGTGCTCTTCGTACAATACCAAAGGTAGCAATGGAGATCATATTCCCGCTCTTGCAGGATACTGAAGGACTGTATAGGACTGTATACGGGGAGCTATGGACTATATCGTCCCTAGACTAGACTTCGAGAAAGGATTCTCAACTAGCATTCTTAACAGAGAGGAATGGGCTGATAATCGCATGGTTAAAGACTCGGATATATCTGTCTTCACAGACGGTTCGAAAATGGATGTGGGAGTGGAGGCCGGGGTGTACTCAGTATTCCCTCAAATGCAGGAATCGTACCGTCTACCGGACTACTGTAGTGTGTTCCAGGCGGAGGTTCTGGCTATTAGCAAAGCAGCAAGGCTGCTGACAACAACTTATGTTGTCCCCAGTGATGAGTTATCAGGATTTATATTGACAGTCAAACTGCAATCAGGCCCTGAACTGCACCATTAGATCGCGACTTGTGTAACTGTGCCGCTCGGGAAACTGGGTGCTAAGCACAGGGTTATTCTCTGCTGGGTGCCTGGTCACAGTGACATACATGGTAACTAGGCAGCTGATACTTCGGACAGAAAGGGCTCTGCTATGACTGCCTGCTTTGCGGAGGAACCCATAGATCGGCCCCTAGAATCAGTGAAGAGGATTCTAGACGTACAGGCATGTAAGCTGGCAAATCGTAGATGGGGAGAATTGACCACATGCGCGATTTCAAGACAGCTGTGGCCCGAGGTTTCACCTAAGAGGACCGAATCTCTGTTGAGGAGAAAACGTAATGATGTGCTTAACCTTATCGCAGTTATTACGCGCATTGTCTCTTCGGTAAACATGCAGAGTGCATGCAAGCTCCATACAATGACTTTTGCAGAAGCTGTATGGATGAGGAGCACCACCTGCTGTATGAATGACCTAACCTTGCCAGGTGTAGGAAGAATGCGCTCGGCAGCTACTTCTTCGTCGAATTGGTGGCGCGAGCTTTGTCTGGTATCTTTCCCAGGTAGGCTCCCATCAAGGTGGTATCACAAAGGACCGCGAATGGTATAAGTGAGGCTGATCGCAGGGGTTCGTGCGATGTCCGCCACTCTAACCTAACCTAACCTACGTCAGTCAGCAACTAAAAAATCAGAACGGAGTTGACGACTGGCAACTTTCATACATAGGCCTTAACAAATATTTTGTTCGAAAAATATACCAGCTCATGAGTATTCCCTATTAACCGACATTTTTTATCCCTTGCTCTGCGCACTTACAAGAAAGCGTATCACTTTACCAGTCGCAAACACCGCAGTATTACTTTCTAATATGTAGTCTTCCTACGTGGTACCAACTCCGCTCTCAACAAAGCAAAAAGACTAGATCAGCGATTTTAATCCATTGCAGTGTGCATTCGGGGCAATTTTAATAAGAAAAGTTTTCCATTATTTCTCATTCTATATTATAATTCTCGTTAAATGTGATTGAAAATTCGGAAACTGAGAAGCATGGTACATCGCTTCTTAGTTAGGATAAGTAATCAACATTCATACATGCCGTATAGTCTATTCCAAACATCCGACGTGATTTCAATTTCTTTACATCATGGAAAGTAGTGTTTATTTAAAAAGAAAATTTGCGCGATTTCAAAATGAAAAAAAAAAGAACGTGGTGTCGTTTAATTGACAGAGACCTTTGCTTTCCACTTCCTCTCCTTTCCTTCTCTCACGTATTAAGGAAAATAAATCAGAATTCTCAAGTTCCATACACGAAACTGATATGATAGTGACGCCCCTCCTAATGCCCAGTATTTATTCCAAGTACCAGCACCAGGACCTGGACTTAAAAGTTTTCAAGTACAAATCTAGGTACTGGTACTTATAAGTCCCCACATATCACCGCCATTCCACAAATAACATACTTAAGTTCTTGTTAGTTATTTAAGTATGCTTTCTAATAATGGAGGTTCAAGAGATGTCGAAAACTCAAATCAGAAATTGTGAAAAATCTATATAACTCGATGAAAGAGTATCATAAAATATGTTTCAAAAAGATATGAAAGGAAACAGAATCGTATAAGCTTTTTCTGTTTTAACTTCTAATTTTGGAAGATATTTATACATAATTTGAGTTTTCCTTTAGCAAAACAGGTCGCACAAATGTCAGATATTGAATACCTATGTACGGTAAGATTTCTTGAAGAATTTTTAAAAGGCGTATTTAAATAATTTAGAAGAGCTGAAGTACTTCGAGTTAAGGCGGTATTTGTAGTAAGTGCATGCTTTGGTACTTATAGGATACTTAAGCTTATATATGGGACTTATGAGTAGACTTGTACTTCAAATTTTTTTGAGTTTCAAAAAATAAATTTAGATACACATTTTAGAACAATTATTTACTTTTTTATTAAACATAATAAAGAGATACCTACAGTTAAAATTTACATAAGCTTTATATTACATTTTTTTATGCAAATTTATTTATGTAGAACCTGTTGCGCTATTACTTTGCTTTTAATTTCGTTTTCAATGTTTAGGAGTGCTAGTTATATACGAAAACCTCTCCTGGTGCATAGTTGCTTAACTCGTATACGGAAAAGCTCCGTTCACAGCCGGCCGAGAAGACAAAGGGCTGCTTGCAGCAACTTGTATAAATTTGGATAGAAGTCTTTATTAATTTCAGTTTTCAGTCTTTCTAAATCTATTACATACCTCTAGTTATGGAAATGTTCTCTATAATTTTTGTTTCAGCCTGTAAGGTGCAAATGTCGAAGGAGGAGGCATATATACGCATGGGTCTAATGATCAAGGTGTACGTCCAGTTCACATCACAACCCCCGGTCTTATGCCCCCATGTGCATTGCAAGGTTCTCCTGCATTGTGCGAACAACTTAGGAATAACTTACTTAACTTTATAAATGAGCTTGAAACTAATTTTTGAAGTTAGTGATAATGTTGTCTATCACTAGGTTGCAAATATGTATCTTGTAATATTTGGTAGGCCTTTTATCTAATGGCAAGTACACTTAACTACTTTTACCTACATTAAACTTTATCCCGAAGTCTGTTGCTCTCTCCGGTTGCCTTTTCATTTTTGAGAATCGAGTAGATTCTAGACAAATTTCATTTCTCGAAGTATCAATTTCTAAAGTTGCTAATATACGAGTAGTTTTATTTCATAACGTAATGTAAAAAGAATATAATTGAATTTTTTAATTGCGCACTAAATATTTCTTCCTAATAAAGATAATCAGTCTAATTATTGAATTCGTTGTAATCGGAAGAGGTTTAAAACACTTTTTTTCCGGAAAAGAGAGAGAAAAGAGATTTTCAAGATTTCATTGAAATCAAAAGCTATTAATTAAATTTTTCTCACAAACTGACAAAACAGTTCCGCATGATTTCTCCTATGGAATACATATTCTCACGCCTTTGTCAATTCAGTAGAATCAGAGCAATCTCAGAACAGTTTTTCAAAATTTTAAAAACAATTCAATATATTTTCTTAAAGGAAAGCCTTTTTGATTTCGATCCGAACGAATTCAATTTAATTAGGCCTAAAAGATGGTACGAGTTGATGAACTTTTTTAAAAAAAAATTATAATTTTCCGGGTGGGCAGCCCACCCTGTCCCCCACCTAGTTACGCCAGTGGCTGCGATGCGTTCAGCGCATTTCTTATTTGATCAAGATCCATAAAAAACCACATTTTAACTGACCTGTCAACCCATTGGCGCCAGCATCGCCATCACATTTGGGTCCTTTAGCTAGGTAGGCCATTAATTTTGTAAAAACAATGAAAGACAAAATTGTAAATAGTTTTAAGGCAGCTTTCAAACCAGGAAGGATTCCTCAAAAGCCAAGAAAAAGAAAAATTAAGTAAATATATTGCTACTCTAAGCCGAATAGGAATTTACTACTCTTCTTGTCTAACGGTATAAAATTTCAGTACAGAGACCCATCCTTGAACTATTTGTCTTTTAGCCGATCCGCGCATCTCAAAAACCCATCGTTAAATTATTGCCTCGCAGTCGATCTGAGGAACTCGAATTATTGAGCGTTATCGGTGGCCTCAAAGTCCCGCTGGAAAACTGAGCTCAACCGCTATATACAGCCTGACTGGGATTCATTCATTCGTTGCTGCAGGACGAACCAATCAGGCAGGTTGTCATTTGGACAGTCTGACAACGAAGCAACTCCAAGATCTCAATATAAATTATCTTCCGTCATTTAGTGCTACTGATATGGCGTACACATAACCTAGGTTTCGCTGCAATCGTCGTAGAACGAATCAATTAGGCCGGTCATCATTAGGGCGACTTGCCTCCCAGAATCCGTTTAGACGAATGGTAGCAGAGCGCATCAATATAGTCATTAATTTTCAGAGATTCTCGTTAATAAGAGTGCTACACTATTTTGCGTAACTACCCGCTCCCATCTCGGAGTAAGAAGCAAACAGAAGACGTCATTGCCTGAGGTTGCTGGTCACATCATATGTAGTGTGGACTGCTCCTCAACCGCAACCACATACATCTACGTTCTCAGGTATACGTCAAGAATACGCTGTGCCGCAGGTATATGACAATCTGCTCAACTATTAGTATTTGCTAAAGGCTACCCTTTCTTTATTTGGGTGCAAAGATATTCATAGTGACCAATTTGAAGATTTAGCCCATAAGTATGAAGTTTCAAGAAATGAAAATTATCCTAACATTTCTAGTTTCTACTGCTATAATTCCCCTACAATATAATTCGCTGACAGTTAATAAAGCAGTGATTGAATTTCCCCTAAATATTTCTAACTATAATTGGTTAAGTTTTGCTTGATACGGGAGGCAAAGTAAGTATTCTAAAAAGAGACAGTTTATATGACCATACGGACTGGTATAAACGTGCATGACTCGGTTATTATACCTTAAATGAAATCATAGAGTATACTAAATTTGTTATTCCGTTTGTAACACCTATAAATAATTATGGTAGAGCAAAATGGATTAGACACCCATGCATAAAATTAAAAGTTATTTTGATTTTTGCATGTCTGTCCGTCTCCGTCTGTCCATCCTCACGATAACTCGAGAATGCGTGCACTTAGAGAGCTGAAATTTTGCATATAGGCATTTAAAAAAAAAAAATTAAAATTAAATTCGAAAATGGGACAAATCGGGTAACTCCTTCGTAGGGTTGTTATATAAAAATTTCGTTTTTCACTACATATTTGGACACTATCTGAGAACCACCTGACAAATCAAACTTGCACCTCTAAGTGGTCGGTGTATTTTGTGACTCTTTTCTGGCTTCCAGGATATATGGGCGCAACAACGAATAAAAATCCTGATGAAGTATAAACTGGCGAAAAGCCTATTATTATACACATTATTCAGTTCTCGAGAGAACTGACTGATACGTATATAGAACAAGAGTAGACTATGTATATTCCATACCTCGTACCTAGGTGAGCTGTGGTATTTAAACAAAGGTTTTAAAATGCTAATTGGTGTCCCATCCCAGCATATTAACTATGACCAGCGAGAGGGATCAAGATTAATAGCGATTTTAATTTTATTACAATTTTTGCTTTCCTAAAATTTGAATGTTAAAATAGTGTTTCCCCTTATTTAGTTGTAAATTTTTTTTATGCTCTTAGACGGCCAGCTTTGGTTGTTTCACGCTTTTTTATTTACATATTTCTACATAATATACGCAAATCTCGTCAAATTAACTTACATAATATATGCGCAGATTTGTACACAATGTAAGTTCAAAATTATAAAAATTGTGCAACTGTTCTAGTTTAAGATCAATAGAGTGATCAACGAACTTCAACTCCAAAGCTCCTATATAGTAGAAATAAATGTGTTTGAACTTTTGAACTTTAGTTTTAAATTAGCTTAGACGATCGACTCTCGTAAGTAATAAGATCCAATGGACAAAAACGCGAACAATCAAAACCAACGAAATGGCTCAAACAAATATTAAGAAAGATACAAAAAAAATGTCTTTAGGTCGCAACACTGGACACGATTTATGCTAATTGGGAAGAAAAGTAGAGTTTTTTGCTACTATACTGGTCAGATTTTCTCATTCAGATCAATGCTAGCAGTAAAATACTGTTAGTGTATTGTTGGTGCTTTTTGCATATAAACCTACAAGATATCATTTCTATCCGACGTTGCCTACCTAGGAGAATTTCAATTGAATTCATTTGTCTATTATTGAGTGGCATCCTACCAAACCAATCCCCCCATTCAGATTCGTAGTTAGCTTGTTGCAAGCAGCTACACTACACATCAAATGGAAAATTGCAAACTGAAGCCTTTTAGCGCTACCATTACAATGCATGAAATATGGTTTCACAACTGAATATACGTAACATTGAATTTACGGCAACATTTTTTCCACTGTGCTCTTTCTTAAAAATCCGTAATAAAGAAAATCAGTGATTTGTGGAAAAACGTGAAATTCAAAAACAGGTCTGAATTTATGAACACATGATAAAAGCTATACCAAAGTTGGAATTATGATAATGAACTTGAGCCACATAAAAGTTATTACGTGTTTTTATAGTTCAATAAATTAGAATCGAGGAACTATTAGATAAGACATATTTTAGCGGGTTATGACTCATAATAATTGCCACCCTTTTGAATAAATTCTAAGCTCTTAGAGGAAATTATGGTTGTCCGAAATGCAAACGGCCAACAATTTCCTGATTGAATGAATATTTCCTCTTCCATCATAGAATGCAATGCCTTGAAAGAGTCAATGTAGAGCCATCTGTTCATTAATGATTAAAAAATTATCAGATAAATTCAAAATCGTTAACTATAACGAAATATGTATGTGAAGCTCCTTCTACTATTTAGAATCTGCTATTTATTTTCTCACGGTAAATTGCTTAGAAAAATAGCATAGCTAATAGAGATCCGAAATGCAATGGAAGTAATAACTATACCCTCCTAGCTTCATCTTAGACACCTGTATAATAACGTAGACCTCTATTATACTTAGCAGCTTGTATTACGTAGAGTAGTACACTTTTTTTCTAGCGAGGCTATCTTAATTGCGCAAATCACTTAAGACATGTAGCAAGTGTAAGTCCAAAGTAAACAAAACTCTTTGAACTCACTAGCAAAAGATATAAAAATGAAAAAAAAAAAATCGAAAGGAAAGCGTAATGCAGTATAAGTAGTAAGTAACAAGAAGTGAAATTTGATTGACAGCAACTTGGTGGCCCAGTGAAATCGTAAGTGATTTTCGTTGCATGCCTGATGCTCTTTAGTTTTGTACTGTGGTACAACAGCACTATGCACTGCTGTCGTGACTGTGAATAATATGAACGAGCGGAGTTGATAGCATCAATTAGTACATGCTTTCTTTGCTGAATTTTTATATTTAGTTCAGCACTAACATTAAAATTTAATGCAAAAACCAGCGATATTTTTTCATGTTAAATGTTCATGTAAGACAAAATTCTTTACATCTAGAAGCATTGCATTTAACAATATCCGGACATTGAACACAATTGAGGACCTATAGATTAAAATCCAAATAAGCAAAGGATTTAAGTAGATGCTAGTGGAATATCAAGGATTTTTCACATCTTTTATTTTGAAGGCAAAAGAATCTGAAACAGAATCTCATATTATTGTACTGTACAGGGGAAAGGAAAAACAACAAGGAAATATTTAATGAAAATAAAGCTTCCCATGGATCAAGGAAAGTCGCTTTTCAACATCGAGTGTTTAGTATTTGATTTTTGCCATTTTCCACAATACCAACATGCACATAATAATGAAAAGCCAATGCCTATGATTTTCCATTAAAATCGTTCAAGCATTCCGGAATAAAAATGTCGTCAAATAACGAAGAGCAGATTAGCAACACCCAAAATTTGCAAAAGATACTTTGGAATCAAATCTAACGTTCCTCTGCAAGTCCCATATCAGACCTAGAGTGGAATACAATTTCCAAAAGAGAGCCTTCAAATTCATTGGCGATGTGGCAATACCTAGTCATATCGACTCGCTTGAGTACTGCCACAATGTCAGATGTCTTTCGTTCCTTTATCGCTTTATCTGTATGAACGACTGACATGTATATAAATGGACCGACTGATCTCCTGTTTCATGTGGCATCAGTTTTGATTTCAGCAAATATGCTCTCATTGTCAATACTGCCAACTGACGTAAACTGGCGCTATATTTAAATTATTTGGGAATTTACTTATATGCATGTCAGTGGGATTTACCGAATGTACCACAAAAGTATTTGGAACTATTTGTATTGTTTAATTTTAATTTTGAGTCGAAGGAAGTGTTTTTCACAAGGCTGTTTTGAAAGGAAATATTTGTGATTACCAAGTTGCCAGTTCTGGAAATACCGCTGAACTTCAAACAATTTCTCGTTCCCAATCGTTACAGTTCAATGGGAAAGTATGCTCTCACGAAAAGAGACAGGAATATGAAAAAGTGGTGCCATATGCTTTCCTGCAGTTTTGGTTCAACGAGCAGTCCATTTATATACATATCAGTGGTAGGAACAATCTGTGGCAACACTTTCATGGCTGACTGTACATTCGATAGATTACACACAATGCTGTATATTTACATATATAGGTACCTACTTTGCTCGAAATACTTTGCTAAAGATGTCAGCTTTCAAAATTTGATAAAATATTGTTCGGAAATTATATAAAACAAATACATAAGTTACTTAGCAAGTTCTAGACTTATTCTTCTTGATAAAATATCATAACGTTATATAAGTATCTTCTATTCTATTCTTCTATTCTTTCTAAGTAAGCGGCAGTTTATAGACCAGCTACTAAAGAAGTTGGCAGCTAACTCATAGCATACGGCTCCCCAGTAATGGCGCTGGTCCACTTGACCTGACCTCTAAGTCTACACATCTCATCGAGTGTTACTAAATATTTGACGATAGTACCGATTGATTGTCGTAGCAAAGCACCAAGAAAACTTCAACTACCTACTGAAAATTCCGATTACCACCGAATTCCATCGTCTTTCCACACCAAAAAACAGCTTCCACAACAGTTTTACAGTCATGAAATAAACTTCACATAGGAAGAAAAGGAACTCCTAACAGCTCAGTAACAATAACAGTGCTTATAGATGTACACAAGATTTACAATCTTTTGACATATGGATAAGTAAGTCGGTGCTAGTTATATTTGTGATAGAAGAGAACTTAGCTATAACTAAACAAAGAAAGAATAACCTACATTAAATAGTTAATTAAAAAAAGAGAGAAAACAAAAGTTATTGTTTCTTGACTGCATCTTATAATTCAATTTAAATTTATTTTAAATTTAGTTTATTGAGTTTAAATAGTGTAAATAACTGCTCCTTAGCAGAGAATAAAATAGGAACTATTATCCTATAAAAAAATTATTTTATATGAGTTCGAACTTGCGATCTAAATGCATTGACGGTGTTTGCGGTTTGTATAGCAACGGGTAAACTACTCCATAATCTGATAGACTGGACGAGGTAAGAACTTTCCATAACCGATCTATAGAAACGAGGCATTACCAGGTTTTTGTAGCGCTGAGACGAAGTAGTCTATAAAAATTCCCTGAGATATTCAGGCTTATTAGACCACAGTATACCGAACAGTAGATAAAGCGCCCGACGCTTTATAAAAGATTGTAAAGAACACTCAAGTAATCGAAGCTTAAATGGGGAAACGTGATCAAATCTGTGCAATCTAAAAATAAATCAAATACTGTGGTTGAGTGCTACCTCCATTTTACGTGCACATATACTATCTAATTTGGGGAAAACAACGCTTCCAAAGGAAAAATGAGGCAGAAAGAACATTCTCACTAATCAGATGAGTCTGCGCAGCCCAGCATAAATTTTTCCCAGTCTCGTCTAAATACAATCACCGAACTTCATACATCTTATTAATTCAATCCCAAGATTGGCGACTTTATTCAGCATGGGTAGTGGAGAACAGTTCAGGACCACTGGAGGGACGTCGGATACATCGAAAGCATTATTGTAAAAGCTTATCGCCAGTGACATTATGGGATTAAGTTGTAGACCATTGTCAATAGACCAGGTATATATTCTATCCAAATCACTATTAATACGTGATAAGCAGTCCTCGAGAAGACCTATAGGCCGACTTAGATAGAACTGAACATTATCTGCATAGAGATGTATTTCTACATCGCGAACTGCTTTCGGCATGTCATTAATGAATAAGCTGAATAACAGTGGACCCAAAATCGATCCATGGGGGACACTATACTCTAGAGACAATAATGCAGAATAAATATTGCTGACCCTGGCTCGCTGACCACGTTCACTCAGAAAGCTATTTAACTTGAGCGCTGCTAAACCACCAAATTTGAAAGAGAAACAGAGCTTATGAATAAGAGTTCTATGGTCAACACTATCAAAAGCCTTCGAGAAACCCAAGAACACAAGTGTAGTGAATTTGTTTCACAACTATGAAATGCTCGAAAGCCTGATTGCCATCGGGTTAAAAGATTATTTATATCCACATGTTCAAGTATTTGTTGGTAATTTAATTTTTCTAAAAAGCAAAGTATACTGATTGGATGAAAATCAACCGGGGATTCTGGCATTTTTTTTTTTTTGTATTGGAAGAATGTTAGCTGCCTTCCAGCTGATGGGAAATGAGGAAAATGTAAGGCATGAATTTATTATATGATAGATACACGTTCTAATAATAGGTAGTATTAGTTTAATAAATCGAGGTGATAAGTTGCCCGGTCCAGTTGCCTCAGATCTAGTAGAGTTACAAGACGATAGAAGCTCTGTAATGTCCACTACACAGAAAGAAAAATTATGAATCGAGCTACTTGGCGTAATCTGTGAAAACGATCAGTTCCAGACATTTTTATTGTACTAAAAACTTCTTCAGAATATGAAATCCTATAAAATTAGTTATAACCATTTTTTCTGTCCGACGAACCATTCTAGAAGTATATGTGAAAACCACTTCAAAAGTCAAATTTGCACAGATAGATGACCCTACGAAATTTCATACGGGACTTCATCTAGGGTATCATAAGACTTGGTCTTAAATTTGACCAATTCTAGTTTTTTTTTACTTGTCTCATCTACTTTGGATTTTATTCATTTTTGTTTTCGGGGCTTATACTATACATACTGTTAGGAAATAAAACCCTAACTTTTTGGCTTTTATTTCACTTATCGCTTCAGGGCGTTATTTCCCGGAGCCATTCGAGCTTTCATGAGGGGTGGTAGGGATTTTCATCGATGCGAAAGCTACTCTCCGCTATCACCGCGCATCTAAGACTCACTTACAGAATAGCCCATACTGCATAATAGTACGCATGACTCAGGCGCGTATACAGGGGGGGGGGGGGGGGGGAGGGCGATTTTTGCATGGTACGGGCACAATGTTTAGCTGACGCCAGCGTTTAATGCTGGTGATATAGCGCACTTCTCTAAATTTATAACTTTAGCGCTGTTGTGTTACAGAGATAATCTGCGGCAAAGCTTAGTTAATGATAAGTTAAGACAGAGGTGAAGAAAATTGGAAATTTTTCGTGTTTTCTAGAAGGAAACAAGTAATGTCATATACTTATGTACTTATGTCTTTGCATGAATGGGGGAAAGAGCTTCGCTATGCATTATTGTAGTGCGACTGAGCTGAGACAACGAGTTAAAAACAAACAAGTAAAACAGTTAAAATTGATACCCTAGATGATGCTCCTTCTGGGCAAGTTTGATTTTTGAAGTGGTTTTTCGAAAAAAATGATTATAACCAATTTTATAGAATTTCGTATTCTGAAGTTTTTAATACAATAAAAATGTCTTGGACTAATCGTTTTCACAGTATACGAAAAAACTGTAAATTTTTTTATGGCAACACCTAAAAGGGGTTGCCCGATTTAGTCTATTTTTGAAGTTTTATTTGCTAATACAATGAAAACACCGTGTCCAATCCAAATATATAGTGGAAAACGAAATTTTTGTAAGGCAACGAAGGACTTGCCCGGTTTGTCTTATTTTCGAACTTAATTTTACTTTTTTTTTAAGTTAATGTACAAAATTTCAGCTCTCTAAGTATACGCGTTCTTGAGTTATCGTGCGCACAGACAGACGGACGGACGGACATTCAAAAATCAAAATAACTTTCAATATTATGCGTGGGTGTTCAATCCATTTTGTTCTACCATCATTATTTCGAGGTGTTACAAATTAAATGACAAACTTAGTATACCCTTAGATTTCATGTAGAGTATAAAAACGAGAGAACCTAGGATTATCCGAAGGACAAAATCTTATTAAATCCCTCAAAATCCTATCAAATTATTCATAATAATGTATCCCCGGTCACAGTACTTCACTTTTTTAATAAAAAAATAAACTGCGCTTTGGCCCAGATGCTGAAAGGAGATGTAAAATTTCTGTCAAATAAAATTTTCATTTTTCTCGAAAATATCAGAGAATCCAGCATTAGTTTCTCCCATTTAATCACTTCATCAGAGCAAAACGAATGTAAACAGAAGCACGTGCTGTTCAAATATCATAGGAATTATACTAACAAACATTGGATATTTCTCACAATATTTCAGCAAAAATCGGTTTTCACAAAAACGCGGGAGCATTTTATGAGAGTAAAACCTGAAAAGTCCGCCCCTTCTCATTTATTTATGAAAATGAATCATTTGCCATTTCCGTTTATTTGCATGTAATCAGCGTTTTCACATTTTATGTCCATATTCATAAAAATTTTAAAGAGAGTTCGATTTCTTTTTGTTATTTTTTCTTCTTCTTTCTGTCCTTTTCTAGCCGTGTACATTTAAATGGAAAACAATCGAAAATATATTCTAGGTCCTATATTTAGTTATTCAATCTTTGCCTGCGGTGGGGGTGTTTCTTTGAGTTTCTTATGAGTACTAATAGTGGCAATAATAGCCATTCGCTCGTAGCTCTTCATATTTGACACACGTACGAATTTTTTTGAATTTTTTTTGTGATTTTATATAGTGTCGAACGAAAAGTCATCTATCGTACCTATCACAGGATGGTAAGTAATTTTGGAATACATATTTATTTTATTGTTTGAAAAAATGAATGAAATCCTTTTATATTTTTTTTTGCGCCGATTACTCGTGTATACTCGTATATATATGATAAAAAAATTTAAAAGAGACTTCTTCCTACTTTTTACAACCCCCCCCCCCCCCTCCCAACCCACTCGAACATTTTTGTTGTGACGCCCCCCCCCCCAGGCTACAGGTCTGGATACGCGCCTGGCATGACTAGGGTGGGGTGCTCTTCCAAAATATAAAAACTTTAAATATATAATACTATAATTTCTGCTATTAAGTACATCGATGTACCAAATCCAAATAATAAAAAGAAACATTTAACTAGATATTTTTACTAAAAGAGTAGGTACTTTGCAGTTGCGTTTAATTAAGATACTGCGTAATCGATAGGCAGTCAGAAATGTCTACTACCAACATCTGGAGACTTGCTGACCTTTCTGACGGAATGTTGGAACCGTAGTCTTCACAATTTTGGTGAGTCCTTAAATATTGATGCCTTAAATATTTCAAGGGCTTTTGATAGAGTCTGGCATCCAACCTTTTTAGCCAAACTTAAAGCACTTGGTCTCTCCCCTCCTCTTCAATTATGGATTGAAAGTTTCCTATCTAGTCGCCAAATACGTGTTGTATTAGATGGCGTTACATCTGAACCTCATCCCATAAATTCCGGTGTACCTCAAGGCTCTGTTATCTCTCCAACTCTTGTTTCACTTACTTTCAATCCCATCCATAGTTTTGCAGATGACAGTACCCTTGATTTCGCTTTCTCCTTTGACACTCTTGTGGACTCTAGGGGGAATGCCGCATGTGTTAAACGAGATTGCATGATTAGATCATTAAATAACGAACTTAGGGCAAAGTGAATCGCGTCGAATTCAATGCATTTAAAACCCAAAGTCTCATCTCATTAAAACAAGATCATAACTTAACCACTTCCGTTTCTTTTGATGGAGCATTAGTTTCTGATTCACCGTCACTAAGCATTCTTCGCTTTAATATTTCCAGTACGTTAAACTGGACAGATCACATCTTCTCTGTTGCCAAAGAAGCATCGAAATGTCTTGCATTTCTGAAAAGGTGTAAGAAATATTCCAGCGCTCCTCTACAAGTCCTATTTCAGACCTAGAATGGAATACAATTCCGAGCTGGGGCTGGTCGCACAGCCTTAGCTTCATTGGATATTGTCCAAAACAGAGCCTTCAAGCTCATTGGCGATTTGGCAATAACTTGTCATATCGACTCACTCGAGTACCGCCGCAATGTTGGATTTATTTCGCTCTTTTATCGCTATATGCATGGTCAATGTTCTGATGAAATATCTAGTCTAATCCCTTGTAGAATGATTCCTGCACGCAATACTCGAGCTGCAAACCACGCACATCCTTTTGCCCTTCAAATTACTTTCGGCCGCACGATAAAATTCCGTGATGCTTTTTTGTCCCGAACAGTGCGAATGTGGAACAGTTTACCATCGTCTGTTTTTCCTCCGGCATACAATCTGCGAAAGTTTAAGGGCGGCATACATAGGCACCTCCGTCACTATCCTCATATCTCCTAATCCTTTCCCTATCTCCTTCCTGCCATGCTGTGCTTTGCATCATAAGGTATCCCCTGAGCTTGGCTTAATAATATATATATAAAAAAAATGGAGTCTTTGATAAAAACAGGGAATGGAAGTCTGAAGGTAATTTGGGCAAGTTCTTTTTTACAACATCCAATATAATTGCTTATTTTCTATTGGTTGGGGAAGAAACCACAGGCCACAGGTCAGGCCTTTGTTGAAAATATAAGCTACGACTGGTCAAATGATCTTCAGAAAAATATGAGGTTCAGAAAGCGGCAAGCAAGATAAGCGTTACTAGTCATATGAGATCCTACTTTGCATCCAGAGCTTAGAACCTCATCTCGGTTGACTCATCTGAAACTAAATCCATCACCATTTAACAATAAGAGGTTAAACATCATCTACAGAATCCTGCAACCAAATTAATTATCTTGTAAATATATGCTGGAGTTTTCGCTACTTATCCATTGAATAACACAGGTGCTGTTTTTTTGTTTTTTTTTTTTTTATTAGATTAAGTCCAAAGTTGAGGCAATCGATCTTCATTTGAAGATGTAAAATTTAAAATAATCTCTTATCTGCACTTAATAAGGAGAAAACCTTAAAATTTGTAAAATAAAGAATTCAAAAAACCTAAAGCAAATCGTGTTTACAAGACATAATGTACATGTGAGCGGTAAAGATACTTGGTGTTTACCTTTACCAGAAAACATAACAGCTGAACGATTATTATGGCATGAAAATAATTTTTTAAATAAAATAAAATTATTTATTAAATCCATTAAGAGCAGTATATATAGCACATAAATAGTATAAAAACTTAACGCTGAACCAAATAGAAAAATATCCCTCTACGCTATCTACCTATCTGAATTACTGCAGATTCTTATAAATTACTTTCATAAGAATTCTGCGGTTTTCTATACCATTGAAAGCATCCAATATTCTCAACTTATAAATATTCTGTTGCCTGTCCTTAAAACAAAATTATGGTAATCAAACCTGAGCGGATCATTAGCAAGGAAGGAGAATGAATACCCAGAACGGCCGAAATTAACTTAGCCTTTACTAGTTAATATATTTCCTGGAATATCAACAGCTCGTCTTGAGAAGGTTCAAATATCAAAAGCTATTTTCTCTGCTCTTTCATAGAATTTTCAAGAATACGCGATCATAGCAGAGAATAGAATTTTGTTGAAAATCATTTCATAATTAGGCAACAAAAGAATAACGACAAACTAATTAAGGGTTTCCGCCATGATGATGACCAGAAGAGGTAATAGCCTGTGGCTAGGTTTATGTCTTTAAAAAAACTTGATTTTTTTTTTTTTTGTTATTTTTTTATTGACTACTGTATAATGAGCCGACGTCGATTTAAGGTTGAGTGTTAAAAATTCTTGTATCGCTATAAGCATATAGAAATTTAACTGCTGAAAAGGCATGAGTATGGCTATCTATCCAGCTGTTGCCGTGCTCTGAGATGAACACGCGAGCCTTAAATTAAGGAAAAAGCCAGCACATAAAATTAGGAATACATTTTCGGTGTTGGTTTCACTGAAGTGAATTTAGTGCTTTTGGAAAAACATATATACCTTACCTAACAAGATGAGATCCTGGGTTTGTATAACGTAATGCAATTGTGCTTTCAATACTTATCTATGTATATACAAGTCAAAATACAAGTCATTACAATATATTTCATTGTGTGGCGAATTTTGGAAACAATCAAATTCAATCAATCCAAATCAAAAGGTGCATGTTTGGCACACAAAAATTCTATAATTGGAGCAGAAATGCAAGAAAGAGCTAAGCGAAATAAATTACAATTTCATGCTGAAATGAGAAAATTATTAAAATCAAAATTATTACAGATGCAAAAACAAGACATATGTAGGAGCCAACCAGAACCTAAACTCGGGACAGATAAAGGAGCCAAATGGAACACGAGTGATCTACTTATGCTCAAATCTAATGTGACACAATGCGTTCAAGCCATTAACAGCTTAACTAGATGAAGTATTGAAGCAAGATCAGTTTCCAAGGGCATCATATGGACACTAACATGTTGACTATAAGATTTATATGTATGCAAATGTCGTCATCTTTTGTTCAGATAATGGAAGTAACCAAATGCATTATCTCCAATAAAAACATAATAAAGCTTCATTATGCGACTACTGGCTGTCGTAGGAAGGATTAAATACCAATTTTCGATTACAAATTTCTCGTCGAGTGTGATATTTTTTTTTTATAACTCCCGCATCTGAAACACGACGATTTGAACCAATAATGTACCGATGGCGATATATTGGCCATAGTCTGTAAACTAGTGTTAGCAAAACCAAACTACTATTGCAAAACAAAAGTATCTTCCTTGCGCCAGTACGAGGCAGATATGCTTTCAACCAATACATTGTCACTTTATCAGGAAATGACAAACTGCTAATTTTTCTATTTCTGATAAATTGAAAGACGTAAAGCTGGAAGGAAAATCGTAAAGAAAGCTTGCCGTCTTGTCCTCCCGTAAAACGATACGTGTTTAAAAGCCTTAAGAGTACATATCTGAAAAGATTTTTAGTCTTTTTGGCTGTTTTAAAAAAGTATTAAAGAAAACACTCAAATTTGGAAAGATGCTATGCAAGCAGCTGTAGAAGGATTCGTAACAAGAAAATCTATACATTACTATACATTACCATTGATATGAAAAATGCAATGATGAAAGCAAGGGAAACACGTCATGTAAGTGAGATTGATTCATTTGGGTTGGCTGTAAAAAACTACTTCAAGTTTTTATTAATGAACAATATTATGTCAACTGAATTAATATTTAAAACATGTTACACCAACATTATCAGCTTTTCACCGAAGTTTGTAATATTGAATTGAACAGTAAAACATAGTATTATTGAATTCAATTAAAAGAAAAGTATACTGGAGAGGATTAGGTCAACCAATTGGTGAAAAACTACCATTCCTACTGCAGTAAAAGCTAACTTCTAATTGACATATACTTATGACATATCCAGGATAAGGGATATTGGCATCATCTATAGACTGCTCTGCTAGAGAATTCCCAATTATACCAGCAAAGAAGGAAAAATTCAAATACTGGTCACTGGATAACGTGAAACTTGACCTTTTTCATGTTGAACGAAATCTCTCAGGTAGTAGTACCTACTTAATAATATCACAATACGCGTAGTGTTAATGAGTATAATTCGTAATCGTATGATGGAAGCAATTATTCTAAATATTGCTAGAGAGATTTCTCGCCATTCTATTTTTGAGTACTGGCATAATTATAGTTTTTTAGATATGCATTTACTTTCACATTATCATTAAAGCAAATACATAAACTCTACCTCAAGAAGAAAACCCACAGTATAACATTTGTAAACTTTCACGGGTTGCAATATATGTATGTATGTATACCTACTACTAAGCCCGAGAATATATGCAATAATAATGTGTATAGGAACATTATAATATTTACCAGTTTTCATCTGTTTAAAAAAAAATTTACTTGTCTTTTTCATCAAGAACATTAAATAGAAACACATTGACAATAATCAATAATCACGAAGAAAAAACCATACTTAAGGCCATCAAAATCCATTTACTTGAACTTTAGCGCAACTATAAAGTCTAATAAGATGCAAAACAAATTGCTCAATATTTACGTCACTGAAGACAGAAATTAAACTTTACTGCGACAGCACTCTTGTTGTCAAACTAGTTGAAAGGCACTTAATGTAGGTTAGTATTTAAATTATACACTTACTCAAGCTAGTTTTCACAATTTAGTTAAGCTAGTCCCGGGCATAAAGAGGCATATACTCATGAAAAAATACGTATTCCAAAGCCCGCCCTCCATAAGTGGGCATTAAGTAATGCACTCTCATTCGAAGATATCTTATCCCACTTTAACGTTTCATTACAATTTATTATTAAAATTACTATCTACATGAATTTCATTCAAAATAAAAGCATTGAGAATTTCTAAAGCAAACGAGGCATAAATTCATTGGGAATATTTTGCCGGTCGAAAACAAGATTTCATGCACAGAGATTGTGTGCGCATACTCAATCTACTTAAATCTAATGACGTGTACTGGAACGAATGCCAAATGCGATCCGGTGTAACTTCATTGCAATAAAAATATACTATTACTACATATATATATGTATGTAAGGCACCAAAGCGCCTATCGGGATGGGGTACAAAAAGAGACCAGTGGTGTACGTGCAGGTTTAGACTGGACGATTGAAGCCTTGCTAGTAAAAAATTAAACTGGCAATGTATTCGCAAAGTCGCGAAACAAAAAGAAGAAAAGAGACATACGCGCAACTAACTTGTGAATATGCGCAAAAAGGTGTCTGTACCTGTGCGACTGCGTAATGGCAGAGGTATGCTAAAAATTTTTAACATAAAAGCTTGATGTACACACGCGAGTTAGTGCTCAGTACTTTTTCTTGAATGCCCACACTCAGGGCCATTTTATTCACAAATGGAGTCGTGTTAAACAGTGCGCTGGGGTCTGGGGTCTATATATAAAGCCCAATGCCTGTCCCTCTAAAATTCATACCGGGGGAGCATGAAAATATGGCAAAAAGACGAAAGAAATGAAAATAAGGCGACTTGGTCGCGGTAATGGTGAAGAAATTATAACTATAACTGGTTTCAGTATTTAATTTTATGTGTTTAATTATAATTTTATTTTAAGACTGGTTTATGGGAATATAAAGCCGCTTGGCTGCTACTGCACTTTTGGCTTTTGCAGAGAGGTGTGTCAGGCAGGAGGTAATTTATCTTAAAAGTTCTTTGGATTACTCACTACATACTTACATAATATCTGAAATTATGTTGAGTTAAAATGATCAATTTAGTTTGAAAATAACTAAGGAGCATTTTTTTTTTTTTTTGGAAATTATCAATAGGCAGATATGTCGGAAGTAATAATAGGGAACAGCTACAAATTTGTTTGTAAAATCTACAGCTATCATGAATCAATTGGTATTCGAATCCTCAAATAAATTAAATGAAGTTTAGTTTTAAAATCAGTCATAATCAGATTTTAGCACTCTGTATCTGTAGACGGTAATAGATAATATTAAATAATTGTTTTTATTTATAATCATTTTCTGATTCTCTTTTTAAAACGTAGTACGCACTAAAGACCGGAGAAATAGTTTTTATCAAGCCTTAAATCACAAAAATATACAAATATTTGTCAACATGATAACTAACTGCAAACATTTCATTTTTAAATGTAAACATGGCCTTGTCCATTGGAAATTAGGTATTAAAGTATTTTTTAATTTATTTTTAATTTATTTTATTTATATTTATATTTTGAAAGCCTCTATGAGGCAAACAACAAAACAGATTGGAAAACTAAGCTAGGCAACAAATAGGATGGACGCAACGCCCGCTGCTTAAATTTTTTCATGGTGTTATATTACAGTGAGCGAAATTCCCATAAGATCACTGCCCAATTTCAAGATAATTTTCTTGTCAGGAGTAAATTATTCAATTATTCAAATTGGGCACAAAATATTTCTATCTGTTTTATCCACTGATATCTCTGGTAATTTTAGGAAATCCGTTAGATAAGTAGCAAAGTGCCTTAGTTTTGTAAGCACGTGCAACTGTTTGTTCCAAAATTCCCTTAAAATCAGAAGTGATCAACGAGAATTTATTAAATATTTGTGACAAATACTGTAAAGAAAATAAATAAATATTCTATTATTTTTTAATTATAATTTGTACTTTCTTGTAGGATTTTTGTTATGAATTAAGAAAATTTACGAAAAATTCCATGAGGAACCATATAAACCTTCCGGAAGTGGCACCCCCTAGCAAGACACGAACAGTGGCATGCGGTCTACGAGACCGCAGGTATATATAACAGTTTTCAGAAAAGAAAATAGGTATTTCGTTTTCTTACTTTTTATTATCAAAGAACGACATCTTAACTTTTTATACTAGGTGGCGCAAAAGTAATGACCCTATTTGGTTCAGCTACAACTTCTTTTCTAAATTAGAAAACTAGAATTAATTTTTTATATATGTCTATTTGTGCCATGAAATTTCGTCGCATTAGGGTTTGAAGATGATGTCTCTTAAATGGTGACCTCCGGAGTTGATGCACATTTCAGCCCTATTTACGACATTTTCCACAACTTCTCGTAACACTTCCAGCGATATGTGTTTATTTCTTGATGAATGTTTTCTTGTAGGGCTGCGAGAGGCTGTGGCTTGTTCACATACACCACTGATTTCAAATAACCACAAAGAAAGAAGTCTGGACAGGTCAGATCGGGTGATTTTGCAGGCCAAGGCAAACCGCCAAAACGAGAGATAACACGTCCTGGAAAAGCGTCCCTCTTTAAGTCCATAGTGTCGCGCACTGTGTGTGCCGTGGCACCGTCTTGTTGGAACCAGATGTGCTCCAACCCCAATTCATCCAAACTGGGTATCAAGAACTCACGCAACCTTGTTCTGTAGCGCTCGGCAGTGACATTTATCGCATTGCCTGCAGCATCTTCGAAAAAATAGGGGGCGATCACTCTTTCAGCACAGACACCACACCATAAAGTAACTTTTAGTGAATGTAAAGGTGTGACTTGAATAATGCGCGGATTTTCAGTGCTCCAGAAGCAAGGATTCTGCTTATTGACATGCCCCGAGTGATGGAAATGCGCTTGAAAAAAAATCACCGTCTTCAAGGTTGAGGTTTATGACGCGCTGGCTGTACTCTAGACGAGCTCGGTGGTCAGTAGGCAGCAGCTGATGAGTCATTCGATTTTTATACGGAAACATCTTCAAGTCTTTGACAAAAATACGCTGCAGGGTCCGCCTAATTGCATGCTACGTTGCATGGTTGATGTTTCTGAACACACTTCCACATTTTCGAGCACAGCATCGATATTTTCGGCTGAACGGCCTATTCTTGGTCTGCCAGAATTAGGTCTATTAAATGTTGCGCCAGTTGCTTCGAGGCGTGTGTTAAAAATTTATTTAATTTACTTCAAATTTGTGGTAGCCCCGCTCCGCAAACCAGAGAAATTAAAAAAAATCACTGAATTTTCATTTTTAAATCATTTTCAATAAAACTTGGGGGACAAATTTAAAAATTAGAAAACGTTAATATGTTTCCTTAGGTGTTTAAATAAATATTCTATTAATTAATTTTCGATTTATTCAAAAATCTTAACACCCCGCCCATCTTGCTAACTGTGCACCGAGTTGTCCCAATTATGACATAGACCCAGCCTTAAGGCAGAATGGCAGAAAATAAAGCTCTCTTCCAAAATTTTAACTATGAAGTAGTAGTGAGCTTTCGTCCTAATAAAATTAGAAACGCCTACAAATAATACTTATAAAGAACTATTCAAAATTATATACATACATATGTATATACAAAACCGAGTATTTGCTTGGACTACTAGATCCTATCGTCACCACGAAAAAGCTTTTGAGAATTAAAATAAATAATTCGTTCACTTTTTTTCAAAATAGGGGTTCATAAATTGATTTTTATAAAATAAACTTGCTACGGGATTTATCCGGTTTTTAGGCTACTGAATAAAATTACCTTAATCTTCATTCTCGTGTTAACGTAAATGTATAGCAATAAATTTTATTTGAGTTACAGGGGTTTGGAAAAGTTATGTTCGAAAAATAATAAAAATTGGTGCGTACATGAAAAAGTTTTTAGGAGTGGGTAGACAAGAACAGATTTTTAAGGTTTCTGATTTAAAAAACACAAAAAAAAACGAAAAACCTTTTTCAAAAATCAAAACCCGACTGCATTTGAACTGAAGAGTTTCTAATATTTTGCCGAAGGTTTCTAGTCAATATCATAAAAATTGTGCAAAATAAAAAAGGTGAACGAAATGTTTGAAGTTAATTCAGCCTTAAGCATGATTTAATATAGTATTTTTTGTAAAGCTGTAGTTCACCCGTGTTGTCACTGACAGGTTCAACTCTTTTACTATTTCCGATGCAAACAGGCTCTGCCTCGCGTTTTGTTCCAATTCTTTGTCCGGTCGGAGTTATACTGTTGTCAACAACAGAAATCAAATCATTTTTTATTTTACTATTCCCTTATTTCATCAGTCCGTTTTAATTACCCGGCGATTACACGAGTTAGTAGAGCTGACGGACATTATTGATTCTGTCTGTCAATTTTACTGACTAGAAATACTTTACATTTCATCAACTGACTAGTCAGTTCATTATAAAATGTCGTCAAGCGGTAGACATTCCTCTTCTGTACGCATTGCTAATAATTTTTTCCTTATTCCGTCATTATGCTTTACAAAATAGAGATTACATCCCCTTAAGATGTCAATAGTACTCACCTAGAATAATAAAAAATTGTATGGCTGGTAGGGGAGGGGGCAATATCAACCGTTTAGGAGTTACGGGGTAAATCAGAAAAAAAGCTAGTTTTTCACAAAACATCCTGTATTTTAAAAAGTACTGGGCGCACGGACAGTTAGTTTTTCACAAAACACCCTGTATCTTAAAAAGTAAAGGGCGTACAGTCACAATTAAGAGCTCATTGTATGCAGAGCTTCATGGCCTTTCCAACGACTGCTCAACCAGCCACATACACTCCTCCTTGCGGGAATTAGGGGGGTCTAAGCAAAGTTTTTCGGATTTTTTTTTTCATTTCGACCTCTATTTTTATCGCAAAACCATCATTAACATAACTTTTTTTTTTATAAAAACTGTAAACTATTATATTCTATGTGCTATATGCAGCTGTTAAAGAGTTATTAGCTCAAAACCTATTCATGTCATACCGAAATTAGCCGATATTTTTTTTAAATGACGTGTTTTCAGTCAGTAAGAGAACAAATTTAGGTTTTAGAATAGCTTTCAGAATAGGTTTTGAGCTAATAACTTTTTAACAGATACACGCACATAGGATATACTAGGTCAAATTAAAAAGTAGAGCCACAGTTTATAGTTTTTATAAAAAAAACGTTATGTTAATGACGGTTTTGCAATAAAAATAGAGGTCAAAGTGAAAAAAAGGTAAAAAATCCGACATGTTTAGTTTAGACCAGCATAACCCTTTAGAGGAAGGTACGGGGCTTGTTGAGCAGTCGTTGGAAAGGCCATGAAGTGTTCCATGCACTGAGCTCTTAACTGTGCGCGCAGTAGTTTTTTAAATAGAGGGTGTTCTGTGAAATACTAGCTTTTTTTCTTAATCACCCTGTAACTCCTAAACGGCTGGCATTGCCCCCCCCCCCCCCCCAGCCAAACAATTTTTTGTTAGCCTAGGTGAGTACTATCATCTCCTGCTGTATTAACCTCCTAAGGGGAAACACCCTGTATTAAACGCTTTTCAGTCATTCTCTACTCAAAAGAGAGAAGACTAAAAATATAAACTTTCACTGGCATCTACCTTTTATTTTCAGTTTCGGCCATTTTAATTTTGACAGTTTGACAGTTTATTGACTAGTCAGTACTGACCCGCCAGAAATCTAGTCAGTACTCACTAGTAAGTTAAAAAGTCTTCTTAGTAGGGGAAAACACGAGTCTGCGCTACTGCTACTGATTCGTGTAATCCCCGGGTTAGATATAGGAAGCACTCACTATCCACTATATGTCGATTAGTATTTCTTTGTATTTCTTCGTGACGTCTTTTACATTACTTTCGATGACTATTTAGACCTTGAAGTTTTCGGACATTTTTAGCCTGTTTATATCATTGACCCCTATTATGTCGGGAACTTTGTTACCTGCTATAAACTTTGACTTTGATTAGAATTGTGGAATACTTACTGAACTGCTTTTCCATCGAATTATAGCAATAAAAGTCCTCCGCAACTGTGTGATGTGTCGGCGAGTCCTCTACCGCAAAACATATTTTGACTGATAATCTTCCAAAATTGCGTCCAGATTTTGTAGCTTATATACAAGAACATGCAGTTTTTCTTAACACAATGGAAGCACTAAATGTGTATTGTAATTTTTATTTTAGAGGTCCTCGCTGTTTCTTGTTTCATATTATTACCAGGGATCGTAATGCCGTGGTTAAAGGCAAAATAAAAATTGCATAGTAAGAACATTTTATATACCTGAATGGGCCTTCGCTTTGATTAAAATGGTATGGCATAAACAAGTATAGATAGTTTTTCGGTTGAATGCCGCAAGAGGTATAGATAATATAGAATCTTGTAAATGCCCAAATATGTAGTTAAGTTCGAATCAACTGAACTTTTCAAATTAAAAACTAAGAAGGAACTCCCCGTAGACTTGTTGTAATATAAAATGCAATTTAAAAAAGCAAACAAATTGAATTCATAAGAACGCATCCAAGCGACTGACAGTAATGCGACAGTAAGTCTTCAGCACAAAAAACAAGGAAAATTGCAAAAAACGATCAATTTAGAATTGTCATAAGATCACTGGTCTCTGATGTGCGGCTATTTCAAAGCTCTTTCATATTCGAAATATGGAAGAGAAGACAGATACATGATCACTAATTAGTGTGCGAGATGAATTCTTTTGAGTAAACATATCTATATATACTCATACAGCTTATGATTCAGAAAGCGATGGATATAAGATATAATTGCATACTAGAATACATATGTAGCTCTAAAGTTTTAAAATGTAACAATAATTGATCATTAGTAGAAGACATTACACTAAGTACATAGCCGGGAAATTGCAAAAAAAAAACACAACTACCGACATCAGCCTGACAGATCTCCTAGACAAATATCATGTTCTCAAAGATATACAGAAATTGTATAACTAATTTTAATTATAAAAACTAAATGTAATTTTACGTTGCGAGGGGGATAAATTCAATCTCCTAGAGGAACTTCGTGGACAAGGAGAAGAAGATAAAACATTGTGATTAACTGCATGATCAAGAAAAATGTCCCAACAAGGCGAGGACTAGTCTTAAATGATTAATTTCGCTTATATTAAGTATCCACTGACTTTGAAAAATTGTAGTCAGTTGCGCACGCGCTCTTTACACCTATATATACATATAAATATATACCTATATATATATATATATACATGTGTAAATATACTTATGCTAAGCATTCTCTTCATATTATTTTTTAATACATGTAGATCTAAGCTACAATTTATATTGCCTTATATTCATAGATTATAATTACATGTAAATGACCATTAAATCACTGTCTGAAAAATAAAAAAACAATCATCAAGTTCGTTACTTCTAAACACACTTTGAAGCCGATCAATGTTTCTTTGGCCGTCCTTAAATAATCAAAATATCCAGCATACGTCTTATCACCCGAATAATTACTTATTCTTCTATTACTGCCAGGTGAAGTTTTCATGTTTCTCAGTGCTATGTATGTACAATGATTCAATAATACAATGGCGCCATGACCATAGCTTTTTTGTTTCAACAAAGACATTTTTGTATTTTTAAATTACGGACTAAGCCAAATGGGTAAGAGGTAACGACATGACATGAAACTTCTTCCTGTGCATCGGAATGTTCAATTTTGATTGTATGCTTTAAATAAATTAAGAATTTTCGGTTGGCACCGCAATGTCGAGGGTCTTTTGGAACTTTAAGTCACGCATGTCACATTTCTGAGCGAATCTTTTCTTTCGTGTCCATATACATATGTATTTAGGTGGAAACAACTCATATATACATATGTATATATATATATATATACCTTCCGGGCTTGATTATATTTTTCTTATTTTTAATATTTTCTTCAAATTACTTCCTCTTTAGGAATGAGATCTCGACATGTGTCAAATAATATGCTGTTATGAAGCTTTTTCCTTAACTTCTTATGACTTTAAGTCACGACATTGACTAAGGCATATCATATATTTATGTGGATACAGCTATAGGTTAGTATCCGGTTTTCTCGAAACTGAAATTTAAAAAAAGCCCAATTGGCCTGATGCAATTTAACAAAAGTTGGCATTTAGCATATGATTTTGAACAAAAGGACATTAAAAAACATCTAAGAACTCACTTCTTTAGAAAATTTTAAGTACATAACTAGATAAGATTTTTTATATGCTTGCATAACTGCTTAAGGCTGATCAAATTTGCAAACAAGCAATTTTTGCGATATTGATTTGAAACCTTCGGCAAAAAGTAAAATATTAGAAACTCTTCAGTTCAAATGTTGCCGGGCTTAGATTTTTGAAAAAGGTGTTTCTTTTTTTTTTCTTTTTTTTTTTTGTAAATCAGAAACCTAAAAAAACTGTTATTCTCTACCCGTTCCTAAAAACTTTTTCATGTACGCACCAATTTTTATTATTTTCGAACATTGTAAATGCTACCGAAGCTGTTTTTCCAAATTTGTAAATATTTTTCACATTACAATTACTTTTATAATATTAAAATTGAAAGCTATGTAACTTAAATAAAATTTATTGCTATACATTTACGTTAGCACAAGAATGAAGATTAAGGTAATTTTATTCAGTAGTCCAAAAACCGGATAAATCCCGTAAGCAGTTTAATTTATAAAAATCAATTTATGAACCCCTATTTTGATGAAAAAGTGAGTGAATTATTTATTTTAATTCTCAAAAGCTTTTTGTGGTGGCGACAGAATCTAGTAGTCCAAGCAAATATACTCGGTTTTGTATATTTAAATGCACATATATAATTTTGAATAGTACTTTATAAGTATTATTTGTAGGCATTGCTAATTTAATTAGAACGAAAGCTCACTCTACAACTACATAGTTAAAGTTTAGAAGCTCCAAATCGACAGCTTTATTCTGCCATTTGACCTTAATCACTGCGTATTATGCCCTGCTGGCTGATCTTGTAAATCCTCCTACAATTTCGTTCTCCCAAGGGAGATCAGCATTTCATAAGGGCGCGACAGCTTAAATTAGGAAACCGGTAGGTCATCCAAATATGTGTATTAAACTAGGTATGCTTCAATTAAATAGAGATGACTAAAATATGTCCTACTTAGCAATGTTTTTGTGTCTGACGAACTTGCACAGGGGGCCGACTATAAAAAATTGCATACAGGCATTCATCTAAGGTATATCGTAAGAACAGATTTTAGACCAATTCTAACTTCTTTCCTTGCTAATTATTCAAATAAGTTTTTCAAGAAAATAATTCAAAAACATTTCAAATTTATCAACATCAATATCATGTATCAACTGTGTGTAGACACCGCTTTGTGTGCGCGACTTTAGAAATCAAACAACGATTGTTCTATAAAATATGAGTAACAAATTTAATTTTTCAAAAAAGTTCCACAGTGGTGGTGTGTAACTTATCAAGTCGGACAGTACTACTATCATACAATCTTTTTCATCAGAAACACACAGGTATATATATAACGAAGGTAATAGAACATTTCTCGCTTTCGTAGACTTTACCTTGTCCATACATAAAACAAATTGGTCAAACATTTTATGACGAAGTAAGAGACTGTGGTCGTTTCGAACGAATATAAATGAATTACATTTGGTGAAATTCTACTGATCAATAAGTCAATTTTTTCATGGACTCAACAATTTTGCCTGTACAGAGTATTAATTTCTAGAACAAGCGTTGTCTCATTAAGAAATGAGAATTATTTGAATTCACTGATCGTGACCGAGATCAGCTATGCTACACTATCTATGCCTGTATAGTAAACGCAACATTATTCCATAGCTCTGTGATTTTTCTCATGGAAAGATATGCCTGGATCACCCTTCATGACACATGTCTCAAGTATTGCTTACTCGGAACACCAGTTGTTGTGGTATTACTTTACAGGCGATGCCCTCTTCCCCTGAAATTGATAGTTTGATATGTCTTGATCTTGATTATCACCAAAAAGGGAAGATGGGGCGGGGGGGGGGGGGTGTATCATTGTTACTATAACAACACGTGTTTGTTATGCTGGAATGCATATAAATTGCAGCCAGCAGGTGAAACGCTTAGGTAAAAGGAATTTTGTGGTTGATACATATGAACTTAACTCGGAAGATCATCTGATCAGTATGAGCAGGTATGATCCACTGGCTGTTAATGGTTGGGCTTTGGCTATTGCCTGCTCTGCCATATGAGCCTGATTCATGATCACTTATGAAGATGCTTTTTAGGTATGTATGTATATGACGGACGTTAATATTTCGTATATAAGGTAGTATAATTCGGAGAAAAAAATTACTTGGGTCGGGATTTTGTTGGCATGGTGTGGAGATAAGTGGAATTGCAGTGAGAAGTTCTATACGTGAGCAGAATCCACATGAGGGCGATAATTGAAGTGCTTCACTTTAACATGGCATCTGGTATGCAAAAGGCTAGATTTGGTTACGAGTAGATCGCCAGTCGGTTCCGTGAATCGACGACGTCTACCAATATTTATTTATTTCTTGAAAAAATGATGAAATTCTCCGATCGTACATTCCATTGCTCTCGATGTAAATAGCGCCAATTATTTATTTATAAGATTCACAATATTTCAAATTGATACTTCTGATTTCATTTTTGTTTTATAGATTTAAGAAATTTTATGCTATTTTACAATAATAAATAATCCAAATATTTATGAAACGTTTAGAATTTACAACGATTTATTTTATTCTTTCTTTGGGCGATCGATCGTCTATGTCTTTAAATGCGTCGGCGAAGTAATGTGTCGTGTTGTGAGCATATGGGTTAGATCCCCACACAGCGGGAAATATTTCAAGCCCTTTCTGAAAGAGATATATAGGAGCAATAATTTTAGAATACAAATATGCAATGCTCGTTTTCATGCCCAACAAAACGTAACTAAGACACGAATCTAGTTATAAGTAATGTTTTATGAAGAGCATATTATAAAAAATACCTATATAATTTATCAGTAATCTTATCTACATATACAGGTAATTACTTGCACTTCTAAAATTATTAAAATCATTGCGATATGTATACTTTAAACTTAAATCTACTAGCAAAAATTTGCGAAGCAGCTTCCCTCTACTATCTTCTTTTATTGCAAATACAAATAAAACTTATTAAATTCTGTTATTTCAGTGATTCTGAAGATTCTAATAGAACTTAGATAATCCAATTCGATAATTTGATTGTATGTTTCTGGGTATAAAGTTAACTGATGAATATTTGCATTGTAAGATATCAGATCAGAATATTTAATTAATTATTGAGTCTGCAACTTTATACATAAGTAGTTAGCAGTATACAGGATGTTTCCTTCATGGTGGTCAATAGAGCACCCCCACTGACATTAATTTTTCGTTTGGCTATGTAAGTACTATCACCTCCTACTCTATTGATCACCATGGGGATAGGGGGAACATCCTGTATATTTCGTTTGTACAATTGATAATTTTAAAAATGATTAAAACTTTAGTAAAACAAATTTACTGTTTTCGATTAAATTTCCATTCTAATCATTGCCATTCATTGAAATTTCCATGAGCGTGCTTATCTGGAGAAAGATAGGAGAGCAATAGATTATTCGAGTAAAAGTTTTACTGCTCCTATCTAATGACATCGTCGTGTTAAATTACAATGAAGGGAGAGCCTAAAGAGAGCACTCCTCAGCTCCTTTGGGAAGCCTCCGGATGCGTGCAGTTATGCTCGTATTTCCCTCTGGGCATCAACTCGCACCAGTATTCAGATTGGCCATTTCGATGCTATAATGAGCAATTGATACGGTCATTCGTGTTCTAACTATAGGATTTTAAAGAAACAGATAGATGAATAGAATATCTAACCCATTACCAACAAGGGATCTAAGTTTCTAAAAGAAGAAAAGGTGAAGTAGGTATACATATTCCACATATGAATGTGTGAATAAGGTTCAGTTATTAAGACTGTTACCTAACCAACCTTTAGAGCAATATGTTACCTACTTTGTGCAGCAATTTTTCGGACAGCACTGTTTGCTCTCTTGCATGACTTTCCTGAAATTTTTACCTAAAACAGTTTTATTTTGTAATTGGACTTTTGTACAAATAATATTTTGAATTATTGAATTGATCCGAAGGAAAAATCAAGATTCAGAAACGGCACCTTTTATGACGGTATATAAAATTAAAAAAAAAAAAACAAATAAGTTGATATAAACATCTTAATATTGTTTCTGTAATTTTGAGATTTTCGTACAGAGTTTCGGAATACCACCCTAATATGTCTGTCTTTAAGGTGCTACCTTAGAAACTGATTGGGATAGCCGTAATAGATATATAAATTTATAAAAGTAGCTTGTGAGACACCATATGAAAATCTTTGCTGAAATGAGAATTCATGACGTCAAAACTGTAAGCTTTTATAATATTATTAAAAACTGAACAAAATAATGTAAAGTGATTGGCATTACTGTGACCCGGCATTCAAAAACCAAGTACATCATTACGCTGTGAGAGGAAGTCGAGGATACTTTTCGACCCAGAATCAATTTGTAGACAACAAAACTTTTAAAAATACCTTGACTATCCGAGAAGATGGAAGTCTTCATATTTTCTGTATCATAATTTATCAGATGCTATGTGTTGGTAGCATTACTCTCAGCCTGAAACACCAGAACACGGTTTCATGTCATACATTTGTACAGTTCCATACTACGGCTCTCACTGAACGTCCACTCCAGTTTCATCATCTGATTCGGAACCATCTTTATAAAGGTTGAAGTATATCAAAAGCTGAAGGTTATGTCCTATTCAGCCCTAGATGAATTTCCCGCGGTTAACATAGTATCAAGAAGGTGATCACCGTCTCCCTAGATATTATATAAGTGAAACAGGCTGCAAAAATGTAAAGATTGACTAATACATATGTAACTCTCATTTTAGAATGAACTCAGCTATGATTGAGGTGCACTATAAGGACCGTCGTAGGTGAATGTAGAAAGTATGTGATACATATTGTATGCTAAATGACTAAGAACAACCGGTGGCCAATGTCTTATGAACTTTTTTTTAATGATACACCAACACTACAGCCGCATAAATTTGGATTGGATATTGAATGACATAGTTATACACAGGACACATTCAACGCTTTAGGTCGCACATCCTCTATATTAACCTCCAACATACCATACAAGTCCTGAAAGTTTCACTAGCACTGCTAATTCACTACTTATAATATTTTTATTTTAAACAGAACAGTTTGTAAGTACATATAGTAGGATCCCAATTTGTACTAGGCTGCATAACTCCATCTCGAAGCTCTATGGACTTTATCTCTCTGCTTTTTTCACCCAATCAGCAAATCAGAAAAAGTTTTCCTGCCTCTGCTGAAGTGCTTGATTTACTCCATTTATAATTAAGCTGTCCGTGATGCAAAAGAAAATTATTATAGGCACCATGAAAAATTCACGGCTGTACCCAGTACAGTTGGACAAAAAGAAACCCGCCTAAATATAAAACATCGATAAAGCGGATTGCTAATGGGTAGCATTAGCAACCTTCGACTTTGATTCGCTTTATCGAATATGGTAATATTTTTATCTTTCGGATCGGCTGTTGATGCCATAATGAATCATTATATTTGCTGCGATCTTCAAAACACCCACCTCAGAGTCGTATCACTGATTTTAATAAATGCAACATATCCACCATATTTCCATATCTAAAAGAAAGTTATACCAAAAAAGATCTTGTAAAAGAATTATCTAGGTACTTACGGTAAATACGTTTAAGATTGTACTAGGGTCTTACTTCTTAAAGCTGAAATAATATGTAGCGAACACGAAAATTCTGTGAGGTTTATGTGTTCAGAGTTATTATTTTGATGTTTATTGTTTAATTCTTTACCTAATCCCTACATACAAGGTCATAAAACTTGGGATAAGTCGAATATATGCGTCAAGCAGACTTAAGTCGCCACTAAGAACTCAAGTTCAATTCAAAGGTAGTTTGTTTCCCTAATCTGCATACATATTCCGGAATTCATCACATCGCATCAATAATAATACCGCATTTTTCTTGGTTTTAGATGTCCAACGCATTCTTTTAGTGAGTATATAATGAGGTATTAATTTCTTAAAGTCTCATATTATTAGATAAAATTTTATGTATAGTATATAAATTCTACACAGTACATATGTAAAGGCGATAAGAGTCATTGACCGTTCTAATGCTGGCAATCTTTTAAAATTCCACCCGGTAGCAAGCAAAAGGTCGGCGAGCCCATTATATAAAACGCAATAGACCTTTAAAATATTTTTGAGGGATTAATGGTTGTACGTGTATATCATTATCACTTTATACCTACGCGAACATCAAACATGCTACAAGCATCTTAAGATAAAGAAAATTTGAAGTGGACCCGTTAAAGTATAATCTTTCAAAAAATTCTTGTCAGCCTTAAGGAAAAGACTTTTATATTTCATTGGAAGATGCAGACACATTTTTGAGGATTGTCTCAGGAATTTATAAACATTTAAAATAACGTTGTGCTCGGCAGTAGCGTATCTAGGGGTAGGGGGGGAGGGGGGAATTTTTTTATATTTCTATCTAAATTATTTAAAAATTACAAATGTAATCCACAGAATCATTTATATTAATAAGTATTTAATTTAACAAAAATTCGTGCTGACCCCGGCAGTCCTTATCGACGTTTAGATTTTTAAGCTTAATCACGTATGTAAACAAACATCAGCTGTTAATACTTTCTTTAGCGCCATTGTTATTGTAAATAGAGCATCGTCAATACGTGGTAGTTGAAGCAAAGTTAACTGAGGAATGAGTTAGGAAGTAAGAAGATATCTCCTAAACACTAGGAGAGTTTTTGTTTTTGCTTCCGGAACGTGACACTTGGGTCATCCGGGGATATGTCAGAACCATGTAAAAAGCTGTTAGCTCCGAAGTGCCAGATTCGTGTTTTTGCGCAAAGGAAGCAATAAACGTCAAAAGTACCAATCACAAACTTTGTTCCAACCTCTTCTTCTTTCTTTGATATTTCAAAACAAGAACCTAGGGGCAAGAGCAGGAGCAGCTAGAGTTAACCCGGGGTTAACCCAAGTAGCAAACAAAACAGAAAGTGACAGCTTCGAGAGTGACTCTGGCAATCGAACACGAAATGGACTTGAGGGTTAACACCGAAGCAAAAACAAAAACACCCTAGATTGCTTTTTAATTTCGTTTAGAAAAAGATATTATGTCTATAACGATAAAATTTCTTAGAACTTGGAGACTTTGTATACATGATATAAATGTATTTAATTGTTGTTCCCCCCCCCCTCTCTTTGTTTTTGATATACAGGGTGTTTCCGCCTAGGAGGTATCAAAATATTTATTGAAAGAAAACACAAGCTTTTGACTAGCAAAATGATTATATTTAATTGAGCTCGCACTGATAACAGGTCTCGAAGCCGAGATGCTTATTCGACTGTGTCTATAGTTAAACCAACTGACTCTGATTATGATGATGTGGTTGATTTACTGGTATATGTCTATTTCTTCTCTAAACACTCACAGTTAAGAACTCATTGTATGCAGAACTTCATGGCCTTTCTAACAACTGCTCAACCAGCCCACCACTCCTCTCGTATCAAAAGTTATTGTGGTATAAACTAAAACTTTTGGATTTTTTTTCATTTTCTTTTATTTTGCCCCTATTATTTTGCAAAGGGTTATTTACATAACTTTTTTTTTATAAAAACTGTAAACTGTAGACTCAACTCTTTAATTTAACCTATTACACCCTATGTGCTAACTGTAGCCGCTAAACAGTTATTTCTTGGGTAATTTAAATTAATTAAATGAATTTTATTATTAAATTACGTAAATTTTTCATATGCCTAATCCACCCTGTATTGCAATTTCATGTGCAATGAGACGAGCAATAAACATTCATTTCTTCTTAGGAATTTACAGAAAATATTTCGGCAAATTTTTCATTTAGCTTGGTGGTCAATTGGAAATTTTGCAAAATTTGATAGTTTCTGTCACTGGTCAAGGTATTAAGCGCAATGTAGAAACTCGTTACAAGAGGAGATGCGGTGACTGTTGAAAAAATAACATTTATTAAACATTTTAAGTGCTTTGGAAAAATTTACATTTAAGGTAAAAAATATTAAAATGAGATCAGACGCTGGAATATTACTTAACTCAATGCAATCTTTTTCTTTTCTGTGCTCCCTCCATTTATGGGAATCCGTCCTTTGGATAATTAATGACGTGCAAGAATACCTGCAAACAAAGGGAGTAAATATCTTTCAACGAAGTTGGAAAAACGAGGAAGGCCTCTTGAACCTTTAATATTTGGAAAACTCTTTTCCTAATATAGTAATATTATTAAGAATTTTTTTAACAATAGTCATCAGCGTCGCTAGTTGTGAACGGAGCTCTTCCAGATTAAAATTAATTAAAAATACTCTTCGTTCCACAATGAGTGATTTAAGATTACGAAATCTACCGATACTGTCCATAAAAAGAGAACTAATAGATAATATAAATTTTTACAATGTCATTCAAGACTTTTGTAATAAAAGGGCAAGCAAAATAAATATATAAATCAAAATACGTTTTATCTTTGTGTGTACAATCTATTTAAATTAATTTAAAATAAATAAATGGTTTTACTTATTTATTTATTTATGTTCAATAATTATTGTTAATAATCACTCTTGATTATGATTAAATTAAAAAAGTGCCCCCGGCGGCAAAAGCTCTAGCTACGCTACTAGTGCTCGATAAATAGAATGAGGGAAGATATCTGTGCTATACATATTTTAATTTTATCGAATTTAAAGTCAAACCAGTACTTGTCTGTTACTTTTTGGGTTCCGTATCCAAAGGGTGCCAACGGGACCCTTCTACTAAGCCTCCGCTGTCCGTCCGTCCGTCTGTCTGTCTGTCAGCGGGCTATATCTCTTAAACCGTAATAGGAAGACACAAAATTTTCAAAGAGTGAGTCATACTATAGCTACTATAACAAAAAATAATGAAAATAAAATAAAGTTAAAAATTAAATACAATAAACTTTTGTTTTTGCTCGATCAAAAAAGGACATAGTGATAAATCTTGTACGATAGTACGGAACCATTCGGGTGCGAGTCCGAGCCGCACTTGGCCGGTTTTTTTTAACATTTTACTGCTCGAAATAAATATTGTTGTAAAGTAGCAATAGCTATCTTTTACTAACGTCAAAGATAACCTAATAAGAATATAGGAATCAGCCGAACAAAATTGAAAATGTTCGTGTTTTTTTAGAATGAAACATATAATTTCATATACTTTCGTCTTTTGCATTAATGGAGGAAAAGAACTTGGCTATGCACTACTATAGTGCAACTGAGACAACGAGTTAAAAACAAAAATCGGGAAAACGTGGGATTACCCGAACGACAAAATCTTATTGAATCCCTCAAAATCCTATCAAACTACTTATAATAATGTAATTCAGGTCACACCACACCACACCCCCCCCCCCCCCCCCCCCATCCAAAAATGATAAATTTCGCTTTGGTCAAGATGCTGAACATGCTGAAAGGAGATACACAGTTCCTCTCAAATAAAATTCTAGTTTTTCCCGAAAATATCAAAGAATCCAGCATGAGTTTCTCCCACTTAATCTCTTCAGAGCAAAATGAATGTAAACGGAAGCACGTGCATGTCAAATATCATAGAATTACACTAACAAACATTAGTTTTGCTATAAAAAAACATTTGATAATTCTCACAATATATCAGCAAAACCCGATTTTTACAAAAACGTGGGAGGATTTTATGAGAGTAAAACCTAAAAATACCGCCCCTTGTCATTAATTTACGAAAATGAACCATTTGCCATTCTGTTTTGTTGCATGCAATCTGCGCTTTCACATTTTTTATCGTTAATCATAAAAGTTTAAAGAGAGTTTGAAAGAATTACTCAATTTGGTTCATTTTTGAACTCGTATTTGCAATTTTCATGAAAACACCGCGTACAAAATTTGAGTTGTCCACGTGGACGCGTTCTCAGACAGCTTTCAAATAAATAGTGAAAACAAAAAAGTTGCAATACGAAAAAAAGTGTTCGCCGATTTAGTCCATTGTTAAAATTTTATTTACTATTACTATAAAAACACCATGTACTCAAATATATAGTGAAAATGAGATTTGTGTATGGCAACGCTATGAAAGAGTAGCCCGATTGGTCCTATCTTCGAACTCAAGTTTCATGTTTTTTTTAAAAAGGCAGTGCGCAAAATTTCATCTCTCTAAATGAACGCGCTCTCGAGTTATCGTGAGGACGGAGAGACAGACAGCCAAACGGACAGATATGCAAAAATCAAAAGAACTTTTAATATGATGCGTGGTTGTCCAGCCCATTTTGCTCCATTAGCATTATTTCTGTGCATTACAAACGGAATGACTAACTTATTATACCCTATGATTTCATATAGTGTACAAAAACTATTTATGTTGTAAACGTTGATGATGCATGAGTTTAAGGCAACATAAGGTTTGCTCAAAAATTATCTAGGGAAAAAGCAAACTGTTGACCATTACTTAATACGCCTAATTTCCTAACATTTTAACATAAAAACAACTTATTAATATCTAGAGAAGACGTATGAATAGTTAACGGTAACTAATGACCATAAAATATTACGGTCAAATCTGCACTATGATGCAAAATCTTCGAAAAGACTCACATAAGAGTATTTATCAAGAAAATTTGGCCAAAATTATTTTTTGACCTTAATGGCCTACAAGCAAAATTAATTGACAATTTATGCACTAAATAAAATCTCATGCGCAACTGTGTGATTAAAAACACTATTTATTTCAAAATAACATGATTTATTTTTCAAAAATGAGTTTTTAATCAATATATTAGTTATTATGGTAATGCTGTCCACTCTTCGCCTACTGAAGATTCTCCATCTGACTCCTTGTTAATTTCTTCATCGAAGCATTCAACTTCATCTTCACTTAGAGTCGAGTTCTTGATAAGCATTTGTATAACTAGGTAGGGGCCATGATGCCCCCCCCTCCAGAATGTGGACTGCCCCCCCCCCCCCCCTCCAATAAGTTATGAAAAACTTTCCAAAAAACATTCGTTTATTCGTACAATCTTGGGACTATTTAAATTGAAACCGTTCGGATCGGAATCGAAAAGGCTTTGACGAGTTCTTTTCTTCAAGAAAACCTATTAAAATCTTTTTAAAAATTTTAAAAACTATTCTGAGATTGCTCTGATTCCACTGAATTTTGACAAAGGCGTGGTCCGTAGGAGTAATCATGCGGAACTATTTTGACAGTTTGTGAGGAAATTTTAATTGATAAGCTTTGACATCAATGAAATTTTGAAAATTTCGTAAAACTTTGTTTAATTTTCCGGAAAAAAGCTTTATTAAGCTTTTTCGATTCTGATCGCAATGGATTCAGTAATAAGGCTGATTATTTTTATAAGGAAGAAATATTTTCTGCGCAATTAAAAACTTCAATAATATTCTTATTACGTTACATTATGGACAATCAATACTTCGGGAAGCCGAGAGATTCACAGAAAAACATTCAATTTGTCTAGAACCTACTCGAGTCTCGAAAAGGGAAAGGCAACCGGAGAAAGCAAGGACTTTCTGATAAAGTCCACTCTAGGTAAAAGTAATTTAGTAGGCTTTTCATCAGAAATAAGGCTAAGCCATCCGAATATTGGAAGATACATATTTACAACCAAGTTATGGACAATATTATCACCAAAGCTTGAGTTACAATGTGACGTTATCGCGGGAAGCGGTCACAAATGATGTTGTTTATGCTGTTTCAATGATGACGCTCTAACATGTGTTGAATTTTCGTTCCATTTTAATTAAAATCATTAAACCGTAAATAAATAAATTAATTAGTTATTAAATACTGTGGCATTACTTAAAACTTACAATTTTCACTCACAATTTCAATGTTCTGCAAAAATAAATTGTCTCAATTGCAGCTGTCAAGGTGCGCGTCTCAAGTTGAAATATTTTCAACTTTAAGCAACGCGACCAGCGTCAGCAACACCCTTAAGGCCAAAACACAGTGAAAGCGACACAACAATGTTGGTTACTTAATTGGCGACAATGTTGAATTGAAAGCACAGTGAATGCGACCCGACAAGTGTATTTGACAACGGGCACTGTTTTATTTATTATAAAAGAAATGGGAGGATGGAAAAAATTAAGAAAAATCGTTAATATAGATTATGCGACTTACTTAAAATTACAAAGCATAAAGAAAAAACTAAAAAGAAAAAAGAAGAAGAAAATGACACTTATCATATATAGACGCTTATATATAGCATAACTTTTTCCCTCATTTTCTCTATTAGTTCCTCCCCAAAATTCTTAATTTCTCAAACTAATTAAAGAAATTAATTTTGTACAAGTTTTTAATAACTAGTTTATTTACTATTATCTTTTAATTTACTATGTTTCATAAAAATAACCAAATCGACATAACATGAATGTCAATTATTGACTGTCGACACAGAAATGTCAATTATGTTGGCGACGAATTTAGAGATTTTCCCAAGCTTTTTGTTGGCAATTTGTCGAGTCGCCGTCATTGTGTTAAGTATATAAGACTCCCATATATTCGAATCTTTGACAGCAACCAATTTACGGCGACTTTGTTGTGTTGCTGTCACTGTATTTTGGCCTTTAGCGACACACTGTACCTGTACTTTTGACAGGTTTAGCGACAGCGTCCGCGACTCGCGACAGCGTCACATTGTAACGCAGCCTTAACTTCAAAAATAGGTTGGAATCTACCTTTGGCACAGTTAGTTGACTCATTTATAAACTTGTACCTGAAACATGGAGAGGAATTTTTTGAAAATTATAAAAATGTTTTCAATGTAGACATTTCCACTTTACAAGCTGAAACAAAAATAATAAATGTTTCAAAACAAGACCATTGTAGTAAATTTGGAAAGACTGAAACCGAAATTAATAAAGACTTCTGCCCAAATTTATACAAGTAGCTACAAGCAGCTGTGGGTTTTCTTGTCAGCTCGGCCGGCTGTGAACGCAGCTTTCCCATCGAGCTAAAACTTAGTTCAGAGAGCAACTGCTTCAGGAGAGGTTTTCGAACATGGCACTCATAAACATTGAAAATAAGATAAAACAAACTAACAGCGCAACAGGTGCTAAATAAGTTTGCAGAAAAAACCGTAAACTAAATCTTATACAGACTTTAACTATCTCTTTATGAGTGTTTAATAAAAACGTAAATAATTGATCTAAAATGTGTATCCCACTTTAGACCTGTAAAGTACTTAAGTACATTGGTACTTAAGTATTATTAACAGTACCAGGACCTGGACTTAAATGCTTTTTAAGTACAAGTACAAGTTCCGGTACTGGTACTTAAAAAACTATCAAGTACAAGTCCCGATACTGGTACTTAATACACTTACTACAAATACCGCCATAACGAGAAGTACTTCTGGTGTTGTAAATTATTTAAATACTGCATCTCTGCATCTCGACACGACAGTGTCTTAAGAAATCCTACCGCCTTCAGTAAAATAGAAAGAAAAAGAGTAATTGTAGGACAGAAATTGACTTGCTGAATTGTTGGCAATCAAGTGCCACAATCCGCTCTCTTCCCCCGCACATGTGGAGCATTGTTTTTCATTTGCAGGTCTTGTAAATGCTACACAAAGGCAATCACTATCTGATTTTGTCTTGCTAAAGGCAAACTCAAATACTGTATGAACAACTTTCAAAATTATGTAGGAATTAAAACAGAAAAAGCTTATACGATATTTTATGATATTTCGTAAATGGAAACCTCATCCAGTTATTTAACTGGCTATAGATTTTTCAAAATTTCTAATTTGAGCTTTCGAAAGCTCGTGAACCTTATAAGTACCTGGACTTGTACTTGAAAGCTTTTAGGTACCAGTATCGGGAATTGTACTTGTACTTAAAAGACTTGAGGTATGGTCCCGGTACTCGTACTTGGAATAAATATTGGACATTAGGCAGGGCGTCACTATCATATCAGTTTCGTGTATGGAACTTGACGATTCTGATTTATTTTCCTTAATATGTAAGAGGAGCAAAGGAGGAGATGTGGAAAACAAAAGTCTCTTAAATAAACGTCAGCACTTTCTTTTATTTTTCAAATAAACACTACTTCCTATGACTTAAGAAAAATTTAAATCACGTTTGATGTTTGGAGGGGACTGTAAGGAGTAGATGAGTGTCGCTTAAGCTCATTAAAGAAAAGAATGCACTTTCACTCAATTTTCCAATTACATTATGTACTAATCTATGTTCACAATAATTTAAATGTCCAACTAAAATTATTTCGTAAATACTCGACGCCGTTGATCTCGATATGCAATATATATCGCTCGATCGCCGAATGTTGACTGACTATAGGTAGTTATCCAAAAATTTTATTGAATGCTGATGACTTATACTAATTGATAAGCTATTCACCATGCTTTTCTCTCTCCGGTTGCTTAATAACAAGAATTATAAAAAAAGAATGGGAAACAACTGAAAGCTGTTCGTTGTTCTTCTGACCATAACATCGCAACCTCGACAAAGACTGCCCTATTTCAAAAACTTTTCTTATTAAAATCGCCCCGAATGTGCACACGTACCTGCATTTGCAGTAGATTAAAAGTGCTAATCTAATCTTTTTGCTTCCTTGGGAGCGGAGCTAAGGTTTCACGTAGGAAGATTACAAGGATAGTGACGCGATGTCTGCGACTTGTAAAATGAGAATTATTTTCTTTTTGTGTGCAGTGCTATTTTAGCGGAAATTATGTTCTAGAACTTAGGTTATCTTTCTTGTGGATTTTGTAACTTATAGACTTCCTATACTCTGTGTAATTTAAAAACTTTATGGTCTTTCAAGCAATTTCATTGGCTCTAGGTATTATTTTCCTGTATGGATAGTAGTTTAGGCTCTATAGCATATATAAAGTCAATGTTTAGCACTTTTCTGTAAGTATCAATGTAGAACATTTTGGAGAACGGACTCCCAACGCACACATATATATTTCTGTTTCATGGCTTGGGAAGTATTCTCGTGGGTTTTTCCTCGCTTAATGCATAAAAATTCCAGTTAAGCAGTCCATATTATATATGTCAGAGCCTCTTACGGCTTATCTCTTGAAAACTGTTCTAAATGGTACAAGTGGAGCCATCTGACATTATAACAAGGAAGCATTTTCGCAATCACTATATTATTTTATACACAATGGTAACACTTTCAGTGATATTAATGCTATGTCGGAAAAAAGTTATGAAATTGTGAACTACCTACTAACAATTTTGTAGACGTTATGACCAAAAGAAAAATTGGTAGAGTTTTAAACATTTCAGCTTAAAAAATTTCTTCGATTTATTCAAATAGATTGTTGCAATTTAGTTATTTGCTTTGAGTTTTCTATTAAGGGAGGTTTCCACTGAAATCTTGAAAAACATGAAAAGTATTCTACAACTTCGCGTCAAATCTGTACGTACCTATTATCAAACTCAAGACTAAGTAAAAATTTGCACAAATTGTTGTCAAAAAGCTTAGGTATTCTTCGATAATATTAGGGAATATTCCCTAATATGTAGGAAATATTCCGAAAAACGTAGGTTTCCCCCCTAAATTTTAGGGAATATACCGAAGCTTTATGACAATAATTTGTGCATTTTTTACAGTGTACACATAGTTAGAGAAAAATGAAAAACTTAAGTAATGATGTATAACAAGTAAAGATATTTTTATGTAATTGACTTTAGGAATGTGTAGAATTTATAAAATTTCCATTTGATTTTGAGTACTAATATATTTTGCTATTTTCATAGACAAATATCTATCAAAATTATGATATTATTGCAAGCAAAGAAACAAAGATCAAACCTTTTTCTGTTTATCTTGAAAGTCTTAAATTGTTATAATGATAAAGGAAATAAAGTCAATAATGTTAACCATCCTAACGATAAAAATTTCTAATTTTTTATGATTTACATACAATTTGACTTTTTTAATTCGTTTCATCACCGTCGGATGGAATGGTGTGCTCTAGGAAATCTTTCACTTGTTTGAAAGCTCTATGGACTGTAACCTGCAGGCTCAGAAAATGCATTGCCATCTAAAAGCTCTTATACAGGCTATCCAGTATCGGGTGTTACACCCAAAGGCTATGGATAGGTCATCCTTTGACAAACCATAAATTGTACGAGAGGGGAGAATGCTAACGGTTACCGAGATAAAGGGACTTAACGATATTTAGGTATGTTTTTATATAGCACCACTTTATATCCATTGGTAATCTATAAAAAATAAAAATCCAAGTAAATTGGACAATTTCCCTTTCTTCCTATATCTTACTACGTTAATGCGTCAGATTCCAAACAAAAATTTCCACGGAATAGAACGTAAGCAAAAGTACCAAAGAACAAGGTTCCCGAACCAGATTATTTCTTTTCCCTGAGACTCCTTTTTCCTTAGGGATGTTTTCCATGCATCATTAGACTTGAGTCTCTCGGATATATTTCAGTGGTCGTTTATCTTTAATAAAATACAAAGTTTAGTCTTCAGTTGACTTCATTAACTCTAACAGTAAATGTAGCGTGACATCGGTTAACGATAATTTCAGTAAACATACTTGTTTTCCGTCGACTTAAACAAAAATTATACCTACTACAAAACACTACTTACTATATTAGAAATATCAAATTCTGTGGTTTACGTCATTTGGAAAGAAGAAAAGGTTACGCCCTTGTATAGCGTATTCCAGTTTGAGTATGCAATACTAAAACACCTAAAAGATGAGGTGATTTGCAATCGAAAATGTTATATCCATTTTTTCCTTCGAATTTATGTTATTATTTTCAGGGGATTTTAGATTTTTTCGATTTTGCTTACTGAACCGCAATTTTTGTCTTGTTTTATTCATTTATAATAACTTGCTTTCAAAAAAGTTTATATATGAGTTAAAAATTAACTATACAACTTTAAAAATAATTTTCTCTTCGAAAAACTGCAAGTATAGCTTGGCAGTCAGGTGTTGCAGTCTTAATGAAAACGCTTTGAAATAAGGTCTTATGTTAGAAAACTGTATTCACCCTCCTTAATTTCTACTTTTTATATTAAGAGCTTTTCGAGATCTGCTGTTAAACCTATTTCGTAGATATTCTTCTGGCAAGTATGGAATTACATATAAAGTATTCGGACCTTGTTTTCGTTTTACTGGTGCTTCACATGGTTTCTCTTTTCATCCACTTAAGGCTTTTTTGAAGGCGTATGTAGATTCAAATACCGTATACTAATGAAATGCTATAATGAATACTACCGGTAAAAATTCTCACCCAAAATTCAAGCTTTACCCAATTGCAAGTGCGCGTGAATGTTAAGTAAGCGAGTCAACCATAACCGGTTTATTTTATGTTTTTATTATTTGAAAATTATTAATTTATATAACTACAAGCATCTGAAACAATCAATTGTGTTTTATATTAAAAATCTCACCAAGATAAGTCGTCGGGCTATTGATAAAACACTCAAAGTAAATCCCCCAAATTTTAGTAAAAAAATATATTTTGGTAATTTTTTTTTAGTTTTTCTTTGTGATACTGTGTAAGTTCACCAGATCCAACACTTCTCCTTCCAAGGAATCACTAAGGGATCCTCTTTAGGGCTAAAATAGTGGATTTCAAACCAAAGTATTTATACCAAGTGAGATAAGCTCCATTCAGTTCATTATTCCAATCATAAGCAGAGATAGCTACTATAAGGCTAACAATTTACTGAAAGTAGTATATAATTCTAATAACATCTTTTACCTTGTGCTGAATTCTAGTTGATTGTATCTTTCGGTGTTAACTAAAACTCCCCAGAAGTTAATGTAAACCCAAACGTCAAATATCAATGAAAGCAGTAAACAAGAATAGATATGCTTGTCTATTATCTTCACACTAACTGCAGATCATTTAGGATGTATGAGTCTAAATATAGGATGCTGTACAATGACAAAAAAGGATACGACATTTTCTTCTGAAATTTGTGTTATTAATCAATTCCACCCTGCTTAAGTGTACACTACGAGAGGTGTGTCTAGTGAAAATGAACAGTAGGAAGGACTTGTTTATCCTCACGACTTTCATTTTTGTGTTTTTAGGTAGAGTTTCCTCCCGTTTTTTGTTTGTTCTTCCGGTATGGTTATCGAGTCAAAGTCAACTGAGCTGGCAGTTCACCATATCGACATGATAAAATATAGATATCTTGGGATACTGGTGACTGTTAGCCTCCGAAATTCGTTGCAAGTCAGTCAAGTTCAACTGCCATTCATTTTCCAAGAAACGACTGTATCCCTAAGGAATAAAATAACTACCTCATTTTAATCTGATAACTGTCCCTGTTAATATGAAGCGAAACAGACTGCACAATGGGCTCATATGGAACTCTCACCCAAGGTGAATTCAGCTCAGAATGTGTAGTGATCGCCTCGTTTTTATACAAATCATACAGTATACTAAGTTTGTCATTCCATTTGTAACGCCTTTAGAGATAATGATGGTAGAGCAAAATGGATTGGACACCCATGCATAAAATTAAAAGTTATTTTGATTTTTGCATATCCGTCTGTCCGCCCTCACGATTACTCGAGAACGCGTGTACTTGGAGAGCTGAAACTTTGAATTTTTGGGCTTTAAAAAAAAAGTAAAAGTACTTTCGAAAATGGGACAAATCGGGTAAGTAATTCGTAGCATTCCCATACAAAAATTTTGTTTTCACTACATAGTTGGACACCACCGTAGAGCGCTGAAATTTTGTACGTAGTGTTTTCATAAAAATATTAAATATAATTTCAAAAATGGACTAAATCGGGCAACCCCTTATTGGTGTTGGCATCTAAAAATTTAGAATTTTTATATATTCTGTTAAAACGATCAGTCCTATACGGTTTAATGTACTGAAAAATTCTTTAAAATATGAAATCCTATAAAATTGGTTATAAAAATTTTTTCTGTCCGGCGAACCGTTATAGAAGTATAAACGAAAAACCACTCGAAAAATCAAACTTGCACAGATGGGTGTCCATGCGAAATAACATACGGTCATCATAAGAATTGGTTTTAGACCAATTCTAGCTTCTTTACTTGTTAATGTGAATTTTTACAGGGTTTAGGTTGAATAAGCCACATTCACTGTATATGGAAAAATCAATTCCACTCCTGTTTATCTAGAGGATCACCTGTCGTTTTGATATTTTGTCTGCAAATTCTTTGATATTTACATTTACAATACCTTTATTGCTGGATAAATGTACACAAGATCAGGGATCTTATATGTAGTACAATATTAAAATGACGGCATAATAAATTGGCAATTAAGATATAATTAAAAACAAAATGAGGCTGGGAAGATATAATATTAAAGATAGGAAGTAGTTAATTTTGATTCAAAAGTGAGAATTTTAAGATTATGAGTTAAATTAAGTTAATTAAAGAAAATGTAAGATACGAAAAAAGAGAAAGATATAAGAAAAAGGCAATTTAGATAAATAAAATTAAAAAAATTTAGATAAGTCAAATAAAAAATAAAAAAAGACAAAATCGAGGACTTGGCTTGGAATATACTCAAATGGCTTTATACATCTAAAATTATTATGAAAATAAGATGAAAAGCTATAAATAGTGGCAGATATTTAGATTTCTATATTTTAATTTTTCACATACTTAGTTGTAAATTTTTAACTTAATAACATTTAAATAAATCGAACTCCTTTAACCCCTACTTTCTTTCTATTCATTTTCTGGTGAAGAAGAAAGGAGCTATAAGATCACCAAAAAGTGCAAAGAAACATAAACTCAGCTGTCTTGACCTACCTTGCACTTTTTTAGTACAAAATTAATTAATAGCCATCAAAATGTCATAAAACAGATTTCGACGCTTAAATGTAATTTAATTTCAACATTGTTTCGATTTAAAATCATAACTAAATTCATTACTGCTCTACAATTTGCGATTGAGGGAGCCCAATCATTGAGTTGCAAATTCTTTAAAAATTGACTTCTGGCTTAATGCTTAACATGCATAAAAATTCGCAACTTTTAAACTTGAGTGTTCTCTAAAATAACTTTATGATCTTGTTTTATATCTCCCCTGTACACCATATACGATCGAACCATAAACATTTTAGAGACCTGCAAGCATTTGTAGCCTATCAATAAATGGTGTATATACGATCATTAAAAATGCTCTGTGGACGAGCTGCCTAAAGTGTTTTCAATTTGTTGTCCCGAACTTTTTTAATTATAAAGCGTCCGCCAATTTATATGTTAATCCTTAATTTAAAAAAAAAACATCTAAGTATATAAAATCGATATAAGAAACCGAAAGAGGCCAACAAAGCAGCACCTTAAGTGCTTCAGTTCTCAGCTGGTTTCACCATTTCCACTTTGTAAGGTTGAGCTTGTCATAACGATTGCCGTGCGTGAGAGGCATTTTAAAATTGACGCGGGTAGAATGCTCCACAGGTTGATGACATTCAGTAATTTTCTTTTTGCCAACTCTGAAATTATTTAATTGAATAGTGCATATTGTAATATTATGTAAATATGAAAGTAGGCACCTATAACATTCTTTCAACAGGATTGCAATTTAGTTTACCGTCCTGATCATTTTAATAACTCAAAAGTAGCAACGCAGTGAAGACATATGTCAAATGCAAAAAATATAACGTAAGTCATGTCATAAAACAATACTGAATTAATTGAATTAATAAACATTTCAATCGTTATTTTTTAGAACAATGACGGAATAAGGAAGAAATTATTAGCAATGCATACAGAAGTGGAATGTCTGTACCACTAGACGAAATTTTATAATGAACTGCCTGTAAGTCGATCGAACGCAAAGCGTTTTTAGTCAGTAAAATTGACAGACAAAATCAGTTATGTTCGTCAGCTCTACTGACTCGCCAGGTTAGCGGCAATAAATTGGACCGCAAGCCACAGTTGAACTGCATACGTCAAACCGTTTCTGTGCGTAAAAGATTAAAATATCTGCTGGCTTCAACAGACAGGAAGCCATTATAATGCGAAGACTTGGAATACTATCTCATTCTGTTGGAGCATTTATCGAAGGTATTGGAGGTATGGTTGCACAAATTTCCAACGCATATGAGAAGCATCTTAACAAATAGCAACGTATTGATATTCAACATATCTTGGTTACGTAGCAAACTTCAGCATCCAAGTTTTGTCACTAACTCTGGCAAAGTGACCCAAAACAAGCCCCACTGGCACTGGGCAACGTCAAGCTTGCAATAATAGCCCATGGATGCCCGACAGCACTTCTCACCATTGAGAAACTGTAAGCAAATCAGAGTAGGGTCATTGAGTAGATCGAAAAACAAACCCATAAGGACATAGAACCCAACCCCTTGGGTTGCTTCTTCTTGGGAAGGAGCCAAGCTTGTGACTCTTGCATTACGAAGTCTGTACAGTTTACCTCCCAATAAGTCAATAAGTGAAGGAGACTTCAACGAGCACATCAGATTCTGAGGGTAACCCAGCCCCAGAGAGAGCAAATGCAAAGTGATCCACCGTGGTCTTGCCAATTCCATTGTCCAATTGGTTGTTTCAATTGATAGCACATCCGGTAAGAGCATTGCTACCTGTTTGGCTACGTATACTTTCGATGGAAGAAGACTACCAGCAATGGCAAAGCCAAGTCACTTGTTGCTTTGCGGAAGCTCATTCGTCATATGAAAGAGGGCACAAGAAAAGACTAACAAAACCGACACTTGTAAAAGGCTCTCGCAAGATAGCAAAACCAGCCGCCAACGTGGCTTTCCTCCTGTCAAGGCGACCGTTTCTAAGTATCAATCGGCAGACAGAACAACAGAGATTGCCGAGGCAGATAAGCGAACTAATAGCGGGGGGGGAAGATGGGGGGGATTGACAACCAACCGTGAGTAGTCGATGGACCCCCAAAACGAGACAATTAAATTAAGTGATGGCTCAGACCGAAGCAACACTCCGAACCAACATTGGCAGGACTGAGCTCTCGATGAACGAGACAGGAAATTCCACATGCCCTTTATGGCAGATCCCATTTAACGGGCTAAGTTATTCGGCTCGAGTGGAAATTCGCAACTATTCCTGCTCGGACAATGAAAAGGCTACTAGCATAAATATGTTCAGATTAACATTGACATAACCAAAAGTACTTCCACAACTGTAAGATTTGTCATATTTGGATGGGCAACTGTCCTGATTCGGAACCGTGGGCCCACAATGGCAATATCTGTGGCCTCCTTGGCGGAAAAGCAACCAATTTTTTTTGTTCTAATGGCGAGCGACAGACCTAGAACAACTATCATGTGTGCGGGGAAGGATACTAATGCTTGCATAGATTTATAACAAGGGATCTAACTATGGTGTCAGTGAAATTCAAAAATCAACAAAAATAGAAAGAGAAGATCGTTCTAGCGTCTGCCTATTTTCCAGGCGAACAAGAGCTTTCCTCACCACAAAAGATTAAGAGCCTTCTGGAGCACTGTAGCAATCTGATCACATTTGATCAATTTGAGGCTCTGAGACTAAAGGAGGAACATACACAAGTCCCCAAAAGACAGACTGGGAGACAATCAAGGCCCTAGTCCGGGAGTAATGAACAAGGCTTCCAAAAATGATTAAATGTACCGAAGAAGTAGATCTTCTAGCATATCAGCTCCAAGTAACGCTTATGTAAGCCTATCCTAAGAGCTATCACCACCATCCAGAAGAAAAAACATGTTCTCTGGTAAAATAGTCAGCTCAGAAAACTAAGAAGAGGCCTAAGAAAGCTGTTAAGCAGGGCTATGGCCCTCAGCAATGGTAGGTATGTAAAAAATACCTAAAGGAATGCAATAAGGAGTTCAAAAAAGAGAAAGCTGGAGAAAAATTTGAGAAGAAAAAAGTAAAAAAGCTAGAATTGGTCTAAGACCAATTCTTATGATACCCTAGATGAATGCCCATATGAAATTTCGCAATTTTGATTTTTGCAATGGTTTTTCGCATATATTTCTAGAACAGTTCGTCGGACAGAAAAAATGATTGTAACCGATCATATTCTGAAGAAGGTTTTACTAAAATAAAAATTTTTAGGACTGATCGTTTTCACAGTATCCGTAAAAAACCTAAATTTTTATATGGCAACACCAAGAAGGGGTTGCCCAATTTATTAAAGTTTTTAAATTTTATTTCCTATTATTATGAAAACACCATGTACCAAATTCAGCTCTCTATGTCAACGCATTCTCATATAGTATCCAAATATATAGTTGTATGGCAAAACCACGAAGGAGTTGCCCGATTTGTCTCATTTTTGAACTTAATTTTACTTTTTTTTTTTCAAATTCCCCGTACAAAATGTCAGCTGTCTAAATATACGCGTTATCGAGCTATCGTGCGCACGAATGGACGAACAGACGGACGGACATACAAAAATCAAAATAACTTTTAATTTTATGCGTGGGTGTCCAATCCATTTTGCTCTACCATCATTATTTCTGTGCGTTACAAACGGAATGACAAACTTAGTATACCCTATAGATTTCATCTATGGTATAATCAAGGACACAGTCAGAGCCTCGCGACTCCAAATGCCCTTTCTAAGAATCTAAATAATGGTATTGGATGCTCAAACATTGTGATGGGAGCCCTTCAATCAACACCAAAGGAACGCTAGAGCATTTCTTCAAAACGAACTTTTTATTTTTCCGTCTTTGTGACCGAGAGACACGGCATAGACGCCGGATCTTTAATGATACCGGTGGCACTAGCGGTGACGGCTCTACTGTAGAGCTCGCTGAAACTCACTAAGACCCTTCTCACTTTTTGGGCTAGTCTAAGCATGGCAAAATTATATAGGACATTTATTCTCACATCATTTCTCCTTAAAACTCTAAAGAAAATAATAAACAACTAAATATATTCGGATGACGCCCTCAAAAGTTTTCCTTTCAACGTCAATTAATGCCTACCAATTTAAAAATCCAAAAAGAGAATGCTCTGTAATATATGAGAGACCATCTAGAAAGCTGTACAGCAAAGAAGGGCTTGTTAGGCTCCTTCATAGAATACACAACGATCAGAGTCACTACAGGCTTTCCTCAAGGCGGAGTTTTATCACCATTGCTATGGCTGTTGGTTGTGGATGAGCTGTTAAACTTACTCCAAGAGGCCGGCTTTAAGGCCCAAAGATACGCTGATAATATTGTCACTTGTGCCAAAAGAAAATTTTAGTCAACTATATCAATAAGTCCATTTCACCATGAAAAGAAGCCTCTGGTGCCCAGCTCCTAAGTTTAATGGATGGAAAGCTTACCTCGAATTCTCACCTTATAATGATAGCCAACAAGGCTAGATATGTGGATATTCGGCTCATGCCAATGGCTTTACGGGAATAAGTGACATCTGAGCAGTATAATCAGCCTGCAGATGCAGATAAGACTCTTGATAAGATGCAAAGGATGGCCTTTTTAAGGACCACTGACACCCTCAATTTGTGTCCTCAATGAGCCAATGAGGCTTACAGCCATTCTACCTCTTTATCCAGAAAGAAGCAGCGGCTAGCATGCTTCGAAGTAAAAAGTAAGCTGATCACATTTCTTCTGTTCTAAACATTGTCGAATAGAAACTTTTAAGGCGTAGAAGCTGCAGCGGACGTTATGGCTTCTTTCAAAAAAGAGGCTACCAGCCACCATTATGTCGTCGCTTTAAAAGTAATGATATGTCAAGAGATGTATTGTTTCAGACCGCATCGAAAAAAGTAACAGTGCTTTATGAAATTCTCAATATAATATGAAAATTCATTTTTACATGTATAGGTATATCTTCATCCATAGTATATTCTCGTCATGGTTTGGCATTTTATTCTAATTTGAATTCACAAATAAAATGCGACGTTAAAAATGCAAATCAAGACCTTAATGTATTTATCAGCCACGAGTCCACGGCTAACTAGCAAAAGCTATGCTAAAATTGAACAAATAATGGCAAAATTTGTAGAAATATTTACTCCATAGTACAAACCACGAATAATCGAAAGAGTTTAATGAGAAATTCGTGATCAAAGAAAATTCTTTATTGCACGTGAATTCCACAAATTATCGAACATTTAATTCGCATGTGTTAGAAATACCTTTATTGCGCGAGCACATAGTTTTCAATATTTTCAATACGATGTGAAAAGTGGATTTTGTTTCTTAATTTTTTTTTCTCGTAACAATAACAAAACAAACTTATGCTAGAAAATACACTTTAAAAAATAGAGCTATTTCTATAGATTATAAACACACACAAAATCGTATTTCTATACATGCATGCAAAATATATGTATATGAAGAAAATATTTGAATCACCCTGTGCTAAAATTCCATCACGGCGGCGTGGTGCTATCTGCGATAAAAAATTGCAGCGTTATAATATACCCGACCTCCCTCACGATTCCAGCGATTACATCTGCGTATACAGATTCTGCGCACCTATACAGGCACTATCAATAAACATACATGCGAGACAAGAGTCAGTATTGATGTTCCCGCTTGGTTGATCGCCGATTTATTGGAATGCGCGCGCAGCTTTTCACAGGGTAATTCAAATTTTACGGTAAAATTAAAGAGTGTAAGAAGAGTACATACTGCATGTGTATTTATGAGTTTATTTTATGAGTGTATAAAATTCAAGATGAATTTACCATTTATGTATATATGATGTCCAACGAAATCAGTACCTTTGGACGAAAATTATTTCTCGGTGATATGAAATTGAAAATGGTGGAAACAGCGGTGAATATCTATGAATATATCTACGTATTGTACTAAATTCTTCTTCTGTATGGCGCAGTGATGGTAATATACATATATGTCGCAATTCCAATCACGTTGAGTTAACAGGTGAGAAACTTCTTAATATTTTTCTGTACAAGTTAGATAGGATACTACAACCGACAAATGAAAATATTTCAGTAGGACATTATTTTATGTTAGGTCTGTAGCATCCCGAACACCTTAAGTTATGTTTTCAATCGAATTTTTACGGCGTGTGATTAATCTCTGATTACCAGGAAGCCACTTTTAATTCACACTACACTGCAGAAAAATGAAATAAGATATTTAACCTCTCTTTACTATAGTATAATCGGTCTCCACTTCTATCGAAATTTAATTCACAACACTTTTCCTGCATACACCTCCAATAATTCGAACTTATCCGGACACTTATGTATATATACAAATAATTCTGTTTTGCGATGCACACAGGTAAAATAAACGAAACAAATCACTGTCGAGGCCATGCCATGATCAACGATATCAGAGGCTATTTTTTCCTGTTAAGAAATCTATTATGATCGCGTCTATCCAAAGCGAGTACCTCAGGTTAACTAGTATTTCGGTAAAAAACTTGAAAAGTTTACAGCGCATGAACTCCTGACAAGCGAATCACATTCATTTCGAATATGGAAAATATAATGCAAAAGCAAAACCAAAACCGGTAGGAGATAAAGGAAAACTGCTTCAAATAAGCGCGAAATAAACATTCCACGCGGGTGAACTGAATAAAGAGTGATTATAAAATTGCATGTGGATCTAAAGGAAATTTATGATCTCTCTTAGCCCGCTCGGGCTCGACTTTAAAGGAATTCAAGTAATCTTTGAATCGAGCCTCTTGAGTAGATTCGCTCAAATTTTCTCAAAATAACATTATCGGCTCGCTCAATTATTGTAGTGTAACAAGTGTGATAGAGTGTGTAGTGTAGACTCTAATACCTCACCTCATAATATAACTGCGTGGACTGCTGCAGTAGAGTTTTGATAAAAGCCGCACCACAAGTAGTTGAATCTAATTGCACCGATCGACGACGTCCGACGACAATTTTATATTATTATGTAGATTTAAGAAAGTATTCACTGGAACTGGAATACTTGAATGTGAGGTTCAACATCATGTCTGTATACTTATTTTCCAATACAATCATGGAACGATCTTCACTTATTTAATTGCAGACTGAGCTTACAGAAAGGCTTAAACTTGAGACTTAGCTCGCAAACAAACCAATAAGCAAAAGCTTTTTCGTTCTTTTACCAGACGTCTTTCAACTGTGGCTTTAATGCTGCTGCTAGGGAACTTCAGCGTGTTGAAAAGTGTAGTAAATTCGGATACAAAAGTGTAGTAAAAATGTAGTAAATTGCTTCCACTAAGCTTAATTGAAAAGTACTAAGTATAGTACTGTTTTATTAATCATTCTTAACTTGATGTGATCATTTCATACACAGAAGATGGCAAGTACAAATAACTCATTAAATTGTTGAAAAATTGAGTTGTTAAATCGCAGTTAACGACTAATGAGAAAACTGAACGAATTGTTAAGAAATTTTATTAAAATATTTATAGATATGTAAGACCATAGAATTTCATTTCAAAAAACAGTTTAAGGTAAAAGCACCAGTAGTCGCTACCCAAAAATATGCACTAGGGGTAGTGCTCGGCGCCACTCTCGCCAGAAATGTGTTTAAGATAAGCTTTCAGTAATAAACACAAATTTGAGCTCTCCCACTCTAGATTTTTCAAAGGTTTCTCTCCCATAAGTGAAGCATTTGCTTGCAGACCTGAGGAGGAAAGCGATACGCTCAGTGGCAGTTTCATGGAGGATACGTTGCGGAATCAAACAAGGACACATAGCGATATATGAAATTTTTATCAACTGTAGAACGTGATTTATGTGGGTTTCCTTTAAATTCATCATAATATAGCGATTTTTAAAGAATGGCGACTACTGGGTCCCATTTCACATATTTTATAATTATAATAATGTGATTTTAACTACAATCGGACCACCGGAACCGGTAGTCGCCAGGGGTATTCGTCAATGTAAGCAAGGACATTGTGACCCAAGAACGTGACTTGTATTGCACTTTGAACTTTTCTTTAGTTAGTTTGATTAATTCATAAACTGTTAAAATTGTAAGAGTCAAACACAAGGCACTAATTAATTGATTAAAAATATGAGAATACATCTGTAAGCAATAACCACCGACATGTACATACATATAACATGGACATTATTATGGGATCACTTTTATATAATTGTCGCCTTTGCATTTACCAACTACTTTATTTCCCTGAACTTCAAATAATAAATTCTATACGAAATGCACAGTGGATTAACAAATGAATATATAGAATAGACATAGATGGCAATTCAGCATTTGTAATCTGTACTTCTAGATTTAGGCAAACAAAGATTGCTTAATTTTCTTTGTTTGTGATGAGTCTAAAGAGTATTTGATGTTATAGGAGATAAGATTCCAATAAAAGTAATAATTTCGAATGTATTCGGAATTTATTTAACTTCTAATATGAAAATTATAGCAAAAATGAATCTTTAAATTTAGATAATTGTCACACCCCAAACAAAAATTTACCCATACGAAATAGAAATTGGAGCAGCTCATGTTATACATGTCTAATCTACCTAAAATCTACCTCAAAATATATTGCACCCAGCATTAGTCAGATTTTCATAAGAAGCGTATGTCACCTACCGTTCTGATTAAGTTTAGTGTTGAAATACGCATTTGTCTGGATGTTAACCAAGATTTTGTTCCTGCAAGTTTGAAATTACATAAAAGATTAAAGACTGTGGTTAAAAGAATGAGTTATATTTTTTCTTGTTGGGTTGTAATTTTGCAGGTGTTGGATAACATTGATGATAAAAAAGAAAAAGAAAAGTTTTTTACGTACTCGAAGCTGCAGATGGAAAAGCCATTTGAGCACATTAAGAACAGTATGGCAGTGGATGCTGCCGCCAAAAAATATGGTGTTCCACGAAGTACGCTTAAGGACAAAGCAAAGGGGAAAACACCAATCGGAATACGAATGGGACCAGCACCATTTGTGAATGAGGCCTGAGAAGAACTGTTTGTTAAGCCCTTGGTAAGGACACAACACTTTTGAAGATGGCTAAAAGGTATTTTGAAAATAGATCCGAGTATTTCATGGAGAGTCGCTCAAAACTAAACATCATCTAAGGCATCGGTAATGGCAGAGAAAATGAAGGCATGGTTTGACAGAATTTTTGAGTATTTACAAGAAAACGATTATGACGATATTCTTGAAGATCCTTCCAAAGTGTTCAATGTGGAGGAAACCGCCAATACGAAAGAATACAAATCGATATTGCTTAAAGTGTTCCTCCTACCTGGGGAATCGACAAATCTGAGACAGGGTGGATTAAGTACGCTCTGTTTTACGAATTTGCTGCAAACGTTATTCATCCTAGGCTCCAAAACAATATTCCGTTGCCAGTAATTTTATTTTTAGATGGGCACGCTGCCCATTTATCACTTCAAACCAGTCAGTTTTGCGGTGACAACGGGATTGTCCTTATAGCGCTTTACCAAATTCAGCACACCTTATCTAGCCTATGGTTGTGGTGGTTTTAAACCGCTTAAGGAAAAATGGAAAAATAAAGTGCATCAGTGGAGGCCTACAATTATTAATACCCATACGACAATATTTCAGGAAGTTCTTCATGATATAAATCCATCGGTTATTCGAAACGGTTTTAGAGCTTGTGGCTTAGTCGCTTGGAATGAACTAGCAGTAAAATTGGCCGGCGTCATTGTTTTCACAGACACTATGTCAACAACAGATGGAACAGAACGGACTCCGAAGAAGCAACAGTTGCCTTAGAAGTCTTGGAAAATGTGACTGGACGAGAAAAACTGCACATGTACAAGGCATCGGATTGCTGGACAAGTAACATAGAAGACGTATGCCTTTTTTGGCGGAAGATGTAAAGCGCCACCGTTGCAACTAGACAAGAATTAGCCACAGATTCCTCATTCTCTGCCGTCGCTGTAACGTGAGAAGAATCGACGATTGATTCCACCGCTGTAGTAATTGGAAATGAAGCATTTACAGATACCACTGAAACACCAGATACTCCTGAAACACCCCAAAGCTAGGCCAACCCCCCGTTCAAAGACCTTTCAAAAATGCTTTGTTTTTTCCCGGTCCTGCAACTCCTAAAAAAAAAAAAGAAAACCAAGCGTGATAACGTCACACTCTTGGAGACAATATCATGAGAACAAAGCAATTAAAAAACGAAAATTAGAAGAATCCGAGAAGACAAAAGCTGAAAAAAGATAAAGAAGAGAAAGGCAAAGAAGAAATGCTTAAAAAGAAATCGGAAGATGTTAAGAAAAGGGCTAATGAAAGACCACCTCGGGCTAGACAAGCCAAGAAGAGATTGAAAGATACTTCGTCTTCGGAAGAAGAGCAAGCATTGATATTTAGGTCAATTTTTAGGGTCAAGGAAATTGTTTTTACCTAGAATATATAAAGATGTTGCATTCACTTAACTCGATTAACTTAATTTTCAAAATTGTACAAAATAATATGAAGTTTGTTAAATAGTTTTTTCGATTTTAAGAGTTTAAGATTGGATAGCATAGCAAAAACGAAGAAGCAAAAGGGCGTATTTTTTTTTTTTACTTTTTTTTTTATACTTCTCACATATACAACGTTTGATAGAATGGAATTTTTTTCGTATAGTAAGGTTGTAAACCTTTATTTTTATATTATTCATATATTTTTAGTTTATTAAAATTAATTCACATTCACATTCGCCAATAATTAATTTTTTTAAGTTGTTTCTTTTTATTTCCCCTTTATTGCGCAAATGCTGGGTTCCAGAAACTGTTACTGTACTTAATACGTTTTCAGCATGTGTGGTTTTAGCTTCCCGTTCAAAATTTTCATCCCAATCATTATCTATACACAAATTATGTAGTACGCAGCAGGATAACACAAATTTTGACATAGTGTCTACAGTGTGGAAATCAAGACGAATTAGTTGCCTGAATCGTTGCTTTAGTAGTGCAAATGTATTTTCGATTATAACTCTATGCGTTTCGTTTAAATTTGGGCTCTCTTTATATGGAGTAATTAACCATTCCCTTAGGGGATACGCTGAATCTGCTAAAAGATGATATTTTGTTCCACTTATACGTTGTAAACATTTAGAAATAAAGGAAAGATTAAATATTCGCGAATCGTGAATTTTACTTGGAGGTCCACAGAATACATCTAAAAACCTTCTTCTAGAGTCACAAATTCCTTGAAAAGTAATAGAAACCATATCATGCCTGTTGATATACGGTACTTCGGATTTTATGGGAAGGAGGTGAAGTACATATATTAGCAGGTTGAGTAACACCTCCATGGTTCAAACTCTGCGGACTGAATTTCGCATAACGCTTTGCGAGAAATCTATAGTTGTTTTTGAAACTCGAAAATGTTTTCGGAACTAAAAGAATACAGAAACATTAAGATAAATAATAATTTAAAAAAAAACGTATACAAGATTGTACCTCTTCATTGGTGTACGAAGAAATTGTCGCCCCAAAATTATACACTTTTATTCTTTTGGTGGAGCTATTGTAAGCCAAAGCTATCACGGAAAATACTTCTTCATCATCACTTGATGAAAATGAGCTTAATAGCTCGGCAAACCTTAAAGCGTCCATAACTACAAAACCAGAAATAGAAATAGTATTTCACAAGCAATTTTAAACATTCGATTTAACAACTAGAAATATGTACGTTTTACTTGTCAAATTTTTTATAACATAATAGAGCAACCTCAAATCTCACTTCACTTTACAGAGTTGAAAAAGTGCTCGAAGACGAAATCTGACGTGGAGCAAATTGAAAATGGCATTCGAACAAAAGTTCTAAGGTCAAGCAATTCTAGAGCAGATAGAGCAGGATATTCAAATTCGCTATTAGTCTAGCAGCCACTTGAGGCGGTTGGCATAGGGTCTATTATTCATGCATGGCTGTTTTTTTTTTTTTTTTATTGTGTATGAAGTTTCTATTCGGGAGAGAAACTTCTCTCTAAGAGCACCAACAAATTAAAAGCAAAGGCAGCGATAGTACCGGAGAGAAAGAGAAGCTCCTGTAGATATTCTAATGAGCATCTTGTCCAGAATGATTGTTGGATATGTTGCAGTCGTCTAAATCTTGTAAGACTGTTTATATTTAGGGCACTTACATACATCTGGTTCTACAAAGGCTGTTAATGGCCTGCCTATTAGGAAGTGTCCTGGCGTTCGAGCGTTCAAGTCGTTTGCATCGGATGACATGGGCGTTAAGGACCGTGAGTTGAGAATAGCTTCGCTTTGAGTGATGACTGTATGCAATTCTTCATGGCCTCCAGTCGATGCGATTATGTGAACAAAGTTCGTGTATGGAATCCTTTAATTCCTGCGATTTGAATATGTCGTCAAGCTCTTTTAATCCAGATTTAACACCAAGAAAGTTGGTTGCATTATCACAGAAAATTGTCGAGAAATGAATCGCTTGATTGCATTTATGAAGGCGATAGAACTTAAATTGGTGACAATTTCTAGATGAACCGCCTTTGTTGCGAAGCAGACAAAGATTGCGATGTATGCTTTGTCTGGGATGAATGACAATTGGTCCACAAAAATCAACTCCTGTGGTGTGAAATGGTTGTTCAGGAGTCACTCTTCTGGCTGGGAGATCGCCAATGATTTGAGTGATGCTCTGTAGTTTGCATCTAAAACAACGAATGCACCTATGCATTATCTGTCGTGCAAGTGTTCTATATCTATGATCCAGAATCTTTGTATCGCCATTGCTGTAAAGGTCTGAGGAGATACATGCATATGCTTTCTGTAAAGATAATTAAGCAACAACTCGCTAAGCATATGATTTCTTGGAAGTAACATTATGTTTTACCTCTGCGTTCAATTGGGAATGTTTTAATCGACCACCAGCTCTAATAATGTTAGTTGCTTCATCCAGAAATGGGTTTAATGATTGGATTGAACTGTTGGTGTCGAGCTATTTGTTATCCTTGAGATTTTGAAACTCTTTGCTAAACGTTATGCATTGTAAATTTCTGACTAGGCCATTTTGCGCCATGTCCAGTTCTGCAATTTTCCCAGAAACGTGTGCAGTAAGCGAAGATTCGTTGAAGCCTCGTGAAGGAGTTCTTGTGGTTGACGGATACAATTATGTCCGTATAATTTCCTGTCTTAAATCTTGTTGAAAATGCGAATTTTCTTTCTCGACTTTCAGGCACATCTGGCTGCGGTTGAAATTTTTGTTTAGGCCACCTTGATGCTGGTTCAAATAAGAAGTCTGGGCTCTTAAACCATAGTTTAGATTGGTGCAGTCTAGCTGGAAGCATGCCTCGAGAGATGATGTCAGCAGGATTTTGGGTACCTTCTACATGATGCCACTGATATTCAGGGGTTAATTGTTGGATTTTTTGTTCCAAGTGTAGGACGGTGCAGCAATCCATGAAAGAAAGATTGTTGAATCCATATAGTAGTAAATATTTGATAAATTTTTCGGTAGACACTGACGTATCCGCTCGACCAATTCTGCTAAGAGGAAACACAGTTCTAGTCTTGCTAGCTTTTTCGATTTTAGGGGTGCTAATCTTGACTTTGAATACAACAATTGAACTCGTATTTGACCGAAGTCATATATCGTCCTGATATAACAGCATGCTTCATATGCAGATTCACTGGTATCAAAGAAGGCGTGCAATTGAAGCTCCAGTGGATCGGTGAATGAGACATGTCTTGAGATTTTCAGACACTGAGCTCTTTCAATTGGCATTGAAGGAGTTGCCACCTTTTTCTTAACTGTATTGGAAGTTTTCCATCCCACGAAATGTTTGATTTCCATAGATCCTGTACAAATAGTTTGCCAAGAACTGTCACAGTGGGTCAAAAATGTGAGTGATGTCTGACAGAACTGTTCCCTTGGTAGTTTTGTCTGATGGTGTGTTGTTTTGAATTGAAAGACATCATCTCTTGGTTGCCAAATCATTCCAAGGGTTTTCACGACTTCGTCTCCTTGGAGCAGTAGTAGTTTTTCTCTTAAATCTTCAGGAATGGTACGCAATATATCTGGGTGATTTGAACAGAACTTCATTAGCTCGAAATTTCCACTTTTTAGAAGTGCCACTAACTCTTCTTTTAGTTTAATGGTATCATCAATGGAGTCTGTTCCAGTTAGGATATCATCAACATAAGTATCAGTTCGTATGACCCTAGCTGTTCGAGAAAAGGTGTCGACTTCCAAGAACGCTAATTGATTAAGACACCTTGTAGCGAGAAAAGGTGCTGAAGCTGTGCCGTGCCATATGTCACTGTTTTGTGCGCCACTTTAAAGCCAGCAGTTGAACAAAACTGTCCCGGATAAAATATAATTGAGACGCTGAATCAAGTATTATTCAACATGGAACCAGAGCCACTAAGACTTGTGATTTGGTTGATGCCTTAAGACTGGTGGTAGCTTTGTTCGAAGTTTGCTGTATTACTGCAGTGTCGTGTAATTCTGTCCTATTGTATGATTGCGCTTGGCGGTCTCTTGCTTGTCACTACATGAATTGTGAAGCAGACTGTTGTGATAGAAGGCATTCTTTACTGACATCAAGGATCTGTTTTATTCCAGTTCCAGATTCAACTATCAACGTACTTTGTGACAGCAGTTTATTTAAAAGTGCAGTAATTATACTTCTTGAGTTATTGTACCTGTCTGTCAGTATTTTCCAAGCCACGGTGTAGTTTTGTTCCGTGGCTTGTAGACGTCTTATCAAATGGCTTGGTTCACCGGTAAGATGAGCCTTCAGGTAATACACTTTTTCTGCTGCGCTTATAGACTGATGATGTATTAGCTGAGTGAAAAGATCCATAAAAGGTTTCCATTGTGTATTCGTCTCATCAAAGGTCGGAAGAGCTATCTTAAGAAGCTTTACATTCATGTTATTGCTACACGTTATGTACTGTTCATCTAGCCTTTCCTGTACTTCCATAGCAGGTTTTGATACTTCTCTTCAATGCTTCTATATTCTTCTTGTGCCTTCTTGATGGAGGCAAGTTATCTGAGCGCAGTAGTCATTAATCGACTTAAGCATAGTAAGCCTTTGAACGAGGTGCATTAAACTCTTCTCTAACACCAACGCCTTTATTGTTGCGGCGTGCATCCTTAGAGTCTTGGCTGGATAATCTTGATTAGTGTCAGTGGGTGTGGTCGCTAAGGCACTTGACTGTGGTGCGTTTGCGGTACACTCCTTCAATCTCTGGTCTATTTTACCTAGGAAGTCCTTGCAGATTGCTTGGCCTTGTATATGATATGCTTGTGTGAAGTACGCATGATCTGGATGTACTTGCTGGATGCATTCTAGCTCTTGATGCGTTTTATTGAATTGAATGAAGAATTCTTTCAGGGATGTTTGGTACATCAAAGTGCCTTCCTTGGTTCTCCGAACAATCCTCTCCTTTTTAAAGTTATTGGCACACAAAATAAAACTATCTTATCAGTACCTTCACCTTTGTTTTTAGAATGGTGAGCTGATTGTAATGTATTGGTTCATGATTTTGTAGGATTGAATTCGAGGTCCACCGGCATTCTCTAACAATCGAATTAATTTTCTGAAAATAGGTACATTCATTTATAAGCCATTGATATGCTTTAATTTGCGAGTGATATTCCACTCGAGGACTCGAATCCAAGCCCACCTAAAATTATAGATTTAATTATGGAATTTTATGAAGAAAAACCAACTGCCCCATGTCTTACAAAGTCCGTATAGAAATTACAAATAGTAAAGAAACATACATATATATATTAATTCCTAATAAAGAACCTTCAATGCACACAAGTAGAAAATCGGCGCCACGAATTTGTTTGTATGCAGACTTAAATACATTAAAAGCAGAGCGATTTTTTCTAAACAACAGCTTGTGATAAACCCTTTTAGGGAAATGTAATCGTGAATTATTCTTTCATCTAAACTATATTGACACCATTTCCGCTCAAACTTTTAAATTTAAACTCGCATCTGGTAAATATTTGGTGTAAGAAAAAAGGGTCCATTCTGAACCGAAATACATAAGGTATCGATTGGGTTTAAGGAAATATCTTATTTATTATTTTTAAATAAAACTCAGCATCTTAATAATCATCATAATATTTATTTAAATTTTTTATTCAATTATGAACATTTCATCCAAATTTTAACATCAATACATATAAAGTACTTAATAAATTTAAATTCCTTCAATAATAAAATTAAATGCAAAATGTCAAACTGACGATTCTTTTCTAGCGAGTTGAGAAAGATACATTTTTATACCTTATAGATAAAATAATACGTTATAATACGTTTGCTCTAATCTAACTTATGCAGGGAAATAATGAAATAAATGCAAAATAATTCGACTACACTAAACCCTTTCCAGTATATGTAATGTCATATAAGTTTTACAATTTTAAATATTAAACTGTTGTGGGTGAGTCTAGCTAAGGTGTGATTATATGCAAACAACTTAAAAACTTTCGTGAATAGTGATTTGTAGATTCGACGTTACAATCAAATTAGCATCTGGATAATGCAATTTATAGACATTCAACTTGGTCGCACATGCTCTACCTTAGCATACCACTAAATAAATTCCAAGAATAAGCTAAGATCAGGGACTACGCAATCTACTTCCACTGGACTATTATTACTGATTGTGCCTCATATCGTAATAAAGTAGGTCCATCTCTATATTTACCGAAAATTGGGGGAAATTCGATAAAGAACGAAGAATGAATCACCTCTGAAGTTTTCCACTCGCAGACAATAAGAATACCAACGGTATCCTGACGCCAATATGAATGCTGATACCTTCATCTTCTTTAGCCTGGAACTGATGGGCTTATGTAAAATCCTCGTGAAATACTTCTCAAGCCTGGGAACAGTAATCCATATGTGTGCGAGTTGGTCCGATTCTCTAAAATGTTTTATATTGATTCTTCTGGAAAAGCCTAAACTACTATCTACACAGAAAAATAGTCTTCCAGTAACTTTAAGGTTGGTTTTTTACATTTCCAAAAGGCTGCACTTACTATATACCTTACTTAACAAAATAATAAAATAGTTTTGATTAAAAAGTTACCTTACTGCTCATTACGATTTTGACGGTATTATAGGACCGCACCACGGTTACTGAGAAAATTTCGTTTATTTTTAGCCTTAATTTCACTTTTGATTTTATTTTATTGATTTTGTTTTTTTTTCTTATTAATTTAATTTAGGATTGCAAAAAAAATCTAAAATTTCTTCTATTCCATCTATGACCGATTCTAAAAATTGCGAGTTCGAGTGTATGGGACAAGATAAAAATAAATTATTATTTTTTTATTTTCTATTTTTTTAAATATTTTTTAACTTTTTAAATATATTTTTCGTCAAAAAAAGTGCATGCTAAGATTCGTTCGCATTCAGGCAATCTGGGCTTTCTAATATAAATTAAAATTAATTAATTAGAAATAATTACCAAGCAACCTGTGGAAATAGATCTAGGCAAGTATTCAATATAAAAATTCAGGACAACTTTCATAATGGCTAATTTGCTATGTGAGGATTAACAAAAAATACTTGGATTCGGAAAAAGCCGTATTTGAGAACCTCAAATAAGAAGAAACAATTTTAAGATTTACATTATTTTCTTCTGGGTTTTGCTGAAATCTTAGTCGAAATTTCTTGTCTATTAAAAAAATTTACATGCAGCCTTAGAACTTCTCTAAAAATTTCATATTATTTTCGATTTCTGAGCAATCTGTTAAAACACTCTGAGCAGCTATTAAATATGACTTAGCCTTTGAATAATCTCCAGATTGTGCTGACATAACCGCCAAATTGTTAAGAGCTGCTCCATTTGAAGAATCTGCAGTTAAGCACAGCCTCAGACATCGTTTTGCTAAATTAAAATCTCCAGTCGTCTAAGAATAATGATTAAAAGTTATCAATCCCAATTAACAAATATTATCAGTACGAAATATAAAATCGTGTGTAAAAAAAGTATAGTTAACATGCGAGCGTTTAACAAATTTATGTATATAAAATTCTTGAATTTCATAGTTCTGTGCCTTTTCTTAAAACCTGTGGCAGAATTCGCGAAAATTGTGCTCAAATTATCCGTTATCATTTGTACAAAAAAAGAAACAGTTGAAAAAAATATATAATATTTTACTTCTGTCGCCATCTACAGTAATTAGCTTAACATCTGTGAGTTTTCTATCTATAATGGTTTTTTTACAGAACCTATACGTAGAAGAAGGTGCTGTACCTTGGTAGGAGAAGGTAGCATATAATGAGATAATCGGGTAAAACGACACATTGGCCTTCCCGCGAAATATAGGTGCCCGACGCATTCTTAAGAGTATTGGTCATATTCTTCAGTTATTTTGCAGCCGACAAGTATAGTAGTGTCCAAAACTCTCTAGGAGTGAATTAGGTGAGAAAAGAAAAGAAAGTGATTGCTGAAGTATTTTTTACAGGGATTAGTATTGTGTTTTTTCGGTATTAAGTATTGATTTTATTTAATATGCTATTTTTGCGGGATTGCTCCTATTCTAAAAAAGCAATTGATGTGAGATTCATAGATATGTTATGACTAATAATATAATTATAATTATTTTATTTTACTCTTGGCAGTTTGGCCAAGGGCAAATTGACATACCTGTGTCATCTTACTCATGGATTCTAAAAATTATATTATTTCGTTTATTTTAACAAATAAACTAGATGGGTGGCCTCAAATGACACAGAGTATGTCGTTTTATACACACACCGGTGCTTATTTTATAACAGGAAATTACTTTTGTTTTAATGTCTAACATTTTGAAAGAAAACACTTTTAAGCTGCTAAATGCGTATTTAAAGTGTTCTTAAATATAAGGGGTTAATATGCACAAGGTTAAATATTAATGGTATGTTATTATAGGCCACCTTCCCCTCCATTTTTGTAGTTCTTTTTTTTTAACAAAACTGATGAAACGAATCTTAAGCAACCTATAATTATAAATTGTCTAACTAATAACCTTTCCAATAATAGTCGAATATGCAGGTAAAAATTTATATATCAGGATATATAAGAAGAAATATGAAGGCCCTTCTTTCGGTCCAAGGTACAACATGAAGCTGTACCATGGACAATGGAGTATTGCACGTTGGACATTTGTAATTTCCTAAGAAGAAGAGATGATATATCAACAGAGTTAACTAATGAAATGACCAAGGTACACACTTCTCCAAGCTACAGCATCTTCCCCTATATATTAAAACTATTTTCACGATAAATAATTTTGGGTTTGTGGGTTTGGATTTCTACTATATTTCGTAGTCTCTAGACGCTCCACCGGCGTACTTATCATGGAACGGGTAGAGGCCACTATTCTATCAACAAAGATGTAACGAAGTAAAGTAACGAGCTTGGCAAGTTTCTTAAGGCGCAAATTAAAAATTAATGTATAATTTAATTTTTATTCATATAACAATAATTAAGGAGCTTCTTGACACGGCTTTGAACATACAAAAGTAATGTGCTTTTCTTTATAAAAGAGAACTTAGCCTCCTACATATCTTTCGACATGTACTTCAAGTACAACCATCTTCGCTTGCTATTGTCCGGTCTTCAACAAGCTTGGTGTTCATTTGTTTTAGAATATGCTGTTAAGTATAGGTAATATGGGAGTAAATAGAATGAATAACAAGTAAAAAAGCTAGAATTGGTCTAAGATCAATTCTTATGATACCCTAGATGACCGCTCGTATGGCATTTCGTATGGTCACCCATCTGTTTTATAGGATTTTATATTCTGAAGAACTTTTGAGTACATTAAAACCGTAGAGGACTTTCGTTTTCGCAGTATACTTAAAAATCAAAAAAAATTATATGGCAACACCAAGAAAGGATTGCCCGATTTAGTCCTTTTTTGAAATTATATTTACTATTTTTCTGAAAACACTATGACGCGTTCTCAGGTAGTGTCCAAATATGTAGTGAAAAACGAAATTTTTGTATGGCAAACCTACGAAGGAATTAGTTACCCGATTTGTCCCATTTTCGAACTTAATTTTACTTTTTTTAAAAAAAGGCGTGTGCGAAATTTCAGTCCTCTAAGTAGATGCGCTTTCGAATCATCAAGAGAGCAAACGGACGGACAGATGCACGGACAGACTGATATACATAAATCAAATAACTTTTAGTATTATGCGTGGGTATCCAAATCCATTTTGCTCTACCAGCATTGTTTCTATACGTTACAAAAGGAATTACAAATTTAGGATACCTATCCTATAGATTTCATCTAGGATATAACAATTTATATCTATGTTATTAAGGTATTACCCATCCATATTATTTTTTACTTCCCTCGACCACAGCTATCGAGTCGTTAAATAGTGTGTACGAATCTCCGAACACCTTGTATTGTTTATTATATTATATAGAGACTTGGTAATATTATAAAATCTGTAGGGGTCGTTAAGTTCACGGAAATGTTTTTTTATAAGGCCCAGTAGCATTGGTCCTATTCAAATGGAAAATCGGAGTTAAAAATAGCGCCCAAATATTTTATTTTATCGTGACTAATTAAAAACCTGTCTATTGTTAATTGAAATGCAATGAGCATTATGGGTAGGTACTTACATAAGTAATTCGATAGAAATAAGTGGATAGAATTCTGACAGAATTCTAAGGTAGAAAGGCATTAGAGTATCAAGTATGCAAAATGGCAAGAATCGGAAGGTTTGTTGGAAATTTGTTAGAGTGTTGGTAGAATATATGTGTGCGTCACTATTACGTAAATAAGTAGGTATATTAAATCCAACTAAAATTATGTATTACAAAAAAAAGAAGGAAAAAGGTTTTTTCAATATCCCCATCATTATATTTACTACTAACATTAAAGATTAGATAACCGAAAATAAGAATGCAGTTTTTCTAGAAGTACAAAGTATACGAGTATTTATATTTACACGTCAAATTAAATATTTTTGCTACGGACGCTTACATGCTAACCAACAGTGCAGACTAAAAGATAAACGGACTTAGACAAATTACTTACAAGCGCAACAAAACTAAGATTGTACCAAATATCAGCACGTTGCTCAGGTGTTGTAGCCAAACGAATCGCACGTTGAAAACATGGCAGGACGAGATCTATTTGGCCACCATAGAGGCAACATAGAGCTATATTGCAATACAGCTCTGCAGTATGGGCTCCCATCGATAAAATCCGTCTGAAAGAAAATTAATTTTGCTAATTTTGCAACTCAAATGTGCTCAAAAGGCAAATCTTAGATGAATTAATTTAATTTTCACTGAGGAAAAGGAAATGAAATTTAATATTATTTACGATAATTTGAATTACTTATTGCAATTAAAACTGATTATATAGGGTCCGCCAAATAACCTTTTTTTTTTGAAAATGCTATAAAAAAAAAGTGTGTATCTTCGGCTGTGTGGCACGTAGCGCCGTCCTGTTGAAACCAAATGTTGCCAATATCCTCCTCTTCAATTTTCCTGAACAAAAATTCGTTCAACATGGCCATTGACTGTAACGGCCACTCCTTGCTCATTTTCGAAGAAAAATGGCCCAATTATGCCTCTGGACGAAAATCCGCACCAAACAGTGACTCGTTTTGGGTGTATCGGCTTTTCAATGTATGCGTGCGGGTTTTCTGTGCCCCAAATGCGACAATTTTGCTTGTTTACATACCCGCCAAGATCAAAATGAGCTTCCTCCGAAAAGATGATTTTTTTGGCAAAATCGGCATCTTCTGTAAGTCGTAATGTCGCAATATTTCCCAGCGTTGTTCAAGCGTATACACAACCATATTCGTTCAGCGGAAGAATAAAACTAATTATCTGTCAAATCAGATATGAGCTAAGTGTTACCATTCACGAAATAAGCACTAGTTGAAAAAAAAAACGTTAGATGGCGGACCCTATATAAACAAATAGACGAACATTCGAGCGTACTTACTTTGTTTCTAATGAATCGTATATAAAATTAAAGCGTTTTGTTAGCTAAAAACAAAATGCCCAACATTGGCAGAGTTTTTTTGGGCTCATCTTCTAATTGAATCATTACTATTGATACGATTGCAGAACAGAAAACCGATTATTTGTTAATGAATGGAAAATCATCAAATTATATAATAATAATTATTAACGATGATATAATTATGATAAAGCAAAAGGATCTTTTCTAACTTTAACAAGAAAATGTAACGCAACGGTATACTGACGCACACAGGAAATGTTCGTCGCGGTTTTTATTGAAAATTAGGAAATATTTGCGCCCAATTTTTGTTATTCGTTAAAAGTGAAAATGTAAATTAAAAAAGGATAATGCATAACTTTCAAATACTATTGCTCAGGCTCTATTCAATGATACCCTTTTCTGTTGTTACAATCGTTACCAATAGTACTTAATATTTTAATTAGTACACGCTGCCAAAAACTTCCCTCTATTTAAGCGTTTCGTGTTCGTCTAACAAAACGCTTTCATCTTATATACGATTCATCACTTTAATTTATCGATTCCTGTTTTTCCAATCGGCCCTCACCTATTATACAGGTTGGTTGAAAAGTTTTGAAATTGACACCTACTACCAGTGGAGGAATCAAAATTTATAAGCTATCCTAATATTTCAACCTCCATGTGAACACACACAAAAATTTACTTCGATCAATTCGGTCAATTTATTCTTTGTTTACAAGCCATTTGATGTTGACATGTCAGTGTATTTTGTCAAAATGAAAAAAAGCTGAATATCGTGCAGTTATAAAATTCTTTGTTTTGGAAGGTTTATCAGCAACAGAAATCCATACAAAATTAGTGAAATTGTTAAGAGGAGTCAGCAAAAGTTTCAGTTTAGATACCAGCGAGCCTGTAGGCAATATAGGTAGGTTTGTGTCCTGAAATTGAGAAAATTCATATAAAATTAGTCTAGACCTTGACCACAGACCGCATTAGAGACATCTAGCGTAAAAGACAGAAACCCAACATGCGACAAAACTATACAATTTAAGATTAAAAATGAATAGTTGCAGTTCAAATAAATTGAAAATTTTTAACGAGAATTAATTGTCCTAAACTTGTTTTGCACATAATTGTTAAATATACCATTTTACTTTGTATTCCAATAACTTTCAATTAAATATTCCAATTTCTCGTCGGTGAAATATTGGGAGAAAAAACAAGTAGGTACTATTAGAGTCAAATAATTAAACAAAACGCAACTAAAAATGAAAAAAACTCGACGTTATTCACTAGATCTAGGTTTTATCTTTCTAAAATAGTCACAGTCTAAAGAAATGAGAATACTTACTAACAGGAATTTGATTTAAACTAGTAAAAAAGTTAGAATTGTTCTAAGAAGAATTTGTAAGCAAATTGAATATTTATGATCGTGCTCATAATTAAATGATCTAATTTAATTCAAATACTTGCATTAAAACAAATTATAAAACCCGGTGAAATTGTGAAACATCTGCCTTACTTAACGCAGCAATGGAACCATATTCACTGATCGAATATATACCGGGTGGTCTGGATAAATTCTGGACTAAACAGGAGGTGATAGGAGATGTTGAGAGGCATTCATTGTGGAAAAAGCTAGATCAACCGAGCTATTTATGAAACAGGCTCCTAGTATTGTAGAGAGGAGTTAGTCTGATCGCCCTACTTATGTAATAGCCTCCTGGTATTGCATAGAGGAGTTAGTTCTACCGCACTACTTCTATAATAGGCTCCAAGTAATGCATAGAGAAGTTAGTTCTACCACACTACTTCTATAATAGGCTCCAAGTAATATATAGAGAAGTTAGTTCTACCACCCTAGTATAGTTATGTAATAGGCTCCGGGTAATGCAGAGAGAATCCGATATCTACTCCTTCCTATGACATCACATTATAAAAAGAAGATAATTTGGAATCCAAAATATAATTAGTTGCGTTTACAGGTAATGGGTTATATAAGTAGTTCTAGAATCATTACATTTCCGAGACAGGAATATTCCATTAACATTCGACCATCCCTTGCATTGATGTTCTTAGCAATGCACAACATTCATTCTATCTACAAAAGCCCACTTTGTTTGCTTTAGTTGCTTGCTCGTTTCTTACTCCTTAGACCAATTACTAATTGACCAATTATAACCGATCTCTGTCTAGAGTTTGTATTTTGGAAAGCGTTTTTATGGAAATCCTGTGGACTTGTGTTCGCATTTGATCAGCGTCAAATCACACACCTTATATTTTTGGGGCAATTGTCGCCCTGTGTTAAAAGCTTTCAGCTTAGCGTTTCATTTTTCATTCATTTCGGCTGCGATTTTCATTCGAAATTTTGAAAAGGTGTTCCATCCTCATCGTCCGAAATATCAGTATGTAGAGCAAAAGTCAATTTATTTTTTATTATGCCTTTTGATCGTATAGCCGAGTACCAACTTTTGAGGACTGACTTCGGTAATCCTATGTGATAGATTATTTAGATTCGACTATATGGTTGCTAAAGATTTATCCTAGTCTTCCCGTCTTGTTGTTCAGTTGATATAGCTGTTTTAATGTTAGGAAATACTTTTCTATTTGGCAATTTCCGCGCGGTGTTCGTACGTTCGTATGTGTGATACTATTCTCTTTACAAAACTTTTCAAAAGCTTAGGAGGTGAATGATGTTCCTCTATCTCCCTGGAAGTCGAAAGTATAGTGAAATGGCCTGCAATGTTCGTATAACATATTGCGATCCTCTATATCTGCAGCTACTGCGGCTTTACCCATTCGTAGATTGTATATAATATACTGATTGACACGCTTTAGTTGGTGTACAGCCGAGTATCCTGGTCGAAGGCCCAACTGATCATCGGAAATACAGTTGAGATAATCAGTATTTTCAGAAAATCTGCTATTAATTAACTTTTCTAAGATTTTGTTCACCGAACTGAATAAACTTATTGGTCTATAGCTAGAGACATCGCATAGATCTTTGCTCGGTTTCGGTATCGGAATAATTTTGGCATTTTTCCAAGCTCTAGGGAAGTAAGATAGTTTAAGATAGGAGCATTGCATATTTTGGTATGTATTTTGGTGGCTATTTCAGAAAGGTTTTATTTTTCACTGTTGCAGGAAATGGATAACAGCTTTTACTTCATTTAATTTTATTGCTCTGAGATCACTCTCGATATGAGTGGTTATTAGATTATTGAGTGAATTGATTACCAAGTTCATATGCTTTTTTCTTTCCAGTAATAGCAAACGGGTTGCTAACTTTTATTCAAGGTACACTAAAGTGTTTGCTTTTGAAGACTTTAGTTAGCTTCCAAAATTTCTTTGAACCTTTGTCTAGTGTCCTGAGTGTATTTCTAAGTTGTTTAGGCACACTCAGTTAAAAATGTGTATGGCGTGGAAAATCCACCGAAATGTGGAACGTTTTGAGGCAGATAGCTGAATGAGACAGCTAGTTAATGTTATGCTATGCTTAGGTTAGGTTATGGTTGAAGAGGTTAAGAGATAGGTGTCGGTATCAGGGATGCTAAGTTCCTGAAATAATGAATCTAACTAAGGAATGATGTAAAGCAATAAATTCAGCATGAAAATAAAGCACATGTGCACAATATAAGTATTCATATCTAACCTGTAATACATCAAAGCCATTTCCGGTTGATTCTCATAGAAATAATGAACAGCTATACAAGCTAAGGCTTCCGCATTTATTGGATCTATCTGCGCAATTCTTCTATATATTTGTACAGACTCAGGCATTAGCGCCATTAATTCATAAATCCGTGCTTTCTGTGTCTGTAAACTTATATCATAGGGGCATCTATCTATTCCTGACTCCAATAATTGTAATGCAATCTCAGGCTTTTCCAGTTTAACATACATCTTACACAGAAGTAAATAAGTATCAGGATGTGGGAATGCAGCCAAAGATCTTTTTAAGAATTCTTCAGCTCGTCTTGCATGATTCATAGTAATAAGACATCTTCCACGCTGCTGATCCCACCACCAATCCACTTTTTTATTCTGAGCGTCTGCCACAGCTTCACATAGAGCAAAAGCCTTCTGTGCGTCACCTTCGTGAAAGAATAAAAACTGAAATAAAGGCTTGATGACAGCAGGTTTCTCTGCATAGATAGTAGGATTTAATCTAGATGCCTGATACATTGATGATGTTGGATCTTCAAGTGCATAAGTAACAGCAGAACTAAGACGAACTCGTCGCGCTGTTCCACACCTTGACACTGGACGACTGCTTATGGCTGAGCCCGGTCGATACGTGTTTGTTCCAGGTCGAGCCTGAAATATATTTTGCAAAAATTATTTTATTAATTCTGTAAATACATTCATGTATATACATATATTCTCATATAAGGAAGGATGTTATATTTACCATCCCTGTTAAAGGACGCGCTGTTAGTGTTCTTGGCCGTCCAGATAAAAGACTACTACTTGGGCGCGGAACAAATGCTGTCTTAATAGAAGTTCCTGGTCTTGCAGCAGTTGCTATACGTTCAAGTTCAATTTCTTCACTTTCTGTAATATTGTTTTTGTTTTTAATTCACACAAATTATCATTTTTCCAATAAAATCCACATCTCACCAGCTCCATCGTCGTTGGTTTCCAGGTCATCAACAAAAATTCTTTGCGTGAGTGCACGCATTTTAAGTTGCCAAATTCCTTCAGTCATCCATTGAGTTTCATGACTGTCGTCAATAAATTTCGGATTTGTACCAATTTGTAACAATGTATTGCAGACCTCAATGCATTTCTCATAATTTCTTCGACGAAATAGGGAGACAGCCGAAAAGTACTTATCCATCCCGTCTGAGAATCTCGCAGGTATCATCTTTCGTTTCGTGCAAAAGATGTAAGAAAGAATCGAGATTACGAAACTGTTAATGTATGCAATGCTATATATGTACATATAATAGGGCGTTTTCACTACATCGAGATCACTGAATTTTGATGAAGTGATTTCGAAATTACTGTCAGGTGTTTTCACTGCCACTGAGATGATTTCGTTTGACAGGTGCTAAATTTAAATACCAAATTATCATGTAAAATAATTATTTACATAAGCGAGGCTTTTGCAATTAAAATGACATATTGCCACATAAAATGTCAGCAACATTATAGTCCAGTCGATAGGGACTAAATAAGGCCTTTGCCCTACAAAAGGTGGAGTAGTTTTATTTTTTTCGAAATAATTCCTCAACGGCTGATGCTACAACAAAAATGTAAAAATATAAATTTGAAGAAAACTAAATTACCTACATTTTTTGTAAAAACACTTTTTTTGTAAGTTTGATGTGTAACGAGTTACAGCGGCGGAAACGTGAACATTCTTCCAAAAAAATGTATACATATAGTACCATTTATCCAGGGTTTCTTTCCATGGTGGCCTTAGAACAGGAGGTGATAGTAGTCATTAAGTCAAAAAGAGAAAATTTATGGCAAAGGGCGGGCAGCATCTCAACCGTTTCGAAGTTATAGTGTGATTAAGAAAATATGCTAGTCTTTCACAAAATACCTTGTATCTTGAAAAGTTCTAAGTGTACGGTCACTTGCAGAGCTCGTTGTATGCAGAACTTCATGGCCTTTCCAACGACTGCTCGACCAGCCCCGTACTCCTCTTTCGTCAGAAGTTATGATGGTCTAAATTTATTCCCTTAGTGGCTGAAAACACTTCATTTAAAAAAAAAATATAGTCTAATTTCGGTATGGTTATGAGCTAATTACTGTTTAACGGCTACAGTGGGCACATAGGTAGATATAATAGGTCAAATTAAAGAAGAGAGTGTACAGTTTAAATTTATAATAAAAAAACATAACGTTAAGCACCTCTTTGTAAAACAAAGAGGTCAAAGTCAATAAAAAGGTAAGAAAATCCGAAATTCTTAGTTTATACCACCATAAGTCCTGTGGGGAGAGGAGTACGGGGCTGGTCGAGCAGTCGTTGGTAAGGCTATGAAGCTCTGCATAAAACGAGCTCTGCAAGTGACCGTACACTTTGAACTTTTCAAGATACAAGGTATTTTGTGAAAGACTAGCATATTTCCTTAATCACCCTGTAACTCCGAAACGGTTGAGATATCGCCCGCCCCTTGCCATACAATTTTTTGTTTGACTTGATAACTGCTGTCACCTCCTGTTCTTAGGCCACCATGAAGAAACATCCTGTATAAGGGGTGCTATTTGTATACATTTTTTTGGAAGAATGTTCACGTTTCTGCCTTTGTAACTCGTTACACATCAGACTTACAAAAAAAGTGGAATTATTTATTTTGAAAAAAAAAAATTTTTGGTACCTTTAATCCAAGATGGCGGACCACATGAAGCCCTTTAAAGGGTCTAAACTTGAGATTTTTATCGGGGCCCGGAACTGAATAAAATATATAAAAATCACAACTACCCCACTTTTTGTAGGGCAAAAGCGCCTACTGACTGCATATTAATGTAATGCTTAATTTTATTTTGAATTTTTTCCATCAAAAGTTATTGACACGTGTAAAGAACAAATGTAAACACTTTCGGTGCAGTGAAATTGGAGTGCATTGGAGGGCCGTATTCACCAAGCCATTTAATTGAAATTTAAATTAATTTCTGTTTTAGTATTCATGTAGAGGGGGTTAGGGCACACTTTAATTTAAATTAATATTTAATTTGGGTTATTTTATATCATAATAACGCATATATAACTTTAATTTTAATTCAAATAAGCCCCAACCCTCTCTAATGGGAGTATTAAAACACAATGGTTACTACGGCCAAATGTTCTATCGTTCAGAAAAGTAATTGCTTTTTATGTTCAGGGCATGACAATTACATATTTATTTGTGTATGTAGTAGGCCAGAAAAAGTTGAGGGGAGTAAATATAGTTTTCAAAAGTTGTGCTAAACAATTTGCGTTGCAGTTGTAATTAGTATTAGACTTTTTGTCAATGCCCTATGCAACCTTTTGAATCAAAATTACCCATGATTTTAGCCGATTTGAAGAGATTCTCCCTCTACCATTTCGAAGATTCACACCCAATTCCCATAGAAAAAAAAGCGTTATACATGCTACAGACGAGGTGCAAATGCTCAATTTAAAAGAGAATTATTTTCCGTTAAACTTATAACACTGTTCGAAATACTTTTTCCACAAATAAACATATATTAGATAAATAAAATTTGCAATTTTAAGTAAATCATTCATGCCTCTGTATGTCCCGGGTATAATGTAAAACTGAAATAATTTTCACAAAAAAATTTAAGAAACAAAATAATCAAACATATAACAAAATAAAATAATATTTCAGGTATTGCAGTTATTTAAAATTAATAAAATAAAAGAAAATTTAAATCAATATATCGTGATTATACATAGTGTAGATCTGTTAATATAATATATTTACAAGCTTCAAATTAAGAATATAAGTCTTTTTTATTACATAAGTCAATATGACATTTCTGAGGTTGGATGAAAAACAATTATTATTTTGGGCAGAAAAAGCTGACCTAACAACACACAACGAATTCAAAGTTGTAGCCTCTAATCTGTTACGATTGTTTGTTTTCATATCCGTAACTAAAGAAAAAATTCTCTCGGATTCAGCATTAGAATGCGGTAAAGTTAAGCCTAATTTGGCAGCTTTTGTTAAATTAGGGAAGATGAAGTTACTAGATAAATCCGTTAATTTAATTTACTTATTTCTTTCCAAGATTCTGTAACCTTTAAGCTATTTTCAGTTATAAATAAGTATCTAAAATGTTAAGCACTGACTTTAATTTCCCCCGAATTTTTTAATTTATAAGTTTACTTACCACACAAAAAACATTGCGTTTGATAGTATTAGAAACTGAAACACATGAGCTTTGATCCAAATCAAGTGTCAAATTCAATTATAGTTTTCTTCTTCTTTTTAATAAAATCTTTCGTAACCCTGACAATTTTTAAAGGTAGGTAATTTAAAATCTAAGAAGTGAATGCTTGTCCGCATTGTACAAAATGCTAAACCATAAGTCTGGTACCTAACCCTTATCAGAGAAAAAAACATATGCAGATGTTAAATAATTAAATAAATTAGAGGTGAAAAGTTTCCCTCGATTACACCATAATATCCCTTTTTCCCATTTTACACAATTTTATTAGAAAATTCCCATAATATGGGAAATTTCCCACGAGTTGGCATCGCTGCCTATGAACAATCTTAGAAACAAAATAATATAAAGTCATTATACGTGCGTATCGAACAAATCTATTATCAGCACATACCTACAGGTCATTAAATTCCATTCAATCAATTTGTTGGATATGCACTATGCTCATTGCTCCATATGTGAATTCTTTGTTATGGAAGTATGTTGAAGGCGACTTGACCAGGACGTTAAGTCCAAACTGCCAGCATGGGCTGACAGATCGCCTGATGACAACGATAGCACAGGGCGGCATGCTAGCACCTCGGCTAAGGGTGGCGGAGAGTGTGGGGGAGTTCCCGAAAATACCTGCCGCTGTCATCATCCATAATCAAAAAAATTTCATGCCTGCATACAAAAGAGCCGACACACACTCGGTCCTGAAGGGACCCTTACGTCACTTACCTACTTACTGTGGAAGGCGCAGATGTTCTGCCTTCATGGCCTTGCCCCATCCTCCCTATGACTCTGCTCGGCACTATCTGCAAAGTCCCTTTGGCTGACCTGTAAAGAGAGAGACTAGCGGACCTAGACGACCTTCATGTTATAGGGCTCCGGGAAGGTGAAAGGAGAAATAAAAGCGCTTAGTAATTCATGATTACGTTATAAAAATTCAGTTTGTATAATTAATACTCGCTTATTGGTTATCTACTTAGTGACTTTACAGAAAGTATGCGCGATAATCTATGACAATTATAAGTATACTCTACTATACTAGTTGATACCACTATTCACCTTAATATCGATATAACTATGAGGGGCTATTATAAAGAAGGGAAAGAACGCCCGGAAATTACGAAATAGTTACTTATGTAAAATTGAACCTCGTTCTAGTTAAAACCAGAATCAATACTTTATCCATATCCAACGTGAAGCTCCTTACTAACTTTAGTGTTACTAAAACTCATATGTAATACCACAAAATCTCAGCATTAAAGAAATGGAAATTCTAAAAATTATAAATAAAATAATTTATCTAGTAGGGTAAATTTGATTGGTGTCTTAATTTAATTCCACCATATTTCTTTAAATACTACAATTTTTCATTTTATAATAGCCCTCTGCTCTTTACGTATTTCTACCTTACAAATATTTTCAAAATTGGACAACTATTGATCTGAAACTTTTATACAGGAGATAAATGTGACTAAACGGCAGGGATACATTCTTACGCAGACTTCACACATTTTCATATTCTATATATTGTTTGACTTGCCTGATTAATTAAGTACTAATAGTAATTTCAGTCGTCTTCTTTTCCTTTTGTTAGTATTTTTCTTATTGATTTTTTTTTTCTATGCTTAGTTAACTTTTTATTATATGGCGATTTAACACAATTTGACGAGAAGACGTTTTATCGCCTTCCTACGAAGATGATGTTCTTTGGAATTCGAATTCGAAGGAACACGACACAGACGCAAGGTGACGATTTTTCTTTTCTTTTTTTTTTTTTTTTTTTTTTTAAAGCAATAATTAACTGAAGTTTATTTTAATCGTTTTTCATCAATATTCAATTCGTTTAAGCAATTTGTAACGTCAAAATTTTTTTTTTTTTTTTAAAATAAAGAACCGTCTACGAAATGCTGTTAGACATAACCTTAAAGCACTATAATGCATTAATTCATTAGAATTTCTCTTTCTTTTTTTTTGTGTTTCTCAAGAATTACCCTTACATATTTAATTAAAAATTAAGATATTCATTCTGTTTCTCTAATCAATAGTCAAAAAGAACTTTGTTAAAAATTAATATTAGCACAGTTGAGTCCTAAGGACGTAATAAATTTTAACCCTTTTTCGTTGCATTACTTATGTGTGTCATTTGTAATGATTCAAATTTTCTTTTCTTTTTATAATTAAAACATTTCTTTTTCTTTTAGAACATGATATGGAAAATGCGCGAATGACTTTCTTGTAATCATGTAATTTTAAATGTGCCACTTTCTATGAATAATTTTTTTTCATTTAGTGGTCTTATCTAGATTTGTCTAGTGGTTATGACGAGACTGAGACAGCTACTGCTGGTATAATCAACACAATCTTCTACATTTTACTCTGAAACCATTGTAGCATGTGTGATAACCCTGAGTAGTAAGTTAAAATCAAATTTTTTCCTTGGAGTAAATAATCAATATGATACGTTTTAGTTAACCGCTAAACAAATTAAGTGCGATCGAATTTTTAAGAAGCAAGGTTAATTCTCCCACTGTAATCCACGGATTTTCGTGCCATAGTACATGGTAATATGCAGAGATGATGGCTGGCGTTCTGGAGTTTAAAGCTGAATACTATTTTTAATTCCTTCTGGAGTGCAGCTCATTGTCTCAGCAATGCAGTGATCAGCACCAAGTGATTCTCGCACGGTGTATCGGATAATTTGATCACCCTTGCTACAGCTCAATTATCAGCGCATTAAGGCTGTTTCAAAAATTTGCATAAAAACCTGCTAGGACCGTTTTACTGGATCATTTATCAGAACTTAAATTTCGGCGTGTTCCCAATTTTCTAAGGCAATACTTCGGTAGTTTGCTCATCATCATCAGAAGATCCTCTGATGAGAATTCAACTCTTGTTTCGTTCGCGATGCAAAACAGATTTTTCGATTTTTTCCCGATGAAATTATCCGGTGAACACTACTTATCTCCCCGTTTTACCACACACCTTGTTCAAAGTCGAGACTTCAAAAAAAAATTAGAGAAGCTTCTTCTTCTTTCTGTCACTGAACATGACACCGAGCTTGAGGAAGCAATTCTCTCGGTCGGGGCGCGTTTTGGTTTCATGCTGTAGTCGACAACAAGCCGGGCATACACGCTTCAGTCCGTGGTGGCATAGTGCTATATGCAATATGCTACGACCATAACATCTTCGCTAATTTCACGCGCGCATTTCCTCACTGTCAACAAATTTCATATTTTCAAGCACGACTTGTGACAGTGAGGAAATGTTAGATTAGCAAGAATTATTTTAATTTAATTGTAAATATAAAGAGTAACATTCTTAATAAAGGTCTAAGTTTTTGTTTTCGATCGCACAGTAGCATTTTTTTTTTATATCTAACCCGTTACCTTTAAGATTATTTTTCTGGTGTAGTGGTTTATGTATCGCGTATACCCCGCATCAAATAACAGCCAGGGCTTAAAACCTTGACTGCGACTTCCTATACCTGAAATAAAACAATTTCACACGCTATATGAAACGAAGAGTGAATGAAAAAAATATAATCGCGACTCTGATTTGATTGTGATCTTTAAGCCTGCGTATCATAGATGACGACTAAAAACGTTATCTTAATGGAAATACCCTAGACTAAGTGCAGCACAATACCAATCTGTAGATTAGGAAAAAAGGATGGTGGCTGGGAAACCCAACACAAAAATCAACGACAGCACATCTTATAAAATAGATTGGATAATCGCAATATGAACGTGTTGTGTTCAAACTTTTGGCTTTACGCAAAGACCTGATAAATGAATGATCTGCCTACAGTCATAAAAAGGAAAATGTGTTTCCTTTTTTTCCACAGCTTTCGAGATTATTTTTTTACATATGTTATTAAGATATGTCATAACACGGCGTATGATCTTCCCAATTTCAGACCCTAGGCTACACAATTAACGAAGTAATATTGAAAAGAAGGATGAATACTTCAATATCGAGTATTTTCGAAAACCACAAAGTGGGTAATTATATTTTCTAGAAACAGTCCAAATCTCATTAGCACCCAATTTGAATTATTAAGTTATAAGGAAAATCTAATAAAAGAGCGTGACCATTTATCTTTTCAATTCCCCACTCAAAAGTACATGGAGGATAAAAAAAACATAAATTTCCAATAAATGAACGTTTTGTAAAATTTTGTAAAAAGCTCATTTTAAAAAATCGGAATACTAACAAAATCGTTATTACATAATTTAAAATAATTAAGTAGGAGAATGTATTTTCGAATTCGACATTTATATTAATTCTAGCGTCAAAAAGATTATTATCAACGACTACTCCATTACTCTTTTTAATATAAATTAAGCTTTAATCTTTATTTATTTTTAACTGAAATTGAGAAGCAACTCTTCACAGTGCTGACAAAACTTTAACGTCTATTTGTAGGTTTGCTGTAGACGATTAGTGGTAGCCTTACACCACTGACATATAATAAGAATGGACTGATCGTTCTTGCTTCAAAAATGGCACAAATCTTGAACAGGCTGTGAAAACCCTTTATTTCGTACAATTGCACACCGATTTATAATTAGTTATTATTTGTCGATTGGAAACACTAAAGATGTTGAAAAATAGTATTGCATTGAATGAAAATTGTTTAGGAAGTTAAACCCGTTTTAATTAACACAAAACTTAATTTTTAATATAACTGAAAAATGTGTTCCTCTGCAGATTTGATGTCAAATATGCTTGAGCTTGTAAGAGATAGACGTATATAAATAATATATTTGTCTGAATTTTTATGTCAATTCCAATTAATACAGCCGTACTATTTCCAAAATTGGTTACAGTTCAGTGTACATTTGAGCTTGAAAGAGACAAAAAGATTTTAGCCAAAATTTGTGCCATTTTTGACTATAGGAATTAGATAGAATGGCTCAGTGCATTCTTATTATATGTCAGTGGGACAAGAGCACAAGCCTTGTCCGAAAGAGTGAACCACCAGAATCAATCCACCAATTCGTTTGGACCGTTGTCGGTGAATAGCTATTCATTAATATTCTTAAGAACAATTTTCAAATACATTTTTAAGAAAAATGTTATTCTTCCCTATGAACGTAAAAATTTTAAACAGCTCAGGCTTGAATCAGTGTCGTTATGAAAACTCAACGGGTGGCTATACGTCACTGGCATATAATAAGAAAGGACTGAGCTGTCTTATCTAATTCCTATAGTAAAAAATGGCAAAAATTTTGCCTAAAATCTGTTAGACTCTTTCAAGCTCAAAATGTACACTGAACTGTAACCAATTTTGGAAACAGTACGGCCATATACAAACTAATAACATACAAAAATATTCAACGCTTTTCTGGAATATAAAATCGATGATGCCTCGACTTGCACCTGATGACGTAACTAGCAATGCCTCGCTCCAATATAAGATCAACGTTGCCTCGACCCGATGAAGGGAAGTCAACAATTTTTTCTTAGAAATTTACTGGAAATTTCTTCGTTCGAATTTTTATGCTTTGCGCGAGACCGACAGCAATTCATCGCTCCAATATAAAATCAACGATGCCTCGACCTGGGGCTGGATTCACTAACTCGGAGAGTTGTGGAGATATGGAGATGAGAGTTCTTTTGACACTTAACTCTCCACTCGGAATTTTACAACTAGCGGAATTTGTATTGAGAATTACCAAACTCTCTATTCCACGCGACAAAACTCTCGGCTGTTTTAGTTATGGAGAAGTAGGAAGAATATTTCTCAACTGACAGTACTGGCTGCTTTTGCTGTATTTTGTGAAGGTACCTAGGCACCTAGGATTTTCAAATTGAATTATGGATTCACTTACAGAGAAATAAGGATTTTAGTATCTCAAGGTACCCGCTAAAAATTTTAAATTACGCAAAAATGGTCAATTTGGTCGTCTTCCAGTACAGAAGAGATGCTATAAAAATTTTAAATATGCACTTTAAAGCTTGCATGTAGGATGAAATCGCGTCTAAATTTTGTCCTGTAATCGGGTATGTAATTAGTTTTTCAATGCAATAAATGATTTTGGAGGTAACTGCAAAAGAAGTGAATTTTCAATTCATCATTCTGAAGAACTGGATTCATTTTCCATGAGAAAAATATTCATAACAGAGTATTAATGGAGGCGAAACAAATAACGGAAGAAATATATGCAAAATATAGGAACTGGGGTGTATATGAACCAAGTGCAAAAAATCCGTCTTGCGGCGGTTAAAAGTCAGTTATGAAGTTAAAATGATCAAAAAAAATTTACCTTTTTTACAAGATAAATGAAATAAAAAAATAATAAGAGAGAAAGAAAAACACAACTTTTATTTTAAACGTTTAATAATAATGAAAATAAAACTTTTACGACTACGACCGACTCATAAGTACATTTAAAAGAGACTGACTTTTTTATTAATTTGAACTTTTCATTAGGTTTAGATTTTTTGTCTTCGAGTAGGTAAAAATGCTTACTTCTGCAAAATGCGCGTGCGAGAATGATTATGATTAAAAATGTTATTTGATACTTTTGTTTTTTAGAAAAGTATTTTCCGGTGGAGGAATGAATAATTTAGCTGAGTCTGCTTGCTTTTGATTATATAAAAAAAAAAGAATGAATCTTGTGGGGACGTGACCCGCCCTTCCTTAATTTAATGCGATTTTAACATTTGATCCCTTTTTCGATATTCTTTAATTACGAAGATTACAAACATTATGATTGAAATTATTATTATTACGGGAATCGTGCTGAACGTAATTCGTTCATGAAAGACGCCTCTGTGTTTTAAGATTTCGATTACTTTTCTATTATTCAAATGTTTAATGTGTAAATCTTCTAATGAAAAGTTCATTACAATATTTTTGATAGTTAAATTGTTGAAATTTGGTATTTTGAAATTTTCGTTAAATACATAATTTTCGTATGATACATTGTTGATTTGAAGTTTTGTTTTTTGCTACGTTTATTTCAAATGTATTACAGTTATGAATTATCCTTGTATGCGGCATATTTTTTGTAACTATATTATTGTTACTTATCTGTTTTATTTCGGTTTTGTTATTCATTTTGAAATTATTTTTGGCATTATCCAAGAGCATCTGACATGAGTTTTCTGCAATTTTTAGATTTTTCTTTAATATAGCATTTTCTTCATTTTCATACAATTCCTTTTCATTCATTAAAAATACTTTGTTTTCTAAGTCTACTTCAAGATTAAATTTATTTGGTTTTGGTTCAATGAAAACTCTATGAAACTTACTATCAGAATAAATTGGTAGCATTAATATGAATACAATATGGTCATTATACAAGATTACTAAAGTTTTTACGTACATCATATCTTTAATTGTAATGTTGTATCTTTCAACTTCCTCTGTAGTCAAAATATTTCTGCCTATAACTCCCAACCTGCTTAAAATTAGATTTTCTTTGACTTTCCTGACTTGCTCTCTTAACAATTGAATATCATATTGAATTTGGAATGCGTGTTGCATATTTTCTATTTGTATTGTTTCTTTATTTATTTTATTAGCTAAGTATGATAATTGGTAATTTATTTGCGATTACTGTGTGTTAATATGTTTCGTTATGTTTGTTATCGCTTCGTCAAAATTTTCGTTGATGTGGACTTGATTATTTAAGTTTTGTATGAGTTCGTCATTATCTTTGTCTATTGCGTTTAATTTTTCTTTTATTTCCTTTTCGTCGTCTGAGTCCATTACTCCTGCTATGTATATTTTAATACTTTACCTACTATATTCATTAGACCTCTTTTATTCTTATTATGTGGTACCTACTAAATTTTCAGAGATATAAAATTATGCTTCATCGCTAAATATCCGCTTCCGTTTCTTAATTTTTCTATATCAATCTCAATAATAACTTAACGTTTTTGATCATGAGTTTAAGTTAATGCTATGTAATATTTTCTAATAACCTGTTATAACCTGTATTTCTTGATCTAACCTTGCCCTTCGTTTAAGTTAAGTACTTCAATTTTTTGTGTCTGTATTCTTGTCGCCGTCAGTATTATTATTATTGCCAACACTGTCACCTGGAATAGTAATAGCTTCGTATTTGTATTTACGTTTAACTTGGTTTTTATAGTATTTAATTCCGTTCTTGTCCTTGTAATAGTCACCGTTTTTTTGTTTTATCTTTTAACTTTTTGTATTTTGGCTGTAATTTAAATGTCTTTGATATTACGATTCTTGATTTTACATACTGATGAGATTACTATCAGTTAAAATTACATTTTCCCTATTCTTATTTATTTTATCAATGTACCTTTCCTTATTTTTCTGGACCCTTATTAACTATTTCCTCTGCTGTAATTTTTCCGTTAATAAAATCTAAAGGTTTCTTTTTCGTAGTAGAATGAATGGTTTTATTATAAGTTTCTAATGCCTTTAAAACTAAGTTATCTAAATTTTGATTGTCTGTATTTTTGGTACTAGTTTTTAATATTCTAATATGCTCGTTTAAAGTAGAATGATATCGTTCAATGTCTGAATTACCTGTGTGCCTTTGTGCGGTTGTGGTGTGAACTTCTATTTTATTTTCCGCGAAATATTGTTTTAATTTTTGTACTGTGAAACCAGGTTCTCCATCTATTACGATTTTTCTCGGTACTCCCATTATTGCTATTCTCGATTTCATTGCTTCTAATAAATCTACCCAGGACCTACTTCTTAATTTATCAATTACTGTTAAGTACATTGTTTGTCGATTTGCAATCCAGACGTCAATATGTAAAATTTCATTGGTGTCTCAGTTACTTTATACAAGGATTTATATGGATTTCTTTCAAATTTTGAAATGTTACAAATTTCGCATTTATTTAAAACTCTACCTATCTTTAATTTGGAAATGTAATAAGTGTCCTTGATTTCTTCATATGTTTCATTTATTCCCCTATGATTAAATTCTTCACGCGTATTGGATATTATTTCTAATGCCCTTTCTTCATCTTCAATATCTTCTAAGAGTTTGCTACTCTTGACGAATTTTAGTAGCTTATTATTGCCGAAATATTTCAAATAAGTATCTTGAAATTGTGCAAATAAATGGTCATCGTTTGAGTATACTACGACGATACCCTTGGATGGCAAGTATTTTTTCAAGAGATCAGTTACACTTTCTTCATTGAATATTTTTAATTCGATGAGAAGTCTTCTTTTACCGAATGGTTTACGCAATTTGTGACAGCTAATTCTGTCGGTTTTGTTTAATATAATTTGGGTTTTGAAGATATTCACGGGACTATAAACGATTGGGATATGATTTGAACTATCCTCTCTCGCACTGTGAATTGTTGCTCCCGTCGTTTTGAGCGAGCTTAATCATACCAAAGGTCTGTGGTCAGTTTGAATAGAAAACTTCCTGCCGTAAAGGTACGGTCTGAAATATTTTACTGCCCATATGATGGGATGTAATTCTTTTTCTATTGTCGAATAGTTGATTTCGTGGTCATTAAGCGTCCTACTTGCGTAGCTAATGGGATGCCCTTCTTGTGACAGTACTGCCCCTAACGCGTAGTTTGACGCATCTGTTGTTAAGGTGAATTTTTTATTAAAATCCGGGAACCTGAATATTGGTTCAGATGTAATTAGAGTTTTTAGAGTTTCGAAACCTCTAATATATTCTGGATCGTTGATGTTAATTTGCTTACCCTTTTTTAAATAAATGGTCATGGGTTTTGCTATCTTGGAATAGTCCTTTATAAATTTCCGGTAATAGCCCGTAATTCCTAAAAATGATTTTATTTGCTTGGTGGTTTTTGGGATATTGTATTTTATTATTGTTTCTATCTTTTCGGGATTTAGCTTTATAGATTCAGTGGATATTACATGACCTAAAAATTCCGTTTCTTTTCTTAAAAATTCACTTTTATCTAGTTGTACTTTTAAATTGACTTCTTTTAATTTTGAAAATATTTTCCTTATAGAATCAACATGTTCTTTTAGGCTAGTGGAAAATATGATAATGTCGTCTAAATAGACTAGACATATTTTTCCTAAGTATTCTGAAAGTACTGAATTCATCAGCCGTTGGAAGGTGGCTGGCGCATTTTTAAGGCCGAAAGGCATACGCGTGAATTCAAAATCCCCTTCATTAGAAGAAAAAGCAGTCTTATTGATATCTTCTTCTTCTATCTTGACTTGGTGGAATCTCTTTGATCGAGGGTCGTAAAATATTGTGCCCTCCCTAATTTGTCGAAAATATCATCTATGTTCGGTATCGGGAATTTGTCATCTATCGTGACTTCATTTAATTTTCTATAATCAATCACTATACGCCATTTTTGGTTGCCCGATGAATCCAGTTTTTTGGGTACCACCCATATTAGAGCCGAATATGGTGAATTACTAGGACGTATAATGTTTTGTTTTTGCATTTCTTTTATTTGTTCCCATACTTCTGTTTTATGTACCTCAGGGTACCTATAAGTTTTGTTATAGATTGGAACTTCGTTTCGCGTCTTAATGGAATGTTTTATCACATGCGTGAAAGACAAATCAGTTCCTTCTTGGAAAAATATGGATGTAAATTCTTTTACTAGTTTTGTAATTGCCTGTTTGTCTTCGCTATTCAAATGCTCTATTCTAATTTGACCAAGTGGGCAAATATTTTTCTGAAGATCAAAATTATAAATTATTTCTGTATCTAAAGAGTTTATGAAAGATTCATAATCCTCTTCGGATTTATCAAAATATATTTTTATTTTAGCGTCTTCTGTTTCTAAGGTCCTATTTTTATAACTTAAATTAATATTCAAGGGTTTTAAAATATTGTTTCCTATTAGACCGTCGTATTCATAGTGAAAATTATATTCTAAAAATTCTGCCATTTTGTTAGTTCTATTGAACTCTTTGAATAATGGTATTTTAACTTTATTAAATATTTTTACATTTTGATTTATCGTCTTTAGCTCAATGGGTTTTTGCATGGGGATTTGCCATTTAGGAATGCATTCGCATGGGTTCACGATGCTATATAGCGCCGGTGTCTATTAAAAATCTTAATTTTCGAACAGCTGTGTATATTATTATATAGGGTAGGACCGGATATTGGAGGCTATTAATTGAAAATTTTCGTTTCTATCGTGTTGATGTTCTTCGAAGTTATGTCTGTGGATTGTCGATGTATCAACGTCCATCGGTTCTACGGTGTCTTTTCTGTTAATAGTCGTATTGTTGTTGGTTCTGTCGTAATTTGAGTTATCCTTTCGATTGTTACTATAGTTAGTTCGATTATTTTTATTATTTGTATTGTGATTGAAGTTACTAATTCGACCTACATTAACCCTAGTGAAAGCATAGCCAGTTTCATATAAAATTTGCATAGCGGCTTCTAAACTATCTGGTTGCCTGCAATATAACAGACCTCTCATTGGCTCTGGTAACTTGTTTTGAAAAATTCTAAGAGCTATTTTTTGTTTCAGTTTCGGCACTATTTTCAAATTTTGTTTTATTATTTAGCCTGCGTAGCATAGCACTTATTTCATTATAAAAATCTACACAATTCGTTTTGAATTTTATGAATCTAAGTTCATCGAAAAGTTGATCAACGCTTAACCCATCACCGAAATGTTGACCGAAAAGAGCTTTCACCTCTTGCCACTTTGTAATACCATTATTTATTTCAATCACTTCACGAGCTTTTCCGATTAATCTACTTTTAATTATATCAACAAATATTTTTTGGCACAGCTCATCATACTTAGCTAATAAAGGAAAAACCCTATCTACTAAACTTGTAAAATTATAAAGGTCGTCTCTATCACCATTGAAAGTAGGCAATTGACTCAAATATTTTATTGGATCTAGGCTTACTTGTGTCATCGTGTTTATGGTGTTGATTCCTCCTTCGTGTACGTTGAGAGTTAATTGACCGGTTTTTAGTAGGTTGGTGCTGATTTGGGAATTAATTTTTGGTTTTTGCTGATTATTGATGATGACATTACAGCTGTCGTCTGATTGTACTTCTTCTGGTTTTACTTGGTCCTGTGAATTCTCTTCCACTGACGGCAAAGGCCTGTTGTTGTTCATTAGTCGATGTCGCTGGTCTTTTGTTTTATTTTTCCTGATTTTATTCTCCACTTTTTTAAATTTTTGACAATTTACAATTTCAGAATTTCGAAATTTCGCAATCAATTAATTTATTTTCTTTCTTTTCTTTCAGGTTCGTGGAGTTAAATAATTAAAATTAACCGTGTTTTATTATTGGAATTTTCACTTCCACTTTACACGTACTCCGAAAGGATGGCAAGTACTAACAAATTTTGTTAACAATTTTTCAGATGTTTCCTTACTTCGGAAATGAAAAATGTTGTAAAAAAAATTTTTTTGTTTCGCACAGAATTATTTTAACAGCATTTGCACTGAGTAACAATTTTATTTCTATTATTTTTTTTTTGCACTGGATGTCCTTTCGTGAACATCGTACCGACTGCGCCACTTTTAGAATTTTACCTTTTTTACAAGATAAATGAAATAATAAGAGAAAAGAAAACACAACTTTTATTTTAAACGTTTAATAATAATGAAAATAAAACTTTTACGACTACGACCGACTCATAAGTACATTTAAAACAGACTGACTTTCTTATTAATTTGCACTTTTCATTAGGTTTAGATTTTTTGTCTTCGAGTAGGTAAAAATGCTTACTTCTGCAAAACGCGCGTGCGAGAATGATTATGAATTTTTTTGTTTTTCAGAAAAGTATTTTCCGGTGGAGGAATAAATAATTTAGCTGAGTCTGCGTATTTTTGATTATATGAAAAAAAAGGGTGAATCTTGTGGGGACGTGACCTATATACATACATACTAATGATAAAAAATACAAAATCTTTCATGTAAAATTAACCCCACGTGAGTACGTGTATGTTGAAAAATATCATACGAGAATTATTAAAATGTAGACAAACCAATTTATGTACATTATTTTGTTGAATTTAAAAATATTGAAAAAATTCATGAACTTATCTGTATGATTCGGACGTCAAGTAGATTTTATTATACCCTAGAATTTAGATGAAATAATGAACATAGAGTAGTTATACCAAGTTTGTCATTCCATGTGTAATGCATAGAAATAATGATTATAGGTACCGCAAAATGGTTTGGACACCTATTAAAAGCTATTTTGATTTGTCCGCTCATCCGTCTGTCCGTCTGCATGAAAACTTGAGTGAAATTATGAAAATTTAAAAAAAATAAAGTACAGTCCAGTCTGTAGGAAGTACTACTATAACTACGAGACGACAATCAACAAAATCACAGAATCACTAAAAATTATTGACAATGAAGACGAGCTTCGAGACTCTGTAAAAAATAACAAACGTTAAATTACAAGACCTAAGACAGAAACTTGAAACATTAAAACCAAGCATTAGAAATAAAAGAGGTTTAATAGATGGCCTAGGTACTGTAATAAAAAGCATAACACGTAACATGGACGCAAAAGATGCACAGCAAATAAATGAAGAAATCAAAACTTTAGTTTCTAATCAGGACCACATGAAAACAGAAATAAATAGACAGGTAGCAATAAACAACCAAATGATGGATACGTTCGAAAATATTACAAATCACATCAATGTTCAGCAGGAAACAATAGAGAAAGCAATAGAAAATAGAATAAAAACAGGCGATGATATCATGAGACATTCACAATACTTAACCCAGATTAATTACAATATTGACATATTAACCAATCACCTGACTAACTTAGCAGAAGCCATGGTACTCGCAAGATTAAATATCATACCAAAACAAATATTAAGTCCTGAAGAATTAACAGATATTTATAATAATATCAAAAACCCATCAGTAGATATTAATTCAAATGAAAACATTTATGAATTACTTGGACTACAAGCATATTATAGTAACCTTAATATTATTTTTAATGTCAGGATACCTATATTATCCCAAGAAACCTGCTCCATATTCCACCTAATTTCCTTGCATATAAACCACACAAAGACAATAATTACCAAACCCTATGTGATTCTAAGATTGAAGGTACACATTACTGCAAAGAATCATCATACCAGGAAACAGCCAACATATCCCGATGTAGTACTTATACTTTGCAAGGGATCCGCAGTTGGCAATTTTAGCTGTAATAAAATCCAAAAAATTTGATAACTCTTGAATTTCTCTATGCTATATATTTCATGAAATTATTTGGAAAAATCAATATTAGTTATAAAGCAAAGAAGCATAAAATTGCTTATTGCTTGTCTACGCGTCTAGTTTCATAAAACTTTTTATTTCCCTACAAAATTGCGTATATATTCTAAGATAAAAACTTCCAGTAAATTTCTAAGAAAACATTGCGGCCTTCCCTACATCAGGTCGAGGCATCGTTGATTTTGTATTGGAGCGAGGCATTGCTGTCGGCCTTAGCCAATGCATAAAAATTCAAAGGAAGAAATTTCCAGTAAATTTCTGAGGAAAATTGTGGCATTCCTTTCATCGGGCCGAGGCAACGGTGTTGTTTGTGGAGCGAGGCATTGCTGGCTTACCCTTTGGGCACGCGTTACATATTTTTGTTCTACGTGTACAGTCTTTGGATGCTATTAGTTTTTCTGGTACGGCTGTATTAATTGGAATGCATCCGAATTGACATAAAAATGCAAACAAATATTTGGTTTAGTATATGCGTCTATCTCTTACAAGCTCAATAATATTTTACATCAAATCTGCAGAGGAACACATTTTTCAGTAATATTAAAAATTAATTTTTGTGTTATTTAAAACAAGTTTAACTTCCTAAACAATTTTCATTTAATACAATACTGTTTTTCAACATCTTTAGTGCTTCTAATCTGCAAATGATAATAGATTATGAATCACTGTGCAATTGTACGAAATAAATCGTTTTCACAGCCTGTTAAAAATTTGTGTCAAATTTTGAAGCAAGAGCGGCGAGCGCTCAGTCCATTTTTATTATATATCAGTGCTATAGGTTGATGATTGCATGGAACTAGGGTTCTACTGGACAAACTCTAAATCTAAATTCGTTAAGGCAGTTTGTATGCTTCTATTGTGATCTCCCCACTAAGTTATCCTGTTAGCGATTTTATGTCGAAAAATCAGATAGGTAAAAAATATTTATGATCGCTGACCAATTTCTTAGACACAATAACAGTTTCAAATCTCGCAATCGTGTGCTTTTTCATCTATAGGAGTAATCGGTGCAACAAAAATATAAAAGCATCGTGATAAATGAGCTGTTAAGCATTGTGTGTCTTTTTCTAAACAATCAAATATTTAAATAAATATGTAGTATTCCAAAATTACTTACCATACTGTGATATATACGATAGATGACTTTTCGACACTATAGCTATGTTCTTTTGTGTCCGCAGAACAGGTCAGAAGAAAAGAACACCTCATACATTTTCATAGAAGATTTATAAATGAAGCGAACAATACAAATAGTACAATTAGTTCTCTCTCATATATATGGGATTTCTAGAACAAGGTACACAAAAAAACACAGCGGATGACTATTATACCCACTCCAGACTCGAATATTACTACTCAAAAGAAGACCAACCCAGCGCTAGCTGTCGCCGCACTTTATGACCATACCAAACGAAAATCATGTCCTGTTAAAATTTTACAACTCACTCTACAGTCCAGCGCCACATTCTATTCAGCGCGATGGTGAGGTGGTGCTTGAGGGAGGGGGCCATGATCCCTGTGACCCTCCCAATATATATACGCGCCTGCTTGCACTATAATATTGCTTCGTTTTTTTTTTTTTTTTGACTAGGTGAATACTGTCACCTATGGACCTCCATGACGGATACACCCTGTATGTATATAATAAAATAAATTTTAATTTTCCCAAATTGCGAACGTTGGTGTAGTTGATAGTGTGTATTCTTTATTGTTGCATGTGTTCCTGTCCGTCGTTTGTGCAAACCTGATGCCCTACTAAGGAGGTCGAGGGCAAAACGCTACATTTCCATTTTCGAAAAAAAACACTTATCGATTGGATCGTGTCATAACAATGGCGGATACAGCGGTTGGCGATGGAGGTGATCGCCCCCCCCCCCCCTAGAGCTCTAATAAATCAAAATTTATACTCTAATCAAATCAAATGGAATATAAAAAAAAAATCTTTTCAAATCTTCTAAATTCGCATTGAAAAAATAGAAAATAATTTCTCCCTTCACTTAATGAATACATCACAAAAGTTCTCAAGAGTTTCCCTTCATTTTGCATTTAATTTGTGTATAAATTCCGCAACTATTAGTTTACGCGTACACAAAACATTTTGTGGACACCACTTGGTTTCGATTCCGCAAAAATGGAAATGATTTTTCTGTCAAAATTTTGTACACTTTAATTGATATTTTCTCCCCGTCATTTTGGTCGCGAATTTTGAAGAGGTCCCTGTGAGTTTTTGTCAAGCGTTATTTTCAAAATTATTTGTTATATTACTTATATTGCCCTTTTTCTAAGCCGTAGTCGCCTTAATACTAGTGAATGCATGTAACTCATTTCTTATAACTGAACTTAACTTCTTCAAAAAGAATATTTTCGCACTCAAACAACATTCAGCACAGAAAAATTTTCATTCAGCATTTAAGTGTACACTTTCTCTCTCTGTTAAATCGTGTGCACTGGAAAATTGTTCACAGTTGTGGAATGTAGCCTCTGGGTAGTTTTAGTTTTAACACTACAGTGAATAACAATGAAACTTGGAACTCCTAATGTTTATCAAAATACTTAATTAAATTACTTTGCTTGGACTTTGCTTTCTTTGTATACCAAGAAAATTTTAAAATTGTAATATAATTTTAATATTTAATTAAATGGGAAACTCTAGATAGTTTTTTAAAAATTTATTTGTTATATTTATAATTTTTCCTTTTTTAGTCATAAACTATCTCAACAAAGTTAAAATTATACCACTAAGGAATTTTCAGTACAAGCAAAATTTGTGCAGTTTTTTGTGGTCGAAGCTCACAAGAGCCGGGTATTTTGATGAAAAGTAAATAGTAGTTTTCCTGCAAATATTTAATTTAGTTTTATATATATATATATATATATATATTAACCCTACCTAATTAACATTACCCGAAAATTTCTATAACCATTTAATTTGCAAGAAATTGCTGTTCAGCCCAGGAAATTAGTGTGTTTGAACGAAATGCAAGCGACCTTTATGTGGACAATACCATAAGTAAGACAAACAAGAAGTGTCGGCCGTTACTGGTGCACTATACTCGCATTCAAGTCATACTTTATGGCTTGTATATTCCGGGAGTTACGACTGATTGATGGCAATTGCGGTTATAGGGGGCGATGGAGGCGATCGCCCCCCCCCCCCCCTAGAGAAAATATCTGAATCCGCCCTTGTGTCATAACGGATAAAATCTCTGTAAGTGTCGCAACAAATCCTGAATTACTTATATTAGACATTCATATTACAACGTGATACATTTTACCATAGATGGCACAAGAACTAGATATCGCATGTAATAACAAGACAGAGAATGCAAATTTTCTATGGCTGGGTAGTCCATTTCTAAATAAACCACAACAATTGCTCTCGGGATGCTCTAAAACATGTTGTGGTCCATTCTGGAATGCACTACCAATTTCACAATCTGTAAAGTCTACTCTGGTACATACCATGCGATATCTTATTTAGTGCTTGTACCATCTATGATTGGACCCTTTCCTGGGAAGTTTATCTATGATGGAAATATAGCTTTTTGGGCTGGACCTCCTCTTCTATAGTCGAAAAATTTTACTGTACAGCCATTGGAGAATGCTTTAAAATAACTCATATTTTACTCAGTTTTGGTTTGAAACGCAACTAAAATCACAGTATTTATCAAAAATGAAACAAATAAATTAACATAAAACTGACATTGCTATGGTAGTCCTGATTAATACAGACAATAAGCAACTTTGGTAAGCAACTTTTCTTACCTAATTTTGTTTTGATGAAGCTGGATTGCAATGGCAAGTCTCACTTAATATATATTAATGTTAATCTAATTTATGGTTTTCGAGGACACTTCAATAAGATCCACCCGATTATTAAATTGACAAAACTCAATTCCCAATACCACCAGCATTCAAGTTTATTATTTAATAGCCACAGACTAAAAGCCATGGTAACGCTTGGAGCCTAACACACCTCATAATCAGAATCACTCAAATGCATATAGGCACTATTGGCTTCGGCTAAGAAATAGGAAACCGACACGACATGACGACCAATTGTACTTTTCACGTTCAACAGGTGTTCTTAAAATTGCTATATTGGGAGGTTCGCCGAAAACAAATCTTTCTTTTACACACTAGGATTTAGGACTAGCCCAAGTGAAATATTTTCAATGAACAGGGAATATAGCTATGCCAAGAATTTTCTTGTTGCCTAGGTACGAAGCATGGTAGGAAAATTATTGTACCGATGAACACACTTGACTTGACACAGGAGGTAATTTCTTGTGCGTGAAATTTCTTTCGATATACATACATATGTATAAGATAAAATTGCATAAAATTTCCTTTTTCGGTTTACCTAGGTATGTGGGGAATTATCTTATGCCACGGTATACCTACATATAGACAAATGACGTCATCCAAGACAAAATTTGTTCTGATGTAAGATTGTCCATTGTGATGTTATGAATTACAAATAAAAATACTGAGCTTATCTTATCTTAGTCGGTATAGCGTGATTATGCTTCGAAAAGAGATTAACATAAAAAATATAAATAACTTGTCGCGCTCTCTCTGCATTCTTTTGCATCTTTTGTAAGACAGAAGAGTGCAACTTTGTTGCATTCGAGTTGAACCTATCATTTGGATGAACATAATACCGGCCGACGCGGCGCGCAGTGGATGATATCTTGTTACTTGGGTTGAGTATTTCTTGTTGGCAGCCGGACAGGCCGGGCCAGCCTTAAAAACGAAGAAGCCTTCATAAACAAGACTATTGGAATGCGAAAGAAATGTTGGCTAAGAGCAGAATTTGAATGAAATCATAAATTTTTACTGTTTGGTATCGTATTGCGTACACCGGACTGTCGCTTATGATGGTCAATTAATTTCGATTCATTGTTGAATGTGACTAGTTCCGATTTGAGGCAAACAGTATAACAACATAAGAGGACAGAGGTATGTCTGGTAACTTTAGAGTAAGAACTTTTGCGTAAAAATCAAGTAAAAACTTTTATGCGGAAAAGGGGATAACTCAAGAAAAGTTACTAGACACTTCTCGATTAAATTTTGTTAAGCTTGCCATGTGTTGTGTCAAAAATTTGGCAGCTACGTTTTCTGTCTGAAACAGAAAACATTTAACTAATTATTTATTAAAGTCACAACTCTTTAGATGATCACTTTTAGATTCACTCGATAGATATTACAACAAGCGGCTTAACCTCAAATTTAATATTTTTGACAGTCAGCTGATTGCATATCGATGTTACACATCCTCTTGAGCTTGTTTAAAAATGTGTAACTTTGTGCAAGATCTCAAAAGTTAACAGACAATTAACAGGTTTGTGTGTAAAAATGAGTAAAAGATTTTACACAGAGTAAAAAATCTCGAGTTAACAGACAGACCTAATGTGTATCTCGATATGTTATGGGTACATGAATAAATCATGATGGGTGAAAAGCAAATTGATTTTTTTATAATATTTGGTAAGATGAAATCTATGCTCTGTAGACCTCTGTGCTTTGGACAGTGATGTAGATAAGGCACCCGCAGACCCTCCCAGGCCGGCCCGCCCCGAAATTTATGGCCCCAAGCTGTTAACTAAAATTTACAAAGAATTCCAACAATTTACCAAAAATAATATAACATATAAGGACATCGCGTAACCATATGCTTGGGTTATACCAGAAAATTACTTCCTGGGATTTTTTAGTAGAACCCGCATGACCCGTTCTCAGGTATAACAACGCCATTGCACACATAACTTTCTGTTTACAATAGGTTTGTTCGATAAAAACACCATGTGAAACACCGTGTAAATTGTCTCCTCTAATATTTATTCAGGGTTTTGTGCGAAGTTTGCTGACAAGAAAGAAGAAGAACAAGAACTGTCTCGAAAAAGAATTGTGAAAGGTTTCGCTTCGGAGGAAGAACAAAAAAGTAATCACGAAAAATAAAGGGGATCCAAACGATATACAGGGAAAACAAAAGGATAATCCGGTAGAGAATCGAGGACTAGTGCTAGAAAAAGGGATTTTGTTAAAAGTTTTACTCTTTTGAAATTAGCACGGCTCCGAAAACTTTTGACAATTCTTGAAACATCGTATTTGAGCTATCCAGCACGACCCCGCCAAAATTTTATTAATCATATACATATATATATTGCATATATGTTTTATCTAGTGCTTACAAAGGAATCACATCATATTTGAGCTATCCAGCATGGCTCCGCCAAATTTGGGTCCAACTTTAGAATCATCTGTATATACACGTATATAAATATTGCTTGCAATGGGCAACATCCTAGAAATGAGGTGCGCGTATCCAGCACAGCTCTTTTTCATGGCTTCAACAGTTCTATGAGCATCTCCAGTACGACTCAGCAGTTTTATTTGTGTTCAATTTCACTCTCACGAATATAAGCGTGGCCCCGGCTAGTCCATATCAGCGCCAGTTTCTGCTAATTGAGCGTGTCCACCACGATTCATCTATATATATCTATACATATATGTATTGTATATGACCTACTAATTGTCAATATCAGCTATAGGAGCGTTTCCAAATTTCTTCATTTCGATATCATCTGTGTGAGCGTGTACAGCACGGTTCCGTCAATTTTTGTTCACCTTACGATCATCCATGCGAGCATCATTTTGTTTGGTTTTTATTTCACCTATTGTAGAGTCCTAAATTTTAAATTAAAACTTGCATTTAGCCAGTAAGCAGTGGCATAACGGAACATCTCGGAGGCGCCTCTGCGATGGATCCTCAACAACAGAATTCATGTAAGTTGACGTCATCTAATTATTTCTTTACTTGATTATAAAAATATCAATATTATGTTATTATCTTCTAAGTTAATATTTCACATATACCTATATATTAGTACTTCTGTCTATTGTGCTCCCGCACCAACAACAATTTTGAATATAACGTAAATTTGTTTAAACAAATTGAAACAACAAAATTATACAGTATAAGGATTCCAACTGCTTAGATTTTGTCATATTGAATTCACTTTTTTGGTAATAACTCTGTAAATGTTGGGATAACAAATACATTTTGCGTGATAACGCTTAGTCTGCTCGTAATTAGGAAATACCTTTTCTTGTTTTCACGGAACTTAAATTGGTGCTACACATGTTATGCATCTTTAGTTTTCAGTAAAATAATTTTTGTTTATAACGTAATGGCGCTCTGAGTTTTTCTTTCTCCTGTACTCTCCTGGAGCCCCTCCAAATGAAGGTTCACTACTACCTCTTTCAGATCACCAATAAGGACACTGAAAATAAGTCGCTGCCCTTAGTGTCATATGGGCAGATGGGGCAATGGTAGTGAAAGCAGAACATATGCGTAAGTGGTGTGAAGGTCCCTTCCGGACCGTGTGTGTGGCGACGGTTTTTTTTTTCTTGCACGATATCTTTTTGTATTTAGCAGGTGACAGCGGCAGGTCTTCGTGGAACCCCCCACACTCTCCGCCAATAGCCGAGGCGAGCTAACGTGCCGCCCTGCACTTCAACGCTGTCTACCGAGTGATTTGTCAGCTCGTGCTGGCAGTCTGGATTTCACGTCCAAGTCAATCGCTCAGCATATTTTCATAACAAACGATTGAAGTTTCCTCTTCTCATTGCCGAGCTCAAGGGACTAAACGTATATCCTGTGCAAAAGAAACCGCCTAGAATTGGGTTTTATGACCCCTTTTAAGAGTTGAACGAATACAGTCAATTTTAGAGCGGAAACATAAAAGATCGTTTAGTGTATCAAAGTTGTAGATATGGCAGTGGAGTTGCTAAAATTTCAAATAATTTTTCGTAAACGTAATTTATATACCCCTATCAGCAGGAAATTTCAAGTGACAGTTCTCAAATGAAAAATGTCAAACTATTACCCCAAAAATATTTTAAATTTTAGTGTAAGTTCGGGGTAGCCCTAGATTTTTCAAAAAACAAGATTCTGTAGCCTGTAGTGACTTCGACCTTATCCTTAGGAAATATAAAGTATATGGTAACGCTGAATCAATTTCACAGACACTGTACCAATGTAACAAGCTCGAGCTCAAAAGAAACCCGCTGTAAAAAGCACACTCGTTTGAAACGGAAATCATTTTAGACACTTAGACAATTAGAGTTCTACACACGCGATTAACGAAACAAAACGAATTATGGCGAAATTAAATATTGAGAATATTTACGTACAGGCTCTTATTTTGGCGTAGGTTTCACTTATATCTTTGATACAGTTTACACTTTAATTATTCGAATAACTATTAACTTTAGATTTCGCGATGTCGAAAAATTATTACAGCTTGTTGCGTGACGGCAAGCTGTGTTCTTGTCTGTTGTTTTGTAATTATGGGGTGTTTGGGTTTGATGGAATTGGGAAGTTGGATGGGTTTGGGAGGTAGTGAAATTTTAGAAATTTCGCTTGCTACATGATAAGAAATATGCCAAAAGTCTAGAATGGTCCAGCGATGATAAGCCCCACGATGATCGAGTAGCGCTAGGAGGGTGTCCTAGCCATGATGGTGGCTTCCTGTGCTAGTGAAGAAAGTAAATCTTTCGCCCACGTAATAAATGTTTCTCGTTTCCGAGTGAATAAGATGAAGAAGTGATAAATAATGGAAGTTATCAACTTGAAGATGCGTTGAAAGCTGACTAATGATGGGGTTTGGATGTTGAGAGATCTTCTCAAGTTGTTTAAACGCGAGAGTTAGGAGGTAGTCCTCAATTGGAGTGATGTTTGCTAATTTGCTTCATATATAGTGGCGAAATGGTGTGCCAGATGGGGAAGCAATAGCAGATAATTGGGCGGATAAGCTGTTTATATATAAGCAGCTTTGTATCTTTCGGGAGATCGTTTCTCCTTCTGATAATAGGATTCAGTAGGGAGTAAGCGTAGTTGGCTTTCCTAATGAGCAATTTGGCATGATTGTTGAATTTCAGCAGATTATTGAAAGAGACACCAAGATATTTAGTGTTCTTTGAAGGCTGAAGCTTTCCGTTATTCACTTCGATTTCGATGTTGTTAGCTCGTGTGGCGAGATTGGGTCTTCCCCTTGTGGAGGGGTTACGGATACAAATCATTTCAGATATATTATCACAGTATGGCGACTGAGTAATACATATGTTATTTGGCTCCGATTAGTTGCAATTTTTTTCTTTGGTTTTTATTTAATTTCTGGTGTGATAAGTATTCAATTCAGAACCGGAGGCACATCCCTAAAGTCCCGTCAGTCCTTGACCAGACATCGACATCATTCTCTGAAGGTATGCCGACCGCTAGTCTGGGAATGTCCTAAGCAGCACATTGGCATCCTATAGTTTACCAGTAAAGCTGGCTGGATGCCTTATTAGGGCTACCAGGATTGAAATTTACAATAGAGAACCCAGAGAATATCGACATCACGGCCATCGAGTGATTGGCGTGATAGACTGCTAACGTTCTTCCCTGCAGATCCTCAAGCCCATATAAGGAGTTTCCTTTCTTTGATTTAATCCGACACTTCACAAAATTGCGTCCTAATTTAGCACTGGTCTGCTGCTGGAAATTGCTTTGGGCAAAATTCCATCTGTACACTTCTTGGCCCACGTTGAAACTAACAGGCTTCGCTCTAGGATTATAAGCTTTTGAACCCTGTTCAAATTATTATGCACTCTTCAATCTTAATTTGTCTTCAGCATCTACTCTTAGAGGCACATTAAGAGTTCCAAGGCTCCTAAGGATGTGATAGGAGCACGCATGGTCAATCATCTGCTGACCGAAGAGTGTTCGGTAGGGTGAGAAGCCAGTTGATTGGTGGATTGAGCTCCTCAAGGAGCTAGCTATATGACTTAACTTCTCATCCCACTTGGTGTGTTCCTTCCGGATGTATGCCCGAATCCCTGCCAATAGAGACCTGTTCACTCGCTTTGAGGCGTTTGCTTGCGGCTATAGACTGCCGTTCGCAAGTGTCTAACCCCATACTTATCCTGTAATCTGGCGAACTGAGCCGAGCAAAACTGAACTCCATTGTCAGAGACTAGCGTATCCGAACCTCCGAACACATGAAATATCTCTGTCTCGATGAATTGACACACATTAAGAGTATATGCCTTTCTCACCGGTTTGAGAATCGGGAATTTAGAAAAGTGGTCAAGAATTATCAGTATGCAGACATTTCCTTTCGCTGACCTGGACCTAGAAAGTCGACGTACAGCTTTTGCCATGGTCTTTCTGTCACAGACTGAGCTCCCATCGGTGGTCTAAGGGTGGTATTAGGGGCCTTGGTTTCTTTACACACGTCTCAGGAGCCTACGTAGTTTCTGACATCAACTGTCATTCGTGGTCAGTATAAGTGTCTTCTTAATCGTTCCAGTGTTTTCCATATATACCCGTGAGAAGCTAGTGGCGGATCATGCGCTCTTGAAATAACGTCGGATACAAGCCCTCGTAGAATCCAAAGCTTCCAAGCTTCTTCTTCCTGAATCTGATCGCCTGTTCTCTCGGAACAGTCCGATTATAAACGAAGCCATCCCTGACACAAAGATCTGGCAGTTCATTAGAAGTTGATTTAACTTTCAGCCTCAACTCCTCATATTCCAACGAGTTGAAATATGGAGAGCAAGGTCAACTTCCGGACCAGGAACTTCAGATGGTGAGAAGCTGTCACAGTGGATTCGTGAGAGAGCTTCCGGGACGACGATCAGGCTTCAGGCTTCGATGGTGAAGTCGAAACCTTGAAGCTTCAAACTCCACCGAGCAAGTCTACCGCTGAGGTTTTTTGGAGACATCAGCCATTTCAAGCTCGCATGATCGGTCACTATCTTAAACGGCATAAGTTCTATGAAAGGCCGGAACTTTTGTACACTTAAGATTGCTGCTAAACATTCTTGCTCTGTGACTGTGTAATTTCGTTGTGCTGAATACAACTTTTTCGAGACATAGGCTATCGGCTTCTCGTGGCCATTGTCATCTAGTTGAAACAGCACTCCACCAATACCTTGTTGGCTCGCATCACACTGGATAACGAACGGTTTGGTGAAATCTGGGCTCACTAGCAACGGAGCAGAGGTAAGTTTTTGTTTTAATGATTCCAGAGACGTCTGGGGTTCAGGTGTCCATTGGAATTGACTGGGATTTTTCAGAGTGTCTGTATTGGAGGCAGTTAGATCAGCATAGTTCGAAATGAATCGTCGATACCTTCCCCCCATACCTAGTAGGCGTCGGGCCTGTCGAGTTATAGGTGATGCCGTAACGGATAGTCAACTATGTCTGAAATCTTGTCGGGGTCAGTTCGTATACCCTCTTTTCCGACAATAAAACCCAAGTATTTAGTCTCTTTAATGCAAAACTTACTCTTCTTAACGTTGATAGTGATGCCAGCTTTCCTCAAACAATCCGCTACCTGGGATAGCAGAGTGAAATGAGAGTCAAAGTCTGATGACAGTATTAGCAAATCGTTTAAGTAGACTAGAACATTTTCACGAAGATCGAACGAAATGACTTTGTCCATAAGGCGGCATATGGTTTGTGGGGCATTGCATAAGCCGAATGGCATCACTGTGTACTGATAAAGAGGATGACCAGGTACAGTAAAACCGTTGTGATCTGCCAGAAAGCGTCTTTCAAGTCCAGGCTTAAATGTAATTCGCCGGAGGAAGTCGACTCAGAAGTGTGTCTATCTCCGGCAGCGGATAGGCGTCCTTCTTAGTAATCGAGTTGACCTTCCTGGCGTCAAAACAAAGCCGTACTTTTCCAGGCTTCCTCATTAGTACAACTGAAGAGCTCCAAGAACTCTGGCTCTCCTCTATCACACCCAGCGATAGCATGCATCATAATTCGGCATCCATCAAACTCTGTACTGCCGGTGAAATCGGATAAAAACGCTGTTTTATCGGAGTTGCGTCATTTGTGATTAACCAATGATGTTTTTCCCAGGCCTAAAGAAGCGAAAGAAGGAAAAAGCTGTGGATTTTAGACGTTGGTGATCTAGAACAGAAATAGCATGACAGTCGGTATCAGAGGTAGCTTTTAGGCTTGGTGTCACTTCTGCAGCTATAACCAAAACATCTGGAGCCAACCCAAATAGAACATGTGCTTGATCAGTAAGCCGAAGTCTCCATCCAACGAGGAAAAGGTCAGTGCTTTCACTCTGAAGATGAACTCATCTACAGATAGTTCAGAGTTATTTCCGCTATAAGACAGGTTCCATATCCTGATACGACTGCCTGAACGTCTATGCCAGGAATTGTTTTAAGCTAGTTGGCCTGAAGGTGGAGGTGCCGGAGGAGCGAAGGCCATATTAGGTGGAAAGGAGTGTCTGGATTGTCCAGCTGAGAGTGAATGTCTCTGACGCGGATCTCTAGAAATCTCTGCGTAGTGTCTGGGTAGTTGAACTCGCTCTCCAAAAGGAAGTGGTGTTGGACGAGACGCATCAGCTTGCCGTATGATAGCAGCGACTCGTTGTCGGATATCGGTGATCTCGGTCCGTAGTGTACCCATGCTTTTGGATATCTCGTTACGCACCAGGTCTTGAAGCTGAGTCCGGAGACTGGATATATACAACTCGAAGTCTATCAGGCCTTGTCCCGAACGTGCAGGTGATAGACTGTTTCTTCTCCAGCTAGTATTTGATAGGGGTGCTGAGCGTACTCCAGGAGACAAAGATCTGTGATTTGGATCTGAAGGTGTTGGTGTAGGCACGTTGATCTGTAATGGCTGTTAAGGAAGATCGGCATTCCCATGCCGAGTGGGATACCTCTTCGGGATTGAACCAGTATAAGTCACGAAGTCCTGCTGAGTGAGAGGACTTCTGCAGTTTAAACAGTTTGCCTGCTCAGCTATCCATGTTTGCAGACATTCCCTATGAAATACGTGCCCACAAATGGTGGCTACAGGCTTCTTCTTAGCAGACCAGTGTCCATCTTGACAGATGGTGCACAGGTCTGGCCTTTGGACCGGGACTTCAGTCGCAGAAGGTGGTGTCCGCATGGTAACCAGTTAGCGGTTTGAACAGAAGAAATAAACGTGTGACTATAATTCCAAAATCTTTCAAAAATGACTAATTTTGCCTATGTATGGAAGTTGGACGAGAAACATTCAAAATTCAAAAATTTTCATCAACAAAAGGTTGATTTGCGGTCAAGGGCTGCTGGGAAACTTCAGTGTTGCAAATTAATCCTACGAAGACGAATACAACTTCTCAGTTCACTCAATACAAATGACGTAAGTTTTCACCAAGAGTTCAAAATTCAAAACTACTCTAGCCAGCAATAACAAAAAGTCTTCCTTTTGGGACTATACGCGAGGTATATAAAAAAAAATCAAGCTGGATGTACCTTTTATGAAGCCAAATTGTTGGAGCCGTACCGAAACACGACGCTTAAATTCAAACTCAAAAAGGTAGTATGCACTAGCAAAGCAATTTAAAGACAAAAAATAACCTGTAATCTACAGCGTTCAGATATAACGAAACTCATTGTGAGCTAAACTCAAACTTTTCAAAAAAACAAAATCTGAAAAAGATTTATCAGTAAAATGTCCTCCCTCTCTCCTAGAGCTAACTCTCAACACAAGGGTCTTCTAGGCCCACTCTCTCAATTAGGTCAGGAAATATACAGTAAGGGTAAGCAGTGTGGATGAGTGCATGAAAAATTTTAGGTTCTCACAGAAATCTGGGGGGAAAAATCGGGTTGGAGATGTTAAAGACTGAAAATGCTACTAGAGATTCTTCAGCCAGGCAGTTAGCAGTATATGCCAACTCCTGATTACTGAAGGTCTCCAGCATCACTTCCATCCTCTCACAACTCCTTCCTTCCTCTTCGCCTGATTACAATACCTAGCTAACCTTCCATTTGGGCAGAGTTATGAATCTGGTCAAATAGTTAGCTAAAAGCCAAAGAGACATCTAACAAACTCATGACTCTGTCCAGCCAGTTGGACAACAAAGACATGCCTCCGTGAGAACACAAATGAGAAATCATTCGTGATGCCACCTACTTCTCCATAGCAGAGGCCAGCGAGAAAGATCAACAATTCAAAATTCCAGAAAAAATTCAAAAAGATCGACAACTGTTTAGACTTGAGGCTTGACCAAAGTCAAACCTAAAGTCGAACTGAAGATAAAAGGACAATACCAAAAACTTTTGCTTTACTCGAAATAGAAAATCAACAATTTTTACTTTAATAACAATCAAATTTAAAAAGCTTTACTCAAAACAGTCAGACCCAGGTCCGTATGCAACTTCCACTGAATGTGAGACTTCAGGTCAATCAATTAGCAAAATGCCAAATAATCGTCTCACTACAAGTCCCAGTCCCCAGTAAAATTTACAATTAGACCACAAAAGTCTGCTGAGGTGCCCCCACGTTGGGCGCCATTTTTGTTATGGTAGTATTTAAAGTGATTGACTTGGACGTGAAGTGCAGACTGCTAGCCTGAGCTGACAGATAACTCGGTGGACAGCGTTGACTGCAGGGCGATACGCTAGCTCGCTTCGGCTATTGGCGGAGAGTGTGGGGAGGTTCCACGAAAACCTGCCGCTGCCACCAGCCATATACACAAAAAATCGTGCTTGACAAGACAAACGCCGTCACACACATCCAGTCCTCAAGGGACCTTTCACTACTTACCACATACTTATTTGAAGGCGCAGATGTTCTGCCTTCCGCTGCCTTGCCCCATCCACCCAATCGACACTGAGGGCGGCAAGTTTTTTTCCCAGTGTCCGTACTGACCTGAAATGAGAGCAGAAGAGCGGACCTTTTCAACCCCTCCATCAAGAGGGCTCCAGGAGAGTGGAAGGAAAAGTAAAGAGTATCTAGCGCATAGCTACGTTATAATAGTTTCCTTAAATTACCACTTAACATTTCCTTAACAGATCTGTGAACGTTTGATAAATTTGTGCTTTCTAATAGAAATTCTATGATTCTATGTTATTTTTTGTTGATTTACTGCTAATTAATTCATTGTAATAGCGGTATGTCTACTGTAGTATTACCAAAAATATAATTAATATATATATATATATCACAAAAACAAGTACTAAACAACTCCAATGACCTTCTGTGTATATAAGTCTACAGCTTTCTCACATTGACTCATACCTGGCGGACGGGTATAGGTATAATTCTATAGATTTTCTTCGTTTTTGTTCTTTTAGCCTAGTGGATAGTGGAGCTCCAATTACCCTAAGCGTTCTAATAATTCACAAAGCAGTTTTACTTAAAAATTGGTAATAGAAACTGCATTTTTAGAAAAATTGATAAAGTATTACCAATGTCCGCGCCATTATAAAACTCTATTCTTCTATACAGAATGGTACAAATCTTAACTAAACAGAAAAATTTTAAATTTAAATTTTGCGATGCTCATGGTCACTTAATTAAGATCACAGGTCAATTCGGTGCAACTTATAATGCTTATTCGTTTGAACGTGACAGATTGAGTTCTATTTGAAATTACTCAGAAGGACTTTCTGTTGTGTAAAACTGATATATAAACTGAAAAATCACAAATTACTAAACTCATACAGCTTGTATAAAATATCGAATGAAATTGTTTTGGCCGAAGTATTAATAAGATATTAGTCATTCTTCGGTTTTGTCTTTTTGAGGTGGTAGCACGCCGCGGTAAATTTCAAATAATGAGCTTTGAGGAAAAATTTATTGAGGAAATACGAAATCATAGAATAATTTATGATTTGCAAGCAGGCAAGACAAGTGGGCAAAAAAGACGTGGTTTGGATGTATATTTCAAGGCGTTTAATTTAATTAATTTCTACATTTTCAATTTTTTTTCACACTTTGGTCCATTGCATTTCTTTCAATATAATATAAAAATTCTTATATCTCCTTTTAAAACGCTCGAAACATTTATGGTGAATTCTTTTCACCTAAACTGAACCGTAACTCGTTCGGTTCCTGAACCTAAAGTGTTTTATTCACCCCACTGACACAGAGCTGTTTCCGAACGTGTGTTTTTTTCACAGCGGCTCATGTTCGGTTTCTGCACCGGTTTTGAATTTTCTTCTTCCATGAAAATTTGTGGTTACGGTTCGGAGTTAAACGTCAAATCGGAAGGAGTTGTTATTAAAGTGAGGATGTGTGAACATTTTGTGAAAATACGATTATTTTATTGAAGTGGTTTATTTTTTTTTATGGATTTATAATGGACGATTATTTTAAAAAGGCATTACTCATAAATGCAGTTTGGAACATCTTCGAATGATTCGGACGGATTGGAAGAATTTTTGGCGGTTTTTGGGGTAAGTTAATAAAAAAAAAATACAAATAAATAATAAGCAAATATTTCAAATAGGTACGCCGGAAATAAAGCCAGCATGAGGGAAGTCGCTCATTTATTTGGAATAGCAGAATCTTCAACTTTTAAAATAATAAATTTTGTCATGGATTTCCTGGCCTTCAAGAGAAGAAATCTTTAGCAGTAAGTAATAAATGAAATTTCAGTATCTTCTTCTTTCACAATCGTCGCTCACTACCAACGAGGTAAGAACTAAAGGAGATGCAAATGAGAAAATATCGCGTACCCAATTCTAACACAATGACACTGATATTGTTTGTACATCAGCGCCGTAAAATTTGTACACCTGTACATAATTGTACAACCTATGCGCAATTTTAATCGCTTTTATTTTCATATACTCAAAAGTCTTTACTGAATTTGCAAACGTGAACGTAAAAAAGTTAATAATTTTGAAGAAAAGTTCAGTGGTAAAAAGTTTGTGAGTAATATTTGCACCAAGCCCAAAACCACCAAAACCATCCCATCCTAAGTATGGATTTGACAGCGAAGACCAAAAATGGCGGAGTGAAACATACACAAATGCAGGGCAATTTTGGGTACGCTCATGTACACGGATCGTACATAAGATTGCATCTCCTTTATTTAGTTATTCGTTGCTCACTACCTGTCGTTGCAATTGTGTTCCCAATTTTTCAACTGCCTGTTTCGAAGCGAATTTTCCGCTGCCATCTGTCGTCGCAATTGTGTTTTAAGCCTTGATATGTTTTGAGGGAAATTTTTCAGTCTCTCGCCATTTGAAAAATCCCAAAGAAAAATTGGAAGTTCCTTCATTTACAACTATTCGACAATAGATGGCGTGAATACCATTAGGTACGTCAAATTCTAAATGCCATTTGTCAAGCGTCTATCTCGGTTTTATGTTTGGTTATATTTATTGTATTATTATTTTTCAAGGAGTTTAATTTAATAAAAATGAACTTACTACCAAAAAGTTATCAAGAATTTGGAAAAGCCGAATACTGGGATAAGTTTTTCAAGAAACGTGGAGAAAAGGCTTTTGAATGGTGTGAGAATTTTCAATTAATTTTTGTACATTATTTGATTAAAGCATCTATTATAGGTATGGAGAATATTTGCAATTATGTACGAATTTGCATAAATATATTAAAAGTAATGACAAAGTTCTAGTGGTGGGTTGTGGCAATTCAAAATTGAGTATGGATCTCTATGATGCCGGTTTCAAGTAGAACAACAATTTTAATAAATTTTCCCATTTTTATCATTTCGATTTGCAGAAATATAACGAACATTGATATTTCACAAATTGTTATTAAGAAAATGTTGGAACAAAACAAAAAGAAGCGTTCGGATATGAAATTTCTTCAAATGGATGCAACCGACATGAGCTTTTCAAACGAACAGTTTTCGGTGGCTCTAGATAAAGGTACCCTAGATGCTCTAATGACGGACGATTCCGTAGAAATCAAAACAACGATAGATAAATACTTTAAAGAAGTTTTAAGGGTCCTAAGGTATGTGAGAACTTAAAGTGTACGTTTTTAGGTCCCGTCACATATGTAGAGAGACCAAATATGGAACTGAGACTAATTTTTCATTTTGTTCAAATCGGTCCAAGTTTATCAAGTACATATAATAATTTGCAACAAGATCACTAGTTTTCTAATAATTTGTTTCTAATCGGCTGTATTTGATGCTATTCTACAGTGTATCTTACTGAGGTTCAATTTGTTATTACAGTAGATTCGCAAGGCAAACATTCTTTCATATCATTACTATAACAATTTTTATTATGTCTACCCATCGAACCTTTATTTTAGTGCTAATTATTGGAGGTTGATTTTATTACATCCAAAGTCAAAGTTCGTTTATTTCTGAGCCCCTGCTTAAAGCAACGTATTAGTTTGGGCTCTACGACAATCGATAGATTACTTCTTAGATTAGTTAATTAATTAAACAGCAAAACAAATAAAAATTAAATCAAGTAAATAGCCATATACATAAAGATTTTGATACAACCTAGTAAAGATATAACTATTTCTCAGTAGTTATGTAGGTCTACCAAGATAGCTGAACAATCAATTATACCCATACTCTAACCACTACATCCAGTATATTGATTATACAGCTTCACATAGATGCATAATTTATCATGGATATAAGGCAAACAACCTTATGTGTAGTTTATAACTGTACGGATTCTCAGTTTATACAAATTATATTCCGTTATTCCGAGAAGTAGGCTGTTAAAGGCTATATCCACTTATAATCTATCATGCTGTAAGTTTCGTCACAGTAATTTTTTTAGCAAGTTGAATTTCCTTTCAAAGCTAAATTTGGAAATTAATCATTATAGTATTGGTAGAGTTATCTGTAAAATAAACAATAATGTCTTATTTCATAAGTTTGATCCCTGCATATCAAAATAATCTTAAGCGAATTGAACTATAAATATTTTCTTTATAGAAATGGTGGTCGCTATCTTTGTATATCCCTTTTGCAGGAGCACATTCTCAAGTACCTTTCATACTATTTTCCTGCACACGACTGCATGCTCAGAATAGTGCGATGCTTTGAAGCTGAACAGGCAAATTCTCAGTCGAGTGTCGATGGAATTGTGATGCCAGTTTTTGTGGTTGTGGCTACTAAATTTACAAGATTGCCTCAAGCTGTACGTATTATGAGTAACGAAAGAGCAATAATTGAGTCTTTCAAATATTAGATTTTAGAAGTAAATCTCGGTGGCGAACAAATGCAAAGGTTAGAAAACTCCGAGCAATTAATAAACGCAGTAACTGCTGTTCAAAATGCTGCATTTGTTTGTAATGGTCTATATAAAAGTAGTATTGCAGGTAATGAAATTTAATTGATATCGCTTGTTATAGCTATGAAGAATATCTAATTTTAGACTGCGACGAGGTTGTCATTGATTTACATACTCCAGGCTCTGATAAACCACGGTACACCGTTTATATTTTAGACCAACCACCAGCGAGGGGAAATGGAAAATATGCCCCGTTTATTGTGCCTCAAGGAAGGTAATGTATCCGTCGAAGTCATTTTTGTCACAAAGTATGTCTTCTAAAGATTTTTACATTTTAGAGAAGTTGAATGGCTGTTCTCAACACCTCAAGGTAGGAAGAAGCTACTTACATCCGCTCATCAAAATCGTCTAGCTATAGTAATTCTACACAGAGACCAAGTGTACTCAAGCTGGGATAATGTTAAAGAGGAAATCGATGACAGCATAAGAAGTTTTGCTCCCAAGGGATTAAGTGGGCAGGTGATTAGGAATTTAGTGATTTTTTTCAAATTAGGTATTACAATTTTTTACTAATTAGATTCCATACTTATCGCTTGGGGCAGATGTAGGTGAAAGAGAAATAATTGAGCGAGGACACTCCGATTTGTCCGGTAATTACGTAATTGAAGAAGTTAAAGGACCAGATTGTAAGTTATACAGGCGATTAATATTTCTTGCCAATCAGTTTGTTGTGCAGTCTGAAGCATTGGTGAAAACTGGTAACCGTTGCTATTTTTTACACTAATATAATTATGGAAATCACACCTCTTTGTAGTAAAGACCAAAGGCAAATCAACTAAAAAACAGATCGATTTATGTTACTTGGCATGTCAACATCACATTTTTATGTGTGCAGGGGTACACCTTTTGACCTTAGAAAAGAAGGAAAATGATGTATTGGTGATCGGCCTAGGCGGAGGTGCTTTATGTACTTTTATCCATGAGGTTTTTAGGTATATATCTTAATCATTGCGTGACCTTAGGGATTATCGGTGCTACTACAATCTTGCAATAATCTCATTTAAAATTAAATAAACTGGGCAACCCCTGCATAAGGAAGCCATATAAATTTTCAGATTTTCGGCGTATACTAAGAAAATGGTCATTTCCAGATATTTTTAATGTACTAAAAAATTCTTTGGAATGTAAGGACCTTTGAAATTGCCTATGACTATTTTTACCGCCCGACAAAAGATTCTAAAAACCAATGCGAAAAACAAATTTAACGAAATAAGATGCATTGTCACAACAGATGTCATAACATTTTTTTTACTTAACAATTATTGCGGTATAAAAGCCAGAAATTAAATGAAAAAGTCATTTTTATAATTATTCCCGCTGGCCTCCTCATGCAGGTCTATTGTGAAGTGATAGAGTTTGCACTCTTTTCCAACCTTAGCGATGAATTTAATGACATGTTACGGCCCGGTTACGTAGAATACATTTTGTAGACCGCTGTTCCTATCGTTAGGTACTGCAAGATTCGTTGGCCATAATGTAATTATCGCTGTCTACTGCTATGCAATTTTATATTTACACATTTTGTTTTTCCTAATATAGTATCATTTGTTTTTTAAATAAACTTATTTTTAGAAATGCTAAAATAACAGCGGTTGAAATTGATCCAGCTATGCAGTACGTAGCTAAAACGTTCTTCGGATTAACGGAGGACAAACGATTAAAGGTGGAAATTGAAGATGGTGTAAGCTATTTAGAAAAAAACGCTAAAATAGGTCCGCCCCACTTTAACGTTGTCAAACTTCAATTATTATGAAACTGTCACTATTATTACAGGCAAACATTTCAATGTTATTCTCTTCGACGTAGACAGCAAAGATCTATCCATTGGTATGAGCTGCCCTCCTAAATGTTTTCTGGAACCGAAAGTCATCAATGCTGTAAAGGATCTTATTGGCGACAACGGTTTATTCATCTTAAATCTTGTGTGCAGGGACAATAATTTACGAGATGAAGTCATACAGGACTTAAAGGGTTCGTTTAAATCTGTTTGCTGCTACAAGGTAGAGGAAGAAGTAAACGAGGTTATTTATTGCCGAAATGATGAAACCTACAAAAATTTGGGAGACTGGAAACAAGCTTTCGAGTTGTCTAGTAAGAATTTAAATCAGTTATTGAAAAAAATGCAATCTTGTGATGATATTATTGATGTTGAGGATTTTTTAAAAGAATTAAAATTATAAAGCAATATTGCATTTTAATTTTATATAATATTGTAGAACAGAACAGTTCATACGACAGTCTAATTTGCGAATTAGGGATCTTAATAGACTATACAACGCCAAGTCTTCCTTTTCAACATCTGCTTAGTTGTCTGCAAAGAATATTGCAACTCAACGAATTACGATGAGAATACATAAAAATATAAAAACACCTGAGATTATTATTTCACGTATTCAGAAATCAAGGAAGTTTTAAACAATGACATTTTTTAGATCAATTGCTGATACAGAAATTAAGAATTGTAAATTTATTTATTGCTAAGAATGCAATTTTCAATAACTAATATACAGTAGGTCATCAATGAATTAGAAACATGGAAATTTTTGAAATTTTATATATTTCATCTCATAATATTTGCTAAGTAATTCTTTCTAAATTGGAAAGAGGATAATCTTCTCACATTGTCTTAATTTGAAAAGGACGTATTTACTTTCTATCCGTGTACATGTGTGTGATTGTCCATATATATCCTGTGTTCCTATTACCTAAACGTGCTCCTATTACCTAAACTGGTTAATTATCGGTTAAATATCCAGGTCTTATACTAGCAAACCCCAATAGATATTACTGTGTAATATTATCGTTAACTAACTACATATTTAACTGGTTATTTATCTGGGGAATTTCTTTGGTTAACTAACTGCTTATATGTATTTAATTTTAATTTTACAAATTTATCGCATCGCTAAATCTAAGTCAGTTTAAAGGTTTTGCAAGCCGTCATTTACTTTAATGAAAGCCTAACTCCTCGAAATTATTTCGCAAAGCACAGGCGCTTCGTGCATCTGATAAAGTTCATACTGTGGTCACCTTGAGTGGATTTGTTTGTGTTGAGGTAAGAATGGTAAGCTATGTACGATCGCCACCGCCAAATAACTCAACACACGTATTTCTGTTCGTAAACCTAATCTTGGGAGTTTGTATTGTAGTATGAACTCTATACATTTGGTTTAAATATTATCTTCAGTTTTCTAGTTTTCCTAGTTTTTTGTTTTTATATCTTTCTTCTCGTTGTGATCTAATAATTTTCTTTTCTTTTAGATTAAGTCTCTCAATTTCTTATATTGGGTCGTTGTTTCTTATGTTTGTTTTTGGTCGTTGACTATCACAAATTCAGACCACGTAATGAGAATTTAGTTATTATATTATGGCCTCAAATCGCAGGTAAAGAGCTGCACAGCCGTTAGTAAAATATCTTTCCGCGATAGTGGACACAATTTGAGAAGACTACCTATGTTGCATGTTAACTCCGCAAGATCCAACTTCTGCATGTACGAACCCATTAACCGCATGTGCATTACTGTTAATACTAAGGCTGAGCATTTTGTAGTTGACGTTTCTAAGCATGCTCTAAAAAACGTCTATATAATACTTAGTTCTCTGTTTCTATGTCACTTTGCATATCATTTCATCCGGTGTTTGGTTTATGTTTAGTTTAACATACTAATACTAACACCGACTAAGTGATGAAACGCATGTATTGTTGACCGTTTATTTATTAAACGTGTCCATGCAGCGAGCTTGTGTTAAGCTGGTTCTGATAGTCTATAAAAATTTCAAACAAAGTAGCACAGCTTCCAAACAAATTATTGAGAATCTGCTAAAAAAAAAAGTTTCTCAGCAGAAAGGTCTATCGATAAAATGTTAAAAACTCAGAAAAAGAAACTACACTTTTTGCAAAAATGTTGATTTATTTCTTAAAAATATAGATACTGTATAATAAATAAAAACTAACTTCATAATAATTAACAATTACTTTGAACTAAACTAAACTAAAGGCAAAAATAATATCAGCAGTAGAACGATGACAATTTTTATTTACATATAATTTTTTTCTAACTTTCTCTCTCACGCATTCTCTATTCCCACCGTCCGTATTGCATTTTACAATTCGCCTACAAATTTAATTTTCTTTATATTTATAATTTTGGTATGTTTTTTTTTCGCTTGCACTTCATCACCTAGACATCTCGTAGTATAACAATAAAGTGTTATTTTAAAAATTAATTTACTAACTACATCAATATTATACACTATCAAGTCTCCAGAATGTTGTTTCTCACAGAAAAACAGTCGCTTTTGTATTTCACTTGGGTAAAGATGAGCTCTAGATCTCTATTGTTTTCTTTTTTTCTTAATCATTACATACAGTCGAGTTTATCTTAAAAGTAAAATAGAGCGAACAATTTTTAAGTAAATAAATAAGTGAAAAATAAATAATTTATAATGAAATACAAAAATATAAAGTTAAATCAAACGTTAGTTCATTAATAAAACTAAATAATTAAGTCACTGAAAACGTATTTTAATAAATAAAAAAAAAGCATTGTAAGGTTACTTAAATTAGATAGAATTGTAATAGCATTTATTATTCTAATTCTACACTCTGCCCGAGCACATCCACTATAGGAAAATAAAGCCTAGTGAAAACTCGTTTAATATTTATAAGCAAAAAGAAACATATCTCATAAGAGGACATTAAGGAACGCGTACAGCTCGTGAACTGCACACCACTTCAGTAGACATATATAGACACACTTCGCATTCATTCCGTGAGCTGTTCGGGAGGTTGGGACAACTTTACGACGTAAACGTATCCAACGAAAGAAGGAGGCAAAACAAAGTTGGCACGCAATGCATACTCTATTGGCAAGCGAGCATTTTTGTGGATACACCACGAATGCTGTGTTCAAGCAAAATGCATACTGCATGCGGGCTGTTCCCTTGCACGTCGATATATATATTAAGCTAATTGACGGTATTGATGAATTTTGTAATTTTGCAAGAATCCCTGCTGCTGATTTCAAGTTTTTAGTGAATATAGCTAGTCAGCAAAAACACACGAATTACAGAAAATGTGTTTCAATTTTGCTGTCAGATTTTGAATTTTGTTTTTTTTTTTCTCGTTCATATAGTTTTCTACACTTGATCTAATACTTAGAATCGAGTACTCAAATATGGGCCGACTACATAAATAGGAAGCTAAGAGGAACAAGAAAAACATTTGGAATATTAATTTGTTTTCCCATTTCAAATGGGAAGCGTAGAAGCTGCTATCCAGCACTCTGGTAACTTTTCTTGTCTCTATCGAGCTTATCTGCGTCCAAATAGATTGCGGGCAGCATCTGGCTCCCTAGCTCACGGCCTAAGAAGCAACTTGCTCGGTGCCGGGCGCATACTGCGTCGGTTAGCGTGCGATATAGGAAGATGCAAGAGCGTGCTGATTCTTTTGGTGTAGACACCATATAGTTGCCACCTAATACGCGGATGCCGCGTCAGAAAGTTTCCGGTGGATATATGCTTTTATACGTTTCGTTGGCATAACTTAATTGCTGATTTCGCTTAAATTTATGCCTTAATAACACAAACAAATGGGAAAGAATTAGATATTTTTCACCCTTATTATGGTTGTCACCTCACTTCAAGTGACACGACTATGTAAAATTCATAGGAACACCTAACAAACGAAGTAAAGATCGACAACCGCAACAGCAAAAACGGAAATGTGCGATGAGCTCTCGACTTTTGTCACTTGATGCTCCTGTCGACAATTCTCACTTAATTTCTTCAGGTAAAATCTGTCTCTTCTTCTTTGTTTCCTTTCCTTCCTATGAATTTTACACAGTCGTCACTTGAAGTGAGGCTGTGTTATATATGTAAAGTAAAACCTTGCAGCGCTCAATTTTATGCGTAATTCTCGAAGGTATTTGTCCAAATAACTGATATACTTGTATGCTTTCAGTGTAAAAAAATTGTTCGTTCGTCCATACTCATTCTTATCAAAATGACCTTAGCTGTTCCATTCGTTCGTCCACACTCATTCTCATCAAAATGACCTTAGCTGTTCCAAAAAAGTTTTCGGCATGACATAATCATTCGCGATTGTTTGGGCTAGAATCTGTGCTACGAATAAAATATCTAAGCGCAAGTCAAAACTATTCAATCTTATTAAAATTAATGAATTCGATTTCGCCTTCGTCTTTATTGTAAGTTATAGTAATGACAGCGTACGACTAGCTGAACTACAGTTAGTATAAAAATACCATGTAAATCTGCTCTGATTTGTTTGCTTCCCTTAACATTTGACATTTGGCATATCAACATAGTTCATTATTATAGAAGAAATTCTTAACAACACTAGCCAGATAGAAAAATTTCTTGGGATTATATTATTATTTATTTATGTTGCCCGAAAGAAGGGTTATTTGATATGTATTAAGCTCGATTATTAACTTTGAATTGAAAACTATTCTTACTTTTTGCCATTAAACTAAATTTTAATATATTTCTTACCTTAACTTTGGTAATACATATCGGATAACCCTAGACTACATAACTAAATATGACTGTGAACGGTGACTAAAACTGCAATTGATTCATGTCTTAAGTTATAGTAATATACCAAAAATGATTGGAAGCAAAGGCTAAGCTTGAAAAAGTTTTAAATAATTGATTTAAGAGCAATTTTGATGATATCCTAAGTGAATGCCTGTAAAGTTGTTTTGTTTTTCGTATTTCTTTTTAAAGCCGTTCGCCGGAGTTTTAATGTAAATACTTCTATCGAAGCCTGAGGTCTCTGTGTCCAGTGCGGTCTCAGCCGTACCCAAATATACGTACACAATTGAAATTTTGAAAATTCATCGCAAGAAATCCATGCACACAAGTTCAGCTCTGTATATCAACGTGTTTTCAATGTGTCTGAATATATAGTAAAAAAAAAAAAAACATTACGAACCCGGGTAGCCAGATTTGATGTAAATATATATATGTAAGTGGGGTCATTCCATAACAAATCGACCAAAAATCGCAAAAGTGTGATATGACCATCACCAATTTTTGTTTCCTATTTGATATGGAATAACCCAGAAACAAAACGACGACAAAGTTTTGTTATTAGTCGACAAAATTATGTGACAAATATGATTTAAAACTGTGGTCACGGTTGACGCCAATTGTCACAGTAATGTTAATAAATTCTGTGACAATTGATCCACTTATCTTTCTGACATTTCAGTGTCGTTGTTTTGTCAAACTGCAATAAATAGTATATAGGTATTTAAAACTGAAGTTGAAAAAAATACACGAATTTTGAAAAAAAAATTACTTATTTCTGAAAATTTTCAATAAAATTATTGGCGGTAAAATTACGATATCTGAAAACAGGGAAAAATAAAAATAATTGAAAGTGGAATTATAAGAAGAATTAATAATATCAATTTATGTATTTTTGCCAGAGAAATTTATTTTCTTCTGAAAGCTGATGTCAAATAATCGGTTAAAAACACAACGGACGGCGTTCTCAATACTTCCCTTCGATTAATTTTCCACACAATCAGTCCCACGTTATTATAGCAACAGAATTTGTTTGCACTTTGTTCAGAGTTTTTTGTGAAATTTTTATTAATAAAAAATGGTGTGGAAACACAATATAAATGTCAAACTATTGTGGGACATTTAGTTTTCAAAATTATTTCTTCTTTTTTGTGACAAATTTTCGACATTATTTTGTGATGGCATTACATGGCTACACGGGAAGCATTTGCTCACTTATTTTCGAAATTAAATCTAGAATTTTGATATAAAAGTCGTGGACGATATTTCAACTTTGTATACATTAACGCGTTCACACGCGCTGTCCAAATATGTTAAAGAAAGTAAAATGTTTGTATGAAGGAACTGCCCCATTCCACGTATTTGCAAATATCAGCTCTCAAAGTCGACATATTCTTAGATATCTTATGGATGGACGTCAGATAGGCGAATGTATGTACATGAAAAACTCAAAATGCCTTTTAATATTATGCGTGGGTGAATTTCGCAGTATCATTATTATTTTTATACGTTACAAATAAAATGATAAACTTCTAACGTTTTCCATTCATATTTCAAGAAAAGTGCACGCCAATTTACACGAAAGTTACCTGGCTTTATACAGCGATGCGGCCATACATTGTTAACTGATCCACGCCAAGCCCGCCCATTTAGTTTTAAAAATTCATAGAAAGCACACGGTATTTGCGCAAAATGCCGTTCTTTTTGCCTGACAGCTCATCAGAAGATGACTCTGACGACTATTTTGATTAGTTCGTCTATGATTGCGGAATAACCAGCGTAGACTTTGGACCTAGAGTCACTTACAGTATGGTGAGTTTAATATTTTAATGCTTGCATTAAGCGATGAAAAGTTTCAAAATTTTACAAGTTTATTCTAGTCACTTCAATATTCTTCCATTCCAAGAACATTTCACTTCTGCAAAACAACGACGCGTTATTTGCGCCTACCATTCACTTTTTAAATCAAAGCATAAACGTACCACTTTGCAAGTAAAAAAGATATAATTGGTCTAAGACCAATTCTTATGATACCCTAGATAAATGCCCGTATGAAATTTAGTATGGTCACCCATATGCAAGTTTGATTTTTGAAATGGTTTTCCCCATATATTTCTAGAGCTGTTCGTTGGACAGACAAATTTATTATAAGCAATTTTATAGGATTTCTTATTCTGAAAAAGTTTTTAGTATAACAAAAATGTCTAGGACTGATCGTTTTCACAGTATCCGTAAGGAACCTATGGCAACACTAAAAAGGGGTTGCCCGATTTATTCCGTTTTTGAAATTTTACTTGCTATTACTATGAAAACACCATGTACCAAATTTCAGCTCTCTATATCAACGCGTTCTCAGACAATGTCCAAATATATAGTGGAGAAGGAAATTTTTGTATGGTAACCTCACGAAGGAGTTGCCCAATTTGTCTCATTTTCGAACTTAATTTTACTTTTTTTAAACCCGCGTACAAAATTTCCCTCACTAAGTACACGAGTTATCGTGCGAATAGACGGACGGACGGACATACGGATATACAAAAATCAACATAACTTTTAATATTATTCGTGGGTGTCCAATCCATGTGTTGATATTTATGGTAGCTTATAGCATAGTGAACAAGCTACAGTACAGACACGTATCCAACGTAGCCGTACGCAGCAATCCGTTGCGGAATTAACACCAGGGTCATTTTGACATACATGTTTTCCAACAGTACGTGTCCATCTCATCCGATTTCCATTGATATTTCAAGAAAAGTGCCCGTCAATCAACGGGAAACTAGTTGATTGGAACAACTTTTAACACGATGAGAATTTAATAGTACCTCATATCAGATAAAAATTTTATGGGAAAAACAACATCATGAATAGCGTAAAAATGATGAAAATTATAATTTGAAAGATTTTTCCGGGAATTCGGATGAATTTGGTGGAGTAATAGTTGAAGATAGATATGTGTTGCTACATGACTTTCAGCAGTGACATTTTTCATGTAGATGTTTGCGTTTTCAGTGTAACACCGCCAATTTTTCGAGTGTAGCACCATTTTGATGAACACTATTTCTAGCAGTACACGTCAATGAAACGATTTCAGTGTAGCATTGCAAGAAAAGTGTAAAGCAGGAGTCAGATTGAAAATTTTAACCGCGTAACACGAGTTGGCAGATAATATCGAATGTATAGGGAGTGTTAAATTACCACGTGACTCAAAAATCGGGCGAACTTCTGCTTTTCGTCGCATATACGTTCAATTTAACCTAAAGGCTAAAACACAATGTTAGCGAGTCTAGCCCTCTGCTCTAAATTGAGCTATACACGAAAATGCTCTAAAATAGTCCTAAGAAAACCAGTTTTTAGACTAAATAGCTTCGGTCTAAACGGGCTCAATGTACCACTGCAAGAAAAGTGTAACAATTCCGCTAGAAAACGTGATCAATGGAATTCGGTATTAGGCATCGAGTTTTATACAATAGAACAACGTATCAAAATTGTTCAAATTTATCACTAAACTCAACATCTATTCGCCAAACATTTGGAGCTTTACATGAATTTTATGGTAACGTTCGACCTACAGAACACTATTCGTCTTATTGTGGTAGACGTAATAACATCAATTCATCATCATCGTGCTCGTCACAGTTTGGAGTGGATTTTTTTCACAGTGTCACCAGACCTTATTTGTTCGAAAATAACGGAAGACATTCTATTACTGTGAATGGTATCAAGCAATGAGAAGTTTTTTATAGTTTCCGCTTAGGGCTAGCATAATTCGCATTATTGTAGAAATACAGTCCGCTTTATGCGAATATAAAATGTTCTTGAATATTAGATCACCAGAATATACTCCATCAAATAAGATTTAAAAAGAGTTGATGTTACCCCTAATGTTATTGAAAGTACATATTAACACACTGCTCATTTGATGTTAATAGCTGTTAATGAAGTAAATACAAACAAGAGAAGACTAAAGAAAGCAGCACGGCTATTTACCTTAATGAATATGTTTTTCCAACAAAAATCTGATGTGCACGACCCACACTATGTTGGCATCTGAAAATTCAATAATCATAATAATAGAATTAATTAGAAACATAAATATATAATAATTTTCCTAGTTTTATATTATCGGTACAAGGTAGGATGAGATTATATTCTGAAGGAAATGCGATATACAATTACACGCAAAATGTTATAGGCCGCATTTTTATCAATTTAATAGAAGTTCTGCCCTATGAGTTCATTTTGCTACACATATCCATATCTAATCTGCTTTTGTTGCTTTTTTAATTGTTTTTTTTCAGACTTGTATCTAATATTGAATATTAAACTTCCATCTAGAAATCTCAATATTAAATGTAATCAGGAAGCATATACCAAAACAAAAAAAACTTTCCCATACATGTCTTGCAGGTACTTGGGACAGAGAAACTTCGTCTATTCCTTGAAACTTGCTTACATTCAGATAATGTTATCAATATTCGTTCGAAACAACTCGTCGAAGAAACCCTACCAAAATTCGGGATACAGAGAGTCACGTAACTCGGAACATCAACGACCAAGGAAGCAAGGACGAAATGAGATGCGTTTATATTCGCCTTGATGCAATTTACGATCCTAAGAAAAATATACAGGCAACCAGGATCCTCGGCCAAATAATGCATTGGAAGAAACACCATACGAAAGACATCTCCCAATGTAAAAAATATCAACCTTATTTCCATGTTGCAAAAACTGTGCGCAAAAATACCGTTGTGTGACTTGCACGCGGGAACAAGAAGAGTGTTCTAGAATCAAATTTGACGTTGAATTGAAACTCTTCTGTGTCAACTGCAAAAAAAAAGTATATGCAGCAAGTTATCAAGGATGCCCAAGATACAAGGGAGTGAACCTAGCCATCACGAAGAAGCAGGAACAACAAATACAAGTGAAGATAATCATGCAGGAGGCCACCACAAACTTTGTTGTCACGGGCCGGATTCTGTAACTGGGAGTTAAAGAAAACGTGAGAAGTATGGAAATATTGAAAGACGGCTAACTCTGTGTGGGAGGGTCGTAAAGCATTGGGGTTTTTTTCTATGGATTTAGGGTGTAGAGTACAAAAATACAGGTGAACAATTAGGGGGGGGGTCGTACCAGCCCCAATTGGGAATTATTTTTTGCACTTAGGTCATATACAACCCAGTCCCTATATTTTATATATATTTCTTCCGTTCTTTGTTTCACATCCATTAGTACTCTGTTGTGAACATTTTCTCATGGAAAGTGAATTTTCACGACTTACCAGTTCTTCATAATGATGAGTTGAAAATATGTCCGTTTTTGTACCAATAAACGGCCATTTTTTCATCTTAAGAAGAAACTAATTACATATCTAATTAGGGGACAAAATGTAGATGCGATTTCATCCTACATACATGCTTTAACGTGCATATTTAAAATTTTTATAGCATCTCTTCTGTACTGGAAGACGACCAAATTGACAATTTCCGTGTGAATTACAATTTTTAGCGGGTATCCTGAGACACCAAAATCCTTATTTCTCTATAAGTATTGCAAGGATGTCCATAATTTGTTTTTGTAAACATAGCCAGGATATGCTGTGAATCCACAATTCATTTTGAAAATCCTAGGTGCATTGGTATCTTCACAAAGGACAATAAAAGCAGACAATACTGTCAGTTGAGAAATATTTTTTTTTACTTCTCCACAAATAACACCTCTCGGTTGTGCCGAGTGGAATAGAGAGTTTGGTAAATCTCAATACAAATTCCACGAGTTACAGAATTGCGAGTGGAGAGTTAAGTGGCAAAAGAGCTCTCATCTCCACAACTCCACAATTCTCCGAGTTAGTGAATCCAGCCCCAGGTAAATCTTTTGCACGAGCTTTAAATATAAACCCGCTCATCAAACCAACATAGTTACCAAAGCTCCCCCAAAACCAGCCCAAATGACATCATAAGACAAGACGTAGACAATATTTGCACCTAAGAGGCAAAAACAGTCCTTGTTAGTTATAAGAAACTGACAACCATAGCTCTTCAATTACATCTAAGGAACTGAAAACATTTAAATTCTGGCATTAAATTGCAATTCATTTGTGAGACGCCATAAAGAAAATTGGCCTCAATTCGTTCCTTGAGGTACAACAACCCCATTTCATTTTTCTTTTGGATACCTACGATACGTGCTTTTTTTCGAGCAATTCTCCCCTGTAAAAAATAGCGAGTGGGAATCGAGATTAGGCATCGCCATTGTGGTATATGAAGGTATATCGGTATATCGGCTATCGAACTGTCTTACTTCACAAGAATCTCTTCTTTTTGTATTCACATATAACAGATGTGTTGCCACAGCATCGTTATTCGGAGAAATTTAAATCTTCTTAACTATTTTCCAAACATTTTACCTAAATTTTATCGGGGGAGATTTCAATACTAGGTACTTGTATAAAAGTTTGATTGTTACCTAAATATCATGAAAGAGATTATCAAATACTAGGATTGTCATGTCCATCCTTGGATGGAGGTTATGAATGGGTACTATATCTATTTACATGTTTGTGATACATAACGGTAACTTATTAATTTTTAGTTCGTTTATATTAACGTGAGCTTGAAAGTTCACTTTTATTTTTTGATAGTTTATTTTTTGTTATATAAAAAAGCTACGTAATATTGCTTGAATCAAAGTGGCATGTATATTTCTGTTACCTAGGATACCTTTTCTTCTTTTAAAACTGTCGATATTATTGATATATTTTATTCGATAATTTCTAATACCTAACTGATATTTTATAATGGAAATATTAATATTTACAAACGATATGACCCCCTAAAATAATATGACTTCACTAATTATTATGAAAATCCTCGCATGCATATACCTACACATATATGAAGAATTAAATAGTATTGAATGCCTTTAACTTTGACGCGTCGTTGCATTTGCCTACAAGCAAAACCCAGAAATACTTCCCAAGCCATGAAACGGACTCTCTCATTAATACATGATACATACCCTAGTTCTAAATGTTCTAAAATCTTTGCCGTGTTCTTATGTAAAACTGATAAAAGTTTTATTTTAATAATTGATTGACTACGATTCCCCAAACAAAAACTCTCAGTTAAGTAATAATTGCATAATGTGCCATGATCTGTTGAATTCGAATGAATCTGCCTGCAGATTTGGAATATGGCCACATATACACACATGCAACTATGCAGATGAGAATTATTGAGGGTAAGATTACTTTTTAATCAAAACTATTTTATTATTTTGCTAAGTAGATAAGGTGTTTAGTAAGTGTAGCCTTTGGGAAGATGAGAAGCAAAGTTGAAAATTACTGGAAGATTATTGTCCTGTATGGATACTAGTTTAGGCACTCACTTTTTCATAAGTATCAATATAGAACATTTTAGAGAATCGAACCAGTATGCACACATATAGATTTCTGTTTCATGGGGGAAGTATTTCTCTTTGCACAAATTATTTACTGGGGTTATACCGAATACTCTGACCGGGAGCAATGGAATCATACTACGAAGCAATTACTAGATAGTGTATTCAGTCTGAAAAAGTTTAAAGCGGAGCGAGTGCAATCGCCTGAAAAAGTCACAGCAATGGTAGATAATACAAAAGTTAATATTGATGCAGTTAACAGCGATTCAATGCATTTCGTTCCAAAACGTTTAGATGCTGCTAAAGGATAAATCAATACCCTGTGTTTTTGTAAACTTTGTTTTTTTTATATGATGACATGGTTGCTACTAAGCCAATGAGGTCATTCGCATAGGTATATATGTCGTAGACATTTGACGTAACTCAGCATTTCACGAAAAGTCTAGGCACGTCAAATGTCTACGACATATATATGAAATGTATTTTAAAATTGCACGTTGAAAATATGCATAAAATACTCTCAGGTTCCTTAGTATTCACTGAACGGTGAAAATCGCGCTCATTTGCTCGAAACCGCTCTGAAATTAACACTTTTACAATTTCATATTTTCTATTTTTCCAATTCTCAAATAGTTACACGCGAAACTGCTTTGCTTCGAATCTATTTTGGCTGATCACAACCTAACCCCTTTCATTAAAAGACATTCAGCTTTATTCGAGTACCCGATGAGAACGGAGCAGTATATGTTTTGTTTTTTTCAAAGCGATCCTATAAGAGGGATATCTTAAAGTAAATTGGAATTTGCACATTTTTCATAATATTTATAGAGATTCTCAATCTTAAGCATAAATCACAACTGAAGACCACAAGATCGTAGTGAACAACATTCCTTTTATGTAGAATATATCTATTCAAATATTCTTTCTATGTTATTCATTTAAGTGCAAACCACACTCAGCAATAGAAAAATATTCTGAATAAATAAATACAAACTTAAATCAAACTAAAAAGCGTACATAGTACATAAATGCAAGGCAAGGTATTTTTTAAATCTAGAAGTAATTAGCCCTCAAAGGTGCGAGGCAGTCTATAAGAAACCCCCATTAGAGAATTCATCTACACATTTTTATACCTTAAAATAGTCTCAGAACGAACCACCTATTTATATGTATGGTTTCCATTAAAGGATAAGTCACTGGAATTTCGTCTAAGCTTCGGTGCAAAAGTTAAACAAAGAAACCATTAAAATTGGTCAACATCTTCACAACGACACAGTTGTATGAAATAAACAAATTTCGGTGCTTAAAAAAAAGAAATTTTTTCCACACACAGAGAAAGGATTTCCAAAGGAAAGACGTAATCTCTCTAAAAAACTTTTTTCAATATTTTCTTAAAGCTCCGATGTTTCTTTGAACTAGATTTACCGTTACTCAATAAGGATCCCGTAGTAGTTGATGTGCCGGAGGTTCGTAAGGAATCATCACTACCATTACTACTATTAAGGACTGTTTCTGATCCTGAACCAGGCAATGTATGTCCTATTCCATTTACCTTAACAACAGATGACTTTGGACTAGCCATTTTTTTCTTTTTCTGGCTAGAATTTTCTCCATTCTGGTGACTAGAGACACTACTTTTACTGTCTGTCTTTTTGGAACGATACCATTCCCAGCCCGTTGGTCCATGAGGAAGTTTTTTGCTGCTGCCGCTACCATTTTTACCAAATGTTGTTTTGAGAAAGTTCGGCGATGATAGTCTTCTAATCTTGCTTGTTTTCTTGCTTGACTTAGTTAAATTGATAGAATCTTCATTTAAAGCTTTTCCCAGATAACCTGATGGTCCCTCAGGCATGAACTCATTGTATGCTAAATCCGATCCAGGTATATAAGTTTCATAATCTTCATCAGGAATGAGTGAATCATCCGGATTTGTATCAGAAGTTGCAGTAGAAGTTGTCATTATATTAAAGTCTCCGGGAGCAGACTCTTGTCGACGGAAGTTAGGCTGTTGTTTTCCATTATAAATAACTGAAATCTTACGTTGCCTCTGTTTTGCCTTTTTTCTTATTTCTGCGCTTATATTTTCTTTGTCGCCGCCTCCTTCAAGCGCTTTCACATCACTGTCTTCTATCAATAAATCTTTGTAACTTCCTGTAATTTTCATAGCCTCTTCACTGGGTCTTCTAGGTTTGTGGCAAGGCGAGGGATGACCTGAAACACCTTCCACTGATTTACGCCTTATGAGCTTCTTTCCACTTCCAATTTTTCTTTTCACTAAACAACTGTCTTCATATTTTCGAAGAATTGTATAATGATATCTTCTTGCAGCTCTTAGGAACAGCCACGACATAATTATTTGCAGAACTATTACCGCTCCTACACATACTGTTAAACCAATCCACGTATTAACTTTGATTGTTAGCTCTTCCAAGTCTTGTCTAAGTTTCGCATTTTCATCGATGAGATTCTGTTCCTTTTCTTGCGATTGTCGATTTTGGTCTTCAATGGCTGATAATGTTTTTGCAAACGAATGTTGCAGTTCTTCGACCTGCTTTTTATATCGACGACTCAGCTCTTCTAAGTACTGGCCAGATAGAGACATGTTGCGCTCAAGAGCCTGTAAATTATAAAAGTAAAAGTATTAGTCAGAGAACTTATTGATATGTGACGTGTTACTAAGAGTTAAAATGGAGCTGCCGGTGATATTTATAATTTTGGGGAAAACCCATATCCAAAGTTATATGAGTCATTCTGAATCCTACTACAGGTCTTTTGGGATTGAGACGTATTTTAAGTGCAGTTATGTTTTGCAAATAATTATGAAAAACACTATCTGCCCACAGTTTGTGTTCATACCTTAGAAGGACAGAGCACTTAATTATTTGAAGGAACATAACAGTGAAGTTTCTTCTGTTGAGAGGCAATATAATGAGAATGTGTGAATGAAAAATTATTTGATTTCAGCTATCTTGCCTGACTTTGAATGTGATGTATTTTCCAGGCTGAGATTTTTACTAGGTCTTGAAATGAGTATTAAAGGACAAAAGTGGGTGCATTTTTAGCCGAGTAATTTAAAACTCACCTTCTTTTGGAAAAAAAATTAAAGGACAGCAGAAGTAAGATCAGTGAGTCGTTATTCAGATTAACTATTTGCAGCATAGCAAGGCGGCATCGCTGGTATACTATCGATGACTTTTTGACTTGCCAATGATACATTTAGCGACAGTCACTACAACGGATAACATTTTTTTTATACCTTTGCTCTAATTCGAGATATACGATTGAGTTTGCAAAGAGTAATTTTATGATATTCGCATTGACCGGACTGTGAAGCTCTTCACATCACCTAGGAATGCTTGTACGTCAAGTAATGTGAGCATCTGTTGGGAGTTTATTACTCTAACAGAGCATGGAAAGATTGAATCAGACAAAAATCTTAGCTTGGTTACCATCTTATTGTACCATTATATAGAGCAGCTGACTGAATTAGGGTGATTCCCTTCAAGAATCTCAAATTTTGCGCCCTGCGCGGAATGCATTAGAAGCACAGTGATATTGAAAACTGCTGCGCTCGGTGTTTTCGTGAGTTCGGATCTCATATCTCATAGACCCAATTACTGAGATTGGTTGCCCTATGGCAGGCTCTACAAGATAGAGAGTGCTGAAGATAGCCAGGTTTAGTGAGCGACTTTTCATTCCTCATAATGTTTAGGTTATTTTCGCTCAGATTAAATCTGTTAACGATTGTGAACTGATACAGGATGAACTTCACAAGTTTTACGTTTGGTGCAAAAACAATAATTTGGCTCTCAATATCGACAAATGTGAGGTTATGACTTTCCACAGGAATCAGAAACCGATCACTTATGATTATGTGTTCTCGGATTCCACGATTCGCCGTCGCGAGGGTGCTATTTGTGACTTGGGTGTCAAATGTGACCATAGATTGAATTTTATCTCTCACATTAACTACATGGTATCTAAGAGTAACTCTATGCTGGGCTTTATCAAACGTTGGTCTCGAGAATTCTCGAATCCCACCATAACATTGCGTTTGTACACTTGTTTTGTGAGACCTCTCCTTGAATACGCTAGCCAGGTCTGGTCTCCATTTTACGGTACACACATCGACCGCATCGAGTCTGTTCAGCGGAACTTCCTGCGCTTCGCTCTTAGGCACCTACCCTGGAATAATTCATTAATTCTTCCACCTTATGAAGATCGCTTGAAGCTTTTGAATATGCACTCCCTTGAAAAACGTCGTATGCTTGCCGATGTAACTTTTGTGCATCAACTCTTAAACGCGAATATTGATTCTCCCGTACTACTTAGCAAAATCTCTTTGCGCGATAGTGGGCACAATCTGAGAAGGTTACCTCTATTGCATGTTAACTCCGCAAGATCCAACTTTAGTATATATGAACCCATCAATAGCATGTGTATTGTTGTTAATATTAAGGCTGAGCATTTTGACGTTGGCATATCCAAGCATGTTTTAAAAAAACGTCTATTTAATACTTGATTTTCTATTTCCATGTCGCATTGCATGTCATCTCATTCGGTGTTTGGGCTATGTTTAGTTTAACATACTAATACTAACACCGACTAAGTGATGAAACGCATGTATTGTTGACCGTTTATTTTATTAAACGTGTCCATGCAGCGAGCTTGTGTTAAGCTGGTTCTGATAGTCAATAAAAAAAATCAGGAACCCACCGCATCCCATCATGTCCTGCAATTCCTTAGTAGCATAGAGTTTTATCTGGGATTCAAGAGTTTGTAGAACGAGCTCACTAAAAAAATAACTGAAAAACTTTACTATCAGTACTAAGTACACTAGTTTAATGTCGAATTTGAGAAAAAAGACAATAATACCAGCCCTATTATTTATGATGAATTAGTTCAAATAAGTTTTCGCATCATTATCTATTGCAGTCATCACAAGAATGCTCACAGAGAATCGGCAGAACAACCTAACTCCTACACTACAGCATGTTATTGAATACAGTAGAAAATTATTCTGTTCTAGCCTACACCCCAGCGAATACGAAGTTGTTCTTTGTTGAATTCATCTTCAATCTTATTGCCCTTGCTGAATGTCCAGATTTTCTACTACTTTGTATTAGTTAATAGGGGACAGCCACCTGTGCTTTGGACCAAGAATCAAGTTTTCCATCAACGCCACCTGATATAACATCGACGAACTGAGCATTCGATGCAGTCTGCAGTTCAATTGCTTCACCTATTCTAGAATTACAAATCAGTTAAAAAAAATTTCGTCTACCATGCTGAACATTAAGGCTTTTGTGAAAGGAATTTATTAGAGAAAATTCACTGTGTGTTAGTGTGTTAGGTTTTTGTATTTGACTTAGTAGTTTGCCCCAAATGAATTAATCATAAGCCAGTTCTTACCTTAATCCTATTTGACAGCCTAAGGAAAACACTTTCCGAGTGCACTCTCGTGGGGACTGGATGACTCGTTGCACCCATTTCTATACTTGGAGGGGTGAGGTTCTCACTCGAACCTGGATCTGAAAGCAAAGTATCAATGCTTTCCCATCCGACAGGCTCAGATTCAGGCTCCTTAGATTTGGTCACTTCTTCTACTTTTGTGGTTATAGACTCAACACTGAGGATTTCTTCAAGTGATTTATTCGCAATTAGTGGTTGCTCGTTGGTCGAAACTTCTTTTTCAGCAGATTCTAGGTCTAAGTTTTCAACAATATTAAAAATATTGACATTTGAAGCCACATTGTCTTTAGATGAATCAATTTTTGTGTCTATTGGAGATTGTGGTATTTGGCCTCTTTCGCTATCGACATCGACGCCCATAGTTTCAACAATATTTTCGCTGTTATTTTCTCGTTTATGCTCATTCACACCTTCGACATTTTCAGCTTCTTTATTATCCTTGACTTTGATTACTTTTGGAAGCTTTGTAGCTATTTTATCTTCATCAGATATGCCCAATCTAGAGATTTTTCGGCCATTCTTCTTGCCACTTTCTACATTTACAATATTCTCCCCAGACTTACGATCGATTGTTAAATTTAACGCTGTATCACCACTATCAGATTTGTAAGGTGATCTTTTGCCAGAAACCGCTGAGGTATTCATGATGTGACATAAGGCGCCGATGTAGTCAAGGGGCAGCAAACTTAAAATATAACTCTGTCGTTCATTTACTATTAAGTAACTTCGTTTGTCCAAGTTCTTTTTACACCCTAAATTATCGTTATTTACAGTATCAAAACTGAACTTGTTTGTACATATCTGGGATGATATAATGTGACTCCTCATCAATTCTATACTAAGCAGACTGATTAGTTGATAATATTTACAGGAGAGCAGATAGTTGACTCGAGATACTAAGGACTTACTGCATTTATCACAAGAAAATTCACCTTTAGGTGTGAAACAAGTGGTTACGACATCATCAGTCCTATTTCCTACAGAATCCTCGGTTTTGTTGGCGTTTGTTTTCACCAAAACTTCGGCTGCCTTTTTTACTATAGATATAACAGCATCACTTGCTGATTTAAAGAGATTATTTTCATTTTTTAAACTGTTTTGATCCGTTGTAAAATCATCTTCGTATTCATCAATGTCATCATTCGGTGAGCGATTCTCTGTTTCAAATGCTTCGAACTCAGATGTCCCGTAGACTCGAAAAAGTGATATCGGACAGAAATGCTCCGAATTGTAATGGGAATGAATATCGACACGAACGAATTTCCCAAATAGATGAGGATGTAACTCAAAGCTTTGAATGTTTCTTTGATCGTCAGCAATAAATCTTCCGACATTCGACCATTCTCGAGTTGGAAAACGATTGCTGACTGCCACTGAAAAATTTTTTGGTGATGATGAAAACAATTCGAAGTTAGCTAAGTCTATTTTCTCTGCTTGAATAGCTTCACAAAGTTCTACAACAAACCAAATACGGTTCGTACAAGGACTTAACATGTATTCGTCCTTAGACGAAGTTAATAAAGCTCCAGTATTTTGGGCTTCTGCATTGGATGCAATTATTTTCGCCCCACAATCTGGTGAAGCGTAATTTTTTGCTCGTATTTTAAGTATTTGAGGCTTACTGCCGGTGGTGGCATTCTTTTTCATCGATGAAGAGTTTACAGCTTCCTCTTCTAATTTTTTTTCAGCCTCCTCCATCTGTTTTTGCGCCCACTCTGAGAAAACCGGTATTGGATTATCTTCAACCGTGATATTAAGCTCTGTTGATGCTGTTGTAGGTGCAACAGTTGAGGAAATGGTGGGTATTATTGTTTCATTTTCAGCCCTGCTTGCACTATCCTTAACTTCTGGAATTACGTTATCATCGGAGGATACCGTCCCACCAGAATCATCAATTTTTCTAAATTTTTCATCCGGAGGTATTTCGTGTGGTAGAACTGATTCTTGTGTCACAGTTTTAGAATCTTGAGGAATTATAAAAGCATCCGTTGGCGCTTTTCGATCAGTTTGTCTTGAATCATCTTCCTCATCTGTTTGATTCGTACTTATTTCCGGTAATGGAATTATGTCATCTTCGATGGAGTCGATTATAAGCTCTCCAGTTTTTTCAGTTAGCGTTATCACAGCTGGAGTGGCTGGTATGTCTGACAGTCTGAAAAAAGATAGAACACAAATATAATTATTATTCAAACTCTGTTTTTTAATTCTACAATATACACTAGGGCAGCAATTTAATCAAGAGAAAAAGGATATGATAGCAGGATTTGACGACCTTACTAATTGTGACAATATTGGACGAATAATAAATTCTAAGGTTTTTGGTAAGAAAATGAGACGCTTTGTAACAAACGGTTCAGTCGGATGTAAATAAATTAAAATAGAAAGTAACTTGAAAAGAACAAAAAAGGGGGTAAATTAAATTACACAGGGAATTAATTTTCTTCTTTACCTGTACGAAACCAGTAAGGGCATCTATTAGGCGTTAGTGGCAACGTAGTATACTGTCTAATTACAATAGCGTAGCAACAAGAACGTAGCATTTTGACACACACAAAAAATTAGTAAGACCTGTTTAATGAATTCGAAAAAACGCAATTTTTTAATTGTTATCAGAACTGTCAACACAATTTACAGTTGTCTAATGCCTGCTTTAAGTTACTCCTTCGAAAAAGGTAGAGCAAGAAATCTTGCTCTAGGTTACTCCAGTTCACTTTAGAGCTGACTCGATAAACACAGTTCGGTTCACTTCAGAGTACTTTAGAGCAGTGCTCTGAATTCATTAAACACGGTTTTCTGTTATTTTATTCTAGAGTAACCTAGAGCAGCTCAATAAACAAGCCTATAGTAGATAAAGGAAGAATCATTCGATTGTCCAAGAATTGTGGTCTTTTCAAAGCTAACTTTCGAAGTGTGCAGACCAACAAGCTAGTTTAAGTGTTTTAAGCTAAAAGGCAAAGTTATTGCGAGTTTTCGCCTGAAATGCAAAAGTAATTGAAGTTTTTTGAAGCCAATTGACAAAGTTATTGAAAGTTCACCTAAAAGACAAAAGTAATTGAAGTTTTAGAATTGCAAAGCTATAAGTTTGGAAGCCAGAATGTAGATACATTGATACTTCCCATTTATGCGGAAAGCACAAGAAACAAAAAAAAAATTCCCCCGGAATATTCCAGCGATTCTAATGCAGGACGGAACACGTTGTCAAATAGCGAAAAAATCATCGAAGAAGCAAAACTGTTGCTTCAAACAATTTGGACTGATTGGCGTGTGAACTCACCTGATCTGAATCCAATTGAACATTTGTTGGCCAGGGTACAAAGCTCTGTCTTTAAGGAGCCTAGACCAAGATATAGGGCAATGCTGATCAGAAGAGTTACAGATGAATGGGATAGTATATCTGCAGCTGACCTATTATGTCTCCGCGATAGTAACTTTGCGTCCACTCTGTATATTAGAGCTAAAAATTGGATACTGTTATCAGCAAACTATCAAAATTGCATTTTTATTGCGAAAATATAAATTTCCATTTTGCCAATAAAACAATGCAATTTAGAGGAAATTTTGAACCTTTTTTTAGTTTGGATCCAGATATCCGGATTTGAGGAATCGGATCCTAATTATTCCGGATAATCCGGATACTTTCAGCTCTAATATATATATCTATATATGCTGAGATGTGGGGCTTAGTAGTATATTAAAATTAGAATTTTCCTTTTGATTATCTACATATATACATATACAAATATTGAGTTAAGGTCGGAATAAGCACTATACCTAGAGTACAATTTTTGTTGTTTTCCTACAACTATATTGTGGTTTTGCTGAAATCGACGTAAGAGACTCAGTGCTGTATTGAAATGAATAATTTTGTTAACTTATTCACCCGCCTAATTATAAACCTATATCGACTTTCCTTGGTTAAGAGCTAATCAAGTTATTTTCGCGCTAGCTTGACATCACCGTCTGGAGTCCGTAGTGTTATTGATCACTAGTTCAGAAACCCTGTTGTGGCCCAGTCTGCAAGTACAAGGAAGTAAGAGGCTGGCAGGTGTAATGGTAGTAGAGTAGTAAGTCCCGTGACACACGATGATACACACTCGAGACTAGACACGACGTAAAACCAGTTTTTGTATCGAATGTGTATCAGCCCATGGTACACGTAGTTTATACATGGTTGATACACGTTTTTGAGCCAGCAAAGAAAATTGATCATTTCCAACGTTCTATACGCACACAAACTGAGTACACGCATACATACATACATGTACATATGTAATAAAACACTCGTGTATCATCCGAGTCTAACCCTTTGCTCTAAATTGAGGTATACACGAAAATGTTCTAAGACAGTGCTGAGAAAACCAGTTTTTAGTACGGTGTATCGCGGACTAAGCAATAGCGGAACACAGTACTTGGCACAGTAATGTGCCCGGTTTAGAATATTACCGCATCATAATTACATATGTTGAGGGTCATTTTCTACTTCCAATTTCCGTGTGCAAGTTTTCGAGGTGCGCATCTGAATTGGTGTGGTCAGTTGGGGTTACAGTTAAACAGCGGTGGGTCGGCGCTAATAGTTAGATTAAGTTAAAGTTCAAGTTAAATTAGTAATATCAGTGAATTAAATAAAAGTAGTGAATTTGTTGAGAATGGAGTGTTGATTACCTAGGGACACGACAATTCCGTACGTGGGTAACACAAAGGAATTTTGAATTGAAGTGAATCTTTTCGGGCGATTAAGGTTGTATCAATAGTTTGTATAAAAGTTGCAATTAAATTGTAGAAAGAAACAAGAGAAAAGAATTTTCTTTTTTTAAGTGGTCAAGGAGCCATACATGTAATTCACTGTAGAATATTATAATAAAAGAATGAAAAAAAAGAAGAGAATTAAGATTCAAATTTTCGTTTTAAATGGTTGAAGAGGAGTTGAGTGGTGTGTTGGTTGCTGCTACCCTTGATGGCGATGGGCCGAATACCTATTTTATTTAGTTAATTACGAAGGTATTCCGTATAATAGGCTGCCCTTTGCAAAGAAGTAGGATCAGAGATGGAGTAAATTCTGCTCTCCATTAGACCCCCGTTGTCGCACGCAAAGAAAGTTCAAAAAATGCGTTTTTTTCTGATCTTGCAGGTCATCATGCGTTCAAAAGTGCGATACCTGCACTTTTAATCTGCTGAGGATGGTGAATGACTTTTGGGTGAGGGGCCTCTGGTGAACTTTGATGATGACTTACACGGACGGCATTCTGTCGTAAACAGACATCACTATACACATATCGCACACGAACATTAGGGAGCTTTCCTTCACGGGACTTGGCGCCCAGTGCTTTAAGCAAACCGACATCCAACCTAACACGTACTTGTATTATTTTTTTTGCTTTGGTTTGTTGCAACCTACGACTTATGTACAAAGGGCGCTTCTGAGCCAACCCTCCTGTTACAGCTTCAATGCTCACCGAAAGTTTTGTTGAAAAATTTATGTTTCTTGAAATGCCGACAAGGCTGACTCACACTGATGCGATAGCGGTAACGTTAAGAAATTGGTAGGGGTAAAACGCAACACATATACCTAGAATATTCTTTTCACATCAATGCGGTATGGACTACGCGATACTTGTTGCAATTTTATTTTGTCATAATTCTACTGCGTAACGAAAAACTGAAAATCTTCCTATAAATCATTTATCCAATCAAGATTATAAAAATATTAGGAAGAAATGAGTGATCTGTAATTTGTATTTTCTTTGCCAGCAGTACTCTTAAGAGTTAAGACCACTCAAGTTTCCTTCAATGAGTACCAAGTGTTTAAATCATTACAGCTTTATACATATCAATCTACAGTTGGCGGGAGTTCTAATTACCGTAAAAGTTGGGCTTTTGAGTATCATTGATCTTCCTCAACCAGAACAGAGATTTGTATTCTAGTTAAAATTTCGCCGTAAACTTTTGCGCCATCGAATTTTTTTTCTATTTTACCAAGAATCTTAGATTCAGTTCTTTCATCTCAGTTGGCGTCACTGTATAGGCTGATAGCTTTGAGACTACAGTTTTAAAACCTCCGATGTCACAAGGACTTCAATAGAATTGACTAATACATGAAAATTATGCTAGTTATACCGACTTCAGCTCAACAGTTATTGCTCTGTTACTCTACATTTATTAGACTGCGTACCACAGGGCTTAATAATAGGAGTATGCTATTAAATGAAATTATATTTAAGTAATTTTATATGGCTTGTAGATCGTTGAAGATTGTACGGGACTATAAAACTCCATGTAGAAAAAGTTGATAACTAGGCCAAAGATAACCGCCTGTTATTAAATTAGAAGAAGACTCACGGCATTACACAACATTTTAGTTGTAGATGATTTTAAATAATGCTTTACTTTCTATACGAAATAAAGTCACACTATTTCGGTATTATCTAACATACTGTAATTGTGTTCAAAATATTATTAAACATGCCACATTTCATTTATAATATATCTACACCAGGCTGGGCAGTATTTGTATCCGTAATTTGAATGTAACTTATTTATTAATATCTTGCCCGACACGGGACGTGAACTAACAATTTTTAGAATCGCTCATAGATGGAATTGAAGAATTTTTAGATTTTTTTGCGATTCTAAATTAAATTATGAAATACAAGAGAAAAAAGCATCTACCTCATCCGGTCTTACCAGTGAGTTAACGAGACAGATGTCTTTCCTCTTGTATATAAGCTACATATGCTTTTAGCTAGCATTAACCAGTAACGATGAAAGCGTACAAATAAATAGTGAATTTTTGTATACGGGACTCGAACTCGCACAGTTTTTAGAATCGGTCATAGATGCAGTAGAAAATTTTTTTGAAAAATATTTTATTTTATGATTCTAAATTAATGCAATACAATGTAATAATGAACAATTGCATCCGATTCAAGCTGTAATCAGTCACCCAAATTTCGAGGAACTTGTTTTAAGAACAATCAAGTTACACGTAATTTCAATCCCAATGAAATCTAATCAACCCGTATCTACTGCAATTAGCTTGTTATCTTGAATAACGAACATTTATCATATAGGCCACAGCAGTGTTTTTTCGCAAATATTCAACAAAATGAAAATTAGGTAGATTAAAGCGTCGACGTTAAATTATGTGGGTCTTTGTATCGACTCTCACCGGCGCACAGTAACTTTTGGAATAGTAAAGATATTTTAATGTATTAAGTCTCCTTATATGTTATTTTCTAACTTATTCTATTTAAAAAGTAGGCACCCACGAACGATTAAGACAACAGGATTTTCATTAGGGTGCTGTAATGCGTTGGTGATATTTAACTCGGTAGATCCGAGTATTCATACTTGTATACTTCCAATTACAACATTTTTCAAGAAACATATGTATTTTACATATACTCCACGTTCCACGATGCATCGAGGGGAGTTGGATGAAGAAAAAATACCTCATGACTTCATCTAGACCTGTAACCATGCAATACATGACATGATTAATTTAAATTTCAAATATATTGGTAAACTGGACTAAAATTCTATAGGGAATAGTCGAACTTTTGCTTCAGCTATGGTGAAAACCATGTCAAAATACAACACCTGCCGACCAACGACAAGTCCAATAGCTGCTTGCAGGCGGAAGTTTCAGTGAAGTATATAGGATCAGTAGGTTACATAGCATTTTTCGTGTAGATATCTATGTAAGCTTAGCGATGATGTTGAATTTCGTGAAAGATATTACCGATTACCGAGTAAAAATCGTAGATGAAGCTGCTCAGGAGTATAGATGGACCCCTTCGCAACTCGAGTGTTGTCGAGTGTGCTTGGAGTATGATTTATAAATAATGTTATGGTTAGAATATGCCACATCTTTCGTAGATATATTCATCTAGCCATCCATGATTGTTCTGTCTTTGGTGTGCTTTGGTGTGATTTGGAGAACTCTTTACTGTTTACTAATATGTGACTTTGAAGATAACTGTAAGTCCATTCTACGCTTTGAAAGCAACTAAATAATACAATCAGAACTTTTCTAAATGAAAAATTTAATTACCATGTTTTAACTTAAATCGTTCGAAAAGACTTTTGGATTAAATAAGCAAAATATGAATACAAACCATAAACCAAGACCATAATAATTAAAATGAACTTGAAATATATTTGCTTTGCTATCATCACTTCAACACATAATTTATACTAATCAAAACAACAATTGATAAAATTGAAAATGAGTCACAACCTTATAATTCATGATAGCTTCGCATTACGAGCTAGCACGAAAATAGTTCACATATTAATGAGAAACCATGAATACAACTTACCCGCCAAACATATGAATACAACTTACCCGCCAAACATCGTTGATATGGCAAAAATTTGAGAGAACCAAAGGATCCAACAAACCGATAGGAAGATTGTGATGTGCTTCATCTTGTCAGTCTTGTGTACATAATCCATTAAACATATCATTTATCTGGTTGTATCGTAGCACTAGCACTAGAATTGACTGCTTTGAAAATGGATTCAGCTTATACACTTAAGACGTTTAATATGTCTAGATAATACATAAATCTAATTACATCTGTTAGACGAAAGATCATACATCTCACTAAAATTTAAGAAAATTGCGTAGCGCATTACAAACTTGCTCCAAATAACACGTTTTGTTTATTTTATCAAAAAAATTTAAGCTTTTTTTACAATATGAGAGCGTTTGTTCTGATGACAAGGACAACCCCGACTTGATGGCGTAGAAATATGTAATTTATACATATAGACTTCATGCTCAGCGCTAAGCATGATTCGATTCGGTCACTCATGATGCTTTGATAACGCAAGCTAAATAGTTGAGAACTAAAAATAGATCTCACGAGATTTCGTTTAAGATTGTGGTGCCGTTGCCGACTCAACGACCTGAAGAAACCATTGACCGTTGTGTGAATGCAATTATATTTTGAGGATTTTCACAAAAATGTGGATTCGGTGGCGATTATTTTGATTCTGATGCGGGATTATGTATGTATATTTAGTGTACAGAAATTGAGAATGAATGGGGTGAACTTTATGCGGGATGTTATATGAATTGATATCGATGCCCTACAAGATGGATGGATTATTATTAATTTAATCATTTTGAAATCCAATAAATGTTTAGAAATTTGTTACACTGATAAAATAAGCACTGCTTTGTACCGTGATATTTGTTTTATTGAAGCCCAGGTTTAACTTTATGTTGGCCTAGATTCATACAATACCTATGCAACTTATATTATTGCCGTAATACAAAACAGTGCATCGATGAATTTAGAGGGTCGGTTATGCACAACTTTAAGCAATACTGGAAAATTAATTAAACACGTTGTTGAAAGAAAGTAAGACTGTAATTTATTTTACTCAAGATCAGGCTTTTATACTTATTTAACAATTTTCGTAGAACTATAGAAACCTAAATAACCAGAAAATTTCCCACACAATATCTTCACTTATCACCACAAAAATATTTTTTTGCCGGTTTTCCATTACATTACCAGACTATTGTAACGTGTGGAAAAATGTGAAAAATCTACTACTAAGCATATTTTACACTGTGAAAACAATTCACAATTTAAATATTCACATCTCCAAAACGATGCAGAACACCTCCATAATTTTTGGCACACGCTTACATAAGGCTTAGAGCCTTAAAATAAAAATATAAGCAAATGAAAAGTGTATAATACTATTTAAAAAAAAAAAATATTATTATTAACAACAACAAAAATTATCGTTCGGTGTTTTTATGTAAAATATTATATTATTCTCGAGATATGATTTTTGAAGAATAATTTATCATAGTAACATCTTGGAATATCTACCCCTCTAGCGGGGGCATGAGGCGTGATATGGAGAAACAAAAAAATATTGGTGAGCTATTTTCGTATTTCATACAAACTCTGAAAACTTCATCCAAATCGGAAATGATCGGGTTCCAAGATGAACTGGCTGTATATGTAAATGCCAAATTTCGCGAACATTAGGACCTTTAAATACATTTAAATACGTCACCAAGGAAAAAGATTTCCATTTAACTAGCTTGTCAGTATAACTGCATTATATGTATAAATTATCCACCCCAAATAGAATAGTGTCAATCCAACATGATTACTCGTTCTAAATTGAGCTTTTGAAATTTTCATATATTTCAACCTTCTGCGAAAATAAAAATATCATTACTTACGTAATATTGTTGCAAACCTGTATACTCATTTAAAAATTAACAGATGAGAAAGCTGAGAGCATTCTAAAATTTAATTTCTTTTATTCCGCCATCTAGTTTTTCATGAAGTCAATATTTGACGGAAAGCATACTAAAATTTCCGTTACGTTTTATTGCAATTTAAAAATATATATACATATACATATATATATATATATTAAAATCTGAAGGTGAGTTAATTATACAGGGTGTTCCGTATGTGGTCTTGCACCCGAAGGCTATGGATAGGTCATGCTTACCCAAACGCAAAAAATTGTATGGGTGTGGGAGGGAAAACCCAACGGTATGATTAAAAAAATTTTAGATTGATAATTGTTGGACTTTTCCAATGGTCTGTAAATTTTTCCCCTCCTCTTGTCCGTTTTGAATTTTGGCTCAACAAAGTTAAAGTTTCGTAATTCTAACTCCGTTTTTTTTTTATATTTGACTACTATTTTTATCCGGAAACACGTCAACACCAATTTCTCATATTGGATTTTAGAAGCCCAAAAGCTTAGATTTAAAATGACCTATTACACTCTGTACCCAAAATGTAACACTTCCTGCAGTGTACCGAAGAACAAAGAAAACTCATGCGTAAACTGCAGACGTAAAGAAAACCTATCAATCCATAGCAGAAATTCGGATAATCACAAAATATGATAAACTTTAAATGCTCGAAAAACTTGGAAGCTAGTGGAGGTGCTGCGAAAGCAGATCAGAAAACATTAAGATCACTAAGAAAGATCAGTTTACTACTTCCACTCAGATAAAAAGGAATTAGATATGACTGTACAAACAACGACAACGTCAGAGCGACTTGCAATTTACAAGAAGAATTTAAGAAGGAGAAGAATGTGTATTAAAATATAAATGCTTTACTGAGTATGGCATTAAATTCTTCAAAAATATTTTATGAAGTGAAAAAAGAAACGTGAGTTTATTTGGATACGATAATAAACATTAAGTATGCAAGACGACTATCATTTAAGTAGAAGTTTAGCTCTCAATATACCTACAATACAAAAAAAAAACATAAAACATGGTTGGGAGAGTAGCATGGTATTGGGTTGTTTTTAGTGCTGGATCCGTATTTTATATACGCAATACACAAAAGACTTAAAATATTAGAAGAGGTCATTCTTTCTTATTCATAAGACGCTTTCAGGAGAACAATGAACTGAAAAGCACTTCAAAAGAGTCGACAAAATCTGTGTTTTGGATTCGCCAGCACAATTGCTGTATTTAAAATCACATTGTAAATATTTAAAATAATAATATGAAGCATAGCTGTATTCCATTGGGCTGTGTAAAGTACTCGCAAGCACTTTCCGAATGAAACGCTAATTTGAGTTTTCAAAAGTCAAACAATAACCTCCAATTTCTGTGTTACTTCTGTTGCACTCCGTATTTTTTGTTGCCTCAATTTTTTTATGAAAATGGTAAGGATTATTTTCCTTCAATTACTCCTGTTCTCGACGAGTTAAATAATTTTCTTTGCTTCTTTATAAACAAACAAGCTAAAAGTTCATCTATCTGACATTTCAATAACCACTTAACATCCAAATCCACCTAGTGGAAAATTCTTGCGAAACTACTCAGATCATTTACTTGCGCACAAGAGCAAGGCAGAAATATTTGGGAGTACTTTATACAGCCAAATGGAATACAGCTATTGAAAGGGGCCAACGATTAGTTAAATCCATGCCACAAAAACAAAAACTTTTGATCTAAATGCTTTATCTATTTTATGTATTTTCATTTTGTGATATACATACATGTGTGTGAGATAGTTCTGCGCTTTAAATGTTAATTTACAGTTATTTTACAAATATGTTAAATAAAATTTGAATTTAATATTTAATTCAATTGACTTTTAAGTGGCATTCCTCTTAAAGGAACAGACCAACCTTTAAAAAACACACATCCCAAGTTTTTAATTTTTTTTTCAGTAGAGTCATTGACTACCAAACTTAAAATCTTCTACTGTAATAGCTACTAGCGATGCATCTTACATAATACAGAATAATACAGAAGGTAATCGTTCCGTTGTAGTCCCCGGATGAAATGGTGACCGTCTACGTATGCCAAAGATTATATGTAATGGGACAATCATGAAATATCCAACGAATTTCAAGAGCATTAATATTATAAGAATGCGTTACGTAATGTATTAATTTCATTTATTTGAGTCACAAAGTCTGGCGCTCAAGCTTTCGAGTGTAACTCATATTGTCCTAGTTAATAAAAGTGGAGTATATCACTGATAAAGCTTACCATAGAGTGGGAAACAGCAGATGACTACTATTAAGTGGAGCTACATCCCAATTCGAAATTATCTTTGTCACTAAAGTTGAGCTCATACTACACAAGGCATGACCAAACAAAAAGCAATACTGTGACATATAACACATATGTATGTATATAATATAACAACCCATACTTGACTGTGTTTAAGTTATTATGTTTGATACCGGAAAATACATCTAAAATCATTAAGGAATCCACATTAAATATGCCAAAGATAAACAAAAGAACACATTAAAGACCGATTGGCTGAAGCTAGAACCCATCCAACAAATCTAAACCCTGGAAACCCAAAGCTTCTCACAGTCTAAGCCAAATATCAGTTCTCTCTAAAGAATGGAACTTTAAATCCTGGGCTCAGGCTCGAGCCAGCTGGTTTTTGCTCTCCATATGATTAATGAGAAAACTTGCCAATTTTGAGTAGATTTTTCCGGATTGTCTTGCTCAACTACAACTACTTACAAGTTGTGCGATCTGTATGATAGGATATTTATTCCCTGGTGCTTTGGAGCATCATAAAAAAAAGTTTAAAACATTTTTTGTCTTATTGAAATCTACAAAAATTGGAAACTTAAACAAAAAAAAAAACGAACGCCTGAAACCTACTTTTAATCTTTTTTTCTTGAGTTTGAATTCAACTGCAATTCTCCATCGCTATATATATATACACTTCCCATATTGAAAGACTTAATGCGAAGAAGTTTGCTGCCGTAAAACAATTTACGTAAACACATTAATCTTTCAGCGTAACAGTGGGTATTATGTTCCTTTTCACCAAAGAAAACTGAAACTAATTCTGTTTATGAATTGAAAATAAAAGAGGGAAACTTCAATGCCATTCAATTACTACACAACTATTTAAAGATTATAAGAATTATGTATCATATCATAACTTTACTATCTTCTCTTTTGAAAGAAACCTATTGACTTTTTGCACCTGATAAAACCAATACGACAATGTTGAGAAACTTAAAGGTTCACGTGATGAATAAAGCGGTTGGCTTTGGCGTCGCACTTATATATGAGCATTGCCAAGAATAACATTTGGCCTTCAATATTACTACTGGCGTCAGACAAGAAATTGGAAACTATACAAATAAAAATCGGATTGAGGCACAGCAAATAGCCAGTACTTCTTTCAGAGTGTATAAATAACTTAATAATTTTGCTCCAGAAATTGCTTGGAAAATAAAGATTTGGAGACCACCTCTTCCACTTAACTTTACTTTAAAAAAATGGCTTAAACAGCACATTTTAAAACATAATTAAAAAACGCTGGAAGGGTTACATTTTGGGTACAGAGTGTAATAGGTCATTTCAAAGCGCTGTTTTTGGGATTCTTAAATCCAATATGAAAAATTGGTGTTGACGATGTTTTTTTTTTTTTTGATAAAAAATAGTAGTTAAATAACAAAAAACCGAGTTAGAATTAAGAAAATTTAAACTTTGTTGAGCCATAACTTCACAACGGAGAAGAGGAGGGGAATAATTTATAGACCATTGGAAAGGTCCAACGATTATCTACTAACAAATTTTAAATCATCATCATCATAGGGTGTAACGTTTAGAAGTTACATATATAATACACCCAAATATCTTTAAGTCCCGTTATCTAGGAAACCGTTAGGATTTCCACCCTCTCACTAATACATTTTTTTTAAAGCGACTTCGAGTGAAAGACTACATACGGCACACCCTGTATGTAATTTAAGAAAATTTCCAGATCCGTCTAATAATAATTTTTCCAGGGGCTGTAATATGTTACTAGTTCAATTTCGATCCTTTCTTCACTTCGTTCTTCACAAATAATAGGAAAATTCACCATATAGTCCCATAGCTATAAGTGGCTCGGAGGCGAAACACATACTTTAGTCATTCTGGACATCCATTTCACTTGGAATTGTACATTCAAATTTCGGACAGAGGAAAGGGCTGTAATGAATATATGCTCATACCACCGGACTTTCGAAAGTACTTGGGAGAAAGGAGAAAGGAAAGCAGGTAAGGTTTTTAGGGAATATGATGTAAGTGAATAAAATTCAAGTGAACGTTAAGGAAAAGAAACAGTAAATATTAGAGTATTCCGCACCCACACATTTTGGATTTAAAAGATAACTCGAGTTTGAGTACATACATCTATGAGTGTGCTCTCATTATTGAACTTCTGAAGTACAGGAGATCAGAGAACTATTGTCAAATGTTAAGAGCTCTTCTTTAATTACTGGCATAATAGCATTCCAAACCGCCATCGGTCAGCACTTAGGTTCTTTCTCTTATCCACATTCATGGTTCGTTGAACCCAAATTGGGTCTTCAACTTTTTCTTCTGCTTATGAAATAATAACACCAATTAAATTGTACCTCTTCAAGAAATATTTGCATTTCATTTTCCTTTCAGTGAAATGATGATATGAAAAGCAGATAGATACTTATGTCTACAACACTTTAATCCCTGCTTGATAATCACCCAAGATGTCACGATAATATTACTCTTCATACACAATTTATAGCTATTAACATCATAATAACATTTAATAATTATCTGTAAACCAGCACAGCTATGACAGTTTCCATCTGATACTAAACAGCACAATTAAGTACATCTTATCTTGCTCTCTTATCAACAGTAAATGTGCAATTTAATATTGTGTCAATGTCTTGCAAAATGGAAAAGCATCACACAATGTGGACCTGATAGAAACTACAGAGATACACTCGGAACATCTTTTCTTTGAAGATCATCAAGATTCTGAAGATGTTGTTTGACGTGATTTGTCGGGTAATAAATCATCGAGTAAAAATGCAGGAAAAGTTAGGAATTGTATACTATAATTAACAGGGTATCGAAGGAAAATCGAAAGCTCATTAATATATGAAAACAGGAAATCCGAACTCGAACTCGTATACTGTGCTAGTATTTCAACAGAAATAATATACAATATAATGTCGAACTTTGTATTTAATCCTGATTTGTATTTCAGATTTTTTATCGTGGTTAACAGAAAGTAATCAAACTATCAATGTGGCGATTATACCATTTATCAAGAATCAAAATAAATTACTTATATCTCTGATACATTATTTTTTACGTTATTTATATTTTTCGCGTTTTTGGGAGTTTGATTAGTACGGTTCGATTTGAATGACGAAATATGGATAGTGAAACAACAAATCTAGTAAAATTTCACCAGAAGTTCGTTGGTAAAACTCAACAGTTCCTTCAAATGAGTATACCTAGAGGCTTTTTAAGACAAACGCTATCCTCGTTAAGAGCTTAAAGAGAGCTTACGAAAATAGCAGCTTTATCTTATCTGATAGTTAACTTTATGCAGAATGGTACTGAAATAGATCTGTATAAACAGAAAACAATCAATAAAAGTTGGTTGATTTGGATACCTTGGCCTTACTCCATAATGTAGGTGGACAAATTCTCTTGTATATTGGACTGAAATTCACTGGAAATAATTTCACTAATACTCAATTATGGTCATTCAAAGACAGAATGCATACTGGAGCAAACTTACAGGACATGCTCATTCGAAGTGTTTCATATCGACTTGTTTGCTCGAAAAAACATAGGAACTTTTGAAGCACAGTAGAAAGGATGTCAGACTACTAACTGGTCTGATTACCGGAAACTATCAATTCAGGAAAAAACTTTGTGCATATATTCATTACACCAGCAGATTCTGTCTATAGTAAGACGACACTTCCTTATAGTTACACGATATCTGTGCCAACCAGCTTCGAAAGCTATTGAAGTTGCCAGAAGCTCTTCAAAGAAACAAGGCTCATTTTTGGGGAGTTTAAACGGTTTATTATTATTTGATGCTTAACTTTCTTTATACCATGTAAGGTATGTACAACATTTACAAGGACTTAGTGAGAAAAATATCTAAATTCACAAAAGTTATATTGAAAATTAATTCACTATTCTCATAACTTTTACTGGAGAATTTAAAAAAACTTTAACGGTAAAGTCTGCCATTTGTAATGAAAACAGCTCGCTAATCGAAACAGGTGCTGTTAACCTATTCAGAAATTTAAGAAATTTTACATTTACGAGGATTAATTTCAAGATAATTTTATTTGATTTCTGATAAATTATTATAGGTTTCATAAAATTGCAAAGAAGTTAATGGCGCCTCTTAAGTCCGCTAGATATTGCGAAGAAATTGAAAATGGCGTACCATATATACATACGTCAAATGTGGAAAAATTTCGTGTTTTTATTGGAGCAATGGACAAAAAGGGCAAAAAATAATTGCGTCAAGAGCGAGTCGGGCTCGCGCTCCGTACTAGAACTTTATCGACCGAATTTAAGTATCTTTAAATTTAATCCAAATTTACTTATGGTAACTGAATAAATTCAAACAGACGAACGAAAGAGTAATTTTATAAGAGTTGTCTTATAAGTTAACACAAAAAACTATGGGACTGACAAAAAAGCTGCAGTTTTTCTGTTATTGTTTGTTCAAGTGGAATCGGGTACCCGGATACTCGTACCTGATTCCAGGTTACCCGTGTATCCGGATATAATCGATTCTTGATTCCAAATATCCGGGTATCCGGGTACAATTAGTTCGTAATTTTTAATACTCCAGTACATTACTGAATTCGTAATTTTTTAATACTCCAGTACATTACTGAATTCGTGAATTCAGTCATAATAAAAGAATTTAATTCTGCTAACCGAATCGCACTTTTCCTGATTTTCCATATTAATTAACCAAATTAATTCTTCAATACCAGATTTCAAGGAATCGATTCCTCACTACCCGATTCCAGAGAATCGGGTACCCGGGTTGCTCAAATCTTACCAGTGAAACCCGTGTATCCGGATAAGAACCGGGTACTCGAAAACCCGGGCCTATACTAATCCTGATAATATCAAAAGATTAGCTTTAGAATCTAGAAGACCAGGGGAGAGAACGGTATTTTTCGCACATATCGACGAAATCTTTATAACCAATGCATTAAACATATTTTTTTTTTTTGAATCCCTAAAAGTAGCCTTTTCAAACGATACCCCAATGATACAAAACAAAAGGTTTTTTTTAAAGAACCCAACCCGCCTCCATTAAAAGTTAAAAAGTTAAAACAAATTTCATAATCTTTAACTGTTAAAATATGTGCGCGTCACAGACCTAATATTCCGCCATATTTCAAATTTCTACGTCACGTTTTCGAGAAAAACATCTGTGACAGACAGACAGATGGACGTACGAGCGATCTTAACAGTCGGTGTCCCAGGACAAGTGTGATTCATGCCTGAAGGTTTTTCAAGTACCTACCTGCGATAAAGTTTCCTGTAATAGGTAACAAAATGCCCTTCCTTCACATGCATATTCAGTTGCGATACCTTTCACCGAAGACTTAAGTAATAAGAAATGAATTTTTATTTTCTCAACATTCAAGTTCCCCGCCATTTTACGTAGAATATAGCGTTATTACCTTTAGTGCCCTTCGGAATAGCCCCTGATATCCCCTTTATAAATTCGCTTCAATCAACAGAACAATTTGTTCTCTCCAGTATATGGGAGTTTTAGAGCAAGGCACGAAAGAACACAGCTAATATCTGGTTAAACTATGCCAGCAAAATATGTCGTACAGCAAATATAGCGTGTTTCCGCCATGGTGGTCCATAAAGCACAAAAAAAATTGTATGGTAGTGGATGCCATATCAACTATTTCGAAGTTACAGGGTGATCACGAAAATATTGTAGTTTTTACAAAACCCTTACAAAGTACAGGGTGTACGGTCTCCGCCAAGTATGCAGAATTTCATGGCCTTTCCAAAAACTGCTCAACCAGCCCTTCAGTACTCATCTCCACTCACAGGAGGTGATCTAAACTATTTCGGATTCTCTTTACTTTTTTACTTTGATCTTTTTTTTTACAAAAGGTGGTTAACATAACCTCTTTTTTTTTGTAAAAACTCTATACTGTGGACCCTTCTCTTTAATTTGACCTATTACATCTAAAGAGTTGTTAGCTCTTAAACATTTTTTTATTTGTCTCCTGCCTTATAGGCCACCATGACGGAAACACCGTGTATATATCAATTGTTTTTTATGAAATGTTGATATACTATATTATTGATTTGATTTCTTTACATGGGTTTTTTATGAAACGTTCGTTTGTTGGGAATGCATTTTTTTTACCATAATTTCAATGTACTTTCTGAATGCAGAGCTAGAGGGAATAAAATTCCACACCCTTTTTTCTAGAGTTTGCTTTATAAATTGGAGTAATTGAAATTGAATGCTAATGAGATCTGTACCTCGTTTCTATAACTATCAAATAGAGAAGACCTCACCTGCAATTCCCCATTTGGCGTCACTTTGTTGTCATTCTCCACCACTGTGATTCTGTAGGAAACTCTACTCTATTGTCTATTATGCCTATACTACCTGAACTCACTGACATATATAGAATGGCCTGCCTGATTTTCTATTTCACATGGGTCAACTTTTGTGGGCGGGGGTGTGATAATTATCTTAATTTCAAATTTTACTTTCGCTTTAATATTAATATTAAAAGTTCAACAAAATACAGATGCATTCGAAACTATATTTTGTCTGCCTGTCCCTAAAATTAGGTATGGAGGACACAGAAAAGGAGAAAGAATTACGAATATTGTATTGCCATCTATTTCTATTCTATATATTCATTTGGGCAACCACTGAACTGAAACTGGATTCTGCTGGATTTTGTATAGAACTTATTATTTGTAGTTCAGCAGAATAACGTATTTAAGCCAAAAAGAGACAACTATAGCAAAGTGATCTCATAATAATATCTCAAACAATGTAAGCGATTTCAGTAGTCACTGCAGTCCATTTTATATATGTCAGCGCCTGGACTGTTTATAAGGCCAAATAACTCTCTACTTTGCTTGAAATGCTCAAAATTCGAAATTAAACTTTTAAATTTTCTGCGTTGAATTTTGCATCCTTTCTTATTAGTGTAGGTACATTATTTGATGAATATTGTTAACTTTAAGTGTCCTTGGAAAGATCGTAGGCGGTGTTATAAAATACATTAGTTTAAAGAAAACCAAAATTGCGGAAAACAGAGAAACATGTTTGCCTTTCTTTGGCTGTAGATCTTTCATTTATTATCGGCGAATAGTAATGTTTGGTGCGCCGCAAATTTCATTTGTGCATAATCAATCAATTAAAAAAGAACAAGAAAAAAAGCTGGAATTGGTCTAAGAAGGAGTTGCCCGATTTAGCCCATTTTTGAAATTATATTTACTATTTTTATGAAAACGCCGTGTACAAAATTTGAGCTCCCCACATCGACGCACGTGCCGAAATATATAGTGAAAAACGAAATTTTTGTATGGCAACCCTGCGAACGAGTTGCCCGATTTGTTCCATTTGCGAGCTTAAGTTTACTTTTTTTTTTTTTAAAAAAGGCCGTGTGCGAAATTTCAGCTCTCTAAATGAACGCGTTCTCGAGTTATCGTGATGACGGACGGACATAACTTTTAATAGTATGTGTGGGTGTCCAATCCATTTTGCTCTACCATCATTATTTCTGTGCGTTACAAACTGAATGACAAACTTATGTCGTTTTCGTTTGATCATCAGTTTCGCTCTAGACAAAACCTAAGTGCTGTCAAAGAGTTCGTTTGAAGCAAAAATGACGTCATGGGTTGTCTCTGGTGGCAACCCAAAAAGCATCAGGTTCGTTCTGAAAATTTTCTCGGGTACACTATGAGTTCACTCTCACAAACAAAGTCTAGTTGCGATTTGATATTAATATCATTTGAAATTTTTACATTTCACGTTATTTTAAAATCAACAATTATTGTGAAGACCACTCTACTATTATTATATCATATTATCCTTATAATTATTCCGCAAACAAATTGCCAACCAGTTTCCGCATAAAATTCATAGCGTACTTTGACGTTAGTATACATACACAAGCGAACTTTTTCAGGTGCACTCTGAAACCGTTCGATTGAACGGGGTTGGCTCCAGAGCGAACCTGGATGTTCAAACGAAAACGACATTAGTATACCCTATAGATTTCATCAAGGGTATAAAAATGTATTTAAAGAAATTCAAGATTATTTGAAATATTTTTTAATTTAATTTTAATAATCTGTAAAATATAAAATTAAACTAATTTTCCGTGGTACTTGTAATACTAATAGACGTAATATTTGCACTTCAATCTTAAATTAGATTAAAATTGCGCATTTATTGGCACTTCCACAATACATGAAAATAATTCGTCACGAGCAAACATATAAACAAGTTAGGTACTCAAAGAAAGACGGGAAATTCAAAACTTTGGCAAAAAAACAAATAGGTGCTTTAGTTGGATACCACGAATACGATAAATAGTTTATTTCTATCTAAATAATAAGCGCAACAGTAAACTACGAAATAATTACTTTCTTCCTTATTCTTATTTATATTTATGAAAGTGTTTGTGGAATTAGAAAGATTTCGCCAAGAAAATTTTCATTCAGTTCTTAACCTACGACATACATACATATATACGGTAGAAGATCCATGACAAAGAACTTGTTTTTACGGGGAAATTAATTTAAAAGAAAATTAGACGACATTTTTTGGCACGAGTTCATTGTGGAGATGGGATCTTTGCCAATGGTATTTGACTCAAATAACATAGGAATGTCGTATGTAGTAGAAGATGCACACATTGAACTCGATGCATTCTTGGATAAATGCAAAATGTGTATTTAGTCGTGGTAAAGAACAGAATTTTATTAGGCATATATTATCTCAATACCTTCATTGGTTATCTGATACGTATAAGGAGCATGATGCCCGGTTTTTTTTTTTAAAAAAAACTGCTTAACTTACTTACTTGATAGGGAAAATCTATCTCCATTTTAAAATTTGTACCTATTTATTATTTTCGTTCACATGAAAAAAGGCGGGACGTTAATTACAAGTAGGCAGCAAGTTTTTTAGGAAGCTAAGGTATGCAAAGAAAAAGACATATGTAGGTACTTAACCAATTTTTCTTCAAGATTTCTTTATTGATCAAAGGATTGTAACTAACATACGTTTACGTTAATTACATAAAATAACATAGACGGTTTGTATTTTGGATACAAAATCTGATACGTCATTTTAACCTGACAGCTTCTTAAACACATCTTGAAAATTTGGTATTGGTGTGGTGTTTTTTCAGAAACAAAATAGTTAAATGAGAAAACTGAGTTAATATTAAGAAATTAATAAAAAAATTAAGCCCTCTAACTTCGAAACGTTGGAAAGGTTGAAAACAAACCTTATGAGGCTTTAGAAAACTCCTATGATTACCTACCTAATAAATTTTAAAAAATCTTCGTACGGTAAATTATCCAGTTCTCAATGTTAGCTTATAGCTACCACCATTCGTCGATTTATTTCAGAGTTTATAAAACTTTAAACCAAATCGAGTTGCCCTAGAATCTAATAGCTACCATACAAAGTAAAAGCCATATGATTGGAAATTTTGCTGCCTAAAGCTTTTAGACATTAAGGAGCGCAATAACTATTTCTGTAACCTATATTTATAAACTAGTTTTTTTCCCCGGGAGCAGCAATATAGGAGGTACAGAAGAAGATGTCGAATATTATAAACAAATTAAAAATCACATTTTCACAAATAATTCGGAACGCATATGGAACTCTTAAAGAGGTCTCAATCAAGGCCAAACTACTGCTATTCAACTTGAATGGTTGTGAAATATGGAAGATCACTCGAACAATGCTGTACGTTCTAAAGGAAACAATACTGCAAAGCAATTTCCTGGACTGGAATTCTCAAGACCTCGAACGAAAGATTAAAGAAAAGCCCCATAGAACTAAAAGTGCTTACACCCTAAGTCACTCAAAGGATGATGATTGATGATATTTCTTTTCCTTATCTGAGTACTAAACAGCAACATTTTTTTTTCTTTTTATGAATGTTGAACCTCAAATCTCATACAACCTAGATAATAAGTTAGAAATAAATTTGCATAAAAATAAACAGCTCAATGTATATACAGGGTGGGCCAAAAGTCATCATGGGTTTAAAAATTAAATTGGTAACATATGGTAGGATGAAAAAAAGGAGGGGTAAGGTGGGGTGGGGAAACATGCTTACCTATGAAGAACAGACAGTTGGCTATCATGCAAAAAAGGAATGAAGAGAAACGGTCAACAGGGTGTGGAGCAATGTACAAACGAAAAAGTTAGTTATTTTTAAATCCCATGGTGACTTTTGGCCCACCCTGTACATATGTACACTGTAAAAAAAGTAGGACAATTCTCCAAAATTTTTTCCAAAAATGAATATCATTTTCTCTGATAGAAAGGGAAATTTCCCCAAATCAATGGAAAATTCAATGAATTCAGGTATTTGTCATCAGAAAACCTAATCCTGTTCCCTAATCAAGTCGAAAAACATCTGAGCTTTGTGGCACAAATTGTTTCCACTCACTTAAGGGACATTTTTTTTTTACTGTGGTCGGTATCACTCATCAATAGGTACTGCAAAATTTCGTAGTTGTTCTCACAGTAAAATTTGCTAATTAGACATTTCCCATATTTTGTCGCTATAAAATCGTCTGGCAATATATGTAATTGGAAGCTGGCAAAAATATTTTGTGTTGATAAGGTGCCGAAAATTATGAAATGATAAAATTTTAAGTTGCTTAGTTTTTTGGTTTGTTTGAAAAGTGTCAGAATTATAAAAGCGTGATTTTGTGTAAAATAAAGAACAGAAGACGTTTATTTAATTTACCAATTTTCCCCCGAATCGTTGCACTAATTGGTACTAGGGTAACAGAAAATTTGCATAGGTATTGTACTTAGGTAACGAACTTTTAATCGGGCATCAATTAAGCAACACAAAAAACACTAAAAATTTGTCGAAAAAAGAAGAACTAGAATAAAACTACCAAGAGTTTAGCACTGAAAATGAGAGTGTAGTCAGAAAGCGATGCATACATGGCTGCCTAATTTGCATAACTGTCGAAATATTCATATAAGCAATCTTAGCAGGGCAAATAAGAGTATCTATTTGCCGAAATAAAGAACCATTTCGTTAACAGAACGTCACAATTTAATCACATCGGTAGTGAGCAGCCCGCTGTTGCCAGATTGCCGTAGATTGAGGTAGAGATATGTTGTGCGCAGCACCATATTCATATGTATTATGATTTGCCTCCCAGAGAGTGCAAGTTGAACATTTAAGTTAATACATTCAAGTGAAACCTGCGAAGTTCGAAAAGTGGTATATGTACATAGAGATTTCTATAAGGTTATCAAAGAAGAGATTACTTAAGTCGTGCTGTCAGGTCCTGGGCCGGGCATTTGCACAGAAAATGAATAATTGTCTCTTTTCATCAAGCTCATTGCAACTGCGCAATATATACTAAAAGGAGGCCCCAGTCCCTCCGCATGTTTTCTAACATCCAGTAACCCATATTGACCGCCGTGAGTCTGCTAATCTCGCCGTGGGATCTGCTAAACAACTTCTTTATTTTACTCATGTTTTAGACAGGTTTTGGATATGGTACAGTAGGTACATACTTAGGTTTTTCATTTGGAGTCTGCTTTGAACAATGTGTTGGAGATTGGCATCTTCACAGCGGAACGTAAATATGCCAGAGCTCAATAACCTTGCTAATCAAGACCTTGACGCAAGGAAATCACCTAGGTGACAAGGATCTTATATTGTCACTAGTGAAGTTGCCCGTTCTTAGTACGTGACTCTCCCTTAAGTTTATAAAGAAATATAAAAAAAAATCGAACGATTGAACGTGTTACAGACAAACAAACAGACAGAGTCTGGGTTTTTCTTCAGTTTATGTGGGCTTGGTTAACGTGGACTTTTCTATTATGCATTAAACTTTTAAGATTTCATAAAATAATTCTATTAGTTCAGTTCTTGGCGAGTTGCGAGCCATTTTTGTAATTTAACAACATACTTGCAAATCCGTGCGATTTGAATGAATACTATACTGAATATAGTTACCGTGGTGCGGGTGCAATAGGGAGAGAAGTTTGCGGATATACATATAATTGCACTATTTTCTTAAGATAATGCATTTACGTATCTTCACTTTGAGAAATTTAATTTTCACAGAGGCTACTACAGCCATTCAGCCCATAACTTCACTGAATTCACATTAAAATACGTTTTCGTAAGGAAATTTCAAAACGTTTTTTGTGAATTTATTAGAAGCTATGCATAGGGGTAGTAACAGCGATAAAAGTCTCAGAAAATATTAAAGCGATTGACACAATCAAGTCAATATCTGTAAGAAATTTGGCAAAAACATTAAAATTAAGTTAATTTAAATATTTTACTCATCTTTATTTCTAACTTTTTTTCACCTCTGAAAGAGACGAGCTCAAAAACTCTGTAAGTCATTACGATACATATTACTCATTAAAATTTTAATATTTTCCAACAAGTGCTTACCGAAGCAGCTGTTTCAAAATTACTCTACTTAACTATGTATGTTATTTAGGCTGAGAATATTGAACAGCTTGAATGAATAGAATATGTATTTAGGTATTTTTCGTAAATGTAATTAGATATGTACGACTTTTAATAAATGTGAAGAAAATATCTTTTAATAAATATGGAGAATTTTCAGGGAATATAAAATAAAATTGCCTGTATAGATAACTCGAATTTAACACTGTACTCGAGCACTATAAAAATAAATTATAATCCTAAATTTAACTTTTATTGGTCATGAACATTCGTGTGCATCGTGATTAAAATTTTTCGAATAATTATGAAAGTAATGAAAGAGTTTAAACATGCAACCTATGAAAATAAAGATACCATTACTGATATAATAAACAGGAAAGGAATTGTTCTAAAAAAACATTTACGTAATATGTACCATTAAAAAATCGTTATTATGAAAGTGTTTTACTAATTCGATATTTAATTTATTGATTCTAAAGCATGAATTTGATATACTACTTATAGAAGGACTTACTATCTGATGCTTGATATGAATCTAAACCATATTTGAAGCTATCGTATTTACGAGAACTGATTATACAAGTTACATCATGGTTACACGCCATGAATCGCAGAACGAGAAATCTAACACAACACCGAGTTAAACACAAAAATCATAAAAGCAGGACTCGAAAAAACGGTTTCAAAAGATGAAAATTGGTTTTTTTCCGCCCAGATCTTAATCCAACAGTTCTATGTATTTCAAGAAATCTGTCGGATTGTAGCAAAATTTCGAATAAATGTCACCCCTAATATAATACATGTTGCAAGTGTTGCTAGATGATGACATCATAGGGTATACTACGTTTGTCATTCTGCTTTTAACGAATAGAATTACTGTTGGTAGAGCGAAATGTATTGAACACGTAGGTACGCATAATACTTATTAAAAGTTATTTTGATTTTTGCATGTCCGTTCTGGCCGTCTTCACCATAACTCGAGAACGCGGTCATTTAGAGAGATGATATTTTGCACACAACCTCCGAATTCACAGTATATACATACATTTAAAGAGCAAAACGAGCAAACGTTTCTTCTTATAAAACCAAACTTATTGCTCTATTACACAGTTTATAACAATTATTACAAGAATTATTTTGCTAAATGCATTTCGGACTTAGTTCTCCATCTTCAGTAGGTTACTACGCGACTTTAAACTGTGTAAAGAGCAATAAAGGTGATTTTATTAGAAAAAAAAGAATGTTTTTTCGTTTTGTTCTTTAAATGTAAAAATAGTTCTGCGGTGTTTCCAGAAATATTCACAATATACATATATGTAAGGCTTAACTAAAAATGAACGTGACTCAAATGGGAGCTCCAGTTCGCCAAGCGAAACAGAAATAATGCATAATGTAGGTGAGCCCGAGGTTATAATTAAAACTTTTCGGAAAAATTTAATAATTACCATCTTTCGGGTAGGTATAATCGCAACATTAACCCACTTTATTTTCGTTACAATTATCTATAATCTCTTATCTTTCATCTATAAAAAAAAAAACAGAAGTAATTATCCCAATTTGTTTGGGATCATTTTCCAAAACAAGATTGCGAGGTTTGCTAAATTACTTTCTACTTACATTAATTAGCTGCTTATATAAGCTACTGAAAAGCCACACCCTTTATCTCGATTAAATTCCAACCGATTTTCAAAATTATTTTTTCCAAATTTTGCATCCCAACTTGTCGCCATCTATCGGCGCCCTCTTAAAATTACAGAATCGGCAACCTACATACCTCCTCTGTCGTTGGATTTTTACCTGAATGAATTTGCAGCTTTCGTTCAAATTCTGTTTCAATTTAACCGAGACAACTCCCGCGAAAATTTGCAAATTTGACCATTTTGCATCAAGGGGAAGGCCTATAAAATCCTGGGCTCCCCTGCATAAAATCCTATGAAATTGGTTATAAGTATTTTTATTGTCCGACAAACAGTTTAAGAAATAGATGCAAAAAACTACTTCAAAAATCAAACTTTAACAGAGGGGTGATCATACGATATTACATACGGGCATTTATCTTACAAGTTTTCATTATACATTAAATAAATGGAAAACATTTTTTTAACTATACAAGTTCATATGAATTTGATAATGATTTTAATTAAATATAACATTTTTAATATTTTACAATATTGTTATATAGCTTATGGATTCCGAACTTTTATTACGATTATTTCCGGTTAAAATAGAAAATTCCATTACAGCATCATCGACATAAAGATGTCATATACAGAGGAGCTTTATGCAACAGCCTTGTTGCTGCTGATAATTTAAATAATGGTGTTCAGGTTCTTATATTGGCCAACAAGCAAATGTCATCAGCATACTCCAAATCGCTTAGACAAAGGACAATTCAGTACTAATATACATATGTACATATATAGATAATAGGTTTTTCTAAAATTAATAAGTAAAAAATCAACTTGTTTGCCCTGCTCCATCGCGTTAAGACACAAAACGATATGAAATTAATTAATTTTGTGAAGGTAGATTAATAAATTAGAAAAATTTTGGAATTTACAACGGCATCTTTTCAAATGATTTTGAATGATAGAATCATATGGATCCAAATAGCAATTATCGGATTAATAAAGTCAAAAGTCTTTGAACAAATGTCTACTTCGGATTGACATATGGCACCTTACAGACGATTTAAAAAGTACAATATCCTTTATTAAGCGATATCATTTCAATTAATTTAATACTCTATTACGTATCTCTTCACTACAATAAATCCTGCCTGATTGTCTCGAAGAAAAGTTTATTAAAAATATTATATAAGTTCCTAAAGACCTGAAAACAACAAGCAACCCCTAGCAACACTAGAACATTGTAGATCATAAAATTTAAAAAACAGCACACTCTGTTTGCACACAAACAGTTGATCGCAGTATATGTCATCGGCCTCATTTTTATAAACTTCATATTACAAGGTTTGACACCAAATAGATAAGAACGTAAAAACTTTATGAGAACCAATAAAAATCCACAACGTAGCGCCTATTATTTTACATGTTCATGCGAAGATAGATATCAACTGAAAAACATCATATTTCGACCAATATTGTTCTCTAACCAGCTTATTTATCCAACTGTTGATTAACTATGCAATTAAGCAATTGTAATGAATCCATGCATTTATAGTAGTTGGTTTGTCGTCCCCAGCATACTAACGCTTTCGCGAAATAATTTAAAAGAACACCATATAAAAATGCCCAAGCATTGATCCGCTCTTAATTTATTTATTATAATCACGATTTAATTTGAAAGTCTCTAAATTTCATCAGAAGCAAACTTTTGCGCTTCTCGCATAAAATTTTTATCAGCTTTTGAATAGCACAGCAGTTGTTATCGGGGCAAGTGTAGTGTAATGCGACGATACGAATTGTTCTCACAAAAAAAAAAAAACAAAAAGAAGCAGATATCATCTAAGATCACGTAGTAGATACGAACTTAGAATAAGAATATAATCCGTTAGCTTGCACTGAACTGCACTTACTTAATTACATATAACTTAATTTATTCCGAGTTGACACGTATGTACTCGTGCGGAAGTCGACACTCTTCTCGATAATCGAATTTTTTGGCACTTATTTGAGGAACAAACTTTTGCATTTCATTAAGAAAACGCGTCGAAAATATCACGACTGCGCCACTTCAAAGTTCGCTTATATGAGCTGCTCGACTAGCGTCTAGAAGGCAAAGAGAACACGTTACGCGACTGAAGACTGAACGCTTTCTCAACGCGAACTAGTGTTGTTATATTATAGACCCAGCAGCTAGCGGTGGAGACCTGAGCAAGATATTACAGCCAACAAAATAAACCCCTTCAGTTATAGATATAAAGAGACTGAGAGCTTTCATAGGTTAGCGGCTAGTTAAGTATTCATCATAACACGACAAACCTTCTCTAGCTATCGAGAGTATGCAGATGCTGTTTAGTAGTAAATCAAGACTACAGGCTAGGACATATCGTTCCAGGTTCCACCATATGAGGGAATTTTCTTTAATGTATTCAGAAAAAAAAAACATTTCTTGTTGCGAAAGAAACAAGTCAAAATAATAAACAAACGCGAAATAATTACGGACTTGCCAGCCAAAAGACTCCATTGGGTGCAAATTAGTTGTGACAACAAGGAAAATGCAGAATGCAGAATGCACTCGGCCAGTCAAAAATTTATGAGGTGAAATGACAACTTTGAACTTGGCAACGAAATTGAATTAATGAAAATTATTCAAGCAGACACTTAGCATATTTTATGATTATGTACTAGTATACAGTTCATATACATATGATATATGCATGTTTACTGAAGAAATTTGTTTATTAAAAGTCAGTTCGTTAAATGCAATGAAAATTTTTTGAGCAGGGTTGTTTTTAGACTGATTCCATTAAATTGAGAGAATTTACTTAAATCGACCAAATGTAAGAGTAAAAGTTCATGAACACTGCACAATACAAAAACCGGCCGCAATTATAATAAGTTCCTATGATTCTACTTTCAATAACTGATTCCTGATTTTTTGTCCATTAACTTGGCAGAACAGCAATCTACTAGTTATTAGCACTCTTAACCGCGTGTTCTACTTGTGGTATATCCTTGATATCGCTTAATTAGTTCAAATAATTTGGCTGTGAAATATCTTCTGGCCTCAACTAATACAAGTTCAATAATTTGATCGAAGTTCATTTATACAACTCCAGAAGCGTTGTGGAACAGTTACATCATCTGCCCAGAAAACACACGCTTATTACAGGCTAGACACTAAAAGTAAGACCATGGTATAGATAGTATGAAAGGAAACCTAGAAACTGTTGAGGAAATTAAGCGGAAGTTCAGTGATTTCTTACAGCAACCCAACGGTTTAACTGAAACAAATCGTAAGTACGATATGACAAGGATATCCCTAAATAGAGATCACATGGTCTGGATTATAAAGGGACTACTAAAATTTGTCTACTAAGGCTTCTGCAGAACTGAACGTCGTCCTTGAGAAACTCCAAGAAATAATTCTTTGATATGTACATTGCACGGGTGTTGGAGTCAAAGGAAATTAGAGAGGAGGAATTGGAGATTAATTATTAATTAAAAGCTGACGATATTATAAAATTCTGAATTCGGATTTGTTTTTCTTTCTTTGTTTTTTAATAAAGCTGTTCTAACTCAAAATCAAATCTGGAGCACAGCGATGGTTTATATTTTTGTAGATTGCATCTTTACCACGATAAAAAGAGAAACCCGTCGGTCTCGAAATCCTCCTAAATATATATTTGCAATGAATAATAGATAAGACCTTATCTGATCGTTTGTAAGATTATTTAGTTAAAATTTATAATTATTTATTCAGATAATTTTGGCGATGGGTACAGTTACTGTGAAGACAGTTCAACACGCTCAGAGTTTTATACAAAAAAACCTGGGTGTATAATCTTATGGTAAGACTTTGTTGTGTTCAGTAAACAGGCTCTCACCGCAAACATTATTTTTTGGAAAGGAAAAAGTTATGAAAGGTAAAAAGCGGTGTTAGCTTCGCTTTTGGAAAAGGAAATATTTTCCCACGTAAATTTAATTGGGAACTCGATTGTGAATCGAATAATTGACAACAGTATACATGCAAATGAAGGAAAACCAATATTACCAATTATTGGCACTCAAATAATTTAAAATAAGGAGAAGAAGTAAACTCAATGTCTTAGTAGAACATTACGATTTTTATCAACGAAATTTAAGCGTTAGCATTTACAATAATTATGTCGCGTTTTTCATTTACTAACTTCAATTGGTTCGCTTCAATTACATAACACAGGAACCTGGTTCCTATCCGGCTCTATCTTAGGAGAACCGAATTTTAATTTAACGTATTTGTAATATATATTATTTAAGGTATAGGTTCAGACTGTTAATAAAGTCTAGAACCATTTTGGGATTGAGGTTTCAGCCAAGCCCAGCTTGTTTAGGTGATACCTCAAGGGGCAATGGCAGAAGAGTAAAAAGTAGGAGTTCTTTTATTTTTCCGTCAGAGGTGTCTATAAACTTTTCCCAATACTGAGGGCAGCTCTGAGGTAACACTTTGAAGTGCAGAAAATGGCTCTGGTCCGACAATCTGAGTTTTCGCTCCTCTTTTGGCTAAGCCATCAGCAATTTCATTGCCTTTGTGTCCCTCATGTCCAGGTGCCCACATGAGCATAACTTTGTTTTTAATTGATAAATTTTTGAGGGTTTGTAGACATTCCCAGAATGTCCCTGACTTGACCGTGTAGGACTTTAAGGCATTGAGGGCATCTTGACGGTCCTAGAGGATATTAATGGTTGAGCCATTTATGGCTCTTTTAATGCAGATATTGGCACATTCTGCTATGGCCAATACCTGTGCTTGGAATACGGTAGGGGTAGAGTGTAGACCCTTTGATATATGGCATTTGGGGCGTATACGCCCAGTCCGATTCCATTGTTTGTTTTTGAACCATCTGTATACCACACCATCGATCCTTGTTGGAAGGACGGTTTAGTGGAACGCCATTGCTGTCGGTCTCCCAGAATGACTAACAATAAACATTAATATTCAGAGTTTTCAAGCATTTAGTTTCAAATTTGTTTTGATGTTTTCATAGCGATAGAGCCAAGAGAACCGGATTGTTCTTTTTATACCCTATAGGGTAGGTATACTAAGTTTGTCATTCCGTTTGAAACACACAGAAATAATGATGGTAGAGCAAAATGGACTAGACACTCACGCATAATATTAAAAGTTATTTTGATTTTTTTATGTCCGTCCGTCTGTCCGTCCGCACGATAACTCGAGAACGCGATCACTTAGAGGACTGAAATTTTGCACACGGGCTTTTTAAAAAAAAATAAATTTAAGTTCGAAAATGGGCTGAATCGGGCAACTCCTTCCTAGTATTACCATACAAAAATTTCGTTTTTCACTATATATATGGGCATTGCCTGAGATCGCGTCTACGAAGAGAGCTGAAATTTGGTACATGGTGTTTATATAACAATAGTAAATAAAATTTAGAAAATGGACTAAATCGGGCAACCCCTTCTTGCTGTTACCATATAAATGTTTAGGAATTTTGTATATATTGTGAAAACGATCCTAGACGGTTTAATGTACTGAAAAGTTCTTCAGAATGTGAAACACTATGAAATTGGTTATAAACATTTTTACTGTCCGACGAACCATTTTCGAAATATATGCGAAAAAGAACTTCAAAAATAATACTTTCACAGAGAGTTGACCATGGTCTTAGCTTTGTTACTTGTTTCAAGTTAAAATGAGTCTTGACCAAGTCAGACCAGTGAAAAAAGAACTCAACTGATATCATTAACCCAAGAAAAGTTCGTGTAATTTATCAAAGCTTGCATTTTTTATAGCAAACTATCGTACAAAGCACTTTCTAAATTTTTGACGCTGTACATTCCACAAATTAGGTAGCATTTTATAAAGTTCAATAAATGGAAAAGAGTGTGTTTGAATATAATTGTTTTTACTTACTTACTTCAGGTGTTAAAGATCTGTACAAACTAAATTTGACGGAAAATGACTGCCACACAGAAAAAAAAATATCTAGTAAATCTCATGATCACGTACCAAATATCTGTCTGCGCTGATTGAAATTTTACACTCCACAAAAATATTTGCGCACTTGCTTGTGCATGTTTTTATTATTTTTGTAAAAACCTGAACGTGTGACACTGTGGTTTGAAATTTACAATTTCTCAAATTGTGTTGATGATGTTCATAGCTCGATGACAAGGATTATTTTCAACATTGTTTACCGAAGTCGGCAAAATGAATCGCTTTATGGATGATCTTTTATACTGCGAAATTGACCGATCTCTTTAAATCGAAAACTAGGACGGTTAGGGTCATCAAAAACATTAATAAATGTAAAAACATCCGATAACATCGTTAAAAGTTAAAGTAGGAAGACAGAAGTAAGAAAATAATGCAGTTGGCAACTCTCTTCGTCCAATTCAAACCACTCTCCTTCACCACCATATTAAGAAAAAGCCGGTCAGAAAATAAGTTAATCCCACGGCAAATCTGCACCATGATAACGCATACCGCGACCACAAGGAACAAGAAGAGGTGAAACTTCACGGACTACGTGTCGTCTGACATTGGAAGTAGCTATTTTTACTTTTCTTCAATTCCATTTGCAGCCATTGCAGCTGCTAGCACTGCCATCACAATGTAATACTGTGTGATAATTGTGATCAAACAAAAAATAAACCCGATCCCGTCGCGTATCTTCGAGGTGCCCAGTGAAGCGTAGCATTTTTGCTATTATTTTAATTAAATTTATGATTTTATGGTTAATATACTGCACTAAACACATAACCACTTTATTGATCATTTTCAGCCAAATATATCGCTTAGGTAAGTTCATTGCTTCTAGGTGGGGCCCCCAAAACAACATTTTGCGAATTGTTTGCGTGGGGGTAGCACCAGTACCATTTTAGAGTGGGTTCACACAAATCTTGTCATGGCACCGACACATTCTTTATATTACAGCATATTTCGAAATTCTCACCAAATGTAAATTGAGATGCCGTTTTGGCTTTTTCACATGACTGAATTTTAGCATCAAATAACGGTTTGATAATTGCGAATTGCAAAATTTGCCCCAGTAAGTTCATTAATGGATTTCGCAAAGAGATACAAAATTTATGAGCCTCTAAGAAATTCGCTACTGAAAGATCTACGTGTCTACTACTAAGGCTTGCCTGTAAGTATATCATATGTTATATATGTAGATATATATTGCTACTCGCGTGTTCAAACGACAGTGATGTAGTCTCTCAATATAATTATGTCCCTATAACCATATCTGGAAAGCTCCGGTCTAAACAAGTGAAAAACTGAAACGTATTTAATCAATTGTTTTGTACACGCTACACACAGATCTATTTCAGCTTCATAAAGCGCAAATCTGCTACAAGGAGCGCTACAAACTTCAAGATTCATATTCGTATTGGCAATTTAACATGAATAAAATGACCTTTCTTTGACAGTTCTTCAAAATGCCTAGGGAAAATTAAATTTCTGAGGTGGTTGTTGTGGCCTTTAGTCCCATATTATCGTATTTCCTTGCATAAAATTAAATATTTTCTCCACTATACGTACTCTTTATCCACATTGCTTACTTATATTCGTAACCACAGACTGTTTTTGATATGAAACATCTGACTTTTACTTCATTATCATGTTGGTGTTATTGTTATGAAATTTTCATAATATCAGCTACAGCTTCATTTGAAACTAGCTGCACCATGTAGGTTTTTCTAACTTAAATATGTTTTGAGATCAATAATGTCATGCTTGCGGCAAAAGCTCTCTCAACTTTAACTAAATTTTTCTTAAAACTGCATTTTTGCATATGGGGCAAAACAATACTCAGACGACGATATGTGCAAACTAAAATTTGTGGCTTAAAATTTGCAGCTTGTATCGCATAGCTATCGATCTAGTTTGGACCTAAGGATTAGATGGTTTCAAGTCGTATATATAACGCAACCATATGAAGACTACAGGCAAAAAACAATCATCAGTCCGAATCTCACATTTAATAGAAAAATCCATTTTAAGTTTTAATTCTTCGCTTTCGAATCTTGTATCGGATAAATTTTTAATGAAGTCAGTATATTCATAGTACGGGGCAAGTGTAATAATACATAATAGGTTATTTAACAAAATACTTTTCATGTAACTATAACATAAAGTAGAATTCTGCTGGAAAATAAAAAATCAAGTCCACAAAATCAGTTTTGGTATAAAAAGTCAAATCTGTGACATATCATTACAGTTTGTACATATTATTATAAAAATATTGTTCAGTTATTAATGTCATCCATTACATGATGTAGCTAAAATTACTAAAATTATATATAAAATTAATTATATTATAGAATCTTTGATAGTAGATTAAATCAAAGAGGAGACTCTGGGCTTTCGAAATTTTGTAATAAAAATGTAATTATTTTTAAAAAAATAGCGGAAAAATAAAAACAAATAAAAATTTAAAAACCGAAATTTTGAATTTGAAGCGTCATAACTCGAGTGGGGCGAGATACGGAGGTGATTTAAGATTCATAGGAAAGACTCCAAGGCTCTGCATACAATGCCGTCTTAAAGTAGACCATATACCCTCTACTTTTCAAGATATAGGTTTAATGAAAGAAGAGCATATTTTACTGATCACCCTGTAAACTCGGTAGGAGCCCCCCCTCCTGCCATACATTTTTTTATTTATCTGGACGAGAGGAATCATTTAGCAAAATAAGGTCATATTAGTCTGGGACACCCTGTATATACTGAAAAACAACTCAGTATACACTCAGTATGTAGAACATTGGAACTCGCAGGCCCAAAATACATTCACGACCACAAGCCACAGACCACTGGAAACACACGTCTGAAGCAATGGAAATGTATTGCCAAGGTTACATTCACGGCCACAGGCCATAAGCCACGCTGTAGCCTGTGGCCAAGCTTGTCAAATCTCAAATTTTGTGGCTCGTCGCCCCGGTACTACCAACATTGAAGTATAAGAAAACGAAGGTATTGGCAAGTTTTAATGGGGGTGGATCTGAAAGTTTGTTGAGAATTAAAGGTGCACCTTATATCCCTGGCTTTTCTGAAAGGTTTCAAAAATACCTTAATCCCCATGATCACCAAATAAATCAAACCAGGCCTCAAGCCTCACAGAACAATAATAATAAGTAATTGTTTCACCAAGCTAAAGGAACCTACACCCAAAGAACTACGTTCGGATGTAATTTACAAAATACCTTGCAAGGATAGTAATAACGCAAATTGTCCGATGAGCTATGTTGGAACAACAGGACAATTCCTTAAAAACAGGATTTCTAACCACAAATCTGACTTAAAAAGCGGAAACTAAAATAAAACAACGCTAACTACGCACTGTGCAGTATCTAACCATGCTCCAGATTTTAAAAATGCCTCTATCTTACATCACGAAAAAAGCTATAAGATTACTGATATATTCAGAAATCTCCCAACACTATGAACAAAAAAACGGATACAGACAATATCAATAACATTTACTGCGCGCACTTGGAGAGCTTTGGGAAAAGATAAGGCTAAGTCTAGTACCAGTTGATTTTGACGAGTGGTTGAATAACCTTCCACCACTTCTATAGCTTTTTCTTTTACCATATTTTGTCATTTATTTATTACTTTATTTATATTGTATTTTTAATTAGTGTTTGCCTATTTTTTGTCTGTTAATATTTTTACAATGTTGTTTAATCCGTAAGTAGCCTTTGTTTTTTAATAACTTTCTATCAACTTACAGACCCAAGACTCAGAAAGTTTGTGTCTGAGCGCGTGAACGCCTGAGAGTGCCGTTCGTGACGAAAGTGTTTTAGGGTAGTAAACGTGGATGGATTTACATGGGGTTTCTTAATTTAGAATGAGTAAATGGGGAGCTTGCCGATGGGGTAGAATTCTTACGTGATGGGGGTTTGGGCTTGGGGTGGAAACTACCACCCTTTAAGAATGCCGTTCGTGACGAAAGAGTTTTAGGGTAGTAAACATGGATGGACTTACATGCGGTTTTTTGAATTAGAATGAGTGAACGGAGGGCTTTCCGATAGGGTAAGATTTTCTTACGTGCTAGGGGGTCTTGACATTCGAGAGTCAAGTTTCTAGTTTTGAGAGTCGAGTTTTGGGAGCTCAGACCCGAAAGTCGAGTTTCCAGAGTCGATTTTCAAGAGTCGAGTTTTGAGAGTCCATTTTCGAGAGTCGAGTCTCAAGAGTCGAGATTCCAGTCGACTTTCGGTAGGATGACTAAAAAGTAGAAAATAAAATATATTAAAAAAACTTTTGTAAATAAAATGGACTAAAAAGTAAAAAATATTTTTTTTTCTTTTCTCAGTCATATACACAAGAAAGGCTTCATTGCAAATTAGAAATGCTAGAACTCCGATTAAGTCTTAAAAGTTTGGGCATCCATAGCTATAATCACAATTGTCTAACTGTCCGATTTAGTCTATTTTTGAACTTGTATTTGCTATTCTTATGAAAACATGGCGTACAAAATGTGAGCTTTCGACGTCAATGCGTTCTCAGGCAGTGTCCAAATATATAGTAAAAAACCAAAGTTTTGTATGACAACACCAAGTAGGGGCTGCCCGATTTGTCCCAATTTCGAAACTATGTTTTCTTTTTACACCCTAGATGAAATCTAAAGGGTATATTAAGTTTATTATTCCGTTTGTAACGCACAGAAATAATGCTAGTAGAGAAAAATGGGTTGGACACCTACGCATAAAATTAAAAGATATTTTGATTTTTGCATGTCCGTCTGTCCGTCCGTGCGCACGATAACTCGAGAACGCGTGTACTTAGAGAGCTGAAATTTTGTACGCGAACTTTAAATAAAAAAGTAAAACTAAGATCGAAAATGAGACAAATCGGGCAACTCCCTCGTGGGGTTACCGTAAAAAAATTTTGGTTTTCCACTATATATTTGGACACTGCCTGAGAACGCGTTGACATAGAGAGCTGAAATTTGGTATATAGTGTTTTCATAGTAATAGCAAATAAAATTTAAAAAATGGAAAAAATCGTGCAACCCATTCTTGGCGTAGCCATATAAAAATTTAGATTTTTTACAGATACTGTGAAAACGAACAGTCCTAAACATTTCTATTGTACTAAAAACTTCTTCAAAATATGAAGTCCTATAAAATTTTTTATAATCATTTTTCTGTCCGACGAACCGTTCTAGAAATATATGCGAAAGACCACTGCAAAAATCAAAATTGCTCAAATGGGTGACCATACGAAATTTCATACGGGCATTTATCTAGGATATCATAAGAATTGGTCTTTGACCAATTTTAGCTTTTTTACTTGTTTTTTTAAAAGCCCGTGTGCAAAATTTCAGCACTCTAAGTGAAAACGTTCTCGAGCTATCGTGCGGATGGACGGGCAAAGACCAATTGTAACTTATTCTCGTTTTTTTTTATAAATAATTTAACTATAGAGAAAAGGTCTACTTTTATGGACCGGCACATATTCTTTGTAATTTGTAAAAATTCCGAATATCACATTTTGAGAGCAGTTTATGCAGCACATTACACCTAAGTTGTAAACGTTAGAAAAATTATCGATTGTAAATTATATTATAGTAGAAAAAGGCGTGCCACTTTTCTTACAAAAAAATTGACGCGAATTAAAAAATTTGAATTCCGGATCCGAGTTTTCGTTTTGAAAAATTTATAAAAAATAGAAGAACTTAATTTTCTTAAACGACTTTCACTGCAATAAGTTCATAACTAAGTTCCCGTGAATTAAAGAAAAGAACACTATTTTCGATTTGAGCGACCTTCAAACATTAATGAATTTCACTGAAATTTTGCATAGAAGTTTAAAATTACATTAGCTAACAAATTCTGAATGAGCATTTAGACATTTTAACACCTTTGTTTTTGAGGCCACCCTAACGTACATATGTACATACATCCGCATATATAGCAGTTTAAAATATGCGGCACCAGGTACCTAAAATGTATAACTACACTTGAATTCAGCTTTTAAACTGTATTGTGTCTATTTTTGCGAAGTTTTTTTCTTCTATGATTATGAAATTAATCTAAAGGGTAAGCTACATACATGGCGAGTGAAATCGTATTTTTAGGTCTAATTATCACAGAGACATGCAGGTCTTAAGATTATTTCAGAGAAAATTATATAAAGAATGCCTTTTATAAGAAAAACAATTAAGAATAGTGATATCGTTTATTTTGAGTATCTCAAAATGCATCCGTTTACTTTTTCTAATTTTTCTAAACAGTAAATTGTTAAAACAACAAGTTGGGATAGTAATGAATTTAAGAGAGTTTTTTCCCTCAAATTTCTTATTCTTTACCCCGTAAAATTTTTACATCAAGGATATATATTTTTAAAGCTTTTTCATTTTTCGCGTTACATAAAAATATTAATAACATTTGAGATAGTTCTTTTTAACAATCTCTTTCTTGACAATAACACAGATCTCTGGGAGATCTCTAGAGATCAAACATAAATTTCGTGTATACGCTTTGGAAACGTGTCTCTAGAGAAGTTTTTTTATCGTCTCCGGAGACCTAAATTTTTGATCTCCAGAGACAAAAGTCTCTTGCCGTGCAAACATTTCCGAGATTTCAGTCTCTGTAATTCGGAGATTAGAGACCAAAAGTCTATCACCGTGTATTTTTACCTTAACAATCTCTTACTTGAAATTAACAAAATCTCTGGAGATTTCTAGAGACCAAATTTAAAATTTTGTTTATACACTTCGGAGGTGTGTCTCTACATATTTTTTTATTACGGCCTCTGAAGATCTAATTTTTTGGTCTCCAGAGACAAAAGTCTCTTCCGTGTAAACATCTCGGAGATTTTAGTTTCTGTAAACCGGAGACCAAAAGTCTTTCGCGTTGTATTTTTACCTCAAGAATTGATAAAGTATGTCATATTTGCAGAATCGCGCTTACATGTAAGTTAAGTAATCTGCCTGAAAATAGAAACTATCTCAAAAATAAAAATATATCACAAAAAAAATATTTTTCAAGTTAAACATGCTCCTAGAAGATTTACCAATAAAGAACCCAACTTGGTCCAAGCAATATCATGATCAATTTTTAATTACGCAGGATAGATTTTCTCTTTTCGACCCACATACTTAAGAGAGAGTTTAATGAAAGTCCTTTCACAATATGTTCAAGATCTCCGTGCTTAAAACATTTCCACATATCACTTGAATTCCCCTTCATTTAACTTAGAAGTGACATTTAGCGTGTCATATTTAATCACAGCAGCATGAAAGAGTCGCCTTTGTTTACTTAGAATAGTTTCAATTTAAGTAATGCAATATACAGTTTTAGGTGTATTTACTTACACGTACCTACCGATAAAATCACTATAAATCTCAATCGTGACGGTATATTAAAATCTAAAAAAAAAAACAATAATTTTCTCATGCTCTTCTGTTCAAGAAATATAAAAAACTATGATTTATGGCCCTTTTTATTGTTTATAAACAATTTAAACCTCCGACTCATGCAAATGCAAATTCTATTTCTTGTGAAATTGCCTTTAGGAAATTTAAATAGTTGTGACTCCCACAACAAACCCACTTATCTCTGGTGAAAACGTAAAATATCTTTTCAGCTTGAACTAAATCAATACAGAGATAATCACCCCGAGAAAGTGGGCTTGAAATATATTATGCTCAGGTACAAAATAAGCAAATAGTATACTTGTAATGTGATTTTTGCATATACTATCTACATTATTATAGTACGATGCGTTTCAGTACATAATTTACTTTAGAAATTTGAACACTTTCGTCCACCTCCAGACGTCCCTCAAGGGAATACAGGAACTAAAGAGTGAGAGTTCGCACGAAGGAGCATTGGAACTCGATTATGAAATGCGAAAATAACATGCAAAGTATGATTAGCTGGCATAAATGCGGCAGCACAACGATGAAACACTAATATTTACCCAATAGACTTGATGAAAAGAATAAGGTAAGTAAGTGCATAAGATGACGCGGAAGGTGCAGGTATAGTATTACGAGATTATTAAATAAAATTTCATTGCCCCAGTCGGTGACCATTATAAGTATGCCCGCGTGCGAATAAGTCGTCCGCGTCCGTCGGTCGCATGACGAAAGGAAGATTATAATCACCTTGCGTTCAGGAAGAGAACGCGATAACTTTACATATCAAGTTTTTTCCCACTTTTCAGCAACCTGTGAGTGACTCGAAGAAATGTGCACTCCTCCAATGATTTTAATTAGCAGCTCGTCTAGCATGTCTAGGCCTTTCAAAGTAAATAATGCCTCTATTTGGAGGCAAGAGATAAAACTATTTGCCCACACTGAATTACTTTCTTACGTCTTTGGGGCAGATGAATATTTTTTTTTTATAGTTATATCTATATTCTTTCTTTTCACTAAGAGATTGTTATGTCTTTACTAAACGTGAAACAAGATGCTCAAAAGGAAAGGCAGCTTTGCAGTTGCACGATCACATCTTAGACTTAGTGGCATTTATGGAAAATTTGTTATTTTACTTATTCTCTCTGTTAAAGGAACAAGTTTTAAACAATTAACGAGCACCCGATAAATTTTCTAGTTTTTAAAGTAATGATCAGTGAAAGTGAAATGAAAGGTACTTATCTTTCCCAGACATTTTATTACAGTGGACTGCCGGCGATCAATTTATCACACGCCCTTTACCTCTCCTGATGAGATGGCGAAGCAGAGTGCAGACAGAGTTGCAACTGCTTATACAGAGCAAACAACTTCTTAGCAGAGATTAACTTTTCAGTTTCTCTTGTAAACAATATATTATTCACAGAGAAATTGCTATTATCATGATAGATGTCGGCTTTCCGATCTTTAATTTTGCATTATTAATTTACCAAAGTAAAGTATATCTGGTATTAAAGTTGGCGTTTAGCGTTGTTATAGGCAATCAAAAATTAATTGAAATTAAGTGATAAGTATCGACTCCGAAATGAAAAGTTAATAGTCCTTTTTTTAGTCATTTCACATCGAATCGTCCTTATTATGAGTGATTCAATTGATTCCTGCTCAATGTCGCCCCAAGAGTACTATAGTATTTATTTTATCTTTAAAGATTATCACCGCATTAGGTATAGTAGTATAGTATTAGAAACACGCACCACATCCAAGTTAACGAAAAAAAATAGCATAAGATTTTAAAAAATAACAAAATAAAACAAATCTAACAAGATGGATTTTACTAAATGTAGAGCAATCGTTTGAAAGAAGCACTCAGTTTTGACTTCTGAAAAGATAATAACTTATATGAAGAACCGATAAATGCCGAATCAACAATACCCTACAATGGGAATCTATAGCTGTTGTAATCCAATATGTATTCTCTACAACTCTTTGTTAATAGCTACAAAAGAAACAGAAAAAATTCAAATTTCGTACAGGTAACTAATAGTATGGCGGTCTCCAGAGGCAAGAGAGCAAAAAGAAAGTTGCTGTAGAATAGACGCTCATACGCTTATTCCCAACAATTTGTTGCCTCCTAGAGGATGCGCTCACGCTAAATCATACCCTAGTATCTGGATGAGCCCTTGTTTGTCTCTTCTTGTTCTGTAATTCTATATCGTCAATGGCAGTTTCTACTTTAGGAACCACGAAAGCCTGTTAGCAGATAGTTTTCAATGAATTTTTACGTTATTCGTAGGAGTGAAATCGGCCTGATTTCGGAAGGTTTATGAGACTAACTGCCTTTACGAATAAGCCGGTTCTCTATAAGTTTACATTCACTATGAAACTTGCCTTGATTCATTATTTAATTATACAGGTCCTTTTCTCTGACATTCTAGATGTCCAGATCATGACAACGGAGATATTGTCCATACCGGATAATTTGAAAGCAGTCAACCGGAAATTTAAGTTCTGAGAAGGCAAAGTTATGGTTTAGATGAGACGGTGAAGGGAATTCAAGATTCTAAGTGTATTTTATGCAATATTAACCAGTTCTGCTGCAATTACGAAGAGTCTGCTTATGCAGATGTGAAGGTATTATTGATTTCTTCACGTGAGATGAAAGTATTTGTTGCTGTCGCTACAACTATTATTTTTTGAATAATCGCTCAAACAGGAATTTTTCGTTATGCTAAATAATGAATAATGAACGGGCAGGTTTTCCATAGTCATAAATTTGTCATATTATTAATAGCACATATTAAGATATGACATTCATATGCGCAAATAGTTGTCCAACAAAATAGAAAAGCTCCCAGAAAATATTGTGACAATAAATTGATCTGGCGTTAAAAACAACAATAAAAATTGTGCTGCCTTTAGTCCACCTACTATAAAGTTTTAGAATTCATAACGTGTGTGACAATTCTATGGTTACTGAAGAATAACTATACATCATAGATCTATATTAATATTGTTTCCGTATAGGGCACTATGCCCAATGGATTTTAGTTTTATTAGAATTTGCGTCACGAAGAGGAATAGCGTACAACAATGTAAAGGAAATCGCGAGCGAACCTTTCCGGTTTACTATACTTCAGTTTTAAAGTTTTAACTTTAATTACAGGATCACAGTTGCTCCAGAAGATCTTTATGTAAAAACCGATTTACTCAGGTAACTAATTACAATATTGTATGGTAATGGTGTCCCGTATATCCTCCAGTCAGTACTTTCATTTATTAATATATTTGATTTGTTTTACCAAACATTTTTCTTATATTGTTATATATACTTATATATTGTGAACATATGAATTTTATATATATATTAGCTTTACATTGAGCTAAACATTCGCCTTAGAGAATAAAATGCACATCTCCTGGTACATATGAAACTGTGATAAAACGCAATCTTACCTAAATGCAGTATTTATCTCATACTGCTTGTCGCTGCTTTTGTATACATCTGGCCCATTAATAATGGTAAAAGGTGAAATAAGATGAACAAACAGTTGCAGTTCTTTTGTAATAGCAGTAATGATCTACGCAGTTAAATATGCCTTACTTCAAGTAAGTAATGTAAGCTTAGATTTTCGGGACTCGAAAACGGGTACCTAATATGCGGGCGCAGCTCTATATGACCAGTTATAAGTTTTTTTTACCTATACCCTTTCAGTACTCTTTCGCTAAAACCATCGGTGGAAAAATGGGTTACGGAATTGTGCAGTTATATATTTATGCCTAGATTTACGGGCATATCCTTCTTACTAGTTCCTATCAATTAAAAGCTCGTTCTTGCATTTTTACTCTAAACAAATCTTTTCTCCGTGCTTACCTATTTTTTTTCATCATTTTCAATGGGAGAATCTTATTTCGGGGAATTTTAGCATAAATGATGATGACCACGTTGCAAAGGTATCCAAGCAAACATTGAGATGAAAAATCATCAGCGCGAAAATTGGAGGATATCTTCCAGTTATCATCTTCGGAATATTTGAGCAATACAAATGTATGAAAATTGCTTTTAATTTGCTTAAGCAATAATTAGAAGATATGAGTTCGCTTGCTTCCAATTTCATTTTACCTTTTTTTCACCAGACAAAAAAACGACGATATTGCTTACAATTTCAGTTTTACCTGTATGACAAAATGGCAATAAAATAGCAAAGGGAATTATGTGTTTTTTCTCCAGACGAAAAGAGGACGATAACTAAGGACAAACTTAACATATCTTCTTAGTTTCGTCTGGAGAATACATTGATGAAAAAGCGGTTTATGTTTATTTTTAATGAAGAAGATGCGTTACCTGAAAATTTAGGCTGTTCATTCTGGTTTAATAAGCGTTCATAGTAAATTATAGTAAAGTTTCCCACATATATAATGCTTTAGTCCTCGCACATTTATAAAGTTGTATTTAAAAATAACTTAATTCCTTCTATTACCATGGCGATATTATCGAGACATTTTGGAGATATCACTTTCTTCTTTTCCAGGAAATGCTCATGTGATATGTATTTCAATTTGATTCCTCAACGATATCTTCCAGCAATTTCTCAAAAAGTATTGCATTCGTGTTCCCTAGATGACACCAAAACAATTCATCAAGAAGTATTCCATTCGGGACACATTCCTTCCCGAAGGAGGTGATTTCCGTAATATAGAAAATGGCAATCTTCCGCGATAAAATTTATCTTCGCCGGAATATGATGCGCGTATCATCTTGCTTGCTGGAATTCATTTGGTAAATTACAATAGCATAAAGAAAAAAGGGGAAGAAGGTTATATGCATGTTTTGCGTAGTGCTGTAAGTCTTGCCCACCCTAGAATTCTAGATTAAGGTTAAATAAGAGAAACAAACAGGATTATAGTACGTATCCTAGCAATAGATCTTGTTTACTCATGGACAATGGTCCAGTTGTAATAAATGTTGTGATGACACATAACGCTATGGAGTGTTATCGCCGGATTACATTAACAATACCGGCGCGGAGGGGTCGTCGTTTTATATCAAAAATATTTAGAGACAGTACTGCATGTATTAAAATGCATTACATTATCCACGCCGGCGTCGTCATCGTCGTCGGCGTGGTCGTCGACCTATCTCTAATCCTAAATTTAACTCTGGCGCTCCATTGCTACCAATATGCCAGATCTAAATCTATATTTAAAACAAAAACATGACAAAATGAAACGATATTTGAATTTCTGAAAATAAATGATTTTTTATTAACAAAATGTGCACTTGAAGGTAAAGAAAATATATTTTTTATTATTATTTAAAATGTTTTGTTCGGCGTTTGACAACGACGACCACGCCGGCGTAATCCAGCTATTAGAATTCCATCTCTCGGCTGCGATGGTTGCATAAGGTCCGCCACTCCGCTATTTTCAAGTCATAAAGGACATTGCACGCCTGTGCCGGCAATGTCAATGGAGGCCTGGGAACGGCAAAGATGTAAAGGCCGAAATACAATGATAACGGCACGGCAATTACGACGGCACTGTCGTCGTAAATGTCGCTGAATTAACTCAATGACACCGACATTCTTATTTTCGTTGACATATCAAAATATGTAGGTAAATTAAAATTATTTGTTGAAATTTATTAACAAAATGAGAAAGATATAAAAAAAAAAGTTGTAAAAGTGTAATAAACAAAGATTAACGCCGAGTTTATGTGGATTACAAAATATCATCTACCACTTATTTTCAACTTTTCTTCAAATTCTTTCTATTTTCGTTTTTTTTTTTAAATATGCATTTCGATGTTGAGGATTACTTTTGGCATAAAAATACTTCATTTCCCTCACTAAATTAATTAAGTGCTCCTCGAAAGAAATTATTTGCTCCTTACTCTCAACTGTCAAAATCAAATTACGACAAAAGCGACGATAAAAGTTGAAAGCATACAAATACAAGAAATATGCAAGCAGTGGTAAATTGCAAAATTAAACAGCTACAATGCATGGTAAAACCACGTGGTCAAGACGATATCGTTTGCTGCACAATGCATGTAAATATACGAAATATGCAAGTAGTGGTAAACTGCAAAATAAACAGCTGTTGATCTGTCAATTATCATAAATTTAATTGCTTCCTCGATTTCATTGCAGAATTACATCAAAGGAAGTATTTGGTCTCAATAATGTATACTATAATACTTATAGTAAACTTAGTAAACTAAGAAATTGCTTGGGACAAATCGAATAATATAAAATATTGCTTTCAAGACTGAAAGTGCTAATTAACTACTGTACATAAGCTCGTGCTCATGTCGTCAAATGAATGAGATAGAAGGGACATTTTTGCAAGCATAAATTTTCAAATGCAAGAGTGGGAAGCAAGCACAAAAATCCATATCGTTTTGACGACGTGGTTTTAGTTTGGGCAATAAGCAATAAGCTCGTGCTAATGTCGTCAAATGAGTGAAAGAGAAGAGACATTTTTGCACGCATGAATTTCGAAAGGCAAGAGTGTGAAGCAAACACAAAAATCCATGTCGTTTGGACGACGTGGTTTTACCATCCATTGTAGATTAGGTATTATTCCCAACTCGGTCGGTGTAAGAGGACCGAATGTGTGTGTTGCTGTGTTGGTCAGGCACGAAATTTTGTGTGTATATAATACTAGACAGCGGAGGCATTTGCGTTACCCACCCGTCTTTCGCAATAACTGCTAGCGTGCCGCCATGCATGCAACGCTGTTCAAGGAATGAGCTGGCAGCTCATGCTGACAGTTAAGGCAGAAACACATCCAAGCAAGCCTCAGGCCTGGCCTCTCTCAGCCTTCCTCGCAGCTCGCCTCAAGGCTTGCCTCAGAGAAATGAGAACAAAATGATACCACCGGGCTCTACTGTAGCTCGGTGCTGTCATTTTAATTTTGTTAGTACATCTGTTGACAGAAGTAGGCCTGAGAGAGAAAAATTTCGAACATTGAGCAAAGCGAGCTTTGCGGCTAGGCCTTAAGGCTAGCTGCTGGCTTGGTTTTGTGTTGCATCATTTAAAACCCCGTGTTGGAAATTTTGACAACACCTCGAGGCCTGGAAGTGTTTCTGCCATTTGGACTTAACCACGATATACAGAGTAACAAGGTATGATTGTCCGGGCTGTCAAGTGCGTGTGACGTCACACGAATCGACTCTTAAAACGGGAAAAATAAAGTGCTAATATTTATGTAAATTTATTCCATTAAAAAAAAGTTGCAATAAATATAATATAACTTTCTTACCATAAATACACATCGAATTTGTTAGTTTAAAGCTCATTTCAGGGAAATCAGTTCGAATTTAAACAAAGTGCCACGAAAGTTTTATCGATAAAAAATGCAAAATAAGACTGAAATACCTATTATTTGCATTCCTAATTGATTATTTAAGTTCTTTTTATTATTTCTGTAGTGAAATTAGTTAGGGGTAATCGTAATTTTCTTAAATAGAAGGCAAATTTGCAATACATCATAACGAAGTGTAAAAAGTGGGGTTAGTGTCAAATTAAAATGTGAAATACAATTCTAATAATCTTCCTTCAATTTATCTTTCTGTTTAGAAAGTAAAATGGTACTTATTTTAATATTTTAAATGGATCCAGTTGAATAAATTTACATAAATATGAAAATTTATATTATTTACTTTTTAAGAAACGCGTCATGCGAATCGATTAAGACCGCAAATGGCGAATCTATGGGGCCGGATAGTCATACCTTGTTAGTATGTATACCGTGGGACTTAACGTCCAAGGTACTCACTCATATGCTACCATAACACTCTTTCATTAATACATGATGCCTAGCCTAGTTCTAAACATTCTAAAATCCTTGCAGTGATCTTATATAAAACTGATAAAAGTTTGATTTTAATATTCCCTGCCCCTAAACTACTATGTAATACAGAAAAATGATCTGAAGCTTGCTTTCTTATCTTTCCAACTGTAATAAAATTTGTATACCTCTCTTAACAAAATTATTTAAAATATGTAATTTATCTTAACCGAATGACTACGATTCCCCGAACAAAAACTCTCAGGTGAGTAATAATTGCATATGTAAATGTGCCATGGTTCGATGAATTGGAATGAATCTGACTACAGATGACTATGCAACTATTTTTCAGCTGAGAGTTATTTAGGGTAAAATGGTGAGGTTACTTTTTAATCAAAACTATTTTATTAAGGTATATAGTAAATGCAAAATTTTGCTTCGGCCTTAGGGGTCTCTTTTGAAATAACCGCAGAGTTCGTGTCGGGCAGCCAATCAAGAAAGTATCGAGCCGATGGAGGTGTGCGTATGGAATACTGGTAGGAAACGTTTAATCTTTGACATAATTCAAATTGAAATAATTATCCAGCGGGCAATTCATAATCTGTCTTTAGTAAAACTGCAACTCTAAACCTTAATCAGCAACACCATTAAAATTTCTTGGACGTAGATATGTACTTTGACGTCTTCAAAAACGAAAAACAGATGTCAACTACCAACCGATCACAGAAAACCGTCAGTAAATTTCATGTTGTGCAACTTTTCGAAAATTTGAATGCATTACTTGAGTTATACAGTATTTTTCGTCGAATCGTGGAAACTTATATAACGTCCCCATTCCGGGGTAAATGAATATATATCAACATAACCTATTTATGGGTACTCGAAGCAACACTATAGTTTGAACACTCTGATGATACAAAAATTAATGTTTATAGAGATATATTATCAAAAATCACAAATTACTGTTTCCAGAAACTGCTAATAACAGGCACTGATGATTATGTAATAACACTTGTTGTTGCTACATATAAAACTATTGATTTTATTTTCTTCAGTTCGATTTGTAATTTTGACGAGAACCCGACCTCACTCAACGACTTTTGCCAGCCAAGAGCTAAGTGCTCTAATCAGTAATCAGTAACAATGTAGCGAGAATAACAATCATCGATAACGGAGCAAATGGCACAGTATCGTATGATTATGGATAAGGTGAGTATGGTAGGGATGATAATTGGCTTGAGTGAGGTCGGTTTACTTTGCCAATTTTAAAATTGTTATAAAATAACGTGCGTAAAACCATAGAGATATTCATTTCTACTAATAACTCTTGACAGTCAGAAACTGTTTAACTGATTTAAATGGTCATAAAATGTAGGAAAACAACAACTCTTACTTTCAAACAACTTTTTTACATCGACATAGCAAACAAATTTGATGTAATCAGATTGGATTACCGCCTGGCACTAAAATTCTGCTTCAAAAACACATTATGTAATTGCAAGACCAAAAACACCGAGTGACATCATTAAAGATCTGTAGCATGGAAAAGGTAGTTATTATCAATTTCTGATAGGTGAAATTATTACGGGAAGATATTAAAAGATTTTTATTATACCACTGTTCATTTATTACAGTTGATGTGGCGCACCAGCTGTAGGAAGAAGAACCAACGTGAAGTGAACAACCCCCAAATCAGACATCTAAAAGAATAAAGATAAGCCGCAACGCCATAAATAAATCAATCCGTAGGATGCGAAAAATCATCACTTATATCCAAAGAAGGAAGACAGCGACGAATTTGAAAGGCGTAAACGAGAGAATACAATCTCCAATCAGCAAATATACACAGCCAAATTCTAAAAAAATATGTTGTAAAAATCATTAGACAGATTGCACATTTTTTAGTTCATTAAGAACTTAAAGCCTAAAAACGTGTCCTACTTTGTAAAACGCATTTCAGAAGGGGTTGTCCGATTTAGCCCATTTTTGAAATTATATTTACTATTAGTAGAAGCTAGCAAGCAGATTAGCTCGGAAAGATCCTGGTTTCCTTAGATAGTGCGTATAAAGAAAACGATATTGCCTACTCTTAAAAGTACATCAGATCGAATTTTGGCTGAAAAGGCTTGGAGTCAAGTTAATTCTACTAATGTAGGCCCAAGTGATCGTTCAATCATAATGAATGTTAAGACTAAATTTGGTGTGGGTATGGCAAAAATGGAGAATAAGCAGAAAAAGAGCATATTTAAGAAAAATAAGAAAGTTAAGAAAGACATTATCCTGAGAATGGTTATCTCAAAAGCACGTAAATCTATTCAAAGACAAAACCCAAATATTTAATAGAGTCATTGCGTTGGCATGAAAGGAAGTAGGAGATACAATTAAATATGTATAGGCAGAAAAATTTAAAGTTCCACGATTCATACCTATACCAAAAACAGGAGATATTTCACAGTTTCTCATTCCTTTATTTGCTGGCCTTTCTGCTTTAGGATCTTTGGGAGAAGGTGTTGCTACTATTGTTAAAGCTGTTAAGGATGCAAATGAGCAGCTTACAGAGAGTAAGAGACATAATGAAAAAAATGGAATCCGTTCTATTAGGAAAAGGTCTTTACCTAAATCCTCACGCTACTTGGATTTTAACTTACACAGAATAATAATAATAAATATATATTTCGGAATTAGGTACACAACATTGGTTAATCTTTTAGAGAAGTAGATGGAGCTAGAGAGCATTCCAACATTGACAAATTTATTTAAACTGAATCCAATACTAAAAAGAGAGAAGACACAAAATAAAGATGAGAAAAAAATTCTATGATATTGAAAAATTGTTAACTAATAGTATTGAATAGTTCTGTAGCCTCAATTGTGGAGAAACATGATAAGAGATTAGAAAAAAAAACAAATGAAAGAGTTAATTCGTGTGTGCCTCTGAGCTCCATGAGGGAGAGCATTCCATAAACGAGTTATTTGAACAGGATAAGAACACTCCATTACCGACCTATTGAAACGAGGCATTGTTAGATGCCGACCTCTTTGGGACAAGGGTCACGTATTGAATGAACCTAGCCCATATATGATATCTACCTTTGACAACATTTTCCTTTGAATTCGAGAACTTTACAATATGTGTCGAAACACAATACTTTTTCAACTTTAGAGAGGATATTAGTTTTTATTTTTTTATTATTATTTTTATTGATTTCAACACAATACTGCCTTATAATAGTGTTGATAAAGACGCTTCCATGTTATACATAATTGGTTTAGATTTACTTTCACCCCATGCACCTCAGACTTCTATAACATCTCCACTATGGTTCATTTAACTATTGAAATATCTTAAAAATATAAAGAATGAATTGTGGAAGAGTTATATTATGGACAAGGACATCGCATTCATTACAACTTCCTCACATGAATGAGGGCGAAATTCTTTAAGTTTATCAATATGAAGAAAAAACGAACACTTATGCTTATGATAAACATGGGGTATCGATATCTACATGTTCGCAAAACTCCCTTTATACTTATGACAAACATGAGGTATCCATATCTAGATATCAATATCCTTAAAAATTACTGGTTATAGCCTGATCATCGGCACTTGTTATGTTGCGCAGGGCCATCTAATTGTTACTAATAATATGAGAATGTGTCAAATTAAGCAAAACTATGTCTGTGTGCTTTCTCAAAGCGAAAAATAAGAAGGAGACCCAAGCATTTTTTGTCAACATGTAGGCGAAAGAAGCAAAATGTTCATTTCCCGGGAAAAATGATGAAAAAAAGGAAAATATTAAACTCGGCAGTAACAATGTTTATTATCGAAGTATCAAGAAATTGTATTTTTTTCTTTCTTCGCTCCTAATCTTGAATTTGTCGTATATTTACAATTAATTTTTGCCATTTAGCCTGCATTACACTTCCATTTCCAAATTGTTTACGCTTCAAAATCTGTCAACTGAATTGAAATGCCAAAGTACGGCTTGTCACACCAATGCCACTTTAATGTCTGCCAGGGGTCCTTTAATATCTAGATATCGATACCCCATATCTGTCATAAGCATTACGCTAATACAATGAGCTTAGAATATATAGCAACCAGAGATGGTTGAAACGTGTATAATTCGTGCACATGAGCGTAATTTTTCAAGAGGAGGACATTATACACAGCAGTAAGTGAGATGTAGAGGGTGCTCTATTGTCAAAACTGGAGCTTCATTAGGTCTGTTCGCGTACTCAGTTTGGGACAATGCATTGTAATGAATTTGCATGAACTTACCCAATTTCCGTTCCCGTACTTTATCGTGCACACAAAATTACACGAGTTTTGCATACGTCACAGCTTCCCCTCTTGCATGAATTTACCCGAAGTTTTTAGTTACTGCACAATTCATGCAAGGAAAATTGACAACTGTCATAGGAAAAGATCATTTTTGGAATTTTCTGAAAAGTTTTTAGAGCGCAATCAAAATGTCGAATGAAGATAGTTTGTATTCAATACTCTCATAGGACTTTTCAAGACTGCAACAAGTTACAAAAAGTAAAACAACACTCATTCGCAAATGTTATTTTACACTTCTTCTTCTTGTTTTTCACGAAATTGCATGAAAAGCGTTCTCGTACTTTTTCATGCATTTTACATTCTTCCCCCACCACACGAGTAAGTTTTTACCCAGAAAGTTTTTGCACGAGAAGTACGCGAACAGACCTATTATCACATTCGTTTATGTTTTTGAAGGAGTTTTAGGGGAAGAATAGTGACAGCGTTCAAATATATTTTCTGTGGAGGAAAGCTTCAATTTATGATAAATTACTGGGCTACTCGTATCTGCTCGGAAATAAATATCAGATATTTTTTTGAGAGAACTTTCTTATTAAATGAAATTCACAAAAGAACGTTTTCTTGTTGAATTAAATAAAAGTAGGGCACCAAACTAAAAACTTTTTTTAATCGTTTAAAAATTACTTTTTGGTCCTCGCCGGATTTATCACTTACATATGTAAACCTGTACTGATCTCTCAACCACAAAAACATGGACCACCAACACAACAAGAATTTATTACGCGAAATCTTGCTTATCACTATTGCTGTTTGCTATATATTCTAAGACCATGAGTTAAAAAGTTCATCAGTTGTGAATCGTCTGAAATTTTCAACAATAATTTATGACTTGAATCCTTGCAAAAGGTTTAACGTTTTGTAAGAATTAAAGTCATGGCACATAGATTATTCTCTTTATGCTTGCAAAAAAAATTTCTACTTCTATGCACTCTAAAAGTCAATTCAATTCGCAATCTCCTGTGTTCTGCAGTGCACTGCACGGAACCAAAAGAACACAGCTATAGTATATCAAATTTGGGATTAAAACCTTGCAAAAAAAGCAGAACCAACTATCTCCCACATAAACATGTACATAGTGTTAAAGAGTAGTTTTATACTGGGTTTTATTAAAGGTTACACTTGGGAGATTTTTGTCTTGAGGAGTAAGCTCTTGGAGAGAGAGGGAGAAATTTTTCGTGATTTTGAATTGTTTTTGCACATTTTGAGTTTAGCTCAGCAGAATCTTGTGAATTTTTTTTTTTAAGGAGTTTAGCTCATGAGAAATTGTTATGAATTTTTATCTTGTTGTGAGAGATTGAGTTTAGCTCACAACCAGATTTTTGATACTGTAGGGTTACGATTTATCGATTCATTTTACTACAATTTATTTTCGCTTATTTTTGCTGATACGATTGTTGACTTGAGTTTAAACCTCGACCTTCATTACGGCTTCGACGATCTATCTTGAAGGAATAGTATATCCATCGTGGAAGTTATATAGGGGAACTTTATTCTATTTTGTCGGCTTTGTCAACCTCGATTGAATTCCTTTTGACTTTTGAATGCTGGGATCAGAAGGATTAGGGTATCCTGATTCCAATAATACCTAACATTTTATTGACCGTGTAAGTTTCTGATCATGGCTACTCTGCGAACATCACCTCCCTAGACCAGATCACTGCACCATCTGTCAAGATGTCTGCTCACAGGAAACCAGCCCTGACCATCTGTGGACACCTATTCCATAAAACGTGTTTGCGGACATGGATAGGCGAGCAAGAGAACTGCCCAAACTGCAGGTGTCCCCTCACACAAAAAGATTTCACCACGCACACAGGTACAGTTCCGAAAGAAACCATATCCGATATGATAGCCAGATTAATACTTCTCAGCAGGTTCCGCAGCTCAATTTTCCACCACCGACAGCTCCACCTTCAATTCGTAGATCCTTATCTCCTGGCTTACAGTCAGTAAACATGCCTCACATTAGTTCACTGAATAATCCAATGCCTACTACGAATGGTCAAGGCCTGGTAGCGTCCAAAGCGTTGATGGCTGGCTTAAGAATACAGATGCAAGACCTGATACGAGAAGGAATCTCAAAGAGTATGAGTACTCTGCGAGATGAGCTCTTTAATAATTTTATTCGGCAAGCTCCTGCTGCGCCCATTCCGCCAGTAGATACTACTAGACCACCACCATCTATGGGTGCGCCTAGAGTACAACAAAGACCAGATAGCTGACATGAATCGATGCCTAATAATGCCATCCCATGACATCCCTCAGGCACAAGCATACCAGACTGCTAGACCTCAACGAAATTCGTGGTCACGACGATCAGGAAGTCCTATACGCAGATAGAATATCTCATATAGCGGCGACAGTTCTAAAGTTACTGGTACTGGTCACTGCTCCGACAGAACTTCACGCCAACGTGGGAGTATATAAAGACTGCTCTTCTGTCTGAATGGGGAATCCCCAAGGATAATTTGAAGGTGCGAGTACAGTGGATGTCTCGTAAACAGAGAACTGGCGAGTCCTTTGCAACTTACCACCAACATCTTGTGCAGTTGCGTGATCAGCTGCAGACGTTAATGGCAGATAGTGAATTTCTGGAGATAGTTAAGTCCAACTTACTGCCAGAGATTCACAACAAGATCTCTCTGCATCCCAATACCATTGGACAGCTGAGATCACTCTTAACACAGATTCAAGCTACACAATCACGCATTGCGACTGCTAGTAGCCTGAGCCGACATCATAGAGTGAGTGAAGGGGAGTAAGCATCCGATTTTAGCTCTGATTTGTCAATGCTACGCAAATGTGACAATAGCTTACAAGACCTATCAGCTATTACAAACAGACCCGTGGCGATTTGCTGGAATCGCGATTAGCAGGGCCACTATTATCAAGTTTACAGGAGAGACAACAAGTGTTCTGCTATGGATGCGGACGCAAGAACATCTTCAAGCCAATTTGTAGACATTTTCTGCAGAAAAACAAGAAGCAGGTCGGGAATCACAACACCCTTTCTAGACCGAGAGTGACATCTCAGATGTCATAGACTTCAACTGCTCTCGCTCAGCCGCTGATCCAGAACAACAGTCTGCACAATCCACCGACCCCGTCGAACACTCAATAGACTGTCCGCTAATATCACTATGACTCTGGTGATATTAACCATCCACCTGACAGTCATACGACTTCTAGATTCTTCGGTAAAGGCACCTGTAGGGAGCCCTCGAAACTTTTGCTAGACATTTCCTTAGAAGAGTCTTTAATTTTTGACGTTCATTTGAAGCCAACAGTACTTTCTTCTGGTGACGACGCGGAACAGGAGGTTCAGTCTCCTGCGATATCAATATTGAAAAGGCCACCAAGCTCTGTTATGACAAGTGGGCGTGAGCCTGTTTTATACCCATTGACGCCCTACCATACGCGTGTACAAAACTACAACGCAGTAAGGGACCGCATCTTCTCCTCAGTAGCGGAACTTGTAGGAATTATGTACACTGATCTGGACCTATGTCAAAGAAAGAAACGATCCGCTGTTCGTTGGCGTGAGTATTGTCGACGGATTAGGTCGGAACAAAAGAAACTGGCCACATTTCAGTGTCGATGCCAGATGACATTCGACCGCATGCCGAAGTTAAGTTGGTAGGGCAAACTGTGACCGGGTTGCTCGATAGTGGTGCCATTGTCAGCATCCTTGGCCAGGGAGCTCTAGAGAGGCTGGCGGACACAGACGTCAAATGGAGGAGGCATCACGCTAAAGTGCAGGTAGCTAACGGTGCCATGCCGAATGTTCATGGTAGTGTGGACTTGGACATCACTTTGCGCTTCTTGTGGTTCCGGGGCTCACACAAGCACTATACCTGGGAATAGACTTCTGGCGTCTATTTGGGTTGGTTCCAGATGTCCTGGGTATAGCTGCTAATTTAAGAAAATCATCGTCACCACATGACAATCATTACATTGAAAATATAAGGAAATCAAAGACAAACGAATTTATATATCATATTGCGAACAGAGCAGTTGCAATCAATACTGGTAGTCATTAAGGTATTATTAGTTTTAGTTTCAGAAATCTACATTTTATTTTATCACTCGAAGTGTATTTAGCAGAAAAATTACAAAAATTATCAAGCTTTTCAAAGACGTAGAAATTAAAGGAACGATTATTACGTAAATATGGATCACTGAATACTTTTCATTTTTCCTTCTACTCTCCTGGAGCCCTCTCGATGTAGGGGTTGACAAGATGCGCTTCTCTGCTCTCGTTTCAGGTCACCACAGGGCCACTGAAATTAAATTACTGCCCTCAGTGTCGTATGGATGGATGGGGCAAAGCAGCCGAAGGATCGTCACCTGCGCCTTCAAGTAAGTATGGGTAAGTTGTGTGAAGGTCCCTTTTGGACCGGATGTGTGCGACGGCTTTTGTTAGGCACGATTTTTTTTGTATATGGCAGGTAGCAGCGGCAGGTTTTCGTGAAACCCCCCCCCCCTCCCCACACTCTCCGCCAATAGCCGAGGTGACCTAGCGTGCGCCCTGCATGTCAACGCTGTCTACCGAGTGATTTATCAGCTCATGCTGGCAGTCTGTACTTCACATCCAAGCCAATCACTCTGCATAGTTCCATAACACCTGAATGAGTTAAATAACAATAAAAAGGAAGAAGAAAAGCAATTCATTCCTTAGGTGTATATTCTGACATTTAAGTATGACAAAACATCAGAATCACCCTCCAGGAGCAGCTAGGGTTAACCCAAGTAGCAAACAAAAACAGAAAGTGACAGCTTCGGGAGTCGCGGGTGCCATGACTCTGGCAAATCGAAGACAAAATGGACTTGAGGGTTAACACCGAAGCAAAAAAAAAAAAAAAAACCTTTTGTTACTCTGTATACCGTTACAAATCACTATATGTATCTACATACGTGCAAAGCTATATGATGCTGTGGTATTCGTATGCATTGTACTGCAAATCATTTTGGGCATCTGCACAGCAGTAGGACTGGATAGGCATGGCGAGATTTTAGATTTGTCTGTCGGATTCGGAAAAGGATTCAGTTATCGGACAGATTCCCAGATTTAGTTTACAATCACTATAGAAGAATAAGCCTTGATCCCACATGTATGTACCTACCTAGAATAACTCTAATTGTTTAGTTAATATTAGACAGAGTGATCACGTAAGGACATGCAAAAATAGAAAAACTTTTGATATTATGCGTTAGTGTCCAATCCATTTTGTCACCCTATCATTATGTCTATGTTGCAATAATAACAGTAATCTGTTTTTGGTCTTTATACGCAAGATTATCTTTTATAATTGTAGTGAACTATGACATAATCAAGAAATGAAATTCAGAAAGAAAAATGAAAAGAAATGAAACTGTGATACAAAATTTACGTAAAAGTAAAGAGATTAAAAGTGTAAGAAATTATGTAGAGAAGAACAAATGAGTGTTTAACGAAAACTGTGCCATAATAATTACACTTCAACAGAAAAATGCATTCTTAGTGGTAGTCAAAATTTATGTGACCTGCCAAGTCCTCTGACATGATTAGGAAGGGTATTGCATTATCTGGCTATATAACAAGTTTAGACGGGTTAGTATGCTGCATCTGTCTCACGAAATTTGTAGGTAGCATGATGCTTCATTTCTATCCCCAACCATCATCTTACCCGCGAAGGTTTTTGTTCGTCAGATGCAGCAGACTTACCCGTCTAAACTAAATGAAGTTCTGTGTAAGAGGGGTTTTATGTCTATATGATAATAAAACTTCAGAGTTGTATCATATAAGTACGAGATCTAGCCTTAATTAGTTTGTGTAAAAATACCAATAATACCCTAATATTGAGATAAAAGACCAATGTTCAGCCCAAGGCAATATCTTTGTATTTGGTAATATGATAATAACGTTTCAGGCCATACATAAATCGTACAGAATTATTGTTTTATATGGTCGCAGCAAGTCAGCTTACTATTTATCGGTACAACCATAGTTTTAGGCTCTCTAGTATAGGGGAGAAGAGAAGTATTCCATTAAGGTTAATGGGAGGAAGATCAGAAATGGTCAGATAATATCTGTAACATGCAGTACAGGTAAATTTTAAAGCATTTACTGTCCTACACGCCCAAGCAGATATGCTCAATATGTCAGAGTTTACTCTACCAATGCAGTCCTCTATTAAGCTTGTTGATTGGGATAAGTAAATCTGAACATCATCAGCTTAAAGATGAATGTTAACATTATGAAGTACAGGCTGTAGATCATCGATGAACAACCAAATTGTAAAGTAAAAAATGATTAACTATGTCAAACGCTTTGTTAAAAGTACCATGGCCAATCCAATGCTTTGCATATATCCGATTAATTACTTTTAAGAGTGATATTTCTAGTTTTAACCTCATCGATAACCAGACTGCCACCAGAAGGGCAGCCCATTTTCGAGAATGTTTTCGACTATTTGATTGTTAATCAGTTTTTCCAGAACCTTGCTGAGGAAACAAAGCAAATGAAAAACTCTCTATTACCTATAATTTTATCTAGGGTATAGATATGCGTAGAGCAAGGCAACTAAATTCTTTGTTTATCTTCAATGTGATCCTAATGACGAATTAATAAACAAAGAAATTGGGCATTCACCATACAAAAACAAAGTGAAGCTACAGGATAATCCAGATGCCAAACATACAAGACAATACATACTCTTTATTGAAAGACCCTGGCCGAGGCCAGTCTCTAAACGGTGGGTACATAGATTAACAATAGTTTCTTACTTATGAGCAAATACATTGGCAAAACAATTTTCAATTTTCGCCCGTCTGGTCTACCATAACCAAATCACACATCACACTACACTATATTATGTTATCCGTTTTAATGTCTGGGATAATTCATTCTTGAGGAATTATACGGAGTTTATAACTGGTTCCCTTCTATGTATACATTTTATTTTGTCATTGTTTTGTTGATCCCCTTATATACTTCATTGTTCCATTGGTACTATTTTATTGTCATATTTTATTAATTCATTGTTTGTTTTCTATGCTGCTTTTATCATTAAGTATTTCATATCCTGTATATACTAAGTTTTCTCCTCTACTATTTTTTATTGTTTGCTTAACATTAGTGTTTCTTATTCAAGCTCACGATGCTATATTCTATGTATATATATTTCTTAGGTTCTCGTATTTTAAGTTCTCAATATACTACTGTAAAGTAATGTCTGTCTTACTTGGCTACATTATCTCGTAGCTCTTAAGCTCTTCTATTAAATCTACTACTTGTTTGCTAAATGTAATTTTCTCACTCTACAATACTTTACTACGCTATGTATTTTTGTTTTTTGTGTTTTGCTGTAATGCAATTTTTGTATTTTAATTGCTGATTCATGCTATTGTTATGTTTTTTCTATGTTCTCTTATGATTTATTTTTTTTAATGTGTATCTACTGTGACTGTCTATGATGCGCTCAACGCTCTGCGTGTCTTTGGCACGGGTGCTCAATAAAGGAATGTTTAAAATAACAAGAAAATATAGTATTTAATAAAAACTTAGTAATTGAACAGGTAGGTAATAAAGTGGGTAGAAATATGCCTTTATTACGTATTTTTCTCTTGATTAACATAATTCAAGCATTAAAACAAAAAGTATCTGTTCCACAGGTTAGGGTATCATAAAAACTCAGATATTTGCGCTCGTATATCATTTCTGCAGTATTATGAGCTCCAAACAAACGAAATTTAGTGGGTCATATTCGGCTGTAAACACAAGATATAAAAACATGCGACTCATTACTTATAATTTTTTCTCTTCAAATATTGTTAAATTTGGTTACGGGGTCGAACAAAAAATTTTAAATTGTGCAAATTAAGATAAACTTGCAACATTTATATGATCGTAGCGAAACTAATAAACTAATTTGTGTATTGGATTTGTTGATGGTTTTTTTTTATTTGTCACCTCTATAAAATTTCATTGATTTGCTATTCTTTTTACTATTTCATCATACTTCTTACTTTCGTTGCCCGCAAGCATGTATAAATAAATGCTTTTGTATTTGATTTTGAAAAAAAACTGCCAAGCTCACCTCTCATCTTTTGCATCACCATCGTCCAATTTTCCATTGTATTTTTCGCTAATATCACTTTTTGGCACATTTTCTTCCTGTATATCATCACTACGTTGATCACTCACAGCCAATTCACTTTCTTTTATATTTAAATTCAGATTCATAGAAGAGTCATCCTTAATTGACAAGTCTTCGTTTATTTCACTTAAATGATTTTCCAGGTTATCAGCAGCAGCAATAAAATTTTTTGTTTCACTTATGTTCGGTTCACCAATCTTTGTCTTTTCAGATGCAACAAAGAAAAAAAAGCAACTGTAAAAGAATTGAATTGAATTTAAATATTTTATGTAATTGAATTGAGGAAAATTTGTGAGAGTATAATATGTACATCCGAAAAAGAAAACGGGTCAAGTGTTCGAGCGTATTGATCATTACCTAAATAGTAAAGAAGTCAGCAAAAGGCTCCAATACATCATGCAAAGTACTATTTTCGATTTAGTTATCGCTTTAATCTGTTCTTTATTAAAATTCATAGATTTTCAACCCAGAAAATCACCTCGCGAACCTTCCCCGGAAATATTTTTTAAAAGAACTGACGTGTACTAAATATACAGTAAAATGTCATTCATTGACAGTTGACTTTGTATTTGTACTAAAATCTACCGCTGCCAGGCAATTTGCACGATTTGAAAAATTCACACTTGAATTTCAAGCGATACACAACAATTTTCTTTTCCTCTTTATCTTTTTACAAAAATAAAAAATAAAAAAAATAAATGATGATTTTATACAAATTTCGTCTTTCTTTTCATTTTATTTTAACTATAAATTTTTTATTCGGTTGCCGGAGCCTTATACTACAAAGGCTAAAAAATGGTCAGAATTAGCAGACCAATTTAATAGTTTTAATAGCACAAAAATACTGTCCGTTACACAAAATAACGGTTTTATTTCCCCAAAAATTGTACACACAGGTGTATTGGAAACCGATACAATTCAACAAATCGTTCCTCACTTAACTAAGGCCTACACACTTTGGGCGCTTTGGGCACTTTGGGTGAAGCGTGCGGGGGTAGGAAAAATTTTAAAATGCCAAATTTCGTTCGGAAGGACAGGCAGCATATCAATACTACTGAAAAGGAAATTGATTTGGAATATCACTGGCATATATAATATGGACTGCTTAACTTTCTATTTCATATGGGCCCAGAACACTCAGAGCACTCCGGATTTGTATCTTTTTTCCAGAGTGTTCTGAATGTTCTAAAAAATCTGCTCGATCTACGGAGCGGAAAAAAGATACACGCCCGTGGAGAGAGAATATATTGTGTTCTCTGTACCATACTTTGATTTACCAAAATGCATGTTAAAAACATATTCCACCCATATCCAGTGGAGTACTTTTATCACAATTGAATGAATGGAGCCGATTGTCTGTGCCCAAAAAGTATCTTCATGTTCCGTTTTGTTATATAGGAAAAAATTGTTCGGTCTACGCCACTGACTTATAACAATGGACTGAGCGATTTGCTATTTAATGTGGCACAAAAAATATTGTGTTTCTGTATATCACCGATAGAGCACCCTTTAAAACGTTTACTACATAAAAATATGTAAAACTCAACCAATCAGATGAAATTTTACACCCGTAAGTCGAATTAAATTAAAAAAAATTATTTTCTTCTGTCCAAGTGATATTTTAATCGCTTATAAGCACTCTTATAAGATATTAAACTAATTCCGACTTTAATTTTCAAAAGTTATTCTTAACTGAATCCTGCGTATGGGTAAGAGAGACGGCGCATGGTAAACACTATCTTTACCTTATTCTTTCTGCGGTGATTGCATGTGCAGCCAACATAAAAACATCAAATGGCATAAGTAAACGTTGTGTTGGTAGCTCCAACTCTGTCATAGGGCGAAAGAGAGAACTGTAAAACTTGTGCCATTCTTTCCTATAGGAAAATGGCCATACGCTCAGTCCATTATTATAAGTCAGTGGTCTACGCAGAAAAAAGATACACACCCAGCTGAACAGTACCATACCAACCGTTTTAGCACAAAGCCAAGCTATCTATGCATGCACTATTGTGAATTCAGACGAAATTTGTTAGCATATGTCAAACTGTTTGTGTACAAAGCCAGCCGCACAGCCACATCACAGTTTAGTCGTTTAGTTTAGTAGTGCCGAATTCGTCCCTCCTTCTCATGACAGATTTTAAAATAGTTTATTAAAATGTTGGAATTTTTGTACAATATACCATTTCACATCTTAGAACCTCCAAATTTATATTTAAGAAAGCCATCATGGGTGCGGCAGCCCTCCCCGATGACAATGTTCTGTTTGGTGCTTCTTTCATATTTCTTAGTTACTGGAGGTATTGACTTTGTTCTCAATCCGGCATTATCAACCAAATTAATCTCTTTTTAACCAGGAATAATTTATGACGTAATTGTTGAACCTCCAAGTGTTGGATCGACAACAGATGAACACGGACATTCTAGACCGGTAGCTTTCATGCCATATCGGGTAAATGGGCAGTACATCATGGAAGGATTAGCCAGCAGCTTTTTGTTTACTATTGGCGGAATTGGATTTATAATCATGGATCAGACTCATGCCCCTGGGAAAGCGAAATTAAACCAAGTACTTTTAACATCAATGGGTTTTCTTTTCATACTTGTGTCGTTTTTCACTACCTGGATATTTATGAGAATGAAGTTGCCCGGATATTTACAGCCGTAATCAGTGTTATTTGTAATTCCAATTATTATTAACTTTAATTTCCACAATAAATACTATATAAAGAACAAGCCAGCTAAGCGAAGTCGCGTTTTTTATAGTGCTCCATGCCGAATTGCTTTAGAACAATACAATAGAATAGAAAAGCATTTATTAAGGAACGTCAGCTTACGCTACTTTACAACAGTAGGTACATCGAGTGAAAAATAGATTATAGCATTATATAGATTGAGTACAAAAGTTTAGAAAACGAACCGACTCGTTGCAGTAGAAACTATCTAAGCAATAGGGGTAATAACGAAGTGGGTTAACATTAACTCCTCTAAGTAATGTAAAGTAAAAAGAGATTAAAGAAAATAAAATTAAATTACGTGAGGTAACTTGGAGGGGATAAACAGAAAGTATGATAATATTGGGAGTAGATAACATAATAGTATTACTTGATATATTATCGAGCAAGCATAAACATAAAGGAGAGGGTTACGGCTAGAAAGCATTGAGCATTATAACATAGTATCACTGTATAATCATTCATTCTCACTTCTGATCTTGTATGTTGTTTTCTTTTAAGCTTTGAATAATGCTTTCATGTTTCTGTTACTGTCATTATTATCTTTATTATTGTGTTTATTTTATTTCATTTTATTGCATTATTGCATTATCTTGTCTATAGCTTTATAACTTAATGTATAATTCTAATATTAGTTTCTATTGCAATGAGTCTGTTCGTTGCACCTTTGTTAGTCTGCTTAAAATTTGATTCTACTGCTTGTACCAACTAGCTATTACTTACTCGATGTACCTAACGTTGTAACGTAGCGTAAGCTGAGGTTCTTCAATAAATATTTTTCTATTCTATTCTATTCTAAGAAAAAAGTATGGCTAATCACAAACTTAATGAAGTTTAAGTATCTTTATACTAATGTAATTTGATTCAGGCGTAGAGCGAGACCATGATTAGTATTGCCAAAAAATGAATGAAAATACGCTTGTCAAATTCAAAAATTGTATTTATTACCTTTAGAAATTTTTTATTTTGCTATTGTTACTCTATAATCCTACTCTTAACGTTGCGCGTAGCTTAAGCTGGAATACGTAAATAAATGTGTTTTCTGTTTAATTTGATTTGATTAAAAAATTTATTTGGAACCCAACAAGAGCTACGTCATTTGACAGTGGATATCTCAAATTTTCTTCTGAAGAGAATGCCAATACTTTTCCACTATAGCATTATACCTTAAACTAAGTGCATATGTATCTACATATTTTTACAAAATATATCAAACTTCAATCTATATTTTTCTCATCATACTGTGTTCCATGCAGGGTTCAACTCGAGTCGAACTCTAGTTGTCATTGAAACGGTAGTTGAGGTGTTTTGTTAAATCCTCTGATGAATAAAAGAGGTAGTCTGGGGGAGCTGCAAAGCAGAGTTTAAATGCATTCTGAGTTTCCTCAGGGAAAGACTATTGTAAAGGTTATCCCATTGAGACAAGGGGCACAATGGACCCACTCGTGATCTAAGGAAAGCAGGTTAGACACTTCTAACCTAAGCTTCGTTAAATCTATGTCAGTCTATACATTGCATTGTCATATTGTATTTAATTATTAGTTTTAAAAACTTAATAAATAATTCTAATTCATTTGGTTAGTAACCTATTAATTATTTTTCTATTATTTTAATTAAACGTTCATGCGAATATATTTTATTAATTTAAGTTTAAATACTGGAATCCTTGTTTCAAATTTTGATTCTGGTGATAATGTAAAATAGTAACTTCTTATAGGTACATAAAGGAAGTTTGGGTGGTGTTTCTATTCCATTTAGTGAGTCTTAGAGCTCTAATTATGACACAAGTTAACTGGGAGGCTTTCTGCAACAGTTACAAGATTCCCTTGCAAATATTAAGATAGTATATTATTCTTCATTTAAAAAATAAACATATCGCTTCATACGTAAGACGATGGCCAACATTCATCCACTGTAAGGTTTCAAGCATAAAATCGAATTGGATTATATGTCGTGCCCCTAAGCAATCAAACAATAAAAACTATCGAATTAATTGAAACAATAAAAAACTCTTGAATTAAGTTACTACATACAATTTTTTATTACCACAGAACTGAACTAACTTAATAATTTATCAAGTACTCCGAATCGAATGGAAACTTGACACCACTGAATTTCACTGGACTGCGACTGCACACGCCAGACAAGTCATTGGACTTTTATGCTCCATATTCGGAAGTAAACTTTACTCACATCGCGGATATGCAAACAAACGACAACAACCTTGTCGCATTACATAATTACCATGCGAAGTTAATTATTAACGTATTTGTCGATTGCTATACTGAAGCGCTAACACACAGCTGCTATGCTAATCAGAGTTGTCTTGTCACACCTCGCATTAATATCACAAACGCGTTTAAATGTTTGTGTACATTTCAGATATTGCCAAAGGCCTAATTTTGTTGTAGAAGCCGAGGCATTATTCTTATATACATAATTGTAATTGCGCTTTCCTGGGAATGTAGTGAGCCTGAATTTCAATTTCATGATTTAAAGTGTGGATCAGCACATTTACCAGTATACAGTAGACTAGACGAGGAGTTTTTCTTTATGACGAAGCTAACGTCGATTCCGTAATTCGTTTCATTTTGATTTATTTATTTAGCGAAGAGCTCAGGAGAGTCTACGCACTAGTAATTATTTGAAATAAGAAGAATACCTTAGTTACCCCACTTTTTCTTGTGAGCGTAGGTAGCTTAAGAAGATTTAATCTTTGTTGATAAGAAGGAAGCGTGAGAGGATTTTTTCATGGGAGGAGGACTAAGGCCTAGACACAAGTTCCTCAAAGTATATTGATTGTATTGTTAATATGTAGTGAAAAGTTAGTTTTGGTGTCTAAAAGTATATCAAGGTCTTTGACTTCATTGGTCTTGTCAAGAGAGATACCATTAATATGGTATGTAGTCAAAGTGGAGAATTTTTACGGGTAAAAATAATGGCTTTACACTTGTTAATATTTAGGTACATACAATTTTTACTACACCAAATGAAGAAACTCTCAATGTCTCATTCAAAGCGCAACAACCAATAAAGCTATCGACTATCTTATTGACATCGTCAGCATATATCAGATAATAAAAAAGTAGCGGACCAAGGTGGCTGCCTGCTATTTCACAAGAGACAGCCCTAAACAGAAATTGCTGAATTCTATTTGATAAATATAACTCTAGCCATTTAATTAAAAAAATAGGACATCCAAGAACTCAAAGCTTGTGTGAAATTTTATCGAAGGCCTTACTGCAGTCGGTGAAAATGCAGTCAACTGGATTTACATTTTCCACAGAGTTGAGATAAACCGAGATAAATTCAACCAGTACTATGTTTCCATGAGCCAGAATTGAGTTAGGATTGAGTTAGCGTTAAGTTTTGCTGGCTGAGTTAACTCGATGCTGTTTCCATGAACGGCTTGAATTGAGTTGACATATAATATATTTCATACAAAGTTTCTGGATTTGTATTGAATAAGCTACCCATCCGCACTAATCTAACTAATACTTACACAAAACCCAACTCAACCCGACTGATTTCGTGGAGTTAATATGGATTGAACGAAACTCAACTCAATTCTCGTTTCCATGAGCGCTAATTCGGATCCAATTCGGATTGAACTCTGCATGGAAACATAGTACATGTTAATGGAAGTTGCTCGCTTGTTCACCAAACCTTGTTGCCTTATAGTTAATAGATGTATGCAGTGAAAGTATACAGCACCACATTGTATAGTAAGGCTAAGGGGTAATAGCGTTCGGAAATACCAATACAAGGTTGTCAAACACTTTATTTAAAAACTCAATTGAGAGCTGCGTCACCTCACAAAATTGGATATATCATCGGTGATACTGCATAACCGCGAGACTAGCAATATGCTAACCGCGTAACTGCATAAAGTAGCAAAGTGCAATTTCGAAAATACAACTTGTTTTAGTTTGCTGAAAATTTTACTATGACTTTAATTTACGCGGTAGTGACATTAGTAGTCTCGCGGTTATATAGTATGAACATCACTCACAGCAGAGACGGATCGAGTGCAACGGAAATCTCTTCGTCTGCTCTTGAAAAATCTATTCAAATGCTAGAGTCTCGCATCCTCACTGAATTCGATCGCCGTCTTCAGCAGCTTGAAAGCCGTCTCTCAGCCAAAATTGATGATGCCATTCTCCCTTTAGTGAGCAGAATAGTAGCATGCGAAAGTGTTCTGATGGAGGTTAGCAAGGAAAATGCACTGTTGCAAGCGGAGATCGATGACCTTCAACGACAACAGCGTTTGAACGACGTAATCATAAGTAGAATACCTCGCCAGCAAGGCGAAAGTGCTGTTAGTGTTCTCAAAAATATCGCTGGAGTGATCGGTCATTCACTATCGCCATACACTGATGCTTTTCGCATACAAAATAAATCTTTAGTCCAAAATAATCCTATTGTTGCGCGTTTCTGCAGTCAGTTGGAGCAAAAGGCTTTCCTGTCGGCTTGTCGTAGGCGTAATGGTGTTCATCTTGCAGAGCTAGAGGGCTTCTCTTCAACTAGTCCCATCTTTATTAACGAGAGTCTGACGTCGAAAAATAACACTTTTGCGTGAGGCGCTAAAGCTTCGAAAATTGGGCAAAATTCATTCAGCGCGAACAAGATACGGCTCACTTTACATCAGGAAAAGTGACAGGGGTAATGAAATAAAAATTGTTGATCGTGACCAACTACTAAGATTCGCTGCAGTGCAGAATGGTGTCTCTGATACCACATAACCAGCAACAGCTGTAGCTAGTCTTACTTGAGCCGATACTATGTAGATTTGTATTACAAGCTTTTTCTTTTTTTTTAAATAGGTATAATACGAATTAGCACACTTGTAATCTTCAATATTATTCTTTTTGAGTATCTCTTTTGTTTTGATTTCTTTAAGTATTTTTTAATAGCTTTTAATAATTAATTGATATTCATGAACTATTTATCTTTCTATAATCTGTTGTCTCTTGTGTGGAGTTTAATAATCGGTGTCTATGTATCCAATATGTCTGTGTGTAGTGCTTTTTGCATGTCTGGATTCTCTGATGGCCTCCCGTTGATCTTTGGATATAGATAATATTTCGGGCTTGGCAGGATATGAGCTCTCTTAAACATTATGTGTAAAAGGCATGGCGGTTTGAACTTATGTATTATCAACGCGAGAAGCCTCCGCAACAAGATCGACGAGTTTCGGCACGTGTTTTCTGGTTCGGATGTGCATGTTATCATGATTAGCGAGACATGGTTGAACGAATCGATCCCATCCTCATTTCTTACAATTCCGGGTTTTAACCTATTTCGTAACGATCGAATCGGCCGGGTGGGAGGTGGTGTTGCCATTTATGTTAGAAACTGGCTTAGAGCTAAACAGATCTCCTCCTCTAGAAAGGGAGTAAATTGAAAGGGGAATCACAATAGATTATTCAGGTGGTAGTGAATGCGAGGTTAACGCCTTCACACTCCTCCACAAATCTCTTCTAGGACTAAAAATGGTTTATCATCAGAAAAATAGTCCATTTCAACTAGAAGATTTACTTATAAGTGGTTTGCTAATTATATATATGTATCTATTAGCTTGCAAATTGACTTTTGCTTATTGTCATTGCGATCATGCATATTCAAACAATATCCAGCGTTCTCGTGACGAAACTGATCTGTCCAACCTGAAGTGCACATCTCCTTTTCAGCCTGTAATTTGAAGGTGAAATTATAGCCTTCCGTGAATATTAAATTTTTTTATATTACAATAAATAACTTGGAAACAATTCTTAAACTTAATACAAAGCACGTAAATTAAATGTGAAATACTGTAAATAATAGCAGTGCTCAGTTTGCATCTACAGTCTTATACGAAAAGAACTGAAAGGAAAGCATTAGAAAAATTATAAGTTATTTTTAACAAAAACTCCAACGTACTTGCTAAAATCAGAAGATTTATCAATAATATGTTCAAATTCGGGGAAAGAGAGAGCACCATCATCATCCAAATCGGCTTCAGCCAGAATATTCTGAATCAATTGCTTGATATCGCTTTCATTCAAACAATTATCGGGTCCAACAAGTCGTTCGATCACTTGTTTAAGATCATTTACACCAAGCATGTCGTCTCCATCAAAATCTGTTAAAAGAAATTATTTAGCAAACTTTCCTATTCCGGATACACAAGCACTCCTAGTTTACCAAAAATACGGAAGGCGTGCTCTGCTTTCACAGATTTGGGACAAGCATCGCAAAATACCGACATCATATCCAAGAAATCCTCAAAGGTGCAATCGCCATCATTACTGGAGCTGAACACTTTACAGATTCGATCCCCAAATGGATTTACCTTTAATTCGGGATACTGTAGAATCTTGTTCATCGAAAGCTTTGCATTTTTATTGTGGCCGACTTTTTCCGGTGCTAACTGTTTGAACTTCTTGTGGGCACTGAAGATAATATTAGATTTAGATATGAAGATATGATGGAACTCAACATAATTCTTTGAAAAATTTTCATATAACTTACTATAAAATTTCCTTTTTGTTGAAGAATGTCAAGTCCTAAAACTAAAACAGTTAATCTTGATTCCTTACAGAAAAAACCCAAATAACCTCATAATCTTGTAATTCCTCATCAGAAAATTGACTCCTTGTTTGCCCCATTTTAATATTATATTTTATGGAAAACACATTAAATGTTTTAATTCATTACTGCAAGTTTTAGTTTGAATAAAAAACCAGAAACAAATAGGAAAAAATTGTTTTGGATGCAAGGAAATGTCGAATTGACAGTAATGGAATAAAACGATGGCAGCGGCACTGCCCATATAATAGCTTAAGCCGCAACTCAAAAAAGTATCATAGATGGCACGTCTATTCACGTATGCTAGTAACGAGGTTCCCTTTTTATAGAATAGATGGCGGACATTGGTAGGAAGGCCGAAATTTTTTTATCCTAGAAATTTACCGGAAATTTTTATGTTGTTGGAGGCCGACAAATTTCTAAGAAATTGTTATGGTCGTAGCGTATTGCTACAAGAATTACTGAAGCGTGTAGGCCGGCTGCGTCAAGCATAAAAAAAATGAACGCACACCGACCGAAAGAAATGCATTTCCTCAAGCTGCAGATGACATGAAGAAGAATCAATCTGTCTTATTTCTCGAGTAAAAGTCGCGCAAGAATGAAATCAGCAAACATCATCAAAAATCCTCAATAACATCTGGCCCAAAAAGGTAATAATTTCGATAAATTTTGGTAGTGTCAAATCCAATAAATAAAATACTCCAGGAATTTCAAAAGGGGGCTGGACAGAGAGAAAAGAAAATTTTGCTGAGCTCTTTGAAAGGGAGGAACTTTTTGCTGCTGGATTGTTTTAATTCTGACGTTTCTGTCTTCCGTCTAATTTCGAGACATATACAATTTACCAAAATTCGCTGCTGAGCAAGGAAGTTTTGATGCAGGCGACCAAGGGCTTTGAAATCAATATTTCTCGGACTGGTCGCACCAAGATACATTCCAGCAGTTCGTGATCGGTACTAAAAGTATTCGGTGGTATCCACATTTGCCAGCATTTAATACAGTCATAGTAGCGGAATAAACTCAATACTTTTTCAAAGGGGAATATATCCGCCTGAGAGTTTTGTGAACACGCAGCAATATGGATTAGCAATTCTCAAAATTCCAACAATCGTTTTCTTTGAACTTGTGCTCCAAAATGTCAACAAAATCCAGCACAAAAAGTGTAAATGGTCAATAGATTTTACTACAGGGAAAATGCTGATATTACTTCACCGCCAGGTTATAATCCTTCAGTTGCAAAACGTAGATACAGTCGTCCACTATGGAATGAATTTGTAAATTGTTTTAAATTTTAATTTTTATTATAATTACGTTCCGCACGTTCTTAGTTAATTTCGTCCAAGATAAGTGTAGATACAAGTGTCGCTGGGCAATATTATTTTAACTCAACAAAAAATTACTTTTGTGATAGAGCCTACAGACAGCAAGTCGAAGCATTAAATTCCAATTTAATTCTTTTAACTAGATGGCGGATGCTGAAGCGCTTCATCACGCCATGGAATTTTCACCGTAAGTATTATTGATATATTACACATTTTTTTTTGGTATACGCATACTTCGGCTTCTTTAGTGACTTACACATGTGGGACTTCCTTTTCGTTGATATTCTTTTCATGTGGCTATGTATAACTTCGATTTAATACTATATATATATATTTATTTGGCTTAAGTTTCTGATATATTTACATGTATGTACCTCGAAATAATGGTACTTTTGATTTAATACATACATATACGGTTCAAGTTTTAATATATTTACATGTATGTACCTCGAAATAATGGTACTTTTGATTTAATACTAGATATATATACATATACGGTTCAAGTTTGATATATTTACATGTATGTACCTTGAAATAATAGTACTTTGATTCAATATTATATTTATATTTATGTGGCTCCAATTTTTGATATGCTTACCTGTATATACCTTTGAGCTAGTGATATACTTGTACATATACGTATGTGCCTTTGCGGGTAAATGAAGCATTACCTATCAGTAATTATAACGTGAACATGAACCGTTAAGAGTTTTAATTTCTCCTCTTACTTTCCTGGAGCCCTCTCGTATGAAGGTCGTCTAGGTCCGCCTAGTCTCTCTTTCCAGGTCAACTAGGGACTCTGAAGAATTATGCCCCTCAGAGTCAGATGGGAGAATGGGGCAGGCAAAGAAGGCAGAACATCTGCGCCTTCGATGGTATACAGGTAAGTGACGTAAGGGTACCTGCAGGACCGAATGTGTGCCGGCTTTTGTGTTGATAGGCACGAAATTTTTTTTGATTATGGCTGACGGCAGCGGCAGGTTTTTTGTGCAACCTCCCCACACTCTCCGCCAATAGCTGAGGCGAACTAGCGTGCCTCCCTGGAGTTAACGCTGCCCGTCGAGTGATCTGTCAGCTCATGCTGACTTTACGTCCCAAGCGAATCACTCTACATAGTTCCATAACAAAATTTACAGCAAATGTTTCGGCAAAATTTTTATTGAGTCTGGTGGTCGACTGGATCCAATCCGGTGTCCTCCAAAAATTAGTTAATTTCTAAGAAAAAAATGGTTACGTTACGTAGTTAAATTGCGTTTCGCAATCGCTCAAAATTTTTATAAATAAAATTTGAATATTTTAAATAATTTTATTTCAAAAATAATACCTACGTAACAAAAAATTATAATAGAAAAAACAAAATATCTTATTGAATATATACCTATTTAGTTTTCTTCGCATTTTGATTGAATAATTTTAAATGTTCTTTATTCATATTTTTAAATAAAATTTTATAACACCTCGAAATAACGTACAGCAAAATGGATAGGACACCCACGCATAAAATTAAAAGTTATTTTGACTTTTGCATGCCTTGTCCGTCTGTGCGCACGATAACTCGAGAACGCGAGAGCTGAAATTTTGTATACACAGACTTTAAACAAAACAAAAAAAGTAAAATTAAGTTCGTGGGGTTGCCATACAAAAAGCTTTTCAAAATTGTTGCATTTCTAAACTAGCAATTGTAAAAAGTGGTAATGCATATTCTAGAATTTCTTAATAAAGTTTGGTGAGATTTTGCGATTTTGTGATTTTGCGGGAGCTTCTTTAGGATACGTTTAACACATTGATCAGTGGAAAGCCAGCTTGTAGCTGAAGGACGAAGGATTTTCTTCGGCCTTATGTTCCAAACTTCCTGAAAAGCAGTTAGCTCATTGATCTCTTGGAATTAAAGTGTACGTAGTTATAAATATTTCTTAATCCGACTTTGTTATGGTCGTAGCATACTGCACGCAGTAGTATGCTACACTCAGGCTGATTGCATCATGCATGCGCGGGCTGCTTTAATAATCTCACGCGACTCCGTTGAAGTTAAGGAAAACGGAATGCTTCGATGTTTGGTATGTGCCAAGATATTTGTTGATGAGTAGGGATTGGTAAATGAACGTTGAAGAACCTGTTCTTGCTGAAAAGGATTGGCTGGAAGTTTAGCTCTAGTTCAGAGAGATATTAGATTGGATAACCGCGACAAGAATTGAAGCAACACGGGCGTGATTCCAAAGTTTTTGTTGTGAACAAATGGCGCTCTTATGCCTAGCCCCGTGTCAGTAAGTGGAATTCACCAAGCCAACCGCTCTACATTAGCGAGGTAGCTTCAAATGGTGGGGAAAATCCTCCCAGAAATAGAATCGTCCCACAATGCTTTGGTATTCTGCAATGGAAAATTGCGGATCAGATCAACTCGGCAACATTCAAGTATAAATTTTGTTCTTTGTGTATAGATAATTTCTAAATTTATATTATCCATCACGATTATTAGGTCTCATAATATAGAACGAAACAGTTGTAGTTGGTGTAGCAGATGTAGTCGTATTAAAACAAATTATTTGGCATTAGATCAAGGAAAGAAGTGAAAGAAGCAAGAAGACGAATCTATTTAGCAAAATTTCTCTTCCCTCCGGGGGTTTCAGTAAATCAATTAAATAAAACCAATTTTTCGGAGATTCATGTCGAAATTTGTACCACTCTTGAAAATTTGCCATTGCACGTTCAACGAGTTAATAAAATCACAACTTTTGTGGGTTATTGGAGTGTCATACAGTGCAAGTATCGAAGTATTGCAAGTATTGAAAGTATTGAATTGAATTGGGTACAATGATAATAGCTTGAGCTTGGTTCAATTTAAACTCGGAAGACAGACAGAACGAATCGTCATGACTTCACCATGCACATACTTTCTTTTGTACGAAAAAAAACCATTTTTTGAATATCATATATACGTCTAAAAGTTCTTATTGAAGAAAATTTTGTCTAGATTGTTCAGGTTTCAATTAGTACATGTTTAAGGGCATTGTCCCTGACTTTATCTTAATTGTGAGCGGTACGCGTGCTAAATCTGGAACAAATGTGTGCTCATTGAATTCATAGTTATAGTTGACTTAAAGTGATTAAGTTTAGAGCTATATCATTTTGTGTCAGTATAGTATCGGATATACTTAAATATCGGGCAAGATCGCGACAAGCTCTCTGGTAGTCAAAGAATTCACATTCAGAATAAATATTGTAGGTGACAAGAAAAAGGAAGAAACCTAATATTTGTAAGGTTGTTAGTAATAGAACAGGTTAAATCAAGATGGAATTTAGTATAATAAACGAATTTATAACGTTATAAAATGCTGAACTTTTAGCTTTTCTCCTTTCACTTTCCTGGAGCCCTCTTGATGTAGGGGTTGAAAAGGTCCGCTCCTCTACGAGAGTAGAAAGGTCAGGTCAGGTCAGCACAGGGACACTGTAATAATTTGCTGCCTTCAGCGTTAAATGGGTGGAGGGGACAAAGCAGCCGAAGGCACGTCACCTGCGCCTTCACGTTGGTATTGGTAAGTAGTGTAAGCAGTGATATTAACTCAAAATATCAAATTACTGTGCTGCTCACCGATACTTCTATTTTGAGATACCCTCATCTATATATCAACGTCCGACTGTGGAAAGATCTAACCAAAACGATATCGTTTGAATCAGCGTTCCTCGCCATTCTCAGAATCTGGCTGCAAAAGTGGAAACTTGGTCCACTAGCTGAAAAGTGTGTACTGCAGGCAAAGATTATAAAACAGGAGGTAGTTAGCTGCCTACCTGAAGTATTAAATACGAATTGTTATCAAAAAGGCGAAGAAAGCAGGAGGGAAATCAGGTGGAACAGTTCATGCCACAACTTATAGAAAAACAAATTAGTTTAGTGATTAGATCTTATGATATTTGTATACTTTTAGTCATTTATTGTCACAGCGGCGTCATTAACCTCGTGTGTACATATGGGTCCATCATACAATGCTTTTTCGAATACGTGACAGGCATACTCATAGCATTTGACCAGTGTGAATATACTTATAGTCCACGGACGTAATCGGTCGAGTTTTCTTCATGAATATAATCACCCATAGGTGGAAAACGAAAGGTCATAAAAAAAAAGTATGACAACAAGACAGATAGTTTCTTTTCGCAATAGTTAAGGTTGCTAAGTATGGTGGTAGTCGGTAGTAGCCTATAACTTCCTAACAAATAAATATTATTCCCATACGGGTAGCATAAAATCCTCCAGGGAACTCCTTAGGGGATAGGATGACGTGTAAGTAAATTGATTAAAATTGCAATTCAAGGTGCCCTTTACGTATTTCATAGATTTGTTGTACAATCAGTGATTGGAAATAATGATTCTTGTTTCCTATTCCTCAGTTCAATTTAGACGAATAGCTTATCTAAATCAACATGAAGAGTTTGATTTTAAATTGTAGATCTTATTCATGTACAAATAATGATCAATTTTCTACGTTTTTATTTAATAATCAAGGTTGCCTGAGTTAGTATGAATATTTTGAATTTTTAAACTCCGACTAGGCCTCATTTAAAAGTATTCAACGATCCATCACGTCCACATTTCGGTTCAGCATATTGAACGATTATTTATGCTTATTTCTATTTAGTAGGCTAGATTATTTGAGTGAACGTGAATGAGTAATTTTCGATAGCTCTAATTAATAGTTGGCTTACACCAGTCAAAAGAAAGTATAAGTGGGTGTCACACCGAGAGCGGCGCGGCGCGGCATTTTTCAGTTGACGCTGCGCGATTGCTCTTATAAAATTAAATCTATAAGTCACACCGGAAGCGGTGCGGCGCGATGACGCACGGCATGTCAAAATAGTTGCTGCGCTGCGATTTTGGAGATTACTCAAGAGCACAATTTTGCCGCTGCCGGCAAAATTTCTTTTTTATTCGAAATAAGTACGCACAATTCGTTAAATGAGGCTTTTGCATTCTTAAGTATTTGTAATTGAACCCTATCACTTTTCTCTGCATTTTTTCAACCAGAGCCACTAATAACAGAACTTCTTCATCAAAATTGGAGTACATTTGGATAAAATCTGCTGCTCTCTGTGTGAACACTCTATTTTGCAGCGTGCCACCGCGCCGTGCTTCACCGCGCCGCATCGCTCCCTGTCTGACCAGGACTATATAGTCATCAGTATTGTTAATCATAGGTGAAAGTTTATAAGATACATTGGCACATATTGGCACCTTTTGTGATATGTGTCCTAAGTAGCTATTTATATGAATTTCTTATTGCTGCTAACGATTTTAACTTCATCTTTCGATCAATTGCAAGTGTAAGAATTCAATTTGGTTAAGAATGAAATTTAGGTAGTTTTGTCGGTAAATAATTGCCAAGTTAAGGGACTACTGCCTACACATGAATTAAGGCGATATGTATATTTCTAAATTATATTTCTTACAACGTAATGGCGCTTTGACTTTCTTTCCATTCCCCTCTCACTGTATCGGAGACCTCTCGCGGTGAAGGTTTGAATAGATCCATTACTCCACTTTTTTTTTCAGACCTTCAACAGGGACATTAGAACTAATGCCCACAATGTCGATTGGGTAGATGGGGAGCGGCCTAGAAGGCAGAACATCTGCGCCTTCATTAGAAGTAAGGTAAGTGGTGTGAAGGTCCCTTCTGGACCGGATGTGTGCTCCGTATTTTTTTTTGTGTATGATCAGCCACGATATTTTGTGTTTATCGTGATGGAACAGAGGCAGGTCTTTCGTGGAACCCCCCCACATTCTCCGCCAATAGTCGAGGCGAACGACCGTGCCGCCCTGTAATAACGTTGCTCCTGAATGATCTGTCAGCTTATGCGGGCGTGTGGACTTCACATCAAAGCCAATAATTCTATAACAAAATGGCGCCCAACGTGGGGCCACCTCAGTTAGACTTCGGTGGTCTAAACGTGGATTTTACTGGGGATTGAGATTTGTTGTGAGATGCGGCTGGTCTTGGAAACTGGTTTGTTGTTATTCAGACATTGAAACTCGTTTGTTCAGATGTTGTTTTACAATTTGTGCAGAATCTTTTACAAAATTCTATGATTCTCACCACTAGTTTGGGGAACGAAGAGTATTTTGCGAGCCAGCTGACTTTTTCGCTAGTATAAGTCAATGCCTTGATTGGACGAGTTTCAAGCTCATTTGTTCAAACTGGGTTGTTCTGGCCATTTTTTTGTCGGTTCTTGCAATCAAGATGGTCCACTCCACCAAAGCTTGGATTGGATAAGTTCCTTTGGATAGACCCCCCTTGTAGCGCAATCTGCTTGATTTGATTTTGGAGGCACATATCGCCATAATTGTGGATGGATGACTTCCTGGATTTCAGCTCCTTTGTTGGCGACAAATGATTTCCAGCAAGATGGCTGCTTTTGGATCCATGACAAGGTAACTACTGAGTTTGACAAAGCTAATGTGGAACTATCTGTCAAATTTAGGTCAATTTTAATCTGCCTGATTACTTTTGCTGGAAGGCAGCTCCACACAACTCGAGTCTTGGGAGTGTAATGGTTTTTGTGGGGACAACTCTGGTTTTTGACGTGAATAAATGTGTGAATATTGAACCATTTTCATTGATAATTCCTAAGTACACGACACTTGCAAAAGGCTTCTCTGATGCGTCACAAAATTCATGCAGTTCTAGTCCTTTCGACGTAAGTGAGTAATTTATCCATCTTGGTATTCTGAGTTCCTTGGTATCTTCTAGATTTTCTCTAAATTCCTTCCATTTAGCAGTGGTGGTGTCTGGTAACCTTTTTTGTCGCATGAGCATTTGTTTAACCGCAATGTTTGGATAAATATTTTTGCAATAAGGATGATTGGTGGTAACCATCCTGATGGATCGAATAGTGATGCAGTTTTAGATAGAATTGCTCGCTTAGTAAAATGGGTTTTTGTTTTTCGGGGGTGTTACCTTGAAACTGAATTCATTACTTGCTGGGTGCCATTGAAAGTCCAGAGTTTTGATCGTGTCTGTTTCTGACAGATCTAGGATGGAATTAATCTCTCTGTAAATCAGAGGAATGTTTTTTATTAATTCCGGATGGTTGGCAGTCCATTTGCGGAGATTGAATCCTCCTTTAGAGAGAACACTAATAAGCTCATTATGTAGTGTCAAGCCAGTTTTGACGTTAGGAGCTCCTGTCAAAAGATCGTCGACGTAAAAGTCTGTTCTTAGGCTTTGAGCGGCGAGAGGAAAATTTTTCTGATCTTGAATTTTGTGTGTACACATTTTTGTGTGTGTGGCTTTCTTGGGATGCACTGCTATGCGGATCTGTAGCGTGGTACCCGCAGCGGGGCTCTCGAGTACGAACGCGTGCCTCAATATAATTTGGAATCCTTTTCCGTGCCTTATCATTCTGATAATCTTGGAGGGCTTCTATCTCTTATCTCCTTGTTCGTGTTCCCATAGTTGATGTGTTTCTGATGGGAGACGTTGCACAAGATTATACATATATAAGGATAGCATCCCAGTGTTCAACTGGTAAGCCTAAATATTTTAATTCATGTAGGCTCTCTTCTGTTAAATCTAAAAGAGAGCGAATGGTGTGAGCAGATTCAGTTTTGATTGTTGCTTGACTAAGCAGTGATTTCAAGTGAGTATTCACGAAGGCTCTATTGTTATCGAATTTCTTTTGTAATAGTTTCCATGCTTTTGTATAATTTGTGTCGATTACCTCTATATGGCGTAGTAAGCGTTCCGCTTCCTCACTAATGCTGAGTTTGAGGTAATGTAATTCTTGAACTTTCGATAAATTTGGATCTCTATGGATTAATGAATTGAATAAATCATGGAATGTATGCCATGATTTATAATTTCCATCAAATGTTGGAATTTGTATGGGCGAAAGCCGAATTTCTAACCTTGGTGGGCGTGTTGTCTGTATGGTAGGCTGTTCTGCATTAGTAGTTAATGCTAGAAAAGACTCATCTAACTCTTCTGTCAACTTAGCCATGAGACCGATAAATAATGACTCGGTCTCTTCGTATAGGATTCCTTTGGCATAGGTGCTTGTAGAGCCTTTTTTGATTGCCCAGATTGCTAAACGCATATCTGTAAAAGTTTGCCAGAGTTTTTCCAGTGATTGTATCCGAGCAGCATAATATTTTTTTCCCTGCTTAGTTTCCGTACTTAGCTTTGCGATGGTTAATGACGTCCTTGTCTATTTGCTCGTGCAGAGCTTCATGTGTTAAAATCATTGTATTGAGATCCACCATTTTGCTTTTTCAGACTTATCCGGCTCGAGGGACCAATGTTAAATCCCAATGTGGGTTTAATCATAAAAATTCGGGGAGGTGCCGGTATAATAGATAAGCCTGGAAACACTCGATTTTAAATCGTAATACTTCAATTTTATTTTTCGCAATTATTGCCTTAGCCTATAACCTTATTATAATGCTTATGCTACTGAATTCAAAAATTTACAAATAAAATTAATAAGAAACAAAAATCCAAATAGTTCATATAATAATGAAAAAATAATAATAATTCAAAAGCAAAATGAAGGTTCACTTAATCAACGCGATTGGGTGCTGGCACTTTACACTGAAAAATAGAATTACTGATTAGTATAATTCTATTAGAAAAAAGTGTAGCAGAATGAGCTCCACTTGATCTGCTCATTTGAAAGAATGCTAGGCTTCAAAAACTCTGCCTGCTAAAATAACAAAGCTGAAAAAATAATATACTATAATTAAATAAATAAGGATTAGTAGAAATTGGGTTCAAATGTCTCCTCAAATGGAAGCAACATTTTCTTTAAAAATGGCGTGCAGCTGTATTAAGAGGCAAAGTACGTCATTAAGTAACAAATGTATGCATCAGCGCTCGAAAATACGTCATCGTATATGTGTCAATTTTTAATGAGAATGATTTGTGTTTTTTGTACCGTATTCAGCTGTGTAACAGAAATGTCACAGGATTATTGACGACAGCTGTTGTTGATGGTAAGTTTTTCTTCTCTTTTGTCTTTATTATTATTTTACTGATAAATATTTATTCGTAATTTTAGATGACGGAAAATTGGACGATTTCTGTGAATCGTGGGTGTAAGTAAAGTTTTCATGAAAAAGCCTCCGATCGTAATGATCTGAGATATTTACTTTTTATTTACCTCTTGATTAATCTATTTTCGTTTGTTTGTAGGTTTGCTGGAAGTGGAAAATTTATGCCAAAATCTTATTATTGGACAGGAGAGAAACTGTCCAAAATATTACATAGCCTGATCTGGGAACGGCGGAAGTTCGAGTAAGTTTAGTGCTAGTGTTTAATAAAATATAAGTACAATTTCTTGTTCCTGGACGGAACAATGGCATTCTACACCTACAATTTTCGTTCACAAGGATTTACATACAACATGCTTTTATCTGTAACGAATCGATTCGACCAAGCCTTACTCATCCGTATAATGGCCCATATTGAGTAATTAGCCGTAAAGAAAAACAGTTTACTATCGATTTCAAAGGAAAACCCAAGAAAATATCAATTGATAGATTGAAACCCGCCTATATCATCGAACCGGATCCGTCGTTACCGGCTGAGACATCCGAAACTAACTAAGGCTGAACTACCAGTCAACGTAGAAAAACATGAAAATCAAAAATCAACACGTGCAGGACGTTGAGCTCAAACACCGACTCGCTTCAGGTAAATCCGTGTTTCAGTCTAGGGGAGAGAATTGTAGCAACCGCCACCGAAGTTAGAGGGCAATATTTAAATTTAGCGCCCAGCGCAGCGAATTGTAATTCCTTAGTGATGTCGCGCACTCTATGTAAAAAAGTAAGAACAAAAAATATGTAATAGGCTTAGTAGCGTCATTTTTCGTGACTTTTAAGTTTTTTTCCACCACGAACAAAAGACAGTCAGTAGATAAGCTATGGGGATTCTGGATCACTTTTTTGAGCCTCCAGGATTTCGCCACAGATGGCGCCACCGTCGCTAGGTGGTGTAAATCCATACTAAATGTGGGTTTGTGTCTTGGATGTCCTGGTTTATGTCTTGGATGTTGGGGATACGAGACCACTTTGGGGGATACGAGACCACTTTTAGCACTCTCCAGCATAGGGAAATAGCATAGGATTTCGATTTTGTTTCTGAAGTTCGCTTATTTTTCATCTCGAATCTTGGGGATACGAGACCACTTTGGGGATACGAGACCACTTTTAGCTCTCTCCAGCATAGGGAAATAGCATAGGTTTTCGATTTTGTTTCTGGAGTTCGCTTATTTTTCATCTCAGACTCGTAGCCTCAAAGTTTTTCATCTCGAGTTTTGGGATACGAGATCACTTTCAGTTCTATATATTTGTGAAGGGGTGGGAAGCTTTATTGATGGATTTGGTCTTCACTGCGCCCTAGCGGCATTAGTCGGTACTACGGTTTTCTTGGATAGATATGTGGTGCCCCTAAATGTAGGCTTTTGGTTTTGAACTAATATTAGTAATAATTAAAGTTAACGGTAGGAAATTTTTGTTCATGCCAATGGATTCTAGATGGGTGGTTTGTGAGGGGGTATTGTAGTATAGGATAAGGAGGGGGGTAATGAAATTTTCATCAGAAATCCTCTATGGGCTCTGGTTTTCGAGATATTAGCGTATTAATAATTCAAGTTATTTTTGTTCATGCCAATGGATTCTAGGTGGTGTAGGGTGGGAGGGGGGACGAAATTCTCATCAGAAATCCTCTACGGGCTCGCCATTTCTTGAGTAAGGTTACCTAGCGGCATTAGCCGGAACTACTAGCATGCCTTGGTTTTGCTGTTTTCTTTTATTAGCGGGGAAGTTCTAGATATCAGCATGACGTCATCTTGGTTTTGTTGTTTTCAAGTGCTGCTGTAGATATCAGCATCATTCGAATTTCACAACACGATATCACCTTGGCTTGATGTTTTCTTATTATTATTGGGTCCTGGGGTGCGTGTATTGAAAAGTCACAGTTGCTCTTTCGAGTGCAAGCACCATTTCTTGAGCAAGGTCCCCTAGCGGTATTAGTCCGTACTACATATGTTGTTCATCTCGGGCTTGGGGATACGAGATTACTTTCAGCACTCTCCAGCATACGGAAATAGCATAGGATTCCGATTTTGTTTCTGGAGTTCGCTTATTTTTCATCTCGAGTTTTGGGGATACGAGATCTCTTTCAGCACTCTCCAGCATAGGGAAATAGCATAGGATTTCGATTTTATTTCTGGAGTTCACTTATTTGCCATCTCGGAGATCGTAGCTGTAAATATTATAAACAAGAGTGATCATGCTATGATATTCAATATCTAAAAATTGATCACGGTTGCTTGGGATGTTAAGAAATATGAAGTAATAGAATTTTAATTTTCGATGTAGGTGTGTGTGTGTGTGTGTGTGTGTGTGTGTGTGTGTGTGTGTGTGTGTGTGTGTGTGTGTGTGTGCATTGAAAAGTCGCTATGGGTTTCGAGATATGAGCGATCTTACCTTTTCGGGTATAATTAATAGTAGTAGTAATAATTCAAGTTAACCCTATGATATTTTTTTTGTTCATGTCAATAGTATTAATACTAGGGGGGGTAAAATTATCATCAGAAATTCTCTACGGGCTATGGTTCGAGATATAAGCGATCTTACCTCCTCAGGTGTAATTAATATTAGTAGCTGAAAAACGGAAAAACAACAACAACTATGACCTAAGTTGTGGATTAAAGATTTGATTATATTTATCTGTAGGTGTCTTTTATAAACACGATTGCACCATGTAATCATATATCTAAAAATAGATCAGGCGAAGCTGGTCGGGGCGAATGTAGGTAGATATGTTCACTTAGATAAGTAATGGAAATTTGTAAATGCCTAATTTTCCTCTTCAGGTGTAATGCTTCTAATTTTGATTCCTTGCATAAACAAATTCGCATAGTCCAGTAAAGTAAACAAATTCGCAGTCGAATAATGTAAACAATTCACACAGCAGACGAGTAAAGTATACAAATTGAGCGATTTATGAAAGATTCCTAATTTCTTTAGCAGAAAACAACAACAACAACTTATATTAATCTGTAGAATGTGATGTTGTAGATGAGTAGTGGAAGTTATAATTGAAAATGCCTTTTGCTGAAAAAAAAACAACAACAACTATAACGTAAGTTGTGGTCTGTAGGTATCTTTATAAACAAGAGTGATCATGCTATGATATTCGATATCTAAAAATAGATCACGGCTGCTTGGGATGGTAAGACACATGAAATCATTAGACGTAATGGGAATTAAAGCATTAGAAAAGGTTGCCAGGTGGCTGGTAATTTGATATTTTGCGTAAACAAATATAGCCGAGTAAAGCAGACAAATTGAGTGATTAATGTTTTTTGTTTTATATCTAGGAGTTTGTATTGAAAAGTCTTACATTTTATGAAGAATTGTTTTTTATTTTCAATAAAATTTCTCCATCAGTCACACTGTTAGGAGATTTGATTGATCCCCGATATCATAGTTCACATGAAGCTGATAAGAATATGATAATTTTATCTTCATACTATTGGGGTGATCACATTATTTTCTTACCATTAGGTTGAGAGTGGGTTTAATTAAATGTTTTGATGAAAGAAGGTGATGTTATGATATCTATGTAGTATGATATCTTGTCGTAGATGAGTAATGGAATCTTTTTGGGTATAGTAAAAGACTTTTCATAAAATGTTTGGTGATAAGGTGTAATGGCATAACCAGTGCTGCCACACGAAATCTTTCTAGAGAAACTTGTTAGCCCAGCCTGAAAGTGGTTTGAGTAGCCACATCTGAAAAAATTACATATTATCATTAGCTTGAGAATGGGTTAATTAAACGCATTAACGAGCTATCATATTAATGTAGGATGATATGCCGACTTAGATGAGTAATATAAATTAGTAAAATTTTCGGTGACCACGTGTAATGAGCTTGAAATAAAATATAACTTCTTGCCTAAACAAATACATTCGAATTAAATAAACAAACTGATTTACGTTTTTTTTTTGTGTCTAGGGCTGGCGACCATAGGAAGGTAGCAGAGTTATTTACCATGATATCATAGTTCACATGAAGCTGATAAGAATATGATAATTTTATCTTCATATTATTAGATTGAGTACATATTTTCTAACCATTATGTTGAGCGTGGGTTTAATTAAAAGTTTTGATGAAAGAAGGTAGTGTTATGATATTAATGTAGTATGATATGTTGTCTTAGATGAGTAGTGGAAGTTATCACCAAGGTCGCACCTTATTTATCTCTCTAAAGTATCATCCAAATGGTGTTGTAAGAAGGAAGAAAAAATTGATAATTCTTCAAGCCTATAGTGAAGACCGTGGTGGAGGTTGAGAGTGGGTGCTGTAAGTTCTGGATTAAATTGCAAGTTTTGATGGATGGTTTTTGACATAATATTAATCTGGTAGGTATGAAAGCTTCAGTGAAGAGTGTGGAAGAGGATAGTGTTATTTGTATACCTTTAAATCTTAAGGTTTAAACTTTTTAGCCTCCAGCAGCAATGTTTTCTTTAAGTTGACTCGGTGACTATATAAGAACTTGTTAATTTCATCTTGTGGTGAGCATATGAAGGTAGCAGGGTTTTTTTTTTATAAATCAAGCAGTTACGCTGTTATGAGATTTGATTGACATCTATATCTAAAAAATAGTTCACATGAAGCTGATAAGAATATGATATTTTTATCTTCATACTATTGGGGCAGGTGCATTGTTTACTTAACATTAAGTTGAGAGTGGGTCAAATTAAAAGCTTTGATAGAAGAACGCTGTGTTATAATATTAATGTGGTATGATATATTGTCTGAGGTGAGTAGTGGAAGTTGTATGGGAGCTATGAATAAGCAGTAAAATGCTAATCAGCAATCTCGCTGGATATTTGATAATTCTCCAAGTCCATAGTGATGATCGTGGTGGGGGGGTTGAGAGTAGGTGCTGTAAGCTATGTATTACGTTAAAAGTTTTGATGGATGGTATTTGGTGTTGTATGAGTATCAGAAAGGTCGAAAAAAAGTTGAAATGCTTCAAGTTCAATAGTGTAGACCCCGATGTTGAGAGTGTGTATTTGGAATGATATAATTCTAGTAGGATATGGAAGTATTATTTATTCATCTTTAAATCTTACCAAGTCTGAAAAAAATTACATAATATGATTAAGAAAGCTTCATGATATATATCAAAAGTGATACCAATGGATTACATAAGGAAAGTAGGCTCACTTCATCTGCAAACAACAAATATGGCTGAAAGCGACACACGGTGTGAGCAATAATCATTCTTGCTTCAATTATCACTATTAAGCAATATGTGCCGCAGAAAATATATTAAGTCTAGCCTAGTCTAAAATATGTATTGTAAATAAAAATTGTATCATGGTTATAATGCCATTTATTGAAATAATTTGTTTTAATTGTATTATAGCTTAAGTCTAAAGTCTTTTTTCTTTAGTTCAGCAAGGTCAAGATTTCATAGATATAGATTGATCCTTATAATGAATAATCCTTATGCCTTTACACCAATGTGGCTTTAATAGGTTTGTGGTGCACCACTTTCACAAATAACATCTCTCCATCTTTACTTTTTGCGATCTTTGTTGGAATATCCTGATTTTTCGACCTGTTGGTAGGGGACAGTCGACTCGTTTTTGGATGAAAAACTTTCTTCTTTATTTCTGGAAAGCATCGATTTCATGGATGTAGACTGAGCCTTATATGAATATTCTTTACTCCTTTCATCCGTAGGCTTTAGAAGGTTTGTAGTGTCCTTAGAGCTCATGTTGAAATTATTGCGTAATTAGCTTGCCAAGAAACAGTGATCTGTTTGTGTAAAGAGCAAAATATCAATTGAAAAAACAAGTTATGAAACTACTATTTATATGTATTTGGCACATTATCTTGACCTCTGACGTCACCTTAAACTTTGAAACCGAAATGTCTGCTCTTGGGTTCACTTGGATGATGAGTAGTGCAAGTTGTATGGGAGATTATAATTAGCTATGAGTAAATTTTAAAGAAGAAGATTTCTGGCAACAGTATGTTCCATACATAATCTTACAGGTGGAAGAAAATTTTATAAGATTCTGGGCCCCGCATTTCCTTATAAACCTTATATAAATTCATATGTGACCAAACCGAGCTATAGATTTTTGTTCTAGATGAATGCACATTATATAATATCTGAAAATAGATAGCAGCAAAATGAAAGGCTATAAGAATTTGGTTGCAGTATATTCTATACAAAATCTAATAACCATAAGAAAATTTTATAAGAATCTGGTACCATGTTCAGTTAACAATTTAAAAAGTAGAAGAAAATTGTATAAGAATCTGGTAATAGTATGTTCCGTACAAAATCTAACAAGCGAAAGAAAATTATATAAGAATCTGGTAAGAATCCGGTAACAGTATGTTCCATACAAAATCTAACAGGCAGAAGAAAATTTTATTAGAATCTTGTAACAGTATGTTCCAAAGAAAAATCCAAGATTTTATGCATTTCCTGATGTGTAAACCTTATATAAATCCATATGTTCTATATAAAAAATCGGTATATAAATATCTGTTAAAAAATTAGTTAGGGTATATAATGATTTTCAAAAACTCATATCTCCAAAACGGTGCCGAGAACCAAAATCCAAAACCTACTAGGTAGCTGACAATTTTATAAGAATCTGGTATGTTCTATACAAAATCTAAAAGGGGAAGGGAAAATTGCACAAGAGTTTGGTTAGTGGTTAGTGTATTCCCGAATGCTGAACTGTTAAGATGGATATTGAAGAGTTTCTAGGAGAATATAATAACATTTTACTCGATGAGCATAAGAAACAAATTCAAAAATGCTATAACTTTTTAAAATTATATGAAAATATTGAAAAAGTCGAGTCAAAATTTGGTGAACACTATATAAGTTGCCCTTGGTCAAGAGATGATTCAACGGATGGACCAGATACATGTGAATGTTGTGGTGTTGCTAGATGCCTAAAACAAGTTGTGAAGCTATATAAATTCTATCAAACATTAACAAAAAGTAATTACGAGGCATGCCTTAAAAAGTGCGATTTAACTTAGCACTAGAAATTCCCATTTTGTATACTTGGAGAGCTCATAAGGGATCATGTAAACTTACACTGTATGCAGATGTTGATTTCAACAACAGATTCATCAAACACAGGAAATTTTGATTACATACAGCTCTGTACCATACGATTATAAGAATTAATACTTTTTAATTTTTAATAAATGATATTTTATATATGGCCTTCTTTTTATTCAATTTCCCATACTAAGTCCGGAACTCCCAAATAATGTTTGACCACTACAACGGGTGGTGGTGGCGGTGGGTGGTGGTGGGTGGTGGTGGTGGGTGGTGGTGGTGGGGGTGGTGGTATTGGATGCGGTGGTGGGTGCCTGGTCTTGGATGGCGCTTGAAACGGCTATTTGACGAGTGGCATCAATGTGACGCTGACTACTCTAGGGTCTGCCCTTCTATCTGTGGATGAGCTGAAAAAGCTGTTTTATAAGCTGTTAGGCTGTTACCAGACCTGTTTTAAAAGCTGTTAAGCTGTTATCAGAGCTATTTTAAAAGCTGTTAAGCTGTTATCAGAGCTGTTTAAGAGCTGTTAAGCTGTTATCAGAGCTGTTTGAAAAGCTGTTAAGCTGTTACCAGACCTGTTTTAAAAGCTGTTAAGCTGTTATTAGAGCTGTTTAAAAGCTGTTAAGCTGTTATCTGAGCTGTTTTAAAAGCTGTTAAGCTGTTATCAGACCTGTTTTATAAGCTGTTAAGCTGTTACCAGACCTGTTTTAAAAGCTGTTAAGCTGTTATCAGACCTGTTTTATAAGCTGTTAAGCTGTTATCAGAGCTGTTTTAAAAGCTGTTAAGCTGTTATCAGAGCTGTTTAAAAGCTGTTAAGCTGTTATCAGAGCTGATTGAAAAGCTGTTAAGTTGTTATCAGAGCTGTTTTAAAAGCTGTTAAGCTGTTATCAGAGCTGTTTAAAAGCTGTTAAGCTGTTATCAGAGCTGTTTGAAAAGCTGTTAAGCTGTTATCAGATTTGTTTAAAAGCTGTTAAGCTGTTATCAGAGCTGATTGAAAAGCTGTTAAGCTGTTATCAGAGCTGTTTGAAAAGCTGTTAAGCTGTTATCAGAGCTGTTTAAAAGCTGTTAAGCTGTTATCAGAGCTGTTTGAAAAGCTGTTAAGCTGTTATCAGAGCTGTTTGGAAAGCTGTTAAGCTGTTATCAGAGCTGGTTAAAAGCTGTTAAGCTGTTATCAGAGCTGATTGAAAAGCTGTTATGCGGTTATCAGAGCTGTTTTAAAAGCTGTTAAGCTGTTATCAGAGCTGTTTTAAAAGCTGTTATCAGAGCTGTTTAAAAGCTGTTAAGCTGTTATCAGAGCTGATTGAAAAGCTGTTAAGCGGTTATCAGAGCTGTTTGAAAAGCTGTTAAGCTGTTATCTGACCTCACTTCCGGTTGTTCTCATAGGTCAAGGTGACGTCAGAAGTCAGCGTCACATTGATGCCACTCGTCAAATAGCCGTTTCAAGCGCCATCCAAGACCAGGCACCCACCACCGCATCCAATACCACCACCCCCACCACCACCACCCACCACCACCACCCACCACCACCCACCGCCACCACCACCCGTTGTAGTGGTCAAACATTATTTGGGAGTTCCGGACTTAGTATGGGAAATTGAATAAAAAGAAGGCCATATATAAAATATCATTTATTAAAAATTAAAAAGTATTAATTCTTATAATCGTATGGTACAGAGCTGTATGTAATCAAAATTTCCTGTGTTTGATGAATCTGTTGTTGAAATCAACATCTGCATACAGTGTAAGTTTACATGATCCCTTATGAGCTCTCCAAGTATACAAAATGGGAATTTCTAGTGCTAAGTTAAATCGCACTTTTTAAGGCATGCCTCGTAATTACTTTTTGTTAATGTTTGATAGAATTTATATAGCTTCACAACTTGTTTTAGGCATCTAGCAACACCACAACATTCACATGTATCTGGTCCATCCGTTGAATCATCTCTTGACCAAGGGCAACTTATATAGTGTTCACCAAATTTTGACTCGACTTTTTCAATATTTTCATATAATTTTAAAAAGTTATAGCATTTTTGAATTTGTTTCTTATGCTCATCGAGTAAAATGTTATTATATTCTCCTAGAAACTCTTCAATATCCATCTTAACAGTTCAGCATTCGGGAATACACTAACCACTAACCAAACTCTTGTGCAATTTTCCCTTCCCCTTTTAGATTTTGTATAGAACATACCAGATTCTTATAAAATTGTCAGCTACCTAGTAGGTTTTGGATTTTGGTTCTCGGCACCGTTTTGGAGATATGAGTTTTTGAAAATCATTATATACCCTAACTAATTTTTTAACAGATATTTATATACCGATTTTTTATATAGAACATATGGATTTATATAAGGTTTACACATCAGGAAATGCATAAAATCTTGGATTTTTCTTTGGAACATACTGTTACAAGATTCTAATAAAATTTTCTTCTGCCTGTTAGATTTTGTATGGAACATACTGTTACCGGATTCTTACCAGATTCTTATATAATTTTCTTTCGCTTGTTAGATTTTGTACGGAACATACTATTACCAGATTCTTATACAATTTTCTTCTACTTTTTAAATTGTTAACTGAACATGGTACCAGATTCTTATAAAATTTTCTTATGGTTATTAGATTTTGTATAGAATATACTGCAACCAAATTCTTATAGCCTTTCATTTTGCTGCTATCTATTTTCAGATATTATATAATGTGCATTCATCTAGAACAAAAATCTATAGCTCGGTTTGGTCACATATGAATTTATATAAGGTTTATAAGGAAATGCGGGGCCCAGAATCTTATAAAATTTTCTTCCACCTGTAAGATTATGTATGGAACATACTGTTGCCAGAAATCTTCTTCTTTAAAATTTACTCATAGCTAATTATAATCTCCCATACAACTTGCACTACTCATCATCCAAGTGAACCCAAGAGCAGACATTTCGGTTTCAAAGTTTAAGGTGACGTCAGAGGTCAAGATAATGTGCCAAATACATATAAATAGTAGTTTCATAACTTGTTTTTTCAATTGATATTTTGCTCTTTACACAAACAGATCACTGTTTCTTGGCAAGCTAATTACGCAATAATTTCAACATGAGCTCTAAGGACACTACAAACCTTCTAAAGCCTACGGATGAAAGGAGTAAAGAATATTCATATAAGGCTCAGTCTACATCCATGAAATCGATGCTTTCCAGAAATAAAGAAGAAAGTTTTTCATCCAAAAACGAGTCGACTGTCCCCTACCAACAGGTCGAAAAATCAGGATATTCCAACAAAGATCGCAAAAAGTAAAGATGGAGAGATGTTATTTGTGAAAGTGGTGCACCACAAACCTATTAAAGCCACATTGGTGTAAAGGCATAAGGATTATTCATTATAAGGATCAATCTATATCTATGAAATCTTGACCTTGCTGAACTAAAGAAAAAAGACTTTAGACTTAAGCTATAATACAATTAAAACAAATTATTTCAATAAATGGCATTATAACCATGATACAATTTTTATTTACAATACATATTTTAGACTAGGCTAGACTTAATATATTTTCTGCGGCACATATTGCTTAATAGTGATAATTGAAGCAAGAATGATTATTGCTCACACCGTGTGTCGCTTTCAGCCATATTTGTTGTTTGCAGATGAAGTGAGCCTACTTTCCTTATGTAATCCATTGGTATCACTTTTGATATATATCATGAAGCTTTCTTAATCATATTATGTAATTTTTTTCAGACTTGGTAAGATTTAAAGATGAATAAATAATACTTCCATATCCTACTAGAATTATATCATTCCAAATACACACTCTCAACATCGGGGTCTACACTATTGAACTTGAAGCATTTCAACTTTTTTTCGACCTTTCTGATACTCATACAACACCAAATACCATCCATCAAAACTTTTAACGTAATACATAGCTTACAGCACCTACTCTCAACCCCCCCACCACGATCATCACTATGGACTTGGAGAATTATCAAATATCCAGCGAGATTGCTGATTAGCATTTTACTGCTTATTCATAGCTCCCATACAACTTCCACTACTCACCTCAGACAATATATCATACCACATTAATATTATAACACAGCGTTCTTCTATCAAAGCTTTTAATTTGACCCACTCTCAACTTAATGTTAAGTAAACAATGCACCTGCCCCAATAGTATGAAGATAAAAATATCATATTCTTATCAGCTTCATGTGAACTATTTTTTAGATATAGATGTCAATCAAATCTCATAACAGCGTAACTGCTTGATTTATAAAAAAAAAAACCCTGCTACCTTCATATGCTCACCACAAGATGAAATTAACAAGTTCTTATATAGTCACCGAGTCAACTTAAAGAAAACATTGCTGCTGGAGGCTAAAAAGTTTAAACCTTAAGATTTAAAGGTATACAAATAACACTATCCTCTTCCACACTCTTCACTGAAGCTTTCATACCTACCAGATTAATATTATGTCAAAAACCATCCATCAAAACTTGCAATTTAATCCAGAACTTACAGCACCCACTCTCAACCTCCACCACGGTCTTCACTATAGGCTTGAAGAATTATCAATTTTTTCTTCCTTCTTACAACACCATTTGGATGATACTTTAGAGAGATAAATAAGGTGCGACCTTGGTGATAACTTCCACTACTCATCTAAGACAACATATCATACTACATTAATATCATAACACTACCTTCTTTCATCAAAACTTTTAATTAAACCCACGCTCAACATAATGGTTAGAAAATATGTACTCAATCTAATAATATGAAGATAAAATTATCATATTCTTATCAGCTTCATGTGAACTATGATATCATGGTAAATAACTCTGCTACCTTCCTATGGTCGCCAGCCCTAGACACAAAAAAAAACGTAAATCAGTTTGTTTATTTAATTCGAATGTATTTGTTTAGGCAAGAAGTTATATTTTATTTCAAGCTCATTACACGTGGTCACCGAAAATTTTACTAATTTATATTACTCATCTAAGTCGGCATATCATCCTACATTAATATGATAGCTCGTTAATGCGTTTAATTAACCCATTCTCAAGCTAATGATAATATGTAATTTTTTCAGATGTGGCTACTCAAACCACTTTCAGGCTGGGCTAACAAGTTTCTCTAGAAAGATTTCGTGTGGCAGCACTGGTTATGCCATTACACCTTATCACCAAACATTTTATGAAAAGTCTTTTACTATACCCAAAAAGATTCCATTACTCATCTACGACAAGATATCATACTACATAGATATCATAACATCACCTTCTTTCATCAAAACATTTAATTAAACCCACTCTCAACCTAATGGTAAGAAAATAATGTGATCACCCCAATAGTATGAAGATAAAATTATCATATTCTTATCAGCTTCATGTGAACTATGATATCGGGGATCAATCAAATCTCCTAACAGTGTGACTGATGGAGAAATTTTATTGAAAATAAAAAACAATTCTTCATAAAATGTAAGACTTTTCAATACAAACTCCTAGATATAAAACAAAAAACATTAATCACTCAATTTGTCTGCTTTACTCGGCTATATTTGTTTACGCAAAATATCAAATTACCAGCCACCTGGCAACCTTTTCTAATGCTTTAATTCCCATTACGTCTAATGATTTCATGTGTCTTACCATCCCAAGCAGCCGTGATCTATTTTTAGATATCGAATATCATAGCATGATCACTCTTGTTTATAAAGATACCTACAGACCACAACTTACGTTATAGTTGTTGTTGTTTTTTTTTCAGCAAAAGGCATTTTCAATTATAACTTCCACTACTCATCTACAACATCACATTCTACAGATTAATATAAGTTGTTGTTGTTGTTTTCTGCTAAAGAAATTAGGAATCTTTCATAAATCGCTCAATTTGTATACTTTACTCGTCTGCTGTGTGAATTGTTTACATTATTCGACTGCGAATTTGTTTACTTTACTGGACTATGCGAATTTGTTTATGCAAGGAATCAAAATTAGAAGCATTACACCTGAAGAGGAAAATTAGGCATTTACAAATTTCCATTACTTATCTAAGTGAACATATCTACCTACATTCGCCCCGACCAGCTTCGCCTGACCTATTTTTAGATATATGATTACATGGTGCAATCGTGTTTATAAAAGACACCTACAGATAAATATAATCAAATCTTTAATCCACAACTTAGGTCATAGTTGTTGTTGTTTTTCCGTTTTTCAGCTACTAATATTAATTACACCTGAGGAGGTAAGATCGCTTATATCTCGAACCATAGCCCGTAGAGAATTTCTGATGATAATTTTACCCCCCCTAGTATTAATACTATTGACATGAACAAAAAAAATATCATAGGGTTAACTTGAATTATTACTACTACTATTAATTATACCCGAAAAGGTAAGATCGCTCATATCTCGAAACCCATAGCGACTTTTCAATGCACACACACACACACACACACACACACACACACACACACACACACCTACATCGAAAATTAAAATTCTATTACTTCATATTTCTTAACATCCCAAGCAACCGTGATCAATTTTTAGATATTGAATATCATAGCATGATCACTCTTGTTTATAATATTTACAGCTACGATCTCCGAGATGGCAAATAAGTGAACTCCAGAAATAAAATCGAAATCCTATGCTATTTCCCTATGCTGGAGAGTGCTGAAAGAGATCTCGTATCCCCAAAACTCGAGATGAAAAATAAGCGAACTCCAGAAACAAAATCGGAATCCTATGCTATTTCCGTATGCTGGAGAGTGCTGAAAGTAATCTCGTATCCCCAAGCCCGAGATGAACAACATATGTAGTACGGACTAATACCGCTAGGGGACCTTGCTCAAGAAATGGTGCTTGCACTCGAAAGAGCAACTGTGACTTTTCAATACACGCACCCCAGGACCCAATAATAATAAGAAAACATCAAGCCAAGGTGATATCGTGTTGTGAAATTCGAATGATGCTGATATCTACAGCAGCACTTGAAAACAACAAAACCAAGATGACGTCATGCTGATATCTAGAACTTCCCCGCTAATAAAAGAAAACAGCAAAACCAAGGCATGCTAGTAGTTCCGGCTAATGCCGCTAGGTAACCTTACTCAAGAAATGGCGAGCCCGTAGAGGATTTCTGATGAGAATTTCGTCCCCCCTCCCACCCTACACCACCTAGAATCCATTGGCATGAACAAAAATAACTTGAATTATTAATACGCTAATATCTCGAAAACCAGAGCCCATAGAGGATTTCTGATGAAAATTTCATTACCCCCCTCCTTATCCTATACTACAATACCCCCTCACAAACCACCCATCTAGAATCCATTGGCATGAACAAAAATTTCCTACCGTTAACTTTAATTATTACTAATATTAGTTCAAAACCAAAAGCCTACATTTAGGGGCACCACATATCTATCCAAGAAAACCGTAGTACCGACTAATGCCGCTAGGGCGCAGTGAAGACCAAATCCATCAATAAAGCTTCCCACCCCTTCACAAATATATAGAACTGAAAGTGATCTCGTATCCCAAAACTCGAGATGAAAAACTTTGAGGCTACGAGTCTGAGATGAAAAATAAGCGAACTCCAGAAACAAAATCGAAAACCTATGCTATTTCCCTATGCTGGAGAGAGCTAAAAGTGGTCTCGTATCCCCAAAGTGGTCTCGTATCCCCAAGATTCGAGATGAAAAATAAGCGAACTTCAGAAACAAAATCGAAATCCTATGCTATTTCCCTATGCTGGAGAGTGCTAAAAGTGGTCTCGTATCCCCCAAAGTGGTCTCGTATCCCCAACATCCAAGACATAAACCAGGACATCCAAGACACAAACCCACATTTAGTATGGATTTACACCACCTAGCGACGGTGGCGCCATCTGTGGCGAAATCCTGGAGGCTCAAAAAAGTGATCCAGAATCCCCATAGCTTATCTACTACAGTCCGTCAAATATAGTAGACGCTTAGGTTAAAAAGTACCCGTGTAATAGCTGGTAAGTCGCTAACTTCCAAATATTACTAAAAAAAAAAAAAAATAGTAATATTAACAGTAAACAATATTCCGATACTGCCGTATTTTTTATGACAATTATAAAGCATTAAGTAGGTATACTTGGTGGTTGAATCAGGAAAAGCGGTTGCTCCGGTCTCGAGAGATGAAAATGAAGTTTCATTGTAAAATTACGAAATTGCTAACTCCCTTAGCGGAATGGTGGGGCGCAGAAGGAAGAAACGAAACATGGGTAAGATATTTTCGTATTCTATACCTAGCTGTTATGGTCGTAGCATATTGCATATAGCAATATGCCACCACGGACTGAAGCGTGTATGCCCGGCTTGTTGTCGACTACAGCATGAAACCAAAACGCGCCCCGACCGAGAGAAATGCTTTCTCAAGCTCGGTGTCATGTTCAGTGACAGAAAGAAGAAGAAGACCATCGATATCGGTCTGTCATAGTTTGCTAGCAGGAAAGTAAGGTCGTTAAGATTAAAATCCCGCAAGATCAAATATTTCTCGCCGCAATCCGACGAAGAAAAAAAAACCCTCACTAACCAAAGATTAATCCGCCAACGGCACCCCATAAAACTTGGCGTCTCCCTCCGGAGCCCCATTTATGAAATAAGAAAAAGGATCTGTTGGAATTCGAATCTGGTGTGGCGTACGTCAGGAAAAACCTCGAAAAGAGAGACGTATGAAAAGCAAATGTTTGAGGGATATTTTCATAATAAGGCATATTATTTCCACTTGCTGGGCAAGTTCTAATTTGATAAAGTTTTGAGCTTGGTACCGGACCTGGTGCATTTACATTTTCTAAAAGAGGGAAAAGAAGTAGGAGGGCACATTCCTCCCATATTGGAGGCCCCCGAACTCGAGCTAACCTTCAACCCGCGCAGCAGGAGATTCATTCCTACGGCACGCAGAGAAAGCGGGGAAAATTTTATTGAAACAATATTAACTTCACCAGGATCCATCTGATCACCGAGAAATATGTTTTGGTATAAGGAAAAAAAATTTTTCATATAATAAGCGACATAACCCTAGTACCATCCCCCAAAAAGTGTTCTGGCGATAGAGCAGGGTAATCAAATTATTAAAATTCCAGTTAATTCTTATCCAGGAGGCAATGCTGAAGCGCTTCATCGTGCCGAGGATTCACATGTGAGTAATTTTGAAATATTACACTTTGTTTTTTTAACATACATATGTATTACACTTCGGTTCCGGCAGTGACTTGCACTGCAGAACCTTTTTGATATGGTTAGTTAATTTTTGCACGTTTTATATATATCTATCTTAAACTTAAGATTATAAGTACATACATATACGTATAGCATTGCAGAACCTTTTTGATATGGTCAAGTTTTGTGCGTTTTATATATATATATCATTGAGCGTAGTAAGCCATACGGTGCATAAAAGGTTGTGTCCATAAAATCTACTATGTACATAAGGTCAGAAAATTTTTGTGAATTTAGAAAAGAAATACTCAAGTACGCTGTGGACGATCACTTTGGTAACCCAAAGTATGTACTTATGGAATTGAATTAATAATAGAGAATGTATCTATTTGTAGGTTGATAACAATGTTTATATATGAGCCTATTTTGATCATTATAACGTAAATATGGATTGAATATTTTCTTTCTTCCTTCACATCCTGGAGCCTTTTCAATTCGGGGTCGCATTGGTCCGCTCTAATTTCTTCCACAGGTCAGCCAAAGGGACTTTGCAGATAGTGCCGAGCAGAGTCATAGGGAGGATGGGGCAAGGCCATGAAGGCAGAACATCTGCGCCTTCCACAGTAAGTAGGTAAGTGACGTAAGGGTCCCTTCAGGACCGAGTGTGTGTCGGCTCTTTTGTATGCAGGCATGAAATTTTTTTGATTATGGATGATGACAGCGGCAGGTATTTTCGGGAACTCCCCCACACTCTCCGCCACCCTTAGCCGAGGTGCTAGCATGCCGCCCTGTGCTATCGTTGTCATCAGGCGATCTGTCAGCTCATGCTGGCAGTTTGGACTTAACGTCCTGGTCAAGTCGCCTTCACATACTTCCATAACAAAATGGCGCCCAACGAGGGGCCACCTCAGTTAGACTTCGGTGGTCTAAATATAAATTTTACTGGGGACTGAGACTTTGAGAGAGATGATCATCTGGTGTCTGCCAGTTGATTGACCTCAGGTCTCACATCCAGTAGAAGATATGGGTGGACCTGAGTCTAATTGGTTTTGTTGAAAATTTTTTTTTGTAAAGTAACGTAATATTTTGAAAGTTTTATTGGAAGTCTTTGATATTTTGAATTTTTGGATTAAAGTAAAGTAACGTTTTTTGAATTTAATGAAAGTTTTTTGGAAGTTGAAATCCGGCTTTAGGTTTGACTTCGGTCAAGCCTCAAGCCTGAACAGTTGTTGATTTTTTTTGAAAGTTTTTTGAATTTTTTGAAATTGATCTTTCCCGCTGGCCTTCAGCCATGGAAATGGAAGGTGGCCTCACGAAAGTTTTTTATTTCGATTCTCATGGAGCCTGTCCATTTTGATCGTGCGACTGGACAGGGCCATGAGCCTGTGAGACAACTTCTTGGCCTATAGCTAATTAGTTGACCTCGTTCATGGCTGTGCCCAGATGTGTGACTAGGTAGACGGAGCAATCGGAGGAGAGGAAGGGGGGAGGAAATGTCTGTCTCGTGGAGCTGACCCGGGATTGTTTTGGTCGGTTCGACGGGGGAATGGTGGCTGCGTCGGCATCTCTTTAGCCTGGTGGCCCCGCGGTATGGCTAGTTCATACCAAGAGGAGGATGTCGATTCACCATTCCTTAGTTTGGTAACCGACTTGAAGCGACCAATACAATACTCGGTGAGGTCTCGTGGGATGGGACTGGAATGGTTGCTTGATACCCTCGGAGCCCGGAAGCTGGCATGTGCTAACTGTCTGACTGAGGGATATCATTCAACTTTTCCAGCCCCCAATTTCTCCAGCTGACTTTCTCCAAAGATTCCCATAGAGAATCGTGAATATGTAGTTTTTTCATGCACCACTCACGTCACTTGCTTGTATAGATATTCTGACCTGGAAAGGGAGGGAGCGACCTGGATACCTCTTATGTTGAGAGTTCGCTCTTGGAGTGTGGGAGGAGGAAGCATCGTTTACTAGATCCCCCTTTGTATCAATTCTTTTAGGAATTGTTTTTTTTTTTGGCTTAATGCCACGATACCTTTTGGTAGATTTTTATGTTTGGAGTTTTCGTTCATGTTATGAGAATTTTTTTTCCGAATTTTCATTAGTCTTTTTGTGATACTTCATTCAGCTGTGATATTAGGTATATACACTCGTGATGTCCATATATACACTCGTGATGTCCATATATACACTTGTGCTGTCTATATATATACATTTATTTATTTCAATGTTCGCACCTGTTGAATCTTTTATTGCTGGGACCCTTTTATTTGCGCAACGATTAACTTCAGGGATGTGTCTTCGATGCGTTACCGGTCAAGTAGAGTCTGAGGATGAGGAAAACATAGGGTCGTGGGTCGTGACACACATTGAGCGCCCGCAGTGATGAGGCCTATGTGTAAGACCGGCTAGCTCAGTCGACCATTTTTCAGCGTCGTCTGAACCACGGGTGGCGCAGACCACTCTGCCCTGTTATGGTCGTAGCATATTGCATATAGCAATATGCCACCACGGACTGAAGCGTGTATGCCCGGCTTGTTGTCGACTACAGCATGAAACCAAAACGCGCCCCGACCGAGAGAAATGCTTTCTCAAGCTCGGTGTCATGTTCAGTGACAGAAAGAAGAAGAAGACCATCGATATCGGTCTGTCATAGTTTGCTAGCAGGAAAGTAAGGTCGTTAAGATTAAAATCCCGCAAGATCAAATATTTCTCGCCGCAATCCGACGAAGAAAAAAAAACCCTCACTAACCAAAGATTAATCCGCCAACGGCACCCCATAAAACTTGGCGTCTCCCTCCGGAGCCCCATTTATGAAATAAGAAAAAGGATCTGTTGGAATTCGAATCTGGTGTGGCGTACGTCAGGAAAAACCTCGAAAAGAGAGACGTATGAAAAGCAAATGTTTGAGGGATATTTTCATAATAAGGCATATTATTTCCACTTGCTGGGCAAGTTCTAATTTGATAAAGTTTTGAGCTTGGTACCGGACCTGGTGCATTTACATTTTCTAAAAGAGGGAAAAGAAGTAGGAGGGCACATTCCTCCCATATTGGAGGCCCCCGAACTCGAGCTAACCTTCAACCCGCGCAGCAGGAGATTCATTCCTACGGCACGCAGAGAAAGCGGGGAAAATTTTATTGAAACAATATTAACTTCACCAGGATCCATCTGATCACCGAGAAATATGTTTTGGTATAAGGAAAAAAAATTTTTCATATAATAAGCGACATAACCCTAGTACCATCCCCCAAAAAGTGTTCTGGCGATAGAGCAGGGTAATCAAATTATTAAAATTCCAGTTAATTCTTATCCAGGAGGCAATGCTGAAGCGCTTCATCGTGCCGAGGATTCACATGTGAGTAATTTTGAAATATTACACTTTGTTTTTTTAACATACATATGTATTACACTTCGGTTCCGGCAGTGACTTGCACTGCAGAACCTTTTTGATATGGTTAGTTAATTTTTGCACGTTTTATATATATCTATCTTAAACTTAAGATTATAAGTACATACATATACGTATAGCATTGCAGAACCTTTTTGATATGGTCAAGTTTTGTGCGTTTTATATATATATATCATTGAGCGTAGTAAGCCATACGGTGCATAAAAGGTTGTGTCCATAAAATCTACTATGTACATAAGGTCAGAAAATTTTTGTGAATTTAGAAAAGAAATACTCAAGTACGCTGTGGACGATCACTTTGGTAACCCAAAGTATGTACTTATGGAATTGAATTAATAATAGAGAATGTATCTATTTGTAGGTTGATAACAATGTTTATATATGAGCCTATTTTGATCATTATAACGTAAATATGGATTGAATATTTTCTTTCTTCCTTCACATCCTGGAGCCTTTTCAATTCGGGGTCGCATTGGTCCGCTCTAATTTCTTCCACAGGTCAGCCAAAGGGACTTTGCAGATAGTGCCGAGCAGAGTCATAGGGAGGATGGGGCAAGGCCATGAAGGCAGAACATCTGCGCCTTCCACAGTAAGTAGGTAAGTGACGTAAGGGTCCCTTCAGGACCGAGTGTGTGTCGGCTCTTTTGTATGCAGGCATGAAATTTTTTTGATTATGGATGATGACAGCGGCAGGTATTTTCGGGAACTCCCCCACACTCTCCGCCACCCTTAGCCGAGGTGCTAGCATGCCGCCCTGTGCTATCGTTGTCATCAGGCGATCTGTCAGCTCATGCTGGCAGTTTGGACTTAACGTCCTGGTCAAGTCGCCTTCACATACTTCCATAACATAGCTTCAACTAAATCGGAGATGGTCGGTTTCCAAGATTTTGTGTAGAATGGCTGTATATAAATATTATTTTTCTATTGGAAATTGTATTCCATCTTCCATTCTCTTCTATCTAAATAGATATATATATATATAGAGGTTTGTCCTAACTGACCATCATCGCCGAGCAGAGCTGGGCAAGTACCAAAGAAATAGTACTTAAGTACAAGTACAAGTACCGAAGGCCTGAGTACTTCAGCGTAAGTACAAGTACCGTATGTATGAAAACTTGGAACTAAGTACTAAGTCTATAAAAAGTACTGAGTACTTTTTGAATATTTAAAATTTAGCAGTAATATAATGAAGTTTGTCGAGTTTAGTTAATAGATATTAGTAAATAAATACCTTTTGAAAACTAAAGTATGTATAGTAACCAGTGGCTATTATTTATAATTTTTCATAGTTTTCGGTGCTGCAGTAGAGTAAAACGTTCACTTTTCCTTGCTACACTCACAAAAACTATTAGAGGTCCGCTCAAGCACCCAATATCGCCTCCAATAATGCATAACAATTCTAAGGAAAAAATTTCCAGTAAATTTCTAAGAAAAAATTGAGGCCTTTCCTACATCAGGTCGAGGCATCGTTGATTTTATATTAAAGCGAGGCATTGCTTGCTTACCCTTGGCTGAGAGAACTTACAACTACCTAAGAAAATCTCCATATAAACCAGGATCAGAGAGAGTCAGCAATATAGAGGTGAGCTCACTTTTTGCAGTGTATTTCTATGAACATAGTCAGTCCATACTATAAATGTCAGTAGTTATATCATCAAGTTGAGGCATCGTCGATTTTATATTCGAACGAGACGTTACTGGTTTTAGTTCTACTTGCCCAGTCTTGTTTGTATGTTATTAGTTTGTCTAAGGTTCTGCCTTGACGAGTGAGTGCGGCACATTCTTTGACAGTTCTTTGCGTGCTTTAAAACTCAACAAAAAAGGAGTTGCGCTGGAGATTGTGTTTGCTTTTTTACGAAGAGTTAGATATTTGTAGGTACTTAATAGACTCAGAAATACTTAAGTAAAATTCTTGGTACTTAAGTACAAAACTAAGTCTTAAGTCCAAGTAAATAGACGCTAGTACTTATGTTCAAGTACTAAGTAGGGGCATTTCAAAAGTATTGAGTAATAAGTCTTAAGTAACGAAAATGTACTTTAAGTAGTACTTAAGTCTTTTTTACTTAAGTATTGCCCAGCTCTGTCGCCGAGCCGAAACTACTAAAACTACAAACATGAAATTCGGAAGACAATTTTGTCACGGATAAACTCTTTTTTGTAATTCAACTTCTAAGAAGGTGAAAAGAGAGACTAAAGTTTGTATGGAAAAATATAAATAACGAATGCATTAACTTGAGACGTTGCACGAGAATCGTATTAAATGAATGATTAACCACGTATTTCACCGATTTTCGAATAAAGAGGGGTCAACGTTGGCAGGGAAATAATTATATCTGACACGTTGTCCAAATAATCATGAAACAAACGCGATTTACCGATTTTCGAAATTCAACCGCAAAGGGGGTAAAATGGGGTATTTGGTTAAAGGTTGTATGGGAGAACTATAAATAATGCGCACATCAACGTGAGCATTGCACAAATAATCTACTAAATAAATGATTGAACACGTATTTTACGGATTTTGAAAATTCAACCCTAAATGAGTAAAAGGGTGGTCAAGGTTTGTATGGAAAAACAATTATTAAAACATTCATTCACTTGAAACGTTGCACAAGAAATTTAACGTAACGTTGAAATTTATAATCAACACGCAGGTATTTTTTCGATGTCGAAGTGCAACATCAAAATTAAAATAAATATCACGAATATCGTTGATATCCTTAGAGTAACCATTTGAGTTCAAAATACTGCAGTTCCGCCCTCAAAGTTTCCTCAATAATGACGACGAATGTAGTTTATATAGAGGACGTTCACTAACTCGTTGGTAAATTTCATATACATTTTTAAAGGCTTTAATTCAACTTACTGCTACTAGCTCTATCGGTAGAGCACGAAACTCGCAGTATCAGGGTAGTGGTCTCGAACCCCACGTTAGTCGCGCACTCCTTTTTATTTGAATCAATAAAATAATAAATTAAACGCAAAATATAATTGAATAATAAATTTTATGAAAATTAAAATTTTCGTGTATAATTCAATAAATTTCTCTTGATTTAAAGCCAACTGAAAATTCCTTAATGATGTAATTTTACATTTTTTGAGAATAATAAAAAACGAATAAAGAAAAAATATAAATTTTTTTTAAAAAGGTTCTGGTTCAATATCCGCAATAAAAAGTAGAAAATAATTTTTCCTTGACTTAATGAGTAGTACATCACAAAAGTTCTCCTTTAATTTTACATTTATAATCAAATTTTGAAATTATATTAATTTTGTAATAACCTTAGAATATATAACAAACAGGAATGCTGCTAAGCTAAATCAAGTAATATTTGTGTTGAGTTCAAGTTTTCTAGTGTGAAAGCATACAGAAAGCGTAAACGGTAGTAGAAATCATGAAGGAGCCGTCACGCTGCCATTCATTTATAACTTAACCTCCCATTTGTTCTTTGTTCATTTGTGCATCTCATTTGCTCTGCATTTTCCATCATTCGTTATTACTTATCCTTCGAGATATTATGAGGCGTATGATAAGAAAGCAATCATTTGCCGCGGATAAAATTTTGGAGGTAAGTGTTCAGATAACTTTGGAAATAAATGAATAAATTTTGTCTTGAGTTTCGTTGTAACCATAACAGTATTGGGTAAGATTTATGGGCCATCGTACACGTAGCTGTTACGTAGCATGCACCACAAATTTGCGAACTTGTGCCCACATTTGTCATCACAATAATTATGCTACGCTGTACTTCCTAATATGAATATCGAGGTTAATTGTATGCGTGTCCAAACAAGTTACAGTTTCTGACAAATAATAATAATTGTATCAGAAATTCACAGCACTTAATGATAATTAAATTATCCCCACAGGTAAGAACTGAACAGCCGTCCGATCAGTACTTTCCTTAGTGTATAATTTCTGTATATGAGTGTCATTTATCAAGAGCAGAGCATCATACATAGGAGTGAGTGAGATGTCGAGTGGCATTTATTGTCAAAATTAGGACTTGTCTGCCAAATGTGCTTCTGTTTTGTGAACAAGCTTACTAATACCGATTTCCATTGATCAAGTTTTCTAGCAGAAGTGTCACACTTTTCTTGCAGTGTTACACCGAAATTGTTCCATTGACCTGCACTACTAGAAAAAGTGTACGTCAAATGAGTCTGGTGCTACACCGGAAAAATCGGCGGTGTTACACCAAAAAACGCACACATCTACATGAGAAATGTCACAACTGAATGTCATTGAGTATTACATATCAATCTTCAACTATTACTCTACCAAATTCATCTGCAATCACACTAAAATGTTTTAAGTAACAATTTTCATAATTTTTACGTTATTCGCGATGATATTTTTTCCAGAAAATTTCAATCTGACAAATTACACGGATATGAGCTACGATTGCATTCTCATCGCGTCAAAAGTTGTTCCATTGAACTCGTTTTTTACTGATTGACGTGCACTTTTCTTAAAATATCAATGGAAATCGACATAAATTTAAAATTCTTTCACGAAATTTAACAAAAGTACGGAATCAATTCTTTTCAAAACTATTTATCTTTGAAGTTTGTTTTGTGCAAAGCTTTATAGTGTCATTACTTCTAATGCCTCTTAAAACCGTTATACCAATCAAAAAAAGGGAAATGAAGTGTGCCGTCAGTGCTTGCAAATATAAATCGGATTATAAACTAGGGAAATCGTGTTTCAGGCAAGTGCTAAATTATCTTTTTTGTTAATAGAAGCAAAGTTTTATATAAATTAAATATGTGAATTATTTGAAAATAAAGTCGAAAAAGAACATTGTTTTACACAGATGCTCCCCACAAAACCTTTGTTTACTTTTTTGAAATTGACAAGTAGTTTAGATCACGGTCTACAGAATACAAGGCCTGTGCACTAAGAAATGTCAAATTTTGTTGACTCGGAATTGAGACAAAAAATTGCATTTTGTATGGGAAAATTCAGAAAATTGTATTTTTCTGCTGTTTTTCGAAAAGTGTACGCAAAATTTTATTTAAAATGAAAATTTAAGAACAGTTACTATATTATACAGTGAAATTTTTGGCACAAAGCAAATAATTATATTTTCTTAAATAATTGAGAGTAATTTGTTAATAATTCTTTTTAAAATAAAAATGTACCATAGTAAGTACTTGTTTTAAGCAAAAATGTAGAATTCAAGAAATAGAAAATTTACCTGTAATAAAATCTTCGGCTAAATTGCGAAAAGGAACGATTTTATGACATTGTAATTTAATTTTTAATTTGTTACTGTTTCCACAAGCTCTTACCCACTCGTCTGACAAAAACTGTTCTTTTGGACAGCAAAAATATTTAATGTTTTTACACCTTTCTTTGTGATATAGTTTTTGCATAACAATACTGCACGTGCAACAATTGACTTTCAATTCGCTTTATAAAAAAAAAAACATTTATAGTTCATATAAAATCCAAATCACGTATTAAAACAACTTGTGTAATTCAGAATATTTGAAAAATTTACTTATAAAAACTCTCGTTAATTCAATGCTTCACAATTTGGCTCAAAATGTCACCAAAATGGCGCATATCCGGATTTAGTGCACAGAGCTTATATTCTGTAGACCGTGTCTTAGAGAATAGGGACGGCGTGTAAATGCATGTAAAACATGAACTACCAACACAACCAGAATTCATTACGCAAAATCTGGCTTATCACCACCCTGTTTGCTATATATATATATTCTAAGGTAATTTCAAAATAGCCGAATCAATTTCATTTTTAGTAGTATTAATATGCTGCTCGTGCTGCAGCTAGAAAATTGGCATTTCGGAATTTTTCCTCCCCACGAATGCCTCTAACCGGTAAAAAGTGCAGAGTGTATGCCTAGGCAAAGAGTTCATGCTGTTGTTAATGAAGAAACTAATTTCAATTTTTCCCTGTAGGTGGAATCATTACAATTTTCGAAGTTAGTCGGCACCAACATTCGTTTTATGCCTGAAAGGTATAAATGCGCAAACTCGTAAATAATCAAAATTTTTTCTCTTTCCTTATAAACGGAGTCTAGTCTATGTAAGCAACAGTTCGCCGGTAGCTTTAAAGCGGAAGCAAGGAAACTTATAGTTGGGGAATACCCATAATATCTCTCGTCTTAAGTCGTGAACTTGACACGATATTCATCCCTGTGTCAGTGGCATTCAGAAGATTCTGTTTGTTATACAGGTCCAAGACAGAGCACCATTCCTAATTACATATTCCGTCAACAAGTTTTCATCGATTTAGTAAACTAAGGAAAACAGATAGCAAGGGTAAACCTGCAAACTACATCCCGCGTGTGCACTCAGGTGAATTTTTGAGCAAACAAAACGAGCAAAGAAAGGAAGAGGGTCGAGAACCGACATTCTTCATTAAATTGATCCCAATGTGTACAAAAGCTCTCTTCAGGGTGAAAGCTTTCACCATTTCCATGAGTAACATTTTTATTTATATCGCTTTTCGGTTTCTGTCAACTGAAACTACTTGGACCACTCTCACACATCGCTGCCACCCCCACACCCATCTTTCAAATGAGTTACTTGCTTAGTCATTAATTCATGTGGGGTTGCATTTTAGAATTTTGTGCCTAATGATCTTCTGGTCCTTGGATGATTTTGCTACCAATTATGGGTAGACAAGATGGGGCTCGTAATTAAATTCTGCCATAGTTCAGTTGGAGTATGTAAGAGAGTTCAGGGACTTTTCATTTGCATCTGCTGGAGTTCCTATTTAATTTTTTATTTAATTTTTTTTTTAAAGAATAATGATAACGACTGGTGCTTGGTTGTTAAAAAAACACTATTGGTGCTAGGTTTTTATGATTAATGGGAAATCATACAAATGTAAGGGGATACTTAATAAATGTGTTTATTCATTATTAATTATCAAAAGACCGTATTATTGAGCTGTGTTCACGGAATGTATGTACTGTTTCAATTCGATATCAACGCTTTGCATATCAAAATTCGTTTCTGAAAAACACCTAACAAAAGAATTAAATTTTTCAATGTAAAAGCAAGTTATACAGTTCGAAGGATTTTACACATGTGTAGATCTGAAGAACTTCAATAGTCATAATTATATCGCAAAATTGTTTCAAGTGAAAAAAAAAACTCTTTCAATCGAAAAATCATTTAAAAAAAGAAATTTCTATGCAAAAGCCGGCGTTTCGTAATAGCAGGAACCATATTACTCATCAGTACGTGTTGGTTCCTGCCTGCCGTATACGCCACAGTGCACAGCCAAGCTGATCTCATATATGCACTTATAGACGAGGCGAAATACTACATATTTACTTGAAGATTAGAACTAGCATTTCATGGAGAGTTTTGCCATGAAATAAATTCATAGCGAATTTAGTAAATATGAAAAGCTAGTTCCGCATAAGGCTAATCTTGCTAGGCATTCAAGTAAATACGTAGTATTTCGGCTCGTATATAATTCACATTTAAAAATTATTTTAAGTTCATTATGAGGTCAGCTTGGCTGTGCATTGTGGTGTATACGGCAGGCAGAAACCAAGCCGTACTGATAAGTAATACGGTTTTTGCTATTACGAAACGCCCGCTTTTGAATCAAGAATTCCTTTTTTAAAAGATTTTTCCATTGCTAGAGTTTTTTTTCCACTCAATATGCTGCTGCGGATTTGGCAGCAAACTCAGTCAATTTCATATTGACTAAATTCGTTATGAATTTATTTCATGGCAAAATTCTCTAAATTGTTTGAACATGACCAACCAAGCCCTCAAATTTTCATAAGATATTCTTAGGAAATATGCCGGTCCAAAAGACGGAATTCATGGAATATTCCCAAGAATGTTAATATGTCAAAGCAATTTTATTGGAATTTATGCTGTCCGAGGAAAGTATTTCTTTATTATTCCAAGGAATTCCTACAGAAATTCTAAAAACAATGTATTTGGAAATTTAGTAAATATTTTCCGTGTATACTCTATGGTGACTTTGTTCGGATTTTCTGCAGAATTATTCCACAGAATTTCTTCAGAAATAATAAAAACAATGTTTTGGAAATTTAGATCTGTGAAGAGTTTTTCTGGGTATTCCGCTAAATTATTCGTACGACATTCTAAAGCTAATTATTCATGCTTTCATGGGAATTTAATTGGATCAATTTTTTTACTAGCAAACTTGATTAAATGGAATTTTTCAAGTGTCAATACCTAGTCTTTATTGAAAGCAGAAGATCTTCGACTGGATTGTATTTAATTGTAAAAAATGTTTATTTAAAAATAAACAAAAAAGAAAGAAAAAGTCGGTTAAATCTAATAGAAGTCGAATGGTATTGGTGATTATGGAAAATATATTGATTTTGTTTTAAAATTCTTCTGGTGATACATTTTCCATACATATTAAAACTTATACGTTTTCCGGATATGTCAGTAAGCAACCGCGAAAGCCTTAAAAGTTATATCTTAAAACTTATTCTGAACAAATGGTTTTTCGTGCAGTTTCCTTGTGAACTAAAATGATATTTGTTTTCAAAGTAATAAAATAACAAAATTTATATCCTACTTTATTCTTATTCTATTCACTTCTTTCTTTACGGAATCTTTACGTCTGCAGAGTGATTTTATAAATAAAAATCTTGGGCATATATTAAAAGTTTCACCCCAAACTATAATTACCAGCAATTAACTGATCAAAAATGAGAAAAGTAGCTTCCAAAATAGCTTTGCCCAATAGCTTCCACTATTTTTCTGAAAAAGGAAAAGTATATTTAAATGATATATATAAAAAACAGAAAAGTTATGTTTACTGTTTGCATTTTCTACAAAATAATGGTCTAATAATTGTTTAACCATATGAACACATACTACGACCAGGAACACAATACGACTGTTCCGGCTGTATTACCGAAGCAATCACTGTGCCAGAATTCCATGAACTCATTGATGAACTGCTCGGAATTCAAAAAATAGTTGTTGAATATCCAGTATGCAGTTTTTCTTTCAACTAGAGTGCTGGTTGCCACTACAAGAAGGCGATTACTAACGGAACACACTTCATGAGTGACACCAACGAAACGTTCTAGTATTCCAGGTGAGACGTAAAGTCTATTGATTCTGGAGCCTGCGAGAATTCCATGGATATTTCGCGAGACCCTCGTGTATGATCTAGTCATAGGATGCATCCAACGATAAATATCCACGAGTCTGAAAACACGGACAAACTTCCTCAATCGAGTAGCATTGACGGAGTTGAACTCATGAGGAAGGTACATGTTCACTATCTTGATATGTTTGTCTTGAACGACAAAGTCCAAGGAATAAGCGAAGCCTGAGAAGATATCTGTATAGACAGGAGACGATAGTGTAAATTTGTTGGATACAATGATTGCCACCCCTGAGCCTCGGCAAGGCGCAGGTGTGGCAAACATTGCATATCCAGTGTGTAAATAAGCATAGCGCTCAAGTTGTGCGTATGTGCATTGTGTAAAATTCGTCTCCTGTAGAAGCGCGATGTCTATATCGAACATTTTGACATGTTCTATAGTGCTGTGTAATCTTGTATGTGCACTTAAACTCTCGGTGTTGATAGAGGCTATCTTGCACATTCAAAGAGATGAAAAGCTCAAACTATGAATGTGCGACGTCTGGTGAAGAGGAGAATCGGCCAAGCACTGCTCCCGAATCAGCTCCTCTACTTTCCTATGAAGTCGTTCTAACCAAGCTGCATCATTGTACTTCCCCTTTTTCTTCGACTCATGTTGTAGGAGTAGAAGCTGAGGAAGTAACAACTCTGGACTTTCCAGCTCCCGTACAAGAATAGTCCAGATTTTACCTGAATTCTTCTTGTACTGGAGCTGGCCAAGAATTTTGCGAATTTTCTCCGTAGGAAGGGTTTCCATACCTTTCTACACTTCAAATTGGCTACTAGTCGAAAAAGTGCTACCACACGACTTGTAGCCACTGAAGCTCGAGAGACCAGTCTCATCCAAACCGGTCATTTCGCAGTACGAAAGCTGTTCGAGAGATGCTTCCGCCTCTCTCACAACAACCTTTGAACCGCGGCTCGACTATCGTCCTCCTTCGAGTGGGACCAATTTGGAGTGACTGGCTTTGCTGGCTCTGTAGGAGGCAGCATCGCCCGGTCCACCTTCTTCTCCTTGTCCTCATTTTTTTGCCTACTTGGCTGCTCAACTCCTCTTCGGAAGTAGCCGTGTTTTCACGTGCTGACGTGGCATCGTTTACAACCGTAATACTTTTTGCCTCTGGGACAACTTCAGGCACCGTAACCACTGGCTGTTTCAAGATAGCAGGTTGAGTGCTGGCAGAAAGTTCCTTCTCCGGAGCCACTATTGTAGCAGTGGTTTCCCTCGGGGGAGCCTTCTGTTCAGCCCTCTTTCCGCTTCTCTTAAAAATGCCCTACTAAATGGTAAGCATGGCATTTCTCTTCGGTGCTCACATCAATCCAGTGCCTTGAGCCGGATATGCTCAAGTAGAAGGCTCTTGGAAGCGTGCACCCCTTATTTAGAGTGATGGACGCTTCCCGGCTGGTACCGAAAATACCCCGCCCAAGACCCTCGTCCCCAATTTTAATGGGAATAGCGCGAACGCTGCCATGAACCTTCCTAAATCTCCCTAGGAAATTCAGGAGGTCTTCATGACTGGCTCATATTGGGAGCAGTGAAAACACAACCTTTGTGGGCTTTTCCCTGAGTGGGAACGGCACAAGATGTCTACCATCCACCTCGATGCCCCCAACACAAGCTTGGTAGCACTCTCGAGGGTCGTGGAATACACCTCAACCATTCCCCCATAGCTCCTCACGAGAGATGACCTGAAAGTTCGCTTTCAGGTATGCGCTCTGAGGACATCTATTGATGTGCTCGAGCTGCATACCGTAGCACTCATTCTGCCACCTCCCGTCGAAAAAAGCCTGTAGACCCGCCTGATGCCCTTACCTAAAATTTCTAAAGCTGACTTTTTAGTGGAACTGCCACTTACCTGCTGGGCATAAGATATCCCTGCAACTAACGCCGGGGAGCAGGGTACTGCTGCTGTTGGTCTCGCTGGTGGTTCTGAGACGTTTGCCTTGTTTGAAGAAAGCGGCGACCTCATCACAACACCGCTTGGCTTTGGCGCTAAAGCCGAAGCATTTTGAACAACTTCCTTCAGTGTAGTATGTTGTTCTGGCATCGAAGACGTTGACGGAACATTTGCTAAAGCTGTTGTCTTTAGAGTCAATTCTCCAGCATCTTCTTGGATAGCTACGGCTGTTCCCACAATAGTTTTCTTCACGGAAGATGGCTCTACTTGCTTACTGCTGCTGGCCTTTTCACTTGGGCCCTTAATGTCCTTTTCTGTGGGTTCTTTTATTATTTTTTTGCGGTAAAAAGAAGAATTTAAGCTCTTCTTCTTTCTTCCACGTGATCTGAGGGGATCATCAGTCCCCCCAGAATCGCTGCTGCTCACACTCATTTAGAGTGTGGCAGAGAAGGTTTATACTTACTCATTTTATTTTATTTTAATAAATTGAGTTTTTCAATTTAATTAAATTTTTATTTAATTTTTACTTTTACTTTAATTTATTTTGTAATTTTAATATTTTTGGAAACTTCGACACTAAAAGTTTTTTACGGTTGCCTTGTTGCCATGGCAACTGTCGAAATTAAATTAATTTTTTTAAATGCCACTGAATTTTTGGTTTTACTTTCAATTGTAAACAAACTTGTAATTCTTTTTATGTTGAGAAATTATTGATATGGACAATTCCTTTTGAGGAATAGTATCGTCAATAACACTAAGGTTCACTATATCTCTTCTTTGTCACGTATTTCACTGCGTTTTTCTTAAATTTTCCGGAGCTGAAGTTGGCACGTCCGGTCTCTGTGACAATAATTTTTTTTTTATTTATATATGATCTTTATTTAGTGGCTCATTGGCTCTTTTAAAAATGTCTTAAAAATAGTTGGCAAAAGGCTCTACAAATGGTAAAAAAAAAGGCACTACCTAAACTAAAGTTATAAAGTCAATAGGGACAAGTAAAACAATTAAACTAAACAAATGACACAAAACTAAAACAAAATGACTCAAAAAGTAAAACAAATTCAAACAAAATGCTCAAAAGAGACTAAAAACGGACACAAGAATTTTGAAAAAGATCTAAAGTTTAACCAAAAATTTAGAACCAGTCCCAATTTTGACAATTAGGTAAGTGGCAGTTCCAAGGAGTTCCAAATTTCCAAAATAAACTAATATAAATAATGACCTAAACGAGCGAATTTAAACAAAAAAATTTTGCAATTTAGCACCGACACCGAAACCGAATTAAAAATGAGAAATCGAACGAACGAAAAATTTACCCGATACCGTTATAGAGTCCCGCGAGGGCGGCCTGTAGTATCATAGACCTCTACAAACAGCCCTCATCATCCCACCAGCTGAGCATCTCTAACGGAGCGCTTATCCTTCCCACCGCACTTGCAACGGTTCCAAAGCGAGGAGAAGCCCCGTGGACTAGAGTTGCAAATGCTGTGGCCTGATATCACCAGCGAAAGACAAGAGCGCCGTCCTGCACTGACTATCGTCATGTGCAGTTGAATGTGTCTGCGTTCGTTGACAGATATTTAAGACGTAAACGTCTCTTCAATCTGTCAACGAAGTTGCGCTTAATTGCTTGTGCGTGGTGTTGTGGGTCAGTGCTCTGATTCCCATCTCCGGCTCTCATGTAGTACAAGTGAATTGTAGATTTGGCCAGTGTCAACACAAAGCTAATCAAACAGTTCACCCGACAACTAACTTTGGTCCCCATGGAAACAATGCCCTAGTAATGCCGAAATTCGGGTGGATCAACTGACACATATCGCGCACCAGTTCCATTAGACTCAGCAAAGCTGGACAAGTGAAGAACCTGTGAAACAAGGTGCCTTCACCAGAACAAACTGTGCAGATCCTCTGAGCCCGCCGGTCGATATGTGACAACTGATTAGGATGCATAAGACTGTGATGTAGCAATTTGAATGCTACATCAGCATCTTTGTAACTAGAAGGATAACTGTAGACTACTCTGCAAGTTATCCCTCCCATCACGCCCATATTCACCCCGAAGTGTGTTCACCATCTGTTGTTTCCTGTGTACTCCGGAGCTCTTATTGACATAAGCACGTCACGGAGCACACGTGTGGTAAGTGTGCTTAAAGGTGTGTGAGGTGGTCTGTTCAGAACGAAAGCATCTTCCTTAGTGCTAGGGTCACTGGTCCCAAGAAGAACAGATATTATGCAACCTTTCCAATTGCTTTGGCTTAATATACAGAAAGCATATTCAGGTAAAGAAATTCCCAAGTACCGGATCCTCTTATATTAATTATAAAGGATATTTTTCAATTCCTTTGATGGCTTGTTCGGATGCACATGGTATGTTCACAATGAACGATGTCGGTGACATCGGTCGTAATAGTCTTCACATATTGGGAAATTTTTGAACTCAAACAATTCTGACATATTAACGACTTTTCTCATGCGTCCTTACCCTCAAATGGTTTTGAATCCGAAGAGGAGGATATTCAATTTTAGATTATCACTAGGTCGAAGGCCAGTTGAATGCAGTTTTTGCATGCTGGCTTCGAAGTTCGAATGTTTGAGAAACCAATCACTTCGACCAGCATAGATTCTGTAATTGAAATAGTTAAAGCGTGCTGTGTTCTACATAACTTCATTCGTATGACGGAAGGTATACTAGGACATGTTAAATAATTTCCTACTGAAAAAAAAGTTCCTGGATTAAATTGCCCGGAAGAAAACCCAGAAATAAACCTATGGAAAAGAGAGACTATTTAGCAGAATATTTTGTGACAAATACTGGATCATTTCCTATTCAATGGAAGTCTGCTAAATTCACATTACTAAAATAACGCCATGTAAGGATATATTCCTTAATATACATACATATGTAACATATGTATATATATATATATGTATGTCAAACGCTTTTTTCCGGGACATTTTTAAAATTGATATACATTAGTATACATCGGTATACATATTCAATGTATACATTTTTCAAAAACAAATTTTCAAAAATATTGAGTAATTATTAAAAGTATGTCTATCGTTTAGTTCCGGGACATTTTACAAATCGTTTAAAATTGAATAAAATCGTTTAAAATCGTTTAAAATTGAATATTTATTGTTATACATTGGTATACATAGCCATTGTATACACTTTTCTAAAATAAATTTTCAAAAATATTGAGTAATTATTAAAAGTATGTCAATGGTTTAGTTCCAGGACATTTTTCAAATTAACATGCATTGCAATATTTCATTATTGATTGTATATATTTTCCATAAACTAGCTTTTAACTAGGAAAATAGCTATAATTGGTCTAAGACCAATTCTTACGATATCCTAGATCAATGCCTGCATGTAGGTACATGTATTACCACTCCTCTATGCATTATTAAAGCCGTTTTTCGCATTTATTTCTAGAACGATTTTTTGGACAGTAGAAACTAATAACTAATTTCATAGGAATTTATATTCTGAATAACTTTTCTTCACATTAAAAACGATAAGGACCGACCGTTTGCACATTATACGTAAAATATCGTAATTTTTGTATGGCAACACCATGCAAGGGTTGCCTGATTTAGTCCATTTATCAACCCCACGAAAGGTACGCGCTTAACAAGGCGAAAGCAAGCACAGCGATCCTTAGACCCTTGCTGAACTCCCAATTCTTATCCCAAAACACAAAATTACTTATATATAAAACCTTGATTCGCCCGATAATAAGCTACGGTTTTACTATCCACAGTCAGCAACCAACTAGAAATCTTCGAGATAATGATAATCAGTCACTCCATCAACAAATTCAGAAGGCCTAATAGCCACAAATGGTACCCCAATATGCTGCTGTATGAGAAAGCTAAAATACCTCCTCTAATGATATACCTCAGTAGTATCGCCGTCAAATCATTGTCAAGATTAGAACACAGTTTAATCTAGCTAACACTTCCATTAACATCCTTAGCAACCTTCAAATCCCCTTTTAAACAGGTACCTCTATAGGCAACTGCAGAAGATGAGTCTCATCTTTCTTGAATGTGCAGTTCAACGGCGACATGCAGTCCGACTTGGTAGTAAGACACCAAGATTGCCCAACTACTAACGTACAAGAGCAAATCTCTCACACACCCAAATTGATAAAATAAATCACAAATTGAGCCAAGCCTAAACAATCTCTGTAACAAAGCAAGTAAGATAAAATGAACATGTAATATTTTTTTATACCCTAGATGAAATCATAGGGTATACTAAGTTTGTCATTCCGTTAGTAACACCTCGAAATAATGATGGTAGAGCAAAATGGATTGGACACCCATTCATAATATTAAAAGTTATTTCGGTTTTTGCATGTCCGTCCGTCCGTCCGTCTGTGCGCACGATAACTCGAGAGCGCGTATACTTAAAGAGCTGAAATTTTGTACACGGACTTTGAAAAAAAAAAGTAAAATTAAGTTCGAAAATGAGCGAAATCGGGCAACTCCTTCGTGGGGTTGCCATATAAAAATTTCGTTTTCCGCTATATATTTGGACACTGCCTGAGAACCCATCGACGTAGAGCTGAAATTTCGTACATGATGTTTTTACTACATTAGCAAATAAAATGTCAAAAATGGACTAAATCGGGCAACTCCTTCTTGGTGTTGCCATATAAAAATTTCGGTTTTTTACGTATACTTTGAAAACGATCAGTCCAAGACATTTTTATTGTACCAAAAACTTCTGCAAAATACGAAATCCTATAAAATTGGTTATTACCATTTTTTCTGTGCGACAAACTATTCTAGAAATATATGCGAAAAACAACTTCAAAATCAATACTTGCATAGAACGGTGACCATACGAAATTTAATACGGGCATTCATCTAGGGTATCATAAGAATTGGTCTTAGACCAATTCTAGCTTTTTTACTTGTTTTATCTTAGTTTTTATTTCTTATTTGTCTGCAATTACAAATCTTGTTATAAGATAAATTGCATACATTCCTATGTATTGGGCCCAACTGGGCTCTTGTTGTGAAATGAATTGTTAGCTAGTTCTTAAGTCAGTAGGTTAAGTATAGGCTATGTTTAGCATACACCGGGAGCAAGTGTAATAGTAAAACTTTTGTGATACCAAGTAATTCTCCACTTTTCATTATTGTATAGCATCAATCCCACCCCTAGATCTAAGTAGCCAGACACACTTTACAGTCGCCCAAGTTAGTTAAGTAACCATACTGTTGTTTTTCATATTTTAAGAACATTGGATTTTGTATAGACTCAATAAATGAAATGAAATAAATGAAATGTATGTTCTAAGTCACCGAGGCAAGAGTCGAGTTAACTTATTTAAATAGACAACATATTGTGAGGTTATTTTTATTGGCTGGCATTCGAGATGAAGCTAAGCAAATAAATTCGAATTCTTTGAAATCTTTGTAGTTAAAAATATAAAGGTTCCAGAGTAATACATATTTTTAAATTGAAAATATTAAGGTTCCGGAGGAAGCTTATAAAACAGCACAAGCTCTTAAGGAAACCTCAAATATCAAGCTAAGCACACGAAATCGAACAACAAGACGAATACGTAGATGAAGACTTGAATTCGGACAGGGTCTGAGTATTATTCCACGGTGTTATTCTTAAGTACCAAGGAGCAACTAGAACGTATGCAGAGGCAGCAAAACAATGCGATGTGGATTCTTCTTTGTTGTAATAGATACACCACTATTTCACCAAAGCTGAATACTCTCAAATGAATGAGAAGATTACATTTAATATGTTACCTCTGGTATTTAAAATCAAGAATGCTATTCTGCCGGAATACCTTAACAAGTATTTGCAATATGTAGGAAACGCTCCATCAATATCATTAAAAAATGCTGCCGAGTTTAGACTAGGATCGTTTAGAAAATTAAAAGCAAAAAATTCTTTAATTTGTCGTGCACTGAAAATGCACAATCATCTTAAATATGATAAAAATTATACACATATTTATAGTTTCAAAAAATTTTGTATTAAATGTATTAAAGCCAATATTCACATTCTTTGGTCATGATTTATAATATTTTACTGAAAATGTTTATACTATATGTTGTTGTTGAAAGCTTTTATACTAGCTAATAAAGAACTACTATTACTACTCAAGGTTTTTTTCGTATAACTTGAATTACCACTAGAATAAGGAATGAAAAAAACCTCTTTGAAATATTCTATTCTTAAAGTTGGTTGTACACATCTTCATAACTTATATACTTAATCTCTTTAAACAGCTCGATCTCAGTCCCAGGAATAGTTGTCACACAGTTTTTATCCAAAGCCGTACTTGTCGCTATAATTAACCCATTTAGATATGCAGACGAGAGGATTGGTCCACTGATCTCCTAGATTACGGGAAAGTTAAACAGGATTAGTGTTTATAAGATCTGATAGTTGCTCATTAATAACATCTTACCTGTATTCATCATTATGCCTAGCCATCTGTATTGAAGCCGTAATAGCATCATGCAAGTAATTCTTTAAGAACGTTGAGACCAGTTTTGTATTATTCATTGCCATTAGATTGATTTCAATGAAAAGTGTTCTCCTGCTGCCCTTGCTGTCAAGATTCTCCAAGAGATGAGAATTGGATACATTTTAAGGAAAATTGTGCGAAAATCACTTTCACCCTCCTTTTATTTTGTAATATCATTGAACATGACACCCATTCCTTCGTCACACAATTTTTATCAAAGCCGTACTTCTCGCTATAATCAACCCAATTGGATATGCAGAAAAGAGGGTGCAGTGCTGGATTGGTCCACTAATCTCCTAGATTACGGGAAAGTTAAACAGGATTAGTGTTTATAAGATCTGATAGTTGCTCATTAATAACATCTTACCTGTAATAATCATTATGCCTAGCCATCTGTATTGAAGCTGTAACAGCATCCTGCAAGCAATTCTTTAAGAACGTTGAGTCCAGTTTTGTATCGTTCATTGTTATTAGATTGATTTCAATGAAAAGTGTTATCCTGCTGCCCAAAAGATGAAGATTGGATACATTTTAAGGAAAATTGTGCGAAAATTGTTGACAAAAATTATATGGAAATTCCTGATACATATTTACAGGTCTCTTTTGCAGCCTACTGGCGCGCAGATACATTTTAAAAATTGTGCGAAAATTGTTGATAAAAATTATATGGAAATTCCTGATACATGGCTCTTTTGGAGCCTACTGGCACGCAGATACATTTTAAAATTTGTGCGAAAATTTTTGATAAAAATTATATGGAAATTCCTGATACATATTTACAAGTCTCTTTTGCAGCCTCTTCTTTTATTCTTAAAGTTAGTTGTACACATCTTCATAACTTATATACTGCAAACAATTGTAAGCAATAAAATGTATCCGAAAATTACAACGAATCAATGACGTTTTCAAACATAATTTGAGTGCCCTTGTATTCCTCTTCTTACAGGCTTTGGAGCAAACAGTACCTTAATATCTTTAAACAGCTCGATCTCAGTCCCAGGAATAGTTGTCACACAGTTTTTATCCAAAGCCGTACTTGTCGCTATAATTAACCCATTTAGATATGCAGACGAGAGGATTGGTCCACTGATCTCCTAGATTACGGGAAAGTTAAACAGGATTAGTGTTTATAAGATCTGATAGTTGCTCATTAATAACATCTTACCTGTATTCATCATTATGCCTAGCCATCTGTATTGAAGCCGTAATAGCATCATGCAAGTAATTCTTTAAGAACGTTGAGACCAGTTTTGTATCGTTCATTGCCATTAGATTGATTTCAATGAAAAGTGTTCTCCTGCTGCCCTTGCTGTCAAGATTCTCCAAGAGATGAGGATTGGATACATTTTAAGGAAAATTGTGCGCAAATCACTTTCACCCTCCTTTTATTTTGTAATATCATTGAACATGACACCCATTCCTTTGTCACGCAGTGATTTTGATAGAAGGTTATCATAATTATCAAAGCGTCGATGAAAGTACTGACAAAGCCTTATTTAACTCACTGTCGAAAGAGAACCAGGAAGCCGCCAAAAAATATGTAAGATTCACTATACGTGGAAAATTAAACCGAACAGTACCCGTTTTACTAGATCAAAATCACGTGAAGTGCATTGAATTCATCTTAAAGTACAGGAAAAAGATGAAAATTAGTGACACAAATCCATACGTTTTTGGTATGAAGGGATCAGACAGAAACTCAAACTTGTATCTAAGAGCTTGCAACTTAATGCGACGATTTTCTGCTCAATGTGGTGCGGAACACCCAGAAAGACTACGTGGCACCATGCTTCGTAAGCATATAGCGACACAGTGCATTACACTTAACCTATCCGAACACCAAGTGCACGATTTGGCAAATTTTATGGGTCATGCCGAAAATATACGCAAAAATATTTACAGGCAACCTTTGGTAAATAGAGAAATTTTTCAAATGTCAAGACTTCTGGAAAGAGCTCAGGGAACTAATGATCAAGAGAGCAACAGCAGCGGGGATAGTGAGGATGATAACCAACGTTTAGATGAATCCAATAATTTTCAGAATACCAATGAGACGGTAGTCACAGAGAACTTCAACGACAGTGCACTGCAAGATGTCAGCATTCCAAGTACTTCATGTGCAAAATGGCAGGTAAAGTGCAAAACGAAAAGAAGCGATCTACATCGCCGTATGGACAAGTCAAACGAAAGCGCTGGAGTGAGAAAGAAAAAAAAATTGTCTTAAGCCTTTTTGGCGAAGGATTAAAAAATGCAGTACTGCCTTCATTGAAGGAAATCCAAAAAGAAATTCTCTACAACCCTTGCCTGAAAAACAGAAGACCTCCGCAAATAAAAACGTGGCTACACAACCAAACTAAAAAGAAGGAATTCTAACCGTAATTGAATGAAAAAGGAATACCCTGCTAAAATATTGTTGCTGTACCCGCATATCATATCCTTTACCTGCCTTCCAGGAGTTGCAAAAGAGACCTGTAAACATGTATCAGGAATTTTCATATAATTTTTATCATATCATATCCTTGAGACCAATGGTGCTTCAGTCGAAATTTTATAGCTGCACCAGGAGTGTATATGTATTCACACTCCTGGCGCGCAGGTGAATTTTAAAGAAAACTGTTTTTCAGTAGTAGTTGTTGGTGTTAATTTCTTGGCTCCTCGCTTTGATTTTCAACAATTGGAACTGGAGGAATCGGCTCCTCTTCTACTGGATTAGATTCTTTATCGCTGGTGGTCTTGCCTCTGCCACGTTTTGCTGGTGCTACAATACCTCTCTCTGAAATACCATTTTCATTTGTAATTGCCGACCTCATTTTTGATCGTCTTCTCTCATTTATTTGTGGAGCCCGATCTTTACCCTTTCCTGTGGATGTCAAATCTTAAGAAATTTAAGTATACCATTATCAAATATGGTTGTTAAACCCATATACTTACGGACAACATTTTCCTGTGTGACTTCAGTTGTTACTGCAACTGCCTTCCTTCCACGGGCCTTTCCTTTCGAAGACATTTTTTTTTCTATAGAAAGTTTCACGTCTACTTTCAGTTCCTTCAGTTTTTCTTTCGAAACTTAATAATTAAGCAAAAATTACTACATCTATTAAAAATATAATATTTCTTACCACTTGTAGATATTACACAAGCCTCATATCTACAACTTCCATGCTTAACGATGCATTCCTTTCCAGTTAATATTTGAACATTTTTGACAGAATAAATCAGTCTTGAATTGTCAGAGAATTCTACGATGGAAGACATTTCTAAACGCCTCGTCACGCTCCTGGCTCGACAATAATTAACGCTTCCAAAGATTGTTTCGCTTTAAGTGAAAATAAAGAATGTTAGTTCCACTCTGGTAAGCTCTTCATTTAGCTTCAAAATATGGTGTACGGATGAACAATTCAGTTGAAATGAGAATGCTGAATGTTTTCAGGTTCTAGAACCGAGTGAAGTAAATATTTCTGCGAATCGTTTTAAAAGATACATTTGACGACAATGAATTAAAAATTTCTGAATGGTTAGAGAATTTTGTTGGTAGTACAAAAAGCCGTAGTTTAGATTTAAGTGGTCATAGCTACGTATTACACATTCTCAAATAGTAATTAGATCAGCACCTTAAGAAAGCAAAATATCATACATATCTACATACATGTACATACATGCAAAATATAAATTCATATTTTTATTATATGGGAATCTCACGCAAATTCTGCTGAGCATGCACAGGTGCCCGTCGCCACCAGACGAAATACGATATGCACACTTTTCGACATTAAGAAGGTATGCATGGGAATGCGAATTTGTGTGAAATTCTTGTTTGCATCATTTGAAAAGCACTCAGTAATTATTGTAACTTTGTTCATTTGAGCTTAGTGAACACTTTATTGTTATAAATTGAATTTTTTGGAAATATATGGATCAGTCTCGTTATTATCATAAACCAGGAAGTTCTTATTTTATCTTCGACTCCACTTCAGTTTACTGTCCTGACTCTAATTTGGCGTTGCGGTACAAACACCGTTAACGCAGCTTATATAATATAATAAAGGTACAAGTACCTTGATCAATCATCGGTGGATTATTGGAGCTTTCTACACAGTTCTTGCGTTGCGGTACAAGCACCGTTAACGCAGCCTTTGTATCAAGGTACAAGCACCTTGACCAAGTTACTACAGTAAAAGAACTCTATACATAAAACCATAAGCCTCAGTCACCAAATTTTCAAATTATGACCATTGAAGGCAAACAACAATGGATACAGTTTTACAATCCCAATCAATGCATATATGCTGTTAAGGAGAAAACAATAATAAACATCGTCTGTGGAACAAATGTCCCGCAAGCAACCCTAGTGGGCTCCGGAATTCTTACACTTCAAGGGCATTGCACAATTAAACAAGAGTTCATAACAATCCAAGGACATAATACCAACCAATTCAAGAACATCCTTTACTCCAAGTGGAAACTTGATAGACTTCTTTGATCCTGAAAAGATAACACCTCTATCCCAGAAAACGCACAGCCTTCAATCCAACCTTGAGGAACTTGAAACATTGCAATAAATAATAAGAATAAAATATGTGAAACTAAAGATTAATATGTAAGAATAAATATAGATGATCCAAGCTCACAAAAGGAAAAATGGAAAGTTATCAAACGAACAGTATTGAAAAAGACAAAGGACAAAATTAGTGAAGTGTACTTTATTGAGAGTGTGAACCAACTGAATCAATCAATCCCAAAAGTAGAGTATGTTAGTAACTTACATCAATGCGCGAGTAGATTTAGATTTAGTACAATAAGCAATGAAAGACTAAAAGAAATTTGCAAATCAGTGAACGATAAAAAAGATTTTAATGGCATCAATAATAAAATAATATTAGATAATTGGAATGTGTTAGGGAATATATTAGAGAAAATTATAAATAAAAGCTTAAGTGGGAAAGTGCCCTGACACTTGGAAAGAATCAATAATAGTATCTGTACCAAAAATAAAAAATACTACCAAATGTGAAGAACTCAGACCAATCAACACGCTAAAAATTAGTTCAAATACAACTCGAAAAATATTTGGAAGATAACGAACTAATAATAACACAACAATCGGTTTTCAGAAAACAGCACAGCTGCGAAAGATTTCAAACGAGCTTTTGAAACTATTAACAGGGGCATCCTCATAAAAGAATTAAGTAAATTCGGAATAGTTGGTAAATAACTTGACTGGTTTGAAAGCTACTTATCTGGGAGGACACAGAAAACAAGGATACAGTCTGTCAAATTAACGGTTGAGGAAACTACATTAGGTGTACCAAAAGGCTCAGTACTGGTGACACTGTTATTTCTAATTTATATTAATGATATGCGGGAAATCCTGAGATCTTCGAAACCAGTATTATTTGCAGACGACACATTGATTTACTTAACTGGCTGTGATTTCCCCCAAGTGAAATTGGAACTTAAAGAAGACCCAGATATGTTATGTGAGTGGCTAAAAATGAATAAGTTTTTGTCAAATGTGTCAAAAACAAAATTAATGGTGATGAACTCGAACTGTGATACTGAAACTGAAATTAATGGTGAGACAATAGAGAGTATAGACTAAATTAAATACTTAGGTGTGATTTTAGACAAAAAACTGAATTTTAATGCACATGTAGACTATATTTGTAAAAAAATAAGGAAAAAAATTGGATTCTTTAAGCGAATGCGTAGTAAGTTATCTACAATGACTGCTATTCATATATATAATGTCATAATTAGACATCTTTTTTAATATTGTTCGACGATTCTATTCTTATGTACCCAAACAGCAATAGAAAGGCTTTAAAAATTGCAAAATGAGGACATGCGATGTATACTCAAGTGCAATAGATTAGCTTCGATAAGGTGGATGTTGGAGGTATTGCAATCGATGAGTATCAAAGAAAGGACAGAGTTAAACGTCCTAACTTTTATATTCAACATAAAGATGAAGAGACTTCCGAGATATTTGACTCAACAATTGAACCTGGTGACGAATATGCAACCATATGCAATTAGAGGTGCGATGTAACATATCGACTGTATCGACGTAGAACAACAATTTTGCTACGTTAATTTTGAAATTGTTAAATTAAAATGCAACGCCATCCGCAAGATTTTTAATCAATTTCTACGACATTTTTTCACATCGTTACTTACACCACGGAACATGAACAGCTACCTTTAACAGCATTCTTATAAGAAAGAAGCTACGTTGATACGTTAATTTTGAAATTGTCAAATTAAAATGTACCGCCATCCGCAAGATTTTTAATCAATTTCTACGACATTTTTTACATCGTCATTTACACCACGGAGCAGTGATAAGAACACCCACCACACCACTGTACAGCTGTAGTTCACTTTTCCAATCAAATAAACAAAATAATAACACCTTATCAGACGCAAGTATTATGATTACAATCGATTTCAATAAGCATTAATTTGAATTTTTTTTATATACACATATAATGAAACCAACAATAGACTCCCATAAACATTCATTGCCTCAATTTCAATTGACCTACCTTTCTGGATCTGCTCTCACGGAGAGTCGATTTATTTATTTCGAAAAATTCTAGGATTACACTTAGAAACTTTATAAACTATTTATTTTTGAACACTGGCTACAACAGGAATTAAAATTGAAAATGAAAACTGAACTAAACATGAACAGCTACCTTTATCAGCATTCTTATAAGAAAGAAGCTACGTTGATACGTTAATTTTGAAATTGTCAAATTAAAATGTAACGCCATCCGCAAAATTTTTAATCAATTTCTACGACATTTTTTACATCGTCATTTACACCACGGAGCAGTGATAAGAACACCCACCACACCACTGTGCAGCTGTAGTTCACTTTTCTCCAATCAAATAAACAAAATAATAACACTTTATCACTTTATCAGACGCACGTATTATGATTACAATCGATTTCAATAAGCATTAATTTGAATGTTTTTTATATACACATATAATGAGACTCCCATAAACATTCATTGCCTCAATCTCAATTGAACTACCCTTCTGGATCTGCTCCCACGGAGACTCGATTTACTTATTTCGAAAAATTCTAGGATTACACTTAGAAACTTTATAAACTATTTATTTTTGAACACTGGCTACTTTTCCATATTATTACTTACTGAACAACAAATACTGAACATCAACAGAGAGAAATTCAGAGTGACACTCGCAAAGTACGTGAACGGCTTCGTGTAAAAACTTGCGTAACGTCAAAAAATTAAGGTGGATGACTTGATTTATTATTTAAATTATTGAATTAAGGCTGAAACACAATACGATGCAGTGCAGTGTACTGCACTGCATTGAAATTTAGAGCTCATGTAATACCGTTTGGCAATTCACAATACACTGCGTGCAGTGCAGTGCAGTGCACTGCACTGAAACTTTTAGGCTAATTTCTAAAACACTGCACACTGCACCAGTTGACATTTGTTAAATGTGCACTGCACTGCACTGTATTGTGTTTCAGGCTTTATTGTGCTCCTATTTTACATAAATATGAATGCCCATGAAGTCCCATCGAAATCGTCATAAGTTCGTAACCCGGGTACCCTTGGGTTCTTCAAAAAACAATATAGTATAGCACTATGATGCCCTAGGTTTACCCGGTGTTTTCATCGAACAGACCTAATGCATTCTGGAGGAAATATGCGAACTTCTTTGCTTAGGCTGCATCCGGACCCACATATCTCAATAAACGTACACGTGCCTCTATTAGGTGGTCATTGATTTGTTTGTAAACAATTTCAAACCATCAGAGTATTTCATGCTATACAAGGTTAGCTACTTTAGTGTTAATAGTACTTACCCATCTTGAAATGTAGCATATGAAACGCAAACTGGATAATGGTGAAGAGCTAGTGGAATTGGATCTCTTTCTGCGGCAGTATGAACCTTTATCTCCTCTCCACATACTGTAACATCGGGGCATTTAAAATGTGCTAGAGAGCACAGCGCTGCCACCGAAGCACAATCTAAAATAATCAGCCGACAATAGATTAATTAAATAAAAAAATAAAAAATTCAGGTTGCAGTGTATCTTACCAATAAGATTTCCATCGTGGTTTAGTATTACTAAATCGCATCTTAGGATCCAGACTTTGTCTTCAGCAGTTATACACAATGATTCTAAATCTACGCACTTGGAATCTTTTAAAGTTCTTTCTAAAGTTCTGTTGATTTGAACTGTTAAATCAGAGCTTCGCTCAACTTCGAAATGTCCCGCTGCCATAGGGCTTAGTTCGACATTTATATAAAGCATCCCCTCATTAGAACGAGTCGATTTTGGTTGCCCTAACTCACATGAAACTTGAGCCAAGTCTCTTGTTTCACCTAAGGAAACATGAACACTACTCCAAATATCACCAAAATTTATTCTCAGAGGTCGAAATTCATTCTCACTCCGGCCATCAAGACGCTACAAATATGCATTATAACAAAAATCAACGATATGATTAATTTTACCTGGTTCTCCTTAATACATTGTACAACGAAGCCTTTTTCACATGCAGAAAGAATAGTCTCCTTCATTTTTATAACTGAACGGAACATTAACACTAGTTACTCAAAAGTAACGAAAATCCACATCCCTAATGAACAGCTTTAACAGCATTCTTATAATAAAGAAGCTTTCTAATTGGTTTAAACCAATAAAATGTAAGCCGTTGGCTCTGATTGGGCTAGAAGTTAATATTTTGTATTTTATAAGCATTCTTATAAGAAAGAAGCTTTCTTATTGGTTGAACTATAAGCCGTGGTGGACGAAACCAAGTGAAGTTTGCGTCAATCCCAAAAATCGGCTGAAAAAATTCAAAATCAATCCCAGACGAGTACTTTTTAGGGAAGGAAGGAATTTGGCGTGCCATAACAATAATGTTCCCTCGCGTAGTTCCTTATATGATTACAGAAATTAATTGTGTGCGTGTTCAATTAAGTTACAGTTTTTGATATAAACAATAATTGTATCACAAATTCACAACACGTAATAATTATTAAATTATTATATTATCACCTCAAATCGCAAATAAACATCTGTACAGCCGTCCGATGAGAAATTTCAGAAATTTCGCAATTTCAAAGGGCCGGCTTGTTGTAGTATTGGTGTGCTGCCCGTACTCCCGATCGGAACTTGGCATTTCGGCATTTTCCCTCCCCCCGAATACTTCTCAACCGTAAAAAGTGCCAATATCCACCCCTGTAGTGGCATACCATACGAGCCGATTAACAAATATAGCAATTTCAAAACTAGTAAATCAATGTGAGCTTTATTAAACTGTAAAAATACACCAATTTACAAATACAGAGCAGGGTCATTTCTATTGAAAAGACAGAGAGAGGAGAGAGAATATTGTGTTCTCTGTACCGTACTTTCCTATACATTCGGACACAAATGGCGGAACGTGGTTCGTAATGAGAATACCTGCGCCTCCTCGAAGAGTGAGACTAGAAAAAATTTTATTAAGAATACTTGTATTCTATATACCTTGGTAGCAACCATGATACAAAGATAACAAGTATGGCCGACTCGAGATAAATTTTTTGTTTTGCTACGTCATGAGGTGACTGAAGTCATTTCCAACTAATTTGTTATGAGTTTTTCGTATTTTATTGACTGAAATACGTTTTGGATATATTAATATGTTTAACAAATCATTAGTTTCTTCGTTTAAATCACTTAGGAAAAAGTAATTATGTGCTAGGGGGAAAACAAAGAAATTTCCAAATAGAAATTTTTTTCATTTTGATAAGGATGATTGAAATTGAGACGAACAAATTAGTGACAATTGTCGCCAAAGCAGGCAAGCAACCAATTGACAGATTTTTCGGCCATACTTGTTAATCCTTGTATCATGGGTAGCAACTATCGTTCTTCTCGTTTTGTCGAGGTGCCAGAGGCGCCGTTAAAAATTGTTGATGCCTTAAATATTACAACAAATTAATGTCACTTTTTTCTAAACAAAGAGCCGAGAAGTGTGTTTGGCGCAGAGACGTAGTTACAAAAGGTTTAATTTACTTTTTATAGGAAATGGTTAATGGCTATTGAACTAAGTGATAGTAATATAAAAAGGAGTTATATATGCTCGAAGATTTAGATACAACAAGACGTGTTGAGGAAAATACTTTTAAAACACTTTTGTGGTAAATTCGGTAAATCCCACTGACATGCATATATAAGTAAATTCGCAAATAATTTAAATATATCGTCAGTGAGAGCATACTTGCTGAAATCAAAACTAGTGACACATGAAACAGGAGATCAGTCAGTCCATTTATATACATGTGAGTGGGTGGTGCGAAAGATTGTGCGGAGTTTCTAAGAAATGTGTTTGAATTTTCGCACCACTAATGTGTTGTAATATTTAAGGCATCAACAATTTTTAACGCCGCCTCTGGCACCTTGACAAAACTAGAAGAAGAACGATAGTTGCTACCCATGATCTTCGAGCAGGAAACCAAATGGAGTTGCCATGATACCTTGATAGAGCGTAACCACTTTTAAGATGTGTGGGTACACCAGTGAAGTCGAAAATATTTCTCGGCATATAGAGTCGCCATGCTAATTAATGGCGGGAGATTTTAAATATTATTTAAGTGGAAGTATGATACAAGGCGAAATCAATTGGATATTCGCGTAGTTACAAATATATATACATAACACACATGTTCTCATTGAACAAATTCATTGGGAATTTTGTTTGGGTGGAAACTGATGTAAAAATAAATATTTATATCAGTTAGTAATCTGGAAAATGTAAAAATCCAAGTGAATTGGGGAATTTTCATTTGTCCTGTATCTTACTACGTCTATGCGTCAGGTTCCAAACAAGAAAAACAAAAGTACCAAAGTACCAAATTCCCGTTTTGAAATCTGACAGTCAGGTTCCAATAAGGCCGAACCTTACGCACACATAAAGCGGCATTTTGGGTACGCTCATGTACACATATTTTATACACAATGCCCATGATACAAAGATAAGAAGTATGGCCGATTCGAGAGGAACGTTTTGCATTACTACGTCATGTGGACACAAATGTCATTTCACAGAATCACCCTACTGAGCTCAGACATATAATTACAAGGAACTCGAGATTGAACCATAGTGACCTTTATTAAATTGTAAAAATACTCCAATTTGACAAATACACAGCACCAATTTGACAAGTATAGCAAAGTCAAAACAAGTAAATCAATGTGACCTTTATTGAACTGTAATTCGTGAATTTTGACATATTTTGTCGAGTTTTTTCTTTTAACACAGTTCATTTTGTGTCTTCACTATTATATACCACAAAATGATATAATGAATTTTCGATGAACAAACGACAAAAAACATGACTAAATATTCGACAAATTAGTCAACTGCTCCCAGAGGTTGTGACAAAGATTTTGTGCTGTGGTAAATGGAAATTCTAACCTAATTAGAGCAATAAAAGTGCTTAAATTCGAAATATTCTTCTGAATTTGTAATGTGAAGTGTCATTTTCAGTTCATTCTACGTCATGCAAGGGTTGCTAATCTGAATAAAAACACGAAAAAATCAGTAGAAAAGTTTATTTTATTTAGTCGTGTATTTTGACATTCAAGATCGACAAAACCCACAGAATCACCCTCCTGGAGGGTGATTCTGTGCGTTTTATACTGATTTTTCGTGTTTTTATTCAGATTAGCAACCCTTGCATGACGTAGAATGAACTGAAAATGACACTTCACATTACAAATTCAGAAGAATATTTCAAATTTAAGCACTTTTATTGCTCTAATTAGGTCACAATTTCCATTTACCACAGCACAAAATCTTTGTCACAACCTCTGGGAGCAGTTGACTAATTTATCGATTATTTAGTCGTGTTTTTTGACGTTTGTTCATCGAAAATTCATTATAGTTCAGTTTGTGGTATATAATAGTGAAGACACAAAATGAACTGTGTTAATAGAAAAAAATCGACAAAAGCTGTCAAAATTCACGACTAAATAGATCGATAAAGAGCACAGAATCACCCTCCTGGTGTAGCAAAGTGCTCATACTTCGCGCTGCTACGTGTGTGGTGGCCCCTTGTAAAATCGGCTCGTGTGGTTTGTTTGGGACGAACTAGGTGTCTCGCAGAATTATAGTCTTATATAGTATTCTATATACCTTGGCTATA